>OY759234.1:8857133-11257133 GCA_963662185.1 Eilema griseolum
CGTATCATACGTACCTACACATCAACGGTTCATAACCAACCATCTACACAATGTAGGTAATGGTATTCACAAAAGCATTTTTATACGCGACCAACATTAAAGATTCTGGTTCACCTTGGCATATTACGATTCGTATTCAACCTAGGCCGGTCAGCCGCGCCGGGACCCGCAATTTAATGATTTTTATTGGTCCGCCCTTCCTGTAAGGGACAGGAAAATTTACCTGACCAAAGAGCCCTGGCTTCGTACAATCACGTTATTGAACATTTATTAGGTAACACATTGAAAATTACGACCTTTGGGCGGTCAGATCTTTAATTTTGTCCAGGAACCGTGTAGTGTTTCTATTTAGGTATACGACTGTTGTGTTAGTGGCTGCTATTTAAATTTGATGGGTCCTTAGGTGCGGGTATTGTGCTGTAAAGGATCGTTCACGAACTCGCCTGAACTTATCTTATCTTATAAATGTAATGCTTACTTCAGTTACACTGAGTAAATTCATTTTATTAACTAAGATAACATTTTTTCCAAGACTGCAAGGAGTACCAAATTTCGTAAATAAATTAACTTGTATAATTTGTTGTGACACCCTTTTATAAAACTTTACTTTGCACATAAATACGATCCATTTACTGAAATTTATATTTCAATTAAGGAGTTAGGTTTCAATATCCTCTTTATTTAAACACAAGTTTTATTTTGTGAAATACTAGCAAAAAAATGAACTATTTAGCACTATAAAGTACAGTCAGCATCAGGTGGATCTTGAGGAACAAATTGTTCAAAATGATCTTGGTTTTCCCCCTTCCTCGTGACTTGTTTGTTGTGAGATTTAGTACACACCTTTAGTTCGGACAAATATACAATTTAAAAATGTATCAATAAATATGTTTAAATCTATATAATATAATAAATATTTTAATATCAATAAATCAGTTTGATTTATTGATTAAAAAAATTGAGTCCAGATTGTTCTGACGCTGTCTGTAACCCAAAGAAAGTAAAAAAAAAAAATGATAAGAATATAATAAATGTCTACATAGACTTCTATTCGTATATTAACAGCGTCATACTATGTTATTGTACTATACGGTTATGTCACAAGTGGCATACGATCTTAAATAGTAACTTACCAAGATTAGATAAAGAATGAAACGTTTGCGATTTTCTCATTCAATTCAAACTTTAAAAGATTCGCCCTCCTTCGAGAAATTAGATTATTAAGAAAACGGCGAACTCTTGTCCACTGTAATTGAATGTCAAGTCACATTTAAAAAAACCACAATAGATGTTAAAGAAAGTAAAATGGTTAACATTTACTAACCATTTCCACGAAATAAGACGTTTTGGTAAAAATAATTTGTGATAACATTTTCATAATCTCATATTATATTGTAGATAAGTAATAAAAGATTAAACGACAGTCTCTGTGGCGGTAAAGAACGCGACCGCTACGCATGCGGCGCGGTTTCGATCCCCGCTCGGTGCAAATATTTGTCTGCATGATGAATATAAGTATTTACATTAGTCTGGTCGTTCCTCGGAAAGCACGTTAAGCCGTTGGTCCCGATTACCATATGAACATATATGGCAGTTGTTACGGGTAGTTGGACCCTAAAATGTCAAATAACTAGTTATCCCCCATCGATCAAAAATGTGGTATGGTATATATGAGCTAACATGTTCCACCTGCAGTAAAATATATTGGCCAAACGGGACGATTTGACGACCTTTGCACTAGTGTCGCAGAACATGTTAGAGGCTGGAGATTAAAAAAACAGATTCAAATTTTGCAGAATACCTTCTCAATGAAAACCACTCCTTCGACTCTAAAGTCAACTTTAAAGCACCGTGACTGATACTATAGGCAATCCACCTGAATAGTCCGCTTGGGATTATTTGTTATATTATGGTACAAGAATATTAAATTTTTCTTACAAACTCATGAATATATAAATATTTTAAAGATCAGACCATTATTAATGATTTTTTTTCTAAACTACATTATTAACTAAAAAAATAATAATAGGTAATTTTACAAAAAACATTATACAAAGAAACAACTGAATTCAACAGTATTAAGTCATCGTCCTCCTGCCCTTATCCCAAGATTATTTGGGGTCGGCGCAACATGTGTTCCTTTTCCATTCATCTCTAGTTGCAGTCATTTCAACATTCACTCCCTTCTTAACCATGTCATCTTTCACACAGTCCATCCACCGCATTTTGGGCCTCCCTCTCCCCTTGTAGCCATCCACTTCCATAGTTAGTACCTTCCTTACGACATTACTTTCATCCCTACGCATTACATGCCCGAACCAGGACAAACGATTTCCTCGTAGCTTTTCTATGATTGGTGCTACTCTCAAACTTTCTCTAATATATTCATTCCTAATCTTATCCATTCTTGTCACACCACACATCCATCTTAACATTCGCATCTCGGCTACATGCAACCGTCTTTCATCCGTCACCTTTACTGGCCAGCTCTCCGATCCATACAGGACGGCAGGCCGGATCATGCTCTTATAAATTTTGCCCTTCAATCGAAGGGGCATTCGTGAGTCACATGTAGTTGCTGTAACCTGCCGCCATTTCATCCAACCAACGTTAATCCGGTGCTTTACGTATTAAGTATAAAATAAATAAGTTTCAACGACAAATATGGGTAGAGCCAATCTTTTTCATATTTTTAAATGTTAATAGGTAACTGCATATTATATATGGCTTTTGAATTTTCCATGTTCTTGCTCTATAAAACTTGACTTCTTGCTAAATGTATGAAGTTTAACAGTAGGTACGCTCTAAGTTTTGATTCAAATCAATATGCTGCAAACTTCTGTGAATTCGATTGAGACCTGGCATACTATTGGTCTAGGAGAGGTCTAGTTGACGTGCCTATTTACAAGAAAAATATCTAGTTTACTCTAAATGTAGCTAGATATAATTAGTTTTGCTTCACAATCTTAGTATTAACCTAAATCAGTCCTATTGTCTATTTTGGGCTTATACTACAATGTTTAATACAAGTTCAAAGCCAGCCACTCATGTAAGATTCTGAATAATTCAGACTTCAATTAGAAGCATATGTAGGTACAGAGACTTGTTGAATTTATAAATTACCAATTTGGATTTGGGTGATGTTGAATAAGGGTTAGTCACGATTCCCGACGATGACATCCCCTCCCCCCTTGTTCTGCATTATAATAAAGCGTGACATATCAGATATAAACCGGAAAACCGTAAATTTTTTGGAGAGAATCAAGAATCGTAGCTAACTTTAATTTAATGTGGTTGATCTTAATCGACCTTTTGTACACTTACTTTAACTAGTAGCAACCAAATCACTTCGTAAGGCATCTTCGGTACGGTTTTTCGCAGCTGTGAGGTTGAAAAGCCTGATCTTGGCAGTCTTCGAGCGTTAAAATTAATGTTTTTGCATTACTTATAATATAACCGAAACCTCTCTGTGGCGCAGCGGTAGAGAACGCGACCGCTACGCAGGAGGTGCGGTTTCGATCTCCGCTCAGTGCAAATATTTGTATGCATGAATATGGGTATCTACATTGGTTTGGTCATATCTTGTAGAGCATGTAAAGGCGTCGGTCCCAGTTGCCATACGACCACCTATGGTAGTCGTTACGGGGGAGTTATAGCCCAATAAAGTCCAATGCTTCGATATGGCCCACTGGCTATTTACGAACTACCATCTGATCTCCACAACCAACGAAAGTCACTTCAAGGAAAAATCGAAGTGCAGCCAAACCCGCAGTTAGGCGGACTCCAGGCTCCGAGGAATCTTTAGAGGCTTTGGATACGACTGGGATTAAGGCTAGGCCGATGAATAAAAAAAGTTTTTGCCAATATTGATATTCTATCTTCCAATCCCAAGCGAATTGAAGTGATTTTAACGCTAAGAATTAAAATATAGTAATCTTGAAATTGTGGCGCTACAGTAAACATATATTTCCTATTCTTCACTTCGATCCTGCACGGCATTAGCTAAAGGGTACCGAGATAGCCCAAGAATGTTCTTTTATGTAACATACGAGTACATTTACAAAATAGGTACGAAATATTCATTCCAATAGAGTGGAATGTATCTGAAATAAAGTGGATTGTAGTTGTAAATGCTGGCATGAAAAATTTACGCTTTGACTGCCAAGTACATGTTAAAAATATTATAATAATTTTATTTACAACTAGTTGCTGCCCGCAGCTTCAGCCGAGTGAATTTCTGTTCCCGATCCCTTTATTATTATTATTTCTTACATAAAAACATTCCACAATTTAAATTATATACAAGAAATAGCCGAATTGGTCGATCCGTTCTCGAGTTTTGCGCTTTACTACATTAATTTTTATTTTATAAGAGAGTTACTGCTCAGGTACAATCAGCATCAGAACGATCTTGACCAGCAAAGTACTAAAAAAATCTTGATACCATGGCACTAACGTCTTTTTGAGTGGTCAAGATCGATCTGATGCTGACTGTATAAGTAATGGCCAATAAAATTCAAATCTAGAATAGTAAAAGATTAAAAAAGTGTCAAAATTCACCTAAACTAATCTGAGTGGGTACACGGTACAAGATGAAAATAATTTGTACACAGAGTTTATTCCAAACGACTGTTTTCGTAGCGCACGAGCTCTTTCCATAATTAATCTGTATTCCCACGTGTTTGCATTACTTTCATGTTACCGGTGCGGCGGCCAGATGTTTTGCTTATTTTGTAGTCATGATTTTAATATTAAGTTTACATAAACTGATTTTGCTTCCCTCTGTATTTTAGATATATGAAGTTTTATTTGCGTTTCGTGTACAGAATTTTGTATGAGAGGGTTTCCTGAATTAATTATTCATAATATTTGCATAGTTCTGTAGTCATTAAGTTATTATTAAATTTTAATTTGACATTGTTTTTTTTAAAAATGAATATGATTATTTAAATTCTAGATTCTGTTAATATACAAAGAACACTTAATATACTCATTTTCTTCATAACTACATTAATATTTAAACATCGTTTTGCCAATTTATTTGTTATGGTAGTGGGACTATGGACACCCAAGATAGTGCAAAGTTCATCTAGGCCTCGGATGCAGACAGGAAAATATGTCTTCATGAGGATGATTATGATGCTTATTAATTTGGTAGTATTACAACGTGATAATGCTGCCAGTCTACTGGGAATAATACCACAAGAGACATGCGATTTGGAAGAATTCTACGACGCATTTCAACTTTTACCTACATGTAGTTTTACTTTTTTTTGTATTGTATATATAATTATAGAATTAAATATACTATATGCTATGTATTAGATACTCTTATCTACAATATTATAAATTTGAAGGTAACTAACTAAAACAGAGAGAGATAAAAAAAAAATGAGTAAAGTTATTTAAATTGTTGCCAACTTAAAAACAAACTCAATGTAAATAAATAACTTAATGAAATAAAAACGAGGAAGACTTTATACATAACCATATTATCTTTAAACTTGGTCAATGAATATTTTATGATATGATGTTAAAGTTCTTGATCGTTTCAGCACTCTGGAACGCCCCAGCTGTTTTTACTAACTTGGTCATAAATTTAAGAAAAAAGCATCTTGACACTAAACTTTACACTAAATTGGTCAATTATCTTCAAAGAGTAATTTACACAATTTGCACACACACACAAACCGTCTTGATAATAATACGGTTTGTTTGTTTGAGTGCTTTTGAATTTTACTGTGACACGTTTGAAAACTCAATTTGATTTAATTCGAAAAAAAATAAAAATAATATAAAGGATTGGTGCTATGTGAATTGGTACTCTTTCAATATTTTAATGATGATTGTTTGTGTACATTTTTCCAAAAAAGGTAAGACGAATTCGTTCTAGGAGCAATACTTATATCTGTTTGACTGCTATTTATTTTGAAGTTCTAATAGGTATCACTTGAAAATAGCTGAATAGATTCAGCTGAAATTTGCATTAACATTGTTCTAAGGGCATGGTCATAAGCGTTGGTTTTTAATCACACTATTGCAAATAAAACGCAAAATCGAGCTAAACGTATTGAACATAATATTACATTATTACAAAGTAGATCTGAACGAATTCCTGCAATTTGAAGACGCAGGTGTAACCGCTAGCTCCAGAAGTCCTGACGTTCAATCACATCTGAAAAATGGAAAAGATGCATTCTTATTCTATTGTGGCGATGGCGCCATAACTCTCGTATTATTTTCTCTCGGTGTGGTGCCACCTAGATTCAGTTCTCGGAGGCGCACATGAGATCCTTCGGTGTACATGGGTATGTAACACACGATAACAGGTGGGCCATTTGTCCGTGGAATAACTCCACATTCTTCAATGGAAAGAAATCATGCTTCGTTCCCTTTGCTCCTAGACGAATAACCTTGCCAAACCATAACTTCTCGATAACAGTGCACAAATGCTCACGTACCCCATCTTCTTGTCTCTGCATGACTCTCACTCGGACTGAAGACACGAGATATCTGGGCATTCAAATTGACTTTGCCCTGAACTGGGGAAAGCACCTGGACCTACTCAAAATTAGAACCATGAGACTCATTCATATCTTCAAAACACTCCGAAACTCGGCGGACCCAGTAACACTTAAGTTGGTCTACAAATCACTGTGCCAGTCTATCATGGGATATTGCATTCCGGTCTGGGGAGGCGCCTATGACACCTACCTTATGAAAGTTGAGAGAGCACACCGAGCTATCCTGAAAGTAATGACTCGGAAGCCTCGTAGATACCCGACCACTCAGCTATATCGGGATTGCAAGGTCCTAACTGTCCGACAGCTATATATACTACGCTCTATCCTAAGAAAACACGCAAGTGTCCCTCCCTCAGACCCTAGCAAGCGTAGAAATAACCCTTTAATGACCCACCACAAAACCACACTAGCAGAGCGGCAATACTTCATTCTGAGTGCCTACCTGTACAAACAGGTTCACAGGAGACTTAATATAATAGATCTTAACAAGAAGAAACTCAAATCAACCATCACTCCCTGGCTACTCCAGTTAGATCACTCTGAAACTGAATCCTAACTTAAATTCGTACACTAACTTACACTCACTACCCACTCACACACACACACACACACGCACGCACGCACGCACGCACGCACGCACGCACGCACGCACGCACGCAAGCACGCACGCACGCACGCACGCACGCACGCACGCACGCACGCACGCACGCACGCACGCACGCACGCACGCACGCACGCACACACACACACACACACACACACACACACACATGCACTTCATAATGTTAACGTACCTTGTTCCCATTTTCATTACTGCGACGATAGTATAACTTTTGAAGTGTGACTACACACAAAACTCTCTGTTATGTGTCATAGATCAGCCGACCACTGCCTCTTGAGATACAGGGGTAACCCTAGTTTAAGAGGTAGGGTTAACAATAATAGTAACTATGTACCTTTGTTGTAATATGCTTACATCACACTATCTGATATTCTTATTTCCATTTGATATCTCATTCACTGCTCTGTAATGTTACTCTGTACTCCTTATTTGTGAAATAAACATTTATTTATTTATTTATTTATTCATTTCACAAGTCCACGCCACCTGAGAACCCCCACCAAGCCCGGTTTTCTTTGCTTCGGCTGACCTGTGTCCGAAGTCTGTACAAGGACTTCCATCTGAACTAAGTTAGATCATGTACATGAGGATATCTCTAAGAATTCTCCGAAAATGGAACAAAAGTGGTTGGTAGCGGACCCTGCGCTCTCCAGTGGTCTATCTTGACTTAGAAAGGCTGTGAGTGTAAGACAATAGGGTCATAGCACGCCCAGAACCTTCAGCGTCATTGTAGCACTTGAGTATGGCCATTCATGGGATGTCGCTGTTCTGACTCCAGATTTCCCCACAGATTGTCACAGTTGTCTGACGACGCCACGCCTCTGCGGGTATTGGGAGGTGCGATTCCAGGTACCCTACCTTAGTCGGCTTAGGACAACCAGTTATTCTCCGACAGATTTCATTTAGTGCTACATCCATTAACATGGGTGGATCATCATACGGAACATTATATACACGGGGATAACCCTGTTGTTCGCAGCACCCCTTTGTGCTGTTTAGTTTTTTAAGAATGTTATTGTGTGCCGAGGCCTTCTGCTTGACATTTTCACAGTTCTTAAACGTGAGGGACCTGTCCAGGGTTGGTTTCAGATATTAGGGGTACATACAGTTGTCAATGATGACACCGCGCCACTGCACATTCAGCTTTTGGTTGGAAGAGGCATTGGTTTTTCCATTACCTAGGCTGCACCGTAACTTCACACATTTTAATTTTTTTGCTTTATATCTTCTCATTAAACTTTGTTCGGGATTTTGATCAACATCTATGTTAGTTTTTATAAATTCAAGTAATCAATTGACTGTACCCCAGTTTTTTTATTCATGTCCACGGATACCACCAGAACAAGGCTAGCGATGACGTAGCTGGCGTAGTTGGAATGGAATTGACTAAAATCATGCAGCGTTCCTTCTCGGTACCTATTGTGTTTGAGGGGAGAGAGGAGCAAGGCAGGATTTCTGCGTAGAATAGGGAGAAGGAGACAATAAGTGAAGGAGTTCATTAGAGCACTGAACGTGTTAGTGTGGTAGTGGTAAAATATAGCCATGGAGGTACGTCTCGATTCGACTGTAACGATTTTGAGTTAGTGACTCTCATTAGATGACGCTGAAATCTTTTTGCTTGAGTCTATTTTAATTTGAATAAAACTTTTGTCTTTAAACAGGGCTCCGTGTTTTGTCAAGCTATTTTTATGACGCTCTCGCACAGCGAATATATGGATATTCGCTGTGCATATAATGTAGGCTTGTAATGGTACAAGCCTGTTAATGTTAGGAGGAAGGAAGGATATTAAAACCGTTAACGAATGGAACAAAAGGTAGGCCATAGAAGTATTCTGACTAATTTAGTTCACGGTAGTTTAGCCCTGCATATATTACTAAGTACTTTAAGAAAATTTTCCTCACAATATAAATACTTAAAAGTAGGCAGGTACAACAACTTAACATAACACAGATGTGTGAGTTACTTTAGTGAAAATATCTTAATCTATTCTGAATTAACGCGGACGAAGTTGCCGGCAAAAGCTAGTCAATAACTAATTCTACGAAGAATCAAAGTACCACTTCACTAAAGAAATTCCGCATTATATAATTATTATTTAAATCTTCATGCTTGTAAAAAAATGTACATACAAAGGGAGACTTAACGCCAATTCCAATAACCTCAATTCGCAATGTAATTTGTGTCACGGGTTTGTTGATTCTTTACTCAGTGTATCCTGCCACGAAATGTAGGATGTAATTCAGCTGTACTCAATCATTCTACGAAAGGTGAGGATTAAGTAATTTCCTTTGTAAGACGAATGTGTGCTAGTTTAACGTACGTATATAGGTAAATATTAAACTATTCATGTGTATGTCATATCATAACTAAAAAATATTTATATACATACATACATATATTCACACCATATCCCCGAAGGGTAAGGCAGACGTGAAACACATATTTCAAAAATGGTTAAATTCGGTCCCACACGAAATGGGGGGGGGGGGGGGGGTGAGCCTATTGCCGTCATTCGGGCACTATTGTTGACTCGAGCCATGCATCTGAGGCTGAGTCTGGTCTGATGTTAAACAGCCGTATCCCTTAGTCGCTTGTACGACACCGCATCAGAAGAGATGAGGTGGTCCAAATTCTACTCGGGAAATTATTTATACCTGGAATCTGAAACACTGGGTAAGTGAGACAAATTTGCCGGTCCCTTCAGGTCTCACTTAACCAGGTTTAGGTTATGTCTATTTAATAAATCTCAATGCTTGTAACCCACGAGATAGTATTTAATTTCATATTGTAGAACGTGATAACCCATACACCTGCCTACTTTTAGCTACAGGCTTTGTGTCTATTCATGTGTCCAATCATAGTGACCGACTCAACTTGTTCTTTTGTATAAACGGAGCATTTTAGGCCAGTCATTAAAGCCTCAAACCCGGAAGAAATTAGTAACACAGTGAAATTTTGAGGGGTTTTCAATAAATATGAAATAACTTACCGAGTGATTTCGCAGCGCTCTGGGGTGTACGGAAAGGGTTGAAAAGGGGTGAAAAGTGTTTTTTGTTAATAACAGTGTCAAAAAAACTACTAACACGCTGCAAATTTAGAATAAGGTTGTTCCTACCGTTTTCTAACGTGTATTAAATTTGCAGCGATTTGCAATGTACGGAACATTGTTTATTATTAAAAAAATTTTTTTTAGTGTCACTAACTAAAATATTTGTTTATATTATATTGAACAATCTTCCATTTGTTGCCAAACGCTGCAAATTTGATAGAAGTATTAAAACTGTAAAAACAACGTAATTCAAAATTTGCAGCGTGTTAATAATATTTTTCACCCTTGTTAATAGAAAATTTCATTGATTTTCAATAATAAACAATGTTAAATTTGTTGCACAACCCTGAAAATTAAATGTACGGTATAAAACGGTAAGAACAACTTAAATATAAATTTGCAGCGTGTTAATACTTTTTTTACCTATGTTATTAACAAATTCCATTGTTGTTTAGTTATAAACAATGTTCCGTATGTTGCAAAACGCTGCAAAATTAATGGACGTTACAAATTGGTAAGAACAACATAATTCTAAATTTGCAGCGTGTTAATAATTTTGTTACCCTTGTTATTAACAAATTTTAATGTTTTTTAATAATAAACAATGTTCCGTACATTGCAAATCGCTGCAAATTTAATACACGTTACAAAACGGTAGGAACAACCTTATTCTAAATTTGCAGCGTGTTAGTAGTTTTTTTGACACTGTTATTAACAAAAAACACTTTTCACCCCTTTTCAACCCTTTCCGTACACCCCAGAGCGCTGCGAAATCACTCGGTAAGTTATTTCATATTTATTGAAAACCCCTCAAAATTTCACTGTGTTACTAATTTCTTCCGGGTTTGAGGCTTTAATGACTGGCCTATTATTAAATTTACATTTTAACATCAACATGTTTGTTTATAATTTACTCGTACATTTTTTACAAGTAACTTTTATTTTTATTTTTATATAGGACACGCCAACTTGACTTCACCTCGCCTGATGGTAAACTAAAGGCAAAGTCTCAGGAAAGAGGGTCACCATTACAGACATTCAGATTGGCGGCCTCATCAGATGCTTTTTCACGCCCTGCTTGAAGGCCCCGGGACTGTAGGAGAAGGAAACACGTGTGCTGGTAATGAATTCCAGGTCTTGGTGGTGCGGCAAAGAAAAGAGTCTCCGAACCGCTTGGTTCTTGCTCGTATCTTCTGGTGTTCGTATTCTCTACAGCAAAAGTATCTTCTTTCCTTCCCCTCCCCACTCTTCAGAGCACGCCACTGCCACTGCAGGACAATCTCAATATCCTAGGTATGGATGTTCGCTGCAACCTGAATAACAAAAATTACATCGAAAGTATCATCAAAACAACCTCACGAAATCTCGGAATCCTGAACAGAGTGAGACGATTTTTCACGCCGGAGCAGCGGTGTCTTCTATACAAGACACAAATTCGCTCCTGTGTGGAATACTGCTCGCATCTCTGGGATGGTTCAGCAAAGTACTTACTAGATGCTCTCGACAGGTTGCAGTGACGTGCGGTCCGCATCATTGGGAATCCCGAGATCACGAACACCCTAGAACCTTTACAGATGCGTAGAGATGTTGCGTCCATGGCTGTATTTTACCGTCTGTACCATGGTGAGTGTTCTGATGAGCTCTTCCAATTACTCCTACCCTCCCCTTTCCTACACAGGACAACACGTGCAGGTCTTAGATGTCACCCGCACACGGTGCAGAACATCCGATCAAGAACCAAGCGGATCGGTGACTCTTTCCTCTGTCGCACCTTTAAGGCCTGGAATTCATTACCAGCTCACATGTTTCCCTCTTCCTACAGTTCCGGGTCCTTTAAGCGGGGCGTGAAAAAGCATATGATGAGACCGTCACGCTGAGTGTCACCATTGTCACACGGTATGTGTAGGTAATGGTGACCCTCTTTTCTGAGACTTTGCCTTCAGCTTACCATCAGCCAAGGCGAAGTCTAATTGACGTGTTCTAAATATAAAAAAAGTATATTCTGCAACAGTGTGAGGGTGACATCTAAGGCCTGCACGTGTTGTCCTATGTAGGAAAGGAGATGGTGGGATTAGTGGCAGTGGCGTGCTCTGAAGAATGGGAAGGGGAAGGAAAGAAGATACCTTTGCTGTGAACGCACAAGCCTGCGTCTTCTTGGCATTGAACTCGACCATGTTCTCAGAGCCCCATTGAGAAATGTGATTCAAGATCCGGTCCATTTCAGTGACAAGAAGCTGTATTTTTTCCGCGATATCAGACTGTTTGGCCGCAGGTTGTCCGTGTTAACTCCCGTGTAAGGTGCTATCGTCTGCATAGCAATGTATGCTGCCGGTGGACAGCATGTCGTTGATATGCAGAAGAAAGATAGCGGGAGATAATACAAACCCCTGCGATACGCCAGCATTTATCTGCAAGAACTCCAGAGCCCGTCCATCACAGAGGACGCGAATATGGCGCTCCCGCAGGAAACTAGTAACCCAGTTGCACAGTCTAAGAGGCAGACCAAAGGCTGGTAGCTTGGAGAGAAGCGAGTTGTGCCAGACTCTATAGAAAGCTTTAGCGATATCAAGACTAATTGCTAGTGACTCGACGTGCTTGTCCATAGCATCACCCCAAAGATAGGTAACGTATGCTAGAAGATCACCCGTTGACCGTTTCAGCCTGATTATTATATTGCGATACTGATACTGATACTGATATTGCGGTTATTAATTTAGGAGTAATCCTCTAGGTGGCACATGAGCTGTTAATGATGTGCTCGAAGACCTTGCACAGCACTGAGGTGATGGCTATGGTTCGATAGTTGGCTGGCTCTGAGCGAACCCCCTTCTTGGGGATCGGCTGTACATTCGCCTCTTTCCAAGCCGAAGGCACTGTACCCGAGCTGTAGGACAGATACCTTTTTACCTTTTTGCTCATGTCTAAGCTTTTAATAAGTGTTTTGGACAGTTTAAACCAGCGTAGTTCCAGGCAGAGTTGAATTTGGACCACCCTGTCTCTTCCCATGCGGTGTCGTACGAGGTGACTAAGGGATAGGGTTGTTTAACCTCAGATGAATGACTTGAGTCCACAATAGTGCTCGGAAGACGGCAATAGGCTCATCGCCTATTACGTGAAACCAAATTAAATGATTGGTGATATGTGGGTGTAAATTCACCTTTGCCTAATCCTATGAGGATAACGACGTGATTATATGTATGTAAAATCAGTATAAATAGAAAATTTAAAACATACATCAATTTCGTTTGGATTAATTGCTACAACATATCGAAAGTTAAATAACACAAACATTACAATGAAAGTAAGATTCGTATTATTTACTATCAATAAAAAGCAATTTACAAGAAACCTTGTCCTGAATATCATCGAATACAAATTTGAATTAGAACAATAAAACACAACAAAAGCTTTTTGTATTTGACCTAAATGTGTTAACTGTGATTTGTGAATGAGATTAATCAAGTTCACAAAGATATAACTTTGTCATAAAAATATCTTTTGAAATTATTATTTACATTTTTAGTATAAAAAATAATGTAATCTATCTTCCTGCTATTATTACTGTACAAGGCTCATAACATAACATAACATAAACTCACGCCTATATCCCCGAAGGGTTAGGCAGAGGTGCTAGCACCCACATTTCGCCAGTTTATGTTTATTGCCTATTGCCATTAACCACACTTATAAACCTGCGATAAATACACACATAACTTCGAAAAGCATCGAAAAGTCATTGGTGTGTGCCATGGTAAAACCTGGGATCGAACCCGAGACCTAATCTCAGCAGTTGCTGGGGTTAGGTCTCGGGTGCATTGTAACTGCGGTAGCCTAGTGGTATGGGTATACCACTAGGCTACCGCAGTTTCAAGGTTCAGGCTTAGGCTTATATAATATCATTTAAAATATATATTGTGGGGTTAAAGGATAGTTTTAAAGCAAGAAGATAAGGTGGAGTAAGTAGACCAAAAGTCTCAAGATAAAGGGCTCAGGAGCAATCGGTAATATCGTTAGATGATAACGATGTTGTTTTTTTTGTCATACTTCGACCTCAACAATCAATTAGTCTATCGCAATCTACTGCTGGATATAAGTCTCTTCCAATGTGCACAATAGCTCCCATTCCTCCACCTTACGCATCCAGTTATTCTCAACCACCATGTCAGTCCATCTGAATAGGGGATAACGCACTTTCCGTTGGTCATCCGTCGACCTGCGATAGCTTTATTAAAAAATATTTTTGAAGATGATTACATAATTTACTTTTTTATTTGCCACTCAATTAAGAACTCAGAAAGAAAGGATTATAGAAAGAAGAAAACACGTCGGCGAGTCTCTACTCGCCGACGTGTTTTCTTCTTTCTATAATCCCGGGTTCTCTAAACGCCATTGAATTTGGATTGTCAGCAACTGGAATGGTGACACACATCTTCTGGACTTTATTTTAACTTCTTAGCATTCAGCAGGGTGCAGTAATTGACTGAAGAAACAATTCTTTATAATTAGTTCAATATTTTGGTATTTTGAGACTTATAAGAGCTACAATAAATTCATTTATATATGTACTACGCAGAACCTCAGGCGTTAACCATTATTTAAAAATAAAAGGGTTTTGGCAATTAATAACGCTTTTAATTACCTACTTTGTAAGCCCCGACTTACACCAAAAGGCAAAAAACCAGGGACTGATTTAACGAGATGTTTTATTTAATTTCAATTACTTTGTAACGAATTAAGATAGAGACAAACGGATTTATGGGACAAAGAGCTTCAAAGTTTTGAGTTTATCTTGCAATTTCTCTTTTACTCAAGACAAATTTATCTCATTGATAATTTTCTCGGTAAAGCAAGTTCTAAAGTAATCTCAGTTCTACATAAGTAGGAAATCGGGCCTTGGGGCTCGACTACAAATTTTACATACAACTAGGATTTATTATTAATATTATTTAATCTTTTTGCACAATTATAAAATAAGTATACAAAGGTGGACTTAATACCGTGAGCATTTTTTTCCAGACAATATAAGGAGGATGTAGATATTTGTTGAAGTATCAATCTAGTACTATGTATACAAATAGTAAACATACTTAAAAACAGTAAACATAATAATATACTTACATAAATTGGTAAAGAAATACATGTAATATAAAGAAAAGCCTTAACTTTATTAATTGTACTCAATAAAGCTAATTAAGTGTCTATTGATGCAGAAATATTTAAATCATAAGTTATATAATTCAGTTTTTAAATTATTAACAGCTTATTGTTAATGATTGTTTCACTAACTAAATCATTAACTACATAGTTAATGATTTCTTGATGTAAATAATATATTGACATAAACTCACGCCTATATCCCCGAAGGGGTAGTCAGAGGTGCTAGCACCTACATTTCGCCTGTTTATGTTTAGGTCCCAATGTAATAGGTGGCGAGTCTATTGCCATTGACCGGACACTTATAAACCTGCGATAAATACACATATAACTTCGAAAAGTCATTGGTTTGTGTCATGGTGAAATCTGGGCTCGAACCCGAGACCTCGTCTCAGCAGTCCATTACTCAAACCACAAAGCTACCCCGGTTTTTTATAATAATATATACGTACAGAAATATTTACATTTAGATTACAAGCACTCGATTGATGATAATGATGATGCTATTAATTTTGAATACGCTTTAGATACGAGTATATTTAATTTTCTATAGATGCTAATATATTGCAAAACTGGTATTGTTTTCAGAATTTTATATCTTTCAACAATATAAGAGAAGATGCATTTTACTGTATATTTTTATAGTTCCCTTAAGCTTTAGTTTTATACCAAGATGGATTCGCTACTGTTGAGTTTGCTGAAATATTATTTACAGTATTTAAACTGGTATACTATAAAATACTTGAATTTTTTCTAGAAGTATAATATGCTGTTACAGTATACAGTATTTAAAAGTGAAAGTAATTATTCGTTCACCGACGATATTACTGATTTGCAGGATTCAATGTGGCCAACTGCATGGATTAGCCTGTAAAAGCTATTGTTACTTCATAAGGTAAGGTAACTACATTATGTGCATTTCAATTTGAAAGAAGGTAGGACACGATGGTACTCCCGTCCCAATTAAGCAGTCCAACTAAGGAAGGATCTCCGCTCTACAGAATACCGCGGCCATAATAACCTCGTGTTGTTCTCGGTAGTGAATAGAGTAGCCAGAGCTCACTAAAGAGTTTCACACAAACTGTGTTCTTACAGGATCTGTAGCACGAGTGTGTCTCCCCTTGTGTTGCACACGTCCATAGGCCAAGGTAACCACTTACTATCAGGTGGGCCGTGTGTTTGTCTGCCATCCAATTAGTATAAAAAATTGTATTATAGTTACAGCAAAGACATTTTAGACCCACAACGCACTTGTGCGGCTGCTCGCATGTCTGACTGATAAAAGTAGACATATTTTTTGTGAAAATGAAATGAAAGCGGCAGCCGTGCGGGTAGCCGTTCGTCCAGTTCATATTCTGTCATTCTTGGTTCATTTAGCAACTATATGAGGGTACCCGCAAGTATGTTGTATCTCTTATATATATAACCTGGGATCGAACCCGAGACCTAATCTCAGCAGTTGCTGGGGTTAGGTCTCGGGTGCATTGTAACTGCGGTAGCCTAGTGGTATGGGTATACCACTAGGCTACCGCAGTTTCAAGGTTCAGGCTTAGGCTTATATAATATCATTTAAAATATATATTGTGGGGTTAAAGGATAGTTTTAAAGCAAGAAGATAAGGTGGAGTAAGTAGACCAAAAGTCTCAAGATAAAGGGCTCAGGAGCAATCGGTAATATCGTTAGATGATAACGATGTTGTTTTTTTTGTCATACTTCGACCTCAACAATCAATTAGTCTATCGCAATCTACTGCTGGATATAAGTCTCTTCCAATGTGCACAATAGCTCCCATTCCTCCACCTTACGCATCCAGTTATTCTCAACCACCATGTCAGTCCATCTGAATAGGGGATAACGCACTTTCCGTTGGTCATCCGTCGACCTGCGATAGCTTTATTAAAAAATATTTTTGAAGATGATTACATAATTTACTTTTTTATTTGCCACTCAATTAAGAACTCAGAAAGAAAGGATTATAGAAAGAAGAAAACACGTCGGCGAGTCTCTACTCGCCGACGTGTTTTCTTCTTTCTATAATCCCGGGTTCTCTAAACGCCATTGAATTTGGATTGTCAGCAACTGGAATGGTGACACACATCTTCTGGACTTTATTTTAACTTCTTAGCATTCAGCAGGGTGCAGTAATTGACTGAAGAAACAATTCTTTATAATTAGTTCAATATTTTGGTATTTTGAGACTTATAAGAGCTACAATAAATTCATTTATATATGTACTACGCAGAACCTCAGGCGTTAACCATTATTTAAAAATAAAAGGGTTTTGGCAATTAATAACGCTTTTAATTACCTACTTTGTAAGCCCCGACTTACACCAAAAGGCAAAAAACCAGGGACTGATTTAACGAGATGTTTTATTTAATTTCAATTACTTTGTAACGAATTAAGATAGAGACAAACGGATTTATGGGACAAAGAGCTTCAAAGTTTTGAGTTTATCTTGCAATTTCTCTTTTACTCAAGACAAATTTATCTCATTGATAATTTTCTCGGTAAAGCAAGTTCTAAAGTAATCTCAGTTCTACATAAGTAGGAAATCGGGCCTTGGGGCTCGACTACAAATTTTACATACAACTAGGATTTATTATTAATATTATTTAATCTTTTTGCACAATTATAAAATAAGTATACAAAGGTGGACTTAATACCGTGAGCATTTTTTTCCAGACAATATAAGGAGGATGTAGATATTTGTTGAAGTATCAATCTAGTACTATGTATACAAATAGTAAACATACTTAAAAACAGTAAACATAATAATATACTTACATAAATTGGTAAAGAAATACATGTAATATAAAGAAAAGCCTTAACTTTATTAATTGTACTCAATAAAGCTAATTAAGTGTCTATTGATGCAGAAATATTTAAATCATAAGTTATATAATTCAGTTTTTAAATTATTAACAGCTTATTGTTAATGATTGTTTCACTAACTAAATCATTAACTACATAGTTAATGATTTCTTGATGTAAATAATATATTGACATAAACTCACGCCTATATCCCCGAAGGGGTAGTCAGAGGTGCTAGCACCTACATTTCGCCTGTTTATGTTTAGGTCCCAATGTAATAGGTGGCGAGTCTATTGCCATTGACCGGACACTTATAAACCTGCGATAAATACACATATAACTTCGAAAAGTCATTGGTTTGTGTCATGGTGAAATCTGGGCTCGAACCCGAGACCTCGTCTCAGCAGTCCATTACTCAAACCACAAAGCTACCCCGGTTTTTTATAATAATATATACGTACAGAAATATTTACATTTAGATTACAAGCACTCGATTGATGATAATGATGATGCTATTAATTTTGAATACGCTTTAGATACGAGTATATTTAATTTTCTATAGATGCTAATATATTGCAAAACTGGTATTGTTTTCAGAATTTTATATCTTTCAACAATATAAGAGAAGATGCATTTTACTGTATATTTTTATAGTTCCCTTAAGCTTTAGTTTTATACCAAGATGGATTCGCTACTGTTGAGTTTGCTGAAATATTATTTACAGTATTTAAACTGGTATACTATAAAATACTTGAATTTTTTCTAGAAGTATAATATGCTGTTACAGTATACAGTATTTAAAAGTGAAAGTAATTATTCGTTCACCGACGATATTACTGATTTGCAGGATTCAATGTGGCCAACTGCATGGATTAGCCTGTAAAAGCTATTGTTACTTCATAAGGTAAGGTAACTACATTATGTGCATTTCAATTTGAAAGAAGGTAGGACACGATGGTACTCCCGTCCCAATTAAGCAGTCCAACTAAGGAAGGATCTCCGCTCTACAGAATACCGCGGCCATAATAACCTCGTGTTGTTCTCGGTAGTGAATAGAGTAGCCAGAGCTCACTAAAGAGTTTCACACAAACTGTGTTCTTACAGGATCTGTAGCACGAGTGTGTCTCCCCTTGTGTTGCACACGTCCATAGGCCAAGGTAACCACTTACTATCAGGTGGGCCGTGTGTTTGTCTGCCATCCAATTAGTATAAAAAATTGTATTATAGTTACAGCAAAGACATTTTAGACCCACAACGCACTTGTGCGGCTGCTCGCATGTCTGACTGATAAAAGTAGACATATTTTTTGTGAAAATGAAATGAAAGCGGCAGCCGTGCGGGTAGCCGTTCGTCCAGTTCATATTCTGTCATTCTTGGTTCATTTAGCAACTATATGAGGGTACCCGCAAGTATGTTGTATCTCTTATAGTAGAAGAAAGAAAAAGAGTTAAGACCATCAACGCTACCATTGCGAACCATTCAAGAACTTAGTCTGCAGTCAATTTGGTTCAGGGATGTTTTCTTTAGAGACTAAATAACAAAGCAGATGTTTTTCAGTATGTGCCGGCAATATTCAGCAAATGACTAAACCGAACTGCAATGTAAAATTAATATTAATTTCCATTGTGGTACTTCGTACAGGCTTAGTTACTGTTATGACTTTACCACCGAAAAATTAACTTATGTCAGCAAATTAATGAAAAAGTATATGTACTTTTCCAGCTTCAAAAGGTTTAATTGCATTAGCTAGATTCTAGATTTATTTTTATTTTTTGCACATCAAATGTGACAGTAAGCTTAATTTTTACTTTGATTCTGATTTCTCGGACTCAACAAAGTTATAAAATCCACTGCTGTCGTGTTGCTTTCATAGATGAAATTTTGGGTTGCGGCGGAATCTCGATGTTATGCTGAAGTTACATTTGTATCTTTATTTTTGCAAGACGAATATATCTATAGAAAAAATTGGAAATATCGCAGATTCGAATCCGATTAGTTTTTTCTATTTTGATCGATTTGAATAGTTAGCATACTAATTGCTTTAAAATTTCATTCAATACTTTGAGCGGAGTCAAAGTTTAACAATGATTGCAACGTTATTCATTAGTTTCGATAATTCGTACGAATGTCGGTAGATGGCTCTCAACCGTCGCCACAAGTATGGAAAAATTTGGATGGTTTCAGGCGAAGGTTCCAGTGGCTTAGTGGTCAGAGCGTTCCCCCTGTAAGGGAAAGATCTCGGATTCGAATCCAGCCTGGACCGATTCAATTTTTTGTATCTTTATCGATTTGTATCTATCTACCTTAACATAATTTGAGCAATAAAGAGTAACTGTTTATCTATTGGTTGAAATCAAGTGAATACCACAGTCTTCATTCTGCTTCTAAGAAACTTGAATAAAACTCTACTGACTTGTAACTCCAGGTCCAGGTTATAACTAACCCTTAAAATAAGTACCTGTAAATTCTGCAAAATTAAGGTTTTAAAACATGTGATTTGAAAACTTATTAAAATACAATTATTAAAATTAAATTTCAATTTGTGGTTTAATTTTAAATCAAATAACTTCATAAAACGTAGGTTGGTTTTGTTTTGACAGATCATACTGATTAGGTACTGACTTTTTTACTAATCGAATTGTAATCACGCGTAGGTAGTCACTGAATTATGCCCTTTGAAAATTATGCTAAATAATATTGAGTGAAACGCGAAAATCAAGACTAAAACATACCTACATAAATTAGCACCGCCAGTTACAAACTAGCATGATGCATTCAGCTGAATATGAAATATGGGTGCAATCGATTATATTATCATGGTCAAATAAGATGAATTTTGATGAGATGATACTCCTATGAAAATATGAATACTATTAATTAGATTAGCTACTATCCGTGGGTATAAAACATGAGATCTCCAGGATCCGATCCAATCAAAGGTAGCCTTATGCCAGACAATAATTCTTTTAATTTCTAATTCTTTCAATTTCGTTCAGCCATTCTTTTCATTATTTAATTCGTTCCATTATTTAACTTTAATAAAACGTTTATCAGACACTATAGTTACAGAAACACTCGAAAGTAGATACAACTAAACCGGTTCGCAATAAAATCTCTTTCATTGAACACAGTAACCACCACAATTGCTGATAAAGCGACTAAGTTGAATCCAACTTTTCCCGTAGAGTTGTTACTGCAATAACTGCGCTTAATAATACGCCGGGAACTGGGAGATGGGGACATAGTCACCGTCACAGGCAACACTAATTGGTTTCTAGACACGTGCAAGTCTACTAGTGTCCTTGTTAACGTGCTACCTGGACTAAGGGCCAATTTGTTACGCGACATCTAATATTATCTAAATATTAGTTTGAATCTTTACATATTATTCTAATACTGTAGTTAAATTATTATTGTATCTTAAATAAACGTCACAATAAATTAAAAAAATACGAAAAAGAAATCATCACATTTTTCAAAATGATTTCTAAGTAAATTCTTGTTACTAATTTTGGTGGCAAGGATAGTGTGTAAAAAATATACAACACTGAAGGAAAGCTTGACCTCTGGGAACAGGATCGTAGGCTATTTTTATACACCACTAATCATTAGACGATGCCCTATCTATTTTTAATTTTCGCCTTTCTGACACCAAATCCTATTTCATAATAGCGACAAAACAACTTTTGCTGATTTGGCTAGTAAAGTAGATAATTATTATGAATGATGTCATCTGAATAGTTAATGATCGTTTACGAAATTATATAATTTATTTCAGTTCCACAAATTATTTAAATTTTTATGTTTTTTTTCATTAAAACTTGCGCAGTAATAGCGTAACTTTAGGAGGGATTTGTGTACTTTTGTTTAGTTCAGTACGTTTTTTATCTTCTATAAGAAGATAAATGTACTGAAATCTACACTTAACTATTGCTAATCGTTAACATAAAGAAAGGAAAAGTAATTTAGATAAGAAAATGTTTAGGTACAATTTGTCCAATTGGGTCCAATTTGTCCAGTTTGTTCCATCTACGATTCTCATAATTTCTATTCCAAAAGTGTCTCGTAGATATCACTCTTGACAATAATAATACGTATATCACGTTATGCGTAGAAACAATAATAATACGTACGATACAATAATACGTATAAGCAAAACTTACCAAACTTTACTTTTTAATATGTTAATATTAGTCACCAAAATTTGTGTTCCCGCTAATCCCTCCACCTAAGTTAAATGGATTGATACCAATAAAAAATACCCAGGATTCGAACCTGTGAGCTCCCGATCAGGCCATCATAAGGCCGTCATTGACGGAAATAAGACTATCTAAAACTTAAAATGCTACTATTGTCGTATTGATATTTTCTAAGATTGAGACAAAACCTCATTACAAGGGTTTTAGTCTTAGCGGTAACTAGTTGAACAATATCACTCTATACCTAATATGAAATTATTACCCTAATGGATTCCTTGACTAATTACACATAGTTTTGGTGACTGATGCGTGGGTTCGAAGTGCGGTTATTATTGATTACGTAGGACATTAATTAGGAACCGGACAAAGCATAATTTAGTAGTTACAGCTGGAGTGAGTTGCCGAAGTTGATAATATGCGAGTACATAATTTATGTTCACCATGTATTACGTTCAACACTTTCTTGTTTTCTCTTAGTGTGTGTGTAATTCTGGGATTAAAGGCATTTTAGCTGCATGTAGTTAGCAGTTAGCAACTTGTCAACGTCATAATTATTACATACAACATTACCCGTAAAAACTTGTAATTGGTATTTTCAAAAAAAGAAAATTAAATTAATTTAAATGAATAACTACTTTTTTTTCCTATTAATTAATAGGAAAATGTCTGCTAAGTATGCATTATAAGTTTACAATTATTAATCGATCAATTTATAAAATACTAGCTGACCCGCGCCAGCTTCGCCCTTGGCATAATTATTTCAAGCCTCACCCTTGTATGCCCCTAATTTTGTAGTCTTCAATAAAAAATGTATGGAAATCTGCCAGATTTGTTGACATCCCTCCCGTCCCTTAAGTAGTAGCGTGATTATTCATAAAATATTCGTTAATATATGGCCTATTTAATGCAAAAATAGGTTTCAATTGGAAAAACTAGTTGTTGAGATTAGCGCGTTCAAACAAACAAACAAACTCTTCAGATTTTAGTATTAATTATAGATTACTTGGAGAAATAGGTAAAAATTCAATCATCATCATCATTGTTGCGTTAGTATTGGTCGCCGCAGTAGCCTCTATACGCTATATGCTCACCTCGGAGTCCGGAGTCTGAATTCCGACTTTTTCTTACCGACTCTATTGAGTAGTGAATCCATTGGCACATATGTCACCTTCTAAGACGTCTATCCAGAACTTCTAGGTTCACGTAGCCAGGTGGTTCTCACAAAACATGGTCGCACAAGTAAAGACGACATCTTTTTATAAATTCCATTAAAAATTACTATATTTATCATGTTCAAAATTCCAATAACACCAGATGTTCCTGACGTCGCTATGAGATGATATAAAAATTTCAGCTCACTCTGTCGAACCGCAGGTGGTATAACCGATAGGAGCATCTCTCAAGTGTATTTTGTAATCTGTCACCATCCTGTCCCGTAATAGATATTTTAACAGAATTTAAAAATAAGCTGTAATAACTTTAGAAGGGCGAAATAGCTGTTAGATGTTACACATCCTCCCACAGATATTTTTTTACAAAAGGTACTCTTTACTTAGTGGATTAAGCCTGGTATGTGAGATTTGGCAGGCTTGAAACAACTGGATTTCTCCTCTTGCCCTATATGTGACAGAAATTAAGATGTCGTCGAACAAACAACTGCGTAATTAACTGCATTGCATTGTCGGAATATATACGTTGCATATGAATGCAAATTGGAGTAACTACATAATTATGTTTGTTCCATCTCCTACATTGTGTACATAGCTCAAATTTCATAATAACATTAAAAACTACGTACTAGAATTTTTTTGTGTTTACTAAGTATTCCTAAAACACATTATTTTATCACGTCTACGTCAACCTCAAACGACAGGTTGTTATAAGTTTGACGTATCTGTGTGTATATTACGTGTATCTTCTTATGTGGCATCATAGCTCCTGAACGAAGGAACCGATTTGGATTTTGTTTTTTTGCTAGAAAGGTAAATTAGTCAGGAGTGTTCTTACCTATGTATTAAAAAATGAATATTTTTAACCAATCATTGCAAACAAAATTTCAACTGAATTGACTAATAATACATTTTTCATCATCATGCTATGTTTATTTTACGTGTGCATAAATCTTAAGTAAGAATAAATAATACTGTCAATACAGTTACTATGTTACCAAATGGATTATTTTCATTAATGAAGTCCCCATAATTATTAATCAATCAATTTAACCCATCGTAGTCCATTGTTGGACATAGGCCTCACCCAATGTTGGGAGGCTATGGCCTACTGTTTCCACACTGGCCAGATCTATTGTACCATCTACAAATTCAGTCAATTTCAGTAATATGCCAGTATAAATTAATAAATAGGTAAGTAAACACATTTCTGATCATCTAATAATGATTGATCAGTCTACTCTGAGCACATACCAGCACATACTATAATCGTATTAAGTCGTAACATTGATTAGTCGCTCCATTACTCTTGTCTAATATTGTCTTGTAAGAGATATTACTGACGTAATTATTAGGACTTGTCATCACGTTAGAAAAATGTGAAAAAAGTAATAATTGAATTGTTCAGGACCAGTAAGTGTTGGGTTTGGTGTTGGTCAAGATGTTGGTATTAGCACAGTATTACTATCGAGGTAATATTTGTGCTATGAACATTCAACATTCCATGCAACATTATCTAGATCCACGGTAAACATATCTTTACTAGCTTGTGTTATGAAATCTAGAATGCGGATAAACTTAGCTAGATACTTTTTTCTGTAAATACATACATATCATACATAGGTACACCCAGACCAATGCAAATATACATATTCATATATGCATACAAATACTGATCGGGAATCGAACCCACACCCCCTGTGTAGTAGTCGAACGTTTCTACGCCACAGAGGCCATTAACTTTATATAAAAATCATTATTTTGTTTCATAATATAACCGGAGAGCACCTTTCTAATCTTATAACTGTGACGTCTATTGTATTGTAGCTCTTTTTTAAAATAATGAAGCGACGGAAGGTACAGTTTTGGGATGAGCACACATTCTAACCATTTTAAATAGTTGCCACAGACAAGATGAAGAAGTTCTAAACATTGGCAAACGCCATATTCCAATGTTCCATGCAGCGCTCCACCTTGATGGGCTTACATCTGTAAGAGTATATATCTATACACACTGGCCCCACATCATTCTATGTATACCACAGGAAGCATGAAATTATTTCTATCCAGTACCATTTTATTATATTAGCTCTTCGATGAAGGAGACGGTGGAGCCAGTCGGTCTCAGTCCAAACTTAAGCAACTAAACACGAGGGAGGCTTCATATATCGAATGAGACGGCAAGTACACCATGTGGCAGGGATCTTTCTTTCTTTTCTTATAGCTCTTGTGTTCATTGACTGCCACCTTAAACGACACAATATGTACCTACATGCTTTTCTTAAAAAATATGTGTACATGCGTTAGTTTGACAACCATAACTTGAAATATCCTATACTATAATCCAAGGACTTGATTAAGTTGATGTAAAAAATTTAAAAACTTCCACCACTTTACTTTATAAAACCCTTAGAGATCCAACTTATCTAAGAATTCGTAACATTTTTATTGAGCTTCAGATTATTTTTAATCCTAAATATAATCTGGAACTCTAATGACACGAACTCTTCAAAATATAAACTAATTAGTAATCTCAGCTTTATCTAATCGTTGTTTAATTCAACGGCTACTAATTAATCTGACTTAAAGAAAATAATTTGAATTGATTATAATCAACATCTTTGTGATGTAAATTTTGTTCAAATTAATTGAGAACATACAAATTGACGACTATCATGGAATTGTTTATGTGAGGGAAAGCTATAATTGTGGTTTATTTTACATATTATGGAAACTAAAATAAGTAGTTAATTATTTAATAAGATACTTTACAACTTCATATCAATGACCAATCCAGATACAAGTTTAGTGACATAAAATAAAAATCTTTTATAATAAGGATACATTATCAAATCATAATATATTTAATGATGTTAAAAATATACCACCTAAATAATACATCAATTTGTTTAAAAACTTAAACGTAATTAATAGTGATATTTGTCGATTAATTCATAGATGTGTTATATTATTTACAATTATTTTTAAAGTGTTAACCTTTATTATGTTTAATATTTTTTTAAGTCGTTGACATATAAGGATTTTTGTCGGTATGAGATAAATCTTAAGTAAAATGATATTCTTAGTCTTTGGTCTTAGTAGCTACAGTCAGCGTCAGAACGATCCTGACTACAAAGCCTCAAAATGATAATAATATCAAGGTATAAAGAGGAAATCAAGCTGTTTTATTGTTAAATTGTATTATTGTCCGAAATAAAGGTGTGTACTAAATATTAAATCAATCAGTCAACAGTAAGGGAGAAAAACCAAAGATCATTTTGAGTACAATATTTTAGATATTCGATATCATTTAGACTGTATTTAAAGCAAAATCAAACTGTGTTTGTGCAGTATGTTGTACACGTGTTGTTAGATATGCATGCGAAGCGCGACGGCTGTAAAGCAAAAAAAAAAATAAAGTAACTATTGTTAGTTATCAAAAACTATTTATGTCAATTAGTTTTAGATATCGGAAATTTAATAACATTCTTAAATAATGCGTCATTTACAAACACAAGGAACAATGATTTTGAAGAGCACTATATTTAATATAGATTAAAATATTTTCACATCTCGTGATTATTTTTAAATAAATATTTAACATCGATAAATATTCTAGGAAATAAACACCGAGTAATGCTAGTCTACCAAAATTCTAATTTTTCAGTAAATATAAACATGTTTATAAATTGGTAAATAAATACCTTAATTACACGACATTGACACAAGACTGACACAAAGAGTACTTACTCAATGAAATAATAACACCCTGAAGAAGTCATCCAATTAGTCAGTTTGTTTTACAAGTTATTTTTTAATCTGAACAAATATGCAATTAAAACAGTTTGGTACGAATTTCCAATATGAATGACATACAAGTAAAATGAATAAATGGAAACAATGTTCCATTCCGTGTACAACAGAATGTTAGTTTTCAAAAGTTAACATAGCATAACAAAGTTCTAACAACGATTCATCTCTCAACTTATATCAGACGTACTGTTACAACCACGCCGTCTTTCTGTGTCTACAGTTTGAAAACTGTTCGCAGTATAATAGGAAAGTTTTCAATTAATATCACAGTTTCCGTATTTAAAAGTAGAACATTACAAACTTCACTAGTTAGTCAGTGAACTATATACACTTCACTACACGATTAAACTAGAAACAGTAAGTTCTAGATACGTCTGAACACTGGTTTTTATCTTGTTGTCACCCAAAGTAGTACTGCGCGTTGGAATATCGATATAAACTCCTGGTGTTAGGGTCTATTTCGTTTTGTATTTGAACTCTTGGCAGAGTTTTGACCGCAACTCCGCGCCCTAACGTACCGTGTGGCATAGTTCGAAGAGGCATTTCTATGGGGAATTCAGCCACCTGCCCATACATATTAGTGCTCACGTGTGGATACGTGTTCGGTACTGGTCGACCAACGTATTTATTGATTTTGGGACTAAGAGCAGCGTTGGTGTACTGTATGTCTTGCTTCATGGCCGAGTCTACAGAATCAACGGGTCCGGATAGACTGGTTATGTTAATATCGTTGTCGACTTCTGAAATACTGTCGTTGAATCCGTTGGGTATTTCTGTGGTAGCAGAAATGTCGGGACCTTTTGGCTCGTTGGCTGTTTGTTTGCGCATCATACATCGTACAACTCCAAGGATTGTACATAAAAGGAGAGACGCCGCGACGCCTCCGATGATGTAGATATAGATCATATCGAATTCACCTGGTGAAAAAGAAAATAGTTTAACAATAACTAAATTTATGAAAGCCAAAGATCTGAAACTTAAAATTTAATAGTTCGTACGAGTATTGGTAGGTGATTCCCACTGTCGCCATAAGACGGATATATATAGAAAGATTTGGATGATTTTAATCAAGGTTCGCTGGTTCAGTGATCAGAGTATTCAAATGACGAATTGAGTGTTATTCCAGACCATAATCTATCCTGGTACTATATTTTAGCCAGATCTGTTCAGTAAAGATTGACTAACAAACATCTAAACATATTTAGAAACTGTCACATTTATAAATATTAAGTAGAATGATACCAAGTTAAAACGGCTTAATTATTTTACTGAAATTTCGAGGCTAATAATATATCTTACAGTCATAAGTATATATACATACCTACGATATGATCTAAGTACTTATCTTTGTTTACACAAGAAAGGTAATTATGCATATTGATAGTTCCTGTTTGCAACCTTTGGTAAATGGGTAGATTAGTAAAACTCAATAAGGAACCTTAAAGTAACTAAATGTATTCAAAAGACCCATAAATTATAGTTCCATAGCAATGTGTAATATACGTATAAACTTCTTCAAGTAATTACCGTTTATCATAGTGAATTATCTACTCTAGAATTTTTGTGTTTGTGAGATATTTTCTTTTGAATTAAGTTATATTCTTATTAATATTATAAATGCGAAAGTAACTCGATCTGGCCACCTATCTGTCTGTCTGTATGTTACGCTTTCACGCCTAAACCGCTGAACCGAATTTGATGAATAGATTATACCTTCAGAAAGAACTATAATAATCGACATCTAAGCGGGCAGAGGGAGCCCACGCAAAATGAAAATCGTGTACAGTAATTTTATTATTCAGTCAAAATTTGAAATTTCAATCTCAGCAGGAATTTTTCTGGCTTGCTTATGCTAGCATACCCTAGGGTAAAGAGTAACCCTAACTAACGTCATTAGTAGCTCATGGGGATAAGATTTAATGCTGAAAAGATTCGCGTATTTATGAGGTCTAAACTGGTCGTAAACTATTTTTTATACCCTTCAGTGATAAGGGTGGCCCACTCCAAGAATATGTTATTGATTTTTGGAATAATATTCTTTATGTTTTGTTATTAAAAATATATAAAAACCTCATATGGCAAAACCACGTTTGCCAGGTGGTTGGCTAGTAATAAATATATAGCAACAGTGAACAGTTTTAATGTTGTTCATGTTGGAGATTTAAGGATTGATCAATAAATCTAACTTTGTCTCGGTCGCCTTCGTATGAAATTGGTTTTAGGTTCTAGACACCGATTACACGTTTGGTGCGCATTATAGTTTTTATCTATTTTGGACAAACATTTTCGTTCAAAAATATATTTAGTTACTAAATATCTACTTTCAGTTAACCCTGTTTCATTGTTTTGAGTTTCTGATTACTCCTAGGAAAAAACTTATTCTCTGTTCACCGCCACTACTCCAGTTCCTCCGTGATCATGGTGCTTGCAACAGCGCCGAAATATCGGAAACTCAAAATAATGAAACATGGCAAATATCCTGTTTATTGTGATACTGATGTGAGTGACCATGATAGTTTAAATACCTATACTTTCAATGAAATTTGTACTATAATATGTGCCTCGCTCCCCCTAGATAAGTAGCACAATTATAGGTAGAATAGAATAGTGTAATCAAGCTAGCCACGTGATTTTCGGCAGAGTATTTGGACCACTCCATCTCTTCACATGCGGTGTTGTACAAGGCGACTAAGAGAGAGGGCTGTTTAACATCAGACTGATATATACAGCCCAGACTCCGCCTCAGATGTATGGCTCGAGGCAACAATAGTGGCCGGAAAATGGTGATAGACTCACCCCCTATTACGTGGAACCGAGTACAATGATGGTAAAATGTGGGTGTTAATTCTCTTCTGCCTAACCTTTCGGGGATTAAGGCGTGATTATATGTATGTATGTATGTAGAATAGACTAAAATAATAAATGTATAGGAATAACATGTATTTTTGTTCATTTTATTAAAATAATATATTTTCATAAAATATTTTTATAGTTTAACCATGTATTATACTCGTGTATATCCATCTCTTTTGACGTTAATGACAGTCGACAAATGTCAAAACCATACATTAACGAAATATATTTTATTCTACTCATGAATTCTCATTTTTCTTGTGAAGTCAGTTTTTATTTATCAGTTCGCACTATGTTAATTATTATAAGTTTCTCTTTTTTTCTCCTTTAGAAATTGCATACCGTTTTTGGATAAGTGGTGCCTAGGCGATAATCCTGAAGGGTCATCTCTGCTGATGCTGGTGACGTTCAAGTTGTTGGTGATTGAGGGTCTCTGAGGAGGAACTGCTGCTACGGCTGGTGCTGGAGGCACAGCTGACTCGGCCCCCGCATCGTTGGTTTCATCTGAAATAATAACTAAATTAATACTACTTATACTGAAAACTTCTTAATGCAATTTAAAAGTATGATAAATATCCAAATCGATTAAATAGGAAAAGTAAAACTAATCTGATAGACTTGTACCCGCGACTAGTCACTTTCTTCTATCTTAATCAATACTGTTTACTGTGGGTTTCTCTGAGGGATAGAATTCGGAACGAGGTTATCCGACAGAGAACTAAAGTTACCGACATAGGTCACAGAATAAGCAAGTTGAAGTGGCAGTGGGCTGGCCACGTTTGTCGAAGGACCAATGGCCGTTGGAGCAAACGAGTCCTACAGTGGAGACCGCGAGAAGGTAAACGAAAGGTAGGACGCCCCCTAGCCAGATGGACGGACGACCTGAAAAAGGTGGCTGGGACAGACTGGATGCGGAAGGCGGAGGATCGGAGAACATGGCGCACATTGGGAGAGGCCTATGTCCAGCAGTGGACTGCAGTGGGCTAATTGATTGATTGAATCAATACTGAAAACTTTTTGAAAAGTAAAAATAAAAGTTTATTTGATATATTTCAGGGCTTTTTCATAAACGAAGTCTCAAATGAATTTGATTTATTATATTATTTTCTTTCCTATTTTTTAAAAGAATATTAGTACCCGAAATAAAATTATGCCTCGTAATGCCTGCTGCTAAGCTTAATTGGTTTAGATGTCTGAAACCTAAATGAAACCCTCACACACTAAAATACATACACTTTATACTGCATATAGATTTTAAAAGTTAATATCTTGAAACTATAAACAAGTGGCAGAATTAAACTCTCGGTGTAAGTACTAAAAACAGAACTGATCTAGACTATTTATACTGTTGATTGATGACACTTGGTGGAATTTGTTGTTACCTGGGACCGAATTTAATGATTGGTGAAATGTAGGTGTTAATTTACCTCTCACTAACCCTCCGGGGATAAAGGCGCGATAATATGTAAGAATGTATGTACATATTGAGAACTCACTTGTACTTGTTTAGATTACTTTTTACATTTTACATTACTGTGGAATCACTTTGGAAAAGTACAAGTGAGTTCTCAATATGTGTAAGAACTGATTTAGTCTATTTCACAGAAATATTTTTTGATTTGATTTGATATAGACCTATTAGTACCACCCCCACAAGAACAGTTTTAAAGAGAAAACAAGCCATTTTGCGAAAAACTGTAAGAGTTATATCGTGACTTTTAATATATTCCACGTCTTGATATATTGTTTAAGTTTTATGTAAAGGCCAGATTAGATTAACGTATTAAAATGGAAATGAGCAACTACACCAATGAAAACTTTGATACGCCCCGCTACAAGAATGGAACTTGGACTTGCAACAATTTTTATGGTGATTTAATTATTTTTAATTACAATCCAACAAAAAATTTCTCCGCATCACAAGCCTCAACAAACCATTTCCTTTGGAAACTTTAGGATATTCAATTTTACTGTACTATGAAAATTATTAATGGGTTTAGAATATGAGTCGTCACGAGCGACTGACGAGCGACTGCCTCCTCAAGAAAATCTTTTATCTTATAATCCGTTTTTACGCTGACAAAGCAAAGAACCGTCCTGACACGGAGCCAAACAAATCCTCGCAGATTGCACAAGTACAAATTAAGATCGGATTTAGCAAATTTCATCGTTTTTGTCCCGTTTCACATACTTTAAATATAGGGTAATACACTTAGTGAAGATTCCTTTGATTCTATTTTTACTTAGTTCATGTTATTTATCGTGCATAAATGAGCTTGACGACATTACTTGAGTAAAAATAACAACTTTACAAGACTAAAAGAGAATACTTTACGAGCTTAAACAATGACTGAATTATTAACAAAAAGATGAACTGGTAATGTTTTTCTCAGTTTCTATTAAATTATACGTAAAATGTGTAAGTAAAATAATTCTCCTTTCTTTACTAAGCCATACAATTACTAAAATAAGTACCTGTTTTATTTTTACTGAGAAGACAGATTGTTCAGACCAGTCGCATTACAAAGATAGCTGAAAAATTTACGGAATTTTGAATTCAAAGAGCCTAAAATTATTGGCAAAATCACTCTATTCATAAGTTTCGTTATAACCAAATTATTTTTAATATAAGAAGACCTCAAACGCCTTTTCATAATTTAGCAAGTACTTACTCTAGTCCAGTTTACGAGGCTCAAAGTTTAAACACATTTTCCATTTTAGCGAGACGGTTGGCTAGTACAAGCTATTGTTATATTTCTTTACTCACCATTTGTCTTTCGAGTTTTTATTTTGTTTTAAACTAAATAATAAACTTGATTTAAAATTAATTCTCAATTTGGAGCATAATGTGTAGATTGTGATGGAAAACTATTAAAAGTTAAAGAAATAGCAGAAATAGTAGTACATTATTGTTATGTATTATACTAGACGATGTCCATGGCTCCTCCTGCGCGGTTGTTGGTTTTCGAGACTTTTGGTTATATTTTCGGTTCTACTCAACCAATTCTGATTAAACAAATATATGACTTTAAGCCCTTTCTAATAAAAAAACTGCATAATAATCCGTTTAGTAATTTTTGATTTCATGGCGAACGAGCGAGTACTAAAAATATTTTTAAACTATCGCGGTGTGAATTCATTATTATATAACGGTTCGGCACAAGTTGTGACCACAGGAGCTGCAAAGCATCCGAAACGTAGGCAAAAATAGTAAGTTCCATGATTTAATCGCGAAAGGTCTCGAACCATTATATAATTATTAAAGAATAAATTTCTGGGTTCAGAATCATTGATTTAAACACCCAAGTTTACTTATATATTTCTTTTAAATATCTCCAATGTACAGATAATATTACCTTACAATATCATAATTATTATTTGCACAGCAGAATCAGCATTAATATATTAGCTGGTAGAATAATACCATATCTTTTGTTTAAAAAAAACTGAAACTAATAACATACTTACGAAAAATAGTAGTTTTAATCTGTTGATTTGCTGGCCAAAATTGAAATCTAACTGGAACAAACAGCGGCGGAATTTATGTTCTTTTCTGATAACCCGTCATAGAGATTTATCCGCACCAAGTTTATAGCGATACCTTTATGGGGATGTAATAAAATTCAACTCACTTGAGACCAGGGCCATTCATGAGATTATCGTGAATATTGACTTTATAGATTTCTTTTTACAGATTACTTGTACCATGGTGTCGTAATGATCGTGTTGTTTTACTGGTTCAAAGGGCTTGTTTGGGTTAGGTATAGGAGAAATACAGATCGTCATCACTATCTGTGGTCGGCTTAACGGTAACGATTGCATAGATGTTTGTATGGACACCGGGACGGCTTAACTGCCGGACGGACTAACGCACGGCTGACTGAGAGCCATTTGATGGCCGGCTGAGAGGTCTCAATGTCTTCAGACTGGTCTAATATCCTAAGACTACCCTGCCTACCTAGCGATGTTTTATCAATTATCATAAATCCTATGAGTAATTAAAACATTTAATATAGTGGTAAATAAATCGTCAAAGAATGTGGAGTATTATATTGTAAAATAATAATACTGAACGTATTTCTATTTTTATAATGGATATTATTATACATTATAATAGTGGAGTGGTTGTTCTCTACATTGAGAAGCGTTGCTCAATAGTACCTATGTCACATTTGAAGGTACGAATGAGATTGAATATTAATTGTACGAAATGAAAACCAAATATTGCTTTAGACTAAACAAACTTACAAAAGGGTTGTATAAAACGACGTCGGGACCAAATGAACTGTTATGAAAATTTAAATATCTGCCTATTATATATACACACAATTCATAAAACATTGATTTAATGTTAACCAATCACCACTAGAGGGATTTATTTACAAAAACGATACCTAAAATAGAATACTTATTGCTAGTTGAGATGGATGGAGCAAACTATGCCCATTCACACTTACGTGACTGCCAAAAAGACAAAGCATATCTTGTACATACGCAATAAAGTAAATTTAGATAGTAAGTATTTTAAGTTTCCTTTTAAGTATAGGTATAGTCAACGTCAAAAGCAGGTTTATTGATCACCACAGGTCTTAAACCGTTCACAAAAACAATTGAAACGTAAAATATACTTTACCCTCTTACGTTTACTTTACTGGTGATTATTAAACTAATTTATTTTTAAACTTTCGCGGTGTGAATTCATAATTATACAAGGTATCGGGAAATCGGCAGAAATAGTAAGTTCCAAGATAGGTCGCGAGAGGTCCCTATACCTTGTATAATTATTAAACTACTTGTATATAAATTATTTGATAGCGGCGGTAAAATTAGTTTTAAGTCAAATTTGACGTCAAAACGTCGTAATTATATTGCACTATTTTAAGAAATAAAGAATTCGTATTTGAGTTTGATACATGTATATAATTCCAATATTTATTAAGTCAAATTGGCGTGTCCTAGATAAAAATATCTAGGAAAGGGTATATATATATATAATATATATAATATATATTTAGTTATATATATATAACTTTTGTCGTTAACTGTACCTGAAATTCGTTGCAAAATTCAGCATTCTCACTATGCTTAGTGGTTTGTCATAACACAAGCCAACTTGACACAATTGAAGTCTTAAGTCTCCAGTAATTTTATTCCTTGTCCCCTTCATTTAACGAATACATAGGATCACATCTTATTGTTGCGGCTCGTATTTTTTCTGTGATACAAAATATATTTTATCTTGTCCTTCATATATTACCACTGAGTATTGTATCTTCTTATTATTATCCTACGAGGATATTGTATGTCGACAAATGTAATCAACTTTGATATGTACAAAAACTTATGTATTAAACTTATGAAGTTCTGTTAGAAATTAATGCAATTTGGTGCCTATTTCTTCGAAAATCCAGTTGTTTTTATTTTTAACAGAAAATTTAAAACATACTGATATTACTTTTATTCATTGTTAAGAGTTGTAACAGTATTTAAATGGGTGTGGTTGAACTTCAGAATTTTTGACTTCTTGTCCTGATTGCATCCGCGGCCAAGGCTCTTCCACTTCCACTTCGCACGATCCTGGATGTCCATGGTAGTGAGACCATTGGCACCACGACGTCAAGGCAAGACTTCTTGGATCTGCCCCTTCTACCTGTACCTGGCGGCGGCGCCATTGTTAGGCATTTGTTACCCACGTAGCCTGACGGTTGCCACAAGATGTGGCCGCTCCAGCGGTGGCGGCTTTCTTGTATTTTATCTGTGATGTGACTGATATGAAGAGTCCAGCATCGACCATGCCTCACAGCCATGTAAAAGGACAGGCATAATGATCATCTAATAGAACTGCCTCTTTAATTAGACTTCAGCATTGTTTGGATACTTTGTTTGCTCCAATCAGGATTATTTCTATCCTTGCAAAGTATGTGAGAAAACCAGTGACAATAAATTTCAAATTTGTAGATGTTTATGATATTACTACTATATTTACCATAATTTTGACAGCGTTGTCATGACGTCAAGTGTGGCGAAAATCCTGAACTGAAACCCTCTTGTCTCACATTGTATTACCGCAACCGACTGTGTATGAATGAGTCTCATCAAAGACGGTGTTTAAATCGCCTACATTATACTCGAAACCATTTTAAAGGCGATCACAATACTCTAAGAGACAAAGACATTTCATAATCGTCATACATTCTTACTCGAAAGCCTTTTCGCAACCATTTCATTTTGTATTCGAAATGCGAAATAAATCATGTTCGTAATTGAAAGGTATCTGAAGAAAAGTTCAAGAAGTTACAAAAGTAATTGATAGGTGAAGTACCGTCTAAAAGATTGCAATAGGAGATAAAATTACTAGATAAACGACCTTTATTCAAAGTAGGCATTCTGCTCAGACAATATTTCCGCTCAAGAAAATGCCGCTCCATAAGCATAGTACCGGAAGCATGTTTAGTAAGCAACGGAGATTTTAGCCTTAATACTATTGTATTGGTCGCATACTATAATAATTAAAAGATTGCTCTTGACAATATCTAAGTTATCTTCATGTGAAATGTCACCGCAGACATGCATGTCTGGACAGAGTGTAATCAGTAGGCCAAAGCCTTCCAACATTTGGAGAGTCCTATCAGCATCAATTAGCCTATCGCAGATCACTGCGATAGGCTAATTGACTGCAACATGTTTACGAATATTCCAATTATGATATATGTAATACATCCAAAAATAAACATACAAAAAATATTATGCTTGTGTGAACACTAGTTTATACAATTAAATGTGGAATATATTTTTTTTTTGTTTTACGTGCGAAAAATCCCCACATATAATCCCCCTACCCCTCCCCTATCGGAGAGGTTATGTCAGACTTGAACCGACTAAAACGCACAACGCCTTTGGGTCGTTGTTGGTTATCGAAGGTGAGGTTGACAGGGGCATCCCTAGCACCCTGGCTTACCTAGGGCCATCTCTCTCGATCCGGCCGTCCTCGGGATTTTGGAATATACTAAGCTTAATGTGCCATATTGGAATTACCTGCTTAGGCGAATAGCCGTTGTCGTTAAGCCATTTATGTATAGATTCCTCATACAGCTTCTGGGCACTTATTTATTCCGTCGGCTGTTATTAAAAGAAAAAAAAACACTTACCGACATCATCGTGTTCAAGATCCGACACGTCGTGAGCAGCCTCGTCCTCTTCAGGGGCACTTTCATAACGCTCCTTTAACACCGTATGTGGAACTGCAGAAGAAAATGCACTTTCAAGACACTAAAATAAAACTCATTTCTACTTGTTACGAATATTGATCCACTCTAGGATTCATCAAGGGATGTTAATTTTAGACTTTTAGGGTGCTCTGTGCTTCAGAGTATTTTTATTTTTTCAAGTGCGGCAGGCACTTTATGTGGCGTGGAACAAGCAGTTTTGGAAGAACGTGACTTGTTATCTGTAGCTGTTTTATTTTTTACTAAATCTCTACCATTTTACTGTCTCAGGATTTTATTTTTAGTCACTTATTGAGTTTCGTCGACGGAGGTTTGACAGATTTATACAAATAATATTTGCCGAGATATATTTTGTGCTAGCAAACTGGAACTTAGAGAGATAGGTACCAACCTAAATTCGATCAGAGGTAGTTGTAACTTTGAAAAAGAATTTTTAATATTGATGTTTAAATTTATTTTCGAACGTTAAATGGAATTTCAAATTCAGTTCATCAATTATATTTTTTATAATACTTAAGTGGTAGACAAGCACACGGTCCACCTGATGGAGAGTGGTTACCGTGGCCTATGGACGTATGCAACATCAGAGGAGTTACACTCGTACTGGCGATACTGAAAAAAAATTCTAATGCCCGTCTTGAAGGACTCCATATTTAATTTTGGCGCAAAAAACCGGTTTCGAAACTTGATCAGGCCAAAACTAATATTTTTTTCTTTGATCAAGTTTCTGGTGGTTGCGTAATAACTCACACAAATCTCAAATATTGGAAATATACCCCGTATACTAATTAGATATCATAACAATCCTAAAACAAATAAATGGCAGTGTTAGAGCGTTTTCACATTATACGATCTGATATTCGATAGGAATTGAAATGTATGAAATATGTATTATCTGTCTTTCACATATAGCCCTTTAACTTTGACACAACTAGTAATATTTTTATTCAATCGTTCTCATGTCAACACTTCCGTCTAATCTACCTTTCAAACAAATAAAACGAAATCAAAATCGGTTCTTCCGTTCAGGCGCAACGATGTGTGGCATCGACACTTATTTATTTACTTATTCATTAATTAATTATTAGTATTATAAGCTTTCAGTTTGCACCAAAGCGCTTATATGTTGTCAGTTACAAAAAAATACATAATTCAATACATTACATTGATTATATTATTTAATAAATGACTAATTTCTCGAAATTAGAATATTATTCAAAACACTAATATTATGAACCACACACAGACATGTTAAACTTATGACACTCCGTCGTACGTGGTTTCCCAAGTGCCTGCAATATGGGATTCTTCAAGAGGGGCATTAGAAGACGTTCATTGGCCACGGTAACCACTTCCCATCAGGTGGGCCGAGTGCTTGTCTACCAGCTAAGTGGTATAAAAAAAGTATTTACAATAACTTTTAAAATTCATACCCATATTTATATTTTGTATCATTTTATTCTTCTGTATCATTTATTCATCACCGATGACTTCATAAATAAGTGCCTATTATGCGACACTCTTGTTACTTGAACCATTTCAAAATTAAGATGAAAATTAATCAAAGAGTAAAATTCAATCTTCAAAGAAACGTCGTGCTTTGAAATTTTAAGAACGGCGTCAGACTGATATTACTTATTCTAAGCCAGTTTACTGCTTCAATATCTATTTTTGACACCAAAACTATAGAAATAAAATGTTTCATACTGTACAGTTTTAGGCTAGTTTGCCCTGCTTGTAAGTATATTCAATCAATTAATTAATTAATATCAGGGCGGTAAGTACATACTCGTAATACACTGACGGACTCATAAACTGCATCAAAGTTCAGGTTTACTCTAAAAGGATTTTTTATAATAAGTATGCAAACTTTTTAGATTAAATTATATAAATATGGAAAGACTGGCTCTTAATCTTAAAAAAAAATTAAATTTAAAAATAGAACTGCAGTAAAACAAATGAATATAGCCGGGAAAGAAAATTTACTTGTAGTATCAGATTTGCGTGTTATTTATAGCAAAGTTTTAAATTGATTCTCATTGATTTTTTTTGTTTTGTCAATTGAATTATTGTTACCAGCATAATTGTTGGGTTAGTTTTTTAACACATCGAGAGTTTTTGAACCATAATATGGATACTTCGTCCGAACAAGCGGCACAAATTGTAGCATTGGTGCGGGAGGGCTTGGATCAACGAACGATTGGTAGAAATTTAAATTTAAACCAGTCTACGGTTTCTAGAATATACAGAAGGTTTGTAGAGACAGGTTCTTACAGGAGGAGACGTGGTACAGGCAGAACTCGAGCAACCACAGGTCGTGATGACCGATTTATTGTTATAACTTCCCTGCGAAATCGTTTCCTCACGTCAGTTAACATCAAAACCGAGCTTAATGAAGTGCGTGGAGTAAACGTGTGTGCACGAACAATAAGAAGAAGGTTAAAGGAAGCGGATATCACCCCTTTTAGACCAGCAAATGGTCCAAAGTTGTCTACAGCTCACAGACAAGCTCGCTTAAGATTTGCGCGTCATCACCTGAATTGGACAGAAGAGCAGTGGGCCTCTGTATTGTTCACGGACGAGTGTAGGACATGTTTATATGGTGCAGATGGTCGCAGAAGAGTCTATCGTCGACGTGGGGAGCGATATGCTCAAAGTTGCATTGAGGAGCGTGTTCCTTTTGGAGGCGGTTCATGTATGGTCTGGGGTGGCATATCGATGAACGGGCGAACCGAACTTGTGTTCATAGACATGGTCCGTCAAAACGGTAATAGAGGGGGTTTGACAGCACATCGCTACATAACAGAGATATTAGAAGATCACGTGGTGCCTTACATGGGATTCATAGGCGAAAATTTTACTTTAATGCAGGATAATGCCCGACCGCATGCAGCTGCACAAGTTCAACATTATTGCGAAGAGGTTGGGATACGTACAATGAATTGGCCAGCACGCAGCCCGGATCTTAATCCCATCGAGCATGTTTGGGACAATTTAAAAAGAGCTGTATATGCGAGAAACCCTTCGCCCACGACAGTGGCAGCACTAAGAACAGCACTTTCAGAAGAATGGGACAATATTCCGCAAGATCTTTTAAAAACCCTTATAAAATCTATGCGGAACCGATTAGAATCCGTAATAAGGGCACGTGGGGGTAATACACCTTATTAAAACACAAATAAACCCTTGCATAAAGTTTGTGTCTATTGTTAAAACCAATTTTTTAATTAAACCAATTTTTCTTAAATTTCTGTTTTTTCTTCAATAAAAGTCTTAAGGTCCTTTCCAGTACATAAACTTAAACTTAAAGATATGACCCTACGCTGTTTTAAAGTTCACGAACCAATCTAGAGGTTTCAATTTAAATCTGCATAGAAAGTATGCATACTTGGTTAAAATATTTATTTCAAAGTCGTCTATTACTTTGATGCAGTTTATGAGTCCGTCAGTGTATGTTACGAATACCCCGTAGCATAGTATCTATGAGACCTGGCCTATTTTTATGCTATGCTTTTGGAAGAGTGAGATAGTTATAAATTCAAGTAGACTATACGATCAGAAGCATATCTTTATAGACATTAGGAGACTTCTCCTATGTTAATATTGATCTCACCCTTGTCTTTGTAATACAAGTAGGCGGCATCTAGTTTCTCTTACTTTCTTTTTTTTTTGATTTTGTAAAGGGCCTTACCAACCACAAAGGAGTGATTTATTTATAACCAAGAATACGAATGTATAGTACGTGAACATATTTCGTAACTGTTTCTGACCCAACAAATGCGAAGGTTCAATTTGTAAGCTTATAGCATTATGTATTAGTTTTAAGGGTTGTGCCTAACAGTGCACACATTACAAGGATCCTAACACATATCGTGCACGAGCAATATAGTAACCCGTTTCTCGTTACCTCTTGTAATTTTCACCAATATATTTTTTGGTATTCATGAGTAACATATTCATGAAATACTCATGCATAAATTTTGCCAATGCATGCCAAAGTTGCCAAAGTTTCTTCAACGACAACATAACTGCCGAGGTGCTCATATCTAGGTAGTGACGGTAGAAGATTATACCAAGTCCTGTATAAAAAGGTTTACTTTGGGAAACTTCTTGGGAAAACCACAGAATATCAAATTTAAATATCATAAACTAGCTCGCTCGCGTTGATGTCGGGGATTATCGCGATAAAACATAGCCTATGTCCTTTCTCAAGACCAAAAGTAACCCTATACCAAATTTCGTCAAAGTCGGTTCAGCGGTTTAGGCGTGAAAACGTAACATACACACTTTACTTTCGCATTTATAATATTAATATGGATAATTTAAACGTAAAAGAAATCATAATACCTAATATCCTCGAGAGGGTAAGCGTAGGTATATCTAGGTATCTTGAAAATACATTTCAATACCTATTTTCAGACTTAATGCAATGGAGTAGTATAATCAAGACATGCCGGTGAGCGGAAACCAAAAAGTGTCAATAAGTTAATATGTTGGAGGGATAGTTAAAAATAAATAAAAATTATAAACTAAAAGCCGAACCAACTTTCACCTCTCTGTTGCCATTTTTAATTTAATAATTAAGTTTAATAATTTATTTTAACTTCTGGAAAATACCCAATTAGACAGACCCAAGGTATAAATATAAAGCTTAAAAGAATTCATGAAAAGGAGCAACATTTTTATTCTATTCTACTGTCTGAAGGTTCGGATTTTGTGAAACAGTTTGCATCGTACCTGAAGTATTTTGTATTATCAACGGTCCGATTAGCAAACTGAATTGAGATGGAAATAGACAATATTGCTGGATGCAAATTATTTCGACTCGCTGCACAACGATACCAAGGCAAGGATTTTTTGTATCACTGAGATGTTTTGCTAGCTTTGTTCAAATATAATATTTAGGAACGCAAAAAATAGTATATGTATTTCAATGAAAAAATAGAGCTTTTTGTTTAAATTGACGTCTATTTAAGCATAAGTGGATAATATGGTAATAAATAATTTCAAAAAAATCAAATGAGAACTCAAGTTATATAGTCTTGATGAATATTTATGAATACATCATCAGTAGTTTTTAATAAGACAAGGGCAGGCTGATGCAATAAAAGAGCAAACGAGTAGATTCCTCGGGGGGGAGCCGAAGCCGCAAGGCGGGAGCTCCACCCAAAGTTCGCGGCGGGATGCGGAGATGGTTCCATAATGGATCCTCAGCTCCGCATCCTGCAGGCGAACGTGGGCCACGGTGCCGATGCTCAGGGTCTTCTGCTCCAGAGCATGGCACAGTGGTCCATACACGTCGCCGCTGTCGCCGATCCGTACACTCACCGGCCCCTTGGGCCTGCCTGGGTGGTCGACCTGGACGGGTCGGCGGCACTGGTGTACAACGCCGCTATGGGTGCCCCCCCCCCTGTTGTCGTGGCAAGGGAGCATGGCATCGTAGCGGCGCGTGTGGGGGAGATTGCGGTCGTGGCCGTCTATTTCACGCCGAGCCTACACCGACGCATAGGGGAGTACCGGCAGTCGCTGGAGCGACTGACCGACGTCGTCAACGCCTGTCATCCTCATCCGGTTCTTGTGCTCGGGGACTTCAACGCCTGGTCAGTGACCTGGGGGTCCCGGCACACGAACCCACGAGGTAGGGCTCTGGAGAGCTGGGCCGCTAATCACGGTCTAGTTCTCCAGAATCGCGGGGCCGAAGCCACGTTCGTGGCCGCGGAGCGCAGTTCGATTATCGACCTATCGTTCGCAGGCGCTTCGCTGTCGCACCGTGTGCGGGACTGGCGTGTTGTTGTGGGGGTGGAGACACTGGCGGATCACCGATACGTTCGGTTTGATGTCTCCCCCCCCGCGGGTGATGCGCCGGTCATACCGGCCCCACGCGAGCCACGCTGGGTGCTTGGGAGACTGAATCGGGAGGTCCTCCTGGAGGCCGCCATCGTACAGGCCTGGGCCATTGCGCCGGACAGGCCTGTCGATATCGACGATGAGGCGGTGTGGTTCCGGGAGGCCATGACTCGTGTCTGCGATGCGGGTATGCCTAGGGCACCACCCTATAGTCCGAGGCGTCGGGTCTACTGGTGGTCTGCGGAGATCGCGAGGCTACGGCAAGCCTGCGTGATCGCGCACCGCCGGTGGACCAGACTCCGTAGGAGGCGTAGCCGAACCGCAGATACGGAGCCCCGAGTGGCGGAGCTTCATGTGGGATACAGGGAGGCCAGAGATGCCCTCCGAGCGGAGATTAAGCGGGCGAAAGCCGCGGCTTATAAGGAGCTAATGGAGACGCTGGAGCGGGACCCATGGGGGCGGCCTTACCTTATGGTAAGAGGAAAGCTGCGCCCCCGGGCCCCGCCGTTGACCCGGGTTCTCCAGCCAGCTCTGCTCGGTGGAGTGGTCGAGTCCCTGTTCCCGGCGCGAGCGGAACACGTTCCGCCGCAGATGACTCCGCCACCTCGGTCGCCTGTGGCGCCCAGTGTGGTAGTTGACGACGAAGTCCCCGAGGTCACTTGGGTAGAACTGGAGCTGGCGGTGCGAAGGCTTAGAGCCAAGAAGAGCACCGCCCCGGGACCCGACGGCATTCCAGGCCGCGCGTGGGTCCTAGCTCTGGGAGAAGACGGTCTCGAACCCCGGCTGAGAGGGTTCCTCAGCGCATGCTTGGAGCGGGGTCAGTTTCCGAAGATGTGGAAGACGGGGAAACTGGTCCTCATCCGAAAGGAGGGTCGCCCGGCGGACGAACCGTCCGGCTACCGGCCCATTGTGTTGCTCGACGAGGTGGGCAAGCTCTTTGAAAGAGTTATTGCGAAGCGCCTCGTCGAGCACCTCTCTGGTAGGGGGCCGGACCTGGCGGATGCCCAATATGGCTTCCGCCGGTGGCGGTCCACCGTGGATGCCATCATGCGCGTGAGGACTTTGGCGGAGGAGGCAGTTGCCCGGGGTGAGGTGACGTTGGCGGTGTCCTTGGACATCTCCAACGCGTTCAACACCTTGCCCTGGAGTTGCATCAGGGAGGCACTCGTGTACCACGGTGTGCCTCTCTACCTCCGCCGCATAGTCGGGGCGTACCTGACGGAGAGAGCCGTCATCTACCCAAGTGCGACCGGCGTCGGTCGGCGTGAGATGTCGTGCGGTGTTCCACAGGGATCGGTTCTCGGGCCGCTACTGTGGAACATTGGATACGACTGGGTGCTTCGCGGTGAGCTTGCGGACGGCGCCGCCGTCACGTGCTATGCGGACGACACGCTAGTGACGGCGAGCGGAGCTACACACCGCGAAGCGATCCTGAGGGCCACGACCGCGGTTGCTCAAGTCGTGGAACGGATCCGGCGGCTGGGCCTTGAGGTGGCTTTGCATAAATCCGAGGCCATGTTCTTTCATGGACCTCGGCGCACGCCACCACCTGGTTCCAGCCTCACAGTGGGAGGCACTCTCATCGGCATCAAGCCCCAGATGAAATATCTGGGGCTCGTGCTCGACGGCCGGTGGGACTTCGGGAAGCACTTCCGAAGTCTGGGCCCCAAATTGGCGGGCACAGCCAACGCTCTGGCGCGGCTACTGCCCAACCTGAGGGGCCCGGATGACTCCTGCATGCTGCGGTCCATGGCCCTGTACGGGTGTCCCGTGTGGGCGGACACCCTGAGTGATCGGCACATGCTTCTGCTGCAGCGTCCGCAGCGGAAGTTGGCGTGCCGCATCATAAGGGGGTACCGCACGATATCATTCAACGCGGCGAGTCTCCTCGCCGGATCGCCACCATGGATCCTGGAAACGAGATGCCTTTCGGCGCTATACAGGTTCCGAAGGGCGGCGCGGGAGCGGGGTCACGATCCCGAGCCCGAAGAAATTCGGGCCGTGAGATCCCGGCTCCACAGGGAAATGGTGGCAGAATGGGAGAGACGACTTGGGCAACCAAGCGCAGGGCACGCCGTAGTAACGGCGGTAAGACCCATCATGGGGGAGTGGCTAGAGAGGCCACACGGCAGCCTCTCGTACCGTCTGACGCAGATGATCACCGAGCACGGATGCTTCGGAAAGTATCTGCGTCGGATGCAGAAAGAGCCAACGTCCGAGTGCCATCACTGCGACGCGAGCGAGGACTCAGGTCCGCACACGCTCACCGAGTGTCCGGCGTGGGAGACGCCGAGGCGGGAGCTTGTGGCGGCCCTGGGAGTGAGGGTTCTCACGCTCTCCACCTTGCTCGCGGCGATGGTTCGCTGCGCGGATGCGTGGGCGGCCGGCGCCTCCTTCTGCGAGCAAGTAATGCTCGTGAAGGAGGAGGCGGGGCGGGAGCGGCAGCGGGAGCGACGAAGGATCGCTAGACAAGCTGCCCGCGCACGAAGGCAACTCGGGCGTCGGAGGTCGATGAACGACCTCCGCCCCCCATGAGCGCCGGCCTGGGGGTGACAGGTGAAGCCGCCTGTCACCCTTGCAGAAGCAGGCCGCGGCGGCGGCGCGCGTGGCGCGCCTCCCCGTTTCCGGGGACGAGTTGGGGACTCTGTGGTCCCCACACCCGAGAAGAGGGCCAGATCGTGAGAGATGGCCCTGGGTCGGCCGGGGTGCGAGGGATATGCCTGTCAACCTCACCTTCGGCAACCGAAACGACCCACAGGCGGCGTGCGTTTTAGTCAGTTCGAGTCCGACATAACCTCCTCCACCGGCTCCGGTGGGGAGGTATCCGTGGGGATTTTGCGCACGTAAAAAAAAAAAAAAAACCAGTAGATTCCTGTCAGATGTTATCTCAGGGACTCTCTTCCTTGCCGTATCATGTGTCACTCATTCTTTGTTTTGTTTCAAATTATTAAATACAAACAAGACAACGAAAGGACAATCAATTTATATCACCAAAATTATTAAGTAATACACAGTATTTTTAGATCGATAAGATTATTTTAAATTTAAAAACAAAAGTAACGCAACCAAAAAAATAATCAAATTTTATGGCCAAATCCAATTTAGTTACGTAAAGGCTTGAAACATTCAACCCTTTTCCCTCTCAATAATTGAATGAAGAGCTCAGGCACACAATTGATTCCTTGGTCGATTAGCACTTTTACTGACGGTTACATCGGCTCTAGGTGGCTCTGCCCGCCTTCACCTATGAAATATTTCTAACTCCTTTTAACCCACAATGGCCATCATTTATTATTTTTCGTGGAAATCCGCTGAATATCAACAAATAATTATGACTAGCTGACCCGCTCCAGCATCGCTCGTTGCACATTTTGAAACCTCATATCCCCCCTTTCAGTCCGTTATTTATTTAGTCTTCAAAATATGGAATATGGAAATCTGGGGGATTTATTGACATTTATGATCACTGCTCCGTTACTATAAATAGTAGCGTGATAACATATAAACTAAAACCTTCGTCGATTAACGGACTATTCAACACAAAAAGACTTTTCAATTTGAACCTGTAGTTCCTATTCAAACAAACAAACAAACTATTTAGTTTTATAATATAATAAATCTCACTGGAGAATTTGTGCCGTCAGTGGGAAGACTAAAGGCTTGTCTTGATTTGTCTTCTACGGACGGCACAGAAACTCTGTACTTACAGGGTTGGCAGCGCGACTGTGACTCCTCTGGTGTTACAGACGTCCATAGGCCACGGTAACTACTTTCCATCAGGTGGGCCGTGTGCTTGTCTGCCAACTAAGTGGTATAAAAAAAAAAAAAAAAAGATGACTACGCTCACTTGGGCAGTAACGTGATGCCTATATATGCATATATTATGCATATAGGACTATAGCTTCCTTAATAAACGAAATGCAAAAAGGTTTTTCTATTTGGATAAGTAATTCCGTGCATTAGCGCGTTCAACCAAAGAAATAAACCATACAGCTTAATAGTATTAAAAACCTATAGATTAACCAGAACTAAACTGGGGAAATTATTCAAACGATCGTTATAAATAAACAATTATTGTATTTTATTTAAAAACAGAATATTATAAGCATCTAAATTGAGAAAGACTTCCATTTTTGTATCAAAATATCAAAAATAATGACATTTTGACAGGCTTTTAACAGCGGAAGCATCCTTAAAACCTGCATGTCGCTTTACTCTCTCATATTCTACTCTTTTCATACAGTTAATGAAAATAAATAGACATCAAAATTGGGTAATCGCCTATAAGATAACGATAATTACATCTAAAAGTGAGTTCTCTAATGGAGTTTTAATAACGTGAAAATGATTTTACAGTAATTAGCATAAAAATTATGAGATAACATATAAAGTGATGTTGAAAGACATGGTCTTTGAAATTCAAGACACAGATAATAATATTGCAATTTCGGGTAACCAAAAGCTAAATCACTAAATCAAATATACACATCTAATAAGTTATTATAGCTGCCGTGAGCATTTCTAATATCACTGATATTTCTATTTAAACATTTCTATTTTGTGTTCCCAAGGGATACCACTAATGACGTTAATACAAAAACAAGTTTTTATGCTCACAACAACTAAGCAGATGTGTCTTATCAACCACATCTTACGAAAAGGAGAGTGGCCCTTACATATTCTATTGGTTGATGTTTGAAATTCGAGGTATATTCGAGCATAAGATGAGTACAAACTATATCAATTAAGCAAAATATGAATATCAGTAATAAATATCCAGTACGTGTTTTATACCTATAAGTATATCAAGTTGTTATTAATTAATCAGCAACATATTGTAGTCCAGTGCTGAATCTCTCACAATATTCGACATAGCATCCGATCTTCTACGTTTCGTAGCAAATCTATTCATCCAGTACCATCATTGCTCCGGCAGATGTACAATAATCTAATTATCCAAATCCAGCGAGCACTTTTGCGTTTAGCATGAAATTCTACTGTTAATTTTAACTTATTTAAATTATAATGCCTTTAAATCTTCTTTTTTTGAAGCTAGCCGACGAAACAACGTATTACAATTACTTTTTTTATACCACTTAGGTGGCAAATAAACATACGGTCCACCTGATGGAAAGTGGTTTGTGCTCAGATGAATTGTTTGACATGATGCCCGTAGCTACATTCTATCATCGCACCTCTCGCCATAGGCAGGGAATTCATCCCCACACATTGCGACCTGAGACGGTGCGCACTGTGCGGTATGAAAGAAACTTCATCCCACGCACACTCAAGCTGTGGAATGACCTCCCTGCTGCGGTTTTCCCAAGCGCCTACAATATGGGGTTCTTCAAGAGGGGAATCAGAAGGTTTCTTCATGGTCGGCAGCGCGAGTGTGACACCCCTGGTGTTGCATACGTCCATAGGCCACGATAACCGCTTCCCATCAGGTGGGCCGTGTGCTTGTCTGCCAACTAAGTGGTATAAAAAAAAAAGTGGTAACCGTGGCCTATGGACGTGTACAAAACCAAGAGCACAGAGAGATTCTGTGCCGTCATGTAAAAGACAAAGCAGGACAAGCTTTTCGTCTTCCCACTGACAGCGCAATAATCTCCAGTGAGCTCTGGCTACCCTACTCACCCCCGGGAACACAACTCGAACTTATTATGGCCGCGATATTCTGTAGGGTGGAGGTACTTCCCTAGTCGTCCCAATTAGACGGAAATACCATCGTGTCCTATGAGATTTTTAAGAAGTTGTAAGACAGTGTGTAAGAGAAAATCAGACGAAGCGAATTAAATAAAGTTTTATGCAAAATGTGCCAATTTATGAGTGTTGGTAGACAATATAAATGGGCAACTAAGTAACGCCAGTACCCACACTGATGTTGCCAAAAGGAACATTTATTTAATCATTTTAATACTACATTCTATAGTTGTTATTAAAACGATTATGAGTTTTTACTAAGAGGTTTTAGGAAATGTTTAATTTTAATGTAAGTATTGAATTATTTTGTAATTAGATAATTAAATTTCGGGAAACTCCAATCTGTAAACAAATTGTGATGATGGTAATAATAAAACAACTTACCAGATTTCTGCTTATTCTACGAGTTTGCTACTGAAAATTGGATTTTAGAGTTTCTAGATTTTATACTTATTAACGAAAATTAATATCTCATTGGTGATAAGTATTAAAACTGATAACTTAACGTTTACCGTATTTCAGAACCATGATCAAGATAAGCCTGTGCTTATCTGCCGCCTAAGAGTGTTTTTACATTATCCGATTCGATATCGGTGTCGAACAACGATAGTTGTCATCCGATAGCCGACACCATGTGCTGTTTTCACATATATTCGATAAAATCGGTCCGATTCAGCTATTTGTTCGATAGCACAGACTAGTTAGGGATGCTAGGGATGAAAAAACTTAAAGCAAGTAATTTTCAAAATTACATGATATGTTAGCGATATTTTTTCTTATATTCGTGATCAGCGTCTTCTATTATAAAACACGTAATTAAGAAAATACCATGAATGTCGAAAGTCACTTTCAGTCGCTATTTTAGTCTCTGTATAATTGTAATTACCGGACCATATTTTTATACCACCCAGGTGGCAGATAAGCATACGGCTCACCTGATGAAAAGTTATTATTACAATTAGATTTCACCTCGCCTGCTAGTAAGCTGAATACTAAAGTCTCTAAAGAGGGTCACCATTTCATACATTCTACATTTTTGGCCAAATGTACTCATTAAAATAAATTAGTGTTCTAACTTGAGGAAGTCGACTAACAGCCATTAAAGATTTCTATTACCTACCCTCTGATTCAATTAACGTTAAAATTAATCAAATTAGTGTATTGGTATCCGAACTTGAAAAGTTTCTAAATGATGATTAGAAATTCGTTGAAATCGACGTCCAAAATTTAATAAAGTTATTTCCTACCAAGTAATTAAATGGTAATAATTGTGTTTATTACCTATTCGTAATACATAGCTACAATCACCTACTTATTAGGTATACCATACCCATTAGTAATAAAAACTAATAAAAAGTCACAATCTCGTCAAATATATTAAAAAGTTACCATAGCATAAATTGGAATTCTAAATTGAATTTATGTTATGGTAACTTTTTAAACTATCAATACTACTACTGCAATAATAAGAAAGAAATATAAGTCAGCATTGCAAAACAAGTAAATATAACAAACAACGAGTAAAAAAGTTTAGGCTCTGCTTAAACTACTTCTGAAAGTGAACTATTATTCCCACCAGATAATAAAATAGTAATGACAGACCATCAACTCTTCATAGCATAGCTCACACTTTTATAGCTTGGATTGACTACGAACACAGAGACTAGGAACAGCAAAAATTTAACTAGAAAAACTTCATGAAAGAAACCAAAGGAATTATTCCTTTGGTTTCTTTCTTGAGGCGTTGTAGAAGTACTCGTAATAGATACGAGTATATTTCTTTACAGTTGTTCTTATTCGCATTGCAATATATTTTTAAGAATACTCATGTCTTTACATAATTAGTAGGAAAAAGCTGAGCTTGAGCTGGGCTCGTGTAGTTTAGGTGTTTTTTTTCTACAGATAACACATCTGGATATGAAGTCAAAGTTCTGTGTTAAAGTACAAATATATTTGTGCTTTTTGTGCTCTGTAAAGTGTACCACAGAAATGCTCAGGTAGTGGCATAGCGTTAGGACTCGCTTCGTTCGTTATTTCGATCTTTAATTTTTTCCTTTTGAAGGAATGTAAAATGCTTCAAAAATACTAGGTCCTTTTTATTTCTACGGCATAAAATTCCTTAAAGACAAACCGCAAGGCCAATCAAATTGGCCGTCATTTGTATCTGCCAATTTTATATCTTTTCTAACTTACTTTTTACTATTTAAGAATCTGTAGAAATCCTAGTATTAAGTTAGTATTCCTAGCTTGATGATAATGTTATTGCTACTATAAAATCTAAGTATCTAAAACCATATAGATTTTTTGGGATTAACAATTTATTGCACCAATTCGTCTTTATGATTAAATTTTCTGAGATCCAAAACACATCATTGACACTTCAAAAAGCGCAACATGCTTTCGAGACTTTATTACTGTTAAATTAACACTTATACCTTGATAGCCAAATGGTATCTTAATTTTATTATCATTGACGTTTTAGGTATCATTCACTTTTATAGATCTTGCCGTGAACATTATTAGTTAAGCATTATATGCAAGATTTCACTGTAATCAAGTAGGGTGCCTTAACATAATGTGTATATTTTATGAAAGTATTAGTTGACGAGCCCCTGCTTCGCCCTTAAGGCCCGTAATTTTTTGTAGTAAACAAATAATGTATTGAAATCTGCCGGATATGTTGACATTTATGATCATTGCTGTGCTCATTTAAGTAGTAGCGTAATGAAATATAGCCTAAAACCTTTTTTGATAAGCAATTCAATACATAAATATTTTTTCAATTCGAATCAGTAGTTCCTGAGAATGCTAATTTCAAAATGACAAACTCTTCAGCTTTGTTATATGAATATAGAGATACACATGTTCCGTTGGTATTGTCATTCGCGACTAGCTTATAAATATTATTATGTTAACATTGAAAACTTAAAATATACACATAATGGTACGATGACAGAGTTTTTGCATGCTTATTTAATGGTTTGAGCCATTAAGCGAGCATGCAAAAGCTCTCCCTTTTCTTTCATGCCTTATCATGATGTCGTTGACAGTTCGACACTTACGAAAATAGGAAGAGATAGGGCGGCTCGTATTATTATTATACATCACCCAAAATCAGGAAACTGCTAGCTTCCATGTAGAATTTTATAATTTTGGAGAATTCAGTAGTACCTACCTAAATCTTCATACACGTGTACATGTATTGCGATGAAACGTTCCGTTATATTCTATTATATATTTTTGGAAATAAACAATAACAGTCATTATTATTAATATGAAATTATAAAGATGCCTACTGCGGCAATTAGTAAACTAAGTATATATTTAGTGTTATATTGGGAAGCACATGACAGTATATTTTACTAATGCAATTTGATGCTGCAATGTTAAAGTAAATCTAGTTTGTTTACATAATGTAAATAATCCTATGTTTGTAAACCTCTCACTATGACCAAACAAACAATAAAGGTAACAAATCTTTATTAATTTAAATTATCCTACAACCTTAAAATATAGAAGGGGATCCAATACATTGTCGGTATACCTTTCTATGAAAACCAATCACGACCACGAGGGTAGGATTAAAACGTACGGTCACTTAACCCATTCTGATTGTGGTTTAAGTGCATGTTGAGTCCCGAAGCTCTCAAACATAAGTATAAAATAAAGGAGGTAGCACAAATATAGAAGATTACTTTCAAGTGAAGATTGTATATTGAAAAGCCTTACATAACTTTGCTTATCCCTTGCGTGTGCATTTGATGTAGCGAAAATGAGCTGTCTATATCTTTTTATATCTGCATTAATCGTGAGCTTGGAAGTTACTTATAGAATAATATTATTATTCTATAAGTAAACTGAATTGTTGTAATTGGTTCATCGCTAAAGATAAAAGAATAATACATAGGTTACACAAAAAGTTTCCGGAACTGGCCACTTACATAAACAATATTTAAAAATTTATTACAACATTTGAAAATAGAACTCTTTGGCTGTAGAATACAGTTTGTTTCATCTGACTGTCTTTTGTTTTTACCTTGTGGCGCCATTTAAAAAATTGTGTGTCTGCATCAACATGGATTTAACTCGGGAAAATTTTCGTAGTATGATTTTCTACGATTTTAAGTGTAATTTGACGGCTCAACAGAGCATCGCTCGGCTTGAAACAGCTTTTGGCGATGAAGCTCCATGCAAGACGGCTGTTTATAGCTGGTTTGCAGAATTCAAGCGTGGTCGTATCAATCTCAGTGACGAATCTCGCGATGGTCGGCCGTCCACCGCTGTGACCAACAAAAACATCGATGCTGTGCGCCGTATGATTGAAACAGACAGGCATGTGACCTACCATGAAATTCGCACATCCTTAGAAATAGGCATGAGTCAAATACAATCAATCCTACACAAACATTTGGGTGTGAGAAAGCTGTGCTCGCGGTGGATCCCACATAACTTGACCGAGGATCAAAAAACGGACCGCGTCACTTGGTGCAGTGCCATGCTTACCAGATTCAACGAAGGTGCGTCAAATTTGGTGTGGGACATAGTAACAGGTGACAAAACATGGATTTATTGCTACGATCCCAAAACAAAGCAGCAATCGAGCGTATGGGTCTTTCAAGATGAGCCGAAACCAACCAAAGTGGCGCGCGTGAAAAGTGCATCTAAGCGGATGATTGCTTCTTTTTTTAATAAAACTGGACACGTGGCTACTGTTGCTTTAGAAAATCGTCGTACTGTGAATAGTGACTGGTACACGACCATTTGTTTGCCGGAAGTTATTGACGAACTCCGTAAAAATAACCGTAAACGCCGTATCATCCTGCACCACGACAATGCTAGTTCTCACACGGTCAGACAGACAAACGACTTTTTGAAGGCGAAAAATGTAGAACTCGTGAGTCATCCTGCATACAGTCCCGACCTGGCACCTTGTGACTTTTATCTGTTCCCAAAAATTAAGAACCAATTACGCGGCCAACGATTTTCATCACCAGAAGAGGCTGTCGAGGAGTATGAAAAACACGTTTCAGAGGTCACCACAGAGGAGTGGTACAAAAGTTTTCAAAACTGGTTTGATCGAATGAAAAAGTGCACAGACGCCAAGGGAGATTATTTTGAAAAACAATAAATTAATTTTGTACCTTTAATAGTATTTTTTCATATTCATTCCGGAAACTTATAGTGCGCCCCACGTATACAATAATGATAATGTTTTGAGTAAAGAATGAAATCTTGTTTGACTGTAGTCACATACGGCGTCATAAATTCAATATCTACATTCCATCCCAGTCCGCAAATACTCGCTGTCACCCTTCAGACGTTGTCAGGGTTACATATCTAATTTAAATATTATCAGAGCTGAATATGAATTAACATGAACAATATGACATCTTTAAATTTTTAAGTCTTTGGCGAACAAGCCTAAATTTAACTTTCTGTTAATACACCTACTAGCTCTTGTCGTCCAGCAATCGTGCGAAACCTCCAACTTGCCTAGTGATATTATATTTTTCAAAGGCTAAGACTGTTGCTATGTGTTCACGCCCATCTAAATTTTGCAATAACTCTTGCGCGACCTCTTTATACCACACGCTGTATATGCCTATACTTTCGAACATTATGTACAATTGGCTGTATAGTGTATAAAGTAGTCTCTTTAGACATATTATCTTAAATGAGTGCATAATATTATACCAAGGAGGTGACAGAAAGAGAATGTGAGACATCTAGTATTCTATTATTCCGTAAAAAAAATACATGCAGGACGAGCAAATCTGAAGTCCCCTTGATTTTTTTTTATACCACTTAGTTGGTAGACAAGCACACGGCCCACCTGATGGAAAGTGGTTACCGTGGCCTATGGACGTTTGTAACACCAGAGGAGTCACAGTCGCGCTGCCAACCCTGTAAGTAGAGTCTCTGTGCCGTCAGTTTAGAAGACAAAGCAGGACAAGCCCTTAGTCTTCCCAATGACAGCACAAATTCTCCAGTGAGCTCTGGCTACCCTGCATCATCCTCACCGCTGGGAACACAACACGAAGTTATTATAGCCGCGGTATTCTGTAGGGCGGAGGTACTTCCCCAGTCGGACTGCTCAATTGGGCGGATATACCGCCGTGTCCTACCTTCTAGAAGTGAATCAACATACTGTTCTATTATTTCCTCTTTATTTCATCATGTCATAAAGATTACCTAACTCATCTTCTCATAAGAACAAAATAAAAGGTTACATGACAGAAAGTATTTTAACTTTACGATCCTACTCAAACTTCAGTCAACATAACAAAATAAAGACCATGTAGTAAGCCAAGTTTCGCATTATGATAAAAAGGGCTCTTCAGAAAGAACCTCCGGCAGACATTCACTATTTTTACTAGATATTAAGTTTTAGTAGATATTAAGTAGTAGAAAGAGTTTACACTGTTCTCAAACACGGTTCATATTTATATAACTTAGTTTAAATGTGAACAAAGCGTCTAAAAAATTTTTTTTTTGATTCATCGAAGCAAACAAATAAACAACTCCAATGAACAGACACGATTACTTTACAATTATAATTGTAATACTATTGATGATTTTTTAGTTTTGATTAATTTAATTTGATATTTTTTGCTAATCACAAATATAAAGAATATTATGTACCTATCTTTCTGTTTGATTTTATATAATACAATTTACAATTTATATGTAAATTATAGTACATGTAGGATTGTTTTGTGAATCCTGCGATACGTCGAAATAGTTACATCGTTGACCCACCGGGCCGTGTATTTGTTCAACGATAGAACTACTTTGACGTATCCGCTATCAAATCGACTGCTGGAAAACGTAGTTCGTCTATATATATAGCCTTAGACATTATTGCTAGAGACAAAGCCTTGAGAAGCACACAAACTTGGTTTTATCGCTTAATGTAAACGGTTCAACAGTTCTGTGCCAGACTATCCGCTCTATATACTTTACACTATACATGAACAAGGCATGGCATGGTGCCAAATCCTCGTAAGTTTTGACCTTCCAAACATAAAACTAAAATACTGATACTCAATGTAATACTATATTTTGATACTTGAAACCATTTGAATACTTGAAATTTATATCGATGAGTTCCAAGATGTTTAATGAGGATCTACGAAAATATTTGAAACATAAATATGATTAGATTATTATAGTGAGAGTTATGAAACTTGAGTCTTTAGTTACTAATGTTTCGCTGAATTACAAACAGTTCAAATTGTTTGTCTTCATATATTAAGAAGTACAAGTGTGTACTTTTTCCACAGTATTTTTATAAGACCTGACCGATTTCGATTTCCCCTTACGGCCATATTGGTCAAACGGGAAGCTCTTTAGCAAATAGGGTCGCGGAACATGTTAGAAGCTGGAGACTCAAAAAAAAACAATAAAATTTTGCAGAACACTGAAAATGAAAACCACTTCTTTGACTCTAAAGTCAACTTTAAAGCCCTACAATTATGCGACAAATACAGAAAAATTAATAACCTAGAAACTTCTAAATAAATAGAGTACTAAATGCAAACAGAAACATGATACTTAATCAGCAGTTGGATTTAAGTCGCTCACATCTATTGCAATAATGATGATATCTACATATCTGTTTATTTTACTTTATTTATTGTATCTCTTAATTTAATTTATTTCTCTTAATTTAGTAGTGTTTGGTACACTAGACAGTGTTAATTTTCATCTGACATTATTCATTACCGTTTGTCATAATTAATTTTTCATCGTATATAATTAATTTGACATTTATAGGTTATAATATAATTATTTCTTTGATATTGTAATTTAAATACAGACACACAACACGAAGAGGTTGATCGCGGAAATTGGCCGCCGCATTCACGACCAAGGCGGTGACTTCCGATCCGGCTCGTTCCTGGGGCAAAGGTTGGCGATTCAGCGGGGCAACGCGGCTAGCATCATGGGCACCTTTGCGCCGGGAACGATGCGGAGTGGGTTGTTTGACGCGACATGATCGCGAGTTTGTTTCGTGTATTTATGTTTTAATTATTTTGTATGTGATAAATAAATTAATAAATAAAATTTAAATACATAATACTAATTATTTCTAAATTTAGAATATCTTTAGACCATCTATATGTTACTTATTGACCATCTATATAAATTTTGGGGAAATTTTTTGTAATGGCATACATATCTAATAAAAGATACTGTGGAAAAAGTACAAGTGTGTTCTTAATATTTGTAACAACAAATTCCACCAAGTACCATCAATCAACAATATAAATAGTTGGTCGTCCACATAATGGATATTTCGCTTTGCAATTACAGCTATTTGCTCTAATTTGAAACTGCTGATGCTCGTCACTCGGCCCGCGTAGAAGAATCAAAGAATCAAAGAATCAATTTCATTTATTCAGTTTAGGCACATAAAGAGCACATATGAACGTCAAAATTTTACAATTATGTATGTCAAGAAATAATATAAAAATATCAAATAATGTAAAAATAAACCATTGGAAAATGATTCTTTCGCTGGTTCGGTAGATTAGTTCTACTGAGAAGATACCAGCAAGAAACTCAGCGAACTACATTAGAACTAGATTATTTTTCTTTTATAAATTTGTTTTGGTTTACAATTTATTTTGTGCGAGCAAGCAAGAGACTTATGTTGACCACGCATTAACATCATTAAGGTACTCATCCACTTTATAGTAACCTTTACTCATTAAAGTTTTTTTCACTTCTATTTTAAATTTATTTATTGGCATATTAATCAAGTCCTGAGGAATTTTATTAAATATTTTTATGCAGCAGCCTACAAATGAATCACCAACCTTGTGAAGCCTAAGTTTTGGTACAACTAGTTTATTTTTATTTCTCGTATTAAAAATAATCGAAAATATTTAGGTTTTTTCGTACATATAAGATATTTTCATAGATGTATTGAGAAGCAACTGTTAAAATATTAATTTCTTTGAAAAGTTCTTTCAGCGAGTCACGGGGTCTGAGGCTATAGATCGCTCGTATCGCTCGTTTCTGTAGTACAAATATAGTTTCAATATCGGCAGCTGAGCCCCACAGCAGCAGACCGTATGACATAACGCTATGAAAGTAGCTAAAATAAACTAGTCGTGCAGTTTCCTCATCAGTCAGTGACCTTATCTTTCTAACCGCATAGGCAGCTGAGCTAAGTCTTCCTGCCAAGGTTGTGATATGAGAACCCCATTGCAGTTTACTATCTAGAGTTATTCCAAGAAAAACTGTGGTATTGACTATTTGGACAGATTCGTTATTCATTTTAATATTAATATCTGCCTGTCTTACATTTGGCATAGCAAACTTTACACATTTAGTTTTCTTCGCATTGAGCAGCAAGTTGTTACTTGTAAACCAATGTAATATATCAGAAAGGGTATTATTCACTTCGTCAAGTACTACTTCAAATCTATCAGTCTTAAAAATTAATGATGTATCATCAGCAAATAATACAATTTCACAAAGATTTGTTGCGAAGTAAGGAAGATCATTAACATATATCAAGAATAGAAGGGGTCCTAATATCGAGCCCTGGGGTACTCCCATAACTAATGGGGCACCAGAAGAGTCAGTGCCATTAAAGTTAACTTTTTGAATTCTGTCCGTAAGGTAAGACGTAAGTAATCTAAGTGAGCCGCTTGAAACACCATAATATTCTAATTTTAGTAACAACGTCTCATGATCAACACAATCAAAAGCTTTTGATAGATTACAAAAAATACCAATGGCATCCTGCTTCTTCTCCCATGCATCAAATATATGTTTGACAAGTGCAACTCCTGCATCTGTCGTGTTTCTACCTTTAGTGAAACTGTGGTCGCGACTTTAGGTCTCTCAAACATATTATAGATTTTTCTAAGTTCAAACATGTTCTTTTTAATACAAATGCGCATCAAAATCCGTTGAGTAGTTTTAGGAAACATATAAAAATTGCAAAATGAAAATGGATTTGAACCGATAATAACTTAAAAAAACCAAACCCAATTAAATATTATCCAATATACACATGCAACAAATCAATATATTCTTAATAGTGGAATTTTAATTTTATATTGCTGCTATAGATATAAAATGAAGAGGTAATAATTTGATTTATAGATATAATAATTCTACACATGTGCATAAAGTTATCTTAAATTTCCCGTTACTGAATATATTTAAAAAGAGTTTTAAACAAACCTCCCGATGAGAAGGGACTAAAAAATATAAATAAAGCTCAAAATTAGATGACAATGCAATATCACTTTTGCACAGTAATAAAGTCTGCGTTTTCCTTTTATGGTCATCATTTTGGGTGGATGTCCCAAAATTGCGACTTGAACTGCTGATTCGTAAAACAGTAGATTGAGTACCATGGGACATATAATTTCTGGGCAGGGTATCTTGTACTCGTGTCTCTGTCCTTTGATTATTTGTTTAGTAATAATACATTCAGCTTTTTATAAGAATATTTTTTATTTTACATATTTTTTACATATATAAATTAAATTAAACAGTCGGGTATTGAAAAGCATTTGTACAAAGTTACAAGATCGTTTTTAGAAACCAACCATTTAGCTGGCAACACTTATAAGCATAATATATCACAAACGAATCCGTTAATAATAAAAAATATTAATAAGCCCGTAATATTTTTGAAAGCCCTATTCAACGATATAATGTGGCAGATTAGAGAACAAAATTTCATCCTCACTTTACGTGTACCAGAGAGCAGATTCACGGATAAATATTTGAAACTATAAGGATTTCGAAATAACTACGGAACCCTGAAAAAGCAACGTAAATCGTGAATTACTAAATTGGAATGCCTACTGTAAAAATGTAGACAGAATTTTTCCGCCAACTAACCTCAAATAAATAAACATTTGACAAAGAAAACGTAGGTAACACTGATAAAATTTTAAAAAAGTAAGCAAAAACATGAAAACAAACTTTTTGAGTGATCGACGAGAAATAAACTTTTCTAATACGAAACAGAGGGTCTTTTTCGTTTAGAGATATAAAAAATAAATTGTTTTGTGATGAAACACAAATTGTTAAGCGTATTTACTTACAAATCGCGTAATATCTTTGAAATGCAATATCGGTGTACAAAATGGAAATTTTGGATTGAAATTATGTTGACAGATGTTCATAAATATTAATAATTAACTAGGTACGGCCCCGGGCTCCGTTTAAGTAAAGTTTATTGATCTCAGAGACTGACTTTAATATTTTAGTTAAAAGCATTTTAGAGAATAGGCTTCCATTTATACCCAACATTGTGTTATTTATTGTATTTATTTCATCATCCTTACGTTAGTCCCGATCACTCACTAGGCTTTCACCTCGTAGCCTTCCCAACCTCCCTAATCTAAACTGAAAATCTGCGCTGGATTTTCGTCTATCGATCAGCTGGCTCCGAAAATCCTGGTGGGGACCTCTTACATCCTACCCATTTATCTTATAACGAGTTTAAAATCGTACTTACGTACGCATAACCTTTATAATAATGTCATTCTCAAAAACACAGTTTCATATACATACTATCACGATGTTTTGAACAGCGTTAATTAATCATCAAGCAATATCTATAAACGAGAGCTTCTAAGTTTTATATTTCCCTTTTTATTAAGTTATTATTATAAAGTAGCGTAGTAAAATAACAGCTCGTTATCTATCAGATGCATGCAATCTTAATGAGGTTTCCACCTTTGTGTCGAGAAAAATATCGTATTTTGAAATTGTACGTACCTTTCTGATGAATTTATAGCCGGACGTTTATTTAAAAGCATTCACTGTTTATGACAGGCACGTTGTTATGATTGACTAAATTGTATTAAATTCAGTTGTTAATATATAAAACAGAAACAATTAAGTTCTACCGAAAATGAAAATGAATTCCGCTTTACAAACTAGGTGAAAATGATTATAGATCTAATTTTAGATCTCAGATATCGCTCATGACACTTGTAAATTGTTTTAATCTGCGACAAATTATAAACATTTGTAGAAATGTGGGAGTATAAGAAGTTTTTACTGGCATTTATATATATGATAATATTTAGTAATAGTACACACATCAACAAAGTCTAGGGAACATGGACATATCTAGTTTTTATTTAAAAACCCTTTCTTGTAATAGTTAGTGTTTTATATCAATAGAAGGGTATTTTTATACCATTTTTAATTTTAATTTTAATAAAAACATTCTCATATCAAATTTTTTTTTTTTAAGAAAGAATTGAATCGTGCCAATTTTGAGTATTACAACCTTCTATGATTAGGCACAAAAATAACGAGGTTGTAAGAAATACAGTAATTAACCGTACTTTAAACGTTTTTAATAATCTGTAGAACCTCCTAAAGCATTAGCAACAGCTCGACAACGGCGTGGCATACTTAGTATGACATTGTCAATCATTGTCTGTGGAATATGGCTCCATACACTGCGAAGGTGTAAAAAAAGTTGTTCTTCAGTGTTCAGATTTTCCAAAGAATCACTGAAAGCTCTTCTCCCAAGCAAATCCCAGGCATGCTCTATGGGATTGAGGTCGGCAGACTGAGCAGGCCATTCCAACGTCGTAATATTGTGCTCGCTTAACGCATTGACCACTACCCTCGCGGTGTGTGACCGTGCATTATCTTGCATGAACATGAAATCTTGACCGAACTACTGTCGATGAGGGATTACCATGGGGTGTATTACCTCCTGAATGTATTGGTTTGCATTCAATTTGCCCCGTATCCAAACGAGGTCGGTTCTTCCTCCAAGGCGAATTCCAGCCCATACCATGATTGTTCCACCTTGGTAAGGATGAACTTCTTGCGGATTCTGGAGACGACTCCGACGTCCAGGAACTCGCCATATACGCACTCTTCTCGAATCAGGATGAAAACCGAAGCGAGATTCGTCGGAAAACAGAACCCGTGCCCATTGATGGTCGGTCCACTGTAAATGTGCGTTAGCCCACAATAAGCGATGACCTCGATTTCCACGTCGAAGAGCTGGAACCCTAAGCGGTCTGCGAGCATGAAGATTGGCTTCGTGTAGTCTTCTCCTGACAGGTTGATCGCTAATAACCACTTGATGCTGAGACTGGAGGCCTGCGACCAACTGACGAGCAGTAATCGTGGGTTGCCGCCTTGCGGAATTTTGCAAGAAACCATCTTGTTGCGGGGTAGTAACCCTATTTTCGTCCCCTGTGACGTTCGGCAACATCGCCTGTAGACCTGTAGCGTGCCCATAATCTGCAAATTACGCTTGGTTGGGTGTTGACAGCATCCGCTACGTCGCGGTGAGTTCGTCCAGCTTGCAGCATACCAACAGCCCTTAACATCTCTTCGCGACTTAAATGACGACGTGACATGATGACTACAGTCACAAAAATGCACAAACCATACGAAAAAAACGTATTATTGATAATAAACGTTATTTACAATCAAAGAAAATAATTTTTATTTTGCCTCAGAGAAACTGCACAATCAAACACTTTTAAAAGTTTTCCCTCCATATTCGAAAATCATTACTTATTTAAATTTATTTTTAAATTTCGAACAACTCTGTAATCTACTTTATTCTATTTTAATTTATTTACTGCCAGTTATTTGCAAAACAAGATTTACACGAAAAAAAAATTGGGGTCATCTTGTTCCCTTTTTTTTTTTTTTTTTTTTTTTACGTGCGCAAAATCCCCACGGATACCTCCTCACCGGAGCCGGTGGAGGAGGTTATGTCGGACTCGAACCGACTAAAACGCACGCCGCCTGTGGGTCGTTTCGGTTGCCGAAGGTGAGGTTGACAGGCATATCCCTCGCACCCCGGCCGACCCAGGGCCATCTCTCACGATCTGGCCCTCTTCTCGGGTGTGGGGACCACAGAGTCCCCAACTCGTCCCCGGAAACGGGGAGGCGCGCCACGCGCGCCACCGCCGCGGCCTGCTTCTGCCAGGGTGACAGGCGGCTTCACCTGTCACCCCCAGGCCGGCGCTCATGGGGGGCGGAGGTCGTTCATCGACCTCCGACGCCCGAGTTGCCTTCGTGCGCGGGCAGCTTGTCTGGCGATCCTTCGTCGCTCCCGCTGCCGCTCCCGCCCCGCCTCCTCCTTCACGAGCATTACTTGCTCGCAGAAGGAGGCGCCGGCCGCCCACGCATCCGCGCAGCGAACCATCGCCGCGAGCAAGGTGGAGAGCGTGAGAACCCTCACTCCCAGGGCCGCCACAAGCTCCCGCCTCGGCGTCTCCCACGCCGGACACTCGGTGAGCGTGTGCGGACCTGAGTCCTCGCTCGCGTCGCAGTGATGGCACTCGGACGTTGGCTCTTTCTGCATCCGACGCAGATACTTTCCGAAGCATCCGTGCTCGGTGATCATCTGCGTCAGACGGTACGAGAGGCTGCCGTGTGGCCTCTCTAGCCACTCCCCCATGATGGGTCTTACCGCCGTTACTACGGCGTGCCCTCATCTTGTTCCCTAGACTTTGTCGAGGTGTTTAGTATTAGTATGCATGTAGTTGTATGAATGTAGTATAGTACAGTATGCATGTAATATAAATATTTGTATATATGTATGTATGTATGTGTAAGCTGAAGTGGCAATGGGCTGGCCATGTTTGTCGAAGGACCAATGGCCGTTAAAGCAAACGGGTCCTAGAGTGGATACCGCGAGAAGGCAAAAGGAAGGTAGGACACCCCCTAGCCAGATGGATGGACGACTTGAAAAAGGTGACTGGGACAGATTGGATGCAGAAGGAGAGGATCGGATAAAATGGCGCACATTGGGAGAGGCCTATGTTCAGCAGTGGACTGCGGTGGGCTAATTTATTGATTGATGTGTATATATATATCTTGTATTTCTTCTTACATTACAATCTCCACTTTTAAATACACGAGAATTTGCCTCTCGTATTATAATTCCTCTGTGCACTCCCGGATTTGCTAGAAGAGAACTCAATGTTGAGTTAAGTTCGCCTTTGTACATTACATCTATTATTCTGTATAAATGTAATTGTGTGTGTGTGTGATATAATGAAGTATAAATAAATATATATATATATATATATATCGCGTTATTTTTCACCTTGATGATAAAACCTAGGTGAAATAATACAATGTTAGGTTGTATTTAGCAGGACCGTACGCTCAGGATATTTGTTAATATAATATTCGTATAGGTTACGGGATTGGATCTTACGTAAACCCTTGATAAGTGATTTATCCTGGAGTACCTTACTTATTCTCGACCAAATCATAGGGTTCCTAAAAGTTAATGCTGGACTTGTTCGAAAACCCCGCTCCATTTGGGAATCCATTGGATCGTATTTTATTCTTACAAATTATAAGCGGTTTCTTATAACAACCAGACACGATGCTTAATAATAATAATAATAATAATAATAATAATAATAATGATTTATTTTCAACCAACAACCAAATATTGACAAATTTAGAGAAATCACAGTACAGGTGATAGGCAAAATATGGCTGTGGATTGCTGGTGCTTGTGGTAGGTAAATAAATTACCTGTATTACTGGACACCAGGATTCCACGAATAACACAAAATGACTGTACATAAACAGTGCTCAAAAAGCAAAAGTACAGGTAATCGGTTTACGTTCTTACACAAAACTAAAATCTAAGAAATAACAATATAAAAAGTGAGTGCGTTGAGTGTGTTGTGTTGTGTGTGTGTGTGAGTGTGTGTGAGTGTGTGTGTGTGTGAGTGTGTGTGTGTGTGTGGGTGAGTGTGTGTGTGTGTGTGTGTGCGTGTTGTGTGGGTGAGGATGGTCGCATGGAAACAGGAGTGGACATTCATCTCAAGACTTTTAGCAATTCTTCTGTGTCATGGTATGTTTGATAGAGAAGCCATTCATGAAGAGCAGCTTTACACCTATAAATATTTAGAGGGTAGAGACATAATAGCTTATGAAGTTTGTTATAAAGGTATGGTCCCAGGAAATGGAAAAATCTTTGGCTGAAACATGTCCTGACCCTAGCGGATACCGCCATGAGATGATTACGACGGGAATAGTCTACCCTAAACTCTGTCAAAGAGTGCTGCTTCACAACAGTAGCCAGTACAAAGAGCTGTCTGACAGTCAGCACCTGGCAGAATTCATAAAGCTCAGCTGTAGGACACAGGCGAGGCTTAAAACAGTAAACCTTTAAAACAGCCCTCTGAGCACGTTCCAATACAAGAAAATGAGTTTTATTGGTGCCACCCCACGTCGTGATGCAGTAACATAAGATAGATTGGCAGATCGCAGTATAAACCAACCTCATAACATTGGAGTCAGCAGAGTAGCGCAATTGTTGAAAGATATAAATGAGTTTACGAACTCGACTCGCCAAGCAGTCAACGTGCGGTTTAAAGGTTAAGCTTTGGTCAAGAACAATCCCCAGGTATTTGATGGAAGACACCCTCTCAATGCGACAGTAGGGTACAGCCAAGGACAGACTGTCAATCGGCCGAACGGTGATCTGTAAAAGGTTATCCGAGGGTATGTCAGCTTTTCGGATTGAGAAATTGATAACCTTAGTTTTGGTCGCGTTTAGGGTTAAAAGGTTTTCTCTCAACCACTGGTTAACGGTATTAAATCCATTTTGAGCTAGATCATACGTGTCAGTCCAGGAATCAGAAGAGAAAACAAGAGCCGTATCGTCTGGATAAGCAAATATTTTTCCGTTGTCCAGTCCAAGTTTGCAGAGATCGTTCACGTAAGTTAAGAAGAGGCTTGGACCCAGAATACCCCCTTGCGGGACACCACGCTCAATGGGAATTTCAGAGCTGACGTACGCGCCAATCTTTACGTACTGAGTTCTACCAGTTAGGTAACTCTGGAACAATGACAGTTGCCTCCCCCTCACACCCATGACCTCAAGCTAAGATAGCAAAAGCGGAACCGAAACCGTATCCAGGAAGAGTGCCACACATTTCTGCTTGTTGTCCAATTTCCCAACTATGTGTCCTACCAAGTTGTGAACAGCATCAGCGGTGGATAAATCCTTCCTAAACCCATATTGATTCGCAGATAGGAGATTACTAGATTCCAAGTACTTGGTAAGCCTGAGGTTAATAATCTTCTCAAGCACCTTGGACATTGCAGGGAGAACGGATATCGGTCTGTAATTCTCAATAAGATTACGATCACCCGATTTGAAGACTGGATGGATAATGGCCCTAATAAAAGCCGCAGGAAAAACACCCGTGTGAAGACATAGATTAAATATGTAAGTAAGTGGGGGAACAATAACGGACCTGTGCTTCTTCAAGAACGCCGAGGAGATACCGTCCCAGCCTGACGCACTGTCGTTTTTTAATGACATGATGACATTTTCGACCTCGGATACGTCAGTATCAAGCAGGACAAAAGAGTTAGTAGTTGGACAAGATTGACTGATCGCAAGGCTCATAAGCGCAGGATCACTGCGGTGAATCCTCTCGACCAGTTGCCTGCCAATATTGGCAAAATAGGTATTCACCTCCTCGATACACAACTGTCCGTCCTTTTGCAGGCCCAATAGACTATCAGCCGGGGACCTTGATTTGGTGGTATTCGTAACTGATCGGACAACTTGCCAAACCTGCTTGGAATTATTGCCAGCTTTTTGAAACTCAAGCTTCTCAAAAGCATTTCTGGTTTTTCGCAGAAGGTTAACACAGAAATTACGATATCGCTTATAGGAGAGTTTCACTATATCGTTGGTTGGATCTTTCTTCATTTGTCTATAAAGATTGTCTCTATGACGCATACAACGCAATAAACCTGGGGTTATCCATGGCTTTATAGGTCTCTTCCTTCGTGATAATTTTAAAGTTTTGCTATTTGCAGAGATAGCATGAAGAATAGGCTCATATAGGTGCTTCATTGCATGATTGGGATCATCGGCTGTGTAGACAGACTCGAAACCAATGGTGAGTAAATCTTGGGACAGTTTGTCTTCGTCAATTTTTGTGATTGTGGATCGAGGAATAGATTTCTTCCCCTTCATGGACAGCACGCCCACAACTGTGAAGTGATCGGTGACCGTTGATTCTACCACAAGAATACGTACAGGTAGTTTGGACTTCAAGTTAAAATGATCAAGGCACGTCAGGCAGTCATGTGTCAGAAACGTATGACCAAGGAAAAGTCCATGTTGGGCCAAGACATCCATATAGTCAAGGGAGTGTGCGACCAATTGGCCATCAGCAATGTCAATATTAATATCACCTGCAAGAACCAGATTACCAAAATGCTTAACCCTATGCAAAAGGTCGTCCAGAGATTGTATAAATCTAGAGGGGTCTCTGAAAGCGAATGGCCTGTAAACACCAATAACAGCTAAATCCGCTCCCACAGTAACCAACAGACAGCTTGAGTCCAGTAAAACCGGTTCAGAGACCGTCACATGAGATAACGTTGCTTTAATATATACCACCACACCATCGTTCTGATTATGTGTGATTACAGTTAAATAAGAGTTATATCCATCCAATACAGGAACAATAGGGTTCTGAGACAGTCTGCATTCAGTTAGGATGATAATGTCAGGGTAATTGTCAATTCTTTGAATTAGGGATAGTAGACTAGAGAAGTTAGCGTTAATGCTACGAATATTTTGCGACAATAAAGTGATAGAGGAGCCAGATACAGACAGCAGCTCAGAACATCCCTCGATACTGCACTGAATGGCCTCACAGAAAGTGATGTCAGTCAGGTCAGTCAATAAGCCATTAACCGCCGCGAATTTTATTTGCAATAATTCAAAAGTGGCAAACATTACGTATACAATATTTTACCCCACAATAGTCTACCTGTTCTAAATAGGAGACGCAGGACAAAGATGTGTAGCATAAAGGAAATGGGTTAAAAATCCCTAGAGATAGTCTGACCAGAGTTACATCATTGGCACAATATAGTTGGATGAACGAAAATAGTAGTTGGGTGTTGGGTGTATTAACATAAGTACTTAATCTTTAAAAAGTGGTTCGAGAATGTTGAAAGAAGTGTATGGTAGGAATGTAAGAGTGTGTTTGAGTGAGGGTTGTGATTGAGTTGAGGAAGGAAACATGTGTGAGGGTATTGCGGTATTTGTGGACATAGAAGTACATAGAAGTTTTATAACAAAGAGATATAATTATTCTCATAGGTAAAGGTAAAACACTTAAAAACTTAAATACTATAGGCAAGCAAGTCATGCAAAATATAAATTGATTACGTGTATTTAGATGTGAAAAAGACAATCGCGCTAATTCAGCGTTAATTAGAAATTCATCTAGTCATTTTTGAAGTTTCAGCTGGTGGATTTGATCTTCGCTTGAGATCGTAATAAGCGGAGATTGGTCGTCCTTTCTAACGTACACCTTCCAATAGGCTGTCCAGCAATACTTATAGAGACCAGATCGAGTTAAGTCACGGGCGAGGTAGTGTAATCGAGACCCCCTTTGAGTCAAATGTTCTGACAGGTAAATGGGAGTATCCTCATTAGTAGTTAGGCCAAGGTGTTTACAGGTGAGTCTTGTCTTATGCTTTGTGTAAAATGTCTTGCTCGAGCTCAAAACCTCTGCCTTCATCAGAGTGGACCCGGTTTCCACAATTATTGGCGAGTTTCTCAGGTCCTTGTCCTTGCCACGAGGTCCATAAATATCCCTTATATCAGATTTCAGCAGTTTGCAGTCCAAGTTACGTGTCAGACACATAACCATCTTAACGAGGTCCTCCTTGACTTCATTATTTTGCCTGGGTACATTCTTCAATACAAAATTAGATTTGCGGTTGTTTATCTGCAGGTCCTCGATTTTTGTTTCAAGCACAGAAATACGATTTTTGTCTTCCTTGGACTGACCCTCTAACAACTTAATTTTACTTTGTAACTCCTCGTTCTGCCCGGCTAAAAAAGCAATAGAGTGTTCAATGCTTACGTTGGACTGCTGAATTTCTTTCAGGGTAATATTAATCTGCTGAACCTCTTTCCTGTGTTGATCTGCGAAGACATTCAGCATTTGCCGCATTTCAAGCTTAAACTCTTCCAGCTGATCATAGATTAAGTCATCACTTTCAACCCAAGTTCTTTTGCGCGTCAGTACGAAATTGGGAGGCGTCCTGACAGTCTTTTTACTTCTTTCCATCACGGTGGTGTCGGTTTCGGAGGAAGGATTGTTGTCATAAGTAGCTTGGAATTTGGAATGTTCATCTGTAGTAGTAAGGGCGGGCGGAGATCTAGTAACTTGAGCCATATTGAAATTTATTTGATTTTTATTTTTTCTTGAATATTTTCAATCAAATTCTATGATCACCAAAAACACGTAAAATAAGTGGCAAAAATTTCCCACAAATACAAAAAGAAAAATGTTAAAAAGCCAAAACAAAAATTTATCGTGGGAAGGATTTGAACTTGAGCCTCTGTGCTTGCCAGTCGTAGTGTATACCGTTCACGCCACGAAAACAACGAAGTATGTAGTTAAAATAGGGGATCGTTAGATACGTTGAATTTGTATGTATCTTGAGACAGTAGGTGAATTAGATTCGCATCTCCAAGTTTATGACCATATAAGGTAATTTGTGTTTCGATGCACCAAAGGGATGAGTCACAGGTACGATGATTAATCACTTGTGTTTGCAATGGACGAAACAACTTTTTAATGTTTTTTGTTATTACACCACAGAATATTGTTAGCACTGTTTCAACTATTTCACAGACTGGTAGTGTTGGTAATTAGAATTCTAACGATGGTAAATAAATGCAATTAACTTAAGAATCACCGACTTAAGAATTTATAGAAGTAACGAGCACAGTGTGTACGTCTAACCCGCTGAAGAGGCGCGGGGGGGAATGCTTATTTTAGAACACTTTTGAATTCCTACCATCGCGGTTACTACCAGATCCTTAAAGTGTTATAGGTGTGGTCGACTTTACCTATTAATTACTTCTTAAGTAATAATGGCTAACAATCAATCAATCGATAAAATTGTGATGAATAATTAAATAACAAACTAATAAATAAATATTCTAATCGCACGATAAATTTAAATACGACTATCAAATAATTTTATCACCCCCTGTAAAGAAATGAATGTAAACACACTTTTAACGACTTTGAAACAGCCAACTTTTTTACATTCGGTAATAACTTTACAAATGGGGTTTACGACTTAATTGCTAAACTTTAGGATATTTAAAACATTCTCATGGACTCACCACAAGTGTAAACAACTTTGAGGTAGGTTCGGCTTCCCGTTCGACAGGGCCGGCCAAACATGTTGCTGTCTGCTGATAGTACACATCGTCTCTTGCCGTGGCATTCCCTCATGGCTGTCTCCGTCGCATATGGCTCCAGGCAAGCTGAGAAAGATATGAATTTTATTATCGTGGTCATAAAAATCCTGTAAATATTTAAGAATAAATATTTATATACGAATGATTAAAGTAAATCTTTTATCTCTTCGATTAATTAGGTTGAAGTATAAAGATGTGAATAAGTTAGACAATGTTTATGAATGTCTTTGTTTTAATGTTAGCCATATTATCAAAATTGGAACCTTTATAGTTTCTTTATACTTTAGAACTTTGAAACCCTTAGTTCCAGAATGTTGTAATTTTTAGAATAAGACCTTAAAAATATGTATTTGCCGTACCAGAGTTCATCTCACGATGTAGTTGTATAGGTATTTTAAAATATTGCTACTTACTGAATAGAATATTATATCAACTAATCCAAATTATTTATTAAAAACTGTTAAAAGACACGAAAGTCAGATAATCAAATCCAGAGAATAATGATAATCATTATAAAAAGTAAAGTAAAAAACCACAGTGCTTAATTTTCTTTTTCAAAAGGACTTTGTTCTATCAATAGAACAGTGAAACCGCGCAAGTTTAAATTACAGTCAACCGCCATTACGACACGCTTTTTATTTAAATCGAAATAATTGCGGTAGCGATCGTAACCATTATTTCACAAGGCGAGGGGAAACCATTTGTGCAATGGAAATGATTATAGAAGTAATATTATGATATAGCTCAAATATAATCTTGTTTTAGTAAAAAATATAGTAAAATATTATATCAAATCATAGAAGCATATAATTTAAAGGGTCTTTTAAATGCCGATGATTAATTTATGCTTTTATCGTCAGCCTAAAAATTACAGCTAGTAAAATGAGGTTAAAAAGAAAGGTTCCCAGATGAAAATCATCGTGAAGTAGATAAATTGAGAATTATGCAGATACATACGATATAAATACACTTTCGTTCTGGGGCTTTAAGAGTGGGTTAAAGACGTGAATGACAAATCAAGTATGTAAGTGAGCAGGTTCATCTTTTTTAAAAGAGTACACTGAACAAATTGGTGATGTTGTGAAAAAAAATGCAAATTGAAAGCATCCGAAACAAGGAAGAGCCTTTATGGAAGGATTAATCACATCAGGAGAAGCTCATCTTGTAAATAGCTAGCTAATGTCTTTTTCTACCCCAAAGGAAAAAGGGCGAGATAATTTCAATATATATGTAAATATAATGAGGTGTTTCAAATATATAATTAGTATTAATAAATTTGGCTTTCATGAAAATAGGAAGTTTTGTAACGAGGGACGTGAAATACTCGTAAAAACGAGGATAAATTATAACCAATGTGCATTTATTATCTTTTCTTTTATAGTGAGAGTGAACTTTCACATGCTATAGCACTCCTGCTCTCTTTTTTACTCTGATAAATATCAGTGAGAGAAAAAGTAGAAGCACAGGAGACTGCAATTTGGTACTGAAAATTGTAGTTGACTCCTAATAGTAATTGAAATGTAAATTGTTTAATCATTCGTCACATATATAGTGACGAATGACACAATTATGGGCTACTTTTGTCTAAAAATAAAAATGGGAAGAAGGTAATATAAATGATACATAATATATACAGATATCGAGTTTTCGTAAAAAGTACTGCTAGTTTAAGTAATCGATCACTCGGTTACAGCCTTTACACAGCGCAGTTTCTTAACTCTGATCAATCAATCCACACAGTTACTTACCACTTGCCTCTTAAATTAGTAAACAGAATGTATTGTAGTATGTACTATCGATGCAAGTGGTAGGTATACGTTTGTAGTAAATGTTTGTACTTGCGCCACTTTATATCAAATAACATATTTAGTCCAACATCAGAGAAGTATTAGTTAGAGATTTGTTGCCCGTTATAAACAATTTTTAGAAATCGTTTTCACATGATTTTTAAATGTTGACTAAAATGTTATGTAATGGTAAAGTTTTTAATATTTTGAATACCGATTCCTGTGATGATTTAAATTATAGAGTATTTCAATATCAAGATCTTATTATGCGTTGTTATTTATTTTTGAAATTGTGCAAAGATTATTAAATTGAAGAAAATATTGTGTACTTCTATAATTATCCTACGGTGGATCTATATCTGCAGTCTTTAGTCCCTTGTGGGATACCGTTGTCAAACAGTTTCCTCATTCCTGAAAGTTTTCTTCTGCCCAATTAGTTTTTTTGGAATATTTGTCATTGTTACATATTCAAGGGTGGACCTTTAATATATGTAGTTTAGCCAGCATTATAGGAACGGTTTAAGAGGATCTAAAAATGATATGAGGCACTTTAGTAAGCAGTTTTCGATTTACGAAGTACCTAGTGAGCTGCAAAAATTATGTAACGGGTAAGTAGTCTTGAGAGTCATACTATTAAGAGCTTCTTAAGCTATTGTTTAGTGTATACTGATTTTTGTACATCTGTGTTAGACTGAAGTGAGTTTTGACTTAGATTTTATGTATTTTAAATTATCTGATTTTGTGAATTCACTTCTAGGTATTTTTGCATTGTCTATTTTTAATAGGACTGAGGAAAGATTTAGATTTACCAAATACATGTTTTGTGAAATATGCTCTTTTAATTTTAATTACAAGGGTATTGGTACCCTTGTAATAATACTTGTAATTACATATGTCTGACTTATTATTATTATTCGGTTTACAATATGTTGGTTTGTAACATTTTGGTGATAGCCAGATAAAATCTTTACTTGTAACATAATAAATACAATGAATAGATAAATATACTCCTTGTTGTACACGAAAGATAATATCCAATAATATTAACATTTTGTAAAGTCTACAATCTAAAACCGTTATAGAATTTCGGACTATTGTACCCAATCGTAATTCGCAATCTCTTCTATCAAGGAGGTAGGACACGGCGGTATCAAGGAGGTAGGACACGGCGGTATCAAGGAGGTAGGACACGGCGGTATTTCCGCCCGATTGAGCAGTCCGACTGGGGTAGTACCTCCGCCCTACAGAATACCGCAGCTATAATAACTTCGTGTTGTGTTCCCAGCGGTGAGTAGGGTAGCCAGAGCTCACTGGAGAATTTGTGCTGTCAGTGGGAAGACTAAAAGAGGCTTGTCCTGCTTTGTCTTCTACTGACGGCACAGAAACTCTGTACTTACAGGGTTGGCAGCGCGGCTGTGACTCCTCTGGTGTTACAGACGTCCATAGGTCACGGTAACCACTTTCCATCAGGTGGGCCGTGTGCTTGTCTGCTAACTAAGTGGTATAAAAAAAAAAAAAAATAGGCCACCATTGAACGGAAAGAATAAATTTTGTAGGGCTTTCAACATTTTCAACATTCTCAGATGACTTTGGAAATTCCGACTTTGTGTTATGTAAGAATTTAAATTTCTTTATAACGTTCGTTATATAAGAAGAGCTAATACTTGTGTAGAATAGTTATTGAATAATGGAGAAATAATAATGAATAACAAATATATGAGTTGACCTCTCAGATGATAACAATCAGATTTCAGAAAAAGTCCTAATGAGAAAAGATTTAATTTTGTTGTAAATAAATGAGATTATCTCTATCAACTCAACGTGCGGGTAATTTTGAATGAGTTAATATTTAGCAAGATAGTTGGATACTGGATCTGTATTTAGCATCTAATTTGTATGCATATATCATGACTAAGAAACTAAAATAGCATGAATAGAAGTCACAATTTATGTCTTGAGACAGTTTACTGTAGTCTTGTGAAAATACACGAAAGGATATCTAATGAAAATAATAGATATGAGAACATATACAAATGTGATGTGATGATGAAACACAACAAAAGGGAAATATTAATGATAGACGTTCATGAAATAATGTAATCTTTAGAGAAAACCAAAACATCATAGTACGTATTTTATTTCATAGTTTCAATAAATCTTGTATTATTCATGCTGAGAAAATTAATTCCAACTGAAAATAATGATTATTCGAGGAAGAAACTAATAACTATTATTATTTAACACAAACTGACAGTAAAATGGGAACATGCAATCGCTTCAAATACCTAAAATAATATTGTAAACAAAGGCACTGTTCGGAACCGAACAAAAATGTTTCAGTAATATAAGATGGACAGTATAATGAGGGCCATTATCGATTCGATGTTTTCCAGCCGCGTTTATCGCTCACTTAGGGTTGAGTAATGAACCTAAGCTTCTTTCAGGAGTGTAGGGTTCGGTTCTCAAACTAAAATTAGAAATGAAGCAACAAAATGTATTTAGATAATCACACACTCAAATTCTCCTAATGATGAATGAATGAATGAATGAATGATTTATTTAAACAAATAAGAGTACATACAGCATTTTCACATTATCATAAAACAGTTCAGAGATAATATTGTTAAGTGAAACATTGGCGCCTGTACTAATGTATTAAAACATTGTATCACAGGTACAATGTTTTAATACATCAGTACAACAACAATACAAATGATCATTGCTTACCATAGAGAAAAAGAGCTGAATGATAAATAAGACAATATATTTTGTGTTAAGATTATCTAGGAAGATTATATAAATAAAATTATACCAGATTTTAAAATCGAATAAAAGGTATTCTGGAGAATTCAAATATCGTTCGGTTCCACTCAGCCATTCTGAACATTTCTGTTGAAAATGTAAGAACCTAAATAATTTATTCAATAAACAGGCTTCAATGGGCCGAATTTACACGTTAAAATTAAATTAGCGATTCCGACCGAGGAACGCTTTCATTTTGAAATTAGGTTTCCTTGAGAATGAATTTAGGATTATAAAAGTATTCTCGTTAATTTTGTATAGAAGTAACTGTTCTTTAAAATATGCATATGGTCCTGATTAATTTATGCTTTCTTTTTTTCATACCTTTTATAGTATTTTTTGTATGAATTTGTTATAAGTAAAAAATCATTGCCTTCAATATTATACTTAATTCTAAACCATTCAATACATTATAGTTGAAGTAAACTTATATTTTTTATTGTGGCAACATTTAACACATCTGATACACTGATAAATAAAAGATGTAATCTACGATGAACGACGATGTTAGCCTAGAAATTCACTCAAAAAATGAAAGTTTCACAGCTTACAATTTTCTGGAAACACAGACTAACACAGGGAATACCAGTCCCTATCTGCATGCATAAAGATGGACTATCTAAACGTTTAATTACTTTATAAGGAAAATATTTTAAATTCAGCAGTAGGGTGTCAACAAGGTGATCCTCTTGGGCCATTTCAGTCATTTTCAGCCTGGCTATTTACCCTATAATTCAGCAACTAAATTCCAAATTTAACGTTTGGTATCTAGATGATGGTACTCTCGGAAGCGACGTAGAAACAGTATTAAAAGATTTGGCGTTTCTAAAAAAAGAATTTAGTTCAATCGGCCTAGAATCAAATCCCACCAAATGTGAAATTTTTCTCAGTGATCAAATTGACAATCTTTCGGTACTCTCAAAATTCAATGCTTTGGCTTCAAATTTAAAAGTTTTACAAAAAAGTTCTCTCCGCCTCCTTGGGTCACCAATTCTTGAAGATGCTTACGAGTCTTTTGTGGAAGAGAAAATATTTTTTTTGTGATGTTTCGGAGCGATTGTACCAAATTAATATACATTCAGCTTTCACCATTATTCGGCATTGTCTTTTCGTACCAAAATTTACACATGCTCTGCGTTCAACTCAACTTTTAAATTTTTGGAACTTTTAGGTCAAGAGGATAAAGTGCTGCAAGACACTGTGCAAAATTTTAAATATAAATTTGAACGATCGAGTGTGGCTTCAGGCGTCCCTTCCAGTTCGTCTCGGGGGCCTCGGCGTTCGCAAAATTGCAGATGTAAGTATGCCAGCATTTTTGTCGTCGGTGTATGACACTGAAGAATTAGTCAGGAAAATTCTATCTCCTTCACTGATTAATTCGGATGTGCCAGGTAAGGCCGAAGCTGTAAATGCTTGGAAAATGACTTGTCCAACTGCCGACATGCCCGCCAACCCATCTTCCCAAAGGCAATGGGATGAGCTGCTCAGTATTGGTGTTAAAAAACATTTAATCAGTACAGTTACCAGCGCTGCTGAGCGCGCTCGCCTATTGGCTGTGGGTGAATGGGAATCTGGTGTATGGCTCCAGGCACTTCCTTCGCCCAACATTGGAACAATATTGGACGACACGACCTTCCGCATTGCAACTTGCCTACGTTTGGGTGCACCGTGTGTTTCTCCGCATCGGTGTCTCTGTGGAGAAGCTGTCGATAGCCTTCGACATCACGGATTGTCTTGCAGCAGGAGCGCAGGCCGCATGTCCCGACATGCAAACATTAACGACATTACCCGTCGAGCTCTTGTCACCGCCGGCGTGCCAGCTATACTTGAACCTGTTGGCTTGGCTCGCGACGATGGTAAGAGACCGGACGGTATGTCGTTGATGCCTTGGAAGATGGGCAGGCCTTTGGTGTGGGATACAACTTGCGTCGACACTCTGGCGCCTTCCCATCTTCCAAGTACGATGGACTGCGCATGCGCTGCTGCTGCATCAGCGGAGACTCTCAAACGGCGCAAATATACCAATTAAACTGGTAATTATATTTTTGAGCCGTTTGGAGTCGAAACGTTGGGTCCGTGGGGTCCAAGCGCGCGCGCGCTATTCAAAGAAATAGCGAAGCGACTAATAGACGCTTCCCGTGACCATAAGGCTGGACTTTACCTCGCTCAAAGAATTGGCATCGCCATTCAGCGTGGTAATGCCGCCAGCCTCTTGGGCACGGTACCAGTAGAGAGGGGGTCGACGGGGAGGAATTTTTCGATGCCTAAAATTAGTCTCCCTCTTTTTCTCTATCCCATTTTTGTATAATAATATATTGTATAGTTAGCATACTTTTTTATAAATTTGTAAGTAATTGTATATTATAATAGCATATTTATTTTAATACTAATAAAAAGATTATTCTAATCACATAATGTAACTTAATTAATTAAATAGTCATTTCATAATGCATGATAACAAACGTTTAGTATGTGTGGCATTTTCAATATGTACGTTTTACTACCTCATCAAACCATACCACAACACAATGCCACATTATTGCAACTCATACTTAAAACCTAGTTTTGGATTGGCAATAGAGTATGTCGACTACACAGAACATAGTAACTTCTCCAATATAGGGGCCAATATTATAACTGAAGTTGAATCTAATCTGAAGTTACGATCAAGTTTATCTTCAATAGGAAATGCTGTCATATATTGTAGGCAAAACTTAGTGCGATGATTGACACTGACTTCTATTGTATGTCTGAATACCCTTTCCAATTCTCAACTATTCGTAACTACTATGCTGTTATTATACAGTGTTGTGGTAACTATTTTATTAATTTCCACTTCTCTACCAAGATATATTATATCGTAGCAGATTATCTAGGCTAGGAAGCTCTCTTACATTATTTTTTTATTTTAGTATTTCGTTGGTATTATACAAAAGTTTAATTTAATTATATTTTATTACTGTTACTATTTAAACAGCAGTCATGAATATACCTACAAAATCATTTCATTTTGTACTCACTACTAGCATTAAAATAAAACAATTTATTTACAATAATTGGGTATTTGACCACTTTTACAATAAAATATGAAATGTATTGGAAATAATAGCTTATAATATGTAAACAATATCACAACAACAACAACAATAACTATATAAATGTATTTCAGCCAAATATGAATTGTAAATAATTTATTTTTATAAATAAAGTTGCGATTTTTTTGTCTGTATTTTACACGAAGCAAAACGCGGGCGATTCAGTTGACACTGTTGACAGTCCACGTGACGTCACTAAATTCGCGCATTTCGAGTATGTTTCGAGTGGTAAACGTAAAATGGTCCCGTTTCGGCTGTCTGTGTTTATAATTTGCTTACTTACTTTTCTACTAATAAATAATAATAACTTGTATAGTCACTGTGAAAAGCGGCTAATATTTAGCAAGGATATCATAAAAACCGACAGTTTAAAACTACCTAAATGTAGGTTAATTAATGATAGCTCTTTTTTTGCTTCCAATACCTATTGCTCAGTACATATGTACCGAGCAATAGGTATCATGGATGTAAAATGTGTTCAAGATGTGCTCTGTACACGCAGTACACATTTTCTCAGTGTCTTTTGAAGATAGCACGGGGTGCTACAGCAACAAAGATTACTACAAAACAATCCGGGCACGCCAGGGTCTCATTTGTTTCACGAAATAGGTCTATGAAAACGTGTCCTGGGGTATACTATCTTTTAGTCAGCCAATTTTTGAATTGCAATACTTTCCTGTATCTTTATCCAAAGTAAGGCAGCGTTATAGATTAACAAAAACGATAACAAGACTATAAAAAAGACTTGCAATTGTTTTCAGAAAATACTGTCTATATTACCTATTTCTTTTACATATCTACTAATAAAAGGTACTATAAGTTTCAATAGGCCCATTATGCTGTATGTATATATTGTATGTACGTAATTATTCATGATTACGTACATACAATAAGGAGCTGTAAGAGATATATTTATATCGATTACCTTGAATGCCAAGGAATATAGGTATTTATGCCTAGATAGGTACCAGAGATAGTGATTATGGGAAGCGCTTTACTAATGTCAACCTTACAAAATGTTGTGGTCAGTTATGGTCAATTATAATTATTATTGTACACTGTTGCAGGTTAAATTGATTTATGACTTTCATCAAAGTGGTCCAAAAAAATAAAAACATCAGATTCATTAATCGTAAGCTTTGGATTTTGTTGTGCTAACTGTAACCACTGATTTCTACGTTTGAAATCATTGTTTGAGTGTCCTAATCAAAAAATAGATTTAACCATTTAATACATATCCCGTAACAACTACTCGTCCATCACTGGGAGTCACAGTACTTGTCTTTGGTCAGATATTATTATAGCTTTTGTACTCGTGTATATCACATTTTTTATAGATACGTCACGGCCGAATTTGACGTGACTGACCGTTTTCGCGCACTTTACAAGCTAACGCGTTTATACGTAAAAATGCGTTTATATTTATTTTTAATGAGTTTTCGAAAAAAAATATTAATGGAAATTAATAAAATCTTACATCTGTTAAGATAGGTTTCCAAAATTTATCAAATACCCAATCTTAAAAACATCATCCTTAGTTATATAAAACCTAATGAAATATCGGTAACATCAATTACAAAAGACAAAGGTAGAAAGAAAAAAATACACTGTGTCGGAAGACGCGACAAACAAAGAACATATTGTGAGGGTTTCACAGGTGAACAAAGTTTTAAGAGAAGTCGATAATGGATTGAAAAAGTTTTAAGGTGATTATTTTGCTGTCATTGATGTTTTTCCTTTATGAGTATCGTTTTCTTCGTGTTTTGTAACATAATTACTTTGGGACAAATTCACTTTTATAATTAGACTAGTTGTTGCCCGCAGTTCCGCCTCTTAACTGAACATAGCCTATATCCTTTTTTTTTATATAGAACACGTCAATTAGACTTCGCCTTGCCTGATGGTAAGCTGAAGGCAAAGTCCCAGAAATGAGGGTCACCATTACTTACACATACCGTGGGACAATGATGACTCTCAGCTTGACGGCCTCATCATATGCTTTTTCACGCCCCGCTTAAAGGACCCGGGACTGTAGGAAGAACGAAACACGTGAGCTGGTAATGAATTCCAGGCCTTAATTGTGCGACAGAGGAAAGAATCTCCAAACCGCTTTGTTCTTGATCGAATGTTCTGCACCGTGTGCGGATGACATCTAAGACCTGCACATGTTGTCCTGTGTAGGAAAGGGGAGGGTGGGACTAATTGGAAGAGCTCATCAGAACACTCCCCATGGTACAGACGGTAAAATACAGCCATGGACGCAACATCTCTACGCATCTGTAAAGGTTCTAGGGTGTTCGTGGCCTCGGGATTCCCAATGATGCGGACCGCACGTCGCTGCAGCCTGTCGAGAGCATCTAGTTAGTACTTTGCTGAACCATCTGAGAGATGCGAGCAGTATTCCACACAGGAGCGAATTTGTGTCTTGTATAGAAGATACCGCTGCTCCGGCGTGAAAAATCGTCTGACTCTGTTCAGGACTCCGAGTTTTCGTGAGGCTATTTTGATGATACTTTCGATGTAATTTTTGTTATTTAGGTTTTTTCTAAGGTCTAATCTACCTTTGTATCAAATTTCGTCGAAATCGGTCCAGTTATTTACGCGTGAAAGCGTAACATAGAGACAGGCCGAGTTAGTTGCAAATTTCGGAGTACGAATATGGATTTCAAATTTAACAGCCATCATTTTGAACCTGGCAACTGAAACTGACGGCTTAGCGTGCTTCCCAAAGCATGTTACAAATTATCACCATTCTAAGACTGATCTGGCTTGTATTCCTTAAGTCTGCTATATGTTTAAAACCTATATAGGGTTTTCAATTAGCCACGAGACCTTCATCCTTTTTTCGACCTCACATATATTTTGAACAACGTTTCATTTATAAGTCCACATTTACCGATACGCATTGACACGAACCCATCTGGTTTTATAATCCTACTGTATACTGAATAATATTATAAACTAAAATAAGTTATAAGGGATAGTGATAAGCTTATAGGATAAATGAGGGTATGATTAACCACCGTTTACTAAAGCCTTGTGACTAACATAGGTATTTATGTTAGATCGTTTAGTGGTGGTAAATAATTATTTTATGTGGATAAATTTTTATATATTATCCAATTTATTACACGCAATATTACCTCTATGAGGGCCACAGTTAGAAGACTCCGTTATCTTAAAAACCATATAACTATTTATTTTATTTCTATAGGTACACAATAAATGTTTAAGTACTCGTATATTCTTCTTCCCCTTGTCGTTAATCCCAGCCGCATCCGTAAGTTTCACCTCGGAGTGTGGGGTTCGTTTTACCAGTCTGTCTGGGGATTTGGCTAAATATGGATATTTTCTGTGAAGTGACTGCCATCTTACTTCCACAACCAAGAGGCGATATCGAAACATTGCAACTAGATCAATTGTTGGACTTCTTGAGGGCCCCAATTAGCTGTAACGGCTGCCATAGATGTTGGTATGGCAACCGGGACCGACGGCTTAACGTGCTCTCCGTGGTACGACCAGACCAATGCAAATACCTATATTCGTGCATACAAATATTTACACTGAACAGTGAACCCGTGCCTTTTGCGTATCGGCCGCGTTTCATACCGCTACGACACAGAGGCTGTGAACAAATATATCAAATCAATCAATCAATCAGCCCACCGCAGTCCACTGCTGAACATAGGCCTCTCCCAATGTGCGCCATTTTCTCCGATCCTCTGCCTTCTGCATCCAGTCTGTACCAGCCACCTTTTTCAGGTCGTCCGTCCATCTGGCTAGGGGGCGTCCTACCTTTCGTTTTCCTTCTCGCGGTCTCCACTCTAGGACTCGTTTGCTCCAACGGCCATCGGTCCTACGGCAAACGTGGCCAGCCCACTGCCACTTCAACTTGCTTATTCAGTGGCCTATGTCGGTAACTTTAGTTCTCTGTCGGATAACCTCGTTCCGAATTCTATCCTTCAGAGAAACTCCAAGCATAGCTCGCTCCATAGCCCGCTGCGCGACTTTTAAGCTATGGACCAGCCCCACTGTAAGTGTCCACGTTTCGGCACCGTAAGTCATAACAGGTAGGACGCACTGTTCAAATGAACAAGTATATATTACTAACTAATCTTGAGATAAAAACTTATAAGCGTGTACTTCTATTGTAGATAAATCCAAAGAGTACCATAAATATAGACTATATCGTATAAAATTCTATTTAGTATTTCTAAGATAGCTTTTGTAAATCTATGATATTTGGCAACTTCTTCAATAAGAGATTACCTATTCAACGCGTGTTATGTTTGATACGTATAGTTGATTTCTGTGAGATTTCGTGAACATCTCGAAGAAAGTATTTTATTAGAAGCAATATACTTTGCAAAACTTATAAATCGAATTAGAAGTGAGTCTACTTGTCAAAACAGACAAGTAGACTCACTTCTAATGGCTTTAATACAAGTCATTCACACTAGCTAGTTGTTGCACATGTTAAACAATGGACGAAGCTCAGACGCAGGCTTTTCTCTTGGGATTGAGACGTCAGACAGCATTCGCTCTCATATGTGCTAATAAACCAATCAAAAATAATATACGAACCCTGAGCTATAAAGTATAAACTTTAATACAACTATGGTATCAGTTGTAAAATAATAAAGATGAGTAATTTTCATGCTTACAAATATTTGCACTGAGCGGGAATCAAATACGTGCCTCCTGCGTTGCAGTCGCGTTCACTAATTTTATTTGTTTTTTACATAAATATATAAAATATAATCACACCTTTGTCCCCTGAGGGTCAAGAGGTGAATTAACACCTACATTTCACCAGTCATTGTATTCGGTCCCACATAATAGGGGGTGAGCCTATTGCAGTTTACCGGGCACTATTGTTGACTCGAGCCACGCATCTGAGGCGGAGTCTGGGCTATATTTATCTGTCTGATGTTAAACAGCCCTATCCCTTAGTCGCCTTGTACGACACCACTTGGGAAGAGATGGGATGGTCCAAATTCTACTCTGCCAGAAACCATGCGGCTTCTTATGACATTATAAATATATTGTGAAAATTATATTTCTCAGAAATGTAACATACAATAGGCACTTACTTTCTTCCTTCATGCCCCGAGGCTGTGGACACTGTATAGAGTCGTATTCAGTTCTGCCGTATTGCGCTGAGTAGATAGCAACTCGCGAATGAGGATTGCAACTCAGGTGAAGGACGTCGTTTTCACAACCAACTTTACTTCGAAATTCATCTGTATGGAAATTAAATCTATTAGCATAATTACGTACCCATATTTCAAAATCGGTTAAATTACCGATTTTTGTCAAAAGTACTTAACACTATTGAAAACAATATTCTATTCACAACGCAAATACGTACTAACTCGTTTGACTGTTTGGGTACAATAAATAGTACTAAATCCATTACAAAGAAAGCAACGGGATGAGTAGGAAATAAATAGATTTGAATTCTAATCTCGTTTTACATTTCTATCAAAAAGGAATTCGTCATCAGAGAAAATTTTCAAAAATTTCTTTGTGAACGATTGATTAAAGGACCATCACGAATAGGGGTTTCAGAAATACTTGTACTATTATGAAAAATGGTTATATTCAATTTAACTGCTAGTTAAGTTGTTAAATAATACCTACGATTTTTAATTTAATGAAATAATTACAATAAAGGTACACTCCGACAGTAAAATTATTTATATTAAATTTATACGCAATTTATTGAGTGTTATTTTAGATTGGTACTACTTTAAGAAAACATACAATTTAAACTATGAGATGATCACCATCTTTGGTTACCTTGACCATAACTACCGAAATGTAACCGACACATTGGAATCAGTATAATTAGTAAAATAACACCCAACATATCGCATGTAACATACGTATATCAATTACAAGTGGGTCTTAAAATGAGGTCTTAAATACTCATTTATAGATGAAGTTTAAACTTAGAAGTCGTACGGGTACTTAACCGAAATCGCTGACATTATCAAACTTTGACAGTTTAGGTTACCTAAGTCTAAATATATATAGATAGTGTATACTCACAAGGACGGCATTTATAGGCAACTTCGACGAATCTTCTGGAGCCTGGACAAGGGTCGACGCCGAATGCCTTAGGACTCGTACGGAATTTACACTGTCTCTTCTTTTGACAGGCTTCTACCACAGTCTGTAACAATGAATACTACTCAAATTAGTTAGCATGCCTATTCTCAGAAAACTCGGTAGAGGGCATTGTTTCCCTACCTAAAGGTAAGAATTTATACAGAGTTTCAAAGCCTGTAAATTTTTAAACCAGTTCTGTACTAAACCTGTGTTCTTGACACAGTCAAAAAATAGAGGCATAGAAATAAAAACACATTGAACAGAAGGCAGAATGCCACGCAAGTGAAGCCAGGGCAGTAGCTACTATTATTATACGTATAACACAAGCGTGTGATTTATACAGAAGAATTTTATTATGAAATCAAAGACTTAACTACATATTAAATAAAAAAATAACGCCTCAATAATATTAATACAAAAGCGCAGTTTTTACATTTATCATAGCCGTTTTATTTTTACAGCTTCCAATAATATCGCTCAAATACAAGACCGATATCCGAATCAATTGGTTATAATAACGATAAAACAAAAGAGAATAATAGGCGTATTTTAGTCGCAAGAATTTGTCTGTAAGAAAAATATTGATAAAATATGAAATGAGAGAAATCTTTACACGGGACGTTGGGATTAGAAGGGTTGACAGTATTGGCAGTTACTCGTAAATTCGGCTTATTGCCTAAACATATCAGAATGAGTAATAAAGTTTCAGTGAAAAGGACGCCTGTAACATGTTCAGTATTTCGTCAAGTTTGTCGTATAAAACGAAAAGAGGCTGAATGCAGAGAATTTCGTAATAAAATCAAAATTAATTTCAATGTGTTGGTGTAAATCTTATTCTTGTTATATATTTACGGGCTCTGTGGCGTAATGGTAGAACGTTCGACTGCAACGCAGGGGGTTGGGTTCGATTCCCGTACCGTGCAAATATTTGTGTGCATGAATATGTATATTTGCATTGGTCTGGGTGTTTATGTATAATATGAATGTATTTACGAAAAAAATTAATTAAGTATGTTTAACCGCATTTTAGATTCCATAACACAACCTAGTTTAGCTATGGTCACCATGGGTCTAGATAGCGTTGTGTAGAATGTTGTGGAATATTTATTTATTTATATTATAAGAGAAGCGATTTTTTGTAATGAGATGAAGGAAGAGTAATTTCGTTTGTAATCATGTTTAATGAGTCACATATTTATAATTAACTCGAATTTTATTTTATTATTTCATTTATTCAGAACAGTGATACAGTGAGTGGCCAGCTGCTTTCCTAGATAGGCTACTGTACAGGTAGCCTGTGTAAAGGAGTGTTTTTATGTAGTTAGCTAAAGATGCAAAATCTATGACTAAAGGTTTTAAAATAGTATAGATAATCAAACCGATAAATAATAGATATTATTTTTAATTCATATTTTAAACCTATTACATTGGGACCTAAACATAAACAAGCGAAATGGGGTGCTAGCACCTCTGCTTACCCCATCGGGGATACAGGCGTGAGTTTATGTTATATGTTATGTACTTTAAACCCTGCGTAATGACTTAAGAATGACAGCTAAAACGAATTAATTCAGGAAATTTTAAAAGAAATGCTAAAAAGTAATCAACCATTTCAACGCATGAAAACAACACAATTTTTAAGAATACGTATTGTATTCTTAAAAATTGTGTTGTTTCTAGGAAGGAAATAAGAGATTGCATTATGCTCTAAAAATGATTTATACACTGAACCACGGGAAAAGCAGGTTTACACCCCATACAAACACATATAAAAAGCACGTAAAGAAGACGAGTAATGCTTATCGTTTGCATGTATAAGACACTTTCATCACTGTTTTTTATACACTCGCATAATGCAAGTATCATAAAAACAGATATCTTAAAATGTTTGTTGGTTGGAATTCGTTAGCAGAAGTACCAGAACACAATTAATTCACGTGCAAGGAATGGCAGATCAAGAGAAATGATTAATAAATGGCAGTCGGAGTTTTATTTCTTAGAAGTGAAAACTTCTTTGAGCACGCTTGAGGGGTAAGATGGCGAATGCGTTACGTGAACGTTACGAACGATTAGGTGTGTTGAGCGCGTTTCACGTGAAGTAAAGGCTTTTTACTTTTTATACAGACTTTTTTCACTTCTGTCGGCATTCACGGTGTGCCACAATTTTATTTCAACTTAGCAGATTTGCTAGATCCAATTACTTTATCCTAAAAGTAACATGCCTCATGTTCATGGAATCTCTAATATAAATTCTAATAATATAATATAATTTCTCGTAAATTGCATTGCGAAAAATTGTGTGTAACAATACTTTACTTGAACTATACCTTAAACGGATTGGACGGAAGACGGAGTAGTTTCAAAGATTTTGTTCCTCACATCCCCATAGAGCCCATCCGTTGTCGGGTAGAGTTATGGATAGGTCGGGTGGAAGTTTATAACAAGCCGTTTCCACTATGTCCAAACGAATTCAGAAGCAATGAACCCAATCACCCTAGCTGGGTAATATTTTGGTGAGGTTTTTACGCCAGATGAGGTAAGTATCTGGGCCCAACGTTGTCCAATACAGCTGGGCTGTATTCGTTCAAATATTTGCAGTTATGCGTTTGAATAAAGAATTTTTACACAAATATAGACGATTTAGCCCACCATATTTCGTTGCGTTCGGCCAAACTAGATGAATAAATAACACTAACAAAGTGTGGTTCTCGCCTTTAAAGCATAATTCAGTAGGAAAGTTGAAGCTAGTAAGCATATGGCATTGTAATAACCTCTCATTTACACCTAAGTATTAATAATGTATTTGACAAGTTACAATATGTTACAGGCTTCAGTGTGAACGCAATCGTGTTTTATACTTATTTACAACTTGTTGTCTTCTACAAGTCTTGAACAAGTTTTGTATCAAACAAGTTTAGAACTTGTTTCTTTGTGAATACGTGAGTTAACAATACAATGACATTGAAATAATACAAGTTAAAAAGAGCAAATACCTTGATGTTGCTTTCTTTGGGCACAAAGTATCGATCTGCCAATCTGCCAATGCCATTAGAAAACTATTTATTCTATCTACAACGTTAATCTCCGTTGACTGTAACAATAACCTATGCTACGGTCTTTACAAAGCAAACAAATAAATGTCTAACCTGTAAAGCGCTGGGCCACACACATGACGTATCTCCAACAACTTCAACGGCGACTGGTTGGTACTCCGTCAGGTCTGATGCACAGGACCCTTGTGTTACCGAAGCTCCGTACTGTGCTACTTGTATGCTGATGGTGGTTCCCCGTGGGCAGATGAGCGTCACCGTTTCTTCATCACAGGCGCCTTTTTGATGTGTCCGAAGCGTGCCCAGAAGAAGTTCTGTGGACAAAAAAATTAAGGTATAAATACTTGTAATCACTAGTAGACTTTTGTAAACAAAATTTAAGTTTACGAGTCATTTTACATTGATATAAACTTGTTAGAGTAAGATGTTAACCACGGGTTAACAGGTACTACACCTGTCCAGGAATGGAGTGTGATGTTCTATTAGAACCAAGCGAGTATACTCGAGCAATAGTGTGCTTTTCGGGTATTGGATGTAGTTCCTATATCATAGTAATGATCAACATAGTATGAACTAATAAATTAATAGTACACTAGTGTTCGTCCACTGGTACCGTGAGGTAGAGGCCGTATATTACGTGTAGTATTTTATATCTCATTTTAACCCCCGACGCAAAAACGACGGGGTGTTATAAATTTGACGTGTCTGTGTGTGTGTGTGTGTCGGTCCGTGGCATCGTAGCTCCTGAATGGATGAACTGATTTGGATTTAGTTTTTTTGTTCGAAAGGTATATTAGTCGGGAGTGTTCTTAGCTATGTTTGAAAATGATGAATAAACTGAGCTAATAGACTAAAAATGGCAAAAGAGTGGTAGAAATTGTTTCTGTTCTTATTTTATAATTTTATTTATTTTGAATCATCCTCTCAACCTATAACAGTAAAATATTTGATCATTAAAAATTAAGACATCACAATTTTTATTCTTTCCATTTTGGCTTTCAATTTTGACGTAGTATAATTTAACTATTCATATTAATTGGAGTAACCAGGAGAATTATAAGTAATCGTAAATAATATAATAATTCGGTTTATTATACAATATTTAGAGTACTATAAAATGTTTTGAAATCACGTGCACCTAACTTTCAGTTCTGTAAAATACATGAATAAAGTTTTAAGCATTTTCAGTCAGAAAGCAAATCGTTTGTTTCAGAAACAAAATCAAAATATTTTCACTACAATGTTCTTGAACTGTAGTTTGAATTCGTACAAAGTATTTCAACTAGCCAACTAACGTCACTGAGTTTTCTGGTATAAAAATGTCAAAAAATATCTTCCATTAAACACAGTCTGTTGGTCTACAGCCTCCGACAGGTCTATTTACCGTAGAAGCACAGCTGTATGTGTAAGTGTAAATAAAATGAAAAATAACATGGCGTCCCCGGGGACACGTTGCCACAACGATTTATCAATCTGCGTGATCTCCGGAGATGTTATTCAAGTGTTCTTTTGCAAATCGTTGCTAGTATTTTATACGTTGTTGATAAGCTTTGATTTGTTATTCGAAAATTGCCATGTGCTTAAACCAATAGGGTTATATTTATTACTACCGTAAATGTACATTTTAGAATAATATAATGAACTGATATAGTGAAATATTCTTATGACAAATAGTTTTAAAGAAATATAATTTTAAAAATTCAATTTCTCAAGCCGCCTGAATACGCTCCATACAAAATCGTGCCACGTGGTGACGTCATAGCGTGCTGGCCCGTAGTGCAAATGTATGGAGTGAAAGAAAATATCGCGTTGTCCATGTTACGTGTATGTTTACACGTACACAGTGCATATCAAGATTGATTTGAAATTTAATATAAGGAATCTAAAAAAATTTATGAAATTTTGAAACATTTATGCTAAGTATTGAAATCCATTTTTTTTTTGTTATATTTTGACCTATTTTGAGAATTTGAAATATTGAAAAGTCATAGTTTCAGTTTAGTTAGGCAATATCGTAATTTAATTTGCATATTTTCTGAGAAAAAATCTAAAACATTAAGCAGTGTTGGAATGAATCCAATGATTCGGAACACTACCGTACTATAGCAATAAGAGGAGAATGCATCAGTAAAGGTCAAACCGCACTAGCGCGATACTGCAGCGGCGCGGTGCTGCTATGCTCATAGGTTCATAAAAAACAGAGACAAGAATATTTTTCTTGACGCACCGCTCCGCTGACGTGCCGTGCCTCTCCGCTGCAGTATCACGCTAGTGCAGTTTCACCTTAACATACTATATCGGTTCTTAATTCAATAAAATTGTGCCCTTATAAATAACTAGCTGTCACGAGGTCACTGCTTTGCTTCTGAGGAATAATAACGTAACGTAACAAGACATGGCGGTATCCTGATGAACTTAATAGAACTATGTATGGATTGTATGGTCAGCGACAAAAGTCATATAGATAGTTTGAAAACATTTTTGTTATCCTCACAGTATTAAGCAAAGGTGAAATTCAATTTCAAATCTGATAAATCAGATTTATTGACGCACACGCCACGTTAACCAATTTCCATCAGATGGACCGTGTTCTTATCTAAGTGATAACAACTAGCCCTAAAATGCAGATAGATACATTTTGCCATACAGTTAGCGGTTAACAAAATCTAAGTTAGCTTATACGAACAAGGGTATCATTTACGCGATGCTAACTTAGTGAAACATCTAAAAGGATACGATGGAATTGCTGTATAGTCAGAGCAAGGAACGGATATATATTTCCTCGGCCGACACTGACAACATCCCCGAAACCCTACTCACAGTAGGACCACAACACAAGGTTATATATGCAGCAATATTTTATAGGGTGCTTACATTTGCCCAGTCAGGCGTCTCTGCTTTGAGCGGGGATTACGTTGTGCCTCCAGAAACATTTAGTTGCATAATTATACTTAAGTAAAATGAAATATTGTTACTTATCTGTTCAGCCCTTTTAGTCAAGTGGCCATTGGTTGGTAGAAAAGACTAGGATTGGCATTGCGTTTATGACTGTCATAAACGTCAAAATATGTCATTCCCAAATGTTTATTATTCTATTGTATTCTACTAAGGATTGGGCCAATAGGGTAGTTTCCTGAGTCATCGAATTCTTACCAATACTACTTAATATCTTAGTATTTTATCTAAAAATATGCATAATAAACTAAAATATTGCCTAATTTAGCTGAAACTATGACTTTTCATTATTATTGATTTCCAAAATAGGTCAAAATATAAATAATCGAAATAAAACAAAATTTATAACATTTTAAAGCTGCGTGGTTCCCGGCTGAGTAGAATTTAGACCACCATATGTCTTCCCATGCGGTGTCGTATAAGGCTACTAAGGGATAGGTCTGTTTAACATCAGATATAATTATACAGCCTTGACTCAGCCTTAGATGCATGACTGGAGTCAACAATACGGCCCGGAAGACAGCAATAGGCTCACCCCCTTTTACGTGGGACCGAATTCAATGATTGGTGAAATACGGGTGTTAATTCACCTCTGCCTAACCCTCCGGGATAAAGGTGTGATTTTATGTATGTATGTATTTAGATTCCTAATTAAATTTCAAATCAATCTTATTATGCACTTAATATGTGTAAACGCAACTTAGACTGAGATAAATGCGATTTTCTCTTGCACTCCATACATTTTCACTACGCGCTAGTGTGCTGTGACGTCACTGTGTGCCACGATTTTCTATGGAGCGTTTTGGGGCGCCTCGAGAAATTGAATTTTTTGGAAATCAAATATCTTTAAAACTATTTGTCATAAGAAAAATTCACTATTACAGTTCATTATATTATTGTAAAATATACAGTTTACGATAATAAAAAAATGGACACAACCCTATTGTTTAGTATTACGAAAGAAATTTGGACATTTACAGACTTGATGCTAGAGCCCTTTTAAGCCCTGTAACTATGTCTAACTACGTTTCCATTATTAGAATCCTAGATTAAGCTAAATGCTATAGCCGTCTAATTACCAGTACTATTTTAAACAACGGGTTTATTGACGTAAAGGTTCGGTAAAAATTTGACTACCTTAAAGCTCATACTATTTTGATATTTCGTTTATCAATTATAATCTACGTGAACACTACTAAACGATATATTTAGAACAATTTTTTTTAGTTCAAACTACTCGAAAAGTTTCACCCTTACTACACAAACACGAATGAAATCATGTAACTTTAGTCATTATGAAATATGACTAATAGAAATTATTTATTATATAGAACTCAGATTACTTTCATAAGCCATTAACATTGCTGTACACAAACAAAAGTTTCAATTCGATACGTAATATAATAATAGCCAGACAATAATAGGCAACAAAGTCTGTTGTTCAGAAAAATTCGGCAAGAAAATACTTTCTGGATCCACAAAAAATATTTTTAGTACCTACCTATTATTTTAATGGTAACGTTATCCTCAAACTTTTCCAAAAAGCTTTTCATTTATTACAATTAAAAAGATGTTCAATGTACCAATTAGGGGTGTGGAGTAGTACAAAAATGGTACTATCATTTTAGATGTAATAACGCTAATTAGAGTTATATTGCCACATAACAATTTGAGGGTAATATACGTACTAGAACAGTATTGTACGGTCGTTAAGAATATTGTTATGAGCGTAAATTGTTATGATTTTCTGAGGCGTTGGTGTAATGTTAATTTTGTGAGAACATTTTGTTGCAAGAAAATTCAGAACAAAGCTTCAGTTTTATTGCTTAAAATATAATTTAAGTATTATAAATGTGATTGTGAAAATAAAAGAAGCAAATGTTGTATATTAGGATCGTAGCAAGTAGTAATATGTGACTATGGGACTGAAATATAAGTGTTTTTTTACGCGAGATTCGAAGTTATGACCTGTGATATGAACTCAAGTTATGACCTATCGTATGAAACTAAGTTTATGACCTATGATATGGTTCAAATCATAAGGTAGAAGTTATGACTTAAAACATCTACTATCTCAAACAAAAATGTCATTGAAATCGGCCAAACGTCACTGAGATTACCCATAACAATCAGACAGACAGATTTTTTATTTGTAATCGCTTTTAAATTATTTTATACACACTTACGTATAATTCTAAAAAGCTATTATTTTTCCGTTAGAAATTAATACAATTTTGAAAGAAAAAAAAAACCGATAATAATTGACACTCTAAGTTCATTAACAAGATATTTCGCTAGTCATTCTATAACAGTTTTATGTTTCAGTGATCATAATCCAATACCTGGTGTGCAGAAAACTCGAAATTCACTAAAACTTCTTCGATAATAAAATAGTCAGTTTGCGAATTTAAACCATAAGAAGCTTTATGCAGTTTCCTACTAAAGTAGAGAGAACTTTTCATGTAAAGTTTTTTACTCCTAATCATGATCCACCATCTTAGAGGTAAATAACATTATTTGTGACTAGAAATAATAGGTAAATGAAATTTCATGTCTTACTATCCGACTTAACGTGCTTTCCGAGGTTTGAAAATACTCAAACCATTGCATATATACGTATTATGCACTGAGCGGGAATCGGCGTCCCTGTATAACAGTCGAATGCACTACTACCACGCCACAGAGGCCGCTACAACGAGAAATTACATTTTTATAAAGATAAAATAATAAATACGTTTGTGCGATAATATTTTTTTTTACTACTACTGACGTTATTTATAAACCCACATTTCATTAAACCAACTAAATAAATATGGGCTTGGAACAAATATGTAAGCGGAACATTAACTTTCTCGCTATTGGCAAGCTCCACGCATAACTTTGATTACATTATTAAGGATATAAAAATATTGGTATATCTAAATCTTAGTAACTTTGTTTCAACGGTTGCTTAGATGTACTGTCTCTGTTACTTCTTAATAATACGGTCGTTAGCTGTATTTGTCTCACAAAGAGCAACTTGACTAATTTGAGCATCTCCAAGTACTACCTTACGAGTGATTTGGTAACACATTTACTGAATAGAATGCTCATTATTCTATCTTTAAACACTTTAGTCTAAAGAAAGCTTTTAATCTCCTTATATGAAAGAAGAAGAGACGTAATAAATTTCTTCCTAACAAATTGTACTTAAAGATTATCATCAGAAGATTCAAGAGAAATTTCAGTGCATTCTACAATTTTCTGATGAATTACTTACTGCTACTGGTTTACCTGTTGAATGCACTGCTACTGGAAATAAGAAGAATACGCTGGCTGATATATCATTTCTGTCAAATACACTTGGAATATACAAAAAGATTGCTAAATGTCTTAAGAATATATTTGGAAATCTAATTGGCAGTAATGTATTGGAGCTGTTTGCGGTTGAAAGAGGTTTCAGAAGGAAAGTGCTCCATTATCTACTAGAGAAATGTAAAGTGGATGATTACAGTATCGCGTGATAAAGAACATGTTTTTGTTTCCACAAAGGATTATCAAAATATAAATAAAATCAATTACATGTCACTTAGACCGCGGTAGCCTAGTGGTATGGATAATGGACTGCTGAGACAAGGTCTTGGGTTCGATACCATGGCACACACAAATGACTTTTCGATGCTTTTCAAAGTTATGTATGTATTTATCGCAGGCTTATAAGTGCCCGGTTAATGGCAATAGGCTCGCCACCTATAACAATGGGACCTAAAAATAAACTGGCGAAATGTGGGTGCTAGCACCTCTGCCTACCCCTTCTACAATTCTTTCAATATACATAACATAACATAAACTCACGCCTATATCCCCATAGGCGTGAGTTTATGTTATGTTATGTAGATTATTATATAATGTTCAACCAAAACTATTTTTACGTTTTACTGACTGAGCGCAATGGGATAAGCTTGAAAAATCTGAGCCTAAAATGTGTTACTGTAGTTTAAATTAAATTAAACGCTTTTATGTTCCTCTGTGAAATACAGTCTTAGCGTAAGTTAGTTGAAAATATATATAAAGCTGCCAGTCAAGTGCGAGTTGGATTCGCACTTCGAGGGTTCCGTTCAAAATTCATGCCACATAAACTGCAATAGGTATACTTAGAAGTTTGATTTTTGCACAATTTCAAGACGTGACGTGACAGACTTGAGTATGTGGTATGAATATCAACTTGACGTATCCACGCATTCTTGACAAAAAGGTTTTGACAGACAGATATACAGGCGAACAGACATTCAGACTGACAACGAAATGATCCTGTAACTGTTTCGTTTTTTTCCCTCTTCAGGTACAGGACCTTAAAAATAATACGTTCGCTTTTTATCTGCCACCTCAGACGAAAAGAATAATAATAATAATTCTTTTCGTCTGAGTCTGCCACTTAAACATTAATAAGATAGGTACTCCACACAGTGGTATGTGGTATGTTTCCTGTTAAAGCCGCACTTGTGAATAAGTAGCCTACTTAAGTGCAAGGCGCCTATTGAAAAAAATCACTGCACCTGCAGGTTTTAACTTCTTATCTTAGACACTTTAATTGCTACCCTTGTATGTAGATCGATTTAGAAAAATATAAGAATGTATAGAAATAATATTCAGTAGTGTTAACGTAAATTAGAACGACTATTGTGTCGGCAAATAAACAGAAAATGTAAAAAGTTACTGACGCGCCAGTTCAAACTTTGCACTGCTTTTCCCTAGCAGAAATAGCGCTAAGTAAAAATTACCTTCTACTAGATGGCTTCTAAATTCAATCGGTAAATTGCGGTACGGCCTACTTCCTATAATTACTATTAAGCTTTTAGATTTTCTTGCATACATGAAATACAAACGTAATATGTCATTCAACTTCTTGGACGATGTAACTAATGAAATAAGAACAAGGTAGGACACGGTGGTATTTCCGCCCAATTGAGCAGTCCGACTGGGGAAGTATCTCCGCCCTGTAGGATATCGCGGCTATAATAACTTCGTGTTGTGTTCCCGACGGTGAATAGGGTAGCCAGAGCTCACTGGAGAGTTTTTGTACCGTCAGTGGGATGACCAAAGGCTTGTCCTGCTTTGTCCTCTACACTGATGGCACAAAATCTCTGTTATTACAGGGTCGGCAGCACGGATGTGACTCCAGTGGTGGACTCCACACACGTTCATAGGTCATGGTAACCACTTTCTATCAGGTGGGCCGTGTGCTTGTCTGCCACCTAAGTTGTATAAAAAAAAAACTTCTATTCTAATATTATAAACTGGAAAGATTTGTTTATATATTATGATGAATAAACTCAAAAACTACTGGTTTCAAAATTTCTTTCGCCATTAGAATGTTATCATCACTGAAAAAAATCTGCTACTTTATACCCCAATATTTCCACGGAATCAAGACTTACACGAAGAAAATCGAGAAACGATACTAGTATATAATTTAAACTTAAACTATACATTCAATAATTTCTCATAAAAATATTCTGAGTCTTATGTGCTTAGGTATACAATATTTTTACAGATTCTTTGACTACCTGTGAAGCAGTGAAATATTTTCCGAAGTGAAATACGTGTATTTAGATACTGTCACCTCCTGATACAGGCACTTGATACTTTTTATATGTCACGTGGCATTATTTGCAGGTAAATGAACACCTACAGGTGACTGAAATATTTACTTTACGGCACCTTTGACACCTTCTTCTTATTGTTTTATATTAGTTTTCTTAGTCCAAAAATGAATATTTTTTCTGCTTTAACGTGAAACGTGCAAAAATCGGAGACTGACATTATTTATTGTTTTGACATTATTAATTTTTAACCTTATTATTTTGACATTGTTAATATTGACGTGCCTAAATTTTATATTATTAATTTTCATTATTATTACTTAATTATTACTATTTCTAATCAATAAGCATTGTATTGTTGCATGTAAATATTTGCAAACTTTGTATTAAGAGGTTATAGTACAGCGCACCAATGCACATATAAATGTATATTGTACCATCCCAATACTTGTATTATGCAAATAAATTATTTGATTTGATCCAAATCTTATAAAATTCTACAACCTTTCTTCAACGTTACTAACGCAAATATATAAAGAATAATTGAAAACAAACTCTCTTTCGACCAGATCATATTTTGTAGTAGTTTTGTGTAGAATGTTATAGAATATTTATTTATTTACCACGTTGTATTGTTTCGAGTTTCCGATTTTCCTGCGCTGTTATAAGTATCATGATCACGGAGGAACTGGATTATTGGCGGTAAATAGTGAAAAAGCTTTTAGGTGGAGAGCGCCGAAATATCGAAAACTCGAAACAACATGATTTATATCCCGATGACTCTAACACTAATGTAAGTGAACAGATAGTTTAAATAACAATAATAATATTTAAAATATCAGTATCACAAGAGGTAAGTGGAAATAAGTACATAAGTAGGTATGTTTTCTTCATTCTCAGAAGTTGGGAATACAAGTTATTTTTAAAATGGGTTTTTTTTAGATAGCACTGTTAAATATGTATTAGTATACTAATATTATTATGCTGATCCATGTTACACCTACAACCTAAATACATTTTTGTAACAGCTGAGCTCACGAAAATTGCTTCCAATTTACTTGGAGAAAATTAAAGGGAGTTACAAGATTAATATAATAATGAAAGGTGTAATACAAATTATAAAGGACATAATATTACAGTATAATCATACTCAATGACGCTATCCTGTTTAAAATAATGTTCTGTAACAACACAGAGTTTAACGCAAGATCTGATGAAATTTGTCCAAGAGCTGAAACATTTCTGTTTACTCCTTTGAAATGCATGAGCGTGTGTATGTAAAAGATGAAGAACACGGTAATAAGAGAATGGTATGGTATAAGATGTATTAGCTGAGATAGAGAGAGGAATAAAATATAGTTCGGGCATATAAATATGATGGTCGAAAGCAGATTAATAAAATCAATTTTATGACACGAGGGTGAAATGGCTACCCGAAATGGATCAACCTACCCGTCACTCAGCATCAAACAGTATGGCAACGACTTGCAGGTGAGCCTACCGACACGCGTCGGGTTAACCTATGTCTCAATGAAACCGAAGAAATTTTAAAGAAGAAAGGGACGAATATATGTAGTTGGTATGGATGGAGGTAAGAGAAGAAAATGAAGAAAATGACTATTCCTGGATTAAGATATTCCTAAGCCAGTGCAAAGATACTATATCTACCTACACCAATTGGCAAAACGCATGAAAATCCTTATCCATACTAATATTATTAATTCGAAAGTAACTCTGTATGTATGCTTACACGCCAAAACTGAAACTATTTTAATAAAATTTGGAATAAGGGAAGATTAGACAATGAAAAAGAACATAGGCTATGTTTTTTTGCGATATTCGACATCTAACAGTTAGTAAAAAATAAACGTTCCTAAGTCAGTGCAAAGATACTATATCTACCTACACCAATTGGCAAAACGCATGAAAATCCTTATCCATACTAATATTATTAATTCGAAAGTAACTCTGTATGTATGCTTACACGCCAAAACTGAAACTATTTTAATAAAATTTGGAATAAGGGTAGATTAGACAATGAAAAAGGACATAGTGGTTGCGCCGATGTAGAATCTGTTTTTTGACGCGGAAACACACTCCTTCTATACCCATCTCCCCTCCCGCACTAACCATAGTATCCTCTTTCGTCCGAAGCTCAGTTGCGAACAGACGTGTATTCATTTTAAAATAAAAATAATACTTCAATCACAAACTCAGTTCTATAATATTCATTCCTGTTGCACAATTAATACAGTAGAAATTAGAATAAAAGTGAACATCAAGCGCTGGCGCACACGCTCGAGGCCCAGCTACCTGCGCGGACCCACGACCGAGCGAGACAACTACTGCTACAGCCGGTGGTGCGAACAAGATGCAAGCTGCGTAGCGCAGTGGATATAAGCTACGAGTACATGCATACTCCAGCCTATTATTGAGAAACAGTGCAAATAATCTCGCAAAACAACAGTAAGCGTTATCTATGTTTTTATATATTCTTTGAATAGGGAAGGTTACAATATTGCACTGTAAATATTGTGGATATAACCTCATCGACATCGAATTCTTCTAACAACGTAGGTAATTTACAATGCCGTTAAACCGCAAGTCACCTCCTGGTACCTCACCAGTGACGTTCAGCGGGTCCGAACTCGGGTCTCAACAGGCTATCACTCGATCTAAGCGTAAAATTGTGCATTGCGAGAATAGTGACGCCCTGCTATCTGAGATGCGAGGTATGTTTACTGCATTTGAAGAAAAACAGGAAATTAAATATAAGAGGATCTTGGATTCGGTAAACGAGTTAAAAGATCAGATTTTGGGTATACAGAGTGCGGTCCAGTACATATCGAATCAATATGATGACCTGAAAAAACACTTTGATAAATTACAAACTGATTGGACAACAAAACTTTCCTATATTCGAACCCGAAAGAATCGAAAACCTGGAGAGGAGCAATAGGTCTGCTAACATAGAATTACGTAATATTCCTTCAAAACCAACTGAAACTAAAGAAGAACTTTGCGACACAATCTTGAATCTCGGCAATTTTCTGTCTCTGCCACTACAGAAATCTGATGTCAGGGATATCTACCGCTTTAACACGAAAGCCGGCACAGAGAAACCTCTCGTTGTTGAACTTACATCAACATTGATTAAGGAAAGGCTGTTGACTGCTGTAAAAACCTACAATAAACAACACAAAAAGGAAAAGATAACGACATCAACACTAAGCTTGGAAGGCCCAGATAAACCAATCTTTGTCTCCGAAAACCTAAGTTTCAAAACAAGACGGCTTTATTCTATTGCTCGAAACTTCGCGAAAGCCAACAATTTTATCTTTTGCTGGACTAACCACGGGAGAGTATACATCCGGAAGAAAGAGGGGCTCCCCGCGTTTCGCATAAATACTGAAGCAGATCTTTACAAAGCCGGGCATGTCGACTGACTGATTGTAATATTTTGTACACACTGTGTCTTATATTTTAAGTTAGATTTTATTGTTTTCTACTTCCCGTTAAAAATCTTTTTTACCTTAATATATGTTGATTGTTACACGGTAATGACTTATGCGAGCAATCTGAGCATTAAGTCTACAAAAGTAATCAACGAAACACAACAATTACTTACACACTACACTAACTACTCCTATCTTACCACACTAACACATCACACCTACCATACACTATCTCATTACCACATTCACATACTCACACATACATCTTCTTTCCACATTGCTACACAACATCACGTACTCCGAAACACAACTAAATACAAAACTCTGACATTCAACTCCCGCATAACAGTGAAATTTACAATATTTACCCACTACAACTCTGGCATCACGGAGTTCCCGCACTTTACGCTTAAATTAAACAAAAACGTCACATCAATGCCTCCCAACCTAAAACAAAGAAAAAATGGCTAACACTGATGAAATTGCTGACGACCTTGAAAATTTTGCAATATCAAAAACATACATATCACTTCCCCCGGAAAGCTGCTCCAGAATTGTTCATATCACCCCGACATCCGTTACCATTCTACACATTAATATCCGCAGCATAAACTGTAATATTGACGCTCTTTCTGTGCTTTTGGAAAGACTTAACGTGAGATGCGACATAATCCTGCTAACTGAATGTTGGCTGAGTAAGGTGACCACCGAATGTCCACACTTATCTAGTTATACGGCCTATAAAAGTAGTTTTAAGAATCAAAATGATGGTGTAATAGTTTACCTCCACTCTCGCCTTAACTGCTCGGTAACGGAGGAAGTGATAAGTGACGCTAAATGCCTCCTCGTAAAATGCGGTGCGGAACTTGCTGTTGCTGCAATTTACCGCTCCCCATCAGTAACAAACACAAAACCATTCCTACACAGCCTTGATTCCTTCCTAACTAAATTGGCTGGGATAAATTCAATCGCCATCATCGGTGACATTAATATCGATATCACGCCCGTAAATAAAGACGATAGCTCTGAAGAGTATTTGAATATAACTGCATCCCACGGTCTACTACCAGCACACGTACAAGCAACTCGAAAACATAAATGCATAGACCATATCATGTTAAAAAGTAGGAAAAAATCTATAACAATTGTACTTGACGCCCCACTTACTGATCACGTCCCGGTTCTCCTTCACACTGAGCTAACAAATATCAAGCCTAAATCCAAGACAAGTAAAGAAAGATTTAACCTACTTAAGGCAGTCGATGATATTAAAGTTACCAATTTCACTAAAATAATGTCTAGCTCAAACCCCAACGAGGGTGCGGAGATGTTTGTAAGTAATCTTGCATCAGTGGTAGAAATGAATACCGAACTAACAAAGATTTCACACCGAAAAAGGATCATAAGTCCTTGGATCACACCAGGTTTACTGAAATGCATACGAAACAAAGACACTTTACATAAGAAACTCAATAAAGACCCTGATAACGCGACCCTAAAATTAACGTATAACCGATATCGCAACTTTTGCAATAACTTATTAAAGAAAATTAAATGCAAATACAACCAAATAGAACTGGAAAAGCACAACCCTAAAACTACATGGAATATTATCAAGGTCATTGCTAACATGAATAAGTCTTTGCATCCCCCAACAGAGCTCTTAAATATTAAGCCAGATCCTAGACTTTCCATAAACCATGTTAACAATTACTTTGCGAATGTAGGTAGGGAGCTGGCCTCTGGAATCACGCAAACAGTGAGTGAAAGTTCAAAAAAATACAATAAAACAATTACTAATTCTTTGGGTGATTCCATGGCTCTGTTCCCACTGGATGATGCTGAAATTAGTTCAATTATCATGAACCTTCGCAGCGATAGCGCTACTGGTACTGACAAAATCTCAGCTACTTTTGTAAAGGCAATCGCCCCCTTTATTATTGTCCCGCTCAAATACATTCTTAATTCCTGCTTGACTAGTGGAGTGTTTCCCAGGGTTTTCAAGGGTGCACTAGTCCATCCTATTCATAAAGGGGGTGACAGAAGCACTGTCACTAACTATAGACCAATATCTGTTCTCACTACTTTATCGAAAGTTTTTGAAAAGGCCTTAAATTCCCGACTGATGCAGTATCTAGAAAAAAATAATGTACTCTCTAAGAATCAATTTGGATTTCAGAGGAATAAATCTACAGAAGATGCAGTCTTGAAACTCACTAATAGCATAGTGAAAGCCCTAGATGACAAAACTAAATGCCTAGCTATATTCCTTGATCTTTCACGTGCCTTTGACACTGTTTCTGTTACTATCCTGGTAGAAAAGATGGAAAACATTGGAATTAGAGGCGTGGCTCTGGATCTTTTCAAGGATTATTTGACCGATCGGAGTCAACGTGTGAAAATAGATTCGTTGATGAGTGATGATGCTCCTCTTGGTGATTTTGGCGTGCCGCAGGGTAGCGTTCTTGGCCCCACACTCTTTCTTATCTACGTCAATGAGCTCTGTCAGCTAAACATACCTAATTGCCAAATATTTTCTTACGCTGATGATACGGCCTTATTAGTTCGGGGAAGGTCTTGGCATGATGTCCAACTTAATGCTGAAAATGCCCTTAAAATAGTTATGATATGGCTAAACAACAACTTATTGACACTCAATCTCAATAAGACCAGGTACGTTACTTTCGCTGCTGGCATCCAATTTCTACCAAAGCCTGACTCCATCTCCATTCAGGCTCACGTCTGTCCTGGCCCAAGGAATTCGTCATGTTCCTGCAAACATATAGCACGTTCGGAAAATATAAAATACCTGGGTGTCCACCTTGATTCTACCCTAACCTGGCACCCACACCTTAAGATACTCGTAGGAAGAGTGAGAAAACTCATCTTCGTCTTTAAACGACTAAGGTCAACACTACAGCGCAAAACCCTTCTAACTGTTTACTACGCCCTAGTCCAGTCTCTTTTTTCCTACTGCATCACTGTCTGGGGTGGTGCCTTTAAGACTCTAATGCTCGGAGCAGAGAGAGCACAAAGAGCGATACTAAAGGTCATGCTTAAAAAGCCGCGACGGTACCCTACTGAAGACTTATACAGCGACACTGGTGTTCTATCGGTCAGGCAAATATTTGTCTCCCAAGTAATTTTACGACAACATGCATCCACAGAATATCTTCTTGACAAAATTAGAGACAATCGAAGAAAACACAATGTGTGCCCTGCTGTGCCTCACAGAACTGCGTTAGCCAGTCGACACTTCTCCGTTCTCGGCCCTCGTTTATACAGATTAGCATGTAAACAAAATAATAATCTATACTCTGCACCTATTGTAAAGTGTAAACGCTTAGTTAAAGACTGGCTCCTAACACAGGCCTACGTTGACACGGAGAATCTACTTAAACATATCATTTAGCTCCCATTTCAAAACCGTAAAACTTCTATACAAATCAACAACCGTTACATGTGGTAATTTATTTAATCTCACAACTGTTGCAACATATAATAGTATATTCACTCACCATTCACCCCACATTCACTCACCTTACATTCTCTTACACACGCACACATAACACACAACACACACACAACATACAATCATACATACAAATGTTCCCATTAATAACCTAAATTAATTCTTACTCATTTTACTTTATGTACCTGCTTATTACCAGTAACACTCGTTAAGTAAAATCATATCCAGGCAGGTCAAGTTTGCCCATTACTAATGACTTGTTTTTCTAACTAGTCTATTATTATAGTTTCTTGTTTGTACTAATATTAAGCATCCCATATTCTGGACGGGAGACCCTGCATCCTGTGATACAGTTTTTAACTAGTACAGGATACAGGAGATCTTTTCCACTGCATAACATCTCGTAACAAATTGTGCGTATACCTAAGTAAAACAGTGGAAAAACAAATTTGTAACACATTTTATAAATAAATAAATAAATAAATAAATAATAAATAAATAGTATAGTACTAGATATAGTTTCCGTCCGCCATTTGTGATATATAGACACGCACTCCCTTTTTGAACTAGCCAGCGTAAAGGCGGACCGCGCGCGCGTCTCTCAGAAATGAATAATATTTGTTGCATTTTAACCGCTTCATAGACCTTTACCGATCGGATTGTGCCTCTCGTGTGTCCCTCAAGTGATTTAGTGATGTGGACGGCAGCTCCTGAGCAAGGAAGAGAAGATCCGTGTACCGGCTGCGATGAAAACACGTGGTGTCGTGAAGGTTAGTGCATCCTCTCCTAATTTCTCGGGCTGCATTCATTGCCTGGATCACATCCGCGGCAACCCGGTCACCTGTCTTGTTTGTGTGTAAAGCGTCAATGGAACAGTTATCTACATCCCCGCAATACAGTCCACTAGCTCACGTGGCCATTCGCGCCACCATTCTATGGTCCTTCGAGCCGGATTCTTAGCCGTAGTTCGTATTTTGTTATTATTCTAATGGGAATAAGCGCACCGCACCTAAATGCCTGGTTATTTTAGTAGAAAACCCCGCATCTAGACGTTTAGGATTAGATTTTGTTGTCCGTTCGCCGCTGGCTCGCATCGTACCTACCTAGTACATACATAGGTTAGGTATCGTATCAACACTTAGTCGTAGTTCGCAATTTTCGCACCGCGCCTAAATACCTAGTTATTTTAGTAGAAAACCCCGCATCTAGGCATTTAGGCTTAGATCTTAGGTATACTAGACACCCTAGTGCATAGGCACAGTGTAATACCTAACGCATTTGGCTTTGTTTTATTTTTTTCAATTAAGTTGTTCGTTCGCCGCTAGCTCGCATCGTATTTACCTAATACCTACGTGGGTAGATACGTGGTTGTACCTACCTCGCCCGCATCTCATTTCAATTCATACGAAAGTATTTTAATTTGAATAGATATTACGCAATACTTAATCTCTGAAATAATAGTTGAACCTAGACAGCGGTCTGGCTCGCGTAGGTACGATCTAGCTGTTGCTAGGCGCATTTTGTTCAAGCGTGCATTCACAGTTGTAAATACCTACCTACCTGCAGAGTATCGCTCGCGTCGCGTCGCTGCTCTGTACCGCTAAGATTGAGTCATTTCATATTTGTTGTTTACCGCACTTTAGTTTGAGATTTAATTGTAAACATGTCCCCAAAGGTTGATAAGACCGGTAAGGTTCAATTGAAACTTTTATACGCTAAAAAAGAAATGATTTACTCTCGCGTACAATCGATTTATGATAATGCACTTAAAACCTCTGATTTGGCCATTAGAGATTCGTTCTTGTGTTCTATAGAAAACTTAGATAGTCTACGCGCGGATTTCGAAACCTTAGTACATGACATCAACGTTTTAGAGTTGAATTTGGATCCCGATTACTCAGTGAGTTATCAAGCCTTGTCGTCGTTTGACGATTTGTATTGTCGTATCAAGCGCGTCGCTAGGAGTTTGGAGAAACCGTCTGACCGACCCAACCCCACTCGCGACCGACCTAAGTTGCCACCAATTCAAATACCCGAATTTGATGGTAACATTCGCAATTGGTGTCTATTTATAGATAGTTTTGAGAATACAATAGATAAGAACGATTCGTTGACAGATCACGAAAAATTGCATTATCTCGTTGAAAAATTGACTGGTAAAGCTATAACCGTTTGCGCTGGAATTACGTTTAGTGCCGAGAATTATAATTTAATTTTAAATACTTTGATAGCTAAGTATGAGGATAAAATATCGGTAGCTAACGCCTATTTAGATCAGATGTTTGATTTGAAATCTATTACGGCATGTAACGATCAAAACTTAGAGAAATTTCTAGATACTTTCGCGTCAGCTGTTCGCGCCGTAAAGAACCTAAAGATCGATGACCTCTGCGACTTCGTATTTTTGTATATGGGTTTAAAGAAATTAGATTCCGAAACCATTCGTTTGTTTGAGTCGGATCATCGCGGCAATAAAATTCCTAAGTTCGAAGACTTAGAAAGTTTTGTTCGCGAGCATATAAAAGTATTGCAACGCTCTTCATCGAAACATGAAGGCGCGAAGAAGGTTGTTACTTCTGAACGCAAAATAGATGCCTCATCGAGGTCACTGAGGTCAACCCATACTTATGTTAATACCGCACCAGCACATGTACAATCACCTGTTTGCTCTTTGTGTAATACTCATCATTCGCAACTGTACAAGTGTCCTGGTTTCCTAAAATTGTCGCCTAGTGATCGTTATAAATTTGTTCGCGCTAATAATTTTTGTTTTAATTGTCTCGGTACTAAACACCGCGTTGTTTTATGTAATAGTGGAAATGGTTGTCGCAAATGTCAAGCGAGACACCACACTTTGCTTCATTTTGAGAATAGTAATGCCGCATCCAATGTGAGCACAGTTGGCCCGTCGAGCGGTGACACACGGCAGCCTGCGCCACGGCCGCCGCCCGCGCTCGCGCGCGCTCCGGCCGGCCCGGAGACCGCTGCGAATGACGTCACCTTGTGTTCGTTCTCCGCTAGCGCTGCACTCACTACTGTGTGTCTTGCGACCGCTCGCGTTGTTATTGTTGATGCATTAGGTAAACCGCACATTGTTCGAGCGCTATTAGATGGCGCTTCGCAAAGTAATTTTATTACTCAAGATTGTTGCCAACGTCTTGGTTTCAATGTTGATAAGCGTTCAACCCATTCAGTGGTGAAAGGGTTTGGGGGTTTGCAGTCAGCTGTTCATGGCACCATTAAAACAAGGTTTGGATCTCGTTTTAATAATAATATTTGGTTTGACATGGATTCGCTCGTTACAGATAAAATAACTGAACAGTTGCCTACGTCCCAGTTGACACGTCTTTATTAACGAAATTTAAAGACTTGCCTTTAGCAGATGAGACTTACGCTGTTCCTGGAGTCGTCGATATATTGATCGGCGCTTCGATTCTCCCGCACCTCCAGTTGTCACGTAAGGTTCAAGGGGGACCGACGTACCCCGCTCCGCACGCCCTGGAAATAGTTCTGGGTTTTGTTATAATTGGTTCCGCACCCGCTTCTATAGATAGTTTTAGTCACTCGACTGCCTCGTTCTGTTGCACCGTCAAGCCGCCACTGGAGTCTACCATCCGCAAGTTTTGGGAGATTGAAGAGGTCAATGTCCCACCAATCCTAAGCCCTGATGACAAGATGGCTGAGGAGATTTATTGTCGCACGACTACTCGTGATGAGCAGGGTCGTTATGTTGTCGCGCTCCCTTTCAAGGGAGATATTTTTTCGCTCGGTGACTCCCGTGCATCCGCTGAAAGACGCTTTCTTTGTTTAGAACGAAAGATGCAGGCGTCTCCAAAGTTAAAGCAAGCCTATGATGAGGTTGTTAACGAATATTTAGATAAAGGTTACATCTCACCTGCGCCTGCGGACACTGACGAGACCCAGCCTTCGTACGTTATCCCGCACCACGGAGTTATTAGAGAAGATAAGCTTACTACTAAACTCCGCGTAGTTTTAGATGGCAGTGCTAAGACTAGCACTTCCGTGTCGCTTAATGACATTTTGTATTGTGGTCAAAATCTTCAAGGTAATTTATTTGACATAATTGTAAATTTTCGCTTATTCGCTGTTGCACTCTCTGCAGATATTCGACAAATGTTTTTGTGCCTTGAAGTGCGCAAACCCGATCGTAGGTTTCAACGAATTTTGTATAGATTTTCGCCGCAAGAACCTTTAATGGTTTACGAGTTTAATCGTGTTTGCTTCGGGCTTAAATCTAGCCCTTTTCACGCACTTCGCACCGTCAAGCAGTTGGCCGCTGACGAGGGCGATGCATTTCCGAAAGCGAGAGCCACCATTGAGACTGGCTTATACATGGACGACTTCGTGTATAGTGTAGATAGCGAGGCCGAGGCTGTCGAGACGGCCGCTCAAGTTATAAGTCTTATGAAGGCTGGTCAATTTGATCTCGTGAAATGGACGAGCAACTCGCAAACTGCGTTAGAGTCGATTCCACCGTCGCACCGATTGTCTTCGGTTAAGGAATTCGATGAAAGTGATACGCACAAGGTGCTTGGTTTAAGCTGGTCGCCCGCATCTGATACGTTTAGTTTGAAAAGTAGTTCGACCCCGCAAACTTGTACTAAACGCATTATCCTGTCGTGTGTGGCACGGATATGGGACGTAATGGGATTCGTAGCTCCTGTCGTTTTGTACGCCAAACTACTTATAAAAGAGCTTTGGCTTTCCAATTGTGATTGGGACGACACCGCGCCCGACAACATTGCTAAGTTGTGGGCTCGCTTTAGAAAAGAACTTTCTGTGCTTGACCAAATACAAATTCCGCGTCATGTAGGTATATCGCAACATAGTGTTGTTACGGTAGTAGGCTTCGCGGACGCTAGTGAGAGGGCGTATGGAGGAGTAGTCTATTTTCATGTCTCGAATGTAGGTAAGGTTTCAATTAGCCTTATAAGCGCGAAATCAAAGGTCTCTCCCCGTAAGGTCGTCTCTCTGGCACGCCTCGAGCTATGCGCTTTACTATTGTTAGTTAGATTGATCACCTCTATCGCCAATGCTTGTAGTAGTCGCATTAATATTAGTAGAATCTTAGCTTTTTCGGACTTAACAGTCGCTTTGTGTTGGGCCCACTCTTCGCCCCATCGTTGGGACACATTCGTCGCTAATAGAGTGGCAAAAATTCAATCGGAATTAGCGCCACAAAATCTCTTTCACGTTGCTGGCACCGACAACCCAGCCGATTGTCTCTCTCGTGGATTGCTTCCTTCGCAAATTTTGGATCACCCGTTGTGGTTTAGTGGACCGTCCTGGATTCATGCCGCGTTAGATAAGTGGCCAGTTAGTCAATTCAATCCCACTACGGTTTCCGAACCACCCGAGGAAAAGAAGCACTCGCTTGTTGTATCGGTCCCGCGTGAAGAGTCCCTTATTTTGTTGTTGGCTAATCGCGTCTCGTCTTGGTCGAGACTGTTGCGTTGTGTTGTTTATGTAGGCCGATTTTTGAGAATTTTATCTACGCGCGGTCATATAACCGCCGCTGATTTAGATAAAGCTGAATTGGTCATACTTCGCGAGTTGCAGAAATGTTATTTTGCTTCTGAATTTAAAAATTTAGAATTTAACAAACCTTGTAGTCGTTCTTTCCGACACTTGAAACCATTTTTGGAAGATGGACTCATTCGAGTAGGTGGTCGTTTGAGAAATTCAGGTTTAGGATTTGAACAAAGGCACCCAGTAGTTCTCCCGCGTAAGGACCACGTATTAGATTTGTTAGTAGATTATCATCATAACGTGAATTGTCACGCTGGTCCCGATTTGTTAATGTCTATTTTGAGACAGAAATACTGGATAATTTCCGCTCGTAATTTGATTCGCGCTAGAGTACACAGATGTGTACCTTGTTTTAAACTCCGCCCGCGTTTTATCGCGCCTGGCCGATCATCGCTCTTGTCGTGTTGTTCAATCCGCAAAACCTTTCGTACACACCGGCACAGACTTTGCTGGGCCTTTCAAGGTCACCATTGCTCGTGGTCGTGGCATTCGCTCCACGAAAGCTTATGTTTGTTTGTTCATTTGTATGACAACTCGCGCGGTTCATATAGAGTTGACCGGTGATTTAAGTACGCCAAATTTTATGTCCGCTTTTAAACGTTTTTTGTCGCGTCGGGGTCCGGTTAAGCGCATGTATTCGGACAACGGTACAAACTATGTAGGGGCCCGACGTAGTATTTCGGAATTGCACGCATTCTTACGGTCTAAGTACTACCAAAGTGAATTCGCTCACATCTTAGCCGAAAATCGCATTGAATGGTACTTTAACACGCCTGCAGCTAGTCATTTTGGTGGTAATTGGGAAGCGAATATTAAAAGCCTTAAGTCGCATCTGTTTCGCGTCATAGGCGAACAGATTCTCTCGTTCGAGGAGTTGAGTACCGTACTTGCTCAAGTAGAGGCGGTGATGAACACGCGTCCGCTGTGTCGGACTCTATCTAGCGATCCGTCAGAGCCATTAGCGCTGACGCCAGCTCACTTCTTAAATACGACTCCTCTAAAATATTTGCCCGCAATAGATGTTGAAGACGATAGAATGCACCTTCTAACTCGTCACGCTCTTTTGGATAAGTTGGTCCAATCGTTTTGGAATCGTTGGAGAACCGATTATTTGCACACGCTGCAGTCACGTCAAAAATGGAATACTCCATCCAACCCAATTACTGTAGGTACGGTGGTAGTCCTTATGACTGAGAATGCGCCTCCTTTACATTGGCCTCTAGGAGTAGTAGAGGAAATTTTTCCCGATGCCCGCGGGATAACTCGTGTTGTACGGGTTAAAACTGCAACCGGATCGTATCTGCGCCCGGTTGTTCGCCTCTGCCCTCTGCCTAGCCAGCAGTAGGCACGAGTTCCAATCTATGTTTATATTTTAGTTGTTATTTCCCAAACCTAGATTTAGATTAGACATTAGATTTGTTCCACATTTTTCGTTTCGAAGGTAACCCTTCAAGCCGGGGGGAATGGTTGCGCCGATGTAGAATCTGTTTTTTGACGCGGAAACACACTCCTTCTATACCCATCTCCCCTCCCGCACTAACCATAGTATAGTACTAGATATAGTTTCCGTCCGCCATTTGTGATATATAGACACGCACTCCCTTTTTGAACTAGCCAGCGTAAAGGCGGACCGCGCGCGCGTCTCTCAGAAATGAATAATATTTGTTGCATTTTAACCGCTTCATAGACCTTTACCGATCGGATTGTGCCTCTCGTGTGTCCCTCAAGTGATTTAGTGATGTGGACGGCAGCTCCTGAGCAAGGAAGAGAAGATCCGTGTACCGGCTGCGATGAAAACACGTGGTGTCGTGAAGGTTAGTGCATCCTCTCCTAATTTCTCGGGCTGCATTCATTGCCTGGATCACATCCGCGGCAACCCGGTCACCTGTCTTGTTTGTGTGTAAAGCGTCAATGGAACAGTTATCTACATCCCCGCAATACAGTCCACTAGCTCACGTGGCCATTCGCGCCACCACATAGGCTATGTTTTTTCGCGATATTCGACATCTAACAGTTAGTAAAAAATAAACGTTTCTCTAATCCACTTCCACCCATATAAGACTTTCAAGAACATAACGGATTTCAATGCGCTTCCTATATTTCATAGTCTGGTACTTAATACTAATTTATATTGTCCAATAAATCTAGAGTGGTGTTTACGTTATCTTTATAGAGGTGCCCCCACACGTGCACGATAATAAAGCTTCGGGATTACGGTTTACGAGTATTGGTTTTGTTTTGTATGGAAAAATACATGGCGGATAGTTTAGTGGTTTTGTTTTGTATACACTTGTTAACTATTTATAAGGGACTTTTCTGTTTGTAGTACCTACTCGATTAATCTATCATAAAGTGTATATTTATTTATCTCATAATTCTTTCGTTTTAGATTAGATATGTTACAAAGTAGTAACGATTTATTACTATTTGAATGCGTAGGTTTGAAGCTTTCATAACGAAGTTTATATGTAGTCTGTTAATTATATACACCACGCTATATGGTAAATTCCTAGGGTAAACCCAGAAAGTGTATATGCAAGTGGAGGGAGATCATGACTGATTGAGGATACCGGCCTACGTTTAAATAAGTTTAAAAAAACATATACAGCTCCTACACGAATATGCATTCAGTAATTACGAAAAGACTGTAATTATTTTTAATGCTGCCTAAATTATAACAAATCTTTATATCAGTAAACGTTAAAAAAAACAATGTAATACCACAAGAAAAGGAAAAGGGTCCTTTTCATGCCTGAAATCCCCGTAAATCTTATTGATAAATGTATGTATCAACATATTTTGTGAGATTTCCGTATACCTGGCACGTTATTCATAAATATTTGTATGAGTGTGAGCCTAATGTGTTTTCGTAATACGTGCTCCGCGCAGTGAAATAAGCCCTCTTAAGATAAGAACGATTAAGGGTACCGATTGAGGGACAGCAGCTATCACTTCGGTAATTTATCATTTATTTAGGGGCCAAGAAGGGGATTGTCGCTAGTTGTAAGGTTGTTAAAGACTATGTTGATGAAAATGATAATTTGATGTAAATGTTCTTTCTTTAAGTTTTGTGATACCTATAATTATATATACCTATAATTATATATTGTACTTATAGGTATATATACCTATATACCTATAAGTAGAATTAGGGCCACCACATTTCTTCCCATGCGGTGTCGCACAACGCGGGCTGTTTAACATCAGACTGATATATACAGCTCAGACTCAACCTCAGATGCTTGGCTCGAGTCAACATAAGTGCCCGGAATACGGCAATACGCTCACCCCCAATTACGTGGGACCGAATTCAATTATTGGTGAAATGTGGTTGTTAATTCATCTCTGCCTAACCCTCCGGAGATAAAGGCGTGATTATAATATATGTATGTATGTATGTATAATTATGTAATTATAATTTATTTTTTTATATTTTTTTTATATAAATATTAAAAGTATTTTTTCGCATGAATGTATATGATAATTTTAACGATCGAATAATTTAATTTTAATTGTAAGACATATTTTTGTACGCCACACAGTGGTAGAGTATGGCTTTGCACCTAAATGCAAACATCCAAAATTTTTGCACCTACTCACCCATATTCTGACAAATAAACTTTAAAAAACAATACCTACATATATATAGTCTGTATGGTTTCATAATGTGATTTATTACACGCAATCACAATATGAATATTAAGAAATAAAAAATAAATTTTACCTTAAGTGATTGTTAACATAATAGTGTGTGATAATTAAAATATGTATTATACCTTCACATCTACTTAAAACTGTTTTATGCATATTTATATTCTACGTAAAACTTAAACTCATACTTCTACTAAATAATAATCATATTTGAAAACCTAATAATATAATATATTTCATGATTAGGCAACGACTCTTCAGTTAAAAGTTCAGTTAAAAACTTTTAAACGCCTCTTTTATGCGGAATTATATTGAAAGGATGCCTAATTTTATCAATAACAAGTAAATTATATCAACATGCCTACTAACATGACTGACACAATGCTGTGTTATGCCAAGTACAGTCGGCATCAGATCGATTATGACTAGCAAAATACTCAAAATGATCCTAATTAAAATTCCCCCTTCCTGTTGACTGAATGTTCTGATATTTGGTGCACACCTTTAGTTTGAACGATAAGACAATTTAAATCAATAAAACAGTTTGTTATTGACATCATTAGAATATATTAAGATCATTTTATTCATGTATTTAGTTATGATCGATCTGACGTTGACAGTACAAGTCATATTTAGGTCAGACTAATAGGAATTGCAAATAATTGAGCGGGCATTGCTCCAAACTTCGGATTATTCTTAAAAAAATATTTTCAAGTATAAACGTTGCTGAGCTTTTAGTCATAGAGTTATTGTACGATATACTTGCAGTATTTAGTTGTACACTCAAGTCTAAAATTGTTTTGAAACAGCTAACTATTCGTTTGTAAGTGGGTGTTAAAACTTGAGTAGGTATATCTATCAGATATCTATTTAAATGAAGTATATTTAGGTGTTGTGATTTAAAAAGCTGCGGCAGACAGCCTAGTATGAGTATGAGGCGTTGACGGTTTTGGCTAAATTATTCATTAAAGCATTATTTCTCAAGACATTTATTTAGTCTTGGGAATCTTCTTGAATTTATGTAGGTAATTAGGTGGTAATAATTTATTTTGAAAATAACAAGAGTTGCCTATTTATGGTTTCAAATATTGTAGAGGAAGCAACTGTAGGGTTTAAAAATATGACATATATACCAATCAATAACTCTAAAAATCTTTGATTATTTTTTTTTCCAAACAATCACTACGTTATTCAACATCTGAGATTAATATTTAATCTCAGATGGAAAGGAAAGGATAACTCAAACAAGGACGATATAACGCCTGAGTTGAACAACAAGTCATTAAGGGGATGTTATCTATTTATAGAGAGTCAGCTCGTATTTCATCCTCAAGGAGAGGCGTTATATGCCGCACGTGGTGGCCGGCCGATGGACGCCTGTCGGGCTTAAATCTGTTCCAAGTAGGGCGGCAGGGCCATTTCAAAAGTAATTATGAATAATTCTTTAACTTTTGTACCTACTCAGTATGATTTAACTTTTATACTCGGACGGTGATTTAGTAGTAATTAATATTTTTAGACGTAATTAATTATTGTAATAGTGCTGTTAAGGACAATCTGATGAGAATTAAAAACGATTCTGTGACATTGTGAATTAAGACTTAGCTAATGATTTGTCTTAATTAACTATTGGTACAAACAGAAGTACAAACTTGATACCTATTGATAAAATAATATTTAACAAGTACGTAATACAATATTTTTTTGGTTTTTACGCAGTTATCACTACTTACGCTCAAAACGAATTTGCAAATCAGAAACTCAAAACCATTGCATAAAAGCATCACACAATTTATTTTAAATTGTTTTACGTGGGAGTTCTACCCGCATTAATACAATACCGTCGTCAATCATTATGATTTCAAAACAACTATTTTAACACAAATTCATTAAATCCATTAACCATAGTATCACGTGATTCAAACATTCAATGTCAATTATCACCTCCATTTTTAAAAACCAAAACTAAACACAGACATTTCCAAAGTTCTTTACAAAAAAAAGAAACAAACAAAAAGTATGTAACCACTTACAATCCCGCATTTAAAAATATAATTTTATAAATAGAACAACAGTGCACATCTGTTCGGATGCACGCTTAAGGGCGTACATAATGAGAGTTGAAGTTGATGAAGACACGGTTAGCGCACCATCCATCTTTGTCACGACATGAAGATGCCAACTGTACCGCTTACTTTTTGTATGACGTACCTAGTTTAGGAATAACATTATTTTTAGATGCATTTTTGTTGTTAGCCGACTAGGGTGTAATTTTGTTGTTGACATAAATATCGTTAGTGTAATTATTTATTCACAGCTTCTGTTATTATTATCATGTAAAATAGAACTTAAGACAATCACAAAATATTTGTTAATTGTAATTTAAATATCTATGACACTAGTTAATAAAAAAAAATTCTAAAGAATCGGTCCGCATAAACATGTAGAAATACTTTGTATATAATTAGTTATTCATCCAACTTATTAAATTTTCAATTCTATGATAGATAATAAATTAAAAATGGCTAATGTTAAAAATATATTGGCTGCTGACAGACTCATTTCCTGTATTTTTATAATTTCACATAGAGCTTATTGTAAAATTCTTATATTACAAAGAACGTCTTTACTTTAGATTTAAAAAGGCAAATTCTATGCCAAAGAACCAAGCGTTGTAATTGGATTTTTAACGATGTTAATTAATCAATCTTCTCTAAATTAGCAATTTTATAGATTGTCAAGCTATTTTCGTCACAATTTGGGGAATCTAAAAATAACCTATTTATATGGAGTGTAAAAATGTCAACGAAACCTGAGACTACCTGTGTTCTTTGTGCAGTTGACAAGAGATACAAGTATTTATACAACTTTATATGAATAGTTGTATAGGTACTTACTTAAATATTAGGTGTATAGCTTAATCCTTGTCAGTTGTATTTTATAAACGCATTTTTTGTGTTCAATTAGTATGAGTATGTATAAATTCAAATCGATGAAGATAATGTATAAATTACTGGCATACTTAAAAGTCAAAGTCAAAATTAATTAATTGTTATGAGATTATTCCAGTGTAATATTTCTGAATGGCATTTAATCTGCAATAACAATGTAGTTTGTTCCTTTTTACTCTTTACTATTTTCAATGAAATTGAGTTACTCTTTTTCTATTTCATGTTCCGTTCTCCATAGAGTAGGTACTTACTCTTTTGTCTTGTCGCTTTAATGTTCATCCCAAGGTTGTATAGAAGAAATCGCTTTCAACGATAAGGTCTCCCATTGTACATTAAACTGTATATACGTGCTACCTACACTTGTCTCTGCTGTAAATGTATTAGTGTACAATAAAGTATTATCTATCTATCTATCTGTCTTACTTGTAAGTTGACGGTTAGTTATTCATTAGAAAGCCAAGCCTCTCATTACAAAGCCAATCCTTGTAAAGACAGTAAAGTAAAAACAAATTACACTATTTTAGATCCGAAAATATGACTCCACGTCCACTCTATTCTCTACATTTTTGATCTGTAATATCATTTTCAAATGGAATTTACAAATTATTGTTTCTGAAAATGAAATTAAAATAATTTTAAGTACCAATGATTTAAATTTAGGCATTCAATAAAATAGACCAAATATATTATTTCATGTCAACTACGATGTTACTACAAGTGGCTTTAATCATTTTCATCAATATGAAATACGTTGAGGAATCTACGAAGTATAACTTTATTTGGCAATTTACTTATGAAACTACATCATCATTCTATCTTTTGGAGCATGTTTCTGGAGAACTACCTATCTGATATTACAAAAAATAATATTTTTAAGATTAATAAATTACTTGTAAATTAAGTTTTAACTACCTAACCATATTTTACATGTCAAATTTTACAGAACTAAAAAGTCTATTTATTTTTACTTCAGACTCGTAAGTTCCGAATGTCTTCCTCAACGAATTTTATCAAAAAGCCACTTGAAACGATACTACTGAACAAAAAAACTTAGAAAATGGAAACAGTTTTACCGTTTTCAGAATGTTTCTAAATTCATGCATTTAAAGAAATCAATCTGATAAAAAGACATGAAATACTGGTATGATCAAGTGATGCAATGTTGTATAGTAATTCACTTGCAATGCAAGCATGGAGCCAGCCAAGCAAAATAGGTCAGTGAGGTGTCGACGTCGAACTTCTCGCGGATATAGACGTATGTATTAAGGTAAACACAGTGCGACACAAATCATTTCTGTGTCGCTTGATGCGTTGTGTGAGAGAGATATTGTGGTGTATACGATGGATTGCAAGAGTTTGGGTGAGTGAATAAGAATCGATAGTGACTGAAAAATATTGAATGAAACTTGCAAATCTTTTCGTATGGCACAAAGATAAGTCAGGTTACTGTTTACAGAGTTTCTAGAGTGTGAACCTTTCAAGTCTTTCAATTCGCATTGAATTTGTATGGTTGTTATTTACCTTGAGTAAATAAATATGACGTGTAAGAATCTATTACAAAGACCAAATATACACGTAAATGTTTCTAGGCCAAATATCCTAACATACATTTTGAGCATACTGGTTGCAAGACTCGGTAAAAATCGCATTGCCTACAACAGGATAAAGGGTACAGTTACAGTCAACCAGGCTTTATTAACTCGGTAGTTCAATGGCTTTGTGTTTGATATTACGACTAAAAAACTATCTTTGTAACACTAATTGGTATCTGTAAGTATTTCTACTATGTTAAGGTATAATTTCTACACTTCAAACGTAGTAAAATGAGCACCAAAACTTACGTAATTCGACATTTCAAAGCATTGTTTAAAACATTATTTTTAATACATGTAAAAAAAGATTTTTCATCAAGAGAATGACTGATATATTTTAACTGACTTTCAAAAAGGAGGAGGTTCTCTATTTGATTGGTATTTTTTATGTATGTACACCAATTTCTCAAATTAATAATCTGATTTAAGCAATTCTTCTTTAGTTTGATGCAGAATAGCCATTTGATCCCACAAAAAAATATACATAGTTTGGACCAGTACTTTTAATGTCATAAACACTTATGTGTGTTTTGACATGCAAATTTTTAACCAACTTCTCTATGTTCTTCGATAATATGTTCATCGTTTATGAACCGAATTAATATTTTTGCATTAGGTTTGGTATACCTTACAAGTAGTTTCATATAAATTTCATGGATACTGGACCTTGGATTCTAGAGATATACCAGAGAATTCCCAAAAATCAAATAGAAAATGGGAAGTGATTTCTTTTTAGCTAGTTTTATGACGATCTTGTGATACGTTTGGCGATATTACGATGGTCATGTGCTAGAATTACTAAGCCTTGAACTATGAAGGCAGATAACATAATTTCTAGACAGATATTAAGTTATTGAGAGCATTTACTCGAAAGTTATGGCATGTTGGACTGGATTAGGCCCACTAAAATGTCTGTCACAGTAACTAAAAAGTTAAAATAGAAATAAAATAGTTTAGACCGAATTCAATATTAAGTAGATGCACTTAAAGCTAATTATTTATCAAAATATAATATATCATGTTTCCGTTGAGGTAATATAAGAATCCTAGATTGAAATACCTACAATATATATCCAGATACGGTATGTAAATTTGTTTGTGCCATAAAATCAACTGGTTAAGATTTGTTTGTTTAGGGTTTAGATCTTATCCTGTGACAACATGTGACAAACCTTAAGTCAGGATAGGACTACTCATGGGACACAATAGATAATACTGTGTAGATAGGTTTACTATCAATATTGATAGCATTCTTGCTCGCAGTACTAGTGAGTATTTCATTTAAATTCTACCATTCTGATCTCCTACAAGTACCATTAGAGTGGATTTCACTATTGATGGAAACAGAGATTTTTTTTTTCGAAACTAGATTTTTGCTGGTGAAATCTATGACTTTTTTTGTGCGCAAAATCCCCACGGATACCCCCACCACCGGATTCAGTGGGGGAGGTTATGTCGGACTTGAATCGACTAAAACGCACGCTGACTATGAGGACTGCAGGTTGCCGGAGGTGAGATTATATGAGACAAATCCCTAGCTACCTGGCTAACCCAGGACCGTCTCTTTAGAGACGGCCCTCTTCGGATATGGGGATATCATACATCCCCGGATATGGGGAGATGCGGTCTGCTTCTGCTAGGGTGACAGCAGCTCCACCCGTCACCCCCGGTGAAACCTATGCCTAAGATGATTATATACAGTTCATATAATTCAATTACCATTGGTGCATAATATTCTACTAAAACCTTTCGAGTTAAATCAGCTACACCTGCCTATTAAAACTCTTACCCAAAATTAATAGGAGTAGAAGAAGTAAGAGGACCCGGGCTTCGGAATGAAATTGTTGGATTGCGTTGGGGAACGTTGCTAAATAGCTGCTGATGACATAGAATCTACGTTACTGATAATCAAGACTATTCTAGTCTATAATATGATATAGCATAGTATGTTAGAACAATAGTTATTACAGGAAAATAATTCTACGACTGATTAAATTTTTCGTTTAAATGTTCTTTATAACCGAAAAATTGCTTTTTGAGGGGTGGATGAAATCTTATATCCGTATCTCATTAAGAGTAAACCGTGCTTGTTTACAAAGACCCACGGCTTTAGGTGAAGGTGAGCCCCTTATCATATCTGTAAGCCTCTACCCTAGGTAGCTATCAGATTACTTTGATTTACGTTACCTTATACAGTGTGACCAACAGAGGTTACTCCAATTTTTAATGAGATTGAGCCTTCGTGAGTGATGCTACCTGACCTGTACAACTTTTTGATGTACAGCGATGTTATTTAATACTTCAAAGTTTACTAGACTAGATTATTATTCTTCTAGATTCTTTATCATCATTTTTAGTTTACACCTTTTCATGCAACTATATAAAATTTTAATTCCGTTTGCCAACAAATAATGAAATTAATAAATACTTAACTAGATATTATACCGAAAGTTTATCTGTAAGTTTTTTATAAATATTGCCTAAGGGGAGAATTAACCAAAAGGATGTCTAACGCCGTTGAAGAAATATTTATAGGGAATAATTGGCAACACTATTATAAAAAGTTTGGCAAAAACTATAAAATGTACTTACTCTGAAATTATAAAATTACTTAAATGTTTAGTGTCATGTGTATAAGTCTTCTCTACTTTCATTTGCCTAGTTACGGATAGTGCAACACCTACTTACGTACAATAAGAAACATTAGTAGACTTTGACTCAAACGGACTTAATAATATTCTCAATCAAAATTTCACTTAAAAAGACATTAAATCAATCATACTCTCTCAACAATAAAGATTTAACAAGACCGTTACAACAAAAAAAACTTCTCCCAAACATGAAGTTGACTTTTTATTACAGAAATCTTAATTTTCCTAATAATTAATCTCAGATTGTGGAGAACCTTTGCGAAAATGTTTTATTTTGAGGAAGTAAAATACTTGTAAGGACTTTCTTACCTGTTACATAATTTACAAGCAAATGAACCTGACCTGGACTTTGCTTGAATTTGTTTCTTTTACCATTGGCCTTTTTCATTGTGAATTATATATTCAAAGTATTACGATAGCCAACAAAATAAATTATTAACATTTTTATTAAGAGACGTAAGTACTTACGCTTAAAAGTACAAACGCATAAGATAAAGAGCATCAAAAATAATTGTTACAAGTAATTGTATACTAACATGAAAAAATCAAATAGTTAAGTCATTCTTTTCCCAGCTCGAATACATTGCCTCGTCAAAGAAGGACCGTTATCTAACTTACATCGACTATACGTAGCAGTGTGCTACATTTCTAACAACTTATGACAGCGCCATAGACTTCTCCTTCCTTTTCAATTTTCTCATTCTTCTTTAACTCCATCTTTCAATTTCCGCTTCAGTCGTAACATGCAAATGACTACGTAGTGTATAAACGCATTGTTTGTTTTTCTTTCTAGTGTTCATAGGCGGTGGGCTGTCGTTGTCGGTTTGCATAATGTTAATTATTGTTTTTTTGCTAATTTCAATGTTTCTGCACCGTTTTATAGCCAGTGCTCTGTAGCCAGTAGTATATATATATTTGTGTAGCCAGTGTTTTATATTAACTTAACCATATTACTTTATTAAGTAGCTATTTACTATTAGAAGAACTGGATGCTTATTTGCCACTTTAATTGTATAAAAAATATGTGCTGTCAGAAAAACAAACTTACAAAGATCTTCAAAAAGAATATTCGAATCAAACACACGTCCTTTTGAAGTCAACTGTTCTGAGAAATTACTCAAAGAGATAGTTTTACGATGTAGGAATGGGAAAAAACTGAGAGACATGAACGGACATTTATGGTTTTGGAATGTATGGGCCCATGCTATGCGGCCCATCAAAACATTTTTACGACTTATATGGCCAAAAGGAGAAACTGCCCCCAACGACTGATTTATAGCGTTTCCGTTGAAAAACATAAAGAATACAGCTGCAGACATATTTAGTGGTTAATGGGACGTTTGACTTCTATAATGTTGTCTTAAACAGTTTAATGTTGTTTCTTGGGGGCCTATTAAAGTTCTTTCAGATGTTCAATAGTCATAACAATCATGTGTAGTGGCCACTTATAAATAGATTGTATCTGTAAGCAGTTACAAATGATTCCGTATCGAATTTTAAATTTAGCCTCCGATTTGTGTAGACAAAAAATATTGTGGAACGTTTAACGGTTTACTATTACGTAATAGTAATTATAAAGCTTACAGTAAACTGTAAATATACTAAAATGCAGTATAAATAGTATGGTTTAGTCTATCTTCAAGTTGTTGAAGTATTGTTTTTGAGATATTATCATAGGCGTCAAAAGCATTAACCTGCATTAAAAAAAATTAAGATTGAAACTTTTTTTCTCTGTCAATATTTTTCAATTACCCCAGATAATCAAACAAGTACCTAAATGATGACCCGTGGCAGCAAATTAAATGCCAACATTTTAATGACAAGTATAACAAAAATAGCTTTAAGATTTCATTTTGCTTCTAACAATCTTTTTGGTTAATCTAATTCGTATTTCGAAGGGCAGCGGGTAGCAAAATTTATCAAGTTTAAATGGAAAAACCAACAGACTCTCTCAAATAAACGAGATCGCTCATCGAATTTTTATTCCTACAAGGACTGGCTTGTCTTTGTCGACATTTAAAATATTTAATAATGACAAAAATCTGTAAAAATTTCATTTATTCAATTAATTTGTTAAAAATTAATAAAATATGTGTATTTTATACCACTTAGGTGGCAGACAAGCACACGGCCTACCTGATGGAAAGTGGTTACCGTGACCTATGGACGTTTGTAACACCAGAGGAGTCACAGTCGCGCTGCCAACCCTGTAAATATAGAGTTTCTGTGCCGTCAGTGTAGAAGACAAAGCAGGACAAGCCTTTAAAATTCTCCAGTGAGCTCTGGCTACCCTACTCACCGCTGGGAACACAACACGAAGTTATTATAGCCGCGGTATTCTGTAGGGCGGAGGTACTTCCCCAGTCGGACTGCAAAATTGGGCGGAAAAACCGCCGTGTCCTACCTGACGGTGATTACGATGGTGATTTGTTATATTTCTTTCGGTTCGGCGCAACATGTGAACTTTTTCCATCATTACTGTTTGCAGCCATATCAACATTCACTCCCATCCCAGTCATTTCATCTTTCACACAGTCCATCCATCGCCTCTTAGGTCGTCCTCTCCTTGTAGCTACTTTCTTAACGACATTTCTTTCACTCCTACGCATTACCTACGTGTCCCAACCAGGGAGACCAATATTACAAGTTATTAAAAACATTGTTTAATTTTGCCAACGATATTAATATTATATATGTTATATTATATATAACTTTGAGAGCAAAAGCACTGCACGACGATTTACGCCAACCGTCCTATGTTTAACCATAAAGTTGGAAACTTACAGAGTAATGCTCTGTGTTGGCTTACCTTTGTGTCTTTGTTCCCACTTTACATACACATACACCTCTAACCACAAGAATTAGAGGGCGCAGGGAAGTCAACTGTATTTAATTTTAGCAAAGTACCTAATGCCATAAGTGATTTGTTGTGATGTTTCAAATGTGGAGGTGAAAGTTTGTTATAATGTAATTATTAACTATGAAATTGAATTATATGAATGAAAAAGTAAACATAATTATATATATACGATAGGTACCCGATTTTAATTATAAAATTAGATTGAAAGCAATCGTGATTATAAAAACAATTAACACATAAATACAATTAGGTATGTCACGCAGTTAAAAAGTAAACAGAAATAAACAAGATCACGATTTTAATCATAGACCTAGATTGAAAGACATTGGGATTATGAAAATAAACAAAAATATAATATAAGGTAGTTCAAAGGTTTGTTTGAAATTAACAAAGCATATCTAGTTTCAACCATGTCCGGCCTTGTTACCACTCTTTTGTTATCCAGTTTCTGTAATAACGAGTTATAAAATCCCAGTATCCATAATCATCACTGATTGGGCTGTTGTAGTCAACAAGCCTGACATTGTTATGATAGATCGATTCGCACATTGAGGATTGATTGTTAATAGTAACCTTCTACACAACGAGAATCTCGTGATAGACAAAAAAGGAAAACGAGGTAATCATTTGGACTTGATATCCAAAATTTTGATTAAAAAAAATGTTGTATAAGTTGGTGAATTATTAGCCAAGAATATAAACTAATCTGCAAGTTCCTCTTTGTATAGCCACATTAGTACCTTTGTTCCTAAAGTCGATCCTGGTGGTTTTATACTTTTAAATAATATGGTTTTAAATAATAGATATGATAATGAAATGTACTGCGTAAGAAAGCAAAGTAAAGAAGTATATAAAAAAGAAGAATAACTTAATTTGTGAACAAAAAGGACTACACAAAACTACAAAAGAACTTCAAAATTGCTATGAAAACTTTATTAATAATGATTATCGATTGAAACATTAAATATGCTTCCCTGTGATATACACAACACAACATACTGTATTCATCAAAATCTCCCTTCCTAACAAACACGTTTCGACGGTCAAAGGGTTCATTGTACCTATTTAATATTTAAAGCGTAAATATCAACCTTTTCAATGTAAAATTTACGAACAAACTTAATCCCGGACCTATGAGTTTTGTGTGCCATTACATGCCGTACGTCTTTATAAAGCATATATGAATATAAGCTACGAGTATATATATATAATAATTAATGTGTGTATAAACACACATTAATTATTATATATATAGCTTAACCCCCAAAACTTCTGTGTTTATTATAGACTATCTGACCCACCCGGACATCGCCCATCGCATATTTTGAAACTTCATATTACTTTTTAGTCTTCAAAGAATGTATGGCAATCTGCCGGATTTGTTGACATTTATGATCATTGCTACGCTCGATTAAATAGTTTTGTGGCATAACAAGTGGCAATATATAGCCTAAAACCTTTGTCGATGAACAGACTGTTCAATACAAAAAGAAGTTTTCAGTTAGAACCAGTAGTTACTAAGATTAGCGAGTTTAAACAAACCAACAAACAAACTCTTCAGCTTTATAATATTAGTATAGATGTTATATTTGTGTGGCTTAATATTAAGACGGTAAAAATAATTGTATTTTGAAATTGTATGGTAAATGTATAGACTCAACGAAGTTATAGTTTGCCGAAATGTGGGTAGTAAGCCCACATTTCGGCAACTATGACTTTGGTGATGGTGGTCGATTAGTCTGTGAGACACGACTGCGTCCTTCGAGGATTTACAACTGTAAAAATATGTATGAAAATCGTTATTTAAAAAAAATTTCAAGAAGGAATCGAAAAAATGTATGTGGCAGAAAAGTGTGAATGTATAGAAATGTTATACACTGGTATAGCTCGGCTGTTATACAATGAACTAGCACAGAGATTCACATAAAATCAAACTTGTCACTATGTTTGTATTGCATAATGGATAAGGGATCAAGGAAGATAATTCTCGTGGTATGATCGGATAACTGAATTTACATAAACCTACGCCTGTGCCTACCTCTCATAGGTTAAAGGAAGCGAATTATTTTCAATTTCTGTTTATACTAATATACCAATCCAATCCAATCTAAACCAACCTGTGTAATTATTCTAAGTTCGAATATTCTGTAAAAAAAGCACAACTTTCCACCCTCGTGCCAGTTGAAACAAAAGCACTTAGCGTCTGACCTACAAAACTTAGAAGACCGTTATTTCACACTTCAACGACGATATTTTTTCATTTCAATCAATATTTCTTTAAACTATTTTTTACTATGTGTATAGTTTGAAATGAAACTAGTTACAAACGCTCGAACAGATAAGTATATATACTATATATACCTTTCCATACAACTTCACGTGTAAAGATGTATCTATAATCTCCAAGGCCGTGTATACATAGTAATCGAACCAGATTATATCGAATTTTGAGTACGGTATGACATCGTTGAATCCCCGCGCAAACTCGCAATGTGGAGTATCATAGCTAAATTCTCTACAGCTTGCTTACAAACAATATTTGATTTGTATATGCCGCAAAATGAATTAAATAGTTACCTATTCAAAATGTACCAGTCTGTCAGTCTGCATTAAATAGATCTTAACAAGCAAATTACTCAAAATGATCTTAATACCTCCGTGTTGACGTGTTATTCTGATAGTTGGTACAGGAGGAGGTAGGACACGACGGTATTTCCTTCCAATTGAGCAGTCCGACTGGGGAAGTGAAGCCCTACAGAACACCGCGACCATAATAACCTCGTGCTGTGCTGCCGGCGGTGAGTAGGGTAGTCAGAGCTCATTGGAGAGTTTTTGTACTGTCAGTGGGAAGACCACAAGCTTGTCCTGCTTTGTCATTAACACTGACGGCACAGAAACTCTTGTGTTTATAGGGTTGGCAGCGCGAATGTGACTCCCTTGGTGTTACACACGTCCATAGCTTACCATGGCCAATGCCATGGTAACCACTTTCCATCAGGTGGGCTGTGTGCTTGACTGCTAAACAGGTAGTATAAAAAATTGTTTAGATCGGACGACGATACAATTTAAATCAATAAAACAGTTAAGTATTAACATCTGTATGTTAATATCTGTATAGTACTTTGATAGGCAAGATTAATCTAATGTTGACTGTCCTGTTTATCTATATGGCCCTCTTAGCATAACAGAAAGTCTTTACAAATTTGACAAATTTACAAAAAAAATTGGAAATAAAAAATCACTATTACTTATTTATGTTCCTTGATATATAATGTTTATAATAAAGTGTATAATTCTGTAAAATATGTGATACTACGTCAATACTATTACTATTCTGTTGTAATACCGATGGAAGTACTAATCATTAAATACTTACGTTGGTAGTTGAAGATGGCAGCCAATTGTACCAAATGATAGCCTTATAAACACGATAGATGTGTCCACACCACATTACAAAGGGCATCAGATTCTATCAAAGAGATTCCCGTCGAAGCATTTCTCTGTTGTATCACGTTGCTTGCAGTGGTTGTATTTAAATTGGTATTTTGCATGAGATTGGCGGGATGAGCTCTATATGAAGCTAAAATTACTTGTATATTTTGTTTGCATCAGTAAAATTATCATGACTATTGCAAGGTGTAATAAAACGTCACAAGTATCAAAAAGCTTCAGACATAAATTTCCATGAATGGAGAAATGTGTAAAGCGACGTACGATTTGAATTAATACGTGTCGTGAGCTGTCTCTAGAACCGAACTCAAAGAGTTTTATGTTAGCAGAAGATACACTAAGCAGCTTGGAGCTGAAAACAGGCTGTAACCTCAATATGCACTGCAGCACTGGTCTGAATGAAATATGCTTTCATTTCAGTAATAATGACAGAGACACCACACGACTTGTTATTTACAAAGAGCCTAAAACTTGTTCTCAAAGCCCTAACCTAATTTATGAAGCCACTTTAAAGTAAATAAAAACTACAGAAAACTTAGTACAATCACGCTGTACCATAAACTTTGTTGCTTTTGTTTGTTGAACTGAGAACACACATGAGCATTGTTCACGATAAACTTAGGAACTTCAAACTCAATCACGCAAGTGCGATAACGTACTTGATTGTTGGGCATTTGCAAATGAACGTGGGAGGGAATAAATGAGTGAATGAGTTGTACGGGTGTGCTAAAATGATTTATTGTTCTTAGAATGAGGGAGGGTTCTCTGTTTTACTTTTGTATAGCTATGTTTTTACCTATGAATGCTGTATGTATGGGCAGAATTGCGATGAAACTCTGTTATGGAATATTTGAATAATGAATTCCCTTTGTAATTTGCAGTCACGAATAAGATAATGTATCCATTGTTGATTGTGAGGAATTTATATTGTTACAAATACCGAAGCCGGGATAAATGCTACATACGAATGGAAATATAAAAGAATTCTCCAACATGTCGTGGAGGCTTGAAATAATAATTTAAAGCACTATGGAGTGATTTACTGAGTAACTGGTATCGACGATGACATGAATGTTTGTACATGGTTTAGATATACTAGATTACTGCTTGCCCTTGCCAGCTAAGTATTGCCTAAAAAGTAATGGTAAAATGAAAAATACTTCAAAATGTTAGGATCCATTGTACCAAAAAATTAGAACTGTCAAAGTTAAATGAGTGTCGTTTCCCTCCCCTAGATGAATTGCAATGAACTTATATTATCAGAATTAAATCAATATTATAAGAAAAGTGCCATACTCCAAAATCAGTGGATTACAAATACGGATTAACGGAATTAAAAATGCGAAAGAAAATATTATTTTACGTACGTACGAATTTACGTATAATAAATAATAAGTACTGTTTAACACTAGCAGCTATTGAGTTGATGCTCTGCTCTCCACTGTGCCTTTTGGTAGTCAGAGGGACATGTGGAAAGCTTTTGAGCAGCCCTCTAAGGACCGCTCTAGTATTTGCCGTAGGCAACAGCGTCTCCCCTGAGAGAGAGAAGCTCCCGTCTTCGATGCCCAGGGTGCACGCACCGCATGGAGATTCGGAAATACGTACCCCGATCCCATTCCATTTGCTCCTTCTGTTCAGTTGACCCTCCCCGGTTTCGGTTGTGACAGACTTTGAACTGCCGTTGCACCCATGCCGCTAATTTAATCGTTTTCAAATAATGTACGGGGATACTAACTATATTGTATACCTTTACAAGTCATTAAATTTTCGTGATACATTATTTCTAGTCTATCATTAATAGTTTTCGCAGCGCACGCGATACAAGGACTTTTTAAGGTCATTTTTTACACCTTGGGCATTGGTTTATTGTAGTTTCAGAAAGGAATTTTTTTTTTAATATAATGTAACTTTTGTTAGTCAGTGATAATGTAGCTTTCTAATAGTAAAAGAGTTTCTAAAAGGTCCAGTAGTTTCTGAGTTTATTCAATACATACAAAAGTACTAATCTTACCTCTTTATAATATAAGTATAGATCAGTAAGGAGAAGTTTGTAACCCCAATGGCTTATGCTCTAGATATAATAAAGCAAAATAGATAGAAGATATTGTTAGTTTTCCAAATCCTTTCCTTTACACACAATATACGGAATGAGGAATGAAATGCATCACATTTAAAAATGTCAGTTACTGCATTCTGACCATCCCAAAGAACACGTTTGCGTTTTACTAGTGTAACTGTGACCTAGTTTGGCCGTCCTGCTAACCTATGATGTAACACTATTAGGCTCAAGCTTTTTTAAGCCCAGGTTTTTATTTCGAAACATCATAGCCGCCAGCCGGATAACGGTTCAAAGGTAATCTGGTAGTTATGTTTGTAGTACTTGTAAGTCGTGAAGGTTGCAGCTGGTCCAGATTTTCACAGCTACTGTTGTTACAGATGTGTTATTTTGACGTTAAGAATTTCTTTTAAGTATTTAGGTAGGAAGGTGTCATTGAAATTAAGTAACGACCCATGCATGAAGTTTATCGCCATATTCTTCAGGCCTTACGTCCGTGAAAAAAATGTAATATCATTTGCAAAGGCAATAAATAGGAGACTGTCTTATAACTGTCTAATATCAAAAGTCAGAATTGCAGCATTTTATCGTCATTCTCTGATTTTTTTCCCATCTCAGTTGGGATCGGCTTTTTCGTCTAAGGTGTAGCTGAACTTTGATATTTTCCGTGAAGCGACTGCCATCTGACCTTAGTATTTTATACGGTGGTATAATTATGCCAATGAGATGGCATTTATTTCTACTTCCACTCTCGTACGCTCCCACAGACGTGATAGAATAAAACATATTAATACAGTAAGATAATATACAGCATTATTATGCTACTTAATTTTTATTTAAATCTATTACAGTTCCGAGCTGTAGTAATTAATTTCAAAGAAACTTGTCTGTGAAGGTTTCCATAGAGAAAAATAACAAAATAATCAAATAACAAATCATTATCCACTTCAACGAATTCAAAATATATTTCCGCGATAAAACGTTTCTATTTTTTCCAAAGCACTGAAGCTCATTGGGATTACGTGGCAGTCAAGTGGTATTTATTGCCTACTTACGTCGGAGTGGCGCAGAGTATGATTGAAATGGCAGATTGCGGGCATGCCACCCATCATAATTAATTATTAATTTCAAAACGATTTTTTTTGTTCTTTGTGTTTATGTATAGTATATAGTAAAAGTGTTTTTATTTGTGACTGATTATTTTATGGACGTTGTTATAGTAGCTAAAAACGTAGCCGCTGACTATAATGTTTTATTTATAAAGCTTTTTCGTTATATGCCCAAATAAATATGATTGTCGATTTAAGCATTAATTACTACAATTTTATTACAATTGCATTACGACTGTATCACAATTGTTTAGAGCTAAATATTCAAATGTTTACATGACTTAGTTCCAAGTTTTTCATAAGATGGCGTTGTACAATTTGTCGGATTCGTAGATTGCGTTATGGAAAGTCTCCGGAAACATGTTATTAGCTTGAGTGAATAAAGTTGTTTATGTCTGCGGTCCACAGTAACAATAATAAATAGCTTAAAATGGTTTTGTAATCAATAATGAATACTAGAAATAAAAACAGCTTTTTTGAAATTACAGCCGGTACAACAGATTCTATCCCTAGTGATGTGATACGTCGTAATTCATTGTTTTTAAAGCTGAGACCTTAGGTATAAAAGAGCTGACCGACAAATTAAGCAAAATTTCAGTACATATGATCTAATTTTAATGAAATTATCTTAGCTATACTTCAGGGCACATATCTTGAACCTAAGTCTGGAGACAAACGATGTCCTGGCGGGGATGGATTGTTATGTAATAATATAGCATTGATATATATATTATACTAAAGTTATGATTGGTGAATTTGAGCTCGTCCACGGCGTTAGTATACATCATCTAAAGACATCCAATAAATGTGTACTGTGCGTATAAAGCACATTTTAGGTACAAAATATATATTCCGAGGTATATGTATGTATAATTATGTTAACGAAAATTAACTAAGTATTTGCCTTTGTGTATAATTATAATTCCCCAACTTATCAAAGATAAGGCAATTAGACTAGCGCCTTACTGAGGTGTGTGGAACTATGGGCCTATAATTTACATACATTAATAAAAGTTATACAAAATATAAAAGTAGTAATCAGTAGTGTTAGGTGATTAGTTAACGAGGTCAAAATTTCATTATTATAAAAAAAAATTCGGTGCGAATTTCACGTCATTATTTTTTATTGTGTTGAGATAACAATACATAAAAATAAGTTTTTTACTCATTTAAAACCCTTAAACTATATATACACACACTATATACACACTTTATACCTAGACGCAGCAAGTGTGATTGCAACGCGGCAGCATAAAAATTGCACCTCAGTGACATGTGTGGAACAATAGGCCGATAATTTAAATATATTAATTTATTTGTGCAAAATATAAAAGTAGTAAGCGGTACTACAACAGTTTAATATCTATTTCAACACATAATAAACATGTGAAATATTAGGATATTATCTTAAAACGTGTTGTTTAGCGTTCCTAATTAATGTAAACCTTCTCGTAAATATATTATCTCAGCAACAACGTTTCAATACTCTCAATATCAACGTTTCTCTTATCGGTTAAGATAGAATATTTTTAAATAAGTCCAGCAGGGTTTCGAAACCGCGATCTTTCCTTTATAGGGGGAACGTTCTGACTACTAAGCCATCGAACCTTCGCATGAAACCATCCAAACTTCTCTATACATATATTCGTCTTACGGCTTACTTCCAAATAATAATATATCTTACGCAAATATTTTACTTAGGTCTGTACTTTGAACACGAAATATTTAGCTTTAATATAAATACACTATTGTTGGACAAATAGGAATACGGCACCGACCGCCGATGTTTGTGCCGCTTGCGTGCACCAACCTGCTGGAACTCGCACCGCTGACGTTCACGCTGCATAAGCTCAACGCGGTGTCGCAGCGAGTGGATATATATACTTGTAATTAAATGAATTCACAAGGGCAGCTTATTCTTATTTATCAGAAAAGTAGTGAGGTTATTGTAAAGAAATTATATAAATTAGTTTGTAAATATTAGGTTACGGCACTATCGCATTAGGTTTCCCCTTAATAGAATTAAAAATCTCGACTTGCTGTCTAAAAGAACGAAACAAGTTTGACAACGGGCTGTACGTACCCTATTCGCAATAACAAACCGAAAGAAAAATTAATGGGTACCGCCTGCTGCTTTTAGACAGTAGTCGGGTTAGTTGCAAGTTTAATTGCAATTAAAATTTGCCCATCACTGCTGTACACCTAGATACGATTATTTTATCATTAACAATATCGATGCTTAAGTGTATCGTTGATAAAATCTTCTGTTAGTCCATGCCGTACTTTTATAGTTTTAGGTAAAATACGACACAAAAATGTACTCTGTATACGGAGTGCTCAAATCCACCAATTAGATATTAAATCAAACCAATACGATCGTGTCAGGGCCTTGTTTGTCTCGTGCCTTGGGGTCAAGATATATGCCGGTAACTACATACATATTTATGAGATTCCTCTTCTTCTTCATCTTAGCGTTAATCACAGTCGCATCTGAAGCTTTCATTCCACCAGTGCGCTTTACCAGACTAACTGATGATTTGGATGACTGAAGCGACTGCCATATGACCTCCACAACCCAAAGGCGATATCGAAGCACTGCAGTTAGACTAGCTGTCAAACTTTTTAAGGCTTCAAATACCCGTAACGACTACCATAGAGGCTGTCCTCTTCTACTATATTAGAGCAAAAAACCTTATAAGAAACATATGTTGCGAATGCTGGCAAACTATAAACTGTTGTATGACTGAGTATTATTCATCAATATGAACCTTAAAAAATTGGTAAAAAAGTTTTTAACAAGAGAGCTGTATTTGCAAAGTTGCAACCATATCTCCTTTTCCGACTGTACAGATATTAGAGCACACCTTTAACCTAGAATTTAAGTTGTTATTATAAAAAGCCACTATTTATTGATCATGCAATAAGTACCTAGTCACGTAAAATAAAATGTAATGGCGGCTCCAGACACTCACCAAGGCGCCTCCTGGAGGCTTATTGTGGCTTGAGAGCTTTGTCTTTCTATAATTCTTTTTCGATGAGTCTGATGTCGTAGTGTCAATATAACAGAAATATTAACTTGTCGAAAAGAAATTGACAAATAAAAACAAATTGTTATACTAGTGGATTTGATAAGTTATTATACTTTGTTGACATTACGAAACCCGTTTCAGACTGTCATTTTCACGACTTTATTGGTCGGAAGCTTTTCAAACTGTCAGTTGTTCTATGATTAAGAACTTATTTATTTTCTGAATTATATTGGGATTGTCATTTTGTTGTATTCTCTGACGTAACGATGTTATGCATTCGATTTGAAAATGGAAGTGCATTTTGTAGTATTAGAATGAATAGCCGTTAGATTTTAATTATTGTTTATTTAATCCAAGTAATCTAACCAACTAATTCAAGCCTCTCCTTTCCTACACAAGATAACACTTGCAGGGCTTAAATGTCACCCGCACACGGTGCAGAATATACGAGCAAGAACGAAGCGGTTCGGAGACTCTTTCCTTTGCCGCACGATTAAGACCTGGAATTAATTACCAGCTCACGTGTTTCCATCTACAGTCTCGGGTCCTTTAAACAGGGCATGAAAAAGCATACGAGGAGGCCGTCAAGCTGAGTGCCACCATTGTAACATACTATGTGTCTGTAACGGGGATCTTTCCTGAAACTTTGCCTTTAGCTTACCATCAGGCCAGGTGAAGTCAAATTGGCGTGTCCTAGATAAAAAAATTATGTATAGTTTTAATCTAGTTCCAACTCCGATAGTGTTTAATTCTTGCATTTATAAATAATGAATGGGTAAGAACTAGGATATTCCAACATGAATTTAATGATGTTTTTTACATGCACAATTTTTTTTTCGATTTTTGTCTCGGCGCAAGAGTGCCCATAACACTGGCAGCGTTGTCTCGCTGATTCGCGATCCCCATCCTTTGCCCCAGAAACGAGCGGGAGCGGGAGTTACCGCCTTGATCTAAGTTACATCGACCAATTTCAGCAATTAAGGGCTTTGGATCCAATGTGGATGAAGCGAAAGATAAATATAGAAAGGGATAGTGAAAGGAGTGATTGCTAGAAAGAAAAAGGAACAAAAAGACGTGTTTGATGAAAGGTTATCTGAGGATTTCCAGACAAACATTAAGTTCTTTTGGAAGTCCATCCGTTCAGCCAGAGGAGAAACACAGAGCTCCGAGCTGAATGCTATTAGAGACCAGAATGGAAGTATTGTAAAAGGTGAGCAATGTGTGTTAAAAAGATGGCAGGACTATTTTGAAAGCTTGTTTGAAAGAGAGGATGGTGTACATGCACTAACCTCGGTGATGGATGACCATGTTGATGCTAATAAAAGTGGTATTAGTATGAATGAAGTTGTGAGTGCATTAAGAAGTATGAAAGCTGGTAAAGCAGCTGGATATGATAAGGTGACAGTCGAGATGCTAAAGGCTGGACAGGGCCTTGTAGCAAGTCAGTTGTGCCGCCTTTTTAACATATGTTGGGTTAACGGTCGTGTACCAAGTGATTGGTGTAAGGCCGTTATAGTTCCGCTTTACAAAGGAAAGGGCTCGCATCAAGACTGCAAAAACTACAGGGGCATTAGCCTACTCAGCGTCGTCGGCAAACTGTATGCGAAAGTGTTAATTGAGAGAGTTATGAAAGAAATCGATGAGAAAATATGGGATGCACAGGTGGGTTTTAGAAAGGAAATGGGATGTACGGATCAGGTCTTTTCATTGCGAAGCATAGCCGAGAAATTTTTGGCCAAGAGTCAAAAGGTCTATTGCGCTTTTGTGGATTTGGAAAAGGCCTATGACAAAGTGGTGAGGAATGAACTTTGGTCGGTACTGTCTATGTATGGCGTGAGTAGCAACCTTATTCGAGCTCTGAAGTCTCTCTATGAGGACTCTAGAGCTTGCGTGAGGATACATGGGTCATACACTGAATGGTTTAGCATCCAAAAGGGGGTAAGATAGGGATGTGTAGCGTCACCATGGCTGTTTAACTTATTCATGGATAGTTGTTTGCAAGATTTGAAAGATAAAGAATGTGGTTTAAGAATGAAGAATTTACTCGTCAAATATCTTCTCTATGATGATGATCAGGTTTTACTTGCGTCATCGGCAGATGAGTTGCAGGAGATGGTAACAACTATGCATGAAGCTTTTGAGAGGAAACGAATGAAAGTGAATGTTAGTAAGACAAAAGTTATGGTTTTTGAAAGAGATGAATGCGTGACAGAGTGTAGGATTTGTATAGATGGAGAAAAAGTGGAACAAGTGAATGAGTTCATATATTTGGGAATATTGTTTACGAGAGATGGAAAGCATGAAGAAGATGTTGAAAGGAGAGTGATAGCTGGAAATAGAGTGAATGGGGCACTACACAACTTTATGAGCAGCCGGAAAGTGTCCGAAAAGACACGACTGGCTGTACATGGTGGAGTATTAGCGCCGACTCTTCTGTATGGTAGTGAAAGTTGGGTGTGGCAGAAAAAGCATCAGAGTAGAGTGAATGCAGTAAAAATGCGTGCGTTGCGAAGTATGTGTGGCTTGACTTTGAAAGATAGAGTGAGAAATAGCGTGATAAGAGAACGATGTGGAGTGATAGATGATGTAGTGATGAGAATTGAGAGAGGAATGTTGAGATGGTTTGGTCATGTTGAGAGAATGAATCAAAGAAGACTAACGAAACAGGTGTATGAGGCGAGTGTGGATGGTACCGTCGGAAGGGGAAGACCTAGGCGCACATACCTGGACCAAATCGGAGAAGTTTTGGAAAAGGGGCAGGTCAGGAGTGCTCTAAACCGACGAGCATGCATGAAGAATGTAATGAGAGTGAATTAAGCGAGAGTAGTATGTCAGGATCGTAGCAAGTGGAGATCCGTGATCTCTGCCTACCCCTATGGGAAACAGGCGTGATTTTATGTATGTATGTATTATTAAATTAATTAATTACTTTAACATTAATCTAAACACTAGCAGAAGTCACTTACTGTAAGAGTGTTTAAACACTATCCGATCCGATTTCAGATCCCAAAATGTGTATTATAAACTAGAATAATTAAAAATAAACTTGGTTACCTGATGATTACAGTGTGTGATAAATAGGTACATTTAAATAAAGAACTGTCGGCTAGTCCTATTTTTTTTATTTTCAACTATTTTGAAAACCAGTTGTGGACGATGGATGCGTTGAAGTGATTTTTGGGCATGCAAAAACAAGGATATAAAGTACTAGTTTATGTACCCACTTTTTGTTTGTGCATTCTAAAACTTAGCTAAGATAAAAATGTCACAGTGAAGTGGTTTTACTATATTGAAAAAAATATTATTTTCATTTATTTAGATAAATCATTCCAATTCAGAAATATAACCTCGTTACGTTGCTCTGAGTACTTAATCTCAATACAATAGACACAAACTGCAACTTAACTCCGGTGTGTTTTAACAATGTTTCCTTTCATAAATGTACAAAACGGAAGACTGAACAGTTTAATTGAAATCGTGATTTTGTTGCGAGTTTGACAACAAAGTTTCAGTTCTGACAACTGACACTTCCTTATAAACCTGAAATTATGAGTTGATTTACTTTAGCCAATATTTTAAGAGTTATTTATAGAAACAGTTATTTGTCAGGCACCTGTACTTGTGCTTGTCAGGTACCAGAAGCTTGTTTATAGTTTATATCATTCTGTATGATATGCACATCACTGACTGAATGACGGACAGACAAAACTTATATATGGACTGTAAAAAGAGATTGGCCAATAAGACCAAAGACCTTTCACGAATTTGGGAACAATGAAATGCTTTATTCATGAGTAATCTAGATATAAAATGTCTGCGGATATGATGTCAGATTTAACATAAGAATACACTATAGCTGCTTTTATAGCCACAGTATAAGTTAACACTCATAATAAGCCAAGTTGTTAAATGTACACGCTAAAAATTAATAGGCAAAATCGTAAAGGGAGTCTATGTTACTGTATTAATATTAGCTAATAAGTTCACAACTTTTTTATGCTCCTGTTTATGGAATTAGGGTAACAAAAACATTTTATTGCATACACTAGCTCTGCCACACCAAAGTTGCATAGCACACAGAATGATATAAATTATAAACAAGCTTCTGGTACCTGACAAGCACAAGTAAAGGTACCTGACATACAACAGAGGTAGGACACGACGGTATTCGGTATTAAGTACCTCCACCCTACATACACCACGGCTATAATAACCTTGTATTGAGTTGCAGTGAGTAGGGTAGGCAGAGCTCACTGGAGAGTTTTTGTACTGTCATTGGGAAGACTAAAGACTTGTCTTGGTTGTTTCTTCTGCGCTGACGGCACATAAACTCTCTGTTCTTACAGGGTCTCACGGGTATAACTCCCCTGGTATTGCACTCGTCATAGGTCAAGGTAACTACTTTCCATCAGGTGGGCCGTGCGCCAGTTTACCACCTAAGTTGTATAAAGATAAAGCTTACATTGAGATGTATTAATGACCAGCCCCTGCCATGCTGTTTTTTGTTATGTATGTGTTGATATACTGATATCAGGTTTAAACAATCTTGCACAGCTACAGTGGGAGAGGTTTTTTCAGTACGATTGAACTATTTCGTTTCATTAAAACATGGTCAACTTGTTTCCTTTTGGACGTGTCCAGGTTTATCTAGATTCCATTGATCCCTCGTTTAGTTTTTATTATTTCTTGTAATAAACAAAATCTGTTTGTTCAAGTATTTAACATTTACATATAGATAAAGGGAAATTATTGCATGCCTAGAGCATACATCAATTTTCTTGTATGCTAAGAATGTTCTTAATTCTTTTTATATACTTAGCCTACGTCCGAAGTTAGAATGTATGTAGGTTTTGATAATGGAATATGATGGAAGAAAATTTTAAATTGCAAAAATCATGTATACCTACCGTTTTTTATCGAAAACGAAAGAACATAATTTCGAACACATTTTGTCCGAAATCGCCTTCATTGATTTATGTTTTTCTCGCTCACCATGCCATGGCAGAATTATTGCCGGTATTTTTTTTAAATTTTCGATAAGCTACATGGAGTAGCGAATGCCGGTAGTGCATATGACTGCCACGTCATGTTTCGTTGTACCTTTTGTGATCAATGAGAGTTTTGTGATTTTGCTTTTTATGTAAAATATCGATATTTACTCAAAAGGAAAACATTTTCTTTCGTTTTACATATAATAATATAGTACTGATATGTCAATCACACTTGTCACAAATATTTATAAATGCGATAGTTTGTGTGTAACTTAGTACAATTCGTTTACAGAAAAGTCAGTCGTTTATGTTGAAATGTTCATAACTATTAAAACACTATTTCACACTGTTTTTTGTAGTATTGTTTACGGAAATAAATGGCTTGCATGTCACTACTTCGAAGCCGGAACCGGAAGTCTATAAACTAGATCTCGAGATATTCCAATACAGATACGGGGCTTTCTGTTTTATCTGTATGTTTTTACAATTTAGTTTCAGCATGCGGTACTACTATCAAGTGCGTTATAAAGTTTACTTATAGGTACGATTGTGGCTTATTTTTACATCTCTTCATGGAGGGCATTGGTTGGTTATAAGTAGGTACCTGACAAATCGAACCAAAAAACATTTTCTTCCTCTCCTGCTGTGAAAAATAGTGTATGGTTGCGCCAATAGTAGAATTTGTATTTTTCCGCTCAAATAGTAGTAATTCAAATCATCTCTCAATTGACTGACACTGAACACACGCTTCCTGTACCCATCTCCCTCCCGCACTACCTCTAAAGTGAGATAACAATAGTTTTCGCCCCGCCAATGGTTGAAATAGCCGCATCTTGACTTCCGTTTTGAACTAGCAAAAGCAATGGCGGCGGCGCGCGCGACTCTCAGAAATGAATAATATTTGTTGGATTTTAACCGCTTTCATAGACCTTTACTGATCGGATTGTGCCTCTCGTGTGTCCCTCAAGTGATTTAGTGATGTGGGCAGCAACTCCTGAGCCAGGAAGAGAAGACCGGTGCACCGGCTCCGACAGCACGTGGCGTCATAAAGGTTAGTGCATTCTCTCCTAATTTCTTGGGTTGCATTCACTGCCTAAACCACCTCCGCGGCAACCCGATCATCTATCTTGTTTGTTGTGTAAAGTGTCATATGAAACATTTAGCTTCACCACCCGCAAAATACAGTCCACTAGCTCAGGTGGCATGAGAATCGCGCCACCATTCTTTTTGGTCCTTATCGTACCGGATCCTTAGTCGTAGCTCGCGTTTTGTTATTTATTCCATTGGGAATAAACGCACCGCACCTAAATACTTAGTTATTTTAGTAGAAAACCCCGCATCTAGGCATTTAGGTTTAGATCTTAGGTATCCTAGACACCCTAGTGCATAGGCACAGTGTAATACCTAACGCATTTGGCTATTTCAATTTCTAAGTTGTCCGTTCGCCGCTAGCTCGCATTTTGTTATTTATTCCATTGGGAATAAACGCACCGCACCTAAATACCTAGTTATTTTAGTAGAAAACCCCGCATCTAGGCATTTAGGTTTAGATCTTAGGTATCCTAGACACCCTAGTGCATAGGCACAGTGTAATACCTAACGCATTTGGCTTTTGTTTTTATTTGTTTCAATTTCTAAGTTGTCCGTTCGCCGCTAGCTCGCATCGTATTTACCTAATACCTACGTAGGTAGGTACGCGGTTATACCTCGCTCGCATTTCATTCAAATTCATACGAAAGTGTTTTAATTTGAATAGATATTACGCAATACTTAATCCCTGAAATAATAGTTGAACCTAGACAGCGATCTAGCTCGCGTAGGTACGATCTGGTTGTTGTTATGCGCGTTTTGTTCAAGCTTGCACTCGCAGTTATAAGTACCTACCTACCTACGGAATATCGTTCGCGCCGCGTCGCTGTTCTATACCGCTAAGATTAAGTCATTTCATTTGTTGTTTACCGCACTTTAGTTTGATATTTAGTTGTAAAAATGTCCCCAAAGGTTGGTAGTACCGATAGTAAAGTTCAATTGAAACTTTTATACGCTAAAAGAGAAATGATTTACTCTCGCGTACAATCGATTTGTGATAATGCACTTAAAACCTCTGATTTGGCTATTAGAGATTCGTTCTTATGTTCTATAGAAAACTTAGATAGTTTACGCGCGGATTTCGAATCCTTAGTACATGACATCAACGTTTTAGAGTTAAATTTAAATCCCGATTACTCAGTGAGTTATCAGGCCTTGTCGTCGTTTGACGATTTGTATTGTCGTATCAAACGCGTCGCTAGGAGTTTGGAGAAACCGTCTGACCGACCCAATCCCACTCGCGACCGACCTAAGTTGCCACCAATTCAAATACCCGAATTTGATGGTAACATCCGCAATTGGTGTTTATTTATAGATAGTTTTGAGAATACAATAGATAAGAACGTTTCGTTGACAGATCACGAAAAATTGCATTATCTCGTTGAAAAATTAACTGGTAAAGCTATAACCGTTTGCGCTGGAATTACGTTTAGTGCCGAAAATTATAATTTAATTTTAAATACTTTGAAAGCTAAGTATGAGGATAAAAGATCGGTAGCTAACGCATATTTGGATCAGATGTTTGATTTGAAATCCATTACGGCATGTAACGATCAAAACTTAGAGAAGTTTCTAGATACTTTCGCATCATCTGTTCGCGCCGTAAAGAACCTAAAGATCGAAGACCTCTGCGACTTCTTATTTTTGTATATGGGTTTAAAGAAATTAGATTCCGAAACCATTCGTTTATTTGAGTCGGATCATCGCGGCAATAAAATTCCTAAGTTCGAAGACTTAGAAAGTTTTGTTCGCGAGCATATAAAAATATTACAACGCTCTTCATCGAAACATGAAGGCGCGAAGAAAGTTGTTAGTTCCGAACGTAAAATAGATGCGTCATCGAAGTCACTGAGGTCAACTCATACTTATGTTAATACCGCACCAGCACATGTACAATCACCTGTTTGCTCTTTGTGTAATACTCATCATTCGCAATTGTACAAGTGTCCGGGTTTCCTAAAGTTATCGCCTAATGATCGTTATAAATTTGTTCGCGCTAATAATTTTTGTTTTAATTGTCTCGGTACTAAACACCGCGTTGTTTTATGTAATAGTAGAAATAGTTGTCGCAAATGTCAAGCGAGACACCACACTTTACTTCATTTTGAAAATAGTAACGCCGCATCCAATGTGAGCACAGTTGGTTCGTCGAGCGGTGGCACACCGTCGCATAGCGCGCCACACACGGCGGCCTGCGCCACAGCCGCAGCCCGCGCTCGCGCGCGCTCCGGCCCGCCCGGTGACCGCTGCGAATGACGTCACCTTGTGTTCGTTGTCACTACTGTTGTTCTCGCGACTGCTCGCGTCATTATTGTTGATGCATTAGGTAGACCGCACATTGTTCGAGCGCTATTAGATGGCGCTTCGCAAAGTAATTTTATTACTCAAGATTGTTGTCAACGTCTTGGTTTCAATGTTAATAAGCGTTCAACCCGCTCAGTGGTGAAGGGTTTTGGAGGTTTACAGTCAGCTGTTCATGGCACCGTTAAAACAAGGTTTGGATCTCGTTTTAATAATAATATTTGGTTTGACATGGATTCGCTCGTTATAGATAAAAATAACTGAACAGTTGCCTACCGTCCCGGTTGACACGTCTTTATTAACGAAATTTAAAGACTGGCCTTTAGCAGATGAGACTTACGCTGTTCCTGGAGTCGTCGATATATTGATCGGCGCTTCGATTCTCCCGCACCTCCAGTTATCACGTAAGGTTCAAGGGGGACCGACGTACCCCGCTCCGCACGCACTGGAAACAGTTCTAGGTTTTGTTATAATTGGTTCCGCACCCGCTTCTATAGATAGTTTTAGTCACTCGACTGCTTCGTTCTGTTACACCGTCGAGCCGCCACTGGAGTCTACCATCCGCAAGTTTTGGGAAATTGAAGAGGTCAATGTCCCACCTATCCTAAGCCCTGATGACAAGATGGCTGAGGAGATTTATTGTCGCACGACTACTCGTGATGAGCAGGGTCGTTATGTTGTCGCGCTCCCTTTCAAGGGAGATATTTTTTCGCTCGGTGACTCCCGTGTATCCGCTGAAAAACGCTTTCTTTGTTTAGAACGAAAGATGCAGGCGTCTCCAAAGTTAAAGCAAGCCTATGATGAGGTTGTTAACGAATATTTAGATAAAGGTTACATCTCACTCAGAGGAATGTTGAGATGGTTTGGTCATGTTGAGAGAATGAATGAAAGAAGACTAACGAAACAGGTGTATGAGGCGAGTGTGGATGGTACCGTCGGAAGGGGAAGACCTAGGCGCACATACCTGGACCAAATCGGGGAAGTTTTAGAAAAGGGGCAGGTCAGGAGTACTCTAAACCGACGAGCATGCATGAAGAATGTAATGAGAGTGAATGAAGCGAGAGTAATATGTCAGGATCGTAGCAAATGGAGATCCGTGATCTCTGCCTACCCCTATGGGAGACAGGCGTGATTTTATGTATGTATGTATGTTACATCTCACCTGCGCCTGCGGACACTGACGAGACCCAGCCTTCGTACATTATCCCGCACCACGGAGTTATTAGAGAAGATAAGCTTACTACTAAACTCCGCGTAGTTTTGGATGGCAGTGCTAAGACTAGCACTTCCGTGTCGCATTAATATTAGTAGAATTTTAGCTTTTTCGGACTCAACAGTCGCTTTGTGTTGGGCCCACTCTTCGCCCCATCGTTGGGACACATTCGTCGCTAATAGAGTGGCAAAAATTCAATCTGAATTAGCGCCACAAAATCTCTTTCACGTTGCTGGCACCGACAACCCAGCCGATTGTCTCTCTCGTGGATTGCTTCCTTCGCAAATTTTAGATCACCCGTTATGGTTTAGTGGACCGTCCTGGATTCATGCCGCGTTAGATAAGTGGCCAGTTAGTCAATTCAATCCCACTACGGTTTCCGAACCACCCGAGGAGAAGAAGCACTCGCTTGTTGTATCGGTCCCACGTGAAGAGTCCCTTATTTTGTTGTTGGCTAATCGCGTCTCGTCTTGGTCGAGACTGTTGCGTTGTGTTGTTTATGTAGGCCGATTTTTGAGAATTTTATCTACGCGCGGTCATATAACCGCCGCTGATTTAGATAAAGCTGAATTGGTCATACTTCGCGAGCTGCAGAAATTTTATTTTGCTTCTGAATTTAAAAATTTAGAATTTAACAAACCTTGTAGTCGTTCTTTCCGACACTTGAAACCATTTTTGGAAGATGGACTCATTCGAGTAGGTGGTCGTTTGAGAAATTCAAGTTTAGGATTTGAACAAAGGCATCCAGTAGTTCTCCCGCGTAAGGACCACGTGTTAGATTTATTAGTAGATTATCATCATAAGTTGAATTGTCACGCTGGTCCCGATTTGTTAATGTCTATTTTGAGACAGAAATGCTGGATAATTTCCGCTCGTAATTTGATTCGCGCTAGAGTACACAGATGTCTACCTTGTTTTAAACTCCGCCCGCGTTTTATCGCGCCTGAAATGGCCGATCATCGCTCTTGTCGTGTTGTACGGGTTAAAACCGCAACCTGATCGTATCTGCGCCCGGTTGTTCGCCTCTGCCCTCTGCCTAACCAGCAGTAGGCACGAGTTCAAACCTAGTTTATATTTTAGTTGTTATCTCCCAAACCTAGATTTAGATTAGACTTTAGATTTGTTCCGCATTTTTCGTTTTGAAGGTAACCCTTCAAGCCGGGGGGAATGGTTGCGCCGATAGTAGAATTTGTATTTTTCCGCTCAAATAGTAGTAATTCAAATCATCTCTCAATTGACTGACACTGAACACACGCTTCCTGTACCCATCTCCCTCCCGCACTACCTCTAAAGTGAGATAACAATAGTTTTCGCCCCGCCAATGGTTGAAATAGCCGCATCTTGACTTCCGTTTTTGACGCGACTGCAGCGTGTGCAAACAATCGGTTCTCCAACGATTCCAAAACGATTGGACTAACCGATTGTTTGCACACGCTGCAGTCGCGCGACTCTCAGAAATGAATAATATTTGTTGGATTTTAACCGCTTTCATAGACCTTTACTGATCGGATTGTGCCTCTCGTGTGTCCCTCAAGTGATTTAGTGATGTGGGCAGCAACTCCTGAGCCAGGAAGAGAAGACCGGTGCACCGGCTCCGACAGCACGTGGCGTCATAAAGGTTAGTGCATCCTCTCCTAATTTCTTGGGTTGCATTCACTGCCTAAACCACCTCCGCGGCAACCCGATCATCTATCTTGTTTGTTGTGTAAAGTGTCATATGAAACATTTAGCTTCACCCCCCGCAAAATACAGTCCACTAGCTCAGGTGGCATGAGAATCGCGCCACCAGTGTATATACTTGTAGATAGCAGCACCACCTACAGGATCTTATTATATTTTCAATCTATCCAAAAACCCATAAATACATATAAAATTTCGTCCAAATCGGATCAGGTAATTAAAAGCACCTGACTGAATTTCAGCTAACAAACACACGTACAGAAGAATTACTATATGCGACCTTTATTAAGATGATGAAATAGGAAACTCAAAATAATTTTACAGCAGCGTTTCATTCTAGTGGTCGAAGATATACTTTTATATGAGGCTAGTATTTTGGCATCAAATCATATAACTGGATTTAGCAAACAGAACATGTTTTAGTCATAAAGATAACGTGATCTCGAAACACATGTATACGAAGGCTAATGATTGACAATAAACCTGCGATAAATACACACATAACTTTGAAAAGCATCAAAAAGTCATTGGTGTGTACCATGGTAAAACCTGGGATCGAAACCGAGACCTCGTCTCAGTAGTCCATTACCCATACCACTAGGGTATTATATATACTAGTATATTACACATACTAGTAGTCAAAAGAAAATGGATTAACTAGAAAAATGGACCTAGAGCTCCGAGATGAATACCTCGGGTGCAACTGGGATCGCTGCTAATTCTTATAGAAACAGTAGTGATATTCTAAGTCAAGTATTGCCTCCACAGATAGTACAAGTAGCAGTATAGTATTATGTTTCGAGCAAGATTTGGCTAAAGGTAGGTATTATAGACGCTACATTCATCGTGAGATCTTAAGATCAAGTAATTACTTCTAAAAAAACTATTTTTCAGTCGGACATTTTAAAATACAAAAAAGGCCAGTATTCTATCTCGCAATGAAGTTAATTGAACCCTTCAATTAATTAGTTAGTAAATTATAAACAATATGGACAATAAAACGACAGCAAAACAGAACTATTATTCATTGCGCTGCAAGCGGAACTTTATTGACTACAAAATCATCAAGCAACGCATTGAAATTAGTGATAATAGACTGGCAATTAGAGGATATAGCAACTCAGTAAACGAGCGTACCATATGTCACCGTTTGCATACTACACAAGGTTGCCTTGATTCCAGCAGCTGCTAAAGCGCGCCTTTTGTCATTTGCATAGATATCCAGCTACGAAACGCGCACTGGATTATGTGACTTTGGTGGGAATTCAATGAACTATTTTTTTCATCCCTCTTAACTGGTATATTTTTATTGTATAGATTAGGTTTTTTTTATATTGCCGTGTAGATAGTGCACTCGTATGTTTATCATATGGTTTCCAATCAACAGGCTAATTTATTAGAAAGTCATGCCACAATGTTTTTTATACAACCTATGTGGCAGACAAGCACACGACCCACCTGATAGGATGAGGTTACCGTGGCCAATGGACGTGTATAACACAAGGATGTTACGCTTGTGCTGCTGACCCCGAAGAAATGACCCCTTCTAATGTCCCTCTTGAAGAACTTCACATTGTAGGCGCTTGGAAACTTGGACTGCAGCAGAGCGTTCCTTCCACAGCTTGAGCGTATGCGGGATGAAGTTTCATTCATACCACACAGTGCGCGTCGGCTCAGGTCACAACGTATGAGGATGATTTCCCTGCCTGAACGGTGCGAGTTAGACTCTGTGATGATAGTTTCTATAATATGAGGTTTAAATTCACCATAAAGTACACACATGTTCACTAACAAATGAACTTGTTAGTGAACATGTGTGTACTTTGAGACTTTGAGACAATGAAGCCATCAAGCCACCGCTCTCCCTGATGGAGGTTAGGTAGATCTTGCTATAACTTAAAGAACAAAACAACGCGCTAGCAGAAGACTTTATTATAGTGCGCAAATTCCATTCAGATACTCCTCCGAAATGGCGCACCGTTTTGGGTTTTCTGTTACCGGAGGTAAAATAGCCAGTGATATATCTCTCGCACCCCGATCAACCACTAACTGATCACCAGCTTTTTGTCCAACAGAAGCATCCAAGCTGTCGTCGTCGGCAGCTGCTCGAACCGCATGAACATAAACGCTGGTGTCCCACAAGAGTCCGTGTTGTCTCCGACCTTGTTTTTGCTGCATATATAATAATAATAATAATTTATTTGTCTTTAAACATAGTAACATGGATCTTACAATATATATAAGTATAGTTACAGTATTTTTTTTTTTTTTGGTTTTATAATGACATTAACAAGCACAATATTCTATCTACCTTGTTATTTTGTTGAGCCCTGCCTCTTAAACTAGGGCAACCTGTATTATAAGAGGCAGTGTTCGGCTAATACTTTTAAATATGTATGTATATTTTAAAATAGATTGTTGACGGTGTCGTCTCATGTTTCATAATTTATTTCCTATATTTTACTGTTAATATTATTAGAGTGTGTATTGTGTTTGTGTGTGAGTGTGTGTGCGGGTGTCTGTGTGTGTGTGTGTGTGTGTGTGTGTGTGTGTGTGTGTGTGTGTGTGTGTGTGTGTGTGTGTGTGTGTGTGTGTGTGTGTGCGTGTGTGTGTGTTTTGTTATAATTGTATTAAATATTTGATTATTGTTAATATTTGATCATTGTTATTATTATTAGGTGATATATGTAAGTAGCAGTTCTGTTTGCGTATAGTCCTGTGTGAGTAACCATTCTGTGAGTTTTATTTTTAGTTGTATTTTATTCATGTCTATTATGTTGAGTCTTTTATGGATCTGCTTGTAGAGGTGAGTGCTTAGAACTTGATACTGGCGCTTAGCAAAGGTTGTTTTATGATGAATGCCCCGAGGGTCGTTCCTACGTCTATTTGGATTTGACGGAGGGACACTACTATGCTTTCTAAGAACTGTTTGTTGGACATATAGCTGACGGACTGTTAGAACCTTACAGTTTAAATAAAGTTGGCGCGTAGGGTAACGGAAGTGCTTACGTGTAATAACTTTTAGAATAGCTCTTTGCGCTCTCTCAACTCTCAGTAGATTCGTTTTTATAGCACCTCCCCACGCAGGGATGCAATATCCGATAACGGATTGGCAAAGAGCTTTATACACCATATTTAAGGTATCAGGATCAGCGGAGCTTCTAAGAAGTTTGAAGGTATGGATAAGACGCATTGTTCTATTTGTCACTGCATCTATTTGTTTGTCCCATCGTAATCCTGAATCGATTTGCACCCCTAGGTACCTTACGTCATCTGTTCTAGTCAAATTGGGACAGTTACAAGGAATTGACAGTTGAGAGCAAGTGTGTGCTGTTAGGGAGAAGGAGGAATCGGGTAGTGTATTCCTACGTAGACCGAAGGTAATGTAGCAGGTTTTGTTAGTATTAAGGGCTAGTGAATTTGTACTGAGCCATTTAGTTACATTTGTGAGTGCCTGTACGGCACTGCTTTTGACACTATCCCAAGAAAGTCCACGTACTATTATAGCAGTATCGTCTGCATAAGCGATTAATTTACTATTTGGTAGGGTCATATTACACAGCTCATTCATATATATTTGGAACAAGGTTGGGCCCAGAATACTTCCTTGAGGTACTCCAAAAGATACCGATTCCTCTTCACTGAGGTGTTCTCCAATCCTGACGCATTGAGTTCGATTTTGCAGATAACTTTTAAAGATATCTAAAGCAACGCCTCTAATGCCAACATGCTCCAGTTTAGTAGTGAGGATAGGGATAGAAACAGTGTCAAAAGCCTTGGAGATGTCCAGAAATATACCAAGGCATTTATTCTTATTATCAAGACCTTCAGCCACAGTTTGTGTTAATTCTAATATTGCGTCTTCCGTCGATACTCCATTACGGAAGCCGTATTGATTTTTTGAAATGATGGAATAATTGTCCAAAAACTTCTTAAGTCGGTTGCTAAGAGCCCTCTCAAAGACCTTTGAGAGAGCATTTAAAACCGAAATGGGTCTATAATTGTTGACTCGATTTCTATCACCCCCCTTATAAATTGGATAAATTATTGCTCTTTTTAGGGCATCCGGAAATATACCCTTACCCAAACACTTATTTATAATAGAGGTCAGTGGAGGTATTAGCGTATGGCGACATAGTTTTAATATTGTAGGTGAGATTCCATCCCAGCCCATAGCCGAGTCAGAACGTAGATCCAGAATAAGTAGCTCTATTTCAGCTTCATCTACTTCCAATAGCACAAGAGAACTGCAGGGGGGATAATTAAGGTTTGAGTTTACTATTGGGGCTGAATTATGATGTAAGGCTGAGGAAGCCTGATGCTGTAACAAAATACTATCTGCAAGAGTTTTCCCAACATTACTCATGCTATTGCAAACTAGGTTTATTGAAGTTTTAGGGTTTTCGTGTAGTTTTAGTAATTCAATCGGACTTGATTTTATTTTACGAGTGTTCGTTATTTCTTTTATGGATTTCCAGAGGGCTTTAGGATTATTTTTTGAATTTTCGAGCTGATTTTTTTCGTAGACTATTTTTAGTTTATGTAGCAAGGAATTACAAAAGTTTCTATATCTATTATATGTAATTCTGAGTACAAGATTTTCCGGGTCTTTTTTTGTTCGAACGTGTAATTTATCCCTGTGTTTAATGCACCTTATAAGCCCAGGGGTAATCCAAGGTTTCATAATTCTTTGTCTTCGTGGTATTGTGATTCGTGTAGTATATTTCGATATGATGGATGTAATGGTACTTATAAATGTGTTCATGAGTAGGTTGGGATCATCATCATCGCGCAAAATTGAAGAAAAATCAAGTTGTTCTAATTCTAACTTTATCGCATTGTGGTCTATACGAGTGGAATAGCGAGTCGGTTTTTGACCGGTTTGCGTATCAGCTATAGACAAGATTAGGGGTTTGTGATCAGTAATATGCGATTCCAAAACTAGGGTAGTGTTAGGTAAGTTGGTCTTTATAATTACGTGATCTAGACACTTACCACTAGCAGGCCGCGTCACAAAGTTATGAGATGGTAAAAGCGCATGGGACATATTTAATGTTAAGTAGTCTAACTTACGCTCGTCTTCAGAATCCTGTTTGATATCAACATTTATGTCTCCGATTAGAACTATATTTTGCCAAGATGAGAGAGTAGTGTATATATGATTTAAGCTATCCAGGAAATGCTCAAAGGTCTCCTTCGTCTTGTAAGATGGAGATCTGTATATTGCTACAACTGCTATTTTATTATTAACACGACATACGAGGCAATCCCCACCATTATAAAGGGGTTCCGATACGGTCACTTGTAGATCTGATCGCGCGTATATAACTACACCGTCATTTTGATTGCAGTTTGTTTGAGTGCAGTAGGCTTGAAAATCTTTAAGATCCGGTAAATTATTTACTTTACTTAGCCAGCATTCTGTCAGAATAATAAGGTCGTAATTAATTTTGGTTGACTGTAGTAGAACTTCGAGTTCATTAAAGTGATTATTTAAGCTACGTATGTTTAGGTGTATAAGTGTTATATTGCTATGAGATGGTTTTATATACTTAATGCTGTCGTCGGGGTTACATAGAAAAGAGTTCCCCACACTTAATGAATCGAGTTCGTAGTTTATGTTATTTATTGCAGCCATTTAGAATTATAGATATTATAATACGACGCATCAAAACCTGTCTTATATTGTTTGGAATGATCCGCTAGTGTTGTTTTCTTAATACATCCTAATTTTGTGTGAGGATATGTAATAACAAGTGTGAGGCTGATGTTTGATAATATGAGTGTAAGTATGTGTATGTTTAACTTTATTGTGTTAGAGTGTTTTACTGGTGATAACAAAGTGTATGTGTAAGTGAGTATGTATTGATTAAACAAAATAGTAAACTTATGCATAGAAATAGTTAAGTAATAATCTAGCAAAGATCTATTTAATACAGAACGAAGCAAATTATGTATGAGAATAAAAATAAAGAGTCATTTGGTATTTGCTGCAATTTCTTGGAGACATTTTTCTGTGTTAATTATTATTTGTTTATCACCCTCCTTCTTTCGTAAGAAGATATTTTCATTAGAGATCCAACAAAATTTGATGTTGTTATTCTTGGCGAATTCTCGTGCTTGATTAAAGAGTTTTTTAGAGTAGAACGGCAGTTGTTCACCGACATACACTGGTTTGCGTGCTCCCGATATGCCTATATGTGACGTATTTAGTTTGTGCTCTTTATTCTTATCTTTATTAAAGGATCGAGAAGCAGACAGAAAAGACTGTTTCCTTTGTACGGTAGAGAATTCGACGATAATCGGGCGTGGAGTACCTGAGTTGTCGACAGATTTCCCTGGAAGTCGGTAGATGTCCCGTATTTCATTCAGCGATAGTGCGGACCCAATGTTTTCACCGAGATCGCACACTTTTTTTGCAAGATCAGTAGTGTTCTCATTATTCAAGTGTGGTATGTTTCGGATTTCTATTCCGGATGAACGAGTTTTATGTTGTAAATCCTGTATCCTTCTTTCCAAACTTAGTATGTACTGTCTTTGCTCAAGTCTTTCTGTCCTTAGTTCTTCAACCTCCTTTTGTAAACTCTCAAATTTATTATTTATGAAGTTCATAGACGTCACTATCTCTGCATTCGACTTGCGTATCTCCGCATTTGAGGTTTGGATAACAATATTTTGACTTTTTATATCTCCAATATCAGACAACAGCTTAGTCATCACGGCAGACTGATCTGCAAGCATTTTCATTATAGAGGAGTTTTGCTCTTCTTTCCAGTCAGTGAGTAGGTCTTGTAGGTCCTCGGCATTAACCACGTTGGAGTTTTGTTGCGGGTTTTCGGGTCGAGGACGTTTACTCCTATTTGTGTTCGCAAAATCACTCATAATAATCGCAGTATTGATATCGGGCTCAGACTGTGTTTGGGTTAAGTTATCGCACGGTGCTCTTGGAGTTTTTGGTGGCGTACGTTGTACTTTGGCCATGGTGGAATAGACCTTATGTTGGCAGTGTATAAAGTTCAATACAGTAAACAGTAAATACCAGGAGAAGAATGCACGTAGATATTGTTTATTTTGAGACGGGTCGTAGCCGATGTGGTCGGTCGTAGCAAGCCGTAGACAACGTAGCGGTGACGTCAGACGTAGGCTGCACGTAGCGAATCACTATTTAGCGTGTGACGACACTAGCACCCTGGCGGCCTGGTAAATCGTTCGGTTCAACCACTCGCACAAAACCGGCGATCGACGCGACGGTTCGAATCTCCACCAATCACTAAACACTTTTAGAAAATTTGTTTGGTCAAATGAGAGATTTATTGATATCTCACTCTGGTACCGCCCAGTGGGTGTCAACCACAGGTAAGAGACCGGTGAGTGGGACAAGGATTTTGAAAAACCGTAGATGACCAATGATAGATTAGAAATTAATATATTTATTACGAAGCGCGACACGCGTCCACTCTGCCACAAAGCCGTAAGCCGAATATCAATCATATCAATGACATGCTGTCTGATGGCTCCATTCATTGATATGCTGACGACAGTACCGGGGACACTTGTTACACGGGCCGTGCAAATATCCCTCAGTCCGAGGTGGAGAAGAGTTTCGAACAACTTGTGTCTGAAATCGAGACTACTCTCTCTGGAGTATCCGATTGGGGCTGACTAAACCTTGTCCATTTCAACCCCACTAAGACACAAGTATGTGTATTCACCGCTAAGAAAACCCCATTCATTGTAGCTCCGCAATTCCTGGGCACACCGCTTACCATCTCCTCGAGTATTGGGATCCTTGGTGTCGATATCTCCAGGGAAGTCCAGTACCGGAGTCATTTGGAGGACAAGGTTAAGTTGGTATCAAGGAAACTTGGAGTACTTAACAGGGCGCAGTAGTACTTCACTGCGGGGCAGCAACTCCTTCTATAAAAGGCACAGGTCTGGCCCCACATGGAGTACTGCTGTCATCTTTTTACTGGAGCGCCTGCATACCAGCTTGACCCCTTCGACTCGGTGCAAAGACGGGCGTTGAGGTTGGTTGACAATCCTATACTCGCAGGTAGTGTGGAACCTCTTAGCCTTAGGAGGAACTTTGCCCCGCTATGTGTGCTCTACCGCCTATACAATGGTTTGTGCTCAGATGAATTGTTTGACATGATGCCCACAGCTACATTCTATCATCGCACCTCTCGCCATTGGCAGGGAATTCATCCTCACACATTGCGAACTGAGATGGTGCGCACTGTGCGGTATGAAAGAAACTTCATCCCACGCACACTCAAATTGTGAAATGACCTCCCTGCTGCGGTTTTCCCAAGCACCAACAATATGGGGTTCTTCAAGAGGGGCATCAGAAGGTTTCTTCGTGGTCGGCAGCGCGAGTGTAACACCCCTGGTGTTGCATACGTCCATAGGCCACGGTAACCACTTCCCATCAGGTGGGCCGTGTGCTTGTCTGCCACCTAAGTGGTATATAAAAAAATATATTGAATTTAATATTAGTTCACCAAAATTGGCGAAGGCAGTATGTTTTAAACAAACACCCGGTCCTTTAAGCGGGGCGTGAAAAAGCATATGATGAGGCCGTCAAGCTGAGTGTCACCATTGTCACACGGTATGTGTAAGTAATGGTGACCCTCTTTTCTGGGACTTTGCCTTCAGCTTACCATCAGGCAAGGCGAAGTCCAATTGACGTGTCCTATATAAAAAAAAAAAAAAAAAAAAAAAACACGAATACTGTATATTCTAGTTAATGTATTCACGGATTGAGCATTAAATACACGCATTGTACGATTGTACATAGGCCCAGACAATATTGTCGTTTCCAATATTTGAATATTCCATTTGGGTTTGTTTGGGTTATGATTGGCATCAAATTCTACTTATAAATACTTCCTAATATTTCCACTGAAGACAAATTTAATGTTATTTGGTATTTTTTATGTTTTCCTTTTTACAGTTACAATAAGCCTGCACTACCTGCCAATAATTTTATCGCCAAAAGTAATTTATTTCTCATGTTCATAATAAGATAAAATCAATTAGCCATTCAGTATACTACGCCAAAGCCAATACCTCTCATGTTTTGTATTGGATTCAATCATTTCGCATGTTATTATCAACCGAAACTCTAATTAGCTTGCATTGAATTCATTCTGCTAAATTGTAATTGTGGTTGTCTACTTTCAGTAAATGGATCTATGCCACACATTGGGTGTGACAAAACGCAACAAATAATATAGTACAATTTGGATTCAAACCAAACAAGCGTAAATGCGAACCATGTGTAATTTCGAAATATAATTTAATTTAATAGCATACAATATAATTGAACTAGTTTTGAATGTTGAACTTACGTTATTAATATGAATAATCGTTTAAATAAATTGGCGATTACTATTATACTGTTGATTGATGGCACTTGGTGGAACTTGCTACACAAATTGAATAAGGCACTTGTACTTTTCCACAGTAATTGTTTTTGAACCTCACTGCATTCTCAAACCGTCATTATAAACCTTTGAGAATATGTTTCCTATTATAAATGAATAGAATGAATATTTTTTGCACCACTAATGTGGTAGTCGCGCACACGGCACACCGGTACCGTGGCCTATGGACGAGTACCACACTCGTGCAGCCAACCCTGTAAGACAGAGAGTTTCTCTAGAGAAAATACAGGACAAGCCTTTGGTCTTCCCACTGACAGTACAGACACTATACGGACTGTATTTACGTATATGGACCGCACGGTACACCAACTGTTTGGAAAAAAGGGATTTGTCGATGATCGGACTATTTCCCGGGGTTAGGATTAAAAGCTAAAATAAATGAACATAATAATGGAGACCACAGGTTTTGTATGTAACCGCAATTGGTGCTCCCATTAAGGAACGAGACTGTTAGTTAAATGTTTTCTTCGGATTATAACGTGGTTAATTAAAGTGGTATAATTATAGCGTGGTTCTCAACGATCATAACATCTTTGTGAACATAACTTATCTATGCTGATTAGGTACTCTGCAACCATTCTTTATCTGATCGCTACATGAAAGCTTACTATGAAAATGTAAAGCCCGCACAAAATGCAAATTTATAAGTTTTCGGGCAGGTGTACAGATAACATTGCTATTCATTACAAACTAAATTCCATCTGAAAATATTCCAGATTCATAAAAAAAAACTCAGGTAGACAAGAGTAACTAAATTTGTTTACAGATTTCCTTATCATGAAATCTTACTCATTATACTGAACAAGAAAATATTACCTGTAGTCCACAATGAAGAATTATTATTAATGAGGTTAAAACCCGGGGTTCATGTTTTTTTATGTATCTACTACCTAAATGTTTCAGTAACCAAGTCTTAAATAGGATTATCATTATTTATTCATTTAAGTTCTAAAACAAAAGAATAAATTTGATTTGATTTGGTTAGATGCCTACTGCAAATTGTATTTTTTTTTTTCTGTGCAACTTGCATCTACGTAGTTATTTGTGTTGAACGACAGGGTAGATATAAATATATTCGTAATGTGTATATTTGAGTGCGATATCAGCGTACAATGGTGCACATTGCATAAGTGAAGAAATAAATTGAGTGCTATTTTTAACAGAATGTAAGGGAATGTCGGTGGTGGCAGTAACTTACTTATGCGCATCCAGTAAACCGGTTCTGACTTCGCACCGATGTCACATAATAGAAATGAACTACCTACTTATGTGCCGATACTGCTTATTGTTCCCATCTAAACTACAAATCCCGATATTGTTTATTTTTTATTTTTGCTGCCACTGCCATCATTTTTAGTTTTTAATTTTCGGTGTGTTTTGTTTGTTTTTTTGTTGTTTGCAATCGATCTGCTTATACACAATGTGGATAGCTGTAATTGGTCATTATTTAGTAATTATTTACTGGTATAAACTTTTGTAAACGACGGTTGTTATCCCAAATATAATAAATAAATAAATAAATTTCAAATGGAGAAAGTGGCTCGTAGAGAGTGTTAAAAAGGAACTGTCGTGAGTTTAAATTCTGCATTAGACCTTAACTATTGCAATTTAAATAACTAATGAGTATGGTACAAATGACACACCAAGTCCTACCTATGTGAGAGCATTTTCACACTATCCTATTCGATATCAGTGTCGGACGACGATAGCTAACATCCGATAGCCGATGCCGTGTGCTGTTTTCACATTTATCCGTTAACACAGACTTGTTAGGAATCCTAAGGATGAAAAAACTTAGTTCAAGCAATTTTTGACCTTATTGACTTGAAATAGACTAGAGATTTTTTTCTTACATTAGAAATCATTAAAGTCAAAAGTCACTTATAGTCGCTGTTTTAGTCTCTGTGTGAAAATTGTAGTTGGTTCGAATTCCACATCACATGTAAGGGGTGGTCTGTGACGAGCCTGGATAGATACATATTTCATACATTTTACTTCTTCCGATAAAGGATAGCCGTCCGCCCCGATATCGTATCGGATAATGTGAAAACGTTCTAAGGTACAGGTAAACGAGCTGGCTAATCGGAATCAACCTTGGAGATCATACATTGAGCAAATTAATAGCGTATTGATAAAAGGCAGGTCAGAGACTTGCAAGAAGCTTTACGCCCCTGATGTTGCACACGTTTATCACTTTCTGGTGGCGCTTGGCAGCGTGCGGTAATGGACTGTATTGCGGGAAGTAGCTAACTGTTCCATTGACGCTTTACACACAAAAGACAGGTGGTCGGGTTGCCGCGGGAGTGATCCAAGCAATGAATGCAACCCGAGAAATTAGGAGAGGATGCACTAACCTTCACGACACACGTGTTTTCATCGCAGCCGGTACACGGATCTTCTCTTCCTTGCTCAGGAGCTGCCGTCAGCATCACTAGATCACTTGAGGAACACACGAGAGGCACAATCCGATCGGTAAAGGTCTATGAAGCGGTAAAATGTAACAAATATTAATCATTTTTGAGAGACGCGAGCGCGGTCCGTCATCACGCTGGCTAGTTCAAAGCGAGACTGAGTGTCTATATTTCACAAATGGCGGACGGAAGCTACATCTATGGTTAGTGCGGAAAGGGAGACGGGTATAAAAGGAGTGTGTTTCCGTGTCAAAATACAGTTTCTACTCGGCGCAACCACTTTCCCTCAAGAGGGCCGTGTACTTGTCTGCTACCTAAGTGGTATAAAAATTTAAAAAACCCACGTCATAAAAAACAACCCCCAAAAAATTTAAAATAAGTTGTGTTAGTTAGCCCTATAACTTTGATATACCTAGTAATACATATTTTGATGCAAGCCTTGTCATGTCGGGGGACCCTAACTGGTAGAGAACTACGTCATATTATTGGAACGAACCAAAGTCTCCCCGACAATAACAACGCTTGAATCAAAATATTTATTACTAGGTATACCAATGTGGGTGCTGGCACCTCTGCCTACCCCTTCGGGGATATAGGCGTGTGTTTATGTTATGTTATATCAAAGTTACAGGGCTAACTAACACAACTTATTTTCAAATTTTTGGGGGTTGTTTCTTGTGACGGGGGTTTTTTAAATTTTTAATTTAATGTTTATTTTATACCTTTTAAATTGAACTACTCGTCAAGCTCTTCGATTTGATACCTATATTGAGGGAGTCGTGTAATTCGTCATTTTGTGGTGGCGGCCATCTTGGATTTGAAATTTCTCATATTATATGTATGGTATTCTACTAGTCAAGCTCTTTCATTTGATATCCATATAGAGGGAGTTGAGAAAATATGTACTCCGTCATTTTGTAGCGGCGGCCATTTTGACACACACAGACAGACACGTCAAACTTATAACACCCCGTCGATTTTGCGTCGCGGGTTAGTAAAAAAAGAAAGCTTTCATGGAAATAGAGGAAGCTCGTGAAGTGTGTAAGGAAAGAGGCAAATGGTGGATTGTTGTTTCTGCCCATCCCGGACATAGATTGTGGTAATGTGTGCCATTACATACAAATATTCACCTTCTGCATCCAGTCTCTCTCAGCTACCCTTTTAAAGATAGCTTAGCGAAGTTACAAATATAAAGTAACTATCTAACTCATTGCCACATGGGAATTTAACAAAACATTACTACGATAAATTAATTTCAGTACAAATGTTTCAGTAAAATTATATTTTGTCATGAAATTACTATCAAGTGAGTTTGAACAAGTTTGTAACGCACTTTTTTTTTTCTTACCACTAAGTTGGCAGACAAGCACACGGCCCACCTGATGGGAAGCGGTTACCGTGGCCTATGGACGTATGCAACACCAGGGGTGTCACACTCGCGCTGCCGACCATGAAGAAACCTTCTGATGCCCCTCTTGAAGAACCCCATATTGTAGGCGCTTGGGAAAACCGCAGCAGGGAGGTCATTCCACAGCTTGAGTGTGCGTGGGATGAAGTTTCTTTCATACCGCACAGTGCGCACCGTCTCAGGTCGCAATGTGTGAGGATGAATTCCCTACCTATGGCGAGAGGTGCGATGATAGAATGTAGATACGGGCATCATGTCAAACAATTCATCTCACAAACCATTGTATAGGCGGTAGAACACACACAGTGAGGCAAAATCCCTCCTAAGGCTAAGAGGTTCCACTCTACCTGTGAGTATGGGATTGTCAACCAGCCTCAATGCCCGTCTTTGCAACGAGTCGAAGGGGCCAAGCTGGTATGCAGGTGCTCCAGCAAAAAGGTGACAGCAGTACTCCATGTGAGGCTGGACCTGTGCTTTATAAAGAAGGAGTTGCTGCCCCGCAGTGAAGTACTGCTTCGCCCTGTTGAGCTCTCCGAGTTTTCTTGATGCCAACTTAACCTTGTCCTGCAAATGACTTCGGTATAAGACGTCGCTGGAGATATTGACACCAAGGGTCCCAATACTCGAGGATATGGTAAGCGGTGTGCCCAGGAATTGCGGCGCTACAATGAATGGAGTTTTCTTAGCGGTGAATACACATCTTGTGTCTTAGTGGGGTTGAATTGGAGTAGGTTTAGTCGTCCCCAATCGGATACTCCAGTGAGAGTAGTTTCGATTTCAGACACAAGTTGTTCGCGACTCTTCTCCACCTCGGACTGAGGGATATTTGCACGGCCCGTGTAACACGTGTCCCCGGTACTGTCATCCGCATAACAATGAATGGAGCCATCAGACAGCATGTCATTGATATGCAGCAGAAACAGCGTCGGAGACAACACGGAGCCTTGTGGGACACCAGCGTTTATGTTCATGCGGTCCGAGCAGCTGCCGTCGACGACGGCTTGGATGCTTCTGTTGGACAAAAAGCTGGCGATCCATTCGCAAAGTCCCTCAGGGAGTCCATAGTACGGCAACTTCGCAAGAAGACCTTTGTGCCAGACCCGATAGAAGGCCTTTGCTATATCGAGGTTGACCGCTAGTGCCTTACCCTGACTCTCCATGGCTTGCGACCACCGGTTTGTGGTGGTGCACAAGAAGGTCACCGGTAGAGCGACGGTGGCGAAAGCCGTACTGTCGGTCGCTCAGTAGATCGTTTTCTTCAAGGTATCTCAGGAGCTGTGTATTAATAACACGCTCCATAACCTTCGAAAGTAGGGAGGTTATAGCGATAGGCCTGTAATTGTTCGGATCTGTCCTGTCACCTTTCTTAGGTACAGGGTGCACGAATGCGGTCTTCCACGAGGCCGGGACCTGCCTCGCGGAGTATGAGAGTGCGAAAAGGCATGTAAGTACAGGGCACAGCTCGGAGGCACAGTGCTTAAGCAAAATCGCCGGCATACCGTCCGGCCCACTCGACTTCCGGACATCTAGGGACTTAAGCTCACGCCGGACCACCCGTTGCGTGATTTCAACTTCGGTCATGGAAGCACCACAGCTGGGATAATGGGTGGTTCGGCGTTCCCGTCGTTCATGGTCGAGTTTGACGCAAAGAGATTACCCAAAAGATCGGTCTTCTCCTTGGCGCCATGGGCCTGACTACCGTCGGATTTTTGCAGCGGCGGAAGGCAAGACTGGCAGAAGTTTCCCTCGGCAACTTTGGCGAGCGACAAAAATGCGCGACTGCCAGATGGGTAGCGCGCAAGCCGTTCGCCAATTCTGCCGATGAACTCAAACTTTGCCCTAGACGTTGCCTTTTTACTGGACCTCGAAGCAGCATTCAACTTCCGCTTCACTTCAGCGATGTTCGGATCCTTATTGGCAAGAGCCGTGGTCCAAGCCTTGTATGCAGATTGCTTGCGGTCTCTAGCTTCCCTGCAAGGCCTATTAAACCACGGGCGTTTGCTCGCTCCTGTCGCGACCCAGCGGTTAGGGATGTAGCATTCCATACCCACTAGAATCGCGTCAGCGACTGCTGTTGCACAGGAGCTTGGATCATCAGAAGTGAAGCAAAGCTGCCGCCACACCGAATATTCATCCGGGCGCGTAGTCAGCAGAAGGTCCAGTATAGAGCTTCTGTGGGTCTCAATTTCTGATGTTCTAGTGATAGAATGCACCAGTTGAGAGAGCCCATAGGTCAGAGCAAAGGCGTGAGCAGCCCTTCCCGCGAAATCAGTCCTGGGAGACCCCAGCCACTCCACGTGGTGAGCGTTGCAGTCCCCCAAGAATACTAAATCCGCAGTGGGGTACTGCTCAATTACGCTGTCCGCCGACCGCTGCAGATGCTGAAACAGTTGAGCCGTGCCCAGGTCACCGCTATGAGACCTGTATAGGCACGCATAGATACGGGTGTGGCCACCGTGATCTATACGTACCCATAGTACATAGTTGACAGGTCCCTGTCCCCAAGACCATGGAGACGGCGGCAGCAAATATCATCCCGGACGTACAAGCATACCCGGCGCGACTCATAAAGTTGTGCTCGAGTTTGTACCCGGGGTACATTAGGTAGGCTGTATCGGCCGGGCATGATATTTGCGTCTCCGTCAGAAAAAGCAAGGTAGGCTTCGCGGTCTCTAAGTGGAGATGGACCGCGTTAAGGTTGGAGTGTAGGCCCCTGATGTTGCAGAAATCCACATTAACTGTGGTTGATGGTGCCGCTGTGGTAACATTGCTCTTGCCTTTTGTAAATTTCATGTTTGAGTTGGGGGGAGGGGGGGGGGAGAAGGCAAAAAGAGATTCTGTGCCTCCAGTGTAGAAGACAAAGCAAGGCGTCCCGCCCCCACAGACAAGTTGGGGTTGTGTGACTGGCTGGCGCGGTGGGCGGAAGGGCCCCCGGTCCCCTCCCAGATACTGAAGCCGAGTCCACTCCGGTTTCCTCTTCCGGCACGGCTACAGCACCGGGAACTTTACACAGCCTGCTGGTTCAGCCTCCTGGGGCGGAGATTAAGTAATCCCCAGGTTCGGGAACCGTACAGCCTGCGGGCGGCCAGCGGATAATCGTTTCACCGGGTCTCTCTGACCACCGCGCCAATATTTCGCGCCCCCACCAGTCAGCGGGGTCAATTTAAACCTTTGGTCTTCCCACTGACAGCACAAAACCTCTCTAGTGAGCTCTGGCTACCCTACTCACCGCCGGGAACACAACACAAGGTTTTTATAGCCGGAGTATTCTGTAGGGCGGAGGTACTTACCCAGCTTAGCACTGAAGCTGATATGGTCACAATAAAATGATTTTTAATGATCCAAGAATGGTCCACAACATTTTGAACGGGCAAGAATATGAAACAGTTTTTAACTTCCGAATTCTAATGAAATCTCTGAGGATATCGCCGGAAAAGAGAAGACAGTGTAACAGTATTTAATACCGAAGCAGCAGCACTAAATCTAATTTTTGATTTGAATTATTAATACACACGTCTTGAAACTAACGTAAAGATATTATGTATGAAACACTGTACCTTTCTTGAAGAGATATTTTATTCAAACACTAGAGTAACCTCTATATCACAATTTAATATTTTAGCTTTAAAATGTTGAATCAGGCTTATTAATATTGCAAAAATATAATATTATGTCACTTAAATTTATCTACAGATAATGAAGTTATTTTAAAGTTTTGACTTAAAGTAGTCTATGATTGTTAATATCATTTGGTTCAAAAGTTTGAAACATTAAAGTATAGCTTATGTCTAATATTAAATGTAATTTAGTCTAAATAAAAAGAGGTCAGTAAAAAGTAACTTAATATTACGTAGAACATCAATTACATTTTATGTAACTCGAAACGAAAACGGTTCGTTGCCAAGGGTCCTAAACACACAAGCTCGAACCTCTTAACCTTAGAAGTGATTTCGGATCCTTAGTTTTTTGTAGTATCTGTACTTTTATCACTACACTATGACACAAACCATCTTATCAAAACTTAACTCAATATATTGAAACAGGGCATTATCAAAGACCTGGAAACGATTGGCTAGTTTGCCACAAATAAAAATATAAATAAATATAATACTGCAAACTACAAGCTTGAATATATATAATTTTATATTTCTAGAGGAAAGTCATTCGCTAATAAATTTGAGAGACCGCAGGAAAAATTCTTTCCAAATCGCGTGGTACGTGACGGTACAAGGTTTCAAAGTGTGTACAAATTGTAACAAAATCAGTTTTACATTTCGTTTTAGCACGATGTTTCAAGAAAATAACAAAACTAAGTGTTTTGTTATTTTCTTGAAACATGCTTTATTTTAGTAATGTTTTTGTTAGTTAATTTTACAATATATTTATATTCAACTATCTAACCACTGGTACATAAAATATTCTATTATAATATACAATTACTTACAAATTAATATAAAACTATGCTAACTATACAATATATACAAAAATGGAATAGAGAAAAAGAGGGAGACTGTAATTTTAGGCATCGAAAAATTCCTCCCCATCGATCTCTACTGGTACCGTGCCCAAGAGGCTGGCGGCATTACCACGCTGAATGGCGATGCCAATTCTTTGAGCGAGGTAAAGGCCAGCCTTATGGTCACGGGAAGCGTCGATTAGTCGTTTCGCTATTTCTTTGAATAGTGCGCGCGCGCTTGGACCCCACGGACCCAACGTTTCGACTCCAAACGGCTCAAAAATATAATTACCAGTTAAATTGGTATATTTGCGCCGTTTGAGAGTCTCCGCTGATGCAGCAGCAGCGCATGCGCAGTCCATCGTACTTGGAAGATGGGAAGGCGCCAGGGTGTCGACGCAAGTTGCATCCCACACCAAAGGCCTACCCATCTTCCAAGGTATCAACGACATACCGTCCGGTCTCTTACCATCGTCGCGAGCCAAACCAACAGGTTCAAGTATAGCTGGCACGCCGGCGGTGACAAGAGCTCGACGGATAATATCGTTAATGTTTGCATGTCGGGACATGCGGCCTGCGCTCCTGTTGCAAGACAATCCGTGATGTCCAAGGCTATCGACAGCTTCTCCACAGAGACACCGATGCGGAGAAACACACGGTGCACCCAAACGGAGGCAAGTCGCAATGCGGAAGGTCGTGTCGTCCAACATTGTTCCAATGTTGGGCGAAGGAAGTTTGTTAGTTTATATTTTAAGCTACGTTATCATGGCTAAGGAAAATTAAAATTTCTTTTCATTTCGTATTGTGTAAATATATTTAAAGCTTTGTTTGAACAAGTTTAAAACAGGATTAACGAAGCGTCATGTTAAGGATTTTCGACGTATTCTCCATTTTGGAAATACGTTTAAAATAAATCAAAACATATACCAAAATAATACTTTAGACATGTCCTTTCCATTTTGTAAATAATAATACAAGGGTGATATTAAAGAATTACCAGGCATTTAGACAACTTTTATCCGTTTTTGATGACGGGTCTGCTTAAAAAGGGATTTTGGTGTGGAATATTTAAGATAATTTTGTCACCTTACATTATTCACAGAATGAGGCTTTTTGAATATAAGCTTTTTGCGAGAAGGAAATTTTAATGCCTACCTGACTTTTCTAAATGAGTGCTCTCATGACGTGTTTATCTAAAATAATGTTGTCTTATTTGTACCTACATACATAAGACAACGTCGCATGGACACGTTTTATTGAGTTTGACACTACTATAAATGTATCAAATATTAAGTTGACAATAAACGTTTTTCATGACAATAAATATTTCGAAGTTCAGGCAAATCTGCAGTTAGACCGGTAAAACGGACGGCAGACTAAAGGAACAAGAAGAAACAATTAATAAATAAAACCGAAAAGTCAAACTCCAAGGGTTCCGTTCAAAATTGGATTCAGGGACGAAGTTATGCTACATAAACGGATAGACCACAATATATTTGGATTGCGCTGACTTAGAAGTTTGATTTGTGCAGTTTCAGGATGTTATAGACCTGACTATGTGGCATGAATTTCAAGTTAAAACCTGAGAAAAAGGTCTTGAAAAACAGACGGACAACAAAATTTACTACACTTATTAGCAAAAAACTTTGATATTGTTATTCGGAGTATGCCTAAGTGCTGTTTAATATAACCACGGTGGTTATTATCAAATTAGAAGGTTACAAATTCGAGTATAAAGACCGTTGTGCCCTACATCGGGTATTACTAAACTATTCTATTTTGTACTGTGTCCTCTTATATACACTAGTTTCTCCATTTTTCATGTTTTAAAGAATATTAGCAACCGAAATTATTAATATTCCCTCTAACCCCTCCAGCTAAGTTAAATTGCTTGTGTTTGGAGTGGGTTCACGTCGATAGTGTAGTACCAGAATTCGATTTAACGCATACACTTATCAAATGGCCTAGAATACCTAATTAGACTTGGTAAAGTCTGAAATTTTATGAAGGAGTAAGTGGCTCCCAAAGAGAAAGCCTCTGTTGCAACCGGAAATAACGCTGAGATCATGATAAACGTTGGCATATTTTGTGATACAAACCATAAAATGTTCATTTTTCTGAAAACGTGTCAACAGAAAACTCTATGACAGATATTAAGTCAAGTACTATCAGATTTAGAAGCACAAAAAGCGGGTAACTTCACGAAATTATTGAAAGTAACGAAATGCACAAGCCTTGTGGTTTGCATGTCTGTCAGCTGTCTAACTTTATTAACAGCTAAAGCCACAGAGCTGAGTTTCCCCATAAGACATAATATTTGCGCGTCGTACTATAATTTACTGTCCAGTAAGTTATTTCTCAAAACACAGTGAATAACAAAACATAAACAACTAGCTCCTAGAGGGCAATATTTTATTCAATATTTAAAACAATTTTTGGGGTTTATTAATTCTACAGCATGTTTTCTTCTTATTGGTAAGAAATAGATTAAGTCATCATTATCTTTACTCTCGATTCTATCCAAGGTATCCACGTTAGAGCTCAGGAATAGCTTCTTTTCCCTTTAATTTAGTTTATACGGCTTTTATGCGATCTATTGACTTCTGATCTCCCAACTTAGAGAGAGATCTTGAGCCATAGCTTCATCCGTCAATCAAATCAGATTAATCTCGTGCAGGGTTGATTCGACGTGAAGGTTTTGATAGGGGCTCTATACACCTTTCAAATATTTTAGGTCATCATACTTGCACCAGTCGCGGTCTTGACCGAGGACTATTACATTGACCAGCGGTCCGCTTATCCATGTAATATTTTAAGTTTTTATAGTATCGAAACCAATCAACTTGAACTTGAGCAAATTAACTATGAGAAACCATGAACTAGAAGTAAATAATTCCATTAACAGTTCTTCAATGTCAACTAATTTTTTTGTCTTTCCTGACTCTTGAAAACATTACCACTACTTTTCCACAGCGTTCAGTTACTTCCTCGGTTAAATGATTACATTCCAATTATGTCAATTTTCTTCACCTTTACTTGTAGTAAGAGATAGTAAAACATTAGAAACATATACTCAATCAAATGTACATAAACGGTATCATAACAATACCTATATTTAATTTATCTACATATGTTTTAGGTCCCACGTAACATTCCCAGCGTACAGCCATCAATTAGGGTACTGTCGTTAATACGGTTTATGTACGGTTGTTAATGCAATATATATTCCCGAAGGGGTATTGAGAGATCCCGATATCCCTTCGGAAATACATATGGACGTGATTATATAATATTAAAGCTCAAGTCGGATCAAGTGTATGAACATAAGCAATTTTTTACAATTATAATTTGTGATGCCGCGTGGTTCCCGGCAGAGTAGAATTTGAACCACCCCAACTCTGCTCATGTGGTGTCTCACAAGGCTACTCCGCCTGTCACCCTGGCAGAAGCAGGCCGCGGCGGTGGCGCGCGTGGCGCGCCTCCCCGTTTCCGGGGACGAGTTGGGGACTCTGTAGTCCCCACACCCGAGAAGAGGGCCATATCGTGAGAGATGGCCCTGGGTCGGCCGGGGTGCGAGGGATATGCCTGTCAACCTCACCTTCGGCAACCAAAACGACCCACAGGCGGCGTGCGTTTTAGTCGGTTCGAGTCCGACATAACCTCCTCCACCGGCTCCGGTGGGGAAGTATCCGTGGGGATTTTGCGCACGTAAAAAAAAAAAAAAAAAAAAGGGATAGGGCTGTTTAACATCAGACAGATATATACAGCCCCGACTCAGCCTATGGGTGCTAGCACCTCTGCCTACCCCTTCGGGGATATAGGCGTGAGTTTATGCTATGTTATGTTATGACTCAGCCTCGGCATGGCTTGAGTCAACAATACTACCCGCAAGTCGGCAATAGGCTCACCGCGTATTACGAGGGACCAAATTTAATGATTGGTGAAATGTGGGTGTTAATTCACCTTTGTCTAACATTTGTCTTGATAAAGGCGTAATATGTATATATAATTGTGATTGGATTAATTTTTATTTAGTAATAATTTATTTAGCTTTTAAATCGTCATTATTTCGATAGTGATGTATAACAATGTCATTATTTATCTCTTCTTTAATAATGAATTATAGCATATCTCGATCAGCACCTTCTTTAGCATATATATATATATATATGTAATATATAGTTGTATAAAAAAATGCGATATGAATATCCTTATCTAAGTTCACTCAGGTTTAAAAATAAATCATTCGTTAACAATTTCTTTTATATCACTTAGGTGGCAGACAAGCGCACGGCCCACCTGATGGAAAGTGGTTACCGTGGCCTATGGACGTGTGTAACACCAGAGAAGCTCGCACACTCGCGCTGCCGACCCTGTAAGCACAGAGTTTCTGTGCCGTCAGTGTAGAGGACAAAGCAGGACAAGCCTTTAGTCATCCCACTGACAGCACAAATACTCCAGTTACTACCCTACTCACCGCTGGGAACACAACATGAAGTGATTATAACCGCGGTATTCTGTAGGGCGGAGGTACTTCCCCAGTCGGACTGCTCAATTGGGCGGAAATACCGCCGTGTCCTACCTCCTCATATACTAAAATATACTCAAAATAGATTCAATGAATTGAGCAAACATTACCCTGCCCCAAAAATTAGTAAATTCTAAACTCTTTAGAGTGCCTACAAAATACAAACATTCATTTCTCAACTGTCATACCCTCCTCATATTAAGCGGAATACAAACAAAAACGAGTAAACAAGTATTACTGTTAACCTAGGTACTTAATAACATTCAAATGAAATTTCCACATCACATAGGTATCTAAGTTTAATCGATCCTAAAACAACACAGTTCCAAAACACCTCGCTTTAAACAATCTGCTATTTTAGGGTACGTGTGAGTGAAAAATAATAATAATATCCCAGAGTTTATTTTCTTTATGTAATTATAATTTTGATTTGTATTATTAATACATACATTCATATAATCACGCCTTTATCCCGGCAGGGAGGATTAGGCAGAAGTAAATTAACACCCACATTTCACCAATCATTGTATTCGGTCCCACGTAATAGGGGGTGAGCCTATTACCGTATTCCGGGCACTATTGTTGACTCGAGCCTCAATCTGAGGCTGAGTCTGGGCTGTGTTTATCTGTCTGATGTTAAACGGCCCTATCCCATAGTCGCCTTGTACGATACCGCATGGGAAGAGATGGTGTGGCCCAAATTCTACTCAGCCGAGAACCACTCGGTATTATTAATATGACTGTTATAATTGTTATAAATGATAACAGTTTGGTTCTCTGGAAAGTAGAATACTTAAAGGAACCATTCTATTTCTGGCAGTGGCTGTGGGTGTCATAAAAAGTGTGTAAGCGGTAATGGGAATACTTTATATTCTAATGTATACTTACAGCCTGAGAAAAAAAGAAAGAGTTTTATTTAGACTAAAAATACACACGTTGTTCCTCTCCCTCGGGTGTAGGCGGAGACAATTATCCTTTCTTTTCTATTCTTACAGCTCTCCACTTTAGTAGGCACTAGATATCCTACATATATACTACACGAAAAGGTGCACTTAAATAATAGATTACTTCACTAAGAGCCGAAAGATTCTAAAATTATTTTTAGAATCTTTCGGCTTCGGCCACACGAGCTTGATTTTATTTAGAGGTTAAGTTCCTTTGAAAGTTTGGCTACCCATAATGAAACGTACATTGAAGTGTATTAAGATAAGATAATATAATCTTTATTGTACATGTGCGGACCCCACATTACAGTACATGTACGGACAATATTATGAAAAATGTACAAATGGCCTTATCGCTTCAAGGGATCATTGTATTCGTAATTATGTAATTCTACATTACCATTTTATCAAATTATGAACAGAATTTTTACCGGCCTATTGTAAATTTCTAATACCTGTAATCTTAACCAATAATATTTTCAAATTAAATGATTAGTAATACTTAACAACTAGATACTCTAGATTGGATAACGATTTTAGGAGTAAATATATCGATCTACCTTCTTTCGAGTTCTTTTACTACAGAATCTGCGCTACCACTGGTTTCTCTCTCACAACAAACTTGAACCCGATGTGGACATCAGGTGCATCGGGAGCATCGCGTGTGAACGAACATATCGGAAACTCATTAATGCTAAAGCTATGGATAAGTTTTCTTAAAATAAATTATAAACACACTTATAATAATCACCGTGCAGTAAAAGTTCCAAACTTCGTTGTGAAAAATCCCTGGCATAGGACGCTAATAGCGACTTGATTGACGTTTGAATCGACACAAAAGGAATCAATAGATTTAGCTACAGTTTGACATCAAAGTGAAAAGCCTGGTTTGACATAAATCTGTACTCTACTAATTTGCTATCAAAGGTGGTTTAATATTTTCTGCTTCATGGTTCGGCTCAAATATTGAATATACTATATATAAAGGGATGCTATCCTTGACTATAATATATATATATATATATATATATATATATATATATATATATATATATATATATATATATATATATATATGTATATATAAATATATATATATATATTATTTCGCATGTAAAAATATATATATATATATATATTTTTACATGCGAAAAATCCGTACGGATACCCCCCGCCGGAGCCGGTGGGAGAGGTTACGTCGGACTCGAACCGACTAAAACGCACGGCGCCTGTGAGTCGTTGTTAGTTGCTGAAGGTGAGGTTGACAGGAATATCCCTCGCACCTCACTTTGATCGGCAGCGCGAGTGTTGCACACGTCCATAGGCCACGGTAACCACTTCCCATCAGGTGGGCCGTGTGCTTGTCTGCCACTAAGTGGTATAAAAAAAACCGCGGTCCACCCAGGGCAATCTCTCTCGATCTGGCCCTCCTCGTGTGTGAGTATAATATTATTGTTTGGTTTATATCATCATAATACCTTTTTTTATAAAATTGAAATCATTGTATATATAAAGATAAACATGTTTTCATTTCAAACTATAAGTTTTACCACATCACGTTCATGCTTAAATTAAGATAACAGATGTAAGAAAATTGACATATTTTTTTTTATACCACTTAGTTGGCAGACAAGCACATGGCCCACCTGAAGGGAAGCGGTTACCATGGCCTATGGATGTATGCAACACCAGGGATGTCACACTCGCGCTGCTGACCATGAAGAAACCTTCTGATGCCCCTCTTGAAGAACCCCATATTGTAGGCGCTTGGGAAAACCGCAGCAGGCAGGTCATTCCACAGCTTGAGTGTGCGTGGGATGAAGTTTCTTTCATACCGCACAGTGCGCACCGTCTCAGGTCGCAATGTGTGAGGATGAATTCCCTGCCTATGGCGAGAGGTGCGATGATAGAATGTAGCTATTAATTTGATTTCACTATATTCATACATATTCACGCCTTTATCCGCGGATGGTTAGGCAGAGGTGAATTAACAGTCACATTATCCAATCATATTCGGTCCCTCGTAATAGGGGGTGAGCCTATTGCTGTTTTCCGGGCACTAGCGAGAATTTATTGATTGACATCTATAAATAAAAATAAGAAAGAAAACCCACAAAAATAAATTGAATGATATTGACATAGACTCTCGATTGCCTCAGATAACACTGTGAAGACGTCCAGCTGATACCATACAGGTTTTAATAAAAATTACCTATGTAATGCATAGTACAAAGACCTAAATGAAATTCTATTTAAAAATGTCTGTAAAATACTTCAGTCAACTTACCAAGATTGTCCGCTCGATACAACGGAAATGTCGCAATCCACAGCATCATCAGGAGTCCCGTTTTGCTCTCCATCTTGGTAACTGTATAAGTTACGTTGTGCAAGAGTTCATATGAGACTTGACAACATGCGACATGTTAGAAACACTAAACGCAAATTCAGCACGCTGAACCTGAAACAAATGAAAAAGCTATTAAATCTAATGTGAAAAAAAAAAAACAAATAAAATATGACTAATAGTAATATTCCTAGGGTATATTGAAATTATGCTCTATACATTTTTACTTGCTCTCGCCTATGTCCCTCTGGAGTAATCACAGAAAAGAGCCTGCCTTTTACAGCATTCCTTAATTCTCATTCCTATTATGCCTTACAGCATTCTGCCCGAGTTTCCTTCAAATGTATACGTTACACTACTAGAAACGTTTTTATTTCATTAACAACAACTTATGTGATCGCTGTCAACAGTATGCAAATGAAGTTAAATGTTCTGTGAGAAGATATGTTGGGTCGCATAAACGGGAACTGGGGACAAGTTATTCCTCATAAATGCTTAAAGACTCAGCTCTTCCGTGTAAATCATATGTAAATGTGCCCCGCAACTACGCTTAATAGTTTTGTAAAATTAACAGTTCATTGGAAACTCGCTCCACCTTTGACGGAGTGTTACGGCAATAAATATGTGATTTACTTTGAATAAACTTGCTATTTGGGTACGTAATATTTACACAGGTCGTTTTGGAATAGGTTAAACAGCGCTACGTGAATTCAAATATGGATAATGAGTACTACCAGTTCTAGATAAATCATACTCAAATGCATACAAAACTGTACTGTAAATACACATAATATTCATGCATGTAGGAATTGCTTTCACCGAGAAACTAACCCGTGTGCTCTCACGTAGCAGTTACCTAGTGTGTTTGATCACTACATTAAACAATTTACAAATTTACACCGGTAGTATAAGGTACGTTATTTTATTTATCATCCAATGAACAGATTATAATATAATGGTATAGTTTATGATTAGTTATTAATATATATGTCATGCAGGAATATCGCAACTTTCAAAAATGGCACAAACACGGAGTATCAAAAATATAGTTACTTACTCGCGTGAAGAAATAATACCTCATTATTATTAATATTATGAATTATATTATTAATTAGATTAAACTTCTCAGCTTTTTGGGCTGGTATGTGTAAACCTATCACGAGCTTAAACCAATTGAGTCAGTTCATTTAGAATTGTGGTGGGTATTGGGGTAGTGGGTATGAGGAATCAACTATCTATGGAACATGTATCAATTACAAATGATCACTGTAACGATGTTAAACACTTTTTTAAGTAGGCCTTATTCTTTCAGTGATGTTAATGTATTTGGTTGCCTACATTATTTTGTTGATCAGTGTACTATTATTTGCGAGATATGGGCAACCTCCTGTCTTTGCGGGAATTAACGCGATCATTGTATAGGTATATACACTTGATGTTTCGACCAAGTTAAACCGGCCGCGGTCATAGGCAAATTAAAGATATGTATATACCTATTACCATTATCGCGTTAATTCTCATAAATATTATCGTGTTGCTTGCCGCGTGGTTCCCGGCAGAGTAGAATTTGAGCCACCCCATCTTTTCCCATGTGGTGTCGTACAAGGCGACCAAGGGATAGGGGGTTTAATATCAGACAGATATATACAGCCCAGACTCAGCCTCAGATGCATGGCTTCAGTAAAAATTGTGCCCGGAAGACGGCAATAGGCTCACCCCCTATTACGTGGGACCGAATTCAATGTTGGTGAAATGTGGGTGTTAATTCACCTCTGTCTAACCCTCCGGGGATAAAAGCGTGATTATATGTATGTATGTATTTTTGTGTATTATGGAACCCGAAAGTTTAAAAGTTAGTTTAACAAATCTTATAATACATTATTGATGCTATTTATATATTTAATAATTATAGGAGATATTTTTATCCAACCGATTATCCAAATCAAAGGTGTATAACGTCTATAGTTATCAAACGATAGCGATAGATAATACAGCTTTGATTACTTCTTTGGAGATATATGAGTATATGGGCGTTAATCAAATGTTTTGTGTGAGATTTTCTTTCTTGTCATATTATGATCTGCGAAAATTAACGACCCGAGGCCGTCCTAATATATTCTGTAATATATTGCTATGAAAATTACTTGCTCAAAGACATTTTTCATGAACAACAAAAAATACATTAGTATTATTTTTCTTTGGGTGAAACTATTTGAAATACATGTCTATTAACAATCTAACATAATACAGCATTACGGCGATACCAAAATTCGATTTTATCACTTTTTAGATTATGTACGCCTGTAATCCCCGTAAACACTGATATGCTGTCAATTCTTTTTTTTGTATAGATGTTACAGACTGTGATCCTAATCGTTTGCTAGTCACGTTTTATAAACTTAAAAGCTGTAACCCGAGGAAAGGGCCAGATCAAGAGAGATGGTTTTGGGCCTTTTATCCTCACCTTCGGCACCCAAAAACTACCCACAGGTTTTGTGCGTTTCAGTCGGTTGGAGTCCGACATAACCTCTTCCACCGGCTCCGGTAGTGGGGGTATCCATGGGGATATTCCGCACGTAAAAACAAAACTCAAAAGCTGCAATGAATAAATATTGATAACAAAAAGTACCTACAATAATACGTTTTACAAAATCGGAAAACGAAACCTGAGATGCAATGTAGTATTGCTTAATTAACAATCGTATTTGTAAGCGAGAATTTTCGGCAAAATAGTCATATCGCAAAAGGTAATATATCATGTGCTATTTGGCTTTAGTTGGAGATAAAACACTATATCACTTCACGGCACTCGTGGCAGCCGGAAAAGATATTAAATAAATGGGAACAGATCAACTTCCGTATAACAGTTTACGGGCCTGGGATGTTATTATGAGAATATTCTCTTTACACTTCTTATGAAATCAGGTGATAGTAGAGTCACATATAACAAATATTTCAGGCAAAGACTGCGCAAAGCAAGAATGAAAGAAAATCTACATTTAGATGAATTCACTGACCAGAATTAGCGTGATCTGGTCAATTGAAGCTTAGAATGTATAATATATGTTAACAAATAGAAATGAAATCATAAGATGTTCCTGCCACGGGAGCATGTTTCTAGGAGCTCGGATGGGTATGTGGTGTAGTAGTTTAGGCAAAGAACTAAACCAAATAATTTTTTTTTTAAATATTTATCAAGTCAAATAATATTACTTTGGACTCGTTAACAGGGTTATCGTTCGTAACTCCAAAGGGTTACGAACGATAACCCTGTTTTAAAATCGGATCTGGGATATTGTTTGACTTTAACATTTGGTTGATAGTACCAATTTAGGGATCACTAGTAAGTATTAGTTTAAATTTCACGGAAGTATTACAATATAGTAATTATCATCAAAGTTATATTGGTCGCTAAGACCAAGGGTTTTCTTAGAAAAAAAATCGTAAAAAACTCGGTCAGTAATTTATGCGTCCGATGTGAACAAATAGACCAAAATTTCACGAAATAATATTTTCGTGTTCAGAATCGTTTATTAAAAAAAAAACAAGTTTTTTATTTTGAATGTTCAGACACAACTAATTTACAATTTAATAATACTTAGTGTGTTAGTTGAAAGAATACTAGCTTGTCTCGCTTGGTCTTCTGTACAAATGGCACATCTAAAATTCTCTGTTCCTACGGGCCGGCAGCACAACTGCTCTCGTAATTGTAAATGCAGTATTTGCAAAGTGGCGGTTTCGAGAAAAACGCAGTTAAAGGTTTTTTTTACATTCTCTACAATATCTGAAATCATATTTGTTTTATTTTTGACTAAGAATGTACATAATAAGTCAATCAATATTAAAAACAATTTTTATAGATTAATTAGTTCAGACCCATGATAGGCCACGGTAACCATTACCCATCAGATGGGCCGTGTGGTTGTCTGCCATATAAGTTGTGGTATGACTTTCTAATAAGTCATTCTGTTGATTAGAAACCATATGATAAACATACGAATGTTCTAACTACACTGGCAGTCCAAATATTAATAGTAGCTAACGGCAACATACAAAATGGTAGTTTAACCCATATTATTATATCATTGCTCATTCCTTTAAAGCTTCGTCTTAGGCTCATTTAACCATATTATACATATTAAATAAGTTTCTACCTACCAGTGGGAGAGAAACCGAAGTTCTACAGAGTTCTTTAATTATGTATACACTCTCGGCTTGAGCACTTAAATTTTAATAAGCATGAAAATCACTCTTTCATTTTGTTCTAACTCAAAGACAACCATAATTCCAGATTAGACACTCAGTTTGAAAATCTTATGTAGCCTGTTCTGCCAAAACAAGAGTAACCTATGTTTTAAGCGGCTTAATGCCCGGTACTATCATGAAAACAATATTTTCATCTTTGAACGCGTTCTTTGAAAAGCCACGAAATTTATTTTGTTTGCAAATTGACGATACCGCCATAAGTAGTTGTTCTGGTGGATATTTCAGATTTCATGTAAACCACCTCTCTGAGCATGATAATATAGTTTAAGTGGATTCAATTTCCACATTCACATATTTAAAATTTTGCTATGACCCTAACTGAAGAATTTCAATATTAAAAAAACATTATCTACGAGTACCAGTCAACCTTATAGGAGGTGCAAGATTAGTGGTGAGAATAACAAAGTGGTGCATTGATATGTTCATACCAATCTATTTTTATTTATAGATCTACTTATTACAGCTCCAAAACTCAGCGTCTAATAATATTATAATATATGTTGATTCAAAACCTTTTGCCAACTATTTGTAGTTGAAATAATTAAGACTTACAATTCTAAACACGTCTTCCTCGCCAACCGCTCTGTCCTGGCGGACATGCCCGCAATATAAACAAATCGTAAACTTTATTATAAACAAAGGGAAAACAGGGCTCTTAAATTAAATTCTCAATTCCTTGATATATAAAAAGTCATTCATTGCGACTAACGTTATACCATTTTGGTAGCTATATAAAGGCAGCTCGTGGCTTCTGCGATTGCCTTCATTTATTCTGATGAGTTTTATGAGAGAAGTGTTTTGTAAACGACGCGGGTTCTGTAAGCATTTATGTCTTTTGAAATTTATTTTTAGAATTTTTATTTATTTGGTTTAGGCTTACAGCGCTTTGAATTCGAAGTTCGATTACAAGTGGAAACGTATATTTGTACTGCGGTGGTAAAATTTATAGTATGTGATTTAACGCTTGTTTATCGTTGACGGGGTACGATAAGGGCTAATAATATATACAGCATAATAAAAGATACATTCTTTTATATACCTTTCATCAGTCCCCTGCAAAAACAAGTGAGTTTATTACCGTCAAATACAACAGTACTCTGCCTGATCTGGTAAACCATCAGTTGTATCAGCCAGTGACCAGGTATTATTAGTAACATATACATCAATAGACCAGATATATGCATGTTTCAGTTAAGCGTTTAAAAGAAAATGATTTTCATGTTATTTTTGTATTTTATCTAAAATTGACGCACTTGGATCTATTATAGTTTTTTTTAAACTAAGTTGGAGAAAACATTCTCCAACTTAGTTTAGAAAAAATCTAATTTACTACGTTAAATTCAAAACTAGTCCTTCACCGTGATCGCCACTGAGGTTGAGTATCCACGGACAACTGACCATTATATCGTTGCCCAACGTTGTGCGGTAGCATTAAATCTGTATAAGGGTTCCGGTATCACGACCTGCCAATTTGCTACCGCTTTGATCACATAAACGTTTGATGTAGTAAGGTTTCGGTATAACAATCGATGTCATTAAGGATCAAACTCGTAAACACTCAATGGGATAAAAAAGTGATGCAATGAGTTATCGATATAAAGTTTTCGTGACTTAAAGGTGATTTAAAATTGTAGTATAACTTTTATTTTATTATGTTACCAGCTACTTCACCCGCAGCCCAGCTTGCGAAGAATTTTAATACCGTTCCCGATGCACCTCCTTTTTTTCTTTTATACTAAACTTGTACCGACAGTAACTTAAACTATTTATCCAATTTGATGCAGTCGTTTGGAAGTTAAGTGCGTACATATTTTGGGGGATTTCATTGTTATTACTTAAATAGATCAGGTGAAGTATTGTCATGCCTCGTGGTTTCCGGCAGAGTAGAATTAGGGCCACCCCATCTCTTCCCATGCGGTGTCGTACAAGGCGACTAAGGGATAGGACTATTTAACATCAAACAAATATATACAGTCCAGACTCAGCCTCAGATGCACGGCTCGAGTCAACAATTATGCCCGGAAAACGGCAATAGGCTCACTCTATATTACGTGGGACCGAATACAATTTTATTATTGCTGAAATGTGGGTGTTAATTCACCTCTGCCTAACCCTCCAGGTATAAAGGCGTGATTATATGTATGTATGTATGAAGAATTACTATTTTTCCTAATATCTATAGTATATACAGCAGTTTCCAGTATTCGCGAAACTAGCTCATAATATCATACAGAACAACACGCCAGTTACATTTCCTGTGCTTTTCTTCAGGTAGTTACCATTTTGGGTAGTTCTAATTTCAATTTCCACTCCACAACTTTTTGACAACTTCAATTTTATAGATTATATCGCTTCACCTGAGAAAAGGTCCTGTGTCACGCGGTGTGACCTTGCCAAGGTCACACCCCGTAATATGTTATGTGTAAATCTGGGTGATGGTACCTACTATACATTTAGCTATATATTCTTGGTAATGATCAGTCATTACCGAGAAAATAAAACTAACTTATATTATATTACGCTTGGTCTACTCTTACCTTCCCTCGTACCAACGCAATTTATCTTGAACGACTATGTCGATACTAAAACTTTAACTGTTCTTTGTAATTTACTGTCTTTGTCAAAAAAGTCGAAGGATCTCTAAAAATATATGCAATATTTTTATGCCAACAGTCTCAAAAGAAGAAATTAATATCACTTCAAGCAACGCCCTGATTTCTTTTTTATACGTGAAGATTAAAGAAGAGGGACAAGGAAAGAAGACCATTTAATACTGTTAGATAATAAAATCTCCTTTGTGGTGAACTGGTAACCAGCACTAAAAGTCCAAGTTACTTTATTACGTAAGAAGAATTAACGGAAGCTCTTGAAATTTAATTAAGGCTCGTCGATTCAAATAATAGATAGCTAATATAATACCCGCAGTTACACTGGAATGAAATCTGTTGTATTATTCTTCTCTTACAAGGGTTATGCCTGTTTCAAAATTTTGTATCGCGCAACTTCTTTCTCTATTTTCGTTTGCTCATAAGCTTTTGAAATCAGCACAATTCTTGCAGAAAATTATTATTTACTAACATAACAAGTATTTGCAAATGTTTGTAAATCTCCAATTTGAATCTATACCACCAGCATGTTTAAACTTTTATTTTATTGGGTATACTGTAATAAATAAATTCAAGCCTTTTTGAACTATATAGGGCGTATAAGTAGACCCAATACGGTTTAAAAGGCTAGACCGAACAAATCACAGTGAACAACTCATAGACAGAGAATACAATACTGACGGAAGAAAGACATTGTAAAATACGTTACGTTCATACTATTGATTACTGTTGATTTTAAATCGATTAATTCTATTTTAATTGTTGATTTCAATTATCTACATAGATTTTATTGATTTCAATGTTATTCATATTGTTTTATATATACTAACAAAACTATGAATCTTGTAGTCGAAAATAAATATTTTGAATTGACTTGAATAACGTTTGCGTCAACAATCGTTCTTAAAGCACTCTCTATCGAGATAGAAAATCGACAAGCGTGTTGTGGTTTGTGACCTCTATGTGGACGCTGGGCGTTGTCAGTTAAATCGTACATGATATGTACTATTTTTAAGAGGTAGTAATAGAGTTACGACTCTGACGATATTTTTATATTGAGAGGTACTCATAGTACTAATACTATTATGACTATAACGTATAAATACTTAATAGACAATAAATTAGGCATAATTTCGTAAAGTATTAAGCAAAGATGCTTTGGTAGGTAGTTATTGAAAGTAATATTTGTATATCAAGGTATACTGTATATAAATAAATTTAAACTAAAAGAAATTGTAACTTCTAGAATTACATCAAAATAGAGTACCATCAACTCTCTCAAAACACTTGCACAACTCAAACCACTTTCGTGTTGTAAAATGTATATTAGTATACCCCATTTTATTTGGGTATCATCAAACAAATTCACATCTTAAACAAGTCGTATTAACTTTGATATGTGTCCTCCTTAATTCTGTTACAGATTGTTTAATTCGAAATTCTGTTCCCAAAGCTTTTAAGTGATTGAACATCAGGAAAAACAAATGACTGAAAAGCTTTTTTTTATTTGTCACTCTGAGGGCAACGTTTTCTGTTGAATCAAGTGAAGTGGTGGTGTAATTTGCCTTTTACGAAAATTGAGTGCCAGGAAAGTTCAATCGAGATGTCTTCGAATATTCATCAAAGGACCATTAGCGTTGTAAACTACGGAAGTTGTATGAACATCGTTTGTTTATAAGTCGTTTAAATTATAGCATGTTCATGATACATACAATACATTGTTCAACGAAGGTATTTACTAACTTTACTGATTTTGGATATGGAGAAATTTTGTACAACTACCATTACTGCTTTTGGTAAAGTTTGTTTTGTGTAATATCGCATTATTATTTCAATTTAACATTTAGAGATTCTGGAAGTACTAAAGTAGTATTCATTAGTTAAACAACTTTATATGATCAATAATATAAATGAAATAAAAAAATCATAGCATTTGATTAATGTAAGGAGCTACCTTTAAAAATAATGATTTAAAACTTATTTTTATTTCAATCTTTAGTCAAAAAGTCTTATGTAATAAATACCCGATGAGTTTTGGAAGGACAATTTTGTTTTCAAACCGTTAAACTTCCTAAACTTCCATTTCCACGTGATGGCAAGTGATAATTTGGTCATAATTCACTGTAAAACTTTAGAAGCCGAAGTTAAAGTACGGCTATAGATGAAATATAATTGGTTCACGTGGTGCCGCAGGAATATGATCAACATCACCTAATTAAGCTTGTCTCATGTAATTTTAATAATGTTTACAAACCTGAGCTCGTGTTCAATTATTTTTTCTTTTGTTATTTTCCTTATCTTGTGCCAGAATTAAACATTCTTATGAAAATATATGTAATTGTTATTAAACGAGGAACTCATAATAATTAACAGAGCAGTGCAAATGCTTTCCCAACATACCAAACGAGTCGTCATAAAGTAAAATTGAGTTTTTTTTAAATAAAACTTAATTATTAGTACGTTAACAAACGATGAATGACCTCCGCATGAGCGCAGGCCTGTGTCACCCACAGCCGCCGGTCACCCTGGCAGAAGCAGATCGCGGCGCACCTCGCACGCCTCCCCATTTCTGGAGACGAGTTAGGGACTGTGTGGTCCCCACACCTGAGGAGAGGGCCAGATCGAGAGAAATGGCCCTGGGTCGGCCGAGGTGCGAGGGATATGCCGGTTAACCTCACCTTCGGCAACCAAAAACGACCCACAGGCGTCGTGCGTTTTGGTCGGTTAGAGTCCAACATAACCTCTCCCACTGGCTCCGGTAGGGGGTATCCGTGGGGATTCAAAGAATCAAAGAATCAAGAATCAAAGAATCAATTTCATTTATTCAGTTTAGGCACATAAAGAGCACATATGAACGTCAAAATTTTACAATTATGTATGTCAAGAAATAATATAAAAATATTAAATAATGTAAAAATAAACCATTGGAAAATGATTCTTTCGCTGGTTCGGTAGATTAGTTCTACTGAGAAGATACCAGCAAGAAATCAGCGAACTACATTAGAACTAGATTATTTTTCTTTTATAAATTTGTTTTGGTTTACAATTTATTTTGTGCGAGCAAGCAAGAGACTTATGTTGACCACGCATTAACATCATTAAGGTACTCATCCACTTTATAGTAACCTTTACTCATTAAAGTTTATGCGCACGTAAATAATAAGTACGTTAAGAAAAATTATGTCAAGTACCTATGGCTTTGGAAATGCTCGTAGATACATCGATCTTAATCTCTGAGTGTCATGGTCTGGATTTATATATAATAAAATATTTTTACCCAACATATAAGTAGATACCTTTATATTGGGTGAGTGATAACCGGTACAGTAACGGGCAGGCTTTATTTTAAAATAATAATCTGAATGAAAACAGTTTAATCCTAAGGATTTTTATTTTGCATTTAACCTTGTTGAGTGTGGGCGTATTGTGGACCGTAATTTCTTTTTAATACACCTAATGCTTAAATTAACCATACCCGTTTTTATAATAACTGGGGACTTTGTTATGAAATTGCACACGTAAACCTTTGAAAAGCTTGTTTATTTCGTACAGCTTACAGCAATTTGAGCTATAGTTTACTAAAATTATGAAAGCATTTACGTTGGATAAACTATTTTTTTATCTAGGACACGCCAATTTGACTTCACCTCGCATGATGGTAAGCTACAGGCAAAGTCACCATTACAGATACGTAGCATGTAATGGTGGCACTCAGCTTGGTGGTCTCATCAGAAGCATTTTCACGTCTCGCGTAATTTTTCAGGACCCGGGAATGTAGGAAGAAGAAAACACGTGAACTGGTAATGAATTCCAGGTATTGGTGGTGCGGCAAAGGAAAGTTTCCGAACCGCTCGGTTTTTGCGCGTATATTCTGCAACGTGTAAAACCGACATCTAAGTCCTGCACGTGTCGTTCTGTGTAGGAAAGGAGTGGGTGGGATTAGTTGGAAGAGCTCATTAGAACACTCACCATGGTAGAGACAGTAAAATACAGCTAAGGAAGTAATATCACTACGCATCTCAAAAGGCTCGAGGCTGGAGGGTGAGGAAACTTTGACCAAAACATCATAAAATGCCAACGCCGTAACAAAAAAGCACACTTAAACCACTGTATCATGCAGGAATCTAAATCAATATGATACTTAATCAGCTACCAAACGTCAAATGAGTAATAAAAACTGAAATAAAAACTGATGAAAATGAGAGCTAAAAATACGAAATATATATTTTTCATAGTCTGCTCAAAATATGTGTAAATAATACACGAAAATACTCTATTTCTACCATAATTTGAAGTAAAATCGAAATGTAGGACGACATATTAATCTTTTTTTTCAACGTTGTGGATAAAACACCATTTTCTGTATTACTATTATTGAAATTACTATGAAAATGAGTATATACCGATAATATCACTTAGTTTTAAGAACTTCCTGAACACTAACAGGTTTCTTCAAAAGTTTTGAGAATAAATCAGTTTTATGGAAATTATATGATATTTCATTTCACAATTTCATATTGAAATCAATATACAATATTCAAATTTAGAATCAATAGATCAATGTTTGGTTGTTAAAATTGTATGCACCGTTCACTAACTGAAGTAGACCAATATGTTAGTGTTGAGAATTTAGAACAATATATTAATAATATATTAATATTAGCATAGAACTTTAAAATATAACTGCACTTTGAACTTTACTAAAAAGCTCTTAAAAAACAAATTGGTTTTTATGTAACTAGCAACATAAGAGTATTTTCAAATAATAAATATTTAATAAATTGTAACATTTGTAGGTATCGAAATATAATATTATTATGAGTTTATTGATAAAGATTGGGCAATAAAATTTCCAATCTTCATAAATAGGAATATATCATGAGATTATTCACTCTTTAACGTTTGCATGCTTTATCACCTTATAGATGCAAACATTCAAAACAAAATGTTGAGAAACATTGCAAGGGGTAATACAATTGGTTGAACAATTCATAATTAACTCTCATTTTTCTATAAGTTTTTCTATAAGCTATTAAATAATTATAATCCTAACAATAAATAAAACGTAAGTACACAATACAATTTTTATTAAAAATCTACAGAAAATAAGAAGACTATTTATGAAATACAATAGTTAAAATTCCCAGTTAAATATTTTTCAGCCTGAAAGACATTTGGTAGATTTCTATGGTAAAACTTAATTAAACAATTGCTATGATTAATAATTCTTACCAAAATTATGCAAAAGTACTATATAATTCTTATCTGAATCCACAAAGATTAACCGCACCACATTAATTTGCATGTGGCCGAGTGTTATACATTTAACACAAGCCTACTCCTTTCACGAGACGATAAGCCTCCTTTGTGCCTACAAGGATGAAATATACCAGTGGAATTATAATTTATACTAAACATACTGAAGTATGTATTAATACAATTTCGTCGACTTACTCCTAAAAGAGAGAATAAAGGAACATCATCTTTAGTACTCAAATCACGTTTTCTTAAAATAAATCTGATGTCCCTTTGATTCAAACCGTTCTCCTTATTGAATCCTTTATATTATTGCCTGCCATCAACAGACAAGGCTAGATTAAAACCAAATTAATGTAAAGAAAACGTGTCTAGAGCTTTCGATTTCATATCTCGTAAATACGATAGCAATATTATAATTGTAATGTAATATAATAATTCTTATTAACACATACCTTTGATAAATTATTGCAACTGGTCATGAAATTCCTCCTAATCTTTATAAAACTACAATTCCCATAACTAAAATTCAATGAATACAACACCACACTAACAAACGTGGCACGTTAAATAAACATATCACGTATTAAAGTTTCACATTTTAACACTGAAGTTTAAAATACGTTCAATGTTGGTACGCGCGTACTTCATGTCGTGTTTCGTCGGGGGCTGTACACGTCTGTCTCAAACAACAACGCGAGGGTGACTGGTACTCTTGCTCTCGGATGTTCGGGAGAGAATCAACGCGACCAAACTGCGCAGAGACGCCACCGAAGGATATTTTATGGTGTTCTAATATCGGTTAGACGGTCTACCAACGAAGCTGGTGTTAATTGAAATTATATTTGCAACTAATCAACAAAGTATTTTATACAGCTCGTTTAGATAAACTTCCTTAACAGTGTAAAGTTTATTTAGATAACGGTTACTTGGACTATTGGTTACAGTTTTGATTGATTATTTTATGATTTGAGTTAAACAGCTATACTGTTTTGCCAAAAATTCGAAGGAATGCTAAAATGAATGATTAAATGGTTACGGTAACCTCTATTTTACACAAAGACTGAATTTAATCAATGAAAATACAACTAATTATACTGATATTTTTTCACGTTTTTGCCATTATGATAAATAACATGCAATGTAGCAACATAGTCTATTTCGTATGATTGCAGTTTTCCCAAGCACCTACAATATGGGGTTCTTTAAGAGGGGCATCAGAAGGTTTCTTCATGGTCGGCAGCGCGAGTGTAACACCCCTGGTGTTGCATACGTCCATCGGCCACGGTGACCACTTCCCATCAGGTGGGCCGTGTGCTTGTCTGCCACCTAAGCGGTATAAAAAAAGTACATATAATTAAGTAGCGAAACTAAGATTTAATGTAGATCTATTTAGAATTAAAATTTGACCTCCGCCACCAAGGTATGTATAGCCACGTTTTCCAGCGTGTATAGTTTGACTTTGTTTTTTATTATTATTATTACTAATTTCGTTGTACCACGAAGCTAAGCTGAACTGCTTGCGATAAGAATGCGTTTACTTCGATAGTAAAATCTGCTGCTCGAAGATTTTAATTTTTTTTTGTTTTTTTTTTCCCGTTCTGTACTTTATCGATTACACATCTAATCTACGTATCTAATGAACGTACCTTTTTAGGGTACATTAACATCGTAGCAAATGGAGATTCGTGATCTCTGCCTACCTCTATGGGAAACAGGCGTGATTTTATGTATGTATGTATGTATTAAAATTAATGAATATAATCGCGGTAGCCTAGTGGTATGGGTAATGAATGGACTGCTGAGACGTGGTCTCGGGTTCGATCCCAGGTTTACCATGGCACACACCAATGACTTTTCGATGCCTTTTGAAGTTATGTGTGTATTTATCGCAGGTTTATAAATGCCCGGTTAATGGCAATAGACTCGCCACCTTACGTTGGGACCTAAACATAAACTGGCGAAATGTGGGTGCTAGCACCTCTGCCTACCCCTTCAGGGATATAGGCGTAAGTTTATATTATTATGTTATGTAAAATTGCTGCAAATTTTAATAATACAATAATAAACAATTTGAAAGCATTTTGTAGAGAGTGAAACCATTCGTGAAAGAAAACTACTGTCTCTAGTATTATTTTATCTAGTATATTTTTATTTTTCTACTTTAAACTTTCATAGCGTGAATCGGACCGTCAGCCTCCATCTTTTTTTATGTACGCAATCCCCCAGTCGAAGCCAGTGGGTGAAGTTATATCGGACTTCAACCGACTAAAATACACGCCGTCTATGGGTCGTTGCCAGTTGCTGGAGGTGAGTTTGGCAGGCATACCCTTCGCTTCCCGGCCGACCCAAGGCCATCTCTCTCAATCTGGCCCTCCTCGGCTTCAACGTTTGTTCGAACTCTACAGTTATATAGAATCAAAATGGGTCAAACAGTATCTCTTACTGTAGTGGATATATTTATTGATTTAATTTGTTATATTTTGCACTTTTCTTACAAGATATAGTACACAAATATTGACAGGCAACGAAGAGCTCGTACGTAAAGCTCCTGTCATCATATTAATACCCAGCTGAATGTCTGTTTGTATACCACTACTTACTAATAGTAGTAAAAAATATCAAACAGCTGTAATATTCATTCGCGACAAACATTTTTATGGGTTTACTAGTCATAAAAGATGTTTATTCTGTAAGGGTGTGTTACTGACCTCGGTGATCAGTGCGTATGTGGATTTTATGTTTCTCACAAAATTACTGGTAGTAACATAAAAATAATGAAACCAGTCAAATAGTAGCTAACTACGTTGGGTCTTCTCATCACCCCTACCGCAATGCCTGAAAACAAAGGCAGATGGACCGATGATCTGAAAAAAGTGGTTGGGACAGTCTGGATGCTGAAGGCAGAGGATCGGATGAAATGGCACTCATTAGCAGAGGCCTATGTCCAGCCGTGGACTGCTGTGGGCTGATTGATTGAGTAGCCAATATTATGGTGGTGCTTGCTTTGAATTTGCTACTAAACTACGAATGAGATTCTAGTTTTACTCGGTTTTTGATACTTACTTCTTTTTCGTCCTGGCGTTAATCCCAGTTGCACCCGAAGCTTTCACCTCAACCGGGATCTACGACTTAACGTGCTCTGTAGAGCACGAATAGGCAAATGCAAATACCCAAATTTATACCCATATTCAAATATTTGTATAATATTTGCAATGAACGAGCCCGCGCCTCCTGCGTAGCGGCCGCGTTTTTTGTCTTCACGTTACAGAGCCTAAACAATACAAACTACCCATAACGACTGCCAGTGATGTTCTTAAGGCAACGTGCTCTACAAGGCACGACTAGACCAATGCAAATACCCAAATTTATACCCATATTCAAATATTTGTATAATATTTGCACTGAGCGGGGATCGAGCCCGCGCCTCCTGCGTAGCGGCCGCGTTTTTTGTCTTCACGTTACAGAGCCTAAACAATACAAACTACCCATAACGACTGCCAGTGATGTTCTTAAGGCAACGTGCTCTACAAGGCACGACTAGACCAATGCAAATACCCAAATTCATAGCCATATTCAAATATTTGTGTAATATTTGCACTGAGCGGGGATCGAGCCCGCGCCTCCTGCGTAGCGGCCGCGTTTTTTATCTCCACGTTACAGAGCCTGTTAGGCTTATAATTCTCTTATAATGTTTTCGAAATTAAATTTGCAATTTAGGATTCGTAAATAGGTTAATGGGTTGTATTTAAAAATGTGATTCAAAATGTGTCATATTTTTCATTCTTGTACGGTAAGCTCGTGTAGCATGGCAACCGCGTTGATTGAGCGATAAGAACGGTTGTAATGTATTGCCACGATTAGAGTTTTGGAAATGACCGATTACAATGTATTACATACCTTCCTGCATTTACATTGGTAATTGATGTTGTTAGGTATATCAGGAAAAATATGAAGTTTTAGTGAAACCACGTCTATCTAGGATTTATTCGCGTTTCCTTCTCCCTACAGTCCCGGGTCCTTTAAGCGGGGCGTGAAAAAGCATCTGATGAGGGTGCCAAGCTGAGTGCCACCATTGTAACATTATTTAGTGTCTGTAATGGTGACCCACTTTCCTGAGACTTTGCCTTTAGCTTACCATCAGGCGAGGTGAAGTTAACTTTTTGTGTGCTCGATAAAAAAAACTGGTTTCCCCGTGCAAGTAATTCTCCTCTGGAATGCGCTTCCTCTCGAAATCAGGATGACCACCTACCATGCTACACTGCTACACTCAAGTATGTCAGCTCTACAATAACCCCTAGTGGCAATAATGGGTAAAATTTAATATTATATTTTAACATTATGTATACCTAAATATGTTTAAGTATATATTATAAAAGTATGTATTATATACGGAATATGTGCATATATAATTTATGTATTATTATTTTCTACATAATATATCACAAATTAGGACATAATCAGTATAGTAAATAGATCTTTCTCCAGCCTGCACCTATCTCAATGTATTTCTGCATCACCCTAAGGTTTACTGTCAGATAATGTCTTAGGCATTAAGTCCGCCTTTGTATAATGTTACTGTACATAAAGTTAAATAAATAAATAGATAAGCCGGTCAAGTGGGAGTCGGATTCGCGCACTGAGGGTTTCGTAATTTAAGCGACATAAACCTTTTGAATTGAATTTTGAATACGTTGACTTAGAAGTCTGATTTTTGCATAGTTTCAAAACGTTATAGACTTGAGTATGTAGTATGTATTTCAATTTGATACATCCACGTATTACTGAGAAAAAAATCTTGACAGAAAGATAGACAGACGGACAACGAAGTGATCCTATAAGGGTTCCTTTTTTTTTCATTTTGAGGTACGGAACTTTAAAAATAAAAATATGTAATTGCATACCTACAAAGAATCAAAGAATCAAAGAATCAATTTCATTTATTCAGTTTAGGCACACAAAGAGCACATATGAACGTCAAAATTCTACTATTAGGTAAGTCAAGAAATAATATAAAAATATTAAATAATTATGTATTAATATTAGAATTGCAGCCTGTCTTCGTTTGGGTGCTCCCTGTGTTTCTCCTCATCGATGTCACTGTGGTGAGGCGGTCGACAGCCTTGGGCATCACGGTCTATCATGCGGCAGGAGCGCAGGCCGCATGTCACGTCATGTACATTTAAATGACACTATCCGCCGGGCTCTTGTCACCGCTGGTGTTCCAGCTATACTTGAACCAGTTGGTTTGGAGCGCAACGATGGCAAGAGACCGGACGGTATGTCTTTGGTGCCTTGGAAGATGGGTAGGCCTTTGGTGTGGGATGCAACATGCGTCGACACCCTTGCCCCTTCCCATCTTCCAAGTACGACGGATTGCGCTTGTGCTGCTGCGGCATCTGCTGAGACCCTCAAACGGCGAAAATATGATAGCATTACAAACAATTACATATTTGAGCCATTTGGGGATGAAACGCTGGGTTCGTGGGGTCCGAGCGCACGGTCGCTATACAAAGAAATAGCAAAACGACTGGTCGATGCTTCGCGTGACCAAAAGGCTGGCCTCTTTTTCGCTCAACGGATTGGCATTGCCATCCAACGGGGCAATGCCGCCAGCCTTTTGGGCACATTACCAGTCGACATCAATGGGGAAGAATTCTTCGATGCTTAATTTGATCCTTTTGTATCCTATTTTATATTCTTGTAAATATTAGTTTATATCTTATTACATTAGTTTACATGTTTTTAAATTTATAATTTAAAAAAAAAAAAATTATATAAACCATTGGAAAATGATTCTTTCGCTGGTTTGGTAGATTAGTTCTACAGGTTGATGACGCTTCATATATTGCGGTTAACTATCGAAAACTTGACAAATTTAGGGACATGTTGAATATGCTAATGATTATCTTCCCTGATGATGAGGCTCTAGTGCAGTGCCTTATCTTTGTATTGAGAAATCAGACGGTAATCGTAATTAAACAAAACCAAAAAAGAGGTATAGTTTTCTTTGTCGAATAAATGCCTACAAAAAATTCTATACTTGAAAAGAAGCATTATACATTAAGTTTCAATAAGAACAAAATTATAAAGAGATTTTAATTTATCGAACGTTGTACGTGTAACGACGTTACCGAATCTCCTAAAAATGTCATATTATAAGAAACGACCAAGTATTCTGAATTTAGAGATATTACTGTAGTGATCATCTTTTGTGAAACGTGACAAGGTTCCTGTTTAAGTTATTTATATTCAATTTTAATCCTGTGAGTCTGAACAAAATTTGCTGAGTTAGAGGTAATTGATAAATATTATCAGATCGCAATTAGTTTAAATTTAAACCACAACGAAACCGTGGGCTGTATTCATTACATTGTTATGTACTGAACTAAAACTAAATTTAATTAAATACTCCAACTATCAACTGGCTGTTTGATATATTTACCTTCAAAGACATTAATTGGATTTTAATCGCAAATACACAAATTCCGTTAAGCAAACTCCCTATAGCCTATTTGTAATTTGGCACACCGTGAAGTATTGTGAAACTTACTATCATATAGAACATTTACTTTAACAGATAATAATCATATCACAATACACATTCAAAGTCAATTGGAAATTTCAATTGTCAAATCTATTTCTACATTGATTTCGTGAACTAAAAATGGTAAATGTACTAAAATAAGCATAAAAATGTTTACCACAACTCCATGACAGCCGTTTATATAATAATACACAATAAGATTAATAAAAATATCATACACTATCGTAACATGTAGGTATAATAGTCTAATAATAACATAAATATGACGTAAACTCACGCCTATATCCCCGAAGGGGTAGGCAGAGGCGCTAGCACCCACATTTCGCCAGTTTATGTTTAGGTCCCAATGTAATAAGTGGCGAGTCTATTGCCATTGACCGGGCACTTATAATAATAGCCAATAACATATCATAAATAAGAATATACAAATGTTTGGAAAATTTGGTTATATTTACCGAGAGCTATGAAAAGATCGTATGCCAGAGGTACAGTTGACAAAGGAGATACGGTTGCACCTTTACATACAACTTTACATGAAAAAGTGTAACTCTATCTTCTTTGTCGACTGTATATACTTCACACGTCATAGGAGCATTCGCAACACTTTCTGCCGACATTGACACTACTAGGTAAGCGATTTCAACTGCAGACTACTTGTAACTAGTTTTTGAATAGTGAAGACACTTCCTACATTGAACAGTATTGAATTCAGAGGACTAATACCACAATATTAAGTGTTACGTTACGTGAAAACGACTGGTAAGATATTTAATAAAACTGTATTTGCCGCCACAGTAATAGGGTAACCTAAAAGCTGATATATTTTATTTCGATTCTTATTTTATTCGACTTAAAGGATCGAAGAGTAATAACTTTCTTACGTTTGTGCATGTGTAGTTAAAAGAAAAACCAAAAAGAACGAGTAATAAAAAGTATGGTTAGAATGATTACATTTTAAGGTTTTCGCGTTGTGAGATGAAGAAAAATGTTTTTTTTTATTTGTTTACATTAGAAGTCATACATATTATATGACATTACAGTAAAAATCCTGATCGGACCATGTTTACGTTATGTTGGAGTTCCAGGGTTACCACCGGGGATGTTTACCGTGATCCGACATAACCATACCGTCTCAAGTCGGGGTGTAAAACCTTACACTACGTTACATGAGAAGTAACCACCAAATAAAGCATTTCCCTTGCAGCCCAGCTGACCCTGAGGCATTTAAACGCAAAAAGATAGAATAGATTTATCTTGCACGGTTACCTACAAGAAGCGTAAATACAACCTATGATGTGTCCCGGGAATAAGTTCTTGAAGGTCACAAGAACAACACCAGCATTATACACAAGTGGCCACAAGGATATAGGTAAGTATATTGTAAATAATATTAATCTATCAATTAGCATATCACAGTCCACTGTTGCACATAGGCCTCTCCCAATGTTAGGAGGCTATAGCCGACAGTTTCCATGCTGGCCAGACGGGTTGGAACAGGGTTTTATTTTGAGTTTGCCTTCTCTCGCAGTGATATTGTTTGCGTATTTTTCCGTTAGTCGCTTCTTTCGACATCCTTGGAATGATATGGGGTAGTGATAATAGTATTCTTTCTCCATCACCACGGATAATATCACTCCTCTCAAAATCATTAACCCAGTAACCACATAGTTACTGCAGCTTTATAGTATTTATCATTCACATTGCAAACATGACAGTATACAATCTGTATATCCAATTAATCGTCCAATTAAGTTACAATAATTAATTTCTGGATCCACGACGAACGTTGATGACGCCGCATGTTTCGCAGAGCTGTGATAATATTGTGGCCTGTATTTATAACATAACATAACATAGGTACTTATTATATAATATTCAAGTGTATATACTCCCTAAGGATTCGATTTTCCATCCATTCCATCTCTCATAATATCGACAAAAAACGAAAAAACTTAATATTACCATGTACAGGTCTATTCCTAAGCAATGTTGAATGTAACTCGTGGGAAATAAGGACGATTGTCTTTGATTTCATTGAATTGAGTCTCTACACGTATATATCATGCAGCACCATGACAAAAGAAAACTGTATGTTATCATCATAGCCGCGTGGTTCCCGGCAGAGTAGAATTTAGACCACCCTATCTCTTCCCATGCTGTTTAACATCAGACATATATATATACAGCCCAGACTGAGCGTCAGACGCATGTCTCACCCCCTATTACGTGAAACCGGTTTCATTGATTGGTGAAATGTGGGTGTTCGTTCCCTTCTGCCTAACCCTCCGGGAATAAAAGCGTGATTACGTATATGTATGTATGTATTATCATAATCTTAGTATTTTGCTCGTTTCCATCCGAGACCTTCAGCTAAAGTTCAAGGTGTGCTTTCCTGCTTTACCTTCTCCACTTTGCATGATCTTGGGAATTAGTTGTGATTGTTGTGTTATTTGTGAGGTCTAGAGTAACCAACTAGGATGTGAAAAATAATTTTGAAAATAGAATCCGCTGCAAAAAGTGCACACCAAAATCGTAGCTAGTAGATAAAATTGTATAAGTACACAATACGCTCATAATGAAATCAGTTTTGTTTTCATTACTCTTAGTACTTTTATGTTTATTTTCTTCTTTTAAAGTAAATCTAGTTGTTCGAGATAGACTTTAAAATTGAATATACTGATTTAGCATACATTATTATACACCTACATTTGGGTAGAACTCTTCATAAAGCATTTTTAAAATTGTCAAACAGGATAGAATTGTTGCAAATTTGCAAATGAATATAAACGAAAATTGTATAGAATCTAAATTTAATGTAAAGTTTATTTTTAGTTGTTGTGACGAACATTCTCGCTGTTGCTGAAATAGGAATAGATTTATGAACCTACCTCTCTCTGCGACTTCTTGCCGCACTCGTATTTTTAGACGTCTCGCAAATGCTGTAGCTGTGAGCTAACACCTTGATTCCGTAAGTATCTTTACGCTCAGTACAACTGTCACCAACATAACTTACTACATGAAACAAAGTTCGGAATGTGTGCTTCTTTGCTACTTCAGCAGAGGCTGATCTATCGAATAACTGCTGACGATGATAGCTGTTGATGAACGAGTTGACAAAATATTTTGTGGAATATCCACCGCGCGTTATTGTAACATATAAACATTTTAACATTAAAAATAACTCAGCGTCATTCGACTATACTATATAGGCATTTAATTTGTGTAGTTTAATAATTGATTGAAATATTATACCTACTTTTTGGAAGTCATTTTACAAACCTTGGAATTCTTTACCAGCACACGTGTTTCCTTCTTCCTACAGTCCCGGGTCCTTTAAGCAGGGCGTGAAAAAGCATCTGATGCAGTCGCCAAGCTGAGTGCCACCATTGTAACATTACTTAGTGTCTGTAATGGTGACCCTCTTTCCTGAGACTACCTTTAGCTTACCATCAAGCGAGATGAAGTCAAGTTGGCGTGTCCTAGATAAAAAAAAACCTGCTGTAAAAATTCTAAGATGGTCAAGCGGTTAAATTTTGCTGAGCAAGCGTTCTGTGTATGGCATCCAAACTACAGCATGTCATTTAATTGCATAACACAAGTACCTTTTTATAATAATATCACTAATGTACTTGCGTATAGTCAAGTATAAAGCGGAAAATATTGGGTATTCCAGTTTTTAACTCAAGAAACATCAGCACAATATTTAATACATATTAATACATATTTAATACATATTTCAAAATTTACTTCAAAGGACCTGTCAGGTTTGATAAAAACAAATCAAACCTACGATTTATCAACTTAAAAAAATATGGTGAAAACAATATTATCTCAAACAGATACGAGTACAGTGATAATAGCGTTTCTATTTATTTACACCATATTTTCGTATTTTAAAACACAATTATAACTTCGTGGAGAACAGTTTGGATTGTGCGTTTTTATTTTGTATGTCTGGTTTTTAAGATTTTTTTGTAACAAAATGTTTTTTGTCTCTAATAAATAAAAATAAAATTGTACCGTTTTGATAGCACGCGATTATTTATGTGGTTCAGAAGTATTTCGGGTCCAGGACCGCGTTTCCAGATTCCCCCTATAAACACAATATTTATTTTTGGAAGTATTTTGGGACTACTTATAAAATAAATAAAGTTATATCTTACGAAAGTACAGCTTACCTAAAAATTTATATTGTACAAATAAAACTAATTCAATAAAATATTTCGAATATGGTAGCTATATATTAGAATATGAACTCATTAGGTGATAAAAATGCGATGGTAGACATGCTATTATTATTACAAAATGTATTTAAATAAGTTATTGTTTCGTAACTTGTGAAAATTTCAGCGGATGGCTTGTACGTCGTCTAAAACAAATGTAGACACGAATTTCCATAAGTCCAAGACGCCTTCAAAATGCTCATTTATAAGTGTAATCCTCTAGCTCAGAACTGTCCTGGATTCAAGTCGCGTTCCAAAGCTTGAATTTTTCTAATTCCCTCTGCAAAGTAATTACTAATTTCATGATAGTATTTGGTTTTATGAAATCACCGCTGTTGTATGAATTTATTACATATTGTTTAACTACACTGTGACATAAAGTAGTATACACAGTTTGCATAATTATAGATTTTAACTAATGAAATTGCTGTTATTTAGCACTGTTCATTACATACATACATATTTGTTGACTTAAGCCATGCATCTGAGTCTGGGCTGTATATATCTGCCCGATGTTAAAGAACCTTATCCCTTAGTCGCCTTGTACGACACCGCATGGGAAGCGATGGTGTGGTCCAATTCTACTCTGGCGGGAACCACGCGACTTCCAAACAAAAAAAATTTGATTGGCTGTTAATTCTAAATGCAAATTAGTTTTGTTTATGAAATCGCGAAATTTATAAAAAAATAAGACGTTCCTCTGTTATTTACTACAGCGCAGGACCGCATACTGCACAGTTGAGTTGTTGAGTTGGGGTTGCAAGCTTTCCGTCATCCGCAATTCTCAGCAGACCTTGCACCTATGGACTCAAATTTAATCTAAAATTTGGACATCTTTTCAGCGGGAAAAATATTAGAATGTATGAAAAGGGAGCAACATAGAATTTTAACGATGAAAAAGTTTCTTTGAATCACGAGTGAAGCGAAGGATTCTGACGTAGAATCCTGAGTGCAGCGAGTAATTCAAAGAACATTGCCCGAGGGAAAAATAATTTGCTCTCGAGTCATATGCTCCACTTTGCACCCACCTTCTATGAGAAAATATATGTCGTGATTAGAGGAACAGAGACTATTCACGCGCTTTTATTTTCGTTAGCACAGATCACCACACCGTTCACCCAGCCAACACGTACCAGCCAGTAATTCATACAATTTGTGTTCAATTTCTATAAATGATATATTTGCCAAATTCAAATCACTTTCCGCCCGCTAAAAAATTCTTAACAGAAAAAAGCTATTTTGCTCCCACTTAAAAAGACACAAAGTAAAAGTGAATAGAAGGGATGAAAATTCAATTCCTAAGGGACAGAATTTAAGAGTTTGTTGCTTCCCATCTAGTTGACTTTCACAAGAAGGACATCAATAAACTGCCGCAGCGTTGGCAAAAATGCTTTGATACCAAAATAATACTTTAGCTTAATTCCTATAAAACGACAATTTCAAAGGTAAAGACCATATTTTATGAACAACAAAAACAACAAAAAGTTAGAAAATTCAAACATCATAACAACTTATTCTAGTACGTATATAATACAGAAGAAACAATCTAAGGAACCTTACGAAGTGAACTGGTGAAATCGTCTGCCACGATACGGAATCCGCCCAATGATTGATGCTGTATGCTTTAATTAATCTTGCTCAAGACGACCAACGAGGCTTGATTACGTACCTACTCGGAATATTTGTCGCTAAGGGCCTACTAGCGAAGTACTGCATTGAGTGAGTGCACAAAAATTGATTAATTTAAATGAATATTCTAAAAATGTCTCATCTCTCATGTTTATTCGATCAAGCACTTAACCACTTCACGTAGGAGTGGTAAACCCACGGATATCTGAGGGTAAACCCAAGTAGTGCTGATATGGCATCGTAAAAGATGACTTGCGTGTAAATTCTTATTGTCTATAGTTACTAATTTATAAATTTATAGTACTGTATTTACATAATAATAGAAATAAATAGTATGATTTAAAAACATTATTGTCATATATGTATCTAATTAATATTAAATAATACCAACATTAGATTATAAAAAAATTGATACTATGATGCACAAGATACTAACTAATATTTTTGTTGAATAAAAAATATTTTATAACAATATTTATGTGTATAAAATCATCTATCATGCGATCATCCTCTGTCATTAAGAAAACGATAAATTGATTGATATGTAACAACCTAACAAATATTTTTTATTTGTCATACTTGCGACGATTTTGACTGATTTCTTTTTAGTTATTCAAATAATTGTTAAGACGAGAGTGACGAGGTAAGCATACAAAATTAAAAAAAACCTGTGCCTCAAGTACGAAAATATATCGAGAGAATGAAGCATTGCTATTGGCCGCCTGCCTACCGTGAATCATACACAGATTGAAGCCTGCCATTCGCTATACACCCTTCTCTCTCTGCGTTTACGTTACGAATACCTACGAATATTTTTCGAGCTCGGGGCATTTACGAGTCGGATTCGTACACGAAAGATTTCGTATCATTAAGTTTTGTTAAATAGTTGGTTTGGAAACCGTATCTTCATTTTTGTAGCTTTAATGAAGCAATATAAGTTCTATCACTATGCCTAACCTGACAAAAACCTAAAACACTAAAAAATTTAAATATTTGGATTACCCAGCTCCCGGGCAGCATATACACGCTCAAATAGTTGAAATACAAAGTGTATCAATTGATTATCTACTCAACTCGTAAAAGTTTACTGAGGGAAGGGTTACAGCGCTATTGCTTAGGAATAAATAAGTATTTATTACGCAATTTGGACCTTTCAATGGTTTGGGCATTGGAATGTGTGACTGCAGCCTTTTTAATAACATACATATCTAAACTTAGATGCAATATAAACCCATTTTTTTAGCGACATACAAACGAAAGTTACAATAAGGTAAAATCTTATTCGTACTTTAAAAAAGGAATTTGGAAACAAATATAACGGTTTAATACCGTCTGAACTTCACGCGAATATCATTGCGATTAATTTGGTATTATTCACATTTGGCCCGACGACGTTTTGGTATTTATAAACAATCGAGGTGTGAATTCATAATTATACAGCAGCTCGGGACTTTTCGCGATTAAATCATGGAACTTACTATTTTTGGCCTTCGGCAAGTCGTGACCACGGGTGCTGCAACGCATCCGTAACGTCGGCAGATATTGTAAGTTCTATGATTTAATCGCGAAAAGTCCCGAACGGTTGTATAGTTTTGATATTTTTCAGCAGATATGGTAGCGGGGTCACACTCATTCAACTATTTGTATATATATTTATATCAAGATAAGGTTATGTTTTCGAATTTGATAGACTTTTCAAATTCGTTTCTGATAGTTTCTGGAAAAAAAGATAAAAATTTAAGCAATGCTTGATCTTCCAGGTATCACAGTATTACGGTTAATATGTTTTATATATGTTGATATAATAACATATATAAGAGATATGTATTACAGATATACTTAAATATACAAACTCTTATTCATTGGAGACGCACAGGTAAAACTAATCTCAGATGCGTCACCTTCGTTGGTGCAGTCTTAGAGTCTATAATCCTATGCTTCTTACGTCAGAGGTGCTTGTCAATCTTGTCGTTGTTATTTGCATTAAGAGTATATAATTTTATTTTTGAACTAATCAATGAAAATATGCTCCTGCATGACAGTGGCAAATTTAAAAGAAGATTCGAACAAGAGAAATGCCACCCTACATAAAAATCATTAGGTTTGAAATGGTCGCTACATATTCTAGCAGACGAATTAGTTATCCAGTTTTAGAGGCGCAGGGCATTAATTTGCATCATCTGTCTTTTTCTATCAGTAGGGAAACGATAAGGGTCTATCTTTTTACGCAGAAATGCACTACACGGCGTCATTATTTTACTCACAGAAGACTATTTATTAACAATTTGTATGAAATTTAAGTAATACAATACCATCGATAATGCGCTACCTATCGGAATAAATAAGTAATGTGTCTCCTCATTTATTTATTTATTTCTCAAAGGTACGCTTACAGATTACTATCATTACGTGACTAAGCACATGGAGATAGATATAATCATATCTTAAATCTAGACCGTATTCCAAATATATCATACACAACGTGAGAACTGGAAAAAATACATAAAACATAAATTATATGGCATTTATAGATACCTAATCGCCATGCTTATACAAAATTTACAACTAAAAACCTATTCAGAGAAACAAACCGATTGCTTAAATAAACATAAGAATAATCTAGAAACACTACTCTAACACAACTAACAACATTGTGCACTTATTATATGTGATATGGCCCTCTTGTACTGGGAGAATCTACTATTAAATATATCCACGTCTTTAGCCCGTTTCAATTCGTTATATATGTGTGATACATCCTAACGATAGAATTGTAGAAGGAGGTGCTATTTTCGTTAAATCAAAAATACGTGTCTGGTGTTTCAATCAATCAAAGAATCAAAGAATCAATTTCATTTATTCAGTTTAGGCACATAAAGACCACATATGAACGTCAAAATTTTACAATTATGTAAGTATGTCAAGAAATAATATAAAAATATTAAATAATGTAAAAATAAACCATTGGAAAATGATTTTTTCGCTGGTTCGGTAGATTAGTTCTACTGAGAAGATACCAGCAAGAAACTCAGCGAACTATATTAGAACTAGATTATTTTTCTTTTTTAAATTTGTTTTGGTTTACAATTTATTTTGTGTGAGCAAGCAAGAGACTTATATTGACCACGCATTAACATCATTAAGGTACTCATCCACTTTATAGTAACCTTTACTCATTAAAGTTCTTTTCACTTCTATTTTAAATTCATTTATCGGCATATTAATCAAGTCCTGAGGAATCCTATTAAATATCTTTATGCCGCTGCCTACAAACGAATCACCAACCTTGTGAAGCCTAAGTTTTGGTACAACTAGTTTACTTTTATTTCTCGTATTAAAATTGTGTACATCAGATAGTTTTTTGAAAATATTTAGGTTTTTTCGTACATATAAGATATTTTCATAAATGTATTGAGAAGCAACTGTTAAAATATTAATTTCTTTGAAAAGTTCTTTCAGCGAGTCACGGGGTCTGAGGCTATAGATCGCTCGTATCGCTCGTTTCTCTAGTACAAATATAGTTTCAATATCGGCAGCTGAGCCCCACAGCAGCAGACCGTATGACATAACGCTATGAAAGTAGCTAAAATAAACTAGTCGTAATTTGAAGGATCACTTTTGTCCCCTGCTTTGAATAACGGTATGATTTTACTGTACTTCATAAGGTTAGGAAATTGGTTTTCATCTATGCACTTATTGAAAATGAATGCCAGGTAAGGCGCGATAGCGGGCATTATTGATTGTAAAATATTGATTGAAATGCCCCAAAGATCCTCAGTCTTTTTTACATTTAGTTGCTTAAAAGTTTTAAATATAGTTATAAAATCAATATACTGAAAATCAAAGTTAGTACTACATTTATCAACACTAGATTTAAGAAGAGAAGCAGCTATATTTTTTGAATAATTTAATGAATTTGTAGTGGTAATTGGAATATTTGTGAAAAAAGATTCAAATTTGTTTACCATCTATTTCTAACTCGAAGGAACGATCACGTGACCTTGTCTTACAGGTTTCTTTGTTAATAACATTCCATGTTGCCTTAATTTTACTATCGGATTTTTATATTTTAGCCCGAATATAATTAGATTTGGCTATTGCACAGACTTTCTTAAACAGTTTTGAGTATTTTTTAATATGTTCGATTACTTGTGGCTCATTTGTAAATGCCTTTGTCTCATATAATTCATACAATTTTTTTTCTACTTTTAAAGATTCCAGGTGTAGCCCAATCACTAAATTTAATTTTGAATTGATTAATGTTTATTGTTTTTTTAGTGAAAATGTTATTAAATTAGTAATTGATTATTTCGAACAAATCTCTGTAAAGAACATCCGGGTTTTCATTATTATTTAATTCCAAAAGAGGTATTTTGTTGTTAATATTTTCTTTAAATTTCTCTAATCGATAAGTTGTGATTGGTCTACATACAATATTTTTTGGTAATTAAACACGTTGGTGTTCAAATCTAGCTAACTGACCTGTATGATCTGACTTTATAAAATTAATTAAAGATTTCTCATTTACATTGTTATCAGAAAAAATATTATCCGAGCAGGTAGCTGTTGTGGATGTGATGCGAGTTGGTTCACAAAAAAGATTTTGTAAATTAAAAGATTTGAAAAGATTGAGGAACCTTAACGCGTCCTGGGAGTTTTCGAGAACATCAATATTAAAATCGCCACATACAACTACCGTCTTCTTACATTTACATACTTTTTTTAAGGTTTCTTCCATAATAGACTCAAAAAGGTGTTAATCTCCAGAAGGAGGTCTATAGACGCTAATAACAACATGTTGCTCAAGCTCTGCAAATGATAGTTCAATATTTCGCTCACTCGAGAGTGCTACTATATCTTTTCTCTCTTTGGATTTTAATTTGTCATTAATTAAAATGAGTGACCCACCTCTTATAGCAGAAACTCTAGTAAACGAACTAATGATTTTATAATTATCAATGTTGACTAATAATTCATGTTTTTTTAGCCAGTGTTCAGTCAAACAAAGTATATGAATATGCATTTCATTTAAAATCAATTCTAGTTCGCCAGAAAAACCTTGAATATTTTGATGAATAATATTCAGGTACATAGACTTTTCCTTTGTCCCTAAGTTTGTTTTATTGTAAGCACACACACAACTTCTGAAACAGAAATGTCAAACGAAACATCAATCACTTATTTTATAAAATCTATATAAATATATCCAAGGCGAATTTTCACCAATAAAAAAACTAAATACGAACATACTGATTCATGACGACCATGCTTTCAATTCATGACTCCAAATTGCTCTAATAAGTATAATTTTTCGACCCATTATTTCATTCAAAAATACAAAAAAAATTGAAATATCATTATGTTAATATTAGCAATAAAAGAATTGTTAAATTTTCAAAGTACATTTCATATCATAATAAGATACCTAAGTTAATTTCAAAGAAAAAAGGCACAGTAGATACTTACAAGAGTATATTTTAACTTCAATTAATTAACAGTTTATTTTTTATTTAAACTGCGCCAACACGTCTGGCCAGCGTGGTAGGCCAAAGCCTCCCATTATTAGGCCTAGATAGAAGCCTAGGTCCAGCAGTGTACTACGATAAGCTTAACTGCTTGATTGATCTTTTATTTATCAACAAAGAGCTGCAAATCGTGCTATTACTAGTTTTACAAATTAAAATTAAAACAAGTAATAGTGCAATGTGCAGCTCTTTGTTCTTATACTTATTATGAGCTTATAAGTAGATAAGTAAATTCCATAATATAGTAATACCCATAAAGGAAGTATTTACTACGGAGGTGATACAATAGCGCTTTTTTCATATAAATGCAAAAATAGGGTCACACAAAAACGTAACAGCACGAGACATTAGTCACACACAATTAACCGCCCATCCACCTAAGGCAAATTTTTACATAAGTTGCTCCGTTGTTTGGCCAACTTCGAGCTTGAAGCGAGCAAGTTTGATTGAGATCTTGTCCTTTACTTACCTGAAATTTAAATGGGGGACCAAGTAAGTTATTTGAAAACTTTTGAACGGCTCCCAATTTCATAATAATAAAATATAAATGCCCAAAGAAGCGAATACCAGATGCCGATGCTTTATTAACAAATTCAAACTTTTCCATTCGATTAACTCGAAGACGTACTCGTGTCTTTGTAATTAGGTACAATACAATTGTGTTACTAGCTTTTATGTTCTTGTCACCTCAGTTAATGTTGACGATTAGCTTCCCATGCCATTAAATTAGATTTAATATGTGAACTTAAACTAGGAATTAGAAACATGGTGTAGAAATCTGTGATACACCTAACTATATTTCTTTTATGTTTTATTACTTCTTTTGATTTGTGTTATATGTGAGTTCGTTTCCTTTGTATCAATCAAAAACTGAAAATACAGGAAAAAAAAATAACTCACTTGACAGCCCCATTTAGTTTGAATCGATAACTATTCGGGTATACAGGGAAGAAAATCTTTGTAAAAAGGTTTATGTTTCATTTTCATTCTATTTATTTGGAACAATTAACAATTTTTACATAGTACAATATAACAATGATATCTGCAATAGTATAAACTGTGACACAGATATCAACGCCCTCTCCCGAATTACAATGATATTCCAAAATGTAAACGGCAATGATATTCCAAAATGTAAAAAGCTACGGCCAGGGCTAAGTTTGAGTTCATCGGCAGAATTGGCGAGCGGCTTGCGCGCTACCCATCTGGCAGTCGTGCATTTTGGTCGCTCGCCAAAGCTGCCGAGGGAAACTTCTGCCAGTCTTGCCTTCCACCGCTGCAAAAATCCGATGGTAGTCTGGCCCATGGCGCTAAGGAGAAAGCCGATCTGTTGGGTAATCTCTTTGCGTCAAACTCGACTATGAACGACGGGGACGCCGAACCACCCATAATTCCCAGCTGTGGTGCTTCCATGTCTGAAGTTAAAATCACGCAACGGGCGGTCCGGCGTGAGCTTAAGTCCCTAGATGTTCGGAAGTCGAGTGGGCCGGATGGGATACCGGCGATGGTGCTTAAACACTGCGCCCCCGAGCTGTGCCCTGTACTTACACGCCTTTTTGCACTCTCCTACTCTGCGCGGCAGGTCCCAGCCTCGTGGAAGACCGCATTCGTGCACCCTGTACCTAAGAAAGGCGACAGGACAGATCCGACCAATTACAGGCCTATCGCTATAACCTCCCTACTCTCGAAGGTTATGGAGCGTGTCATTAACACACAGCTCCTGAGATACCTTGAAGGAAACGATCTACTGAGCGACCGACAGTACGGCTTTCGCCACCGTCGCTCAACCGGTGACCTTCTTGTGTATCTCACAAACCGGTGGTCGCAAGACATCGAGAGTCGGGGTGAGGCACTAGCGGTCAGCCTCGATATAGCAAAGGCCTTCGATCGGGTCTGGCACAAAGGTCTTCTTGCGAAGTTGCCGTACTATGGACTCCCCGAGGGACTTTGCGAATGGATCGCCAGCTTTTTGTCCAAGGTTAAGTTTAAGTTGGCATCAAAAAAACTCGGAGTGCTCAACAGGGCGAAGCAGTACTTCACTGCGGGGCAGCAACTCCTTCTTTATAAGGCACAGGTCCGGCCTCACATGGAGTACTGCTGTCACCTTTTTGCTGGAGCACCTGCATACCAGCTTGACCCCTTCGACTCGTTGCAAAGACGGGCATTGAGGCTGGTTGACAATCCCATACTCACAGGTAGAGTGGAACCTCTTAGCCTTAGGAGGGATTTTGCCTCACTGTGTGTGTTCTACCGCCTATACAATGGTTTGTGCTCAGATGAATTGTTTGACATGATGCCCGTAGCTTCATTCTATCATCACACCTCTCGCCATAGGCAGGGAATTCATCCCCACACATTGCGACCTGAGACGGTGCGCACTGTGCGGTATGAAAGAAACTTCATCCCACGCACACTCAAGCTGTGGAATGACCTCCCTGCTGCGGTTTTCCCAAGCGCCTACAATATGGGGTTCTTCAAGAGGGGCATCAGAAGGTTTCTTCATGGTCGGCAGCACGAGTGTGACACCCCTGGTGTTGCATACGTCCATAGGCCACGGTAACCGCTTCCCATCAGGTGGGCCGTGTGCTTGTCTGCCAACTTAGTGGTATAAAAAAAAAAAAAAAAAACGATTGACAAACAGCTACAAACAATATGCAATAAGATAATATTTAAATACAATAAAAAGGTTTTGTATGTGTGTGTGTGTGTGTGTGTGTGCATGTGTGTGTGTGTGTGTGTGTGTGTGTGTGTGTGTGTGTGTGTGTGTGTGTGTGTGTTTGTGTGTGTGTGTGTGTGTGTGTGTGTGTGTGTCAACCATTCTTGAAATACTTATTCACATTTATTGAATACAAGTGTGTTGAGTTTCTTATTTATAATGTTGTACAGTTTTGAGCCAATAAAGATGTCGTGTTTGCTCGCAGATGCCTTTCGGCGCGGTAATATTTGACAAACTCTATCAAGTCTCCTTTTGGAATGATATGGGTCGTAATGGTGGGTTCAAAGATGAAGGGCCCGATCAGGTATCTAGCTGGCTAAACCATAACCCTAACTTACTTTAAGTTGCAGGTTAAACCATCACATGATTTCCTCTGTGGGGAACATTCATGTAGAGAAGTATCTGGATTGTAAGTATTCCACGTGTTTATTTGTAATTGTGAATATTGGCACCCATTTGTAATTTAGCCAAATGGATGGCTATATTCGCATCATATATATATACCCAAATCAGAATCTGTTATAAACTCATTGCGATCATACGTGACTAATTTAAGGGACCTCTAACCATTTATCAATCTGATGAAATTGTTTTGGATAAGTTAAGACTAGAATTGTGTAAACGTGTTATGGTTTTGGTACAGGTACACGGAGTAATCCTTGCTAAGTTATATTGTGGAATATCAACGATTTTGCCAAATTAGGAACGTTAAATTATTTGCTGCCTTTACAGAAACGATCCCATTAATTAGGATTCAGTTTATGTGTCTTACTTAATAGCAGAAGTCGTGGAAAGTAATCGTAATAGCATCGATGATGTGTCAAATTTTCAATGCTCTGCTTAGAAATTTTTATACGTTAGTAATAAAGTTACATTTTAGAGTCTAGAATAACATATTTTAAGGAAATGATATGATTGGAATTCAAATTCTGCATTAAAACTTTTTTACAGGGTTTGCAGCGCAAATGTTAGGTTTTTGGTGTTGCAAACGTCCATAGGCCACGCAGCACATCCCTTTAGGTATTCCATGTGCTTGTCAGCTACATAAGAGGTATAAAAAAATACATTATAAACATATTTTAAAATAACCTAACCTAAAATAATTATTATTCCAAGTGCCAAAATTCTTCTGAAAATTACTGAGAGAAAGCGTTGTAGATGTCTACGCTCTCAAACAAATTTATGCCAGTTAATTCTTTTGTGGTAATAGGGCCATAAAAAATGCCTATAATGTGGTATTTTTTTCTAAATATCCTGTGTCGTAGGCCCAAAAATAGCCTGATAGATACTGTTTTCAAAAAAATGAATAATTTGAGGGTCGCTTGTGAGACCTTGAGACCCTAGAGGACCCTAAAAACTCTTCGGAAAAGGATATAGGGATTGATTTGCCAGGACTCGTGGCTGTACCTACCAACATTATATCACAAGTGACTGATTATTGCACCCGCTGAGTACGCTTTCAGAAAATTATTAAACATATTTATATAAAAAATGCCTGCTTCAAAATTCGTAAAGATTATATATAATTATATGCTTGACAATTTCGGTAGAAACCAAGAAAGTGAGTTATTCGCTTAGAATCTTTCAGTAAACTTTGACCTTGAATATATAAGAACGAGGACATGAGATTTCATGAGATTATGAGATAAGAATACTAATATAAAGTAGACACAACTTCATGACTTAATATTTAGCATTCTGAAGCTGATCCTCTTTTAGGCCTAAACAACGGAAGTAGGTAAAAATGACCTACCCAGTTGCCTTACTCTTCATTGTTGCATAATATATTTAGATTTATTTTATACTAGCTGTTGCCCACGACTCCACAACCCACAATAACCTGCCCCCAGCGTAAAAAGTGGTCCATGTGGATTTAACGTATTTTTTTCCCAATTTCATCCAGATGTGTTCTGACGTGAGTGAGGAAAAACTACCTTACATCGACACATCCTAAAAAATAAGTTAGTAAAATCTTTATTCATAGTACAACACATAAACAAAAAATATTTTAAAAAACATACACATAGATTATTGAGTTGTTTTATTGAACAAGTAAGAGATACAACAATTAAAACCATTTCTACCTCCGATACACCCGTTACGTTTCATGTCGACGAAGTGGTTTGGAGCTCAAGTGTTATCTTATTGGTGCTTCTAAACATTTTACTTGCTCTCAAAGGAAAACAAGCGAAGAGGAAAAACGAAAACGATATATGACACTATAAACCAACTCTCCGTATCAAGTATTTTCCCAATTCTAAAACTTCAAACAGGTTTTTCCCAAAGGATCCTGTCCATACACAATTTCTGGAAAATTACAAAATTGGACAAATAAACGTATATATAATGAATTCGGACGATAAAATTACGTTTTATATTGTAATTTTGTGTGTATATTGTGCTCTTTTATACAAAACCTTAGTTATAGTTTAAGGGTACATTGTAATCGCTTTGGGCTTTGTTTTAAACACAAAAGACTAAAAAGATAAAACCTTTGCACTGCCTAGACCGGTTTGATGAGATCGCCGTTTGACCAAGCCATTACCAACGGTAAGATAGTTCTTGACAGTTCCAAGAAAGAAGTAATCTTTTATAGACCATCGTCTGGTCAAATAACGCTGAGATAATGGTGAGTAACTTGAAAGAATACCGACTCTCAGGACTATATAACAGAACAACAATATTACAAGATGGCCTGATGGCCTGATAGCGGCAGGCTGAGTAATTGGTCACCGCACCTTCAAAAATATGGAGATTTAAGAAAATATCGTCTTCCTACGTCTGACGTATTTTAAGCAGGGTATAAAAAAGTTCCACCATTGTAACATGTTACGTTTCTGTAATGGTGACCCTCTTTCCTGAGACTTTGCCTTTAGCTTATCATCAGGCAAGGTGAAGTCAAATTGGAGTGTCCTATATATAAAAAAGGTGATCAAAATCTCTCCCATCAATAAAAGGACTGCCGCATGATGTTGATTTGACTCCGTCATAACAATTTAGCACCAGAAAGAAAGAAGTGCTCGTCATTACCATGTTGATTGGATTAGTGATTCAGTCCATATTGTGAAGAAACTTTAACCTACCCCAGTTACAGTTTTATTTGCCATGTTTAGTGAAGCTGCGTGGTTCCCGGCAGAGTAGAATTTGGACCACTCCATATCTTTCCATGTAGTGTCGTGCAAAACGACTAAGGGATAGGGCTATTTAACATCAGACAGATATACACAGCCCAGACTCAGCCTCAGATGCATGGTTCGAGTCAACAAAAGTGCCCGGAAAACAGCAATAGGCTCACCCCCTATTACGTGAGACCGAATACAGTGATTGGTGAAATGTGGGTGTTAATTTACCTCTGCCTAACCCTACGAGGACCCCGAGGAGAGGACCAGGTCGTGAGAGATGGCCCTGGGTCGGCGGGGTGCGAGGGATATGTCTGTCAACCTCACCTTCGGCAACCAAAACGACCCACAGGCGGCGTGCGTTTTAGTCGGTTCGAGTCCGACATAACCTCTCCCACCGGCTCCGGTGGGGAGGTATCCGTGGGGATTTTGCGCACGTAAAAAATAAAAAAAAAACCCTACGAGGATAAAGGCGTGATTATATATGTATGTATAGCGAACACCATTCTTAATATTGTCATTTTCCTATTTATCATCGTTTACAACACATTTACGTCCCTGTCCCACACACTCCAATACCCCAATTCTAATGGAAATTTTTCATATGCGCTCTGAAATTTTACTGCACGATTTTCAATCACTTAAAATCATCATTCCCATTGAAAAATATTTGTATTGTTGATTCTGGTTGGTTCACGTATAACTAAAAGGTAACGCTCGATAAAGAATATTCGACTGCGGTAAAAATCCATTCAGTGATTGGTGCCTGCTTCAAGCACATGTTTACAATAGTTGTTTGAAGAAGCTTCCACAACTGCAATTCATTTTATAGACTCTTCGAAATTGTAATACCACGATATTTTTAATACAACGATATTATTTCTTAACCGTCGCCATAAGACGAATATATGTATAGCAGAATTTGGATGGTTTCGGGAGAAGGTTCTGTGGCTTAGTGGTCAGAGCGCCCCCTGTAATAGAAAGATCGCAGGTTCTAATCCCGCTTGAACCGATACAACTTTTTCTATATCTTAATCGATTTGCATATTATTTCTGTCTGGTCAGTTGCTTTGGAAAAAAAGGAACTACTTCATTATACAAACCTGAATGTCAATAAAGATTTTGTAGTATAATTTATTTTATTTAAACTTCATGCACAAATGTACAAAGACGGACTTAACGCCACAGGCATTCTCTACCAGTCAACCCAATAGGTGATGCAGAGAATAACAAGGTATAATATAGTACCTAATACATAAAATTAAATGTGAAGAACATCAATCAACACTATACTTTTTTTATTTTACTAGTAATAAAACCCTGAACTGTAGTATTTAAATCTAATTCGTACCATAAGTGGTCAGTAGAATAAAAGAAAAAGCAATATCATATAGACCGGTCCTTTGAACCAAGTATAAGTAAATTCACGTTGATCAATGTTTTTCTTTCATTACGAAGTCAACACAAAGCACACTGTAGTTTTCCCGTAAAGTACACAGTTCACCTCATGCATTCGTATTACAATCCCCCGTTATGAATATCATCGAGTTAAGTATGTTAAGTTCATACGAAATTTTCTCATTCAACTTCTGAACATACGTAAAGTTTTAATTCAAGTTTTTTGGGTTGTCGTTTTTGTGATTCTACAATAATAAAAATCCCATATATCTAACATAGCCTGGTTAAAACCCTCTGATATTTCTACAAAGTGGTTTTTTTTGTGTTTTCTTCTTTGTAATGTATGTTGCTACTGTTTGTACTGCAGTGCTGAACGCTTGTATGTACGTCTTGGGGGCAATAACGTGTTGTTAGCAGTTCATTTTGCTGCTGGAGTTTTTCTTGAAACATGTATGTGAAAAGTGTTACGTAGCTGGACCTTCTAAACAAGTCGACGGGGAATACAACAATAATCAGATTTGCAATTTTTTCTAAATTTCATTTACTTTGGTTTAGATATCTAGTAAAAAGTACAGTGTTATCTTGAATACTTTTTACCACCACCATAATATTTAGATATAAGCATGGGGAGTCACCAAGACCCTAGGGTCTTGTTGACTCCCCATGCTTATATCATGCTTTTATCTTATTCTTATATCTTTAGATCTCTAGAGATCTGTAGCTAGTACACCTTCTGTATAATTTTTATGTGCCATCGATGTAGAAGACAAAGCAAGACTAGCCTTTAGTCTTCCCACTGACAAAGCAAAAACTCTGCAGTGAGAGATGTCAACTAGTTAAATTTACTATTATCGTACCTACTTTTGCAAATTCAGTCACCTTTGTTGAACTAAAAAGTCCCTAGTTTCTACGAGAAAGTTTGATGCGACCGCGGTGACCGAGTTTCAGTCTTTAAGTTATGAATCTCTCCACCACGAGCGAAACTAGTACTTTAATGACTTATCAAATTCTAGAATCACGAAGTTGATTGTAATGACCATTTTTGTTAAAAAGCATAAGCCTATAGAAACAAGCTTATTATCGTTGCAAAAGCAACTATATATGTATTATCATAACTTGACTAATAAAATTATAAGACGAGATATGTGGTGTAGCAGTAGAATATTAAGGTACTAAATCAAAGTTCACGGGATTTTATACTACTAAGGTACAGACGGCTCACTGGATGGAAAGTGGTTACCATATCTTGTGGGTGTCACATTCCTGCACTGCAAGCATTTATGTGCATGAATGTATCCTATTAAATGAGTACTACACAATCTATTTAATCTGTGCTTGAATATTGTCATAGAATGTTTATTTATTTCTATTCGTTTTGAGAACTTCATTCAAACACATAGGTGAAGTGTTTTATTAATTATCTTTTTAGGTGTAGTTACCTAGTCTGCGGTAATTATTATACCTAATTATAATTTCAGTGTCAGCAAACTATAAATTTTATATTTTACCTCAAGTAGCAGCAGAACGAATTTTTGTTAAGGACAATATCTTAGATAAATAAATTGTATTATATGTACGAGTATTATCCAGCTCTATATAGACACAAAAAAGTAGATTTTGTATGTTAAAAAAACTTAGTTTGATATTTTTCCATTTCTCTTTTTAACCCCCGATGCAAAAACGACGGGGTGTTATAAGTTTGACGTGTCTGTGTCTGTGTGTGTGTGTGTTTGTGTGTGTGTGTGTGTGTGTGTGTGTGTGTGTGTGTGTGTGTGTGTGTGTGTGTGTGTGTGTGTGTGTGTGTATGTGTGTGTGTGTGTGTGTATGTATGTCTGTCTGTGGCATCGTAGCTCCTGAATGACTGAACGAATTTCGTTTAGATTTTTTGTTTGAAAGGTATATTAGTCGGGAGTGTTCTTAGCCATGTTTGAAAAAAATCGGTCCAAGATGGCCGCCGCTACAAAAAGGACAGAGTATATATTTTTTCCTCAACTCCCTCAATATGGGTATCAAATCAAAGAGCTTGACGAGTAGATCCATTTAAAAAGTGTAAAATAAAAAAATTGCATAACCCCCGTCACAAAAAACGAACCCCAAAAAATCGAAAATAAATTGTGTTAGTTAGCCCTATAACTTTGATATATCTAGTAATACCTATTTTGATTCAAGCATTGTCATTGTCGGGGGGACCATGGATCGTTCCGATAATATGACATAGTGCTCTACCAGTTCGGGTCTCCCGACATGAAAAGGCTTTAATCAAAATATGTATTACTAGATATATCAAAGTTATAGGGCTAATTAACACAATTTATTTTCGACTTTTTGGGGTTTGTTTTTTGTGACGGGGGTTTTTTAATTCATTTTAGCGTTAAACCCAGTCGCATCCGAAGCTTTTACCTCGCAGTCTGGGGTTCGTTTTACCAGCGTAATTGCAGATTTGGCTGAACTTCCATATTTTCCATAAAGCAACTGCCATCTGACCTCCACAACCCAATGGTGATTGGATTGAATTGAAACGTTGCAGTAAGATTTATCAGATTATATATTTGTTTCCTTATTTGAGCAAATTAAACATATTTGTCTTGAGCTAGCTCACTTCAAATAGGTTTAATATGCTTAAAAACAAACCCACGTTATTCTTAATGAAAAGTCAAATGCTTTACCGTAATACCACACATGTTGTCTAAATTTAACTAAGCATTACTTTAATTAAATATACCATTAGCTTGTGATATTTTAGGACATGTTATTCCTAACTCATAAAACATTATGGTGTCGAGACTAAAAGTATCTACCCACGTTCTTCTAAGTTAACCCTAAAATTCTGAAGACAAATGAATGAAAAATTCTCTGTTAATTTTAAAATGATAACTCTAACCTACCTGCTTAACGGTAGCCTAGTGGTATGGGTAATGGACTGCTGAGACGAGGTCTCAGGTTCGATCCCAGGTTTTAGCATGGCACACACCAATGACTTTTCGATGCTTTTCGAAGTTATGTGTGTAGGTATTTATCGCATTGTTATAAGTGCCCGGTTAATGGCAATAGGCTCGCCAGCTGTTACATTGGGACCTAAACATAAACTGGCGAAATGTGGGTGCTAGCACCTCTGCCTACCCTTTCGGGGATATAGGCGTGAGTTTATCTTACGTTATGTTATAACTCTAACTGCTGATTTACATCATCTTATAAAATTACATTATTTTTTCAATTCAAAATTTAGTAAAATAGATATTGAATGTATTCTATAGGTCATGAATAAGTTCTAAACATGTGCGGATAATATTTTTTAATCCTCCACACCTGCTACAGATAATGAAACCCATATTTCACACATGATATGTGTGATGGAAAATGCTGATGAAGAAAATGGTAAACCATCCTTTTTAACCTCACCTAGTGAGTCTCATCAACATGAACCTACGCCTAAAATAAACGATTTAGCTTAGTGGAGGGATTAAATGACAATATCAATGAGTCTTCAAATTCGATCGGTCTAATAGAGCATGTGAGTAAACGAAGGTTAGGCAAGTAAATACTTATACAATTATATATTACGTTTTTAAGATACCTTTTACGTATCAATTTAAGGATTATTTCAGCGTGCCAAGTTTATCAACAATAATTACATCATCCAAATAAGACATACCAAAGTTAACGCATATTTAGTAGTTCATCAGACAATTTCTTTTACATAATTCAAAAGAAAACTTTTTTATTTCACGAGGGAAAATACTCAGTGCCTATCAATCGTGCTTACGTCAGGATGGAAGCAAGAACTTTATGTACAGATAAATTTTTAGGATATTTATTATTTTTATTATTTATCAGAAAACGCCTAGTTTTGTAAGTAAATAGTAATATAATAAATGTGTTTTTCTAATATAAAAATTAACGTTGTTTTATCATTCCTTTTATGTTTCCAGACTTCCATTTCCCTACAGAAAACTCCGGTAATAAACTGAGAACTGAAAATTGTTGCAACCTGGGAATCGAAACTGAAACATAATATTAATAACCACTTTGCTGTATGTACCTACCTAAAAAGAGATATTCGGTATAAGGACTCTCCCTAATAATCTAATAAGGCTCACTGGAGAGTTTTTGTACTGTCAGTGAGCAGACCAAAGGCTTGTCCTGATTTTGTGTTCTGCACTGAGGGTACATAAAATCTCTGTTCTTAGAGGGTCGGCAGTACGTATGTGACTCCACTATTGTTACACACGTTCGTTGGTCACGGTAACCACTTTCCATCAGGTGGGCCGTGTGCTTGTCTGCCACCTAAGTTGTAAAAAAAAGAAATGAAAAGCTTATTCCAAGAATTCGAAATTATTGACTATTGTGGATGTATGTATTCTTCATATTAATATGCTATCGTCATTCCACTGTGTGGTGTGGTGTGAGTTATCCGGTTTAATAACACTAGCACAAGTCGATTAAGATAGGAAAGTTGAATCGGTCCGGGCGGGATTTGAACCCACGATTTTTCCCTTACAGGGGGAATGCTCTGACCACTGAGCCACCGAACCTTCACCTGAAACCATCCGAATTCTTCTAACCATTCAAATCCAAAAAACTAGCACAAATATTAATCAAGCATATATTATTTATATGCGCGTGCGTAAATGGTCCTCAGCGCGAGTGTAACGCCCCTGGTGTTGCATACGTCCATAGGCCACGGTACCCACTTCCCATCAGGTGGGACGTGTGCTTGTCTGCCACCTAAGTGATATAAAAAAATTGCGAAATAACTGTTGCGAACAGCAACAGTTATTATCTTGCACTATAGAAAACTCTTTTCAAAGGTATTTTAAAGTAATATTCCCATCTTCAATAAAGGCTTTGTTAACGTAATCACATTTACAAAAAAATTTTGGTTCTTGGTGCAAAGGCTGGCCATCGCCATTCAGCGTGGCAATGCTGCATATCTGATAGGCTATTTTGCTGGTTGAACAATTTTGATATTTTTTTTTAATTTGGAATTTCTTAATATGAAAAAAAAAAGAATTTAAATTACATATCGAATCAATTTAAACAAAACAGTACAATATTTTTTTTTTGTATGTACAGTGACATAAGCTACGATACAAAGTAACTGTATCAGTATTAATAACATATTACCTTTTTATTCATAAGATATATAATTAGATATATCTTCTAAATGACAACTTCTAATAAACTGTTAGTTATTTGCGTTCCATCCGTAAATAATTCCTTCCTATAAATATTTTATCACTCAATGCTATATACCATAACCATTCCAACTTTAGCAGGTTCATTTAAAAATCTTATCTTTATCAAACTAACAAAAGAACATTGACTTTATAACGAAGAAATTCATCTTAAACATTTCTGAATTACGAGTTCTTACTTAAAGGGCCCTCAAAACTCTAAAGGGAATTAACGGAAAATTGTTTTGGAATTCTATTCTCAACTTTGATATGCTCGAATTTCGATCAGGGGAGATAATTAGTGAAGAACAGCTTGAAGTGGTCATCTAACTTGAGAAATTGAACTATAAATTACGGTGGCACCGGCGTCTTGACATAAGTACTTGGCATAGATTGATGTGCCGCGGAATTTGAGAAATACAGTATACTGCTTCAATTTATAGGGGCCTAATAAATAGATTTTGAATACAAAATTTATAGTGAGCGTGCATTCAAACATTGAAGGATGGTTTCCCGGACCACTTGCTATACTTTTAAACAAGAGTGTCTTTAAGAATACAAGCAAATTATAGGAAGCAATAATAGACATTTTTAGGGACACATCAATCATGTCATCATGTCAGCCTGGACACATCAAAGTCTATAATGGACAAGAGTGGATATAAAACAGGTTATTAAGGTGCCAGACCGATCGTCCACGGACCCACAATATCTCCATCTAATTCCTAAGAGAATAAGAAACGAAAGAAGAGACGAAGTGATTCAAAACGTCACTTACAGTCCAGGACATATTTGTCAGAAAACACTGTATAGTAAAAGATAACGTTTGTTAGGCTAGCTAAATATACCTAAGCTTAATCGTTTTATTCCTTCACTTCAAATAGTCAATTTGTTTTAAAATATTAGGTAAATTACGCTTTAGATCTCAAAAGCAATATCCACAGGAGACTATAACAAAACAGCTTTGTCAATAAACTTATTGTCGGAATAAAGTACTCTCTAAGGTTAACCCATTATTCAAGCCATAAAGGAAATCGTAAATATATAATGGGTTTTTATGCAAAGAAAGAGGATTATTCTATGTATATCAGTAGAGTGTTAAAGCTAGTTGCTATTTTTCTTGACGTTTGATTTTTATTCAATTTACGTACAATGAGCGCTTAAAAGTAGAGTTATTTACGTAGTGTATTATTATTTATGACATGAATTAGGTACATGATCATAGTCAATGCACGACATTTACGCAATTTACCAATATTCACGTAAACACCATCAGCTCAGTTCATTTCATTGTTGTGGGGGCCTAATGTAAATATAATATATAAATATATATTTATGACGTACGCTGAAGACATAACCTCCTCGGTTATGTCGGACTTGAACCGTCTAAAGCGCACGTTATTTGTGGGCCATTGTTGGTTGCCAGAGGTGAGGTTGGCACCCTCACACTCTCGCACCCCGGCCGACCCAGGGCCTTTTGTCTCGATATGGCCCAACCCACGACCAAACGGGTATAGAGAGGTGCACAATGTATCAAATCGAATCGAATGGAATCAAATTACATAATTACTTGTTCAGGTTCTAAACTACACAGAATTATTCATAATATTATTCATCTCACAAAAACTACTACAGTTATTGTGATGTGAATAATCCCTGCTTTATATATTATATAAAGCAAAAAAACGAATGAAAGACTAGTTTCTTTTTTACTTTCAAGCAACTGCGCAAAAATTCCATCACAAACAATAATACACCGTTATAGATACAGTGGACATCGAAATTCAGAACAATAATGGTGTCCATTCAATCAAACAGGTGATATTCGGTGAAAGTATACAGCTCCATCAGATATAATCGGAACAATGATGCTGATGAAATTTGTTCCGATACCAGTCTCAAAGAAGACGAATGAAGCAACATAATTGAAAGTAAATACTTCTTTGTTGTCAGTTGTTTACCTTTTGTTAATTTCAATTAAATTTGATCGATGAAAGAGATTAATTGTGAAAATCAAAATATGATTTGCATTTTGATGAAGAAAACCTTCATTTGTCATCGTACTGCTGGATGTTTTGTTGAAAACCAATAGTGCAGTCAGTGTCAAAGTTTAAAAATACAAGACCATTTACAAAATAGGAACAGTCAGCATATTTCGATAGTGAACACATTTCTTCTATTTGACGCCTAAAATATTTATTGAATAAATAAACAAAATAAACATAATATATATTATTTACTTGTAAAAAGAATTGCCAGTATCCCTGAACCGAACTGTCACCTGCATGTCGGTTGGGTTTATATTGCAAGCTGCAATGTCGGTGCACTTACTAAACAATGAACGAGGCTTTGGTGCAGGCTATCCTTTTAGGGTTAGATGACAGTTGCTCTTGGAAACCCGACTTACCAAGCATAATCAATACCTCAAGTTCCTAAAATACGAACATTGAACGCAGCTGTGATATAGCTATAAGGCTGATATTTATTTGATCATGTAATATATTAGCTTGTCCTTTGAGGATTACAAAAAAGCTGATCATATAAATTATTTATTATTTTTTCTCGAAGAATACATAGTTGGCTTTAGTGTACAACCAGCAAAATGATTTATTTCTGACTGTACCTTAGTACAACCAAAAACTTCACATAACATCTTTTATTTTTTTAACTGCCAGAAGTCAACTATTTGCTCGGTTCAGATTTAGTAAAGACTAGATATTGTAAGACTTCTAAACTCAAAAGACGGAGACGGTCGTCTTAGTTTATAAAGTTTACAAGCTTTCCCCACCTTTTCACCCTCTTACTTTAGTCCACATTCAACCTAACCGATCGATGGTCAACAAATTTTGCATTCTGATGCATTGGATTGAAAGGATTTTATGTACGATCAACACTATCGAAAACACAACACAACTCAAACGGCCATCGGTCCTTTGGCAAATGTGCCCAATGAAATGTATATTTAATTTAATGTATGTGTAGTTAATATTATTTAATTCACAAACGGTATCTAATTTATTTTAGATCTGTGGTTTTGCGTTCATTCAGTATCCTACATTAATAATAATAAACAACATATACTCAAAGTGAGTATCAGTAGAAACAAAATAATATGTCTCATAAATGTTATAAATGTTTCAATGTCGCTAATCAGACGGAGACGACACAGAAAGTCTGTCAGTTGCTGGTAACGCCTCAGGCGGCAATTTATACGAACATGGAGACAGCGCTTAAGTTCCTCAATTTTCTGACATGGATTTGCTTCCTCTTCTTCACGGTTGTTGAAAAAATAACATTGGATTCCTTTTTGTTATCCTTTGTATATTCATAAAGCTAACAATTATTAAAAATAAACGATTACTTTCTCGGTTCGTGGAATTGGATCATATAAAACAGTGACTTTATTTTGGAACACATTAATATTCCTGAGTGCTCAGCACCCTAGGATGGGTGCACAGATCATACGCACAACTTCGGGATCCAAACCAAATTCCCCAGCCAATAGGTGCAGGAAAGTCTTTTTCATTCGGAATTGGGAGGTCAGACGGCAATAGCGTAAAAGCTGACACAATATGTATCAAAAAGAACAAACGGACTCCGGACTCCAAAGTACATGTATGTATGCAACTGGGAAATTACTATGATTATGATTATAACAAAATAATATACAATAAAATGGTATGTACCTATTTATATACTTACCTTAATGTATTCTTAAACCGATTACCGTACGAACTTTGCATAAAAAGTAAATAAAAAAGTTGTTAAGCATTAATGAAGCTTGTGATTGGGCTTCTCCAAGTTTCAATCCCCATAATATTGTTGGAGACTTTGATGACTAAGAACTCAAATACTTCATGTTTGTTTCTTTCACGATGTTTAAAAGAGCAATATAGAGGGACTTAAAAATACAGCATATTGATTGTAGACGACGCGCCTCGCGATGACACCTAATTACCTGAAACATAAATGTAAATTGTTAAATACTTTCTTACACGTTATACATACATTTATTCAAAATTGCTATATTCAAGCATTGTTAACTATTTGGCCTAATTAGAATAAATTTATCTGTACTTACCGTTTATAAACAATAAACATATGCATCCACTGTGCGCACACTACATACGTCACCACGTTCTTTTACGAGCTACGTCGGTAGCTTGTCCCTTGAGTCGCTAGCCGAAGTACATCGAGATTGTACGACGCCGCCGTAGTTTGAGCTCAGTGATACATTTTCAAAACAGTAATTCGTTTAAATATTTTACGTACTAAAACCCACTCCACGCTTACCTGTATCCCGTACATTGATGTATCTTTTCCGTTTAACTTTAACTTGGCAAATTAACAATATATCTTCTTCTTTTACAAGATTTTATTAAATATGAATCCTACGAATCATGAACGTGAAAGTTTATGAAGATATTTGGATGTTTGTTATTCAATCACACTAACAGCCGAAATAATCTTTCGGAAATTAAGAATAAGAATCGTTTATTTACCAAGAATATAATTGACATTTGTGTTCACTTTTTAAAATCTATAGTAAGTAGTTACTAAGATATTTACAATATTAACAGATAAATGTTGTAAAATTATTAATTAGGAATTATTTAAATAAATTTGTGAATTATATATCATTGAATATTATTTATTACAAAAACCTATAATGTGTGTGTGTTATGAAAATAACTTTACATTTTTTCATTTTTTTGCCGGAGCACTTGCTTACCAGCTTGACCCCTTCAACTCGGTGCAAGGACGAGCGTTGAGGCTGTGCTAGCGTGGATTGTGCTCAGATGAATTGTTTAACATGATGCCCACAGCTACATTCTATAATCGCATCGCTCACCATAGGTTTGGATTATATCCTCACACATTGCGACCTGATACGACGCGCACTGTGCGGTATGAAAGAAACTTCAATTCACGCACGCTCAATCGGTGGAATGAACTTCTTGCTGCGGTTTGCCCAAGCGTCTACAATATAGGGTTCTTCATGAGGCGCATTAGAAGGTTTCTTCAGGGTCGGCAGCGCTAGTGTGACGACATTGGTGTTGCACACCTCCATAGACCGCGGTTAATAAAAATTCTGAATCGGAATATGATAGTGATACATATCATACATACATGCAATCACGCCTTTATCCCCGGTGGGTTAGGCAGAAGTGAATCAACACCCACATGTCACCAATAATTGTATTCGGTCCCACATAATAGGGGTTGAGCCTATTGCAGGATTCCGGGTACTATTGTTGACTCAAGCCATGCATCTGAGGCTGAGTCTGGGCTGTATATATATCTGTGTGATGTTAAACAGCCCTATCCCTTAGTCGCCTTTTACTACACAGCATGGGAAGAGATGGGGCGGTCCAAATTCTAATCTGCCGGAAACCATGCGGCTTTAGTGATAGAAGATATTTGCAAACAATTAATTTGACCAGCCTAGTTCTATTTTTGTATACTTTTGTGATATATAAAATTTATTATTTATTTCCATATTATTACATTAGTTCATCTCATAGAAGCACCCATAAAACCCGCATAGGTTTATCTTGGGTGTGAGTGTACATTAAATTTAATTTATATAATCAACAAAAAATACAATTATAAATACATATCAAACAAAAGTATAAATAAGTTTCGCCGGTGACGAGGAATAGTAAGTGCAGAGTAGGTAGGTGTAGTCTTTTGAGTGTAAACCGGCTGTTGTTTACGGCAGATGCAACGCTGTTATTTGCACCTACTTGCACGCGTTCGCTAATATACGCACTCTGGATACAGGATGATTGGTTTGCAACAATTTACGTATAGTATAGATTTATTTTTATTTTTTTCGTTATTTTATAGGTATGAACCATTTCATATTTTATTTATAAATTAAATATTTTGTCTTGGTTCATGTTCAAATATTATTTACTTTTGATGGGTAGGTAGGTATATGTTTTTGACTAGTCGTTTTATGTTGAGTGAATCTATTTTACTCCTGGTTTCTAATGGTATCTCGTTTATTAGTCTAGGTAATAGGTAGTCCGTAGTTCGCGTGCGTATATATATATATATATATCCGAGTATAAATGCCCGGATATGCTGTGTAAAATCAGTATTTACTCGAACTGGTGCGCTTCTATAGATTTCACGCTGAAGAAATCGAGGATAATCTTGCGATTCCAGTACTATCCTATACTGCATTTGAACTAATGTAACGATGTACAATTACTAGTCATTAAGTGTAGTGGTTTCTTCATAAAGAGCGTCGGTGTAGAATCTGAAAGGTTTTTTATATATGACTTTCCAAAGTAGTAGGACCGACACCACCTAATACCGTTATACAGTAACAGATAATTGATTCACATAGTACAAGAAGTAGAATTTTATTACTGACTGAGTTTCGTATCAGTTTAAAAATGTGAATCAATTTTCTGACACGTTTTGCCACTAGTTCGTTATGAGGTTTGAAAGAGAGCCAAGGATCAATAATTATAACACCGAGGTATTTGACACATTCTACTCTTTGAATTGAATCACAGGATCACTTAGTTAGGTTGCACATTCCAGAGTGGATTATGACGGTGGAGGGTACTTTAGGTTCGGACTGTCGTTTTGTAAAAACGTAGCTTGTTTTTTTTAATATTCTAAGACAGCAGGTTTCAGTCAAGCCATTGTTCGTCCCAGTTTCTGTAACACAGATTAATATTAGCACAGACACTGACGTTCACGGTTCACTCTGTCTCTTATAAGATTATATGATTTAAGATAATAGAATGGTATTATAATTTTGTTCAGAGAAGGGCACATTGTATTACGCTTTTATGCAATAAAATATTTTATTATTTATTTATTTATATTGTGTTATTGTTTTCTGAGCATTTTCATATATTGATACCCAGGATTTACCGTGTAATAGAATATCCGTACTATCGGCATAACAGATAGAATCGACTTCTGGTCCTATGGCGTTATGGATATCGTTTATGTACATAATAAATAGCATAGGGTTCATTTGGTACTGGAATTACATACTTGTAATTATACACTACATTATAATATATGGGAATATGTTCCCTATGATAGCGGGAACAGCTGTTAAAGAATAAATGCTGTCAAATTTGATAAGCGGACTTGATGGAGCGAATGCTTTTTATTTTACTAGAAAAACATATTTGGGAATTGTTGACGCTAGTTGGTGGCGCGATTCTCATGCCACCTGAGCTAGTGGACTGTATTTTGCGGGGGGTGAAGCTAACATGTTTCATATGACACTTTACACAACAAACAAGATAGGTGATCGGGTTGCCGCGGAGGTGGTTTAGGCAGTGAATGCAACCCAAGAAAGTAGGAGAGGATGCACTAACCTTTTATGACGCCACGTGCTGGCTGGGCCGGTGCACCGGTCTTCTCTTCCTGGCTCAGGAGCTGCTGCCCACATCACTAAATCACTTGAGGGACACACGAGAGGCACAATCCGATCGGTAAAGGTCTATGAAAGCGGTTAAAATCCAACAAACATTATTAATTTCTGAGAGTCGCGTGCGCTGCCGCCATTATTGCTCGTTCGATGCGGCTATTTCAACCACTGGCGGGGCGAAACTATTGTTATCTCACTTTAGAGGTAGTGCGGGAGGGAGATGGGTATAGGGAGCGTGTGCTCAGCGTCAACCAATTGAGACGATTTGAATTTACTACTACTGGCGCCACCATTCCCCCCGGCTTGAAGGGTTACCTTCAAAACGAAAAATGCGGAACAAATCTAAAGTCTAATCTAAATCTAGGTTTGGGAAATAACAACTAAAATATAAACCTAGATTTGAGCTCGTGCCTACTGCTGGCTAGGCAGAGGCCAGAGGCGAACAACCGGGCGCAGATACGATCCGGTTGCGGTTTTAACCCGTACAACACGAGTTATCCCGCGGGAATCGGGAAAAACTTCCTCTACTACTCCTAGAGGCCAATGTAAAGGAGGCGCATTCTCAGTCATAAGGACTACCACCGTACCTACAGTAATTGGGTTGGATGGAGTATTCCATTTTTGACGCGACTGCAGCGTGTGCAAATAATCGGTTCTCCAACGATTCCAAAACGATTGGACTAATTTATCTAAAAGAGCGTGACGAGTTAGAAGGTGTATTCTATCGTCATCAACATCTATTGCGGGCAAATATTTTAGAGGAGTCGTATTTAAGAAGTGAGCTGGCGTTAACGCTAATGGCTCTGACGGATCGCTAGATAGAGTCCGACACAGCGGACGCGTGTTCATCACCGCCTCTACCTGAGCGAGTACGGTACTCAACTCCTCGAACGAGAGAATCTGTTCGCCTATGACGCGAAACAGATGCGACTTAAGGCTTTTAATATTCGCTTCCCAATTACCACCAAAATGACTAGCTGCAGGCGTGTTAAAGTACCATTCAATGCGATTTTCGGCTAAGATGTGAGCGAATTCACTTTGGTAGTACTTAGACCGTAAGAATGTGTGCAATTCCGAAATACTACGTCGGGCCCCTACATAGTTTGTACCGTTGTCCGAATACATGCGCTTAACCGGACCACGACGCGACAAAAAACGTTTAAAAGCGGACATAAAATTTTGCCTACTTAAAACACCGGTCAACTCTATATGAACCGCGCGAGTTGTCATACAAATGAACAAACAAACATAAGCTTTCGTGGAGCGAATGCCACGACCACGAGCAATAGTGACTTTGAAAGGCCCAGCAAAGTCTGTGCCGGTGTGTACGAAAGGTTTTGCGGATTGAACAACACGACAAGAGCGATGATCGGCCATCTCAGGCGCGATAAAACGCGGGCGGAGTTTAAAACAAGGTACACATCTGTGTACTCTAGCGCGAATCAAATTACGAGCGGAAATTATCCAGTATTTCTGTCTCAAAATAGACATTAACAAATCGGGACCAGCGTGACAATTCACCTTATGATGATAATCTACTAACAAATCTAATACGTGGTCCTTACACGGGAGAACTAATGGATGCCTTTGTTCAAATCCTAAACTTGAATTTCTCAAACGACCACCTACTCGAATGAGTCCATCTTCCAAAAATGGTTTCAAGTGTCGGAAAGAACGACTACAAGGTTTGTTAAATTCTAAATTTTTAAATTCAGAAGCAAAATAACATTTCTGCAACTCGCGAAGTATGACCAATTCAGCTTTATCTAAATCAGCGGCGGTTATATGACCGCGCGTAGATAAAATTCTCAAAAATCGGCCTACATAAACAACACAACGCAACAGTCTCGACCAAGACGAGACGCGATTAGCCAACAACAAAATAAGGGACTCCTCACGTGGGACCGATACAACAAGCGAGTGCTTCTTCTCCTCGGGTGGTTCGGAAACCGTAGTGGGATTGAATTGACTAACTGGCCACTTATCTAACGCGGCATGAATCCAGGACGGTCCACTAAACCATAACGGGTGATCTAAAATTTGCGAAGGAAGCAATCCACGAGAGAGACAATCGGCTGGGTTGTCGGTGCCAGCAACGTGAAAGAGATTTTGTGGCGCTAATTCCGATTGAATTTTTGCCACTCTATTAGCGACGAATGTGTCCCAACGATGGGGCGAAGAGTGGGCCCAACACAAAGCGACTGTTGAGTCCGAAAAAGCTAAAATTCTACTAATATTAATGCGACTACTACAAGCATTGGCGATAGAGGTGATCAATCTAACTAACAATAGTAAAGCGCATAGCTCGAGGCGTGCCAGAGAGACGACCTTACGGGGAGAGACCTTTGATTTCGCGCTTATAAGGCTAATTGAAACCTTACCTACATTCGAGACATGAAAATAAACTACTCCTCCATACGCCTTCTCACTAGCGTCCGCGAAGCCTACTACCGTAACAACACTATGTTGCGATATACCTACATGACGCGGAACTTGTATTTGGTCAAGCACAGAAAGTTCTTTTCTAAAGCGAGCCCACAACTTAGCAATGTTGTCGGGCGCGGTGTCGTCCCAATCACAATTGGAAAGCCAAAGCTCTTTTATAAGTAGCTTGGCGTACAAAACGACAGGAGCTACGAATCCCATTACGTCCCATATCCGTGCCACACACGACAGGATAATGCGTTTAGTACAAGTTTGCGGGGTCGAACTAATTTTCAAACTAAACGTATCAGATGCGGGCGACCAGCTTAAACCAAGCACCTTGTGCGTATCACTTTCATCGAATTCCTTAACCGAAGACAATCGGTGCGACAGTGGAATCGACTCTAACGCAGTTTGCGAGTTGCTCGTCCATTTCACGAGATCAAATTGACCAGCCTTCATGAGACTTATAACTTGAGCGGCCGTCTCGACAGCCTCTGCCTCGCTATCTACACTATACACGAAGTCATCCATGTATAAGCCAGTCTCAATGGTGGCTCTCGCTTTCGGAAATGCATCGCCCTCGTCAGCGGCCAACTGCTTGACGGTGCGAAGTGCGTGAAAAGGGCTAGATTTAAGCCCGAAGCAAACACGATTAAATTCGTAAACCATTAAAGGTTCTTGCGGTGAAAATCTATACAAAAATCGTTGAAACCTACGATCGGATTTGCGCACTTCAAGGCACAAAAACATTTGTCGAATATCTGCAGAGAGTGCAACAGCGAATAAGCGAAAATTTACAATTATGTCAAATAAATTACCACATAATTTTGACCACAATACAAAATGTCATTAAGCGACACGGAAGTGCTAGTCTTAGCACTGCCATCCAAAACTACGCGGAGTTTAGTAGTAAGCTTATCTTCTCTAATAACTCCGTGGTGCGGGATAATGTGCGAAGGCTGGGTCTCGTCAGTGTCCGCAGGCGCAGGTGAGATGTAACCTTTATCTAAATATTCGTTAACAACCTCATCATAGGCTTGCTTTAACTTTGGAGACGCCTGCATCTTTCGTTCTAAACAAAGAAAGCGTTTTTCAGCGGATACACGGGAGTCACCGAGCGAAAAAATATCTCCCTTGAAAGGGAGCGCGACAACATAACGACCCTGCTCATCACGAGTAGTCGTGCGACAATAAATCTCCTCAGCCATCTTGTCATCAGGGCTTAGGATAGGTGGGACATTGACCTCTTCAATTTCCCAAAACTTGCGGATGGTAGACTCCAGTGGCGGCTCGACGGTGCAACAGAACGAAGCAGTCGAGTGACTAAAACTATCTATAGAAGCGGGTGCGGAACCAATTATAACAAAACCAAGAACTGTTTCCAGTGCGTGCGGAGCGGGGTACGTCGGTCCCCCTTGAACCTTACGTGATAACTGGAGGTGCGGGAGAATCGAAGCGCCGATCAACATATCGACGACTCCAGGAACAGCGTAAGTCTCATCTGCTAAAGGCAAGTCTTTAAATTTCGTTAATAAAGACGTGTCAACCGGGACGGTAGGCAACTGTTCAGTTATTTTATCTGTAACGAGCGAATCCATGTCAAACCAAATATTATTATTAAAACGAGATCCAAACCTTGTTTTAACGGTGCCATGAACAGCTGACTGTAAACCTCCAAAACCCTTCACCACTGAGCGGGTTGAACGCTTATTAACATTGAAACCAAGACGTTGACAACAATCTTGAGTAATAAAATTACTTTGCGAAGCGCCATCTAATAGCGCTCGAACAATGTGCGGTTTACCTAATGCATCAACAATAATGACGCGAGCAGTCGCGAGGACGACAGTAGTGAGCGCAGCATTAGCGGACAACGAACACAAGGTGACGTCATTCGCAGCGGTCTCCGGGCGGGCCGGAGCGCGCGCGAGCGCGGGCTGCGGCTGTGGCGCAGGCCGCCGTGTGCCACCGCTCGACGAACCAACTGTGTTCACATTGGATGCGGCATTACTATTTTCAAAATGAAGTAAAGTGTGGTGTCTCGCTGGACATTTGCGACAACTATTGCTACTATTACATAAAACAACGCGGTGTTTAGTACCGAGACAATTAAAACAAAAATTATTAGCGCGAACAAATTTATAACGATCACTAGGCGATAATTTTAGGAAACCCGGACACTTGTACAATTGCGAATGATGATCATTACACAAAGAGCAAACAGGTGATTGTACATGTGCTGGTGCGGTATTAACATAAGTATGAGTTGACTTCAGTGACTTCGATGAGGCATCTATTTTGCGTTCGGAACTAACAACTTTCTTCGCGCCTTCATGTTTCGATGAAGAGCGTTGCAATATTTTTATATGCTCGCGAACAAAACTTTCTAAGTCTTCGAACTTAGGAATTTTATTGCCGCGGTGATCCGACTCAAATAAACGAATGGTTTCGGAATCTAATTTCTTTAAACCCATATACAAAAATAAGAAGTCGCAGAGGTCTTCGATCTTTAGGTTCTTTACGGCGCGAATAGATGATGCGAAAGTATCTAGAAACTTCTCTAAGTTTTGATCGTTACATGCCGTAATGGATTTCAAATCAAACATCTGATCCAATTATGCGTTAGCTACCGATCTTTTATCCTCATACTTAGCTTTCAAAGTATTTAAAATTAAATTATAATTTTCGGCACTAAACGTAATTCCAGCGCAAACGGTTATAGCTTTACCAGTTAATTTTTCAACGAGATAATGCAATTTTTCGTGATCTGTCAACGAAACGTTCTTATCTATTGTATTCTCAAAACTATCTATAAATAAACACCAATTGCGAATGTTACCATCAAATTCGGGTATTTGAATTGGTGGCAACTTAGGTCGGTCGCGAGTGGGATTGGGTCGGTCAGACGGTTTCTCCAAACTCCTAGCGACGCGTTTGATACGACAATACAAATCGTCAAACGACGACAAGGCCTGATAACTCACTGAGTAATCGGGATTTAAATTTAACTCTAAAACGTTGATGTCATGTACTAAGGATTCGAAATCCGCGCGTAAACTATCCAAGTTTTCTATAGAACACAAGAACGAATCTCTAATAGCCAAATCAGAGGTTTTAAGTGCATTATCACAAATCGATTGTACGCGAGAGTAAATCATTTCTCTTTTAGCGTATAAAAGTTTCAATTGAACTTTACTATCGGTACTACCAACCTTTGGGGGCATTTTTACAAATAAATATCAAACTAAAGTGCGGTAAACAACAAATGAAATGACTTAATCTTAGCGGTACAGAGCAGCGACGCGGCGCGAACGATATTCCGTAGGTAGGTAGGTACTTATAACTGCGAGTGCAAGCTTGAACAAAACGCGCATAGCAACAACCCGATCGTACCTACGCGAGCTAGATCGCTGTCTAGGTTCAACTATTATTTCAGGGATTAAGTATTGCGTAATATCTATTCAAATTAAAATACTTTCGTATGAATTTGAATGAAATGCGAGCGAGGTACAACCGCGTACCTACCGTATTAGGTAAATACGATGCGAGCTAGCGGCGAACGGACAACTTAGAAATTGAAATAGCCAAATGCGTTAGGTATTACACTGTGCCTATGCACTAGGGTGTCTAGGATACCTAAGATCTAAACCTAAATGCCTAGATGCGGGGTTTTCTACTAAAATAACTAGGTATTTAGGCGCGGTGCGTTTATTCCCAATGGAATAAATGACAAAATGCGAAACTACGACTAAGGATTGATACGATAAGAGAAATGCGAGCGATGTATAACCGCGTACCTACCCATGTAGGTATTAGGTAAATACGATGCGAGCCAGCGGCGAACGGACAACTCAGAAATTGAAATAGCCAAATGCGTTAGGTATTACACTGTGCCTATGCACTAGGGTGTCTAGGATACCTAACAAAATGCGAGCTACGACTAAGGATCCGGCTCGACCAGGACCAAAAAGAATGGTGGCGCGATTCTCATGCCACCTGAGCTAGTGGACTGTATTTTGCGGGGGGTGAAGCTAACATGTTTCATATGACACTTTACACAACAAACAAGATAGGTGATCGGGTTGCCGCGGAGGTGGTTTAGGCAGTGAATGCAACCCAAGAAAGTAGGAGAGGATGCTCTAACCTTTTATGACGCCACGTGCTGGCTGGGCCGGTGCACCGGTCTTCTCTTCCTGGCTCAGGAGCTGCTGCCCACATCACTAAATCACTTGAGGGACACACGAGAGGCACAATCCGATCGGTAAAGGTCTATGAAAGCGGTTAAAATCCAACAAACATTATTAATTTCTGAGAGTCGCGTGCGCTGCCGCCATTGTTGCTCGTTCGATGCGAAGTGAATATGCGGCTATTTCAACCATTGGCGGGGCGAAACTATTGTTATCTCACTTTAGAGGTAGTGCGGGAGGGAGATGGGTATAGGGAGCGTGTGCTCAGCGTCAACCAATTGAGACGATTTGAATTTACTACTACTGGCGCCACCACTAGTACTCTTCTATCAAATCAGGCAATTGTATATTTTCCTACATTCATCTAAATAAATCAAGATTCTCTGAAATGAACAAAAAGTCAGTTCAATAAGCTTTTATTCTTATCTAGTGACGGTTCGGGAAAATGTAGACATCTGAAAATGTCGGCGTCTATTTCATCATAACGCTTTCAGTATGTTCAGCAAAGTCGAAACTGAGCGATTGATATTCACCAGATTGGATCAGACAACACTCCATTTCGAAGTATATTCGACTTTCATCTTGACATCAACGTCGGTCAAATTAGGAAATTTAATAAAATGATTGGCCAAAAGTAAACTATCAAAAAGATAGCACTGTAAGAACTCGCCTCGGGACCCGTGCTAACTAAAAAAACAAAAGCACGCGTATTACTTATGTCTCTCTTTATACTGGAGATTGATGGCGCTTGGTGGAACTTGTTACACTTATTGAATTAGGCCTTAGTACTTTTCTACAGCTTTCTAGTTTTACTTTATTTTTGAAAATAAGAAAATTGGAAACGTACAAGGCCTTTAGTCAATAATTCTGTCTCTGTTTTTGTAAAAACATTTATATTTTCTCATAGAAAGAGGATGAAAAGTAGAGCTTATGACTCGAGAACAAATTATTTTTCCCTCGGGCGATGGACTTTATTCAAAGTAACTATAATAATATTTTGACGGTTCAAGTATATATAAAGTAAATTTTGGTGTGTAGTAACTGTTTGAGAGCCACCTCTACCTCGCACTGCTCGACATCAGGTATATCATCGGTATAATGGCGCGTTAGTGGGGCTCCTGGAGAATCTTGAACCTTGATGTTATGGTTCTGCTCTGAGTGGTTTACGAGCTTCGTCAAATGGGACCTATGCAACTGCTTTTTTGATCGCATTCCGTATTTTTGGTGTGTTGGAGCGTCAATTTAGCTTTTGATAGTTTTATATAGAGAGTTGGTATATATTAATACTTTGAGTGCGTTTAGCTTCATTGGTGTAACATGATGGAGACGAGATATTGGATCGTAATATTTGTAGTTTGTGTAATCAAGCCTAATACCAACATTATACTATTTAGATAGATACTACACTATTTAGATATATAGATAGATAATTCCTTAGTGTACACTAATAGATTTACAGTAAGACTAGTAGGAGCATGTATATAGTTTAATTAATTATGTGTTATGTGTAAGTAATTATGTGGAATATGCGGGTCATAGATCGGAACCGTATTTCACGAGATCTGGCGTGAGTCAGGGTAGTAACCTTGGGCCTCTGCAGTTCATAGTAATGATAAATGACCTTCCAAATATAGTAAAAGATGCCCAATGCTTATTGTTCGCTGATGATCTTAAGCTGGCGTTGCCTATAAGAAGCGTCGAGGATTGTATGAGGTTGCAAAGGGACATAGATAGGGTTCTGGCTTGGAGTCAACTAAATCGGCTTCAATTTAACACCTCGAAATGTGCGGTAATTTCATTCTCTCGAGCCCGCACTCCTGTCCTGCATGAGTACAATATTGATGGTGTGCCGATACCTCGAGTCACGGAGATAAGGGACCTGGGGGTGAATCTTAATTCAGAGTTGACCTATCACAATCACATTACCAAAATCTGTCAGACTGCATACAGAAACCTAGGCTTTATTCTTCGTAGGGCTCATGGTTTTATAAATGTGAACGCCATTATAGCATTATATAATGCTTTGGTTAGGAGTCAACTTGAATTTAATGCAGTCATCTGGTCTCCACATGAAACTAAATATAAGGTCATGTTGGAGAGAGTACAAAACAAATTTCTTAGGTTTCTGTATTTACGTATGTATGGGGTGTACCCTTTCTATCCCTTAATGTATCCTACTTTGTTCGTGATGGGAATGGTGGGATACAATGAGCTTGAGGTCAGGAGAAATTTAACCTTGACAACGTATATATTCGCAATACTTAGAGGGAAACTCTATAATAACGACATATTGGGTTTGCTAGGTTTATGTGTGCCGGATGGGTACGTATGGCGACGCCGAAAACCACCCCTACTGGTGAAGCCTATAGGGCGAACGAACCTCCTGCAGGAGGCGCCCCTGACGCGTGCGATTCGCACATTGAATCTCATAGCTGCGGAGATTGATCTATTCCATTGTGCTAAGAGTGAGTTCACAAGGGTGGCATTACATATAATCTGCTATGTTAAGTTAAATGTTATCAACATTTAAAATACCTAATTATTGTATAGAATTTAAGCACATAGTTGAAAATTATAAGATAGCTACACTATTGCATTGGGTAATGCCTGTAATGATAGTTGTAATGAGAAATAAATAAATAAATAAATAAATAAATAAATAATTGTTGCTCGCGGCTCCACTCGCATGTAATTCCGATTCCATTATCTTTTTCGTACGGAAATTATTCACCTCTGAGTAACCCTCCGGGGATAAAGGCGTGATATGTGTGTATTTTTTTGTAATTTGTAAAAGATAAAAATGGTTCTTGTGGGTTTTCTTTAGAAGATAGATATATGCTATTATGTAGAAAGTGCAAACTGTTATGTAGAACTTTCTAAGTTATACATTTCCGCAGTACATTATTTTGTTCTGTCATCAATATAGTTTTCGCAGCGCACGCGATGTAAGGAATCTATTAGGTCATTCTTTTACACCATGGACTACATTATTGGAGTTTTAGTGAGGATACCTAAAAATAAAACAAAAAAGTAATATAATTCTCTGATAACTAGATACAAGGTGTTTTAAAAAAAAGAAAGAGGTAGGGAAGTGCAAATAAAGTTCTTTTTAAGCTATTTAACTTTATTTTTTGTAGATAGTTTATACTTTTATCAATCCAGTTCACTATGTTCAGAAAATTCAGTTGCAAAGAAAGAACTACCAACATTTAATATAATTATACATTTTTCTTCGTACACTAAGTTAATTATAGTTCGATTTTGTTGTTTCTCTGTACTGTCTGTTTATATATCTGTATATATTTTTTCGTATATTTAATCATAATACGAACATGTATGCTATGTATGTTTATAATTTGTATGTATGTATAAATATTGTGTGTATGTATGTATGAATATAATACCTATGTATGCTATGTATGTGTATATATAAGTATGTGTATGTATACGAGTATGTAGCGTTTAGGTGGGTATACTTTATTGTTATCTGTTTATTTTTCTTGTTAATGTATACTTCACATCCCGCTTCATTACCATATACTTCTCTGTTACTCAGAGATTTGCTAGGAGGAAAGATCGCTTTTTGAAGTAAGCTCCCCTTTGTACATGTTCCTTGAAATGTTTAATGAACTCTGTACTGTGTATGTGTATAAAGAATTAAGAAAATAAATACTGGGAAACCAAGATAAATTTCAAACATAGTTTCCCCACCGTACCAGGCGTACCATTTACATAAGCACTTGGTATATCGAGGTGACCGCATCGCCTTGCATTGCAAAATTCAATTTGCCACAGAATGCAGTACAAGAGTGTGAGCAAAAATATTCTTGCAACTTTTATATTGCAAGCCCATTCACTCTGTTAAGCGAGTTCAGAATAAAGTTATGTGCATTCCCCAAGAGAGCATTTCACCATCAAAAATTGCGGGAAATGTCCTCGTTGAATTTTTGATATGTACATAGTCAAAGCAAAGAAACCTAGCTTGTTGGTTGACATGTGTTCGAAACAGATATCTCTGTGAGTTTTACTTATTCGTAGATGCACAGCAGGATTCTGAATTCGAAAGTTAAGTATTCAGCTTTGGAAATACTTTTATTTATAGAGGAAGCGACAATTAGACTTCACCTCGCTTGATGGCATCATCATCATTACAGATATGTAGCATGTTACAATGGAGGCCTCATGGTTTTTCACATCCTGCTTAAAGAACCCTTGACTGTAGGAACTAGGAAGAAGGAAACACGGGAGCTAGGAAGAAGGAAACACGGGAGCTGGTAAAGAATTCCAGGTGTCAGTGGTGTGGTCTCCGAACCGCCAGGTTCTTGATCGGATACTATGCACCGTTTGCCGGTGACATCTAAGCCCTGCACGTGCAGTCCTTTCTTCCTTTTCTTTTCACCTTCACATACTACTTACCTACTAGTTCAGTTTAACAAATTTGCTATTTAGTTTACAATCGGGAATACGGTACGATATTTTCAGTCTTTTTGGTCTTCTCGTGTTTATATTATTTCATCCTATTTATAGCAAAAATATTTTAATTATACATAAATAGGTCACTGTGCAGATGATAATAGGTGTTACGATATTCAATAGGCCTTTTTGCTTCCTTATAAATTCTAATGAATTGTCGATGGTCTTAAATGTTTACATTTGTTTGGTACTTTTTGCTGTATACCGCCAAATCTTTAGTACTGTGAGAAAAATTGTTGCCTCTAAACGTGTTGCCATTACACAAAATAAATCACGACGGATTTCGTGTGATAAAAGTTGCTGTTTAACGCGTAAAGTTCCCGCTTATTACGTAAGAACGTAACTGATGTAGAAATATGGATATTCAATGCATCTCTACCTGCCCTTTTAAAAATATCAAGCCTTGAGTATTCACATATTATTATATACAGGGCGTCCCAAGGCAATGCCACATGGAGGGAAAGTACCTTAATTACTGTAGATGGGACATTTTACTGAAAGAAGCCCTTATTTTAATTTTAAAAACCATTTCAACTGCTTATATACATTTTAATAATTGCCTTGTTGAAACGGGTATCGAACCTGGTACAAGAGAAAAAAAATGGGTAATTAGTTTTATGATACCGATCGGAAAGCAAAATAACCCTTACGATGAGTAAGGGTTATTTTTTGCTAAATAAATTAGTATCAGAAATAAAGGGAACGATCCCGGTTGAACCGGGATCGAAGCAATTATTCAAATTGTATGAATGCAGTTTAAAATCGTTGTTAAAATTTAAATAAAGTCTTTTTTCAGTAAAATGTCTTAGCTACAATAATTAAGGTACTTTTCCAACATGTGGCATTATCGTGGGACGCCCTGTATAGAGATCGGTTGTCAACCAATGATAGTAGTCAATAGACAGCTTTACCCTAATTTCGACATATTAATAGTAATCCCCTTATAATTTACTAATACGAGGTGTTTTCTGTTTTCTTTATCCGGTACACATTTTATTGAGTGAACGTTAATTGTGCAAGCGTGAATTACACTACTTAAGCACCCTAAGAAACTTGGTGTTATTCGTATCAATCTACTACTATAAATTTCCTGTTTCTTGCAATATCAACGACACTATTTTTGACATTTCAATTCTCTGTTATAAAAAGTGAACAAAAAACTACAGTTCATCAGTCAAGTAAATAAACAAATAAAAACTTATTCCGGTTTTCATTTCTAGAAAATCGAGTATTGAATAGCGCACGGTAGCCTCGTATGTTGGTTGCGGTTCCCACAGACTTGTGCCATGTGGCTAGGTAATCGGTGCAAGAGGAAAAATCTCCACCAGTATAGCAGAAAGAAAGAAAGAAAATGTTTATTAACAACCTCTATTTGACACAGTTTATGTTTTATACACTTATACATTTTACGTTGAAGAGATTGTCAAAAGGTTACAACTCAGCATAATGTTGGGTTTACACCCAATACTGTTCAATTGCAACCCACAAGTTTAATGCAATTGAAATTCAATGTTATATATTTCCAATATATTGATGAACATTACATGCATGAAAAATAACTTAAAATTAAAATAATAATAGTAATAATATAATACTTAGAAACCGAAAATTTGATCAATGTTGAGTCAAAAGTAATAAACAAGAGCAACTAAAAGACGACTGAAGGATAAAAATTTTGATAAAAAAATAATTGAATTAGAAGTTGATAAATAAATGAGTCAAAATTAATTCAGCAGGAGTAATAACTAAGAATCAAGCTGAGTCACCATTGTCACATGGTATGTGTAAGTAATGGTGACCCTCTTTTCTGAGACTTTGCCTTTAGCTTACCATTAGGCAAGACGAAGACTAATTGACGTGGTGTATATAAAAAAAAATCATTCTCTGAGCCTTTTCTAAACTTTTAAAACTGGGGTCGGCTTTCTAGTCTAACTATAATGCGGCTGAACCTAAAAATTTTCCGTAAAACGACTACCACCTGACCTCCACTACCAATATCGAAGTTCTGTAGTTAGACTAGTCGGACTTGGTGTACAAATGCGAACTTAACTCAATATTGAGTTTTCTACCAGCAAACATTCACTACCGTCACGCCACAGAGGCTGTACAGTAGCTCCTCTAAATGAAAGAAAGAAAGAAAGAAAGAAAATACGTTTATTAGAGATTATGAGATTAGTAAAGTACAGTAAATAGGTACCTTTTCTGTGCTATTTTGTTCCCATGCACTGACTGAACTGATTACCAAGTCGTTACGTGTTTTCGTTTTTTATCGCAGTTGTTATAGATAAGTGACGAAAGCCTGAGTACTAGTTACATGATCTTAATAACTTTTATAAACATATAACTGCTATAGTTTAATTTTGCTTATGTTAGAAAATTCATCGTTGGTGGAATGTAACCACCATCGATTGAAATCTACAATGCCTTCTCTCAAATCCCCTTAATTTTACCCATGTCTCCGCTAAATTATACCGATTTTCCATGTGCTCAAATAACGTACCAGTTTAGTTTTATTATTTTTCAAATTCTTTATTTAAAGAAAAGAAAGAAAGAAAAACCTTTTTATTTTGGTACAGCATTGACTAACAGATACTTATATGCTATACACATTAAGAAACAATAAACACAAACAAATAAACAATTAGTCAAGTGGCACCAAAAAAGGAGCCAGTTCAGCATGGTGCCAGACACAAGTACCTGACGCTGGTTTTCAACTGGCTCCTATGTGGAGGACATCTTACACAAATTAAATTTACAAAAATAAAAAAAGAAAAAAAGAAATTAACACAATACAAAAAATAAAATAAAAAATAGAATAAAATAACAGAAAAAAACAACAAACATATTATTGGTAGTCTGTGGTTCGGCATTCCTCATAGACAAGAGGAGGCTCACCTCCAATCACAGAGCACCAAGTTACGTGACGTTACGCAACCACCATTATGCGAGCCAAAACAACAACACAACAAAAATTAAGTATTTCATCATAATTATCTTGCCTCAAATTATGCGTTTCAATACAAATATGGGTGGCAAGTAAAAAATACATCATAAGGTTACATGACACACACAATAAATGGTGAGACCACAAAGAAAAAATGAAAAACAAAAAAAAAAAACAAAAAAATTCTCAATATAGTGCAACGTAATTACATCATTTTGACTTCAAATTCTGCTTAAAACTAAGTTTACCACTGCTTTCTAGCCGCTAGTGGAGAAGAAACTCCAATTTCGAAACGTCGTGAATTCTTAAAACTAAATATGGACGAATGTACATTTTTGTGTCGTGGTATATTAAAAACCTTATAATAAAAATTTATTAAACGTTAAAATAAAAATAAAAACGAAAATAAAAATAAAAAGGTTAAAATAAAAAGGTCGCGTGCCTACTACAATATTATGCTGTAGTTCTACCATTTTAAGAGGAGCTTACACCAGTTCAAGACAGATAATTTTGTCTTTAAGTAATTAACTGTCCTATAATATGCTTCTACATAAGGTGGTCTTAACAAAGGGTTTAAATTTGATATTAAGGCAAAATATATACGAGTAGGTACATTGTACGGTACAGTAATCTTAAAATGCTTATTTATATTAAGTATTACTATACTTAATATAAATAAGTTAATACCAAATGTAAAGGATAGTAGTAGTAAAGTATTACCGCCTCTGCCTCTGTGGCGTGGCGGTAGTGAATACGACTGCTACGCAGGAGGCGCGGGTTCGATTCCCGCTCAGTGCAAATATTTGTATGCAGGAATATGGGTATTTGCATTGGTCTGGGTGTTTCTATGTATAATATGTATGTATTTACAAAAAAAAAAAGTATTTAAGTATGTTTATCCGTATTCTAGATTCCATAACACAAGCTAGTTAAACTATGCTTACCATGGGTCTAGATAGCGTTATGTAGAATGTTGTAGAATATTTATTTATTACCTACAACATTATCCAACCTGAGTATAAACCCTAATTTTCTACAACACCTATATGAAAAGTAACATACTTTTTCTTATATAGTAGCATAGATGAGGGTAGGCCCTGGGTAGACAGTGAAGTGGCATATTAAATTATGCGTGACGTAGAAGGTAAAGAGGGATAATCCTACAAAGTCGCGCTACTTTATTGGACACGCATCGTTTTAGGTTGGTTGCTTTTTATCATCTGTACTAAGAACCTCTATAATTCAGGGAGATATTCGTTGCTCAGGTGTAAAGGTGCACAATTCCTTTACAAGTATAATATAATATGATAGCATACTAATATACACAGTGAAAAGAAACGTGAAGAGTAGGTATTGTAGTAATACGCTAGTCACAAACTTAAAATGATATAAGAGTAATGTCAATTTCTAAGGTGATTTTCCATTCGTGGAAAAAAAGGGTAAAACTTGTTAATTCTTGTTAATGCCACAGCCCACCTGTTAACATGTACTACATTGCCGTGCACATGTACACCGAAGTATTTGTTTATCATTAATTTATTATAGACTTTATTGGACGCCAATTACAATATTCATGCTACAGAAATTGAGACAAGAGCAGTACAAAGGGCAGCCTTATAGCTTGATCCTATGATCTAGTAGAAGAAGGTATATTCAATGATATCATCTATTAATTTTACTAAATATGCATCAAGATTATGATAATGTACACGAAAATGATAAAATATATACTGTGGTGTATAATTTAATCACTACAAGCTTTTTATTAACCAATCATGTATGTATATTTTTCGGGGCAAAACTTGCAGCTCGATACTCGTTTAATTTGAATGAAATAGACCTTATGATGATGGGATAGTGAGGTGGCCAAAGGATCTTTTATTTAAATAAGGTAAATTTATAGAAATTGGGTTGGTTTGTTTTGTCTCAAGAAACTATCTGGCATTACATGGTAATCGGGGTCAGAACTTTTAAACTGAACAAAATAAACCTAACGAACTTAAGCTCATTTGTTTTGTCTAGTATCCATGTAATACTATTATTCAGGGTCTGAAGGTAGATAAGATAGGTACGTGGTCAGGGGAATTTTTGATTTAAACGTATTTGAACTGGTTTGGCTGGTCTTGGTGAGCACAACTCTTTGTAAAAAGCAAGGTTATGCTTGGAAGATTTTAGCACTAGTGCTAAGCTCTCGTGTCACCAAAAGTGACTATGGGATCAAAGTAAAAACACGATACCTCCATACTGCTATTAAACCACCTTACATTAAAAAGGAAAATACACTACACTAGGTATAAAGACACCAATTCTCACCCAAGCCTCGTAATCTCACGCAGGATGCAAGGTCTGCACAGTAGTTGGAGCCGACGAAAAAAGGAGTGGTCTTAGGCCCGCAAGGGTTTATAAAGATAACCCTCAAGGGAAGTGAACATCACGTCTTTTCCGCTTCAAACATTGTAGCACACCGAATGGATCCTTGAGGCAACGCAACTTAGTACCTTTATCCTAGCAAAGCCAAATGATCGGCCATTAGCTGAATCTCTCAAGTTGGTAGATGCACACAACCAGACACAATCAGTGAATTTTCTTTACTAGACCGACAGATAAAAAATTAAGTAGGTAATGAGAAGTTTTTGTCGATATAATAATCATACTTTTGAAAATAAAGAAAGAATTTGTGCGGTACTAGATTTTGAAATTAGCACAACGCTTGCTTAGTTTGTACCATAGTATAAGTATACCAGGTTTTTTATAGAAAATTGGAACTAACATCTTGCTATGTCCGTCTGTCAGTCTATCTGTCGGTCTATCTATCAGTTTGTCTGTTACGATTTAATGCCTAAACCACTGAACCAATTTTAATGAAATTTGATAAATTAAAAAGGATAAATTAGATCGTAAACGATTTTTATATTCCATAAATAGGGTAGATTAGACCTTGGGGAAGACATAAACTGTTTGTTCGCAATAACCGACACTGACAATGGCTAGTCTGTTATAATTTTTGGAAGTCCTAATTGGTATTTTCCGTGACATCACATTACAAAATATTTCGTGTTGATTATTGTTAACACGAAATAAATGCTTAATTTTAAGTACAAAATTAACGAACAAACGAATTTTACTCCCTTTCCTGCAGCTTATAGAAACCTATACCTGGGATAAAATTGTACTGTGTAAAAGTAACGTATGTGTATCTTCATGATTGACTACTATCTCACTAGTTAGTAAGTGATGATGTGGTCGACAGTGGAGCACGCTTGCCTAGAAGTAATCTATTCACTCTAGTTTTGAAGACATTCAAGTTGTAGCACAGATTCGGGCAGGGCATTCCACTCTTTGGCAGTACGCATGGTGAGCGTATCTCATTTAATCATATCAGTTACTTGAGCCTTTGCCTCAATGTATGATCCAAATTGAGGGTAGAAGTAAGAGAAACGACAAGAAGCTCGAGGTGGTTGGTTATCAGAGCGGGAACACCACAGAAAGTGAGCTTCTGCTGAAATTGACTATGCTTCTCTGAGAAGAGACACGCCTGAATTTTGGTTGCGTTGAAGTTGACGAAATTGGCATTTCTCCAATTGGAGACCAACCGTTCAACCATGGCTTCCCTGAGAGACCGGATGGACCCGTGCTAATTGGGGCCCGGTAGAAACTCTCTATCACTGTGCTGTCGTCTGCGTTCACAATGGTACTAGGCTTGAGCAGATCATTGATGTTCAGCAGCAAAACTGTAACAGAGATTGTCCTGACTGAGGCTGTTCTAAATTTCAGCCAGATTCGTTCAGCCGTTATATTATAAGCAGTAGGTAGAATTCGACACTTCAAAATTTTTAAAGTATAGTTCGAAGTTTTTCCATTTGTAAAGTATAGTTCGAAGCTACATTATGTTTTAATGTCCGTGTTGAAGTGTTAATGTTTTCCTCGTATTATATTTCTTCCCTTATACAGTTTACACTCTACTAGCATTCCCATTTTAGTTGTAGTTTTTCTTCCTGTTTCCTGTTGTTTTTCTTTGGTTTGTTTACATTGTTTGTTTCATAAGAAATTTATCTATACTGTGATAATTAATATAAAAACAAATATTTAGGTATTTTGTTAAGTGGATTTTTTATTTACCGGCACCTATTAATTTTCATTCAGTTTTATGATTAGCAAATGGGTACAGCCTGCTATCAAACTTTGTATCATAAGCAATTTATATACATTGTGATAATTAATATAAAAACAAATATTTAGGTATTTTGTTAAGTGGATTTTTCTTTACATTTCGTTCCTTTTTTACCCGACTGCTAAGAAGGGTTATGTTTTTCGCGAGTATCTTGTAGGTATGTTTGTAATATTATTTATTACCTCATATCTTCTAAACTATGGGACGGATTATTTATTTAATATATCGTTAGATTATTTGTCGGTATCCCGAATGATCCTAGTTAGGTGATGCGAAAAAAATCCTACATGACCGCGTTTAATGGGACAAAAAATTGAAATAAATTGTCTACTGCGATATGGGTATCAAATTAAAGGGCTTAAAACAAGAATTTAAAAATGGTATATCAAGACCATTTTAACTATAAAAAAATAATTATTAAAAATAAAAACCCAACTGATGCAGGAAAGATCGAAACAAGTTTGGTAGCAGGCGGCACCTACTAATTTTCTTTTGGGTGTTATGATTGGCATCAGTCCGGGTTTTTTTTTATTAAAAAAAAGTTACAAATATCAAATTGATTTTAAGTAGAAACATTTTGTTTAGATTCTAAACTGTTAAAATACTAGCATCAACATATTTACAAAATACCCTAAAAAGATGATAACCGAGAGTTAACGAATGTGGGGCAATTGTAAAAAACAAAAATATTCTATAAATATGCCGTGATGCAGTTGTACAGTTAGAAAACGAAGCAGAAGAATATTTAATTGTTAAAAAATAGAGATACTATCATCTAAGTGGTATAAAAAAGAAATTTATGTAAACATCATGTAAACAGATCAAGTAATAAAGGCTCTTTTAGTTACCTTTGATACTAATAGTTTTGTATTAAACTTAGTATCTACTAAGTATCTACTGTATCTACTGGTACTAAATAGATGAATGCTTACGATTGTGGTCAAATACTTGAGATAAACTAAACGAGGCACCTCCATCAACGTCGGTTGTGTGCGAAACCTGATCCAGATAATAACCTCATTGTGAAGATAACACAGGAAAAACAAAGAAGCTTTAGGTGGTGTTTATGTTGGAGGCATTTTATTCGTGTTCTTTACTTTTCCAATCATAAATATAATGCAATAATAATCATTTTTGTACTTTTGCAACATTGATCATTAGATTGTGATGTCACTAAGTAGAACTAAAATCTCAACTTTGTTTGAGCGAAGGCAACGATATTCTATTTTGTGGCTCGCTGCTCATTTTAATTTTACTAAACTTTCTCTAAAAAGGGAAAAGTACTATTTACCATCATATATTCAGTTTATACCTAGATCGCTAAACCTATACGTATTACCTACCTAAACATCAATTTAAATCCCTCTTCAACTTTTACAGGTATGATTTTTTTACATCTTATTCAGAATTGATTACTAAATAATCTTTTAAAATCTAAAAACATGCAACTGGTGGTGACCCCTTTTTGTTTTTTATTTCATAACAATCTGGCGAAAAGGGTATACCATAACGTTCCCAAAAAAATACACCAAAATTGGACAGTAAATGACACGGCAGTAATATTTCCCCCTATTAACCCATTCACTCACCCTTTGTAATTTTATTACATAACAACTTGTTTCAAATTGAGTAAAAATATTCCTGCCAAATATCATCAAAATTGGGTTAGAAATGGCGCAGCATCAAACTCATACCCTCGCCTTCTGAATGTTTATTTCGCAACAATTTTTTATTTAAAATTAAGTACCAAATGTTTTGTCAACAATATAGGGCCATTTAATTTTACCACTCAAAAATGTACAGTCAACTCTTTCAACTCGTTTACCCGCTTTTTCGTTATTTCTTTTTCATAGTATATTATTTTGAATTTGTAATTTTATAAAGAATATTTCAACTTAATAATATACTCGTAATCTCTGCAAATCCGATAATGACAATCGCAATACGTCTCGTATTTGATTTGGGATATCTGATATTGTTTACATGATCTATGGAGGTGACTACTAAGCCCACAGCGGATAAAGACAGTACTTAATGGGAGCTGCGAGGAATTTACAAAATCAAATAGCATATTTTTTGTTTTGCTCTATTGTTTCCTCTTTAATATGTCACATTCTGCCGGGGTGACAGCTGGTAACTTTTTTGACCAAAATTATAAATTGCAACATACATTATGGGTCATCGTGACGGTTTTGTTTACGGTTTACTCAATTTAAAGTTTGCAATTTTGTTATTACCAACTTTAAATTGAGTAAAGGCACGATTCTCGCCTTTACATTAATCATTAATTTAGTCAGTGTAACTTGCATATGTGATGTGTCATTTGCTTACTTTTTTAAAGATTTGAAGTTTTTGTAAGTAGGGTAGCCAGAGCTCACTAGAGAGTTTATGTGCTGTCAGCGGGAAGACCAAAAGCTTGTCCTGCTTCATCTTTTACACTGACGGCACAGAAACTCTCTGTGCTTACAGGGCGAATGGCGCGAGTGTGACTCCCTTGGTTTTGCACACGTCCATAGGTCACGGTAACCACTTTCCATCAGGTGGGCCGTGTGCTTGTCTGCCACCTACGTGGTTTAAAAAATAAATTTATAAAAAAACTTTTGCAACATTGATAAAATTATATTGTGATGTCACCAGCACTATGATCTCGACCTTACATAAGTAAACAATATATTATCCAACAATAGACTCATATAGCTTCTACCTGTACTTTTATACCTACTTCATCCAATTTTAGTTTAAAGTTTGGTAATTTAATAACTGAATTCAGTAAAACAACTGAACAGCAATAATGATGAATTACGCAACAAACAGTTGCATATATTAGTTATAGGTAAAATTATTAGTTTAGGTAAACCATGTCAATGGTAATCAAAATAGCCCTATCCTTTACAGCCACGTCAGTGGCGTAATATACGGTTGCCTAAAGTGTGGGTGTATCGAAATATCCGAGAATGATTTGAGGTAAATTATGAACCTACGTAGGTGGAGGGTTGTAGCAAAGGAATAGTTGCATATTAGTGAATTGATTAATTCATCACTATTCTGTTCTAATAATACGAGCATAATCGTATTAGGTTAAACACATTTTCTTAAAACTGACTTAGATAAAATACTAACAAAAATAATCAAAGTAACTTGGGAATACAAACGGTCAGAGCTTCAAGTTTCCAATTGTAAACTTTATACTTCAAAACACAATAAGTACAACTTAAAACATATAGCTTAGTTAAAGAATAACTGTTAGGATGAACAGGTCCGAGGAAAAAAAAATTCGCGTAATTTGTGATAAAGTAGAATACATATTTCTTCGTCTGAGTGTCTTAAACGAATAAGAGATTAATGGAGCTAGAAAACGACAGCCTCTGTGGCATGGCGGTAGTGAACACGGCCACTACGTAGGAGGCGCGGGTTCGATCCCCGCTCAGTGCAAATATTTATATGCATGAATATTTATATTTACATTGTCTATTCGTGCCACGGAGAGCACTTTAAATCGTCGGTCCCGGTTGCCATACCAACATCTATGACAGTCGTTACAGGTAGTTGATGGCAAGTCCAACAACTGGTCTAACCGCAATGTTTCGACATCACCTATGGGTTGTGGAGGTCAAATGGCAGTCACTTCACGGAAAATATCAAAGTTTAGCCAAACCCGGTAAAGGGGACCCTAGACTCTAAGTAAAAGCTTAAAAAATGCAACTAGGATTAACGCTAAGAGGAAGAAGGGTTAGAAAAGTAAATAGACAGCACATGCAAAACATTTTCCGTTTCGTTCAGAATTGAGGATAACAGGCTCGCTACGTGCATATAAATGTGAAACCTATAAACAAAACTCGTAAATGCTGCTGAAATATACCATAGCGCCATTATTATATAAGATTTCATAAACTTCTAGTGAGTATATTATGCATTGTAAAGACAATGAACAACGAATAGATAGGCGCCTTTTGGAATTTAACAAAACCACCATTTGTAGAATCTGAGAAAACTATGTCTTTTTTTTTACGTGCGCAAAATCCCCACGGATACCTCCCCACCGGAGCCGGTGGAAGAGGTTATGTCGGACTGGAACCGACTAAAACGCACGCCGCCTGTGGGTCGTTTTGGTTACCGAAGGTGAGGTTGACAGGCATATCCCTCGCACCCCGGCCGACCCAGGGCCATCTCTCACGATTCGGCCCTCTTCTCGGGTGTGGGGACTACAGAGTCCCCAACTCGTCCCCGGGAACGGGGAGGCGCGACAGGCGCGCCACCGCCGCGGCCTGCTTCTGCCAGGGTGACAGGCGGCTCCACCTGTCACCCCCAGGCCTGCGCTCATGGGGGGCGGAGGTCGTTCATCGACCTCCGACGCCCGAGTTGCCTTCGTACGCGGGCAGCTTGGCTTGCGATCCTTCGTCGCACCCGCTGCCGCTCCCGCCCCGCCTCCTCCTTCACGAGCATTACTTGCCCGCAGAAGGAGGCACCGGCCGCCCACGCAAACTATAATGTCTTAATTTTATTAGATCTTCCTAAATAAATATAGAAAACGGCCGCTTACATGCCAGAAACAATTTATATGACAAAACTAAACCAATAAAACACTCACTCAATTCAAAGGAACGCGGTGATAAAAATCACTACGAATTTCGAACTAATCCGTCCAAATGTTTATTTATTTATTGTATCACCAAACTAAATTATTAATCTATCAACAACATTGCCGTTTACATCTTGGATATGATATATACCTAATAAACAACATGATTTATTTATAAAATGCAGATTATTAATGCACATTAATGTAATGTTGCAGGTGTTTAGCTCGTTAGGGGACATCTTAAAAATTCCACCGGTTTATATTTATATGGATGTCGTAGTGATTTTTGTCACTCAACGCCGAGTGTTTTATTACACTTCGCTTCGTCTCTTCTCTTAATTATATTCCTTCTGTTGGGAAAAAAGGACCGACGCATTAAAGCGTCAGATTTTCTGATAAATTTAGCTCCCCTCTTAAGCTTTTTCAGTTTGAGTTTATAATTAACGGAGCTGCAATATAATGTAGTTTCTTTTGGGTGTGTTTACTAGCTCGAGTCCTTTTCAAGATTTCTTAACAGAAAAATCACTCACCTATTTTTTTTCTCCGTCTTTTTCTGGCAAGGAGGTAAAGCGTTAATGTCGCTACTAATTATATTCCCCAAGCCCTTTGTAACGAAGTAAAGTTTTATAGTAGGTTATTTAATGAAGTTAAGTGAATTGAATAAGAGTGACTATGCTACCTATACAAAGTAATTAATTAATATTATTGTGACTACCAGCTAGGGTAATAGACCTGAGATAAATAAAATGTGATTTACAATTGATACAATAATTATAATCGAGTTAGGGGAAGACATTATATACATTTATATTATCATATTTATATACAAGATAATAATATCAATGAACCTCAGAGGAAGATTCGTAATAAATATTCTGCCGTGGCGTTGTTCGGTCCTTTGTGCACTTAGCTAGTGGACACGGGGCTGGTGATGGTGCCGGTGTTCCAGGGTCCTCAATGGTGTGCCTTGCTACTGTAATGATGGTGCGAAGACCCTGGAAAAGAAAGAGTGCGGGTCACTTTGTCACTAAGTAAAGAGTATCCTTATAATGAGTATCCTCAGTGGCATGGCAGCGTAGCTAGAAACTTTAATAAAAAAGGACCATTTAAGCAGCGCAAGCTGGCGACGTGACCATCGGTCGAGCATCGGTAGAGGTCATCGGTCTCATGGCAATGAAATATAGGCTAAAATAATACAGTGAAACACATAAAAATAATACAATATAAAAGCTGCACCGCTGAGAAGTCTTCACCTGTAGAAAGAAGTTGGAAATATTATTCTCAGAATTTAACCGGAGCTGACAACAGTTGGTCACGGCGTCAAAATGACCTTTCCTGGCGAAGGTAGCCGGAGAAAGGGACAGTTTAAGAGCTGTCAATAGACAACTGAGTTAGTGATGTCTAATCTCGCTCGCAAAACCATATATAATTAGTTACTTTTATCGAAAAATACTAAAATATGGATTATTTAAAAGAAATCATTTAATTTTATTTATACAAAAATCTACAACGTTACAATACCCCGTCAATTAGCTCAGGGTTTTCGGTAACCAAAAACCTGATACTGACCTACTGAATAAAACGCCTGACTTACGGTTACACACACATACTTCCTCATATACCTTCCCTATCATGTTCATCCATACCTTGCGGTTACCACTTAAATAATGTAGCACACGCGTTCCCTTCAAAGAGAGTTTCCAGGGTGATAAGCGCTGGACACTCAGACGTAAATCGAACAAGATAATACACATTGAAATGTCAAAGACAACGATTTCAATGGGAAGAGAGAGAGCAATAAATAGCACAATATGTTTTTCACTTTAAAAAGAAAGTGATATGTTTTTAGTATAGGGCTTATTTAAGATGTATACATTACCGCATCTGCAATGAGGCTTATTTAACGAGTTTACAAATTGCAAGGCAGAAGAATAACAAAGATATGTTGATGATAATGAGGCTTATTTTCGGAACATAGTTTGCACGACCGCTCAGCAAAATATTGGCAAAAAACCATAAAACCGGTGACTGGTTGAATATATATAATTTAGGCTACAATATTTGATAGCTGATCATTTGATGTTCAAAGACGAGATTCAGTATACATTCCATCATTTTCCTTACTACATGTTTCCAGTTCCAGTAAAAAGACAGGCTGTAATGCAGCTTAAGTGTACCAAATGAGTCCTAATCCAATTGTAATATTTTCCAGAACGTTTAGAAAATTCTCAGTGCCATATAATTTTTATGATTTGTTCTGGCAGAGTTATGAATTAACTTTTAAGGAATATACGCTAAGTTAAGCCAATTTAATTTCCCCGCAATTATGATGTAGATCAATTAATAGTTATGTTAATACCCCACGTTCCCTAAAATTTAATTGCGCACGCTACTTAAATGAATTAGTAATCATATAATTACTAAGTGCGCACTTAATTCGCCACCAAACATCGATGCCCAGAATTACAAACATGACTACGTGCCTAGAATATTTTCTATGACCCTAAAATCTCAGTCTAGCATAGCCCACGTAGCAGTATAATCATTAGTTAGAATGCTAGATTTTATTAGCCATTAGTCTTGAAGCTACTTACAAAAATATCAACATTAATCTATCTATAAAAGAGTGCTTCATAAATCTTTAGTTGAAGGATATTTTATATCATTTAAAATAATCATGTACAATAAATAAATCGCGATGAAATCCACCGAAAATTTATTTCAAATATTATTCTATGTTTTAGTTCAGAAGAAGTACATTAAATTAATATAAAATTCTATATATATTATATCTTGGAGTTTGCCTAATAATTCAAACAGTCCCAATGTTCAGCACCTGGGCGAGGCAATAACAGGCATTTGGTGTCATTTATCGGACACACCGGCACTTATTGGCCCCCGTGAAATATTAGTTATTGGCCTATAGCGTGTTATGGTGTTTTTGAAGGTTTTAATGACCTTCTATTGTTTCCGGGAAATATGGGGCCTATAGAGAAGTGCACTTATTTTTTATGAGAAAATAAATTTTCTTGTTGTAGCTATTGGCATGAAAATATATTTCTTTTGATATAAGCAATAACGCATCAAACGGCAGCTGTTAGACGATACACTTTATGGTTTGGTGCATAGCTTTATATTTTACAAAAATATGAATCACCAAATGAAATGAAAATCATAACTTTTAAACTATCTAGACAAAAATATTATTGGAAATAAACGTGATCATGGTAATGGTTGAAACGTCAGGCGAACCAAAAGTATGTATTTGTACATATACCATGATCGGATTAATTTCCATTAACATGAAATGAAAATTATCATTGCTGTTTACATTAATTTCAAGTTATTGCGCCAGTCAAACAAACGCTAACTGCAAGCGAATATAGACTCAAGTGCATATTCACAAGAAGTTATCGTTTCCTGTTAATTAATCGTAACAGCTCAAGTGGTTTATGGTTTGCTTTCTACGTATTTAAGTAGTTTGTTGTAAATGAAAATAAGTAAATTAAAAAAAAAAATTCTTAATTAGGTGTCTAGTTAAAATTTACAACACTTTCTACAACATATTGTTAGAAAGGAAAGCTTCATTACCATTTACACATTCTGAGAAATAAGATAACATATTACATAAGTAACTTTCCTAATTTTATTTAGAATAATTGTCCTATTTGTGATGAGCTCTTCTAATAGTCTCACCCTCTCCTATCGTCCTGTGTAGTAAACACAGGACAACACGTGCATGGCTAAGATGTCGCCCGCATACGGTGCAGAATATCCGATCAAGAACTAAGCGGTTTGGAGAATCTTTCCTTGTCGTAACATTAAGGCCTGGAATTCATTAACAGCTCATGTGTTTCCTTCTTCCTACAGTTCCTACAGTCCTTTAAGCGAGGTGTGAAAAAGCTGAATCAAGCTGAGTGTCGCCATTGTAACATGGTATTATGTATGTAATGGTGAGCCTCTTTTCTGAGTCTCTGACTTCAGCTTAACATGGCGAGGCGAAATCTAATTGATGTGTCCTATTAAAAAAAAAGAAAATTTACTCTCTACCATATCCTCTAGTATAGACCCAATTATGACCCTACTTTAGTGTTTAAATGTTAAAAACGTCTATTCAATAGTATTAATAAAAATTTGAGCAATACACGTTAACTCCCATGTCCTTGTTGTTATAGATTAAACAATGATTTTCAAATTTCAACCATATTTAGTGAACTTGGATTTAATAGCTTAAGAACATTAACAATCCAAAGTGCTATCTCAAGGAGAGGCAAAATTAATTAAGAACATGATTACTCCCCAGATAATTTATTTGAAGATCGTAGCTTTAGCGAACAATTCTATTGATTTTAACTAAAAAAGCGAATCATCTACTCCTTTCTGGGTCAGTGTTTCGAGAGTCAGGGTACTTTTGCACGTTGAAAACTTAAACCATTTAGCATATAAATTTGGTGTATAAGTGGCAGTGCCAATCAATAATTGTAATATACTGTAGTCGTCTACTTCTCTAGATTAAAAATAAAAAAATCAGCTAATTTAATTCGACCCTGTAATAAAATTATGAGCACGGATCCCGATGTTATAAGCCACACCTCGCCAAATTTTCTAATATTGCCGAAAGACTGAGCCTCGTTACTTACCTTTTGTTTAACGCGCCAAGATATTATTTTTGGTCATGCCATCAGGCTAAATTATTATTTTATCGCTATAATAAAATTAATAGGCCCCGTTTCCTTTTTCGTTTTGTAAGGATGGATGACTTTTGCACTTTCTAGTAAATTTCTTAGTAATGCTAATGACTTTTTGAGTGGTTTTAGTCGCAATGAATACTTAACCTTGAATATAATAATATTAAAGTTGGTATTTGAATGTATATGAAGATTGCAATGATAATAATCACATTACTGATACATACATCTTGTCGGTGGTAGGTACTAATATCAAATCTTACTTGCCATCTACTTATGATAGAGCTACCAGAACCTAAATTTACGCCATATTGATCTATATGCATAAAAATGGTCACTGCGTTCTGAAAACTGAGGTTCCGATTATATCCAACATATGTTATTATTATTGCCCAACATATTATTACAACAAATATTAATTTCATAGTTATCAATAAATAAACAAAACATCGAACTTAAACTTCCTTCTTTTTGAGGTACATAACTGTAAAAGTGTGTTTAAAATATTAAATAGATTTTTTTCTTCTGATAAAATATATATAGAGGAAAATCCCCAATGAATTGTTCTTCACTTAGAGGCTGAAAACAACTGGCAAAGGTTTAACGTTCTCTGAACTTAACTTTATCTCCTAAGATTAACGTAATGTGTAAGAATGGGTGATCAATTCGGGTTAATTTACTAGACGGGTCGTTTCGGGTACAAATGAGAAAATTATAGAACGTTAGGTTCGAGGACATTGATTATGCATAAAACGGAGTTTAAAGCCGTTACCTGGATAACTATTAACACGCTGTAGCTATATAGATTAGATAAATAGCTCAGTAGTTACCCCGTGAAGTGCGATACATTTGTAGTATACAAATACAGTAGTAGTAGACAGATACGTCACAGCAGTATCGTTTTATATTTAGGACTAGCCTTCAACTAAAGCCTTAATTTATTCCTAAGTAACCCATGTACTATTCCAGTCCATGATTATGTCTCTATGCCAAATATTATTCAGCTATTATTGCTTACGAAAGTAAAATAACATTCATAGGACCTCGCAAACTTACACATTTCTATAAATTTTAACAGGAGATAATTCTATTATTAATCAGTCAGTCAATTCGTCATCTGATACCTGACATTTTTTTTAAATTCTGCCACGTTTGTAGTTTCTATTCTCGGTGTTAATAACGAGATAACGATATTTTGTAACATTTAATTAATATTTTTTGTAGTGATAGTTTAGCGAGATGCACAACAGAATCAGCTCATTACTACGAGTTTTAACAAATTAAAAAAAAAAACAAACACCAGAGCACAGTCAGAGTACTATTTAAATCAGATGGCCCAAAGCTCCTTTCGTTCAAAAAAAGAAACGAAGTAAACTGTAAATCGAGTCCCACTTTAAGTCTATTTCGAGGAATACAGGTTCAGATTCCCGCCACAACGTACAAAACCGTAGGCAATAATAGAAAAGAACATTTGGATTCATGAATACTGAAATCGTATCTGGGTAATAAAATAAACTGGTACGGAACACGCGTATCGACGAATAGAGAAAGGTGTTTTCACATTCAACTTTTGTTTGATTTACTTTTATTGTTGGTTGTATGAAAAACAAGTGCAGCAAATTATGTGGTTTTGATGAGTAAATGTTATTTAAATTGTGTTTTTGTTTCAATGTCGATTTGACCACAAAGTGGCAGTTAATGAGCTCTCTACTTTATTCACTTTTGAAAACACTTCCATTAATATGTATATCAAATGCAAACAATGTTGCATTTAATGTAGGACACAATGCAATAAACACAATATTATTATACAAATTAATAATCAACACAATTACCTACATTTTGTACGGTTGTCCAGTATCGCTATCATATTATTGTCTCTGAAATGATTATAATTTCAGTTGCATTATCATGAATTTTACAATCCAAATTATAATGGATATTAAAATCAAATTAGAAATTTTGATATTAACATCCAGCAGTATTTACCGAAACAGACATGTTTTGTTGTGTGGCTGTTGCTGATGAGAAGAGTCGAGAGATATGTACGTACAACTTTATTGCAATGTTTCCTGGAAATCAATTATATTTGTCTGTACCAGATATCATATAACGCCGCGTGGTTCCCAGCAGAGTAGAATTGGGCCACCCCATCTCCTCCCATGCGGTGTCGTACAAGGCGACTAAGAGATAAGGCTGTTTAACATCACACAGATATATACACCTCAGACTCAGGCACAGATACAAGGCATGAGTCAACAATAATGCCCAGAAGACGGCAATAGGCTCACCCCCTATTACGTGGGACCGAATTCAAGGATTGGTGAAATGTGAGTGTTAATTCACCTCTGCCTAACCCTCCGGGGATAAAGGCGTGATTATATATATATATATATATATATAGATATCAAAATAATTATATTTGTCTGTACTCTAGTAGAATAATAGGTTGGTTAATTCAATTAGAACAGAACTCGGTGGTTGGATATTAACCAAAAGACAAATTACCCAGTTTCACGCTTCGTGCCCGTAAATTCTTGAAGGTGGCAATAAATTAGCATCAGTTCCTTTAAGGAGTCCTGCTGTATCCCCATTCTATAGTGGATAGTTTTTTATTTCATTTTATCACGACTTTGGGGTGGATATTTCGTGGTTTTAAAAAGTTACCATAATGGAAAACGGCACACCTAACTATAACTTAGCACCAAACCTCATTGACTTTAAATTCTTTTGCTGTGTGCTAGGTGTGGCTTTGTTTCGAACTCGATAGCGATACTATTTTTGAAGTAGTATTATAATATTGTCGATTAAGATAAGAGGAACAAAGAATCAGTTCAGGCGGGATTCGAACCAGCAATCTTCCTTACTTTTTTTCTTTTCCCTACAGTCCTACTATATATCGATGGTTGAAAAGCAAAAAGGTACAAGCGACATCGACATTTCATACAAAAAAAGGTCTTAAAGCACATGAAACACTCTTTACAACACAGTGTAATTTGCGTATCAACTGTTCTTGTCGCTTACGTCCTTTAGCCTTTCAACCGTCGATATATTTATATGTATTTTATTTTTTTAATACTACTTATGTGGCAGACAAGCTCACGGCCCACCTAATGGAAAATGGTTACCGTGGCCTATTGACGTTTGTAACACCAGAGGATTCACAGTCGCGCTGCCAACCCTGTAAGTACAGAGTTTCTGTGCCGTCAGTGTAGAAGGCAAAGCAGGACAAGTCTTTAGTCATCCCACTGACAGCACAAACTCTCCAGTGAGCTGTGGCTACGTGGTCTACTCACCGCTGGGAACACAACACGAATTTATTATAGCCGCGGTATTCTGTTTATATATATATATATATATATATATTCATCTATTCATTCATACCTGAGACGGTGCGCACTGTGCGGTATGAAAGAAACTTTATCCCACGCACATTCAAGCTGTGGATTGACCTCCCTGCTGCGGTTTTCCCAAGCGCCTACAATATGGGGTTCTTCAAGAAGGGCATCAGAAGGTTTCTTCATGGTCGGCAGCGCGAGTGTGATACCCTTGGTATTGCATACGTCCATAGACCACGGTAACTGCTTCCCATCAGGTGAGCCGTGTGCTTGTCTGCCAACTAAGTGGTATAAAAAAAACTTACGGCGACAGTGGAAGCCATTTACCGATACTCGTACGAACTATCGGCACCAAATAGTAAGTGACGAGTAGGTAGGTGTGAAGTCTTTCGAACTGTCTTTCTTTTTTTTTTTTTTTACGTGCGCAAAATCCCCACGGATACCTCCCCACCGGAGCCAATGGAGGAGGTTATGTCGGACTCGAACCGACTAAAACGCACGCCGCCTGTGGGTCGCTTTGGTTACCGAAGGTGAGGTTGACAGGCATATCCCTCGCACCCCGGCCGACCCAGGGCCATCTCTCACGATCTGGCCCTCTTTTCGGGTGTGGGGACTACAGAGTCCCCAACTCGTCCCCGGAAACGGGGAGGCGCGCCACGCGCGCCACCGCCGCGGAACTGTCTTTCTGCTATTCGCACCTACATGCATGCGTTCGCTATTAGATTTCATTGACGCGTTGTTAGTATACTCTATTGTAAGAAGTTCTGACGTTTGTTTTTCTTTTATGTACAGTTGAATAAACAAGTTATTGTTAATTAAGTTATAGTTGGATTAGTAGAAGCCATGACATTTAATACAGTAGTAGAACCATTAAGTAATTGGCTCAAAGACCAATTCTTACCCTTAAACTCCTCATTATTTTATACAGTAATTGTAATCTGTATAAATGTGGCTTTGAGCATCATTTTATGTACCAGTAATGAGATTACATTAGTTTCAGACTGAAACTTGTATAATCTACCGCCTTGCGAAAATTTCATGTTATTTAAATGCAAGACTTGTTTTTATTTGTACACATATTACTTTGAAATTTTATTTTGTGTTTGTCGTTGTTTAAATATTATTGTTGTTAATAAAGGTTGTTGTTTTAATGCCCAGACTAAAAACACGGTGCAAAACATCCGATCAAGAACCAAGCGGTTCGGAGACTCTTTCCTCTGTCGCACCATTAAGGCCTGGAATTCATTACCAGCTCACGTGTTTCCTTCTTCCTACAGTCCCGGGTCCTTTAAGCGGGGCGTGAAAAAGCATATGATAAGGCCGTCAAGCTGAGTGTCACCATTGTCACACGGTATGTGTAAGTAATGGTGGCCCATCACACAATGCGATAGCTAGCCTTTGCACCAGGAACACGACTTGCGCCTCCTTCACCCGGCGCTCTAAGGTCTCCACTGCTAGCGGCACAAAGGGGTACAGTGGCTTTAATTGGCACATGTAATGGTCTTTTTTGAGTCTTTGACCGAGGTTGCTGGCGGCTACAGTGTTAACGAAAGTGCTTCCAAATTAGGTACTTGCTGTACCAAATTGTAAAACTTCACCAAGTATCAATAATTTTTTCGTAAAGATAAATTCATTTCATTCGAGAGACTGTATCATAAATAACACATGCTACCTCGATTCATCGAGTCTCCTTATTGAAAAATAATATTGTCCATACCATTCGCTATTTGGTATCAAATATGAAGAATACAGAACTAATATAAGAATATGAATGTGGACGAAATATCTTCAGATTGACGTAGATATATCCAATAACATAAATGATTGAACTCGTTTCACTGCAGCGACACTTGATAGCGGCTATAAAACTAGCGACTGATTCTGAAAATACATGATGTAAATGATACAACAAAATGTATCATAACATGCAACAATCAATTTTAAAATGGCATTCCCCTTCACAATTAGACATGAGCCTAATAGGAAGACACAACAACAAACTATCTGCAGTCTCAGCAAGGCGGCGAGGACATAAGTTTTTGCTTCTAAATAAAATTCCAAAGTAATATGTAACAAATAAAAACAAGTCTCGCATTTAAATAACATGAAATTTTCAGTCTGAAACTAATGTAATCTCATTACAGGTACATAAAATGATGCTCTCAAAGCCACCTTTATACGGATTATAATTACTGTATCAAATATAGAGGAGTTTAATAAATAAATCATTTATTTCTCAGATAACATTGATCCATTGTGTTAGTATTGTTAGTAACGACTTAGATCAGGGTTAGTGCAGATTATTATAATTTTAATTTAATGTGAAAAAAAAACTGCGGTATCCTAGTGGTATGGGTAATGGATTGCTGAGACGAGTTCTCGGGTTTGTCCCAGGTTTTACCATGGCACACACCAATGACTTTTCGATGCTTTTCGAAGTTATGTGTGTATTTATGGCAGGTTTATAAGTGCCCAGTTAATGGCAATAGGCTCGCCACCTATTACGTGGGACTGATTGATGACTCGAGCCATGCATCTGAGGATGAGCAACAAGCTTATAATAATGTCAGACCTTCTTATAATAAGAGTATTATAACAACGCGTCAATGGAATCTATTAGCTAACGCATGCAAGTATGTGCGAATAACAGCATTGCATCGGTCGTAAACAACAACCGGTATAAGTTCGAAAGACTTCACACCTCTGCACTTCCTATTTCTTGTCACCGACGAAACTTATTTATGTTTTTGTTGATATGTATCATAACATAACATAACATAACATTTTTCTTGGAGGTAGGACACGACGGTATCTCCCGTCCCAATTGAGCAGTCCGACTGGGGACCTCCACCCTACAGAATACCGCGACTATAACAACCTTGTGTTGTGTTCCCGACGGTGCGTAGGGTAGCCAGAGCTCACTGGGGAGGTTTTGTGTTGTCAGTGGGAAGACCAAAGGCTTAAGCTGACCGCTTACTTGTGCGGGCGTGAAATGATGGCGCGGCGGTCAGGGAGACCCGGTGAAACGGTTGAACCCTGGCCGCCCGCAGGCTGTACGGTTCCCGAACCTGGGGATCACTTAATCTCCACCCCAGGAGGCTGAACCAGCTGCCTGTGTAAAATTCCTGGTGCTGTAGTCGTGCCGGAGGAGGAAACCGGAGTGGACTCGACTACAGTATCTGGGAGGGGACCGGGGGCCCTTCCGCCCACCGCGCCATCCAGTCACACAACCCTAACCTGTATGTGGTGGTACGAAGCCTTGCTTTGTCTTCTGCACTGACTGCGCAGAAACTCTCTTCACCTTCTCCCCCCCCCCCCCCCTCAACTTATTTATGGCCCGGAAAAAAAGAATACGTGTTACCACAGCGGCATCATCATCCACATTGCAAGTGGATATGTGTAATATCAGGGGTCTCCACTCTAACCTTAACGAGGTCCACCGTCATCTGGAAACCGCGCAGCCTACGTTGTTCTTTCTGACGGAGACGCAAATATCATGCCCGGCTGATACAGCCTACCTAATGTACCCCGGGTACAAACTCGAGCACAACTTCTTAAGTCGCGCTGGGGTGTGCTTGTACGTCTGGGATGATATTTGCTGTCGCCGTCTTAATGGCCTGGAAGACAGGGACCTGTCCACTCTTTGGGTACGTATGGATCACGGAGGCCACACCCGTGTCTAGGCATGCCTCTACAGGTCTCATAGCGGTGACTTGGGCACGGCTCAACTGTTTGAGCACCTGCAGCGGTCAGCGGACAGGGTAATTGAGCAGTACCCCACCGCAGACTTAGTATTCTTGGGAGACTTTAACGCTCACCACGTAGAGTGGCTGGGGTCTCCTAGAACTGATTTTGCGGGAAGGGCTGCTCATGACTTCGCACTGACCTACGGGTTCTCTCAACTGGTGCATTCTATTACTAGAACACCAGAAATAGAGACCCACAGAAGCTCTATACTGGACCTTCTGCTGACTACGCGCCCAGACGAATACTCGGTAACTGTGGAAGCACCACTTGGGACTTCGGACCACAGCCTCGTCCGGGCGCAAGTGACTCTCACGCTGCCTAAACCTCCGCGGCCACTCGAACTCGGAAGGAAACGATCACGGCACACAAAGGTGGCTTTGAGAGCATCATTTTATGTACCAGTAATGAGATTTCATTAGTTTCAGACTGAAACTTGTATAATCTACAGCCTTGCGAAAATTTCATGTTATTTAATTGCGAAACTTGTTTTTATTTGTTACATATTACTTTGCGCAATGGCGACATGTCTGGCACTACAAGTCGGCAGACTGGGACGGACTGCGAGAATTCTTCGCGTCGTACCCGTGGAGGCAGCTTTGCTTCACTTCAGATGATCCAAGCTCCTGTGCAAAAGTAGTGGCTGAAGCGATCCTAGCGAGTATGGAATGCTATATTCCCAACCGCTGGATCGCAACAGGAGCGAGCAAATGCCCGTGGTTTAATAGGCCCTGCAGAAAAGCTAGAGAACGCAAGCAATTTGCATACAGGACTTGGACCACGGCTCTTGCCAACAAGGATCCTAACGTTGCTGAAGTGAAGCGGAAGTTTAATGCTGCCTCGAGGTCCAGTAAAAAAGCAACGGCCAGGGCTAAGTTTGAGTTCATTGGCAGAATTGGCGAACGGCTTGCGCGTTACCCATCTGGCAGTCGTGCATTTTGATCGCTTGCCAAAGCTGCCGAGGGAAACTTCTGCCAGTCCTGTCTTCCGCCGCTGCAAAAACCTGACGGTAGTCAGGCCCGTGGCGCTAAGGAGAAAGCCGATCTCTTGGGTAATCTCTTTGCGTCAAACTCGACTATGAACGACGGGAATGCTGAACCACCTATTCTTCCCAGCTGTGGTGCTTCCATGACCGAAGTAAAAATTACGCAACGGGTGATTCGGCGGGAACTACAGTCCTTAGATGTTCGGAAGTCGAGTGGTCCGGACGTTATACCGTCGATGGTGCTTAAAAAATGCCCCCGAGCTGTGCCCTGTACTTACACGCCTTTTCGCACTCTCTTACTCCGCGAGACAAGTCCCGGCCTCGTGGAAGACTGCCTTTGTGCATCCTGTGCCTAAGAAAGGTGACAGGACAGATCCGTCCAATTACAGGCCTATTGCTATCACCTCCCTTCTCTCGAAGGTGATGGAGCGTGTTATCAATACACAGCTCCTGAGATACCTTGAAGGAAACGATCTATTGAGCGACCGACAGTACGGTTTTCGCCACCGTCGCTCTACCGGTGACCTTCTTGTGTATCTCACAAACCGTTGGGCACAAGCCATCGAGAGTCGGGGTGAGGCACTAGCAGTCAGCCTCGATATAGCGAAGGCCTTCGATCGGATCTGGCACAGAGGTCTTCTTACGAAGTTGCCATACTATGGACTCCCCGAGGGACTATGCGAATGGATCGCCAGCATTTTGTCCAACAGAAGTATCCAAGCCGTCGTCGACGGCAGCTGCTCGGACCGCATGGACATAAACGCTGGTGTCCCACAAGGCTCCGTGTTATCTCCAACTCTATTTCTGCTGCATATCAATGACATGCTGTCTGATGGCTCCATACATTGTTATGCGGACGACAGTACCGGGGACACGTGTTACACGGGCCGTGCAAATATCCCTCGGTCCGAGCTGTTAGAGTTTCGTTAACAACTTGTGTCCGAAATCGAGACTACTCTCTCTGGAGTATCCGATTGGGGACGGCTAAACCTAGTCCAATTCAACCCCACTAAGACACAAGTGTGTGTATTCAATGCTAAGAAAATCCCATTCATTGTGGTGCCATAATTCCTGGGCTCACCGCTTACTATTGCCTCGAGTATCGGGATCCTTGGTGTCGATATCTCCAGCGATGTCCAGTTTCGCAGCCATTTGGAGGACAAGGTTAAGTTGGCATCAAAGAAACTTGGTGTGCTCAACACGGCGAGGCAGTACTTCACTGCGGGGCAGAGACTCCTTCTTTATAAGGCACAGGTCCGACCCCACATGGAGTACTGCTGTCACCTTTTTGCTGGAGCGCCTACTTACCAGCTTGACCCATTCGACTCGGTGCAAAGACGGGCGTTGAGGCTGGTTGACAATCCCATACTCGCAGGTGATGTGGAATCTCTCCGCTTTAGGAGGGACTTTTCTTCGCTGTGTGTGTTCTACCGCCTGTACAACGGTTTGTGCTCAGATGAATTGTTTGACATGATGCCCACAGCAACATTCTATCATCGCACCGCTCGCTGTAGGCAGGGAGTTCATCCCCACACATTGCAACCTGAGACGGTACGCACTGTGCGGTATGAAAGAAACTTCATCCCTCGTACACTCAAGTTGTGGAATGAACTCCCTGCTGCGGTCTTCCCATGCGCCTACAATATGGGGTTCTTCAATAGGGGCATTAGGAGGTTTCTTCAGCGTCGGCAGCGCGAGTGTGACGCTCCTGGTGTTGCACGAGTCCATAGGCCACGGTAACCACTTCCCATCAGGTGGGCCGTGTGCTTGTCTGCCACCTAAGTGGTATAAAAAAAAATGTAATTATAATTGTTTATGTAAATTAAAATTAATGTACATTCACACTCAAGATAAACTTATACAGGTTTTATGGGTGCTTATATGATATAATAACTATTGTAATAGTATTGAAATAAAAAAATTGCAACACAGACTTCTCCCAACCTATTATCTGTTCTGTGATTCTACTGACCTAAGATTAATATTAAGGATTGTACGTATTTTGTGTTTAAACGTAACGTAACGTTAAAAGCTATTATAAAACATGTATATTTGAAAATCTACTCAAGGAAAATTAGTTTCATAATTTTTAACACTATCACAAAATGAAATTGCTTTACCGTCACGAAATACTATGTGCTTATTAACAGGAAAGTCCACTAATGGAACCACTCCGTTCACAGATTATATCCCCCAAGCGAAAATGAAATGTCAGTGAAACTTGTCGTTGAAGGACTAAAAGGCCGTAGTACCACCGAAGAGTAAATTTCGAATGTTTTTTTTAAACAGTATAGGGTTGAAATAACACAATTTTTACTTAACGGATTTTTTCGTGATTTATTTTGATGTTTTATTATTATTTACACTGTACCCGATATTTCAGATGCTTTTCAGAAAGACATTTCAGCCACACGTCTTTTTGAATTTTAGGTACCTACAGTTTTCAAGCAGAGGTGAATTAACACCCACATTTCACAAAACCAAAAAAAAAAACATTGCATTCGGCCCCACGCAATAGGGGGTGAGCCTATTGCCCTATTCCGGGCACTATTGTAGACTCTAGCCATACGTCCGAGGCTGTATATATCTGTCTGATGATAAACAGCCGTATCCCTTAGTCGCCTTGTACGACACCACATGGGAAGAGATGGGGTGGTCCAAATTCTACTCTGCCGGGAACCACACGGCAAGACAAACCGGATAAAAACTGTTGAAAAATATTTTAAATAAAATAAAATGTCTTACATCATTCTCCTTCATTATAATAATAATAATAATAATAATATATCTCTTTATTGTATGTACACAGAGAATGGATACAGAAAAACAAAATTTGGTACAGTTATGTGGCATAACAAATGGCGGCCTTATTGCACAAGGCAATCTCTACCAGGCAACCATGGGATGGAGTGAGTTAGATAAATAGATAGATATAGTGGGCGGCTTCCGGTGTACATATATTATTTATTTTATATTATTATTTATACTCTGATATATTATATAGTTATAGACATGATACGTACTATACTTACGTATATACTTACTACAAGCATTTATAATGAAACGGTACCTACAACTAGGCACCTACTTATACTTAACACACACATATAATATACCAAAAACAGCGTAGACATGAATAAAGGAGATATACAAAGAGGAGAAGAATGATAATGGTTTTCATCATTCCCGCAAATAGTAGTCTGTAACCAGTTTTTTGAAGACGGGCAGAGATTGCGCACGTCTAACGGTTACAGGTAAGGCATTCCACAATCGGACAGCTTGGACAGTAAATGACTTATCCATAAACCTCGTAGAATGCGCTGGCATTCTCAGCCTCAGATTCTCTGACGATCTCAACGAGTGTGAGTCTCCAAGGAATTCGAAGCGTTCTTTTAGGTAGATAGGAGTAAGAGGATGAAATAAAATATTATACAATAGATAAAGAAAGTGAGCATGCAGCGAAGGCGTATGGGTAACCACTTGAGCTTTGCACGAAATTCTGAGATATGATCATATTTGCGAAGTCCAAATATAAATCGTATGCAAAGATTTTGAAGTCTCTCAAGTTTATTTAGTTGGTCTTCAGTGAGATCTGAAAAACTGGCATCGGCATAATCAAGGATGGGAAAGAGAAGAGTTTGTGCAACCGCAGTTTTCATGGCAATGGGTAGAAAATTTTGAAGCCTACGCAGGGACGCCGCGGAGGCAAACATTCTGCGGCTAATCTCCTGAAGCTGAGGACTCCAAGACAAGCTGCTGTCCAAATATATCCCCAGATTTTTCACCTTATCGCTATATTGTATTACTTTACCATCGCAGGAGACCTGAGGTTGCAGTGACCAGTCTATTTTAGATATATAGCTTGAGCTATCAATGATAATAACCTGGGTCTTAGATGGATTTACTTTAAGACAATCCCAGCGTTAATCCTAGTCGCATCCGAAACTTTCACCTCGGAGTCTGGGGTCTGCTTTACCAGTCTAACTGCGGATTTGGCTGAACTTCTATACGTCTTACATCATTATTATGTATTTATTAAAAACTTTACTTTAAACATTACCGATTTTATTCATATATTATTAATTTGATGTACCTATATATCTATTTATTTTTTGGTTACTTTAAATACTATTACGGTAAGAAACATACCTATTATTTAATTTTTGTTTGTTATCATCATATTTAGTACTCAAATACCCTGCAGTGAAATAAATAGTTATTATAGCACTAAGCTAAAATTATACTATAAAATAATTTATTTGCCTCAAAACACGTTACGTTTCAGTGTGACCAGTCGACCTCTGAACATTAGTAAGTACATAATGAGGGTTTGTACCACTAGCGCTGTTTATTTTCACAGCAATGAATGACTCAAATGGGCTTTTAACTAACTTTGAGCAAGTAATAATGTTCAATATTTAATTTTATGGTGAGATCGTTGATGTTATTTTTGAGTTACGTAATTGAAATGTTAATTATATTTGTGATAAAAATGATTTGAACATTTACTTTTTAAAAGACTACTATTTTTGATTACATAAAAGAAACTAGTTTGTGTAGATATTTGTTACTTTAATACAACCTGGCTGAAATTTATACACAATAGAAAAGTAAATGTATTGACTATTAAGAGAGCTCGATAAATAAGCTGATGAGCGATTTATCTGTCATTATTGCTCTACTATATTATCTAAATGACATAATCATATTATGTCACGGTTCTTACAGTCTTAATCCGAGCGATTATTCCACTATATTTAGATCATTGATCGCCACTAACTCAACAAAGTGGAAGGAACTGATGTTAGGCATATATCCTGCTGGCTATAATTAAAAATGTTGGCAATACTTACGTTCAATATTCTTTTGCTATCTTTTTCAGGTAATCAGTTCATCTGGATTAGAGCAGTCCACCATACGTATAGCAATTCGTGGTCTCCAGTCTAGGATTCATTTGCGACCTATCTATCCTTTGATAGATGTGGTCAACCCATTGTTAAATAATTACTATTTTGGGGAGTTACCTTTGTGGGCTTCTTTGTTAAAAGCCCACAAAGCTAACTCCCAAAATAGTAATTATTTAAAAAAAACCCTGTTAGAGTGGCTGAAAGGCTTCGACTACGATGCTACTGAAAACTTATTAAGATAATTTAAATCTTCAACTGTATTGCAAATGGAGGCAAAGACACTTAATCGCAAAGCACACACACACACACACGCACACACACACACACACACACACACACACACACACACACACACACACACACACACACACACACACACACACACACACTTTTGACGTAAGTAATATTTTCTGTTTTTTATCAATACTATTTCTCTGTACGGTTGAAATGATTCTATTTTGCACTTACTTTTGACCATATCCGCTTTTTGACATTAATATGTAACTATCCATAGTCAATAAGGGAAATTACTGACTCCCGTAACACAGTTTTCTACAAAAATATACTCGGAATTTTAATTCGATTCCAGATTTGACAATTTCAGTGTTGCAACGTTATGACAAGTACTAAATAGTGATGTTGCGAAATTATTCGATATGGAAATGGAATATTTCCGGATCGATTCTTCTCGTTTATAATTTTACTCTCGTAAATATCAGGAAATTAAATATTTCTGAACCGATAATTTAGTTTTGACGATTAATTAACGATCTGAGACTTTTCTGTTATAATTGTGTGTGAGATAAATAAACAAATGTGATCATGAAGGAACATGACAAATAAAACAGATAGATGTATTATGGTAATAATTTATTTTATAAATTGTCGCCGTCATCGCTATCGCTGTCACTTTCTGTAACATTTATTATAAATGTGTCTGTGATATTGTCAAATAACATATCTAGCCTACTCATTTTTTCCTCTTCTTTGACAACATGGGATACGCATTTAGACCATTCGGTAGCCGTAATTTTTTGAATGCCTTCCTGAAATAAATTTCTCACGTCTGTCAATTTGAAGGTTTTATTATTTTGAGCTACATGCCCCTTTACCTGCGCCCATATCAATTCGATAGTGTTTAGCTCGCAATGGTAAGGGGGCAGTCTTAAAACCGTGATCCCATGTTGTGCTGCCATTTCGTCTACAGCGTACTTATTAAAAGACTCGTTATGTGGAATCAGTTCTAAAAGCGTAGCTTTAACCATATCTGGTTCGTAATGAATATTTTTATTTAAAAGCCAATTTTGAATGGCAGCTTTTTTCCAGCTCATTTTTGGTGCCGTTTCCAATTTTCGGGAGTGGTAAGGTGCATTATCCATCACCACAATTGAGTTTGGTCTTAATTTTGGTAAGACTCCAGCGAACCACTCCTCAAAACAAACTGCATTCATCTCATCATGGTAATCTGCACAATTTCAAGCCCCTCTTCCTGGAACCCTTCTTCACTACCTATATGCTAATTATGAGACGTTTGCCTTTTCCAGATGGATTTTTTAATCCAGTGGTCAGTCCCTCCAAAAACGCTTGTCGAGATGATGGGACTTTCTTGTCCACCCAAGTTTTTTTTACAGTATGACCTTAAAATAAATATAGTACATGAACATTCAATATTACTATTAAATTTAATGTAAAATGTATATAAACTCATTTTGTGTATAAATGTTAGCCTTACCTGCGTTAACCCAAGTTTCATCTTGATAATATATATGTCTCCCTTCTCGTCGAAACTGACATATAGATCGCAAGTAACGCTGGCGCCATGTTATTATATCATTTCGATCAATAAGTGTGCTCTTGCGTGACCGTGCAACAAATTTAAAATTAAGATGCTTCAAAATTTTTCTGAGGGTATCTTTGGAAATCTTGGGCATTTCTGAATCATCGTTCATCACTTGTAAAATCTAAAATAGTAAATTTTATAATAGCTTGGAATCATTACTTATATATAAAAGATGTAGGTATAAAATAATACTGTCTGACTGATTGACTAACCTTTTGCAATGGTTGGAGGTTCATTTCGGTAAAAGAACTGATGAACAATTCTTCGTATTGCAGAGAATGTAAATTCATCAATTTTATCTTTGAAACTTCGCTTTGGTCCAGTTTTTTTAGGAGGAGTTGGCGGCGCACCTTTATTTACTTCCTTCAAAACGTTACAAACAGAGCGTGAGGTTATTCCCAATATGTCAGCAACTTTGCTCATACATTCATTTTCTTCCACAACTTCAAAGGCCTCCAATTGCGCAGAAATTTCATTTTTCACGTATTTGTAGGCGTTGCGGATCATTACTTTTTCAGTAACAGTGAAAGCTTTTCGTGGACGTTTTTTTCTTGGGGACAAGAAAACATCCACGTCTTTTTGTGATGTACTTGGCCGAGGATCCATTTTGATGGAAAACCAAAACAAATAGATTCACTCAAAGTTCACAAAAAACTATAAACGTAACAACAAACACAACGTAACAACACTTTAACAAAAACCCAACAAAATAACAAAATATCGATTTGCAATGAAATAAGATATTCGTGCAGTCAGACTGGGAGAATGAAGCCGAATGACACGATAAACAAAATGGCGATAGCTGCACGAGCGCGCACGGGTTGCCAATACTGAAAACTATCTAGGCTCTTTTATTATAAGTTTTGTTTTTAATATAAAAACAAAAATATTAACTTTTTATAAAATAGAGCAGCGATTTAGTAATCAATAATAATAGTAATTATTTTGAATAATTATGTATTTATTTAAATAAAAATCAATAATTTAGTCTTTAATTGGCACACTGATGGCACACACACTGATTGTTTATCGATTTTTGTGTTCATCACTACACTATTATATGTGGTATCATTATTTCACAAAATGACAGTAGCTAATGTCAAACCTGGAATCGAATTAAAATTCTGACGATAGCTCGGGAGCCAGGGATTTTATTCACATGTGTAAATGTTTTTCTGTCAATAAACCGTTTTTAATTTTTTTAATTTTCATATCAGTGTGCCCTTTAGCAAGTTCCAACAGCGACGTTGAGTATTTTATATCCAGTTTTAGGCGGAACCATCTAACGTACGTATAAACCCATTAAAAAACCAGAGTGCTAGCACTTGTCTGGTTTTTTTAATACTTCCTAATAATAAACTGCTGTATTTCTCTTTTGAGCCCGTTGGAAATAGAACTCATTTCGTTTCGTAGCGAATAACATCATTGGGATTTGAGTAATATGGTCTTGTTCTCAATTGTGCCTTCACTAGAAGCTAGGAAAGCAACTTAAGCTCACTCAAACAAAGTGTGGCTAAAGCTGGCATAATTTAGGGGTAACCTATTTCCGATTAAAATCTATATTCGTTTGTTTAAGTAAATGAAGAGTTTTTTTTATATAGGGTGAACCTGATTCACCCCGCCTGATGGTAAGCTGAAGGTAAAGTCTTGGGAAAGAGGGTCACCATTACAGACACGTACCATGTTGCAATGGTTATCTTATGTTGTAATGGCTAAGTCGGCAATTGCATTAATCCCCTGATCATGAGATTTGTATCTTTTAACTGATATATAAAATAAATAATTCGTATGTGTTCGTAGGGTACATCGTCATTAACTTTATTAACTTTTTCGTGCCACACATCAGTCTCCTATTAATAAACCTACAAAAAAAAATGCCTACGTTTAGTTTTCATAAGTGAAAATAAGACTGTTATTATACCTGTAGATTAGAATGTATTGTATAAATGTCCTACGTCAGGGCCTTATCCTCGAAATGGTGAAAAACGAGCTTAAATAAATAGCAAACCATTAGGAGATATTTTTAGATATTCGTCTGTTTTGTGATTCTAAGTGCCAAGTGATAAATATTGTGGGCTTAAAAAGCTGCTTCAGCATTTTGAATTCAGTTCAGTCGGTTTTGCTTACGATATTACTTTTTCTGTTTGAAAATCTAACTTTGAAACATCAATATTACTAAACTGGTGTAGCTTAGATATTCCGTTTTCAGTATTCCCAAACGTTTTATGCGATGCAGACTGTCAGATTTGTAGACTTTTTGATTCTACTTTAGTAGAATAAAAACAGTAAATGCATATCGAATTACTTAGCTTTACATTAACAATAGAACTTTTCAGATACTTATATAATATTTAAAACGCAATTTACAATTTCAAAAAATATCATGTCAATAATGACCCTGTCGCCGGCAGATATTGGCATTAAAAATGTATGTAATTATTACTATTCGCTTTCGTAGAAAAGAAGCATGTGGTCGGTCTACCTAATAAAAAAACGATCACTAATAAAGTTTCCACTTATCGTGGGTAGAATTGAAAAAAGACTTTTGGATTCAGATTCGAAAAAATGTTCGAGAGTTGTGAACGGAAACGCCCATGAATTAAGGCGGTAGGACACGACGGTATTTCCGTCCAATTGAGCAGTCTGATTGGGGAAGTACCTCCGCCCTCGTGTTGTGTTCCCGGCGGTGAGTAGGGCGCCAGAGCTCGCTGGAGAGTTTTTGTGCTGTCAGTGGAAAGACCAAAAGCTTATTCTGCTTTGTCTTTTACACTGACGGCACAGAAACTCTCAATGCTTGCAGGGTTGGTAGCGCGATCCAAGAGAGTCACTTTTAGTTTTGCACGCCTCTATAGGCCACGGTGTTCACTTTCCATCAGGGGGGCCGTGTGCTTGTCTGCCACCTAAGTGGAATAAAAAAAATTGTAGTTACACATATTGATAACTCACTATACTTTTCTACATTACTTTTACTAAACCTTTGAGGATGCCGTAAGGCGAAACCGGTCAGGTCTAACAAATGTTAAAAGTAATGTGGAAAAGTACAAGTGAGTTATCAATATGTGTAATTTTGTTTCGGCTTATGATTAGCAAATGGGTACCGCCTGCTATCAAACTTGTTTCGATCTTTTATACAGCAGTCGGGTTTTTTATTTTGTAATTATTGATAGTAAAACAGATCGAGACTTCTCTTTATTTGATCTAAACCCATTGTTGGTTTCTGTGCTTGGAATTTATCTTTGTGTCTTTCGTTTCTGTATAAAGCTCAAAATATCCTCACTAAATCAGTAATTACATTAATCCTATTCATTACATTGTTTACAGCAGACCTATTCATTACTGAGTTGCTTAAAACTATTTGCTTGATAAGTTAATTTGATTAGTTACTTCTTAGAAATGTGGGTGAAAGACTGCTTATTAGATAGATAGATAGAAAATAATAAAGTCTGGTTAAATTTTAATTGTTATTGGACATTATCATAAGTAAGAGGGAGAGCGGACAAAGAGATTAATTAAATTGTTGAATCATCGGAAATTCTGTCTGTTAGTCCTAAAATGTAACAATTGAATAAAAAAGTGATTTATATATACACAATAAAACACAGTGTTAATTAAACATTTATTTCTACAGGGGCTTTTCATGGTACATCTACCTGTTACTATGAAAAAACCGTACTGTGCTATTTACAACTGTAGAAACAAAAGTGGAGAGGTATTATACATAGAAACACACAAACCAATGCAAATATACATATTCATGCATATGCATTTGCACTGAGCCGGAACCGCACCCGCACCCCTTGTGTCAAACGTTCTACCTAGCGGTAGTCACGTAAATTTTATTTTATATATTTTTACTATACTGTAATTTTAATAGAAAGCGCTTTGTTTTTTTTTTAAATGAAGCGACATTGTAATAATTGCTAACACGAACTAACTAGGCGTATTCCTGTATTATTGAAGTTTTTTTGTCAATTTCTCCAGGATCTCATCATCAGATTCGGAGTTCTTGGATATGGGACCACTCTGAAAGTATACCCTATCCAACACTGCAAGAATAATTGAATTCTGTTCATAATTAACTTTGATATCGCGTAACAAACATACAAAAAACATAACCATCGAATTGAGAACCTCCTTTTTTGTCTTCAGTAAAAAATAGGAGCATTTATTATCTTTTGTGAGTATTTATTTATAGTGAAAAATCACCATGAAATGTAGGGCAACCTGTTTAAATCTATTCTAGCTTCCTAATATATTTCTGTTTATGAAAATAGGTATTTTAATTTTTTCCATACGAACCTTACCTAAAATGTATAAAATCAAATATCCTTATTCAAGTAGTGATTTTTCTGCGTATCGAGTTTTACCTAAATTCATTAAACGTTTTTGCGTAATTATGTAACAAAAATACGTTAGAAGGTTTATATTACGAACTTTCACATTTATTAGCTGAGTGCTAATTACCCGATCCATTACTTTTGCGATAAGGGACGTGATAGCGATAAGTTTCTAGTTGGATGCCTCGGATCCCTTTGCCCTTTCAGTGCTTTTTATCTAATACATGCATTAGGAGTGAACAAACATGCTGAAAGACAGATCTTCTCACACCTTATTCTCAGGCAGTTCGTCTACATATATATTATCTACTTTAATAAAACTGGATATTTTACAGTCACACTAAATTAAAAAATCCTTGATTCCATTTCAACTTTCAAGCAATTGGTAAGCCAACTATTGAAATCGATTCTTCTTCTTCATCTAAGTGTTAATCCCAGCCGCTCCAAAACTTTCACCTCGGAGTCTGGGGTCCGCTTTACCAATCTAACTGCCGATTTCACAGGTGGATCCGCCTGCCACCCTGGCAGAAGCAGCCTGGCGCGCCTCCCCGTTTTCTCCGGGAACGAGCTGGGAACTCTGTAGTCCCCATACACCCAAGGAGAGGGCCAGATCGTGAGAGATGGCCCTGGGTCGGCCGGGGTGCGAGGGATATGCCTGTCAACCTCACCTTCGGCAACCGAAACGACCTACAGGCGTACGTTAGTCAGTTCGAGTCCGACATAACCTCTCCCACCGGCTGCGGTGGGGAGGTATTCGTGGGGATTTTGCGCACGTAAAAAAAAAAAAAAAACTGCGGATTTATCTGAACTGGCCTTATACTGAATATGGCCTTATGGTCAGATGGCAGTCGCTGCATGGAATATATCGTATTCCATGCAGCGACTGCCATCTGACCATAAGGCCATATCAAAGCCTCGCAGTTATAACAGTTGTTGGACTTTTTAGGGCTCCAACTACCCGTAACGACTTCCATAGATGTTCGTATGGCAACCGGGACCAACTGCTTAAAGTGCTCTCCTAGGCACGACCAGACCAATGTAAAAATCCATATTCATACATACAAATATTTGCAATGAGCGGGGATCGAACCCGCGCCTTCTGCGTGGCGGCCTCGTTCACCATCGCCACGCTTCAGAGGCTATTCAAATCAATCAAATCAAAAAATCAACTATTAAAATTGATTAAGATTAATAAAATGTGATATGCTCAGGCGGGACATGAATCCGCGACCGGTCGCTTACAGGGAGTTTTCTCCGACCACTGAGCTATCGAGTCACTTTTTCAGGAAGGGAAGTCAGATGGTAGTAACTCTCAATACTTGAACCGCTTTTTCGGAAATTAGCAAATGTACTAGCTTGCAGGTGAGACTGACTTGGCCCAAAAAGTTTTGGTGAGCTATACATTTATAAAGATTATACGTTATGTTTAGACAGTTTACAATAAAACTCCTAATTAATGAATTTTGGCAACCAATCAAAACAGCCCATTTTGTTGGTATCATAAGAGTAAAACTTTACACAATAATCAGTAAACTTCTCCACAGCAGAGCTCCTCTCTCAACACTATTCTATTGTTTGCTATTATTGGAAAAAGAAAAATACAACCGCTTCACGATACTTTTCCTTACTGTGACGTTGTGGGTGATGAACCCTTTCCACACCCCGTAAAGGCAATAAATTATGCGATAATGAAGGCAGAACCCCTACCAATGAATTATTTAATAGAATTTGGTTTTTTGCAGGGGCAAAAAAACTATCAGTGGATCTAAATGTTGTTTTAGCTAAAACCACTAGCAAGTTGAGCGTCGTTGAATTAAAAATCAGACATCGCGCACAATACTTACAACGAGGTTGCTTCCACATAAAAAAAATAACACAGAGTAGATTGTTATGAAGAAGAGGAAGCTGGTTTGGATTCAAATTCAAATTGAGATTCTAATACTTCGTACCGTTTTAGTTTGTAGGTGGTGTATGGAGGAAAATTAACACCCACATCTTGGTGTATAGTTTTAGCTATCTTATATTTTATTATAAATAATATAGTATATAATATATAATTTACTATTCTAAAACACTCTATACATTAAAGTATATAAGTTAAAATTTCTTATATCAGAATACTGTATGGTACGGTGTATTGTCATAAATGAATCATCTAGAATGTTTAAATATAAATATATTTTGTGAGAACTTGTAGTTGTGGATAAGAAACTCTTAGCACAGTGAGCTGCCGGGAACCATTCAGATGATGGATGACCGTCAATGAGCCCCAAGTAGTGAATATTAAGAATTATTTATCAAAACTGTTCCGATGAGGAGAATATAACCTTTTCAAAGAGACTGCGAATAAAGGATGAATGAGAATACTTTCAGAAGTTTTGAAATATGATGAGATACAAAGATTTCTTCTTTTTTAGACTTTTGTATTTCTTTAGGGGTAATAAGATTTAATTATTTATTTTTCTTTTTGTCACTTTCTAGTGCCTATTTCAGAGAATTATATCAATAATCCACTGTAGGCTAGAAAAACAATTCTGGGGAGTGCGCCAAACGTCTACATCAAAAATCTGTGTGCTCAGCATCAAGAGAGTGTTAAGCGATTCTACAAAGCGTAAAAAAGACTTGAGGGATTTATAACGTAAACCCATTTCCAATGATGAAGATGAAGTTAAAACCTTAGTGTCTTTATAATATAATAGATTATAGATTATTATGCTGGTCTTGAGCTGTTGAAAAGTTGCAGATTTTTCTATTTAACGTACAGTTAAATAAAACTGATCTTTAAATGTTTTTTAACTACGTTTTATAATATTTAGAATATAGATCTCATCATAGGTGCTTTGTTGCTAAATGGTTTGGGGCTGTCATTAAAAGACAATGCTCTGCTTATTTGCCACTCACGTAGAGTTTTAATCTGGGTCCCAGGTACAACATTATCATCTACATACTTTGCCTTGTAAAGTTCATTCCTGAAAGTCGTAAGCTGTTCTTTCAGATACTCTATAGGCACTTGAGTTACTGCAAGTAGCTGAGGCTTGTATGTTTCACTGTCTGGTACATCTTTAGCTTCATACAATTCGTAGACTATGTATTTGTCATGTGGTTGGGGTGTTCTCATATAGATTGCGTAGTCATTGCCGACATGAAGGAATCCTTTTAAGCTGTGTTCTGACTTGTAACCGTCTATGAATTGGAAGATCTTGTGCAGTCGGACGGAGTCGGTAATATGGAATGTCAGCAAAAATGCTACTGCTATTATTTGAATCTGAAACAAATATTATGGAACTTAGGCTGCGTTATCTGATAGAGATTCGTGATTTTATATCTCAACATTTTATGAATTGTAATTATTTCCCCTGATGAATTAACGACTGGAATAAAAAATATTGTTATGTCCTTGTCCAGATCATGATTTATATGTTTGCCAAAACTATACAAACAAAATGTCTGTATAGTTTTGGCGTAATAATACGTAATTTAATAACAAAAAAACCAAAAACCAGAGATCTTCCTATTTAGGGCAATAATAGGCAGGAGGATAAAATAATCAGGATTAAACCAGGATATTTTTAGCTTCAGGCACGAGGGAAAATTTTAAAGACACTACAAGGCTGGTAGCCATGAATGTCTCCCAGGTGGGCAGAATTAACGGGGCTTGCAGTAGATGGTCCATGGTAAATTGTTATGTTATCACATATGAGATGTTGTAGTAGGTGGCCAATTTACCATGGGCCATCTACTGCAAGCATCGTTAATTCTGCCCATCTGGGATTTTGTCAGTAAATAGTGATAACAATCTACTGCTAACTGCTAGACCATTCGATAGACGGGTGACTGGTCTTGTATTGATCAGGGTGCATCTCAAAAAAATGGCTTGAAAAATGCGTTTTGTGTGAGTAAGCTAATATTAATATCGTCTATGTGTGCATGTATGGGATGTATATATTTGTCAAATTATACCGAAGCAATAGTCAATTTTAAAAAAATAATTAAAAATGACATTTGCTGCGTCTAGATATTGATTTTGTATATAGTCTAAAACATAACTAGCGTAAAATATATATTTAAAGTCAAAATGTAGGTAAAATGCAGTAGAAAAATTCTTATATAGGTTATTTCATAGCAAAATTTGCCGTTAGGCATCCCCGGCAATCGGCGGTTTATCGGTGGTGTGTTGTGTGGCTAATGTCAGTTTGCTGCCAATTTTACCAGCAATTGTTTCCAGTTCATTAAATTTCATTCTATCGACTGAACTGTAATGCCCATACAGCGACCATTCAAAATATATAAGACAACAATAAAAATGTTACAACAGAATTGAATAACAAATAAAAGTATATTAGTTTAAAAGTACATTTATCTAGTAGTTCTGTGAACAGTAGACCTTGTGAGCGCCCACTACCACACTTTTGGGGATTCGTCTAAAAATCATAACGGCCCTTTGATAAAATACGCTACAGCAAACTTCCCTCCCTTTTCTTCATCTATTTTTTAAACGCAATTCACCTTTATGGATCATGGTTTTATTTTTCACAGCAACCTGTGTGGAATCATGTTTCGGCCCAAAATCATCAAGATTCGTTCATAAATAACGTGACAGTAAAATTTCGTCCTTCTTCCTTTCTATCAAAAAGAATTCGATAAAGATTGTTTCTTTTAAATCAAAAAACACCTGTGTTAGGTTCGGTGAACATTGGTTATGAAATGCGCCCTCTAGACCGGAACTGATAAACACACAGATATACATAAATATGGACGAAAGCAAAATCGACCACCTAGTTGCAACGGAGTAAATTAACAATAGATTTACAATTTTAAAACATACAATCATGCTACAAGTTAGGGTATTAGAAACTTTTCCCTCTCAAACAATAGCGATACAAAAAAGAACATAAAACAAAAATAACAATCTATGGTCTTAGATTTGACTCTTGCTCAATGCAAATATTTATATGCATTTGCCAACCACCCAGATTTGTATGTGACAAAGCATACATTTTACTCCTTAACGATAATGCGGCTGAATAGATACCTATATAATTTTGTGGTACGAACTACGAATATAAAATTGTAAAAGTGCTAATCTAACATAGTCTAGTATAGAAAAAATTATAAAATCCATAAACATAAAAAAAGCCCCAGACTTGGACGGTATAAGGACAATCGACATAAAAAATGTATCTGACAAAATATCATGTATTATAACTAAATTAATAAATATGAGCATCTCAAGCGGCAAATATCCCGATGCACTTAAAACTGGTATAGTTAGACCTGTATACAAGAAGGGCAATAAAGGCGAATACTCCAACTATAGACCAATAACCATCCTCCCAATCATAGATAAAATAGCTGAAAAGTATATAAGTAAAGAAATACACTACTTTCTAGACAAAAATAGGATTCTCTCCCCCAACCAGTATGGCTTCCAACCCCACAAAAACACTTCTCAGCTCCTCACCAAATTCACAGACAGCTTATACGACCATCTTAATAATAAGCGACACGTAATGGTAGTTTTTATAGACTACAGCAGTGCTTTTGACACACTCAGACACCCAACTTTGTTAAAGAGCTTAAAAGAGTGTGGTATTAAGAATAAGCTCTTAAGGTGGTGTAGTGATTATTTACACAATAGAACATTTAGAGTGAGAGTGTCTGGTGAAGATAGCAGCACCATGCCCGTGAGCGAGGGTACGGCTCAGGGATCGGTGTTGGGACCATTGCACTTTCTCATATATGTCAACAACTTGGAAAACTTGATAACTAACTGTGAGATATTTCAGTTTGCTGATGACACATGTCTGGTGGCGACTGGAAACACGGCTGAGGATGCATTGGTGAAACTTCAGGACGATTTCAATCTACTGACCAAATGGTCTCATGACCTGGGTCTTGTGCTGAATGAAAAAAAAACTAAACTAATGTACATAAGCTCTAGTCGAAATAGATGTACATATGAGCCTGCTCTTGTCGCGCACAATCATGAGTGTCTTCATAAAAATAATGATAAAGCAATACCTGACAGCTGTAACTGCAGAATAATAGATGTGGTGGACGAGCAGACTTACCTTGGTGTCGTCATAGATAATCGACTTTCCTGGAAGAGTCACATAGACCGGGTCTGTGACAGACTAAGGGGTATACTAGCCAAGTTTACTCTGATAAAAAGAAAAATACCTTACCAAATTCGACTACAATTGTACACTGCCCTAGCCGAATCAATTATTGGTTATGGTCTATCCAGCTATGGAAGAACTTACAAATCGCATCTCGATCCATTCTATGTACTACAATTGAGGTTGTTAAAGGAAGTTGTTCCATATTGTATCAAAAAGAATTATGAAAATAGCTACATTTTGCAACATACTACCCATACACGAAAAAACTAAATACACACTCTTACAGGAAGAATTTTTCAGAGAAGATTTAAAAAAAGTCAGGCAATATAACATAAATTACACTGTCCAAACACGTCAGCTCCTGAAATCTAAATTACTGTTGCCCAAATACACAAACCACTACGGCAAAAGGAAACTGTCATACATGATCCCGAACCTCATCAACAAACTCCCATTATCCCTAAAAAATGAGTTAACTACACAAAATATTAAATGCAGACTCAAAAAACATTTCCTTGCGAATTTAATTAATTACTGAACAGTGAATCACGGTACCCATATGATATAACACACACACACACACACACACACACACACACACAGAGACACGCGGGCGCGCGCACACACACACACACACGCGCGCGCACGCGCACACACACGCACACGCGTACGCACACACCGCACACACATATATATATAACATACTTATATACAAGAATATATCTTTACACTTGTAAACAAATCATGATCCTCATCTCATTATCAATGTAATAGCACATCGAAATTCTCCGACTTTGCGTTACCTAACATCATTATAATGTATTAGCTTATTTGAAAATAAAACAACATCCTGTAGATGCAGTGAACGTATTTTTTATCTACTCGGAGTGCATTATAAAAAAACTAGTTAGCCGGCTGGCGGGAGGATGACGCTAGACGTAGTGGCGTTCTTTTGCAACCTACCCGCCAAAATTAATGTTTTTATTTATTTATTTTGTTTCTTTTTTCTGTGATGTGCCCTAACACATGTCCCTGCGCAATATGTGGGTACTTGATTGTATAATTTTGTATGTTAAGTTAATAACTGAATGTCGATGATAATGATGACCAGAAAAACTCAAATGAGTTTATGTGGCATCACTAAGTAAACGAAATATATAAATACTGTAATTGTTTATAATAATAAATAAAAAAATAAAAAAATAAACAAAAGTTGACTTACCGACATCATCATAAAAAAAGATATAAGAGATACAAAAGGTAAACGGTAAAAAGTGCACACGTTTCAGCTGTACATTATAACGGCTTATGAAGTTTGGATTGTAACAAAATCAATTTGCAAAATTTAAGAGGCTTTAAAATTTTAATGTATTTCATATTTTTATTGGTGCATATACTGCACGTACATTCATCGATAGAGGTGAGAATGCGCGTATATTTGTGGACAAAGGTGTTTACATAATATGCCATTTGGTTTGATCTCTTGACCGTAAACAATGCACTTCCGGACTACGTAGTACCACTGAATATTTTGAAGCCGTAAAACGCCATAAAACTTTGCCTGACCCGGGAATCTAACTTCAGGCCACATGCTGAACAATCAGACTCACTATGGTTTCACCACTTGGACAATCGGTTATAATTCATATCACACATAATATGTCAAAATATCATATATACACTCAGTAGCAGCTCGAAGTCAACTACTGATGTCCAAACCTGAGACTCATTGGCTACTTACAAATGAACTCCCTGCTTCACCACTGAGGCAGTCTTGTATATTTCCTATTATGAACACTTTTTGGTAAAAATATAATAGTTTAAAGTGTTGAATAATCTTAATCTTGACATCGTTATTGCAGTTCAGATATTATTGAACGCATTTTGAAAATAATTTAACAGAACATTTTTCCCTTAGCTGAAGCTGAGTAACATGGTTACAGCTGTATATCAATCCGGAGCTTAGCATAATATTTTTAAGGAAAATCAGTGCCTGCAGGCGACGGAAATAACAGAAAATTTAATGTAAACATCGAATAGCATACTCAATGTTCTATACCCACACTTTTCGCATTGTTTTATTTCCCAATCGCCTAAAATGTATGAGACGAGAAATCGTACGCGTGGTTGCTCACATCAATTTCATATCTGTTACTCTCTAAAATAGAATGTTGAACTATAAACTTTTTGTATACGAACTCCAAAGTGACAATAAAATTTCATTTAAATGAATTCTATGTTCGATATGCACGATGAAACAGTATTCAAATACCTAAAAATAGCATACCCAAACTGCTCTATAGTTATTTTAACTATTATGGTCACTTATTATGTATTGTTTCGGGTTTCCGATATTTCGGTGCTGTTGAAAATGCTCCGTGATCATGGTGCTTGCAACAACATCGGAAATTTCCTCATAGCTCTAATACTAATACTCTGAAATAATTTTAATTACTGTGGTGTACCGACATTGAGTTTGATTTACAATAAAGGCTGAGAATATCCTGAAAAAAGTGATACCTGGGCTAACCTGCCAGGTATTTTATGGCCAGGCTAAGGAAAATTTATTGATATTCTTCAATATTTTATTTTATTTTGTCCATTAAAAACAACTTTCTGCTCTTATAATGGAATTAAATTATAAAAATTGGCACTTGAAGGTACAAATTCAGAGTTAGATAGCAGTAGTTGTATGAGACAATTACGCAGGAGGCGCGGGTTCGATAAAGCAAATATTTGTATTCATGAAAATGGGTATTTGCCTTGGTCTAGTCGTGCCTCGAAGAGCACATTAAACCGCCGGTCCCGGTTGCCATATGAACATCTATGGCAGTCGTTACGGGTAGTTGGAGCACTAAAAAGTCTAACAACTGGTCTAGCTGCAATGCTTCAATATCGACTTTGGGTTGTGGATGTCAGATGGCAGTCATTCACGGGAAATATCGACGTTCAGCCAAATCTGCAGTTAGACTTGGTAAAGGGGACCCCTGACTCCGAGGTGAAAGTTTACATTTGAAAATAGTAGTGTTTAGTTAAACTGGTTGATTAAGTTGAGTTAACAATAATATAATTATCTTCTCGACATTTTCCTTTACTTGAAATACTTTCTGATCTCATTCCCGTCCCCACCTAGCTTTTTTCTCATGTGAAGTTTTATAACAATAAAATTCGAGAGACAAAGAGGATGGATGTTAATGCAGACAGTAATAGGTCTTCTTCACCTTAGCGTTAATCCTAGTTGCATTCGATTATTTCAGTTCGGAGTCTGTGGTCCGTTTTACCAGTCTTACTACGAATTTGGATGTACTTGAATATTTTCCGTGAAGCGACTGCCATCTCACCTCCACAGTCTAATGGCAATATCAAAACATTGCAGTTAGACCAGTGTTGAACTTTTTAGGGCTTCAACTACCCGTATCTACTGCCATAGATGTTTGTATGGCAATCGGGAACGACGGCTTAATATGCTCTCCAGACAATCTGGGTATTTGCATTTGTCTAGTCGAAGCTTGATCAGACAAATGCAAATACACGTATACAAATATTTACAATGAGTGGGAATCGAACCTGAGTCTGCTGCGTAGCTACCGCGTTTACTATCGTCACGTTTGTGGCGTGGCAATAGCTGTCTAATAAAAATAATATCTAATATTAAATTATTGAGAGCCGTCTTATATTACATCTATCTATCAGTATCAGCTATATTTTTTATTGCGCGTGGACCAATTACATTAAAGTATACCGTTAATAAAACATTGAGCTGTTAAAATCCTGAAAAATCCTTTAAGTGCTCGTTATTTTTTATCGTTTTATTTAAAAACAAACACTGTAAAAAACATCAAAGTTATCATAATTTGTATTTAAAGCTACTAATATTAAGGGTTTTGGGGATCGGCAGTATTCCGAGTAAAAGGTAATGAATGAGGTTTGAAAGGCTATTCAAACAATACTTGTCTATTTTATTTAAGTTTGGCAAAGGTTGGTAAAGGTTTATATTATATCATTATTTAACAAAAGATTTCCATTTCATTTAATTGCTTAATTTTGTACGAATTCTAAGGAATATTTGGAATATTTTGATGTCAACGTGAAATAAGAACATCAATATTCTATAGATCAAACTTCAACTCAAAATTTTGGATTGCAATGATTAGGTACATTACTAATAAAAAAGCACTTTGTAGATGATTTGAATACATCCATCCACCAATATGTAGGTATCAATTTGGTACGCATTTCACAAAATCTTTTCCCTATCTTTTAACATTATAAACACATACATCGTTCCGAAAATGTGAGTGTCTTCGAAAATACCTAAACCCGTTAAACAACACGCTTCTGCACTCCACCTCACCTGTAAGATCAGTAGATAAGGGTACGACTTAAATTTATACTGTGCGTAAAAGTGGTAATAGAATATTTAAGCTTCAATGAAATATCTTTGGGAATTGATATATTAACCTGAGAACAGTGAATTATTATTTCAATATGTTTTTATGGTTGTTTTTATGGCTTCGAGATTTTTGTGGTCATGAAAAATAGAAGACCATTTTACAAGTTGGGAAAAAAGGACGCTTTATCATAAAGGACATATTATTGTTAATTAGCAACATTAATATGTAGGTACTTTATGTACTTATTAAGCATAGCACTGCTACCAGCCTTCTGCAAATATTACCAGACGGTGATGATGCAGAGACAGTATCAACAAATTGGGAAAAAGATGATTTCCGTTAAAAAGACTGTTATTTTGAAATGATCAGAGAAGACTGTTATTTTTTCTGTTTTATTTCTAGCTCAAGCAGAGAGCAGTATAGATTGAAGTTCCAAGCCTATGCTAGATTATACTCACCAACCATAAACGTACTTAGACACGGGTAGCTTACCCATAGTTTCAGTGTTTCTGAAAATCTAATTTGAAGAAACTCGTCCCAGTCTCGCCGAGTAACGGGATTTTCTGTTCCAATTCGCAGTCACCCATTCGGTAGAACCACTCTACCGAATAGCAGTTAAATAGCATTTGGACCGAGTATAATAATCATAGCTCTATAGGCGAGTTGTGTAGCTGCTTACTGTCTTAGTAGTAAGAAAATTCGACTCTGGTAGAAAGCCAAATCTCCAAATAGTAGACAATACCTCGCTTGATTTCTTGAAGTATAAGACGAAGATTACTAAAAATTTATTTTTAGTATGCCTCACTTGCATTTATTACTATACTTTTAGCTACCGTTTGTTGTCTAGTTCAATCTCTGTAGACACTTACAGTAGGCTTTACTTAGAGAAAATATTTACATGTACGTACGTCTTTGTTAGCTCAGTTGTATACATGGATCAAGCCAAAGCCAGTCTCTCCCGAAAGAGTTTTAAGTTCTTCAAAACTTATTCTAAGAGACACAGCTTATTCGAATTTTGCTTTGTTGGTTTTAAGTATCTGATTTTAACAGGGTGCGCTTTTCGTTTCATTGTTCTCGTAACTTTATTATATATTGTTATTGACATATGTGTGACTTTAAACAGGATTTTAGTTCGTGATGAATGAAATTAACCTGGCCAAATAAGCAATGATGTAAGTAATGCTGACCCTCTTTTCTGAGACTTCAGCTTACCATCAGGCGAGGCGAAGTCTAATTGACGCGTCCTATATAAAAAAACCGTAGTCTTATTTACTGTTAATGTTATAAATTACAAAATATTAATCAGTAATAGAATAGTAGATTGTACTACAAGGGGGCAAAATAGTATTTTTATGGCGAGGGCGCGACTTTGAATCACGAGGGAAGCGAAGGATTCTAACGTAGAATCCTGAGCGCAATGAAGGATTCATAGTACATCGCCCGAGGGAAATATAATTTGCACTCAAATTCTATACTTTACTTTTCATTCCCTATGAGAAAAAATGTACAGATTACAAAAACAGAGACTAGACAAATTAGTTACTTTTTCCTAAACGTCAAACGGTAAGTTATAAGGAAACTTGTTTAGAATAAATTATTGAGACGTTATTTTATTCCATAGTCAAATAATTTACTATTATATATACCATATATATATAATAATTTATTTTAACTAGAGGAAAATTCTCAATTATTGAATATGGCCGCAGCTTTTTATTTTAAAAACTAAAGTAAAAATAAAAAAAATACTGTAGAAAAGTACAAAATGCCTTCATACAATTTGCATTCGATTTCTATGAATGATATATGTTCCAAATTCAAATCACTTAAAGAGCTATTTTACTTCCACTTATAGAGGAACTAAGTGACACTTTTTGTATAGACGGGATGAAAATATACAAGGAAAAAAGATATAAAGAAGATAAAAAGAAGAAATACATAAGAGAGGAAAGTGGGCTGCAAGTGGCAAATATATTGCAAAATGAATTATATACATATACATTTTTGCGCTTTGGTTATAAGTTAATCAGAACACATTTTCACGCAAAAATCTAAAAGGGAGAATAACATGTCCATAACAGATTACCTATAGATAAAATTGAAATCGTTAAATTTCAATATTCAAGTCCCTTTATTTTGTACTTTGTCCCTAGAATTTTGGGTATCCAGGACAGTCTGCTACAGGTAATTCAATTGTCGCAGGTTCAAGTACCGTTCTGTAATTAGACTTTTTCCTATTGTCTGTAAGAAAACTTAACACATCATTTTCTAAATCTCATTCAGAATTCTCCTCCAAATTAATATACATTCAACTTTTACCATTATCAGATATTGTCTTTTCGTCCCAATATTAACTCATGCTCTATGATCATCACTTTTTAAACATTTGGCACTTTCAAGCAAGATGGACAAAATTATTCAAAACACCTTATGCAAAATTTTGAATGCTGATTTGAACGACAGAGCCTGACTCCAAGCATCTCTCCCAGTTTGCTGGGATGGGCTCGGTGTTCGTAAAATTTCTGACGTTAGTTTACCACCATTTTTAGCTTCGATTTATGGCATATAGGAACTAAAGAGGAAAATCTTAATACCCACACTGGTTTATTCCGAAGTGCAAAGCCGAAGCTATAAATGCTTGGAAAATGTTTTGCCCAAATACTGTTTTCCCCACCAACCTATGCTCCCAGAGATAGTGGAATGAGCCACTTTGCAGAATATTTCGACAGCAGTTAATTAACTCGTCTTCTAATGTTGCAGAGTGTGTTCGCCTTCTGGATGTAAGAGAATGGGAGTCTGATGTGTGGCTTCAGGCCCTTCCGTCTTCCAACATTGGCACCATGTTGGGAAACACGACTTTCAGAAATGCAGCCTGTCTTCGTTTGGGTGCTCCTTGTGTTTCTCCTCATTGATGTCACTGTGGTGCGGCATCGCAGCCAATCATGCGTCAGAAGCGCAGGACGCGTGTCACATCATGCACATTCCATAGGCCACGGTAACCACTTTTCATCAGGTGGGCCGTGCGCTTGTCTGCCACCTGAGTGGTATAAAAAAAAAGAAAAAATGACATTATCCGCCGGGCTTTGGTCACCGCCGGCGTTCCAGACTTGAACCAGTTGGTTTGGTGCACAACTGTGGTAAGAGACCGAACGGTATGTCTTTGGTGCCTTGGAAGATGTGTAGACCTTTGGCGTGAGACGCAACATGCGTCGACGCCCTTGCGCTTTCCCATCTTCCAAGTACGACTGACTGCGATGGTAAGCCTTTTGGGCACGTTGCCAGTCCACATCGATGAGAAGGAATTTTTCGATGCTTGAAACTTTTGTATCCTATTTTATATTCTTGTAAACATTAGTTTGTGTCTTCATATAAATTATTCTAAATTGCTATTATATCTTAAATTCTTAAATTTTCTTATTAATATTAATCAATTCGTTCTATACTACCTATTTTCAAGTACATTTTTATGTATGAAACGATTGAATGGCCATCAATAGGTCCAGTTTGATGAAGAAATATGCCCGTATACTGAATCCAAATTACCTTATCGTTGCCTCTTCCGCTTGAACTGGCTGACCTCTCGCTTATCTATGGGGTTACAAATTTTGTAAACGACTAACAGATATTTTGGGGCGGGCGATTGATGTAGCGTAATTTTGATGTTGTTAGTGCGAATCCATTAACTTTTGAATTGGAATGTATTGTAAGTTTTAGCGTACAGAAAACATTGCTTAGAACTAAATTAAAGCGTATGTAACTATAACATTAGGATTACCTTTAGAGTTACAACACGAATTACAAAATTAAACAACATATAAAAAAAAAAGTTTTTTTTTAATGAAGATCGGTGATCATTAAGGCAAATTGGATCTTTGACAGCATTTCTGATGAAAGAACGGGTTTTTATGTTGTAACACTGGCGTAGGTTCTTTAACCAGGATATTCTTCTCCTAAAAATATATCAACAAATCAAAAACAGCAGAAGCAAAAAAAATAGGTTCTTATTATTATTATAACATCACAATTACAATTGATTGTTTATTCAATATAAAGGTATAACCAAAATAACGACCCTGGGGGTTCATTTGCAGAAGAGGTTTTTGCGATATAGTTTGTTAAAGTCAATAATATAGAAAACCGTCAGGTTCTTCATTCCATCTTAATTTGTTCATTATGACATGACATGAATATAACGAAGTATGATTGCACTATTTAATACGATTTAGGGATTATATTTTGATGCACATTTATGTAAATATTTAAAATTATATAGATACTGTAAATAATTGTAACGTAGTCCTGGAAATTATTCAAAGTGAAAATCTGACGCACGAAATTCCAAGAATTGTATTGTTTCAAAACAGATTTTCATTGAAATCTGTTCATTGACATTATTATTGCGTTGTGCTGATATATGTGTGGTTAGGCAGCAACGGATGCTACCTACAAGTAATAGCAAAATGTATGCCCTGCTCTGATAAATAATAATTATTATTATTCCCTTTATCATTAAACTAATTTAGAAATAATTAAGCAGCGTCGGTAGGTTAGAGGCTAAGGTGTCGGCCACACGAACGAAAGGTCTCAGGTTCGAGTCCTGGCCATTACACTACCGACGTGAACCCACTCCTAACACAAGCAATTTAGCTTAGCTGGAGGGGTTAGAGGGAATATTAGTAATTTCGGTTCTAATATTCTTAAAAAAAAATTAAAAATAACTACCATTTTTTTTTATACCACTAAGTTGGCAGACAAGCACACGGCCCACCTGATGGGAAGCGGTTACCGTGGCCTATGGACGTATGCAACACCAGGGGTGTCACACTCGCGCTGCTGACCATGAAGAAACCTTCTGATGCCCCTCTTGAAGAACCCCATATTGTAGGCGCTTGGGAAAACCGCAGCAGGGAGGTCATTCCACAGCTTGAGTGTGCGTGGGATGAAGTTTCTTTCATACCGCACAGTGCGCACCGTCTCAGGTCGCAATGTGTGGGGATGCATTCCCTGCCTATGGCGAGAGGTGCGATGATAGAATGTAGCTACGGGCATCATGTCAAACAATTCATCTGAGCACAAACCATTGTATAGGCGGTAGAACACACACAGTGAGGCAAAATCTCTCCTAAGGTTACCATATAAGGTACCATATAAATTACATTTAAAAAAAAAAAAAATATTTTAAAATATAAAAAATAGTGCCCCACTGGCATCAGCTTTCGGACCCAAGCTACCAGTGGTTAGGACTCCAGGGAGCGAAACTTTCTCACCATGCGAGTCGTGCCTAATAAAACTGCCTTCAGCATCAAGACCTTTAGCCAGCTTTCTAACGAAAGCCTCATAAGATGTTGTTATTATTATATAGGGTTATCTCTTTTACAGTCATTTAAAAATACCCGTTCGTTGTATTTGGCAAAATATTTGACGAACACGCAAACATGCAAATTTTACTAGCAACTATCCACAAATGGCCAAATAACAAACTGATAAGCGCACGGTAAGCGTATATGTGGCATTGTCAAATAGGCAAATAAGGTCAATACTTTGTCATAACTATATACTGTCCCACGCTTGGTAATTATTTGACAAATAATATGTAAAATATACAAATAGCCACGGGAAGTGCCACCACAAGAATCCACCAAGTTGACTTGTTGTATTCTGTTCTGATTGATTTGGATGACGGATACGGGATAGATGTATTAGGTATGGTATAGTTGGAATATTTACTTAATACTCAAGATTACAGAAAAATATAAATATAAGCCCATTTCAATTGTAAGTACAATATACTTAATGAAGTATCATAAGTACAGTCAGTGGCATAAAGTTATATAAAACACCTATACATATTGTTTACATACTCGACCCCAGACAGCAGAAACAGGTACAGGGTACCGTGATTTGAATGTGATAATATTGCGGTTTCTCAATGGTACCATTACCGTACCGCATCGAAGTTTAACAAGTAGTGTATGTGAAGAGACAACACGTGATAATTTTTTTATATTGTTTACCTGATGGTAAGGTGAAGGCAAAGTCTCAGAAAAGAGGGTCACCATTACTTATATATACTATGTGACAATGGTGACACTCAGCTTGAGGGCCTCATCATACGCTTTTTCACGGCCCGCTTAAAGAACCCGGGACTGTAGGAAGAAGGAAACACGTGAGCTGGTGGTGAATTCTGGGCCTAAGTGGTGTGACAAAGGAACGAGTCACCGAACCGTTTGGTTCTTGGTTGGGTACTCTGCACCGTGTGTGTGTAGGAAAGGGGAATCCTACCACAAATATGGTCCATTAAGATAAAAGAGTATCAGTCGCTCCATCCTTTCATTTGTCTCTAACTACACATCTACTGTTTTTTTTTTCACAAACATCATTTGTTTAAAAATCAATACGAGTAAACGGCATCATTGATAAGTCGCAATGAATTAAAAAAAATATACAATATTTTCATATTCAAATCTATTTCACGGTACGAAGTATCTGCTGTTTGTATACATACTCATCACTTTAGTTTATGCTCTACCGTCCCACCCATAATATAACAAAAACCAAATACCTCGTCTATTCCTAGAACTACTTAATTCTAGGTGTGTCAACCTTTTCCAATGCCCAACCTTAAATAGCTTAATCGAGTAATGGAATAGGATTAATATCTTTTAAACCCATTAGGTGATCATTTATCAATTAATATCGCTCTCTCTCATATTAACCCTTTCGTTATTGCTAAACCAATAATACCTATTTGTGGAAAGCATAAAAATGTTCGACGCAGAATGTAGTATCATTGTTTTACTTTGTATAAATGGATAAAAACTAGAATTGCAAAAAATGTGCAGTCCATTCGTGTTAATGCTTTAAATTGAATTTTATATTCTTTATAAATTGATTAAGTCTTTTCATGTGCAATGTAATCATATGGAGGCAATTATTTATAGCACTGAAATGTAAATAACATTTCCGTTTGGCTTGATTTTATGATTTATTTATGTTATGAATTATGATCACATTTTCATTTCAGATGGTGCTAAAAGTTGGCTACGGACATAAACTTTCATACGGATGAAATACTTTTGCATTACTAAAAATTATAATTCTTATATTACCTGTGGTATTACTAATTAAAAACTTCCAGTAGAGCCACTTAAAATTTACACATATTGAAAAAAAATTGTACTTCTACTTTTTTCCAGAGTTTCCAGGGCATTTAATTTTCTACCTTTGTTGCATAGTCAGAGCTTTAAAGTTGACTTCTGGGTCGAAATAGTAGTTTTTATTGAGAAGGTGCTCTGCAAAATTTGATTCTGTCTTTATAAGTCTCCAGCCTCTAACATGTTCTGCGACTCTAGTTGCAAAAGATCTTCCCGTTTGGCCAATATATTTTAATTGTAGGTTTGGTATACAATCTTGATTGTACAAACTACCCACATACGAATAATAGTGTCGTAATGTTTGAGAAGTATGTTTTTAACTGCAATTGTAAACCTTTGAGGATGCCGTAAGGTGCAACGCGTCAGGTGCAATAGTAAAAAATACTGTGGAAAAAGTACATCAATATGTGTAACAACAAATTCGACCAAGTGTCATCAATCAACAGTATAAAATAGACTTAAATTTATTTGAGTTTTGGGAACAAGACAGTAATCTACACCATTAACCCTGTTTTAACCAACTTCAAAAAGGAGGAGGTTCTTAATTCTCTTGGTATTTTTACCCGACTGCCAAGAAGGGTTATGTTTTTCGCGCGTATCTTGTATTTAATATTCTTTACTTTTAATAGATTTTAATGATGCATGTCTCAAATGAAAAGTATTCTTCTCTTAAGTGTTCCAATGTACATAAAATGTGAACAAAAACTATATATGATGTATTTTAGGCGCATTTTTTTAAATATTTTGTCTCAAACTTATCGAGTAGGGTATCAAAATGAAGGAAATTAGAAGGCTCCCAACTAAAAACGGATTAAATAAAATAAAATGTTAAAAATAAAAACAACCCAAGTGAAAACATCAAATTATTTATTAATTTGATCTGGTTTATATAAACTAGATCAAATTAACCTAACAGAAACGACGCCTGCATCCGAACAGAAATTTTGTTTGTTTCGATCTTTTCAGTCGGGTTTTTGCTTTTGATGATTGATTTTTTATGGATGTACACCGATTACTTTTTTTTATCGTGCGCAAAATTGAGACTTGAACCGACTAAAACGCACACTGTCTGTGGGTCGTAGGTTGCCGGAGGTGTGATTGGTCGAGACAAATCTCTCGCATCCCGGCTGACACCGATTACTCTGAGATTTATGATCCAATTTACGTGATTATTTTTGATGCCATTTGGTCATTTGGTTAACAGTTTTCCTTACAACAAAAAATAAGGGAAATTTCTGTTCGGTAATAATTTTTCATCGTTTTCTTTGTGTTGACTTCCACAGCATTTTATAAACTTTATCCTAGAACTTGATTTTTCCGAATACTCTCCCAGAAAACTGTATTCGGATATTCAGTTTCTCTTGTATGAGTTTTGGAAGTTTACATGTACGATAAACATAGTTTTCTTTGTTTTTCGCCATAAATTTAGTGTATATTACCACGTTATATACAAGTGCTGTCAACAAATGAATTGAAGGAACTATTATGTCATCGTATTATGTAAGCAAAAGTATGGAAACAAAGGAACTCATATAATGGTGCTAAGTCATTTTTATATCTATGATATGAAATAAAGTAGCCTACTCCTCTACATGAACAGTACTCATTCTCTGAGCGAGAGCCGAGGACGGTAATCATCAATGTATACGTGTGTCATACAACGTTTTCCAACAAACTTGTGAAAAAATGTGCTAAACTAGATATTTTTTCTTTGAGTGTTCAGGTAGTAAACTTTTCATAACGTTAAGCTTATATCAGGTGGTGTACCACATAAATATTTTTCTTCATAACTAGTACTTGTGGACATTTTAATTAATCAATCAGTTAACCCACCACAGTCCACTGCTGGACATAGGCCTCTCCCAATGAACGCCATTTCATCCAATCCTCTGCTTTCCGCTGTCCTCGAATAATTAACTATAATTTCAACAGTGAAAACGAGTTGAGAAATATTTTTCGCAATAGCGGGAAAATTTATCAATTTTCTTATGCGCATCTAGCAATATTGCGGTTTCTCAATGGTACCATTACCGTACCGCATCGAAGTTTAACAAGTAGTGTATGTGAAGAGACAACACGTGATAATTTTTTTATATTGTTTACCTGATGGTAAGGTGAAGGCAAAGTCTCAGAAAAGAGGGTCACCATTACTTATATATACTATGTGACAATGGTGACACTCAGCTTGAGGGCCTCATCATACGCTTTTTCACGGCCCGCTTAAAGAACCCGGGACTGTAGGAAGAAGGAAACACGTGAGCTGGTGGTGAATTCTGGGCCTAAGTGGTGTGACAAAGGAACGAGTCACCGAACCGTTTGGTTCTTGGTTGGGTACTCTGCACCGTGTGTGTGTAGGAAAGGGGAATCCTACCACAAATATGGTCCATTAAGATAAAAGAGTATCAGTCGCTCCATCCTTTCATTTGTCTCTAACTACACATCTACTGTTTTTTTTTTCACAAACATCATTTGTTTAAAAATCAATACGAGTAAACGGCATCATTGATAAGTCGCAATGAATTAAAAAAAATATACAATATTTTCATATTCAAATCTATTTCACGGTACGAAGTATCTGCTGTTTGTATACATACTCATCACTTTAGTTTATGCTCTACCGTCCCACCCATAATATAACAAAAACCAAATACCTCGTCTATTCCTAGAACTACTTAATTCTAGGTGTGTCAACCTTTTCCAATGCCCAACCTTAAATAGCTTAATCGAGTAATGGAATAGGATTAATATCTTTTAAACCCATTAGGTGATCATTTATCAATTAATATCGCTCTCTCTCATATTAACCCTTTCGTTATTGCTAAACCAATAATACCTATTTGTGGAAAGCATAAAAATGTTCGACGCAGAATGTAGTATCATTGTTTTACTTTGTATAAATGGATAAAAACTAGAATTGCAAAAAATGTGCAGTCCATTCGTGTTAATGCTTTAAATTGAATTTTATATTCTTTATAAATTGATTAAGTCTTTTCATGTGCAATGTAATCATATGGAGGCAATTATTTATAGCACTGAAATGTAAATAACATTTCCGTTTGGCTTGATTTTATGATTTATTTATGTTATGAATTATGATCACATTTTCATTTCAGATGGTGCTAAAAGTTGGCTACGGACATAAACTTTCATACGGATGAAATACTTTTGCATTACTAAAAATTATAATTCTTATATTACCTGTGGTATTACTAATTAAAAACTTCCAGTAGAGCCACTTAAAATTTACACATATTGAAAAAAAATTGTACTTCTACTTTTTTCCAGAGTTTCCAGGGCATTTAATTTTCTACCTTTGTTGCATAGTCAGAGCTTTAAAGTTGACTTCTGGGTCGAAATAGTAGTTTTTATTGAGAAGGTGCTCTGCAAAATTTGATTCTGTCTTTATAAGTCTCCAGCCTCTAACATGTTCTGCGACTCTAGTTGCAAAAGATCTTCCCGTTTGGCCAATATATTTTAATTGTAGGTTTGGTATACAATCTTGATTGTACAAACTACCCACATACGAATAATAGTGTCGTAATGTTTGAGAAGTATGTTTTTAACTGCAATTGTAAACCTTTGAGGATGCCGTAAGGTGCAACGCGTCAGGTGCAATAGTAAAAAATACTGTGGAAAAAGTACATCAATATGTGTAACAACAAATTCGACCAAGTGTCATCAATCAACAGTATAAAATAGACTTAAATTTATTTGAGTTTTGGGAACAAGACAGTAATCTACACCATTAACCCTGTTTTAACCAACTTCAAAAAGGAGGAGGTTCTTAATTCTCTTGGTATTTTTACCCGACTGCCAAGAAGGGTTATGTTTTTCGCGCGTATCTTGTATTTAATATTCTTTACTTTTAATAGATTTTAATGATGCATGTCTCAAATGAAAAGTATTCTTCTCTTAAGTGTTCCAATGTACATAAAATGTGAACAAAAACTATATATGATGTATTTTAGGCGCATTTTTTTAAATATTTTGTCTCAAACTTATCGAGTAGGGTATCAAAATGAAGAAAATTAGAAGGCTCCCAACTAAAAACGGATTAAATAAAATAAAATGTTAAAAATAAAAACAACCCAAGTGAAAACATCAAATTATTTATTAATTTGATCTGGTTTATCCTCTTAGATGCTCCACCATAGTATGAACGTGCCTGTTTTATCTGATATGTACCTAAATATATTAGAATTAAACCGCTTTCCTGAAAAAAAAAGGGTCGTCACGTGAATTGCAAATTGCACTCAGATGACGTCAGTTAATGGCGCCGCCCGCTGAGTGACGACAGAGCTCGTATAAACAAAAAAACTTGTTGACGTACAGTACCAAGTAGCAATTGCCGTAGAGCGTGTTTTTGGTACTACAGTACCAAATAGCAATTTAGCGGTTATATAAACTAGATCAAATTAACCTAACAGAAACGACGCCTGCATCCGAACAGAAATTTTGTTTGTTTCGATCTTTTCAGTCGGGTTTTTGCTTTTGATGATTGATTTTTTATGGATGTACACCGATTACTTTTTTTTATCGTGCGCAAAATTGAGACTTGAACCGACTAAAACGCACACTGTCTGTGGGTCGTAGGTTGCCGGAGGTGTGATTGGTCGAGACAAATCTCTCGCATCCCGGCTGACACCGATTACTCTGAGATTTATGATCCAATTTACGTGATTATTTTTGATGCCATTTGGTCATTTGGTTAACAGTTTTCCTTACAACAAAAAATAAGGGAAATTTCTGTTCGGTAATAATTTTTCATCGTTTTCTTTGTGTTGACTTCCACAGCATTTTATAAACTTTATCCTAGAACTTGATTTTTCCGAATACTCTCCCAGAAAACTGTATTCGGATATTCAGTTTCTCTTGTATGAGTTTTGGAAGTTTACATGTACGATAAACATAGTTTTCTTTGTTTTTCGCCATAAATTTAGTGTATATTACCACGTTATATACAAGTGCTGTCAACAAATGAATTGAAGGAACTATTATGTCATCGTATTATGTAAGCAAAAGTATGGAAACAAAGGAACTCATATAATGGTGCTAAGTCATTTTTATATCTATGATATGAAATAAAGTAGCCTACTCCTCTACATGAACAGTACTCATTCTCTGAGCGAGAGCCGAGGACGGTAATCATCAATGTATACGTGTGTCATACAACGTTTTCCAACAAACTTGTGAAAAAATGTGCTAAACTAGATATTTTTTCTTTGAGTGTTCAGGTAGTAAACTTTTCATAACGTTAAGCTTATATCAGGTGGTGTACCACATAAATATTTTTCTTCATAACTAGTACTTGTGGACATTTTAATTAATCAATCAGTTAACCCACCACAGTCCACTGCTGGACATAGGCCTCTCCCAATGAACGCCATTTCATCCAATCCTCTGCTTTCCGCTGTCCTCGAATAATTAACTATAATTTCAACAGTGAAAACGAGTTGAGAAATATTTTTCGCAATAGCGGGAAAATTTATCAATTTTCTTATGCGCATCTAGCAATGATATACGGTCATAGACTAACAGTCGTACTAATAAAAACTTACACAGGGTACATAACGCTGTTAGAGCAAAATGTCTGCTAATAAAAATATTTTGATATAAGTTTTGTAACGCTGTTAGAGCAAAATGTGTGCTAATAAAAATATTTTGGATATAAGTTTTGTATACACTCCTTATAGCAGTACGAATCTACTATGAAAAAAATAAACAATGCTTAAACAAGCTCATATCCTTGTAAGAATTAAAAGCGGCCAGGTATGAGTCCGACTCCGACTCGCGTACCATTATCTGTACAAGATTAGACATTATATTATAAACTTTTCTTTTAGTTTCACCTATCCTCTATTAATATCGTGCAAAAAACGACAAAAAATATCAACTTTGTTGTATTGGTGCTCACCTATAATTATAATTTTATTCTATATTTTTAGTATTTGTTGTTATAGTGGCCTGTTGCCATTATATTATAACATATCAGCTCTCTAGTTATCACGGTTCATGAGATACAGCCTGGTGACAGACTGACTTTTGACTTGATTGGCTTACTCCAGGTCATCCCTATGAGATTCGTACACCTTTTTATATAAAAAATTGGTTTAAATTAAAAACGTGATACCGTTTTGTTGATCCTATGACTGTATAACGTATTGTAAAACAATTGTAAAAATTGTAAAAAAAAATTATAAAAAAAACAAGTGTAGACGTTCAGAAGTTACCACAGAAATTGAATCGTATGAATGAAGGTGAATGTGAATTTGGCAGAAAAAATTTACAAGTTTCATAATATATATGAAAATATGTCAAACATCCTACAAAATGTACCTAACGCTTTTAAGAGCAATTATCGTTTTTGAAACTATCACAATCGTCTACAACATATTTTTTTTTTAAATACTGCTACGCCGCCGTTGTAGCCAAGAGACCTGTTCTTAGTCTACGACGTAGCACTTTAGGTAATGGTCAAGTTATTAATTAGTCTACGTCACCTGAGCTTTGAAATATATTATTTACGTTTACATTTACGTGTTTTGCTGGAAATAAGGGTAGCCATATTGAAAAAATATATACCTACCAGCGCTCTTTACTCTTATCGTTCTTTCTTATAATATTAATTTAAAAAAATGAATGAATGACTATGAATAAAAGTAAATTTTGTTACTCTTTCACGCAAAAAAATATAAATATATAAATAATAAAATTTGGCATAAAGATAGGTCACAGTCTAGAATATGTAGGACATAACCTATTTTTAATTCTAGGAAGCCTCAAGACACAGGTATACCTCGGACACATATCTTGAACCCAAGTCGCGAGACAGGCACATGCGGGTGGTTTTATAACAATCTATGCTTGCAAATTTTAGCTCGTGCACCGTCGTAGCACCCCATCCTATCCACATAAGATACACAATAAACGTGTACTTCACATATAGAGCTCATTTTGGTTCAAGATATATGTCCCGTGGTATAATGACGTCATAACAGCAGACACAGACCTTTACTAGCCTATAAAACGATTATATTATCTTCCATATTACTGATTTGCATTTAATGTTTATTAATTTACCTATAGTACGTTACGAATCTAATAGAAAATGAAAGGGGAGTGATTTATAAAGCGGGTAATAAGCTTATTGTTTGTCTTTATCTACAGAGGGAATTGAATTAAGCTTATTGAATAAAGTGAAGCTTTGTGAACAAACGTCTATCATAATATTCTTCATTGTTTATGCATTTTGATCTAAAATCACGATACATTTTTCTATTTTTATTTATTTTTTACCACTGAGGTGGCAGACAAGCATATGGCCCACGTGATGGTAAGTGGCTACCGTTGCAGATGGACGTGTGCCAGGAGAGTCACACTTGTGCTGCTGACCCTGTACGAACAGAGATTTTCTGTGCCGTCAGTACAGAAGACAAGGACAAACTATCTTTCAGATAGTTTAGTATAAAAATCCTTGGTGGCGCATGGCAACGTGCGGTAATGGACTGTATTGCGGGAAGTAGCTAACTGTTCCATTGACGCTTTACACACAAAAGACAGGTGGTCGGGTTGCCGCGGGAGTGATCCAAGCAATGAATGCAACCCGAGAAATTAGGAGAGGATGCACTAACCTTCACGACACACGTGTTTTCATCGCAGCCGGTACACGGATCTTCTCTTCCTTGCTCAGGAGCTGCCGTCAGCATCACTAGATCACTTGAGGAACACACGAGAGGCACAATCCGATCGGTAAAGGTCTATGAAGCGGTAAAAATGTAACAAATATTAATCATTTTTGAGAGACGCGAGCGCGGTCCGTCATTACGCTGGCTAGTTCAAAGCGAGACTGAGTGTCTATATTTCACAAATGGCGGACGGAAGCTACATCTATGGTTAGTGCGGAAGGGGAGACGGGTATAAAAGGAGTGTGTTTCCGTGTCAAAATACAGTTTCTACCTCGGCGCAACCATTCCCCCCGGCTTGAAGGGTTACCTTCGAAACGACAAATGCGAAACAAATCTAAAGTCTAATCTAAATCTAGGTTTGGGAAATAACAACTAAAATATAAACCTAGATTGGAGCTCGTGCCTACCGCTGGCTAGGCAGAGGGCAGAGGCGAACAAACAACACAACGCAACAGTCTCGACCAAGACGAGACGCGATTAGCCAACAACAAAATAAGGGTCTCTTCACGTGGGACCGATACAACAAGCGAGTGCTTCTTCTCCTCGGGTGGTTCGGAAACCGTAGTGGGATTGAATTGACTAACTGGCCACCCATCTAACGCGGCATGAATCCAGGACGGTCCACCAAACCACAACGGGTGATCCAAAATTTGCGAAGGAAGCAATCCACGAGAGAGACAATCGGCTGGGTTGTCGGTGCCAGCAACGTGAAAGAGATTATGTGGCGCCAATTCAGATTGAATTTTTGCCACTCTATTAGCGACGAATGTGTCCCAACGATGGGGCGAAGAGTGGGCCCAACACAAAGCGACTGTTGAGTCCTAAAAGCTAAAAATTACTAATATTAATGCGAAAATTTACAATTATGTCATTAAGCGACACGGAAGTGCTAGTCTTAGCACTGCCATCCAAAACTACACGGAGTTTTAGTAGTAAGCTTATCTTCTCTAATAACTCCGCGGTGCGGGATAATGTACGAAGGCTGGGTCCCGCCAGTGTCCGCAGGCGCAGGTGAGATGTAACCTTTATCTAAATATTCGTTAACAACCTCATCATAGGACCGCTTCGACTTTGGGGACGCCTGCATCTTTCGTTCCAAACAAAGAAAGCGTTTTTCAGCGGATACACGGGAGCCACCGAGTGAAAACTTGCGGATGGTAGACTCCAGTGGCGGCTCGACGGTGCAACAGAACGAAGCAGTCGAGTGACTAAAACTATCTATAGAAGCGGGTGCGGAACCAATTATAACAAAACCAAGAACTGTTTCCAGTGCGTGCGGAGCGGGGTACGTCGGTCCCCCTTGAACCTTACGTGATAACTGGAGGTGCGGGAGAATCGAAGCGCCGATCAATATATCGACGACTCCAGGAACAGCGTAAGTCTCATCTGCTAAAGGCAAGTCTTTAAATTTCGTTAATAAAGACGTGTCAACCGGGACGGTAGGCAACTGTTCAGCTATTCTATCTATAACGAGCGAATCCATGTCAAACCAAATATTATTATTAAAACGAGATCTAAACCTTGTTTTAACGGTGCCACGAACAGCTGACTGTAAGCTTCCAAAACCCTTCACCACTGAGCGGGTTGAACGCTTATCAACATTGAAACCAAGACGCCGACAACAATCTTGAGTAATGAAATTACTTTGCGAAGCGCCATCTAACAGCGCTCGAACAATGCGCGGCTTACCTAATGCATCAACAATAACAACGCGAGCGGTCGCAAGACACACAGTAGTGAGTGCAGCACTAGCGGAGAACGAACACAAGGTGACGTCATCCGCGGCGGTCACCGGGCGGGCCGGAGCGCGCGCGAGCGCGGGCTGCGGCTGCGGCGCAGGCCGCCGTGTGTCACCGCTCGACGAGCCAACCGTGCTCACATTGGATGCGGCATTACTATTCTCAAAATGAAGCAAAGTGTGGTGTCTCGCTTGACATTTGCGACAACTATTTCTACTATTACATAAAACAACGCGGTGTTTAGTACCGAGACAATTAAAACAAAAATTATTAGCGCGAACAAATTTATAACGATCACTAGGCGACAACTTTAGAAAACCAGGACACCTGTACAGTTGCGAATGATGAGTACTACACAAAGAGCAAACAGGTGATTGTACATGTGCTGGTGCGGTACTAACATAAGTATGAGTTGACCTCAGTGACTTCGATGACGCATCTACTTTGCGTGCAGAATCAACAACTATCTTCGCGCCTTCATGTTTCGATGAAGAGCGTTGCAATACCTTTATATGCTCGCGAACAAAACTTTCTAAGTCTTCGAACTTAGGAATTTTATTGCCGCGATGATCCGACTCAAACAAACGAATGGTTTCGGAATCTAATTTCCTTAAACCCATATACAAAAATACGAAGTCGCAGAGGTCATCGATCTTTAGGTTCTTTACGGCGCGAACAGCTGACGCGAAAGTATCTAGAAATTTCTCTAAGTTTTGATCGTTACATGCCGTAATAGATTTCAAATCAAACATCTGATCTAAATAGGCGTTAGCTACCGATCTTTTATCCTCATACCTAGCTTTCAAAGTATTTAAAATTAAATTATAATTCTCGGCACTAAACGTAATTCCAGCGCAAACGGTTATAGCTTTACCAGTCAATTTTTCAACGAGATAATGCAATTTTTCGTGATCTGTCAACGAATCGTTCTTATCTATTGTATTCTCAAAACTATCTATAAATAGACACCAATTGCGAATGTTACCATCAAATTCGGGTATTTGAATTGGTGGCAACTTAGGTCGGTCGCGAGTGGGGTTGGGTAGGTCAGCCGGTTTCTCCAAACTCCTAGCGACGCGTTTGATACGACAATACAAATCGTCAAACGACGACAAGGCCTGATAACTCACTGAGTAATCGGGATTCAAATTCAACTCTAAAACGTTGATGTCATGTACTAAGGTTTCGAAATCCGCGCGTAGACTATCTAAGTTTTCTATAGAACACAAGAACGAATCTCTGATGACCAAATCAGAGGTTTTAAGTGCATTATCATAAATCGATTGTACGCGAGAGTAAATCATTTCTTTTTTAGCGTTTAAAAGTTTCAATTGAACCTTACCGGTCCTATCAACCTTTGGGGACATGTTTACAATTAAATCTCAAACTAAAGTGTGGTAAACAACAAATATGAAATGACTTAATCTTAGCGGTACAGAGCAGCGAGGCGGCGCGAGCGATACTCGGCAGCGGCAGGTAGGTAGGTAATTACAACTGTGAATGCACGCTTGAACAAACGCGCATAGCAACAAGGTCGTACCTACGCGATGGTCGCTGTCTAGGTTCAACTATTATTTCAGAGATTAAGTATTGCGTAATATCTATTCAAATTAAAATACTTTCGTATGAATTGGGATGAGATGCGAGCGAGGTAGGTACAGCCACGTGTCTACCCACGCAGGTACTAGGCAAATACGACGCAATTGAAAAAAACAAAACAAAGCCAAATGCGTTAGGTATTACACTGTGCCTATGCACTAGGGTGTCTAGTATACCTAAGATCTAAGCCTAAATGTCTGGATGCGGGGTTTTCTACTAAAATAACCAGGCACTTAGGTGCGATGCGAAAATTGCGAACTACGATTAAGTGTTGATATGATACCTAACCTATGTATGTACCAGGTAGGTACTATGCGAGCCAGCGGCGAACGGACAACAAATCTAATCCTAAGTGTCTGGATGCGGGGTTTTCTACTAAAATAACCAGGCACTTAGGTGCGGCGCGCTTATTCCCATTAGAATAATAACAAAATACGAACTACGGCTAAGAATCCGGCTCGATCCGGACCAAAAATGGTGGCGCATGGCAACGTGCGGTAATGGACTGTATTGCGGGAAGTAGCTAACTGTTCCATTGACGCTTTACACACAAAAGACAGGTGGTCGGGTTGCCGCGGGAGTGATCCAAGCAATGAATGCAACCCGAGAAATTAGGAGAGGATGCACTAACCTTCACGACACACGTGTTTTCATCGCAGCCGGTACACGGATCTTCTCTTCCTTGCTCAGGAGCTGCCGTCAGCATCACTAGATCACTTGAGGAACACACGAGAGGCACAATCCGATCGGTAAAGGTCTATGAAGCGGTAAAAATGTAACAAATATTAATCATTTTTGAGAGACGCGAGCGCGGTCCGTCATTACGCTGGCTAGTTCAAAGCGAGACTGAGTGTCTATATTTCACAAATGGCGGACGGAAGCTACATCTATGGTTAGTGCGGAAGGGGAGACGGGTATAAAAGGAGTGTGTTTCCGTGTCAAAATACAGTTTCTACCTCGGCGCAACCAATCCTCAAAGATTTATACAATAAGACAGACGTTAGTAAGTAGTAGAAGTATTTCCAAATAAATTCAAATTTCAAGTTAAATAAGGAGTATTCAATTAATCAAAAAGCAATTAAGATTAATAGTAATAATGTGACTTTTAAAACTAAATATTTATTCCACTATCATCACATATAACAATAATCTTTTTAAATCATACTATTTCAAGTTTACGCGATATTCATGGTAAATTATAGGTACATACCTTCCTAATACCTATTTAACTTGGCACCAGCACCAACAGAAAAGTCTTATGAGTTATTTTATCTTTTGGATTCAATCTGTCATTCAGTTATTTTTCTCTTCTCAGTCCCTATTTTAATACTTTATAGTTTTAGAAGTCGATTTTATTAAAATTTTAATTATTTAATATATCCTAGTACTCTGAAGTTAAGTATGTAGAAAAATTTGAAAATCGATAGCTTAAATGAAACATTCCTAATTTCCTAACATCTACTTACCAAAAGATATCTGTTACCACAGCATAAAAATACTGAACCCTTATCGCCTATTTATTTATAGACAAATTAGGAATAATTCATAGTTTGTACTACACTGCTTTGATTGATTTCAATCACATTATTTATACAGAGGTCGTCTGGAAGACATCGCCTAGACAGTGAGACCGCCAACTGTTTCTATTTATATACTTTTACAATATAATGTATATATTGTTAGATCAAACTGTGCTAAAAAAAGTAGTATAAATCGGGACATTTTATTAAAATCTCGAGCTGCTTGACGAATTAATAAAACTGCAAGTAAAGAGCTACTTTAATATCAAAGTAATCGTCATATTTACCATGTTGTATTTAAGGATTGTTTTGACTTTGATAGTAATGTGAGTGACCATGGTAGTTAAAATACCTATAAAGAACACTACTGTCTTACTTGTTCCTTCAACACATACACATACTCATATACAAAACCGTTTAGTATAAAATGTGTTTAAATCTACCAGTCAATATGAAAACTTAAGTCAGTGGGTTCCGTGCCAGATCATATTCACCACTCTGTAGAAATATAGAGATGGCTGACCGGCCAAGATTTTACTGTCACTCCACACGCTCTACTGCTATTCAGAAAAATATATAACAAATACATCAATTAGCCCACTGCAGTCCACTGCTGTACATAGGCCTCTCCCAATCTGCGCCATGTTCTCCGATTCTCCGCCTTCCGCATCCAGTCTGTCCCAGCCACCTTTTTCAGGTCGTCCGTCCATTTGGCTAGGGGGCGTCCTACCTTTCGTTTACCTTCTCGCGGTCTCCACTGTAGGACTCGTTTGCTCCAACGGCCATCGGTCCTTCGATATACGTGGCCAGCCCACTGCCACTTCAACTTGCTTATTCTGCGACCTATGTCGGTAACTTTAGTTCTCTGTCGTTCCGAATTCTATCCTTCAGAGAAACCCCCAGGCATAGCTCGCTCCATAGCCCGTTGCGCGACTTAAGCTATGGACCAGCCCCACTGTAAGTGTCCACGTTTCAGCAAAATAAGTCATAACAGGTAGGACGCACTGTATATATATACAACTGTATATAGATATAACAAATACAACTAACCTAAAAATGAGTAGCTCCGGCCACAGTAGAACATTAAATGAAAGCAGCAACAGGCGTTGTTGCCATATTAGCTGTAAATAATGTTGTTGCTTTGTCCAATAACTTCAGTAATTTATGTCTAAAAATATGCGAACACTTATCAATAAAATGTTTCTGCTACTCCTAATCTTCATTATAAAGTAATGTTTATTTTATTTACTTAAAATATGGTAACAATTAACAAAACTTACCATTTAATTTTCCTCTCAACTCTATTTAAATTGTTTGGTTCTAATTCTACTAAATTTATTACGTCGTAGTGAAAGGTTTGTTTCATAATTTTACTCTCTTTTAGGAATCCGAATGGCTAAAATATCAGTTTGGATTCCGAAAAGACAGTAAAATACTATGTGGACTTCCACATTTAACGATTCGGGTTGTAATTTTAAATCATAATACTTATATCGCAAAATTGTTCAACCTCGAAATGTTAAGACTATTTCAAGCCATAACTAGGAAAGGGATCGGAAACTAAGTTTTAAAGAAATGCTTCGCTGAATTAACTTAATTAAACCAAATATTTGCGTGACGTGATGTTAAAACGATTCATTTATGTTTAAATAACTAAAGGAATTCTAACATAATTCGATTTAGATCACACGAGCACAACTATTCAAGAACCGTCCGAATGAACAGCATACCGAAAGTACAAAAATTTATTTACTACGTAAGTTTATTACGCAATTTAATTAATTAGTTATTTTAATTAACTAATTTAAGGAATATTAGCAACCCTCTAACCCCTCCAACTAAGTGAAATTGCTTGTGTTAGGAGTTGGTTCACATCAATGTCACTAGTCATAGAACAGATAAAAAGTTTCAAAATCAAATAAATGAATATTAATGACACCATAATCAACCAGATGCAATATTCTATCCAGCCTTCTTCGACCAAAAAATATTAGCAATATAAAACTATCTCTAGCAGTATTACTTTAATATTACTTTTTGTCTTTTATAGTATCAATAGTAGCAATATCTATATAAAACTATCTCTAGTAGCATTATTTCAATATCACTTTGGGACTTTCATAGTGTGAATAACGGTACTACTAGTCCACCCAAAATGAGCGGAAGCTACTCAAGCATCGGCGCTCGCAGACTAACCGGCTCAAACAGTGTAGTGGACCTATTTATTTGTTTAAATAATTTATTTATTTATTTATTTGTTATTATAAACAATTACAGTATATACATATTTCGTTTACTTAGTGATGCCACATAAACTCATTAGAGTTTTTCTAGGCATCATTATCATCGACATTCAGTTATTAACTTAACGTACAATCATACAAAATAATACAATCAAGTACCCACATATTGCGTAGGGACATGTGTTAGGGCACATCACTGAAAAAAGAAAAAAAAACATTAATTAGATTTTGTATTTATTTTACAAGAAACAGTGTACACATATCGACGAACGACAATGGTCCAAATACGATTCACACTATGAAAGTATGTGTATAGTAGGATTGAATTAATATTACTTTGGATATGGTGGTAAGGTCCTTGACAGGCTTTAGATTCCTGTAAAATACTATTTATTAAGTCATACTTGAACAAGTAATTCCACTGTGCTATGCCTCTCGTTCAACTTACCTACATTTACTTTCGCGGAAAGTATTTCTGTTAAGAAATCTTTTCAAATATTGTTTTAAAGGAAAAGCTTCCTCGTTCATTTTTACGATGTTACTGTTTTATTTAACAAAATTTTGCTGTATTCAGACCTATTCAATTCCTAAATGTTAACGATGTTATAATAAATGTTAAGAATTCAAATTCCAACGAGTGAGCAACTTCTACTTTGATAGTTTTTCTGCTGTTTTCCCTTTACCAACGCTACTTTGAACAAACATAATTAGTTATATTGTTCTTAAATATAAAAGAGATTCATCTTTATTTTTAACCTGGAAAGTTATAAAGTGTAAGTATTCATAAGTATTCATTTATAAAGTGTTAAGAGTTGAAATTAACTCAATTTGAATTTTGATTCATTTAATAAATTGAGAGTGCAGTACGTCTGATAATTGAGTTCAAGGTGACCTCAGGTGACTTGTAAAAAAATATTCAACTGCATAGAGCTTGATGTCGTTCATGCTTGTTGGATTGTTTTAGTGAATAATTAATATTTTATCGAGCTTTCTATTGTTCTGAGACTGTTTCAACTCGCATCGGCTTGCCACATTTTCTGTAGATATTGCAATCGATAAAGCTGCAGCTCTTTGTACTCACGATGACCCTCAAATTTAAAAGTATGATACTATTATGGGAACATAATCTACCGAGACCTTTGTTAGGATACACTGAGCATCAAATCGATCGATTTTGATTACCAAGTCTCAAACTGATTTTTATACCAAGGTGTTAAGATGTAGTCACACTGTTTTATTGATTAAAATTGTATTACTGTCCGAACTAAAGTTGTGTACCAAATATAAGAACAATCATCATGAAAGTAGGACACGGCATGGCATGGCATAACAATTGAGCAGCCCGACTGGGGAAGTACACCCTTCAGAATACTGCGGCCATAATAACTTGTTGTGTTCCCAGCGGTCAGTAGGGTAGCCAGAGCTCACTGGAGAATTTGTACTGTCAGTGGGAAGACGTCGACGATCTGGTGTCGTAGAAGTTGCTCACTCGTTGGAATTTGAATTCTTAACATTTATTATAACATCGTTAACATTTAGGAATTGAATAGGTCTGAATACAGCAAAATTTTGTTAAATAAAACAGTAACATCGTAAAAATGAACGAGGAAGCTTTTCCTTTAAAACAATATTTGAAAAGATTTCTTAACAGAAATACTTTCCGCGAAAGTAAATGTAGGTAAGTTGAACGAGAGGCATAGCACAGTGGAATTACTTGTTCAAGTATGACTTAATAAATAGTATTTTACAGGAATCTAAAGCCTGTCAAGGACCTTACCACCATATCCAAAGTAATATTAATTCAATCCTACTATACACATACTTTCATAGTGTGAATCGTATTTGGACCATTGTCGTTCGTCGATATGTGTACACTGTTTCTTGTAAAATAAATACAAAATCTAATTAATGTTTTTTTTTCTTTTTTCAGTGATGTGCCCTAACACATGTCCCTACGCAATATGTGGGTACTTGATTGTATTATTTTGTATGATTGTACGTTAAGTTAATAACTGAATGTCGATGATAATGATGCCTAGAAAAACTCTAATGAGTTTATGTGGCATCACTAAGTAAACGAAATATGTATATACTGTAATTGTTTATAATAACAAATAAATAAATAAATAAATTATTTAAACAAATAAATAGGTCCACTACACTGTTTGAGCCGGTTAGTCTGCGAGCGCCGATGCTTGAGTAGCTTCCGCTCATTTTGGGTGGACTAGTAGTACCGTTATTCACACTATGAAAGTCCCAAAGTGATATTGAAATAATGCTACTAGAGATAGTTTTATATAGATATTGCTACTATTGATACTATAAAAGACAAAAAGTAATATTAAAGTAATACTGCTAGAGATAGTTTTATATTGCTAATATTTTTTGGTCGAAGAAGGCTGGATAGAATATTGCATCTGGTTGATTATGGTGTCATTAATATTCATTTATTTGATTTTGAAACTTTTTATCTGTTCTATGACTAGTGACATTGATGTGAACCAACTCCTAACACAAGCAATTTCACTTAGTTGGAGGGGTTAGAGGGTTGCTAATATTCCTTAAATTAGTTAATTAAAATAACTAATTAATTAAATTGCGTAATAAACTTACGTAGTAAATAAATTTTTGTACTTTCGGTATGCTGTTCATTCGGACGGTTCTTGAATAGTTGTGCTCGTGTGATCTAAATCGAATTATGTTAGAATTCCTTTAGTTATTTAAACATAAATGAATCGTTTTAACATCACGTCACGCAAATATTTGGTTTAATTAAGTTAATTCAGCGAAGCATTTCTTTAAAACTTAGTTTCCGATCCCTTTCCTAGTTATGGCTTGAAATAGTCTTAACATTTCGAGGTTGAACAATTTTGCGATATAAGTATTATGATTTAAAATTACAACCCGAATCGTTAAATGTGGAAGTCCACATAGTATTTTACTGTCTTTTCGGAATCCAAACTGATATTTTAGCCATTCGGATTCCTAAAAGAGAGTAAAATTATGAAACAAACCTTTCACTACGACGTAATAAATTTAGTAGAATTAGAACCAAACAATTTAAATAGAGTTGAGAGGAAAATTAAATGGTAAGTTTTGTTAATTGTTACCATATTTTAAGTAAATAAAATAAACATTACTTTATAATGAAGATTAGGAGTAGCAGAAACATTTTATTGATAAGTGTTCGCATATTTTTAGACATAAATTACTGAAGTTATTGGACAAAGCAACAACATTATTTACAGCTAATATGGCAACAACGCCTGTTGCTGCTTTCATTTAATGTTCTACTGTGGCCGGAGCTACTCATTTTTAGGTTAGTTGTATTTGTTATATCTATATACAGTTGTATATATATACAGTGCGTCCTACCTGTTATGACTTATTTTGCTGAAACGTGGACACTTACAGTGGGGCTGGTCCATAGCTTAAGTCGCGCAACGGGCTATGGAGCGAGCTATGCCTGGGGGTTTCTCTGAAGGATAGAATTCGGAACGACAGAGAACTAAAGTTACCGACATAGGTCGCAGAATAAGCAAGTTGAAGTGGCAGTGGGCTGGCCACGTATATCGAAGGACCGATGGCCGTTGGAGCAAACGAGTCCTACAGTGGAGACCGCGAGAAGGTAAACGAAAGGTAGGACGCCCCCTAGCCAAATGGACGGACGACCTGAAAAAGGTGGCTGGGACAGACTGGATGCGGAAGGCGGAGAATCGGAGAACATGGCGCAGATTGGGAGAGGCCTATGTACAGCAGTGGACTGCAGTGGGCTAATTGATGTATTTGTTATATATTTTTCTGAATAGCAGTAGAGCGTGTGGAGTGACAGTAAAATCTTGGCCGGTCAGCCATCTCTATATTTCTACAGAGTGGTGAATATGATCTGGCACGGAACCCACTGACTTAAGTTTTCATATTGACTGGTAGATTTAAACACATTTTATACTAAACGGTTTTGTATATGAGTATGTGTATGTGTTGAAGGAACAAGTAAGACAGTAGTGTTCTTTATAGGTATTTTAACTACCATGGTCACTCACATTACTATCAAAGTCAAAACAATCCTTAAATACAACATGGTAAATATGACGATTACTTTGATATTAAAGTAGCTCTTTACTTGCAGTTTTATTAATTCGTCAAGCAGCTCGAGATTTTAATAAAATGTCCCGATTTATACTACTTTTTTTAGCACAGTTTGATCTAACAATATATACATTATATTGTAAAAGTATATAAATAGAAACAGTTGGCGGTCTCACTGTCTAGGCGATGTCTTCCAGACGACCTCTGTATAAATAATGTGATTGAAATCAATCAAAGCAGTGTAGTACAAACTATGAATTATTCCTAATTTGTCTATAAATAAATAGGCGATAAGGGTTCAGTATTTTTATGCTGTGGTAACAGATATCTTTTGGTAAGTAGATGTTAGGAAATTAGGAATGTTTCATTTAAGCTATCGATTTTCAAATTTTTCTACATACTTAACTTCAGAGTACTAGGATATATTAAATAATTAAAATTTTAATAAAATCGACTTCTAAAACTATAAAGTATTAAAATAGGGACTGAGAAGAGAAAAATAACTGAATGACAGATTGAATCCAAAAGATAAAATAACTCATAAGACTTTTCTGTTGGTGCTGGTGCCAAGTTAAATAGGTATTAGGAAGGTATGTACCTATAATTTACCATGAATATCGCGTAAACTTGAAATAGTATGATTTAAAAAGATTATTGTTATATGTGATGATAGTGGAATAAATATTTAGTTTTAAAAGTCACATTATTACTATTAATCTTAATTGCTTTTTGATTAATTGAATACTCCTTATTTAACTTGAAATTTGAATTTATTTGGAAATACTTCTACTACTTACTAACGTCTGTCTTATTGTATAAATCTTTGAGGATTGGTTGCGCCGAGGTAGAAACTGTATTTTGACACGGAAACACACTCCTTTTATACCCGTCTCCCCTTCCGCACTAACCATAGATGTAGCTTCCGTCCGCCATTTGTGAAATATAGACACTCAGTCTCGCTTTGAACTAGCCAGCGTAATGACGGACCGCGCTCGCGTCTCTCAAAAATGATTAATATTTGTTACATTTTTACCGCTTCATAGACCTTTACCGATCGGATTGTGCCTCTCGTGTGTTCCTCAAGTGATCTAGTGATGCTGACGGCAGCTCCTGAGCAAGGAAGAGAAGATCCGTGTACCGGCTGCGATGAAAACACGTGTGTCGTGAAGGTTAGTGCATCCTCTCCTAATTTCTCGGGTTGCATTCATTGCTTGGATCACTCCCGCGGCAACCCGACCACCTGTCTTTTGTGTGTAAAGCGTCAATGGAACAGTTAGCTACTTCCCGCAATACAGTCCATTACCGCACGTTGCCATGCGCCACCATTTTTGGTCCGGATCGAGCCGGATTCTTAGCCGTAGTTCGTATTTTGTTATTATTCTAATGGGAATAAGCGCGCCGCACCTAAGTGCCTGGTTATTTTAGTAGAAAACCCCGCATCCAGACACTTAGGATTAGATTTGTTGTCCGTTCGCCGCTGGCTCGCATAGTACCTACCTGGTACATACATAGGTTAGGTATCATATCAACACTTAATCGTAGTTCGCAATTTTCGCATCGCACCTAAGTGCCTGGTTATTTTAGTAGAAAACCCCGCATCCAGACATTTAGGCTTAGATCTTAGGTATACTAGACACCCTAGTGCATAGGCACAGTGTAATACCTAACGCATTTGGCTTTGTTTTGTTTTTTTCAATTGCGTCGTATTTGCCTAGTACCTGCGTGGGTAGACACGTGGCTGTACCTACCTCGCTCGCATCTCATCCCAATTCATACGAAAGTATTTTAATTTGAATAGATATTACGCAATACTTAATCTCTGAAATAATAGTTGAACCTAGACAGCGACCATCGCGTAGGTACGACCTTGTTGCTATGCGCGTTTGTTCAAGCGTGCATTCACAGTTGTAATTACCTACCTACCTGCCGCTGCCGAGTATCGCTCGCGCCGCCTCGCTGCTCTGTACCGCTAAGATTAAGTCATTTCATATTTGTTGTTTACCGCACTTTAGTTTGAGATTTAATTGTAAACATGTCCCCAAAGGTTGATAGGACCGGTAAGGTTCAATTGAAACTTTTAAACGCTAAAAAAGAAATGATTTACTCTCGCGTACAATCGATTTATGATAATGCACTTAAAACCTCTGATTTGGTCATCAGAGATTCGTTCTTGTGTTCTATAGAAAACTTAGATAGTCTACGCGCGGATTTCGAAACCTTAGTACATGACATCAACGTTTTAGAGTTGAATTTGAATCCCGATTACTCAGTGAGTTATCAGGCCTTGTCGTCGTTTGACGATTTGTATTGTCGTATCAAACGCGTCGCTAGGAGTTTGGAGAAACCGGCTGACCTACCCAACCCCACTCGCGACCGACCTAAGTTGCCACCAATTCAAATACCCGAATTTGATGGTAACATTCGCAATTGGTGTCTATTTATAGATAGTTTTGAGAATACAATAGATAAGAACGATTCGTTGACAGATCACGAAAAATTGCATTATCTCGTTGAAAAATTGACTGGTAAAGCTATAACCGTTTGCGCTGGAATTACGTTTAGTGCCGAGAATTATAATTTAATTTTAAATACTTTGAAAGCTAGGTATGAGGATAAAAGATCGGTAGCTAACGCCTATTTAGATCAGATGTTTGATTTGAAATCTATTACGGCATGTAACGATCAAAACTTAGAGAAATTTCTAGATACTTTCGCGTCAGCTGTTCGCGCCGTAAAGAACCTAAAGATCGATGACCTCTGCGACTTCGTATTTTTGTATATGGGTTTAAGGAAATTAGATTCCGAAACCATTCGTTTGTTTGAGTCGGATCATCGCGGCAATAAAATTCCTAAGTTCGAAGACTTAGAAAGTTTTGTTCGCGAGCATATAAAGGTATTGCAACGCTCTTCATCGAAACATGAAGGCGCGAAGATAGTTGTTGATTCTGCACGCAAAGTAGATGCGTCATCGAAGTCACTGAGGTCAACTCATACTTATGTTAGTACCGCACCAGCACATGTACAATCACCTGTTTGCTCTTTGTGTAGTACTCATCATTCGCAACTGTACAGGTGTCCTGGTTTTCTAAAGTTGTCGCCTAGTGATCGTTATAAATTTGTTCGCGCTAATAATTTTTGTTTTAATTGTCTCGGTACTAAACACCGCGTTGTTTTATGTAATAGTAGAAATAGTTGTCGCAAATGTCAAGCGAGACACCACACTTTGCTTCATTTTGAGAATAGTAATGCCGCATCCAATGTGAGCACGGTTGGCTCGTCGAGCGGTGACACACGGCGGCCTGCGCCGCAGCCGCAGCCCGCGCTCGCGCGCGCTCCGGCCCGCCCGGTGACCGCCGCGGATGACGTCACCTTGTGTTCGTTCTCCGCTAGTGCTGCACTCACTACTGTGTGTCTTGCGACCGCTCGCGTTGTTATTGTTGATGCATTAGGTAAGCCGCGCATTGTTCGAGCGCTGTTAGATGGCGCTTCGCAAAGTAATTTCATTACTCAAGATTGTTGTCGGCGTCTTGGTTTCAATGTTGATAAGCGTTCAACCCGCTCAGTGGTGAAGGGTTTTGGAAGCTTACAGTCAGCTGTTCGTGGCACCGTTAAAACAAGGTTTAGATCTCGTTTTAATAATAATATTTGGTTTGACATGGATTCGCTCGTTATAGATAGAATAGCTGAACAGTTGCCTACCGTCCCGGTTGACACGTCTTTATTAACGAAATTTAAAGACTTGCCTTTAGCAGATGAGACTTACGCTGTTCCTGGAGTCGTCGATATATTGATCGGCGCTTCGATTCTCCCGCACCTCCAGTTATCACGTAAGGTTCAAGGGGGACCGACGTACCCCGCTCCGCACGCACTGGAAACAGTTCTTGGTTTTGTTATAATTGGTTCCGCACCCGCTTCTATAGATAGTTTTAGTCACTCGACTGCTTCGTTCTGTTGCACCGTCGAGCCGCCACTGGAGTCTACCATCCGCAAGTTTTCACTCGGTGGCTCCCGTGTATCCGCTGAAAAACGCTTTCTTTGTTTGGAACGAAAGATGCAGGCGTCCCCAAAGTCGAAGCGGTCCTATGATGAGGTTGTTAACGAATATTTAGATAAAGGTTACATCTCACCTGCGCCTGCGGACACTGGCGGGACCCAGCCTTCGTACATTATCCCGCACCGCGGAGTTATTAGAGAAGATAAGCTTACTACTAAAACTCCGTGTAGTTTTGGATGGCAGTGCTAAGACTAGCACTTCCGTGTCGCTTAATGACATAATTGTAAATTTTCGCATTAATATTAGTAATTTTTAGCTTTTAGGACTCAACAGTCGCTTTGTGTTGGGCCCACTCTTCGCCCCATCGTTGGGACACATTCGTCGCTAATAGAGTGGCAAAAATTCAATCTGAATTGGCGCCACATAATCTCTTTCACGTTGCTGGCACCGACAACCCAGCCGATTGTCTCTCTCGTGGATTGCTTCCTTCGCAAATTTTGGATCACCCGTTGTGGTTTGGTGGACCGTCCTGGATTCATGCCGCGTTAGATGGGTGGCCAGTTAGTCAATTCAATCCCACTACGGTTTCCGAACCACCCGAGGAGAAGAAGCACTCGCTTGTTGTATCGGTCCCACGTGAAGAGACCCTTATTTTGTTGTTGGCTAATCGCGTCTCGTCTTGGTCGAGACTGTTGCGTTGTGTTGTTTGTTCGCCTCTGCCCTCTGCCTAGCCAGCGGTAGGCACGAGCTCCAATCTAGGTTTATATTTTAGTTGTTATTTCCCAAACCTAGATTTAGATTAGACTTTAGATTTGTTTCGCATTTGTCGTTTCGAAGGTAACCCTTCAAGCCGGGGGGAATGGTTGCGCCGAGGTAGAAACTGTATTTTGACACGGAAACACACTCCTTTTATACCCGTCTCCCCTTCCGCACTAAACGACCCACAGGCGGCGTGCGTTTTAGTCGGTTCGAGTCCGACATAACCTCCTCCGCCGGCTCCGGTGGGGAGGTATCCGTGGGGATTTTGCGCACGTAAAAAAAAAAAAAAAAAAGTAACCAATTTCCATCAGGTGGGCCGCTTGTCTGCCACCTAAGTGATATAAAAAAATCAGTCAACTGGACGGAGGGGGGTCCAAGACATTAAGATCATTATGAGTTCTTGGTTCATCAAGATCGACCTGATGGTGAGTGTACATAATGATTTGCTAACTGCGTCAATCGAAATTGAGTGAGCTTTTGCTTTGAGTCACAAATATAGTTAACTTGTCACAAGAATTTTACATGCATAAATACATAAACTCATGCCTATATCCTCGAAGGGTAGGCAAATGTGCTAGCACCCACATTTCGCCAGTTTATGTTTAGGTCCCAATGTAATAAGTGGCGAGCCTATTGCCATTACCCATTTTCATTTATCATTATCAATATTATTATCATTATGTATTTAACAGCCACGCAACTCTACGCGGACGATTTGCCTTCTCATGATACAATAATATCCACAAACATTCTATTTTCAAATCAATGTTAAAGTACTACATTTCAGTACATGTATGTATAGCTTTAAACTCTGTTCAGTACTTGAATTTAAAATCATTTATCATTATGTTACCTATAATACATAAACTTTTCATGGAGTCATGTAATTTAAAAAAAAATACCACTTAGGTAGTAGACAAGCACACGACCCACCTGATGGGAAGTGGTTACCGTGGCCTATGGACATATGCAACACCAGGGGTGTTACACTCGCACACAAACGGTGATAAAATATAGTTTCAAGTTTACATACCTAGTCCAGCCATAAGATTTGTTAGAAATGAAAATGCGTTTTTTTTTAATGAATTAATGTAATATTCTTAAAGTTTATACCTACATATTTATCAGTCTGAGTTAAAATATAAATATATTGCATTCGGAATGGCCACCTTTGGCTTTTATACAGGCCTTTAATCTGTTTGGTCTCGAATCTATAGATTTACGCACTGTTTCCAAGGGAAACTTTGCCACTGCTTGCTCCAGAGATTTTAAGAGACTTAATGTCGCCGTGTCATTTAGACCAGGTCATGTCTTCTAAAACTGACCATAATTTGTAGTCTAAAGGGTTGAGGTCTGGGCTAGATGAGGGTTAGCCTTCAGCTCTTCTAAACTCCGGAACGTTGGTTTTTAGCCAGACTTGAATTGTCCGTGCCTTGTGACCAAGTGCAGTCCTGCTGGAAAGTCCACGGTATATTTTTGAAAAGTGTATTGCTGAGATGTTTCACAACGAGATCCAAGATAATATCTTGATACACTTTGCCTGAAGTTTTCACTCCTTTTTCATAAAATAAGGAGGTAGGACACGGCGGTATTTCCGCCCGATTGAGCTGTCCGACTGGGGTAGTACCTCCGCCCTACAGTATACCGCGGCTATAATAACTTCGTGTTGTGTTACCAGCGGTGAGTAGGGTAGCCAGAGCTCACTTGAGAATTTGTGCTGTCAGTGGGAAGACTAAAGGCTTGTCCTGCTTTGTCTTCTACTGACGGCACAGAAACTCTGTACTTACAGGATTGGCAGCGCGACTGTGACTCCTCTGGTGTTACAGATGTCCATAGGTCACGGTAACCACTTTCCATCAGGTGGGCCGTGTGCTTGTCTGCCAACTAAGTGGTATAAAAAAAAATGTAGTTTTGTGATAAGACACACCAATCCAAACCATTACTGACGCAGGACGATGACCACGTTGTACCTTTCCACGACGATGACCACTTGACCAGCTTCCTTAGAACTGTGAGTGTACATTTTATCATTTTGCTTATTGTAGTGTTCTTCAATCGTGATTTTTTTTAATCGGTAAAGAGGATATTTCTGTGCCTGTATCGCGACAGACTATTATGTAACGTCCCTGGTGTTGGATACGTAACCACTTCCCATCAGGTGGGACGTGCGTCTGACATCTAGGTAGTGTAAAAGAGATATTTAAATACATAAGACAATTTCAATCATCACAGTACTATGAGTCGGTTTTCCTCTAACCTAACATAATACGATAAATTTTGATGTACGTGCAAACATTATAACCGAAGTTATAAATTCAAGAAGCTATCAAATATCAAATTCTTGTGCAAAGCTACGGTACCTATTCGGGAAATATAAGGGTGATTTTATGTCGACCTTAAGTGCCTTCTGACCGTCATTTTCTTTTTCAATCCAAAAAAACAGGCCCCAAAGGTCGATGAGTCCACCTGCGACTCACGCATGCTCCAATCAAAATGTTCTAATATTATTTCTGTCCCTTTATTTGGCAATACATTATAGATAGCCGCGCAAAGAGAAGTTTATATTTAACTCTAAATTGAGAGAATTGAATTCGACTCAGTTTAAAATAGATTTGCCTAAGTATAATAAATTTAGCTAAGATTTAGATCATTGAAATTTAAAGATTGTATGAAAATTGCTAACTGTTGACTGCGGTTGCACTCGCGTGGATGTCGGTTATACTCTATGTTCTTCCTCAAGGTCTAATCGACCGTATATCTAATTTCATGTAAATCGGTTGTGGTTTAAGTGTGAAAGTGTAACATACAGACAGACATACAGACTTACTTTCGCATTTATAATATTAGCATGTATTAGTTTATATTGTTTTGGATTATTCCTTGGCACTGGGCAATTTGCGTAAAAAAATTGATTGAACAAAAATCATGGCAATCTCTGAAATGTTATTTTATGGTCAGAGAGATATTATACAACTCTCATCACTATCTAATCAATTCTTCAAAGAAGTCACTTCGCTAATTAGTTGGTTGAGTCGAGATCGAAGGCTCCTTTAGACACATCAATACTTTGCTAATTAGTCAAGGCTACTACCTACCTCGGCTTTTATGTGCAGTTTGAATTTGCTACTATCATGAGATTCTATATTGTCTTATCACGGAAACGTAAAGAGCCGGAAGGTACAGAATTGAATATGAAATAACAATGGCTGTTTGAAACGGAAGGCAATTACTTTTTTCAGCGCTAAAACCGTGGCTCGGCCGTGTAAGTACCCTCTTAGTTGATGTAAACGTTAAATAGTATTATGCTGATCTGTTACGTTTGTGAGACTGTCTGAAGCGTTAGCAGCCCTCGTTTTATATTGTATAAGACACTTTGTACTATAACTATATTTTATTTTACACCTGGCCGGTTTCGCCTCATGGCATTCTCAAATTTTGAAAAATTTGAAAAGTAATTGAGAATGCTGTGAGGTGAAAAAAATGATAAAATATAGTGGCAAAGTAGAAAGTGTCTTATTCAATATGAGCAGCAAGTTCCACCAAGCGCCGTCAATCAACAGTATTAACAGCACTTCTTTTATATCATTATTCTTGCTGTCCCCTCGTTTCCCCTTTGCCATTAGTGATCCACAAATAGTTACTAAGCGGGAAAAAATACTCATTCTGTTTATATAATACATTAGGTATATATCGAAGTTTAGCCAAACCAGCAGTTAGACTAAAAAAAGCACATCCTGGAATCCAAGGTGAAATTTTCAGAAGCGACTGGAATTAACGCTAGGAAGATGAAGATGCAGAGACTTTTCAACTTCTTAAAATGCTATTAATATAATATATATAGAACACTTAATAACAAAAAAAATCCAATAAAGGCAATCCAAACAAAGTGCCGTCAAACAACCTGCGTAAATTTTTTGTACATAAAGTCTAAATAGTAATATGATTATCAGAATGTAATCATAACTGTAATCACTATTATCTGTAATATATTATAGTATCTATGTCTCTGAAAAATACTCTGAAGCCAGTGCTAAAATTAATCACGAGTGAAATATCGGCCTCTATCATTTTGAATCTGATTCGACGACGTCCCAAATCAAGTTATCCAACATAACGTTTGATCATCCATTTCAATACTTGCTAATCTTTCAGTATTCAATAAAGCTAAATTGGATTATGTTAAGACCTTTTGCAATACAATTATTTATATACTGATATACCAGAGATGCTTGCACGAAATGGGCATAGCAAATTGTTATTTTCTAACATAATAATTGTATTACGTAAGATAAGGCAGCTCAAGGGTGTGACGATAAGCAACTTGTATAGCCAAAACTTTTCTTTTTTTTTTCAATAAATACCTTCATAAAGTCAGCGACTAGGGTATCGTATCGAAGACTAAGAATTTTCAATAATATAGAAGAGATAGGATTATAATATTTAACGTTGTCATAGATTGGTACACTATGATTTCAGTTACCTCTCACTTTCATTTATTTTTTAGCGATTACGGGTTCTTATATAATCCTTATTCATAATAACTATTATCATTTGGTAACATTATTTTATTTTACTTTTAATGAATATAGAATAAAAAATAGAGAATGTAGGACACGACGGTATTCCCATCCCCATTGAGCAATTCGACTGGGGAAGTACCTTCACCCTACAGAATACTACGGCTATAATAACCTCGTGTTGAGTTCCCGGCGGTAAGTAAGGTAGCCAGAGCTCACCAGAGAGTTTTTGTGCTGTCGCTCCTAAGCCACATTTACAAGCAGTTTTCAAGGGTTATTACGAACCTTCTCACCAACAGGCTTGATGACTTCCAACCTCCCGAACAAGCCGGACTCCGAAAGGCTACAGTACCATAGACCACATCCACACGCTGCGGCAGGTTATAAAGTAGACTAAAGAATATAACCGGCCCCTCTGCTTAGGATTCGTGGACTACGAGAAAGCCTTCGATTGGATTGAAATATAGGCCGTGCTACAGTCTCTTCAGCGGTACCGGATAGATCACCGGTATATCGAAGTGTTGAAGTAATTATACCAGAACGCCACTATGTCGGTCTGAGTACAGGAACAGATTGTTGGGTACTCAGTCTTAGAAGCTGTTGACGAGTACGTCTACTAGGGTCAACTGATCCAGGTAGGCAATTCCAGTTTCGAGGACGAGGAACATCGATGAATCCGACTCGGCTGGGCAGCGTTCGAGAAGCTACGAGATGTTTTCTCGTCCGACATACCTCAGTGCCTGAAGACTAAAGCCTTCTTTAACCAATGTGTGTTACCAGTGATGACTTATGGATCTGAAACGTGGTCCCTTTCTATAGGTCTCCTAAAAAAGCTCAAAGTCGCTCAACGAGCTATGGAGAGGGCTACGCTCGGTATTTCCCTACGTGATCGCGTCAGAAATGATGATGAATTTTCACGCTGCAATATATTTGTTATTTCATTTGCGATCATGAAACTAGATAGTTATTAAAAAGCAAAATCATAATAAACTACATAAAAGAAAAACAAATATCACCTAAATATAAAAGATTTTTGATGGACATTTAAAAAGGCCTTGCTTTTACAACACAATGAGTCCATTATGGTGAGTTTTGATTAGTACTCAATAACAATGCAGATGTCGAATGCTATGATTTAATTTTGATATTAAATATTACAATTTTACAAACCCTTCATCAATTGATGGACATTACTTGGAAAAGAATGACAAATACCATCTTAAGAGGTCCGGAATTCAAATCCTCGCTACTATCAACTCATAACACAAGCAGTATAGCTTAGCAGAATGGATTAACAGTATTATAAATTACGTTTACTTGTAATTTTTCTAAGAAAAAAATAGCTTTAGATGTTGGACTGTCATTATAAACCCAATTAGGCGTAGTCTCATCTAGCAATCCAACCTCTTTGGTAGTTCCAGTTTGATTGATGATGTGGCGTATCAAGCGGACTGATGCCGGATCATCGCACTAATGATTGATTATCACGAGAAACGTCCGAGCTTCCTGGCTATCTTTGAGCGTTTGTGTTTACCTCTTTAATTGGACGATATGATGGAGACAGGTATTATCTTCCTGTTATGTTTAATTATATAATCGTTGATTATTTTAAATATTGGGATAATTTCCTTTAGTTTTAGTTGATACATATATATAACCACGCTTTTTAACCAGAGGGTTGGTAAGAGTTTCTTTTTTTGGGCCATTGTTGGTGCAGAGTACTGGAAAGAGCAGCCAGTCTAGCTCTGCCCAGAAACGCAGAAGCTTACTGGGTCCCCGGAGGGTTAGACAGAGGTGAATTATAATAAACAAACATCCACATTTCATTTCGTTTTAGTTTATTAGTTAAATTAATATTGTAATATTTATAATATAATACTTTTCTAAATCGAAATGTATCGTTGGTAAAATTCTTATAACTCTTGAGTATACTTGTATACTTGATACAATTTAGATATTATCCTTTTTATTTCCTAGTTAATATAGTTTGAAACGGTCGCCTGGTCCCCTGATAGTTTGATAAAAACGAAATGGAGCCTAAAATCATCATGTAGTTACATTTTATTATGCATAATATTACTGCTTCAATATGAAAACGTGTAGTTCGATTACTGCTATGAGTACTCCAACTACTCACAACGAAAAGTCCGGCAACTGGTCTAACTACAGAATGTCAATTTCGCAAATAGGTTGTGGAGTCCCTTCATGATAAATATTGAAATTCAGATGCTTCGTAGTTAGATTGGAAAGCCTACCAACTGGATTGAGAAAAGACTCAGTAGATGATAACGATGAAAAAGAAAGTTCACAGATCATTTTTACTTTTTTAATATCAAATCTGAACTATTTGTATATAAGTATATCTCATATGAAGGATATGAGAGTGATATGAGACGAGAAATATATTTGCTAACACGTCTGGTTACGTGACAGTGGAGCATAAATACAAACTATTTCTCACTCATATCGACAAATAATAGCCCACTAAAGCCCTTACCAAAAACTACTAAAGTAATATCAATATATCATTGGAACAGAACTCAATAGGCCCAATAATGGAACAATATTACTCACAATAAGGATAGGAATTCGTAGTTTTTTTTTTCGAATAAATGTCAGATATCCATACCTTAACTAAAATAAACAACGGGACGGGCAATCTCGATGGAACGGAAAGCAGTAGGTAGTGACCGTACCATGAAACCGATAACAATAAATAATGATTCAGGGGTATCGATCTTGACGGGTAAGGTTGGCTTTAAAATTGGTAGTATGCTGATGGAATAATATGAACTTTTGAAACTTTTACTAAAGTCTGCTACCTACTGTTGCCTATGACTAAAGTTTATGTTAGAACTTTTAACCACAAGTGTAGGAGGTTCAAATACGCCCTCTATACTAGCAACATCTGCCCACATCTAACAAGCAAATGAGATTAACTAGGTGTGATTAAATTTAAAAATAACAATATTCATATTTTTCAAGCACGAAAACAAAGGACTTTGAACAGTGCGTCCTACCTGACTATGACTATGACTTACGGTGCTGAAACGTGGACACTTATAGTGGGGCTGGTCCATAGCTTAAAAGTCGCGCAGCGGGCTATGGAGCAAACTATGCTGGAGTTGATCTGAAGGATAGCATTCGGAACAAGTTTAAGTAAGAAAGTTACGTAGGTCGCAGAATAAGCAAGCTGAAGTGGCAGTGGACTGGCCACGTTTGTAGAAGAACCGATGGCCATTGGAGCAAACGAGTCCTAGAGTGGAGATCGTGAGAAGGCAAGCGTAAGATAGAACGCCCCTAGCCAGATGGACGGACGGCCTGAAAAAGGTGGCTGAGACAGACTGGATACGGAAGGCAGAGGATCGCATAAAATGGCGCTCATTGCAAAACTAAATATTAAAAGTAAAATGTAAACGAATTTCAATGATTCAATAAATATGTACAAACATGTACGAAACTAGTGCATAAAATATAATTACCAATTTATGTTTACGTACAACTACATATTCATAATTTATAATGGCCAGCACTATCAATTACCCAAGTAATTTCGTACTCAAACAAGTTAATTTCAAAGCATTGCATCATTAGTTGCGGGCTACAAAACACGTCACTTAAATTTATCCATCCAAATAACAAATGGATTGCAATATTCTGAAGGTCTGACTAAGGTTCATTCTACGTGCCAAAATATTAGATTTCAGGACACGTAATAATACAGTGGATTAAAATTTAATTATAATGTTAATTATTATGTGCTTGTGTAGGATATATATCTATAATGGACGATGAGATGGACTTAGTTGATATTCTGAACGCAATTTACTACAATTGAGTTATTGCTATCAGTAGAGCAAATAATAATGAATCTCTGTTATGAATTTCATGATTCTAGTTCTCGAACTATTGACTGATGATAGGGTTTACAAACCGGTATCATACAATCCCAGGGCCAGAGTAACATGCAGAATACGAATTCGTATACAGGACAACAAGAAAATACATAGGCCCAACGTGTCACTGCGACTAATTGTAAGTCAAATAGCATCTCCTACTTACGATCTTACGAAGCACGTTGCGTCAGTATTGCAACCACTTGTAGGCAGAACAATCTTTTGTAAATGACATGCCAAGTATGTGAGGCATAACATGTAAGTGTATGAGCAGGCCAGCGTTGACCTTACGGCAAATGTACTGAGCTATATGGTACCTATGTATTGAAAAAAAGGTAGATCCACAGCGAATCGAAACAGTCAGCTTCCATGACTGGTTAAAAAGAAGGAAGAAGAATCTCCTAAAGTATAAGTCAACACTAATTGCGATCAAACAAACGAAAGCTTAGCTTCGAGTAGGTTTTTTGGTAAGAAATACCTACCCAGTAATAAAACCGCATCGAAATCCGTTTAGTAGTTTTTGCGTTCATCGCGAACAAACATATCATTTTATGTTAAGAAACGGTAATATAACAAACCCATTTATTTTTAATATCTTTAATCTTAAGGCCGGTAGTGTGAGTGTGACGTCCCTGGTGCACACACGTCCATAGGCCACGGTAACCACTTTATACCACCTAAGTGGTATTAATAAAAGTACAGATACGGCTAACTCACTGTTTGATGATAATATAGGAAGCATATAAAGAGAACGATCTCATGGGTGGGTCAAATCATACGAGTATTATGGTGGACTCACCACTACATTAGTGGTGACATTTGTGATGTTTTATTTCAATATGCTGGCAAATATTAATATGTGTACAAAGCTTTATTTCTATTACAATTTAGCTAAAATATTGTTAAAGTAGATATGATATTTCAGCGAGTTGTAATAAATAGTTGTACTTACACGCGATTCGTTAACCTTACTGTAGCCCCTGTGTTATTAAGGATGACAGATACAGTTGTTAACCTATGTGTAACTTTCTTAATGGTGTCACTTACCTCGTAAAGGACGAAGTGTTTACTGTGAGCGGAATGTATTGTTAATTAATTTCATTGTTATTCTCCTAATATAACTTTAGTTACAGCTTAACCCAAGTTATAATTCAAATAAGGCGAGTGTATATTACGGGGTACCACCAATGCACTGTATGTGATTGGTAAATTATTTATTAAAACATAATGTTCACGCTTTTTTCTCTCTAGGGTAAGCAGAAAGAACGGGCCGCCATCTACTTCTATCATCACAACTTCACGAGCTTTATAAACTAATCAAAGTTACTTTCTTAATTTTTTAATTATTCGATGATAATTGCGATGGAACTTATCTACAACGAAGGATATCATAATTCAAAGACATGCTTTACACAAAAGTAATGGTAAAATTATAAGGAGGTAGGACACGGCGGTATTTCCGCCCGATTGAGCAGTCCGACTGGGATAGTACCTCCGCCCTACAGTATACCGCGGCTATAATAACTTCGTGTTGTGTTCCCAGCGGTGAGTAGGGTAGCCAGAGCTCACTGGAGAATTTGTGCTGTTAGTGGGAAGACTAAAGGCTTGTCCTGCTTTGTCTTCTGCTGACGGCACAGAAACTCTGTACTTACAGGGTTGGCAGCGCGACTGTGACTCCTCTGGTGTTACAGACGTCCATAGGTCACGGTAACCACTTTCCATCAGGTGGGCCGTGTGCTTGTCTGCCAACTAAGTGGTATAAAAAAAAAAAAAAAAAAACCACCACTGAACATTTTAACATTTGACCCGTCGACAGTGTTGTAATTTTATTTTAATCTCTTGCAACAATTCAGATACAATTATCGAACAAATTGCTTTAAACGTAAACTGTCAAGATGGCGTCTCTGTTGTACATAAATGTAGTACTAGTTAACAGCTTATTTGTTCATCTGAATAGTGCAGACATGTTGAATAGAGCTGAATTGGTCGCAGTATAGACAAAAGGATTTCAGGCACGTAGATGGTCAACAATTTTAATCATGGCGATAACTTATTATTTAACAAGAATGCAGTTAAAATTCTATAGTGATGATATTTTCTCATGAAAGTTGAAAAAAAACGGATTTGAAAATAGTTTTATCTATAATAAAATAAAATGAAATTTATTCGTAGGCGACACGGTGAAGATAAGATCATCATTTTTAGTTTTAGATACAACATATTTCGTCTTCATTAGGCATACGAATCTTTTACATAAATTATACTCGTATGTGTGATCATTTCACCACTTACTTATGATTTTCAGATTCATGAGGTTGCATTTCTGCGTGGTCTTGTGAACACTTTAATATTTTTACCATTGAAATTCTCTAACCAACTGGATTGTATTGTAGTGTAGAGTTTTTTTATATAACTTTTTATGTTTAAATGAAACCAAATATGTTTGTTATCTCAGTCTAAAAGTGTGAACTAATTAGATTGACTAATATAATTGGACAAAGTGCCGTGCAGGATTTATTCAGTATATCGATCGTATAAAAGTAGGTATTGTCAAAGAATAAAAAAAGTCTGTGTCAATTCAATTATTGAGGAGGTAGGACACGGCGGTGTTTCCGCCCAATTGAGCAGTCCGACTGGGGAAGTACCTCCGCCCTACAGAATACCGCGGTTATAATAACTTCGTGTTGTGTTCCCGGCGGCGAGTAGGGTAGCCAGAGCTCACGATCCCGAGCCCGAAGAAATTCGGGCCGTGAGATCCCGGCTCCACAGGGAAGCTGCTTCTGCGAGCAAGTAATGCTCGTGAAGGAGGAGGCGGGGCGGGAGCGGCAGCGGGAGCGACGAAGGATCGCAAGACAAGCTTCCCGCGTACGAAGGCAACTCGGGCGTCGGAAGTCGATGAACGACCTCCGCCCCCCATGAGCGCCGGCCTGGGGGTGACAGGTGGAGCCGCCTGTCACCCTGGCAGAAGCAGGCCGCGGCGGTGGCGCGCGTGGCGTTTTCGGGGACGAGTTGGGGAATCTGTAGTCCCCACACCCGAGAAGAGGGCCAGATCGTGAGAGATGGCCGGATCGGCCGGGGTGCGAGGGATATGCCTGTCAACCTCACCTTCAGCAACCAAAGCGACCCACAGGCGGCGTGCGTTTTAGTCGGTTCGAGTCCTACATAACCTCCTCCACCGGCTCCGGTGGGGAGGTATCCGTGGGGATTTTGCGCACGTAAAAAAAAAAAAAAGGGTAGCCAGAGCTCACTGGAGAGTTTTTGTGCTGTCAGTGGGATGACCAAAGGCTTGTTCTGCTTTGTCCTCTACACTGACGGCACAAAATCTCTGTTCTTACAGGATCGGCAGCACTGATGTGACTCCACTGGTGTTACACACGCTCATAGGTCATGGTAACCACTTTCCATCAGGTGGGCCGTGTGCTTGCCTGCCTAGTTGTATAAAAAATAAAATAATCTATTAGCCTAAAGTAGTCCACAGCTGAACATGGTCCTCTTAAGTTAAACGATCCACGGTTTAACGTCAGTGATATCAGTTATTGCTATAATTAGAATGTTTTAACTAATATAATGTACTTTATTAGAGTACAGACGCTTACCAATCTAGCGTTGGTAAAATTTGAAACCAGAGACGTCCTTATTAATATAGAAAGAGGAGTAAGACAAAGCGGCCCTTAGCATTAAACTTATTTATTGCTATTGGAAGATGTTCTGCGCAATTTAGACTTCATTAAATTATTTGGTTAAGTTTATTGGTTGATTTTAAATCATCTAGATTACTGATGACGTTGTTGTACGCATAACGAATAATATAATAACGCATACGAATTAATAATACTTGGAAATTGAACATTACGTATGTAACAAAATAATATATAAATAGTTATATACAATAAAACATGAAGGGCAGTCGTTGTCTGTTGATAACTTGCGAATTGTTTCGTTGGGACGGTGATGGTTACGAGAGTTCCATGAATTTTGTTCACCGAAAAAGTGCTAAACGTGAATAAAGAAGATTTCACTTCAAATATATTTTGAACCATGAGATATAATTATATGATATCCATTAAATATGTGAGTGTTCAGCACTATGCACTATTGAGAAAACCTGTATGCTAGTTATGAGAAAGTTTCACTGTCATATTGAAAATATTTTATAGCCGATAATGACATAGCTACAGAGTCAATAGCGAACTTGCTAACTAGAAATAGTTTGCTCCGACATTATTGAATATTATTGAAATATCTAGTGAAGGTATTTCATTGAAGTTATATATGGTCTCTATATATTTAAATGTTTAAAACGATTACGACGTCAAAGTTTGGTCGTGAAAATTGTGTTCCGAGAATACCGCTTTTGATTAGCTCACTCTATCAAATGTCAGTCAAAAACGGTTCTCGGAATACAACAATCGAGACCGAATTTTGATAGATTTTTGACTCTGTGACTCTCTAAATATCCTTTAACTTGAAAGTCATCTACAATAGCTGAACTGAACAGATTTTCCTTATTAATTCAGTATAGGTACATTTTAACCAGCTTTTGTAAATGAAATGGTTAAAAAAGTTTTAATAAAATCCTCCTAAGGCCTCTTTTTTATTCTTAAACATATTTTTGTTTTATTTTATTAGCTAAATTAATTTCATAAAATGTATAGGCATAGTTTCTTACTATTATCCTAGTCAAAGTAATAGTAATACCTTGATATCCTTGAGTCATAAGCGTCGGAAGTTCAGTTGTTAAGGAGACGGCCTTACGATCGAGAGGTGCCGGGGTTGAACTCTGGCCATTACCCTACCGACGTGAAAAAAAAACGGCAGCACACGGCCCACCTGATGGGAAGTGGTTATCGTGGCCTATGGACGTATGCAACACCAGGGGCGTCACACTCGCGCTGCCGACCATTAAGAAACCTTCTGATGCCCCTCTTGAAGAACCCCATATTGTAGGTGCTAGGGAGGTCATTCCACAGCTTGAGTGTGTGTGGGATGAAGTTTCTTTCATACCGCACAGTGTGCACCGTCTGAGGTCGCAATCTGTGAGGATGAATTCCCTGCCTATGGCGAGAGGTGCGATGATAGAATGTAGCTGTGGGCATCATGTCAAACAATTCATCTGAGCACAAACCATTGTATAGGTGGTAGAACACACACAGCGAGGCAAAGTCCCTCCTAAGGCTAAGAGGAACCACACTACCTGCGAGTATGGGATTGTCAACCAGCCTCAACGCCTGTCTTTGCACCGAGTCGAAGGGCTCAAGCTGGTATGCGGGCGCTCCAGCAAAAAGATGACAGCAGTATTCCATATGGGGCCCCATATGGAATACTGCTGTCACCTTTTTGCTGTGTACCTGTGCCCTGTAAAGGAGGAGTTGCTGCCCCGTTTTGAAGTACTGCTTCGCACTGTTGAGCACCCCAAGTTTCCTTGATGCCAACTTAACCTTGTCCTCCAAATTACTCCGGTACTGGACGTCGCTGGAGATATTAACACCAAGGATCCCGATACTCGAGGAGATAGTAAGCGGTGTGCCCAGGAATAGCGGCGCTACAATAAATGGGGTTTTCTTAGCGGTGAATACAAATACCTGTGTCTTAGTGGGGAAGAACTCTGCTCCCCATTTTGTTATGGAGTTCTTTAAGAAGGGTATTACAAGGTTTCTACAGAGTCAAAAGCAAAACTGTCAGTCTCAGTATCAGTATCACAGCACATGTTCATAGGCCTCAGTATTCGGTAAACTTTCCATCAGGTAAGCCGTGTACTTTTATGCCGCCTAAGTGACATAAAAATATTATAAACCACCCTTTCCCACGTATTGCTCTCTTTTGATTGCAAACCGGTCATGCCATCATAAAGTCCCTCACACTTTATCACTTCGTGAAATGTGAAACTCAGTACTAGTTCAGAATAAGTAATAGATGCTTGCCATACAATTTTATTATTCGCTTACTTACCCTACCTTCCTTTATATACAAACACAATCCATAATGTGTTGAAAATTATAGCAAGCTGTCGTAAAATTTATTATTTTAACACGTTATAAATTTTGGGGATGGCCATCATCTCATAAACTTACGGTAAATGAAGGGTAGTATCTATGTATACAACGATAAAACAGTACTTACATTCTCTTTATAACTAACTTTATGGCTTCGTAAGAAGATCTTAAATCATTAACACAATGTTAAGTGAATAATGTTATATAGTAAGGTTCTTTGGTTAATAGAGAGGGTGGATAGAGATTTTTTTTAACAATTTATTTTACAAAATGTCAAATACCTTACCAGGTATCATATAATTTTATTCATTATAACATTGGACGAGTCCATAGTTTCACTCGAAAGAAAATGACTTCAGAATTTTGCTGCCCATTTAATTTCTATTCACCCTTTGATGCCTTATCACTCCGTTTCCCGGTACCTTGAAGGATGTTTCACGTTCCTAGAAGGTTGGCTTAAAACTATTTTAATGTTATTTAATTTCTGTAATAGTTTGCGTCACTAAAATAACCGAATGAATACTAAATGAACACATATTTTCGGTAACGTACACAAGAAGAGGTCGACCGAAGGCATACATATATAACCGAAATTACTAATATACCTTCTAACTGGCAGCATGAGTTTAACGTTTCTGGTGTTGCATGCGTTCATAGGCCATGGTAACCACTTCCCATCACGTGGGTTGTGTGCTTGTCTGCCACCTAAGTGGTATAATAAATATCCCCTCCAGTTAAGCTTTATATATGTTTTTTTGGTAAAGGTACGTAGACATCCGCAGTATCTCGGTAGCATGTCGGCAAAATCTCTCTGTTTTTAGAGTTGTTAAAGTATATTTTTCAATAGCGTCCTAAGTGAGACGTTTTTTCACGCCGGAGCAGCGGTGTCTTCTCTATAAGACACAAATTCCCTCCTGCCTGGAATACTCTCGCATCTCTGGGATGGCTCCGCGAAATACCTACTAGATGCTTTCGACCGGTTGCAGCGACGCGCAGTCCGAATCATTGGGAATCCTGAGGTCATGAACACCCTCGAGCCTTTGCAGAGGCGTAGAGATATTGCTTCCTTGACTGTATTTTACCGTTTTCACGATGGTAAGAGTTCTGATGCGCTCTTCCAGCTAATCCCACCCTCTCCTTTTCTACATAGGACAACATGTGCAGGGCTTAGATGTCACCCTCACACTGTGCAGAATATACGAGCAAGAACCAAGCGGTTCGGAGACCCTTTTCTTTGCCGCACGTGTTACCGTCTTCCTACAGTCCCGGGTTCTTTAAGCGGGGCGTGAAAAAGCATTTGATGAGGACGCCAAGCTGAGTGCCACCATTGTAACATTACTTAATGTCTGTAATGATGACCCTCTTTCCTGAGACTTTGCCTTTAGCTTACTACTACTAGGCGAAGTGAAGTCAAGTTGGCGTGTCCTAGATAAAAAAAATGCTATTTTAGTTTCAAATGCATACTTAATCCTAACTCTTAATCATACTCTTACTTTTGATTTGGCTTATCTTAGTTTTTACAGAAACGACTACCATCTGACCCCTAAATCTGAAAGGAACTAAAGCCTCGTCCGTTAAGGAGCCGGTGTACTCGCTTTTATCTCTCCGACTATTTATCTCCAAAGCCCCACACGCCCTTAATATCGGAAATTGTTATATAAATACAAAATTACTTAAAATACAAACGATACCTCAATCTCACAATTAGTAAAACCTTTTTTTTTGCTACATTTATATATTTCCACAAAATATCTAAAACTCTATTAACCCATTTCAGAGCCCCATCTAAATCAAATTTAATCGTACAAACATCGTCGACGGATGATTTATTATATTATTCTCTCGAATACTCTTCAATGACAATTTTATTTACATAGTCATTCTCATTGGAATGTTTCTACCTCTATATTTTAGCAGCGAATGGAGATTCTTTGATGTAGGATCGTATTCCTTGTTCGTGTTCAATATATTTTACATTCGTGTTACTTCGGTTAAGAATATTCCTCCTCTCATCCCTTTCACTAGCTGCAACAGTTTCTACGACATAATACACTACGCTGTCTAGATTCAAAGGTGAATTGATAGACATGACACCCACGGCTACATTCTATCATTGCACCTCTCGCCACAGGCAGGGAATCCATCCTTACACTTTGCGACATAAAACATTACATACAGTTAGGTTTACATTCAATAGGCACAATTAGAACATGGGGTTCTTCAAGAAGGGCATTAGAAGGTTCTTATAGGTTCGGCAGCACGAGCGTAAAGCCCCTGGTGTTGCAAAAATCCATAGGCCACGGTAACCACTTTCCATCAGGTGGATCGTGTGTTTGTCTGACACCTAAGTGGTATAAAAATAATATCATTGCTTTTACTGAGCGGGAACCAAACCCGTGATAAATACCGCAAAAGTTGAACACTGTACCGTCACGTCACAATTAGACATAGCTTATCTAAGGCATTATCGTCGAAAAGCAACAGTTTGGCTCTGCTACAAAGCAACAGTATGGTAGCAAGCCGGGACCAGGAATGTAGCAAGGAAAAACGACATGTACCTATCATATAATTATATAAACTAATTCACAAGTTATTTTTCGTATTCGGTAGTAGACCTTATCATATTCGTTTTAGTAATAATTTAGTAAGAGTTAATGAGAAAGTAGCCGAAACAACACTTACAGATAATTTATTATTCTTCAGTTTCATGTCTGTCCTTTTTAGCATAAAACTAAAAAAATCTTTCCAATCTTTCCAGCATATAATAGATATACCAAGAGACATCCAAGGGAAATACCTATGTCTACAATTTTGAGCATGAGATTCAGTGTTACCATTAAATATCTACATTATAATTGTGAAACTCTCAAGTACCAAAATTTTCAACTATACGATCGAACGAACCCACAGTTATATCAAACATTAAACTCTAAGGCTCCTTAATTATACGTTTGACCGATTCTGATTTTCTTAATATACTCAATAAGGAAAGTTATATTACTTTTGTTCCATTTCACCTCGATCCCTGATTAGCTAGGTATCCAAACGTATAATCGGCATTTTGTGAATTCTGTCTTATCTTCAAGCTTTCTTCATTTGAATTTTAGAATTAGAATTCGTATTGGCAGATGTTACTGATATTGAGTACATTTTAATATAGTAATTATGTGAAGCTCAATTGTAATACAAGTCAAGTCAGCTCAGTTGGTAGAGTTTTTTCTTTAGAAAATACTCACAAATTGAATGCCCGTCTTAGAATTTAATTTTTCCAATTTAAACATATTTTATTTCGCATTTTTCGTTTAATAACATACATTTATTTACTACTCCTTCTACTGTTGCTCTACTGCAATATATTACCTAGATTTATTTTTCTACTGAATGAAAGCAATGTTATACCTAGGTGACTGTCATATTGAATTTCGAAGTTCAAAACCGCGACGATAAAGCCCATAAGTACGGAAACGTGACTCACGGTGGTGCGGAAGAGCACTACCTCAATACAAATAATTTCGAATGTTTGCCACAACGATGGACGATATCATTGAAATAGTACTATTCAGCCGGATGTAACGTAAGTTCAGACGACAGTGGATGGAGTGAGAAAATATTGGTTAAAATGTTTAATAATACCAATCATTACATTTCGAATTTTCTCACACAATAGCACGTGGGCACGATTTATGTACTTAGTCTGGCCATAAATACTGTTACAATTAAAATAAGAAAGATATTACATTTGAATTTGGAATCTGTCATTTTTATACGATTGTTCATTGTGTTTTCTAATTTTGGCGCCAATACATTGTACAATATTTTGCTATATTAAAATGGAGTGGGGTGATAAAGAAAACCGAATCGCTGTGATTGCATTACACAAAGTTGGTATTGAGCCGAATGTAATTTTTAAAACTCTCCATACGCTTGTTATTAGTCAAATAATAATAATAATAATAATAATAATGTTTATTTCTCACCAAAATGTTTACATAACAAATCTCAAATAAAATACAGTAGAACGTAATTAATAAATTAGTACAAGGATCAATCAGAATTATGGCGGGCTGGTACCTGAACTAGGAGAATCCTGTGTCTCAGGCTACCAACCCTCCACCCCTGGCCAGAATCTAATATAATTTATAAATAAGGATGTGTGAAAATACGTGTGGGTGTGTGTGTGTGTGTGTGTGTGTGTGTGTGTGTGTGTGTGTCTGTGTATGTATGTGCGTGTGTGTGTGTGTGTGTGTGTGTGTGTGCGCGTGTGTGTGTGTGTGTGTGTGTGTGTGTTATGTATACATATGTTCGTGAATGTGTACGTATATGTCTTGTTTGTCTTTGGGTGTGCATTGAGTACCTATGTGTGAGTGTGTGTTGCGTCTGAGTGAGGGTTAGGCGTTTGCGGCTGCATGTATACCGTATGTGTAAGTATGCGAATGTGCATCTGGATATGTAAGGATTCAAGTTCCTAGTGGTTTTCGCTTTATACTCGTAGAATTTTTTCTGTGCTAAGGTAATCATGGGCCATTAGATATTTTTTAAGTTTAGATTTTAACCTAAACTTAAGCATTTTGTAGATTTGGTTCGAATCATTAACGAACCGATAAATGAAAGGACCCATGTAATACAGTTGACGTCGAGCGAACATTGTGTTAAAGGAGGGAACAGGTGTTCGAATTCTTCTTTTACTCAGTGAGATCTTAGATGGATCGATAGATTTATGGTGACGTAGGACTGTACAGTAGATGTATAATTGACGAACTGTGAGGAAACGCGATTCTTCATAAAGTTTTTGAGTGGGATATTTCCTGGTCTTATGGAACATGACTTTGATGACTGTGCGTTGGGCTCTTTCCAGCTCAAGCAGATGAGTTGGAGCAGCTCCACCCCAAATAGGGCAGCAGTAAGACAGAACGCTTTGGCAAAGGGCATAGTATATGCTGGTTATGAGATTGCAGTCCGCAGCTTCGCGTAGGTTTTTAAAAATTGGAAGTAATTTACGTACTCTTTTGCTAAGTGACGATATATGCGGTTTCCAATTTAAATGGCAATCTATGATAATTCCCAGGTATTTATGGGTATCGGTCTGGGCAATGGGAATGCAGTCACAGTAGCCACTATTTTCGAGTTTGCATTGGGAAGTATGAGCTGTAATAGGAAAATTTTACATTGAACTTGTTGCTTCCGTTATTCTAAAACAAATATATTTTGTTTTAGTTACGTTAATAGTTAGTAAATGCTCATCAAGCCAAAGGCTAATTCGTTTGAGGCCCATTTCAGCAGACACTTGGACCTGTGGCCATGTTTTCCCACGGCAAATCAATACGGTATCATCTGCAAAAGCCAGTAATTCCGCGTTATCTATTTGAAGTTTACAGAGGCTATTAATGTAAGCTAAAAATAGCGTTGGACCGAGGGTACTACCCTGCGGAATTCCGTACGTAACCGGAAAGCTAGTGCTATAAGTGTTTTCTACTTTAACCACCTGACTTCTTCCATCCAAATAGTCTCGGAGCCACTCCAGAACTGTACCTCTTATGCCCATGTATTCCAGAGTGCGCAATAAAATTGGTATTGAAACGGTATCGAATGCCTTCTGGAGGTCCAAAAATATGGCAACACATTTTTCACCCTTGTCTACTGCCTTTGTAACGATATCCGAGAGCCTAGCTACCGCATCCTCAGTATTTCTACCCGAGCGGAAACCGTATTGGGTACTTGCTAGAATGTTTTTGCTTTCGAGGAATTTAATTAGACGAGTGTTAACTACTTTTTCCATTATTTTACTAATTGCACTCAGTAGTGATATGGGCCTGTAGTTAGCAATTATCTTTGCGTCACCACTCTTAAACACAGGCACGACAGCTGCTTCTTTGAAAATAGCTGGGAAAATCCCAGTGGTAAGGCTAAGATTACACAGATGAGCAATCATGGTGCATAAAATCGTCCGAGAGTTTTTTAGTACAATATTTGGAATGTTATCCATACCTGGAGCACTGCTATTCTTTAGGCTCATGATAATTTTATTAATTTCAATGTGATCTGTTGGATCTAGAAACATAGAACTAACATTGCTTGACGGAGTATTTTTTTCTGATAAGCGCAGTTCAGTAGTACCATTTCTTTTTAAGATGTCTGTAGCTAGTTCTCTACCAATCGAGGTAAAGTATCGATTAACCATATTAAGTGATTCACAAGGTGAATCCAGCACTAGTTCAAGTAGATTAGATGCTCTGGAGTGATTTTTCTTAATATCACACAATTCTTTCACAGTATCCCAAGTCCCTTTATTATTTTTGAAATGTTTGTTAAATTTGTCCTTATAATAGTTATTTTTTAGATTTTTAGCTAATGAGTTACAAGTATTGCGATAGTTTAGGTACTGCGTTTTTATTTCGGCGTTGTCAGGATTCAATTTTGAGATACTGTGAAGTTTATCCCTAGTCTTAAAACATTTGATAACACCTATTGTAATCCATGGTTTTAATGGTCGTTGACGATTAGCAAAAGAAGCTGTGTGTGAGTTTTGGGTTATAAGAGTCTGGAGCGTATTTATTAGTCTTTCCGCGGCCAAGTTCGGGTCTGTAATTTTTAGAAAGGATGTCCAGTCTTTTGATTTTATAGCTTCAGTCAGAGCGGTATAATTTATTTTTGTTCTAGTTATGTTTTTGTGAATGGTTGGTTTTGATGAGGGTGCACTATCATAGGTCAAGAACGTGGGATAATGGTCTGTGATATCTGTTTCAAGTACAAAACATTGATGGTCGCCCTCTAGCTTGCACATGAAGTGGTCTAAGCAGGTATGACCATGCGTGGGGATGTCAACGCCTTGATGTAAGCCATGGGAACCAATGATTTCCAGATAATCTCTAACGTCGTTATTATTGGTATCTATGGTGTCGATGCTTATGTCTCCGGTTAGTATGATATGCCGCGATTTGGTATTGTTTAACAACCTGTCCAAAGCATCAAGGAATATTTTAGGATTTTTGAAACAGAAAGGGCGATATATACCTATTACTGTCAAGTTGCCTATTTTGGCCGTCAAGCAATTGGCCTCATCTAAGTCAACTTCTTGTACAGATGCTTTAATATTCACGTTCAAATACATGATCACTCCATCATTCTGGTTAAAGCTATGCTTACTGAAGTACATAGAGAAACCATCAATTTGAGGGGGATTCGAGTTTTCATTACACCAACATTCTGTCAGTACGATGATATCTATATTAGTTTTTAACCTTGGTATATATATTAGAAAGCTGTCTAAATTTTTATTTATACTTCTTATGTTAAATGAAATTATGTTTAATCTATTTGAATTATCAAACTTGTGCGCTAAATGTTGAGGTCTACAATTAATTTACATGGAATTTTGCAACACCTATCAAATTCGTCAAATAATTGTCTGTTGTCCATTATTAGTTTTAAAAAGTGTGAGTGTGCTATTTATGTTGTTTGAAATTGAGTGGAATAAACTTATTTTTCGGCTGAAATACCATACAACATTAAAATAAATTTCAATAATTATAAAAAATGTATAGGCATAATATGAATTCCAATGATAAGGTGTTGGACAATTGGTGCAGCTACTAGTAGTTATTGAGTTGCGTTGAGGTCTTTTGATTGAGTGGTTAGGTTGTAATTTGTTTGTTTTGGAATAAATGTTGCCTAATTGTGTGGTTGTAAATTTTGTAAGTATGTAAGTTGGTGTGAAGTTGGATTGTGTTTTGATTGAGTGATAATTGTGTATATGGGCGCTATGGGCGAATGTGTAGATATTAGATGTACAAAATAAGAGTATGCTTACTATAAGGGATATTAGTCATTTGTTTCTTAGCTGTTGTAGTTGAACTTCGCTCTTTACTAGGATGTGTGGCTCCCCTTCTTCCTTCCGCAAGTAGACCAGTCCGTTTGAGTTCCAGCAGTAATTGTAACCCATAGATTTGCGGAGCTCACGTGCAAGGTAGTATAACCGAGAAGATTGAGGTGTCAAGTGGTCGGCTAAATATATTTCGGTGTTGGGGTCATCTAATCCCAAGTGCGTCGAATTTAATTGCTCTGTTTTGTATCGTCTTGATTCGAGGTTTTGTTTTTTCGCTGCCATCAGAACTTGTCCTTTAAGTAAAGTTGACAAGAATTCAACTATTACAGACGTGGTGGACTGCCCAGGTTTAGTAGGCACTCTATATACATCGCGTAATTCAGTGGTATCTATCTTGACACTCAAACTGGTAGTAAGTTTTTTAATCATGTCGAAAATCTTTCCTTTTGGTTCATTTTCTTGCTTTGGCACATTCCTGATCTGGATACTGTATTTGCGGGAGGCCCTCTCCATAGCTTCGCATTTTTCCTCAATTTTTAAGATCTGGGACACAAGTTGTTGTCGCTCCTCCTTCAGTTTTGCTATAGTGGACTGAACTTCATCTAGCTTGGCGGTGGCAAACTCGATAGAATGTTCTATGTCGAGATTCTTTTTTTGTATGTTGTCATTTTGGGTCTTAATCTCAGTGATGTATTTCTCCAAGACGTCCAGGCGTGAGTTCTGTTGACCTTGGAGGATACTCAGCATCTCCTGTAGTTCTTCACGAATTATTGTTCTAATATTTGCTCCTTCCGACCCTGATTCATCTAAAGTGATTCGTCGACGCTTCGTATCTCTTTGGGTAATGTGAGTGAACTCTTCTGTAGGGGACACGTAGGCCGTTATCTTGTCCACATCAGAATCTGACACGCTATGGGATTTGCTTAATGGAGGCGAACGTGCCAAGTTAGGCATATTGAACTGGTTACTATTTAAGTTGACTAACTAATAGAAATTGGGCCAGCCCCTTTGAATTTATACCGCTATCGCTTCCGCCTTTGAATTACGGCAAGCGCCAAGTCTGACGTATGTACGGTCGGTCGCTGTGTCCTGGTGACTCACGCGCGTAGCGTAGCTCGCTGTCCCTTTCTGCCGCCGCTGCACGCGTGCTTGAATACTACTAGGGCGTTATGGGCGCCTGGTACTTGAACGAATTATTTTGAGTAATATTTCGACGAAATTATTAATTTTTAAAATAAAATTTGCATATGTTCACACGTCTAAACGCTTTCGCGATCCAGGGGGGAGAGGAAGAGAGGAGAGGAGAAATGTTTATGTACCGGGCTATTAATAGGTACAATGAGACCTCCTCTGTTTGTGACAGAAAAATATCTGGCCGTCCACGTAGTGTTCGGACGAAAAAGGTGGTCAAAGCAGTAAGGGAAAGAATTCGAAGAAATCCTGTCCGAAAGCAAAAGATTTTATCTCGGGAGATGAAGATAGCACCCAGAACCATGTCGCGCATTTTAAAAGATGACTTAGGACTTGCAGCCTATAAGAGACGCTCTGGTCATTTTTTAACTGATAATTTAAAAAAGAATAGGGTGGTAAAATCGAAGCAACTACTGAAGCGGTACGCAAAGGGAGGTCACAGAAAAATTTTGTTTACGGATGAGAAAATCTTTACAATTGAGCAACATTTTAAAGCTCTAAGGAAGCTTCCCAATTAGTCGACAAAGTGCAACGTGGGCATTATCCGACTTCAGTGATGGTTTGGTGGGGTGTTAGCTATGAAGGAGTGACTGAGCCATATTTTTGTGATAAAGGTATCAAAACATCGGCACAAGTGTATCAAGATACCATTCTTGAGAAGGTAGTTAAACCCCTTAACAACACCATGTTCAATAACCAAGTATGGTCCTTCCAACAAGACTCAGCGCCGGGTCATAAAGCTCGGTCCACGCAGTCTTGGTTGGAAGTGAACGTTTCGGACTACATCAGAGCAGAAGACTGGCCGTCGTCTAGTCCCGATCTTAATCCGCTCGATCATGATTTATGGTCAGTTTTAGAGAGTATGGCTTGCTCTAAACGCCATGATAATTTGGAGTCCCTAAAACAATCCATACGATTGGCAGTGCAGAATTTTCCCATGGAAAGAGTGCGTGCTTCTATTGATAACTGGCCTCAACGTTTAAAGGACTGTGTAGCAGCCAATGGAGACCACTTCGAATAAGCTTTATATATTTTAAATTGTTTTATATTTATGTATTAAACTAACACACTGTAAAAGTAATAAACATTATTTGCAATAAAAAAACATGTTTTTTCTTCGTAACAATATCTATGGCTAGACTAAGTATATTGTAATTCGAACGCGATTGTTTCATGCATTTTTCCGAGAACTTCCGAGGTGTGCATCGGTTTGATTCCCGCTCAGTGCAAATATTTACATACATACATACATATAATCACGCCTTTATCCCCGGAGGGTTAGGCAGAGGTGAATTAACATCCACATTTCACCAATAATTGTATTCGGGCCCACGTAATAGGGGGTGAGCCTATTGCCGTCTTCCGGACACTATAGTTGACTCGAGCCATGGATCTCAGGCTGAGTCTGTAAATATTTGTATACATTTAATATGCATATTTGCATCGATCTGGGTTTTCTATGTATAATATGTATGTATTTACAAAAAAAAGTCTCTAAGCATGTTTATCCGCATTCTAGATTCCATATCACAAGCTAGTTAAACTATGCTTACCACGGGTCTAGATAGCGTGGTGTACAATGTTGTGGAATATCTATTTATTTATTATTTATGTATGTTATAAAATTTAAAAAAGAAATACAAGATACTAATTTAAATTACATGGAAAAGTAATCAAAACAATTATTATAATTTGACATAACTTCGAAATTAGAGACCTCAAAGTTATTATTTCGTATGAAAACAGAGAGCACTATATATTACCAATTTAGTCTCCTAAGTACATTGTCTCAGCTATAACTAACAAAAGCCCACACAGTACGTGTCAGATCTAACTGGAAGCCCCAACTATTGTGTGGCTTATTATATGGACTTAGTTTTGCAATAACTAATTCTGTGGACTCGTGACTACGTTGATGACTTTGCACTTTCATTCTATTTCTAGTACGAGGTCGTTAATGACACAGAACGTGAAAATTTGTTTTATTTTTTTGTTTTTTGTTCATAGCGCAGTTAATTGGATAGTTTTTGGTGTATCTCGAATAATTTACACACTGTTATTACTTTTTTTTCGTGCGGAAAATCCTCACGGATACTTCCATCACCGGAGCCGGTGGGAGAGGTTATGTCGGACTCGAACCGCTTAAAACGCACGGCGCTTGTGGGTCGTTTTTGGTTGCGAAGGTGAGGTTAACAGCCTTTTCACTCGCACCCCGGCCGACTCAGGGCCATCTCTCTCGATCTGGCCCTCTTCTCGGGTGTGGGGACCATAGAGTCCCCAATTCATCCCCGGAACCGTTTGTTATTACCTTGCTATTTGGGGAATCTACCCCGCTATGTAGAACTTCTCTTTATTAAGACAATAAAATTACTTAAATATTTATTCTAAATGGACATAGGTACAGTGTTTAAAATGTTCCACTGAGCTTGTAAGCTATCTAGATATACATGGATATTATCCCTTACACTTATTTTAGCGTAACACTAGCCTTCCACCCGCAGTTTCGTCAGGGTGGATCTCTTATCTCCGGTTCTATTCAAGCAATTGCTATCCAGTAAACGTAAGATTTAAAGTCTGACCAAGATCTTTCTGACAAAAAAACACCGCATCAATAACCGTTGAGTAGTTTCTGAGTCTATTGCGAACAAACATTTCCAATTTACGATTATATAATCTTATATATAAAATTCTCGTGTCACGGTGTTCGAACTTGAACTCCTCCGAAACGGCTTGACCGATTCTCATGAAATTTTGTGAGCATAATGAGTAGGTCTGAGAATCGGCCAACATCTATTTTTCATCCCCCCAAATGTTAAGGGTAGTCCACCCCTAAATATTTTTTTTCATTTTTTAGGCAAAATTTTTTGTTTTTATTTTTTTATGACACAACATACAAAAATACATACAACCCTCTACAATCATCCCATATTTTTCTATCGCGATTTTTATCTTTCGATATTAGTAAATCCCCGCACACTTACATTAGTAAATAAGTTATTTTTGTTGAAATAAAAATACATGGCATAACAACGTTTGCTGGGTCAGCTAGTAGTATATATAATAGTACCTACCGCGGTAGCCTAGTGGTATGGGTAATGGACTGCTTAGACGAGGTCTCGTGTTCGATCCCAGGTTTTACCATGGCACACACCAATGACTTTTCTAAGTGCCCGGTTAATGGCAATAGGCTCGCCATGTATTACATTGGGATCTAAACATAACTGAAGAAATGTGGGAGCTAGCACTGCTAGCACCTCTACCTACCCCTTTGGGGAAATAGGCGTGAGTTTATGTTATGTTATATAATAGTATATAAATAAATTTATTCACCTCTGCTTAACCCTCCGGGGCTAAAAACGTGATTATATGTATGAATGTATGTATATATACTATCCTTCCGCCCGCGGCTTCCCCACATGGATATCTTATCTTCTGTTCTACCCAATTGCAATCAAACAAACGTTAGATTTTATGTCTGATCAAGACATCTATTTAAATCCGTTCCGTAGTTTTTGCGTTCATCGTCACCAAACATTTCCAATTTCCAATTATATAATATTTAGTAATAGATATAGATAGATGAGTTGTTAAGTATGAATTAGAAGATTAAATACAAATTTCTGAGCCTATATTTATGTTTTTCCTTTTAAATATACTTTATTTTTAAAAACAGAAAAAATATGGTAATTACTGACATAATTGCCAAAATAAATATGGTGTATGAGAGTTATGTATTCTATAATCATAAAAAGAATTATATGGAGAAAATAAATTATCTATCCCAAGGCAAAGAACAAAAGAGGCAATTTATCTCCGGGACCTTGGATTTTAATCAAGTACGTCTTAATATTATATACAATTGCTTAAGCTTTGATTAAAACAAAAATATTCATATTGATGCACACTTAATTTAAACTCGTCTGGCTGGCGAACCATAAAAAACAGACACGTCACAAATGAAATATCTTCACGACTGCTCACTCCGACACGTAGCAGATCGTAAACTGTTAATGAAAGAGCCTATTGCACGTCTGCGTTGTATAACTTGATATCAGAGAAGGATTCCCAATCGACATTCTTTCTTGTTTTCTCAGTTATTTATCTTACGCTGTAAGCTACAGAGCTTAGAGTATTACAATTTATTTTGAATGGCAGTAATAGTGAAGAAAGCTCATAGTAAAGTCAAATCCCAAAGTAAGTTCACGAAAAACCTATATTTAGTACCTTTGTAACCCAAAATGTGTAAAAATAAGTAGGTATAACACTGGTAATAATATGATAGGTTAGCAAAGCGATAAGATTGTCAGTTGTACAAAATTTAACACAAAAAGGATTGGGTAACTATGTATGGACTAGTAGCTTTATTTTTTCAGCGGCTATCAATAATTTATATATTGTTTCATTTTGCGGTGTCAAACACAGGTAAGTTATATCAGAGACGAGATATAGCTATTTATTTTTATCTAGGACACGTCAGCTTTACTTCACCTCGCCTGATGGTAAGCTAAAGGCAAAGTCACAGGAAAGAGGGTCACTATTACAGACACTAAGTAATATTACAATGGTGGCACTTAGCTTGGCGGCCTCATCTGACGCTTTAATTCACGCCCCGCTTAAAGGACCCGGGACTGTACGAAGAAGGAAACACGTGTGCTGATAATGAATTCCAGGTGTTGGTGGTGCGGCAAAGATATATAATATATAATATAAAATACCTACAATAGATAATAGCGGAAGATTTTGACTTTATCTGGAGGTAAAGTAGTCTAAATACTGGAGATAGCGCATTCCGCTCATACGAAACATTCTTTTATTATTGAAAACAAACAAAACTGCATTTATAATAAAAATAATAATAATAATAATAATAAAATATTTATTTCAGACCATAGTCCATAATTAATAAAGAAATACACACACTGAACAAACACATCAAGACACGTGGGCTTGAATCAAGGCTTTCACTATAGCCGAGTCCTGCTTATCTGCAATGACCTTCAGGATACCGTTAGTGCTACCCCGTATTCTACTTAAGCTGGAAGCGAGTCTTTTTCGCATGATGGCATGAAAGCCGTCGACTCCAGCATCGGCAAACATGCCAGATGCACTACAGAAGCGGGGTAGCCCTAACAACATCCTGAACCCATTATTATATTGGACGCGTAGGGCATTGAGCGTTCGCTGCGTATAGCTGAACCACAGGCTGCACGTGTAGAAGGTCTGACAGTATGCTTTGAACAAGGTAATTTTGACTGCATCACTACATCGTGCAAACCTGCGAGCCAGCATATTGCTTTTGACCGCCAACGCCCTACGCTCCCTCTCAATATCAACTTGGTCTTCAAGGCCCTCGGTAATGTAGTGCCCCAAGTATTTAAACTTGTACACCCGTTTTAGCTCCGTACCATTCAGCTTAATTGCGGGCACAGTTAACGGACATTTACCGGAGGCCCTGAAGACCATGTATTCACTCTTTACACAGTTATAGATAAGTCCCAGTCTTTGGCTGTGCGATTCACAAATGGCAAGCAGCCGTCTCATTGCGCTTACAGTTGGGGTCAGCAGCACCATGTCATCCGCGTAACTGAAGTTGTTCATTGCTGTATCGTCAATCCAGCATCCGACTCTAGTGCTGCTAAGCCCAACCACAAGGTCATTCACGTACAGGTTGAAGAGTTTGGGAGAACTCAACCCACCTTGTCTCACCCCGCACTCCAACCTGTACGCGTCAGAGTAGCTGTCCGCGCATCGAACGCAGTTCTTCTGGTTACGGTACCAGAACTGGAACAGTCGTTGCACCTGTGTAGGCACCGCTGTTTTCCCGAGCTTCTCCCATAGTACATCATATGATACTAGATCAAATGCCCTGGAGAGGTCGAGAAAACATGCATACACAGGTGTGTTTCTGTCCGTATAGTATTGAACAGTGTGCTTGAGACCAATAATTGCGCTTTCAGTAGATAGTCCGACTCGAAAGCCGAACTGAGCGTCATGTATATTGAGGTGCTTCTCCAATTCTGAGTCAAGCACACTGTCCAACACCTTGGCCACCACCGTAGCCAGAGATATAGGACGATAGTTCTGCTTATCAGATAAATCTCCTGTTTTATTTTTCACAATTGGCACAGTTATGGTCCCAATTAGGTCCTCTGGCAAGTAGGAGTGACTCATACAGACATTATAAAACATTGCCGGCACTCGCGGTAGGTGCACACCCGCATATTTCAAGTGTTCAATACTGAGTCCGTCATGACCGGGTGACTTGCCTTTGGACATGTTACTTACTATTTTACGAACTTGCTTAGCTGTTATATAATACATGTCACCAGTCATGGCGGGCTCAGCATTATATTTATATATAATAAAATAAAAAATAAAAAAAATATATTTATTAGGCGTGAGTTTATGTTATGTTATTTTACGTTTAAAAAATCGCTTGCCACACCCAATAATCAAACCGACTAAATTCACCACTGAAAATAACACGTGTTTTTTTGTTGCATTATTATTTTGTCTATAGGGTCAATCATAAGAATTAAATCTCTTTGGCAAACCTGGTAATTTAAAGTAAAGAAAATTCATGACGGAGAAGATTTCGGTTTAGGTAAGTCGGTTCGACTATGTGTGGCATTTTCGAAAATCTTTGAATACATTGTTCTGTTTTAAAAATAATGGAATGTTGCCTTTTAGTAGAATTCGCTATCTCCAGTATTTGGTATACTTTCCCTCCAAGGACGGTTGAAACATTCCCGTCCAATTCCAGTCCCGATATGGTTTAGAGAATTTTAGTCCATAGTAACTTTTGAGCACTATAATTTTCATAATATACTATTTTTATTATTGGCTGTTCAATTTCAAAACTCCGCCAACTTTACGCAAACCCCTTTATTTAACAGTTATTTTTTGTTATTCTTTGTGGTGTATTTCATATGTGGAAATATTAAATTCAATCTTAAAGAAATATTATTTGATATTGTCTATACCGCGGTAGCCTAATGGTATGGGTAATGGACTGCTGGGACGAGGTCTCGGGTTTGATCCCAGGTTTCACCATGGCACACACCAATGACTTTTCGATGTTTTTCGAAGTTATGTGTGTATTTATCGCAGGTTTATAAGTGTCCGGTTAAAGGCAATAGGTTCGCCACCTATTACATTGGGACCTAAAACATAAACTGGCGAAATGTGGGTGCTAGCACCTATGGAGATATAGGCGTGAGTTTATAAAATAATATTAGCAAAATTGATACTTAAAAAATCATAGATATGCACGGCCAAGTAAATAAGTATACACGTGAACTTTTCCCCTTACATGTAAAGTAAAGGTGTAAATTTTCCTAGATCATGACTACATCTTTCACAAAGTAAAAACTGCTACCTAGTAATATTATGGGAACATTCGAAGGTCATTATGAAGTCGATTAGGTTTAGAACTCTTTCTTGCAAGTTTTCTTTCTCGCAAGTCACGACTTAAGGACAATCTTTGTACATTTTGGCACTACGTAATCATGAAATAGGTTTTTTGTGGAGATTCTGAGTTAGAGTGAGGCCGTAGTATGATTATCTACCATATGTCGTTTACCAAATTGCCCAAGTGAATGAAATGCAAAACTTTGTCAGAGTTCGCAGGTTCGATTCCAATTCAGTGGTAATATATTAAGATACATATGAATGTGCCTATTTGTGCGGGTCTTAATTTGTATTAGTGTAATATGAAGTAGCTCAACAATTTTCGAATACTATAAAATGTTTTATCAGCTATTGGAATTTTAAAGGATCAACCTTTCAACAATTTTACTATATACTTACAGGGTTGGCAGCGTGAGTGTGACTCGCATTTTGCACACGCCCATTGGCCACAGTGACCACTTTCCATCAGGTGGACCATGAGCTTGTCTGCCACCTAAGTGATATTAAAAAGAAAAGAAAAAGAATATTATAATAATTGCTACCTTATTTCAAAGTGGTAGCAATCTAACGTACGTCAAGCACCTAACGCCATCTATCCTCCCTTGCGCGAATTACATTTACAGACAGAATGAAGGTTTGAGTATAATCTTGATTATATCAAAAAACTTGAAATAGAGACAAAATTCAAATACAGTTTTAATAGAAATTGACAAAACTTTTTAATATGAAAGGAAATTAAAGGAGTTTAAACATTACATACAAGCTGACATAATCTACCAAATAAATATATTTTTTTTACAACTTAGTTGGCAGACAAGCACACGGCCCACCTGATGGAAAGTGGTTACCATGACCTATGAACGTGTGTAACATCAGTGGAAGCTCATCCGTGCTGCCGACACTGTAAGAACAGAGATTTTGCCGTCTGTGTAGAGGACAATGCAGGACCAGCTTTTGGTCATCCCACTGACAGCACAAACACTCTCCAGTGAGCTCTGGCTACCCTACTCACCGCCGGGAACACAACACGAAGTTATTATAACCGCGGTATTCTGTATTTTTTTATTCCCCAGTCGGACTGCTCAATTGAGCGGAAATACCGCCGTGTCCTACCGTGTATAATTTTAATAGTTTTATTTGACAGTTTGAAACTTTTATGTAATAGATAAGTACCAGTTTTACTAGTATTAACACCTATAAAATAGTCGTTTACTATAATATCCGCTGAATGATAATATAATAAAGATACATTTTTCAAGAACTTTGTAAGTTGATGCAAAGGAAGTCATAAGTCTAGCCCTCATGCAACGCCCATGATTCGAAGTAAACATGTTCGTAAACATACAAAAAGAAAGCCACAAGGAAATTTAACATCCACTTCTTTCGACGTATAAGGTTGGAATAATTTCTTAACCCCACTTAAATTTCTTTCCCGTGAATCTTGGCACAGTATCAAATAAACACGGTGAAAGGTTTTATCATGACATATTGCTCGTAAAGAGGTGTTATTCCAGGAAATGATCTGAAACAATACTTGCAGATTTCTGTTTTTCAGTTCGCTGCAAACAATAAAAATGTCAGATACACCTCAGATGCTAATAAGCATGGTAATTTCCCATTTATTCTTATTCTAATAACATTACTTGTAACTAATATAACCGTAATATAAATTAGGAAAAGGATTACAGATTGTTTTATTAATCGGTAGCCTAGTGGTACCTATGGGTAATGGACTGCTGAGACGAGGTCTCGGGTTCGATCCCAGGTTTTACCATGGCACACACCAATGACTTTTCGATGCTTTTCGAAGTTATGTGTGTATTTATCGCAGGTTTATAAGTGTCCAGTTAGTGGCAATAGGCTCGCCACCTATTACATTGGGACCTAAACATAAACTGGCGAAATATGTGTGCTAGCACCTCTGCCTACCGCTTCGGGTATATAAGCGTGAGTTTATGTTATGTTTAATAATTTTTGATGTCTTGTGGTATGAGTCACCCTAGTTCAAAAAGTTATAGAGTAGTTCATGCCATGAACCACCGTACTCGAAAAGCGTCGATGAGGTGATTCAAACCGTGGGTCTGATAGCACTTGGTATGAAACGCCCCATATCCCTTAGAAATGAACGGTATTATCCCTGTTGTAAAAACTGCAGCTATGAGACTCATAAAGCATTGCACTGCTTTATGAGTCCCATAGCTTCAATTATAGTAAAAAGTAATTCAGAACGTCTTGATTACACCAACGTTATCACAAACTGGACATATAACCTTTTTACGACCTACGACGGAGGCTAATGTTCGTACTGGACGTTTACTGGCTATTAATGATGATGAATGGGTCTAAAAAGTTTATTGTAGGTATCTCTAAATGCATACGAGGTTAACACTGCGTCAAATCGGTACTTGAGAAGTGTGAATTTTGGTATACCAGGTTAAATTTCTCATTCTTGTTTCGAACCCACCTATATTAATCTATTCTTTATTCCCCTTTTTCCATTCTTCTAAGGTCGACCAGCTTATGGGTCGTTATCTGAAAATAGTAATATTTTTTTCGATGATAATACAGTTGAGAGGTAAAAGGCGAAGAGGTGTTTTGCACGTTACGAACTTCTTCACCTTTTGGAATAAGTATATATGCCTCATACATATTTACTGTCATCAACAAGGCGCCAATTCCGGTTGCCAAAAGCTGCACTTTAAAGCCTGGAGTCCTCTCCTTTTCATATTTAGCTAACCTTAATTTTTATGAGAGCAACTGCATCCGATTTCTGAAATCCCGGCAGGGAAGCATTAGGCAAACCCTCGTGAGATAGTTAGCAAGTGCACCAGCATATAGTTGATTGAAGTTGTGTTGGCCCTGAAAGTTTTTGCAGAGCCGCATATTTACAATATCTACTGTCACGATCGTTTGCGATTTTGTTTTTAGACTAAAAATAATGTAATTATTAATTACCCAAAAAAACTGCCAAGAGAGCTAACAAGAATATAGTTTCTTGTTATCTTTCTTGACAGTTTTAAGTCATGTGTACACCTTGTTAAGTAGCATATGCACTTTACAATCTCCGTAAAACACAAAATCTAACGCGCATATTCACAGTTTATCGAGTGTTGTTTGTCGCCATTTTACGCTACTCTCATATAAGTTATGAATCGGCACGTGTTATTTATTTATGGACATGCGTTCGTTATAAATATAAATGAAAAATAAAAGTTACTCGCTGCTTTCGTAATTTTATTCAGAACCTGCCCAAGTTTGGACTATAAATAGAAGTAATTTTAACAAGCGTTTTGTTTCTTAAGTAAGTAATTAAGTTGGACGAGAGAAAAGTGTAGAAAAAAATACGAACTTTTTTGGTGGCCCAGGAAATTACTATTTAGGGTAACTTTTTAATCCGTTTGAGTTTGTAATTGGAAGTGGGCTCAATAGTGTTCTGGTCATCGTTTGAATTGAAATTATCAGATTATATAAATAGATACACTATTTACTACAACAAATTCAAAAGTTTTGAAATATAAATAAATTGATGATAATGAGGTCTTTATCCTAGTTAAAACCAGTCGCACTCGACGCTTTCACATAGGAGTCTGGGGTCTGCTTTTCTTTCAGTAGAAACTGCGCATTTGGCTGAACTTCGATGTTTTCCGGGAAGTGACTGCTATCTGACCTCCACATCGCAATGGCGACATCGAAACATAGTAGTTATACCAGTTGTTGGCCTTTTTAGGGATCCAACTACCCGTAACAACTGCCATAGATGTTCGCATGGCAACCGGCACAACTAGATCACTACAAATACCCATATTCATACATACAAATATTTACACTGAGCGGGGATCGAACCCGCGCCGGCGTTCACTACAGTCACGCCACAGTGGCTATTTGATGATAATTAGGTACTATATAAAATGACCATCTTATTAAATGCAAAATATTCTTAAAAGATGTTGAAAAACATTGTTCGGGACTTAGGTTTGGTGTAGTATTTTCCTTACATTGCCATTTTGGTGAGGTCGTCGAGTAAGTTTGAGAGAAGGCTTACGACTTTGTAGCTGCGGACGTGGTGCGAATGGCGATAGATGGGCTTGAAAAATAAATGAGCTCTTGTATCTGTTAGAGGCTATAACACATTTCTACGCACTGTGGACACGTAGTTAGATAATTCCCCAAAGTATATTTTAGCAGATTGATGTTTAATTTTGATAAAAAAATTATTTTATACTAGCTTTCCCTCGTCGGCTCTACCTATCCTTATGTAAACGCAATTTATGTGTTGTTCTAGATTTTAATCTATACCTGCGCCAAATTTCGTCTAGATCCTTTCAATCGTTTTTGCAACCTTATATACCTATTCACAAACTTTCGCATTCATAATATGTTAAATGTCACATGTAGGCTTTTAGTTGCATGAGAAGTGGAAGCATTAGTAAGGTTTTTTCATACATTACATACATTTGAAATTATTCTACAATTCAGTTTCCATATTGTAAAGGTATGATTCCGAGCCGACTGCATACGACAACTGCAGACGCATTCAGTGGTTCCTTGAAAGGTACGTGTTTTTTAAATGATAAAATGCAAATGCATGTGTTTTAGTAGTGCTGAGCATTAGAATATTTTTAACGGGTGTGCAGAGCGAGTGACGCCACTGGTGGTGCACAAATACAGCTTCGCATTAGGTGCTAGTTTATAAATTACCACAAACGTGTTAAATGACACAAATGATTAAAAAAATCACGACTCAACTTAGATAAAAGCCGCAAACCTAGTAAAACAAAAGAAAATTCGTGACACGTACCGATTTCTATTGGTATAAGTAATCCTTGGTGGGATTTACATGCATACTAAAGATACAAATGGGGCCTATAACAATAAATCACCACCCTAACGACATAGAGTACAAACGGACCGTGTTTTGAGCGAATTGCTATATAAGCAAACGTTTAGCACTTTAACAATTTGAAGGAAAAGGGAGGAAATATAAAAGAAATACGTTTACATGTTTTGTATACGCTGGAGTCGCTCAAATTCTGATTCCAATTCAATGCTTTGGCGTTCTGAAATCAAGATACATTTTTGTACGTGCTGTGTTAATTATATAGCTATATCATATCGTCTTTATGTACACAATATACATTTTATTATTATTATTATAAAGTAGGTAAATTATGGTATAGGGACTTACATATATACATATAATATACTAAAATATTCTATTATAATATACAATTACTTACAAATTAATATAAAACTATGCTAACTATACAATATATACAAAAATGGAATAGAGAAAAAGAGGGAGACTGTAATTTTAGGCATCGAAAAATTCCTCCCCATCGATCTCTACTGGTACCGTGCCCAAGAGGCTGGCGGCATTACCACGCTGAATGGCGATGCCAATTCTTTGAGCGAGGTAAAGGCCAGCCTTATGGTCACGGGAAGCGTCGATTAGTCGCTTCGCTATTTCTTTGAATAGTGCGCGCGCGCTTGGACCCCACGGACCCAACGTTTCGACTCCAAACGGCTCAAAAATATAATTACCAGTTAAATTGGTATATTTGCGCCGTTTGAGAGTCTCCGCTGATGCAGCAGCAGCGCATGCGCAGTCCATCGTACTTGGAAGATGGGAAGGCGCCAGGGTGTCGACGCAAGTTGCATCCCACACCAAAGGCCTACCCATCTTCCAAGGTATCAACGACATACCGTCCGGTCTCTTACCATCGTCGCGAGCCAAACCAACAGGTTCAAGTATAGCTGGCACGCCGGCGGTGACAAGAGCTCGACGGATAATATCGTTAATGTTTGCATGTCGGGACATGCGGCCTGCGCTCCTGTTGCAAGACAATCCGTGATGTCCAAGGCTATCGACAGCTTCTCCACAGAGACACCGATGCGGAGAAACACACGGTGCACCCAAACGGAGGTGTTAATACTACCAAAGTGTGATAACGTAAGGAAAAATGTAAAGAGAACATTATTACTATTAGGTAATTCTTATTGAATTAATTGCACATGGTGTAGTTATTCTACACCATGAGCTAGCTAATAAATTTATTGAACAATTTAATGTCAGTACAAAATATCTGCAGTTGTGGATTCACAAGAAAGTATCAACCTTAAAACCACGGTTACTACTAGATACTTGTGTATTTGAAATTATTTAAATAAAGTGGCTGTGCGACCGCATAAAAATGAACGTAAACTAAGAGTTGATTGCGGAGCTGCAGAGGTTTGGTGGTTCTTGTTATTGCACAATGTACTCAAGTTTCCTGATAGCTATTTTTCCAGTAGGAAAATTAGCACAATTATTAATTAAATCTATTTTTAACATGCGAATAAATTTTAACTATACGGATAATCCTGAGAGATATTGAGCTAGAAATAAATTCAAAATAATTTTAATTTTTATGTGTGTATACCATACTCTGAGTTTTATAAACTGATTTGCGTAAGTTTTTTAATTCGATGCAGAATAGTTGCCACTTGGTCGCATAAAAATTTGATATAGTAGTTTTCATTTTATGAACTTTTATATACATAAATATTCGTAAAACACACGTTTTACATATATATTTTTAATAGACTTCTTCATTATGTTCTCCGATATTTTCTTTACAATATATATAATTTATTTTAATAATCGATTTTAAAAATTATTTTTGCATTGAGTTCGGTATCACTCACAGGTAATTCCTCAACATGTTGGATATAATTGTTGACATTAACATCTTGCATGCATATTTAAAGAAACACATTAATCTATGTATTATATTTATTATATAATTATCAAATAACCCATTTTTAAAGAAATAAATATGATTTAATTTATAAATTTCATGAGTACCGGACATTGGATTCTAGAGATATACTTGAGAACACCTCGAAATCAGGTAGGAAATTGAAAATCATTGCTTTTTAAGCTAGTTTTATGACAATAATAGGATCGAGGTAAGCGACATTACGATAGTCAAGGACTTGCTAGAATTACCTACTCTTGAACTATGGAGGCAGATAACAGAATTTCTTAATGATGATGCAGCATAAATACAATAAAAAGTAAAAAAAAATACGATTAAAACGACTTATAAAATAAAAACTATAAATTAACTTAATAAAGATAAGATACAATTACTGGTGATACAGATTTACTTATCTGTTAAAAGTCGGTATGCAATCAATTGAAATAATATGATATCGTGGTCTATGCACCGGCTTCTAATTAATAAGTTATTTTATAATTTTTAGTTTTTAAAGTCGATTTATAAACGTAGTTTTTTATGTTTCTATCATTTGCAATACCTACACTTTTGGAAGTAATAAAATAAAATATTTTTGGGGTTTCTTTCAATGCGAGTCTGTTTCTAATCTTAGCAGTTAGTTTATTTTTCTCTCTCTTTCTCTCTTAATAAAAATGTCATATACGTACGATCTTTTTCTAGTAAGGCTAACAACGTAGGTATAAGATATTTTAAAGGCCCCTGCAACTTGATACTAATAATACCTACCTTGTACAGTATTTTTACTGGCTAATAATTGAAAAAAAATCACGCTAAACATAAAGATAAACGTGTTGAACAGACATATGAAGCTATTATTCTTGAAACTACCAATTCAAAGACAAATATTGTTCAAAGCCATTTGTAATAGAACTCGTAACAGTGACAAAAATGCGCATAAATTGTTGCTAGCCGCTAACCCACTGCGAGGATTCCAATAAACCATTCTCGCAGTTCACTTTTGTAACTCGGACAGAATGTCAAACAGCTAATATAGAATGTTTATTTTGTTTCTTTCTTTCATTCTATCTGTCTCTCTGTTATTCTCACACAGATTTTGAATACTGTGGAAAATATGTAACAACTTGTTGTTTTGTTTAATATGGAAATGCAGATACTGCAATGTTAGTGGTTTCATGACAGAATTTGTTAATTTACAAAAGGCTTGTGATGTAAAGTAGAAGCAGCTCTAAATGTAATATAATATTAGAAATATTCACATGTTATGAACAAAACTTTTGACAGACTGATAGACGGATATACGTATATAGTACTAATAAGATTGAGTTCTACAACTTCAGTTGTAGAACCCAATCTTATTAGTACTGTCAGTGTTTTAAATTAAAAGTAGAAATTATTCATTTTTCTGCTCTTTAAAGTTCTTTCACGGGTGTTGCAATCACACTAAAAAGACAACTTGCTCCATCAGCAATATAACTATTATCAGTGGAAATTAAAAATATAATAATTTTCATAATGAATCTTAATGTTTCTTGCAAATAAAAAGGATTTATAAGCATATTTGTAATATTAAAATATTTTTTTATAAATGAGTATGAGCGTAATAATAAAGATGCAATTACAAAAATAAATTAATAGATGCATACAACATTTGCTAGACGCTTTGCCCCGTATATCGACCACCACATCTACAGTCAAGTTGCAAGACACTGCAACATTGAAAGGTGCTCGGTGAGACAAGCAAAAAAAGAGGTAACAAAATGGCTTACCACAATGTCATATTATGAAGCCACTGAAATACTTTTGCCAAATTAACTTGTTATGACTTGCATTAAAACGTATTCTTTAATATTATATATAGGTATATATATATATATATATATAAATATATATATATATATATATATATTTACACGAACACAAACTCGCGCACGCATATACACACCCCCACGCACATACACACGCACGCATACACACAAGTACACACAGATACACACGCTCACAAACACACACGCATGTATGTAAAATGTTCTAGATAATTTTATAAGAGTAATAATGTCGACCAAGCAAATGTAACTTGTGAAATCGTAAGAGGTACCCACAGGACAGGCTTGCCTAGTGTGGGGCCAACGGACACTTTGCCAAAAACTGTACTCTTATTGATAATAAAATATTTTTCATTTTCATTTTCAATTAATCTCAGAGTTGCTGGCAGGATTTGGACTTTTTCTTTTAACTTAGGCTACTTTTATTTATTAGGTTTTATAGGGCATTTTATAGGTAAGACACAATTTTACTATTTAAAAAAAAAATTGTAAGAACACTATGAATTAAGGTACGATGGGGATGCCATGTCCTTACTGAATCAAAATATTTCGAGGATTAATTATAAAGGTACACACAGATAGCTAGCACGTAGCTAAGATTATGCCGTCAGTTTACCATCAAGCGAGGAGAAGTCATATTGAAGTGCTTTATATACACCCGTTTATATACACGGTCTCGGTCACCCACATGAAGGTGACCGAGACCGTGACCAAAGTATCCTTCTGCCATCATGTGGCCACGGTACTTACGTACACATACTTACGCTTTTCTTTCTTCAACGAAGGCAAAGACAACAGCTCACCAGCTGCTTCTGTCTTTACTAATTTCCTGGACTTCTTCTACCGCCATTCAACCTTTCGTGCATGCAAATCGGTTTTGAACGAAGCAATATATTATTTGAGAAGCATTTTGACTATTATCTCAAAAATATTTTGATGCAAGAATTTTATATACCTACACAACATAATGGCTCAATTCTAAAAGAAAGTTTTGCTTCAGCAGCAACCAGTACCTACCTCAATATTGGGGTAGATACGAACCTCAACGGAACTTTCAATTTCAGAAATTCTTTTAATGGCAATTTAAACCATAAATACCGCGACCATGAACATCTATCCTAACCTTTTAATACCCACTGGCACTGAAATAAAATTAAATCTGAACTCATTCATTGCCACAATACGTGTGCCTTGCGGCAACAATCGAACTAGCGCTTATTTGGTCTGCAATCTACATTTTCTTAAACCAGCATTCATTTAATCGACTTTTACGACTTGTAGAAAGGTTAGCTATTTAAGATAAGCATAGAAGACTGGTATTTCCTCAGATATAGATTTATTTAAAGATCCAGAGGTACGCGGGTGACATTTTCTGTGTGAAGTTCGTATTTTGTTATTAGATTTTCGCTACCTGCATTTTGTTTACTATACGGTACTCACCCTGGCAGAAGCAGGCCGCGGTGGTGGCGCGCGTGGCGCGCCTTCCCGTTTCCGGGGACGAGTTGGGGACTCTGTAGTCCCCACACCCGAGAAGAGGGCCAGATCGTGAGAGATGGCCCTGGGTCGGCCGGGGTGCGAGGGATATGCCTGTCAACCTCACCTTCGGCAACCAAAACGACCCACAGGCGGCGTGCGTTTTAGTCGGTTCGAGTCCGACATAACCTCCTCCACCGGCTCCGGTGGGGAGGTATCCGTGGGGATTTTGCGCACGTAAAAAAAAAAAAAAACTATACGGTACTTTTGATTTTAACAAGTCAATTTTATAAACTGTACTGCTAGAATATTCTTGTTTAGATCATAATTAGGTAAGTTGCAAAAGTAAGATAGAGGTCGCATGTTCGATTCCTGCTAAGTCCAGATATTTGTATGCAGTGCAGTGGTCTAGCTGTTTCAACGTTTAACATACAAAAATGTATCGAAGGGCGATCATCCAAAATTATGTCTTGCTTATACAATTATAAATAAACAAATAATTCAGTTTGCTAAATAATATTATTTATTCACCTAAGTGAATTATCTGCGCCTTTAAAATTAGACTTTATGATCTAATAATCTTACAGGAACTCATGAGAATTCATTAAGTTTGCTAAATAATAAATAATAATAGCTAGAACTTATGCAGCCAGGTGTCCTTCGTTCACGCAAGTGAATTAAATGCACTCATTAATTTAATGTCCTTGGTCCCCCTTATAACTTCTTGCTTGGTGCAGGTAGAAATAAAAGAACCCTGGCAAAACAAATTAACATCAACAAATAAGCTTGTACAGTCAACGACAAATGGTAATTAACACTTAAATATTTAAAAACATTCTTACATACATACATACATATAATCACGCCTTTATCCCCGGAGGGTTAGGCAGAGGTGAATTAACACCCACATTTCACAATCATTGTATTCGGTCGCACGTAACTCGTTGACTTTTAAGGTAAGAATTATATGAAAACTAGGTAAGAACTAGCTGATATATTTCAATATAATACTTACGCTAAACCTCCAAAAATAAATTATGTTCTGATGAATATTCATAGAAAAGTTTATTAACGCCATCTAGCGACATTCGAGTGAACTAATCCGACCTGTGTAGCCGTAATAAAGTTTCGCCGCACGACTGACTTTATGTAGATTGTTGTGTGTACCAAGGAAAAGGAAGGAAACTACAGTATTTTTCTTATTTTTTATTTATTGTGATTTATGATTGCGTTCGAGCTCTTTGGAAAAAGAGCTTTATTAGTTGTAAGGATACCATTTTCTTAATAATGACAAACTACGTCGTCGAGGAAACTTTGTTGTCAATTATTTTAAGAATATCACGCCTTTATCTCCGGAGGGTTAGGCAGAGGTGAATTAACACCCACATTTCACCAATCATTGTATTATTTCCTACGGAATAGGGGCTGAGCCTATTGCCGTAATCCAGGCACTGTTGTTGACTTGAGTCATGCATTTGACGCTGAGTCTGGTATATATATCGGGCCGTGCAAATATCCCTCAGTCCGAGGTGGAGAAGAGTCGCGAACAACTTGTGTCTGAAATTGAGACTACTCGCTCTGGAGTTACGATTGGGGAAGACTAAACCTAGTCCAATTCAACCCCACTAAGACACAAGTATGTGTATTCACCGCTAAGTAAACCCCATTCATTGTGGCGCCGCAATTCCTGGGTACACCGCTTACCATCTCCTCGAGTATAGGGAGTATAGGGAGCGACGTCCAATACCAAAGTCATTTGCAGGACAAGGTTAAGTTGGCATCAAGAAAGCTCGGAGTGCTCAACAGGGTGAAGTAGTACTTCACTGCGGGGCAGCAACTCCTTCTTTATAAAGCACAGGTCCGGCCTCACATGGAGTACTGCTGTCACCTTTTTGCTGGAGCACCTGCATACCAGCTTGACCCCTTCGACTCAGTGCAAAGACGGGCATTGAGGCTGGTTGACAATCCCATACTCACAGGTAGTGTGGAACCTCGTAGCCTTAGGAGGGATTTTGCTTCACTGTGTATGTTCTACCGCCTATACAATGGTTTGTGCTCAGATGAATTGTTTTATATGATGCCCGTAGCTACATTCTATCATCGCACCTCTCGCCATAGGCAGGGAATTCATCCTCACACATTGCGACCTGAGACGGTGCGCACTGTGCGGTATGAAAGAAACTAAACTTCATCCCACGCACACTCAAGCTGTGGAATGACCTCCCTGCTGCGGTTTTCCCAAGCGCCTACAATATGGGGTTCTTCAAGAGGGGCATCAGAAGGTTTCTTCATGGTCGGCAGCGCGAGTGTGACACCACTGGTGTTGCATACGTCCATAGGTCACGGTAACCGCTTCCTATCAGGTGGGCCGTGTGCTTGTCTGCCAACTAAGTTGTACAAAAAAAAAAACTGTCTGATGTTAAACAGCCATATCCCTTAATCGCCTTGTACTACACCGCATGGGTAGAGATGTGGTGATACAAATTCTACTTTGCCTGAAGCCACGCTCTGTTATGACAAATACTAGCTGTTGCCCACCGCTACGCGTAAAAATTGATCCCGTTCCCACATCCTATGGGAACCTGTTATAGAAATAAAAAGTGAATTTGTTATTCCAGACCATAATCTTTACCTGTACCAAAATTTCAGCCAGATTCATTCGACTGTTAGAGCGAGGTTGAAAAACAAATATTTGCATATGCATGATATTAAATAGTGGGATAAAAGAATTTTGTATAACTATTTGGATATTTTCAGTGCATTTTGTTATATCGTATAACTAATAGTATGACTAAGTGGATAAACCCGATAATTATATTCGCAAGAGATATGCCAAAGGCTACCTCACCTCCGGCAACTGATGGTCTGAGGCGACCGTGCGGTTTTAGTCGGTCCGAGTCCGACAGAACCACCCCCACCTCAGGCGTTCCTTTCTAAAACTTGAACACAGGTAACTTATTCAATAAATTAATTATAACGAAATTATTCCTCACACTTGTTCGCCGTATAATCAATGACATTTATTGAACTGATTATGACAGAAACTAACGTTTAACTATTGATACGACGCTCAAGTTGTGAGCTTCCCAGATTACAGTTGTAAAACTATGCAAATCGAGGCTCAGGACCCAAGTCAGTACCAAAACTAAATCACATTACCGTCATAAAAATATGATGATAATAAAACTTTTCAATCAATGTTGTATTTTCATATTCAATTATCAGCTATATTCTATAAGTTATACGGCATAATGTTTGTCGATAAGGAATCTATAATAATTAATCTGTAGAATGAACTCCCTGCTGGGATCTTCTCAAGCGACTACAATATGGAGTTCTTCAAAAAGGGCCTCAGAAGAAAGTTTTTGCAGTATTGGCAGCACTAGTGTGCCGTCCCTGATGCTGCATAAATTCATAAACCACTGTAACCACTTCCAATCAGGTGGTATGGAATGGAACTTTTGTCCGCAGTTAGCCTCTTTTGTAGGGCTATTGTCTAATATGGTCCAATCACTTATTAAGCTAGGAAGGTAGGTATATTTTAATATTATAATCTTCTCTTTGTAGGGCAAATTACATAGCGCTATCTAGACTCAAAGAGGATAGCTTGTACTAAATGGGTTCTAAAATGCAAATAAATATACCTTATACCAAGGTGAAGATACTCTAATGTTTAGCACTTCAGAAATGAATAGGAATATAAGTAATTTAAGTATGGTTACGTACCTAGTAGATAAATATTTTAGAAGATAGTTATAATCTTAAATTTAGATGTCATCAATTGAGTGCTATTGAATAATGTTGATCGTAACAAATATAGGTATTTAAACTATCATGGTCACTGACATCAGTATCAGAATAAACGGGATATTTACCATGTTTCATTATTTTGAGTTTCCGATATTTCGGCGCTGTTGCAAGCACCATGATCACGGAGGAACTGGAGTAGTGGCGGTGAACAAAGAAAAAGTTTTTTCTTCTAGGAGTAATTATATCGATCTACCCTCTTTCGAGTTCTTTTTCTACGCGTATCTGCACTACTATTGGTTTCACTCTCACTACAAACTCGAACCCGATCTCGATCACGTTCACGACATACGATGCTCACTGTATCCTCTCGCGATTTTGTTTTAGCTTGTTCCCGGTTGTTTTATGAAACATGGTAAATATCCCGTTTATTCTGATACTGACGTAATAAATATTTTCTCTAGAAATATAATTTAGGGAGTTTGATTCTACAACTATTACAGTGAAGTAAAAAAAATCTTATTTACGATTATTACCCCTTAAATTATTTACCCGACTGCTTTAATTTATTGTTGTAATCTATTTTTTACTTTTCATATGCATAACTTAGTCGCTATTCGGCCTGCCATTATCCCTCTCCCCTATTTAACTTCTTGAGTGATAGCCACCAAAATCTCCCCTTAATTTCCATGAATAATGACATCAACCACGCGACCATTACATCGCATTTTAACAAGAAAAAATATCGTATAACTGCGGTTAATGACTCACCCATTATTTTTGTTGTACATCTTTGTGGCGGTGCTGTCAAATAAAACACAGATTTTCCACATTTTTATTTAAAAATGTTATAAAAGGATTTACATTACTAAATGTGGGGCGAAATTTTATAAATGAAGCTTCATTGTTTACACAAATAGTTTTATCTATATTTAGACATTGTAGAGGATAATAAAATATAATAGATATAATATGACCAATAACAGATGGGATTGAATTCTAAACTTGAAATACGAATGTGCTGAATAGAGGATATACAAAGGTACGTAAGTGATATCGAATATGTAAATAGTAAGAGTATTGCAGAGCAATAGAGATACTTAAATGCATTATTCAACTATATAATATATTGAATGACATTAATCAACTCATCCCATAGTCTTTCACCGTTCAACGATATAACACTCATTTATTTACACAACCCTTAACTTTTTAAGTTTTAAAATTTGTTGTAAAGTTATTTAAGATTGCACTAGAAACAGTAGGTTCTGGAGACATCATTTCTGCCTCCGTCTTCTTGATGTCAGCCATAGTAATAATTATTAGCAGGCGCACCTAAGCTCCTTGGACTAGTCATAACGTGTGGCTCCATTTCTTCCTCGTTACTCCTGCTTCTTGTAAATCTTGGGACCATAACCTGATCTCTCGTATGTGAAGGCACATAATCTACATTACCATACATACTGGCTTCTACTGTAGAAGGATATATCGTACATAAAGGTTTCATAGCTCGTAGAGTTCCTCTACTGCCAGGAATATTTTTGTATAGGATCATGTCTGGATGAAGGGGATCGTGGAACGTTCCCGAGATATGACTTATATCTGCATCATTATCAATATCAGAAAAGGCATCACTATAAACATTAGGTGCTTCAGTGGTGTACATGTCGCCATTTTTTGAGTTTTCATGAGTTCTTTTATTTAAATAACACCTAACACCAATGATAATTCCAATTACAAAAATGAAGCCTAATATTCCAACCCCCACATACAACAGAAGTACCGAAGTATGATGGTGTGACTCTGTAAGAAAAGTAAGAGACAACGCTATCATAAGCTACATATTATACGAAGAACAATTAAATTATGCTATTTACTTAATTTCAATTTTAACTTTCGGATCACTTTTTATTTTTAAAGTAAGGTAATACTTATATTGTCGCATACGGGGTGTAGGTATAAAGAGCCCCACCGATAACTTTCGGGCCCCAGGCCAACCTTACTAGGAAGCCAGATGTATGAGGAGGAGATGGGGGCTTTTTGCTTAGAAATCTTCTCCAAGTAAAAGTCAAACCAAAAAGAGAAGGAGTAAACAGACCCCAAGTTCTGGACCCTGATGAGACGAGATGATGATGATGAGTATGGTGTAAAATAAACATGACAAATAATACCTGGTATACGTTCGGTTATTGCCACAGTATTTTGCGTTTCATGTACAGTTGTTTCTTCGATATTGTGGCGAGTGGGAGGTGGGCTATCCTCTAGAGGTGGCAGCTGTGCTTGATCAGTATAAAGCTCTCTGTACTTTTCTCCTTCTTCTTCTATCAACATAATTTCAATTTAAGCTAACAATTTATTTTTATATGAGATATACGTATTATACATAATTGTACATTTGTATCTTACCTGACTCGTCGAAATACGATTCGTTAGTATTGCTTATTATACCACTTGTCTCATCTCTTTCAGCTGGACTCTCGTATTTTTCTGAGAGAATACCAAATGGAACTGAAATAAAAATATCTCTGAATTTATGCCGGATTTGTTTATTTAATAATACATTAAACATTCAGAATAATATTTGAATATACACCTATTACACAATGTAAAAGTTACCGCTAACTTTTTATAACAGTACTTTAGTAATTTTAATTTTTGTAATATACTTATAAAGTTACTTAAAATTGATGGACTCAGTACTTAAAATAAATCTACATATTTTAATCATCAATTTCAGAAATGACCTATTTTTTAAATTGTTTACGCGGACCCTTGACTCCGAGGTGAGATGCGACAGGGACTGGCGTAAAGATGATGAAGTTTAAGAGATATACATTTTACGAAACTTAAACACTTTAATCTAAAACAGTAAATGCGATGGTGACAGTAATGTGATCACATCTTCATACTTTGCAACGAACAATGGAGCAAAGAGCAAAGTTCCAAGGTAAAATAGAGATTTGTATTGTTAGAAGTTACAAAATGCACAGGAATGGCGTACTTGGGAACTTGGATTACTTGTATAATAACAGGGACGACGCGTTTTGGTGTTACTTTATTTCTAACTCTTTTTCTATGTTAGTGTTATTCTGTATTATGCTTAACTTGCAATAATTAAAAACGACAAATTAATTCAACAAATAATTAATGATGAATTCTATGCAACTTAAGTCACAGTAACTTAAGCACATCAAATATTCAAGACTGCTCAAATCTAGTGTTATAATTAAGCCACAAAATAAAGTCTGTGAAAAAGTGTTTCAAAACACTTTTGAAACTGCCGAATTGTCCTGAATGTGAATATTCTAAATGTGACAATAGGTACCATCTAGCGAGACTGGTAAGAAACAGTACCTACTAATAATTGTTTACATTTATCCAATACACAATAAATACTATGGTATGTGTGTATAATTATTTTAAGGAATTTTCGAATGCAATTATAAAAAAAATAAGCTAGACTTTGATTTGAACTTACCACAGGCATATGCAACTTTTAGATAAGGTTTCGAGTTTAATGGACACGAAGAATTAAAAGTTCTGTTGTTAGCAACAATATAACAGCGACGTCTGCCGAGGCAATGTTGAATAACTGTCTTTACCGCATATGGATCTGTGCAAGCTACAAAGAAATTAAGGATTAGGTGCTTATATAGTAGGTATGCGATGTTAACAGTATCACAAATATTTTATCGATTTTCAGATAATGGGAACTTTTGTGTCTTATTACGATTTGCAGAATACCATTTATTCATAAGAGGAATTTCCAAGAGTATTGTCTGTACCTTTTGTAAAAATGTCAGAGTTCAGTAAGGTAATAATCATGGCTCGTAAAAGTGGAACCAAAGCATATTTTTTTGGAGAAAAGCATGCTATTTTGTATTTTGATCTGGTTTTTTTTAAACAGAATTGATGATTGATGAACTAAATTAATACACTTGCCTTTTTATGTATTATTTTTGCAGTAGTGGCATAATAAAAACCATTATGAGTCATAAGAAAAATAGCCAGTCTTACACCATAATAAGGTCATGTTTTGAATGTGTCCAAATAAGTATCCAGTGGAAAATTTATTACTCACATGTCACCTACATTTCCAAGCTATTCGTTGTTTTTACAGGAAAAAGAAACTAATTCACGGAGCATTTCATACCGCCCCACAACGGGCTAGCTACAGATAATACAAAAAATACTCATTCCTTTTTTAAGGGTGATGCAACCATTCTACTTTTTTATTTTTTGTTAGAAGTAAATGTTACAAAATTCGGACCAAAGTAGTATGTCATGAACATATACTAAACGCGCTAGTGGACACACCTTGGCATATTAACACAATAGTTTAATAACAGTAAATTGGCGAGTATATGCCGCTGACACGCGAGTTTTCTTTGAAAATATGTTTATACTCGTACAGTACCACTATTAAAATGAAAGTAATAAGTAATGGTTTTACAAAGCTTAGTTAGACCCATGAATGAATGAATACTAAAAAGGTTTAGATGAATGGTTGGATGGATGGGTATAACCATTATACTACTGACCCTTTATAGGGTAGTTCACTTATGTTTCATTAATCTCGTGTTTTTGCTTGTGCTAGTATCTCTGTTCCCTGGATAGTTTTATCGTCTTTTGTTTCTAATTCTCAATAGCAGCATTATCTAAAGTAGTGCATGATATACGACAATGTTCTATAACACGAGACTGGAAATTTGATTTATGAACTTCGAGAGACTCTCGTAAACTATAATAGAACTAATGCTCGTTAACAATATCAATATCGAACATGCTGGCAACAACTACACTTTCAGTTAAGTACCTAACCGAATACATAGTGGGTAGATTATATATTTAAATTAGTGATGTTAAGACAAAAAAGTGTGAAATATTGGAACTCAGTTTTTTTGTTAAATTAGCATAGGATGCTTACAATAATCATCATCAAGCACCTTACTTTTCAACAATAAAATAATAAGTTTTTTTTTCCACTTTACTCTCTAAACTTAAACTTATTGACAATTATTTTTTAATTTTTAGTTTAGTCTTTACAGCGTCTCTTTTTAAACATATTTGAAGACTTTCTTGAACTGTTATCTTGATCTTTTAATTTACAAGTGTGATAAACATTTTACTATTTCGCATATTCCGTAGTGTAATACATTTACGTTATTATTATAAATTATGTTATTATTATAATATACAGAAAAAATATATGTAATTACTTATAAAACATATACGAGTATAAAACTATGCTAGTTATACAATATATACAAAAGAATTGGCATTGCCATTCAGCGTAGTAATGCAGCCAGCCTTTTGGGCACGGTACCAGTAAAGATCGATTGGGAGGAATTTTTAGATGCCTAAAATTGCACTCACCCAATTTTTTTAATGTAAATAATCTCTTTCAATTAAATTTGCAATAACACATCAAAACCAAAATGTGAAGTTGATGCCTAGTTTTCGTAAATATTTAAGTGAAATCTTTAAAGAATTGTACAATGTCTGTCCCTGATAGTAGAGCAGGTTTAACTACAGCCGATTTTGAAGTCTTCGGTAAGGTCCAAGGTGTTTACTTCAGAAAACATACACAACTTGTTAAGACGCGTTATTCTTATATTTTAATATAACTATATATTTCCACAATATATATTTATGCTAAAATATAAGCATGACGCGTCAAACGCCTATTCTGAACAAATTGCTTTCAGGTTGAGAGTCTATTCTCTAACTGGTAGACATTCCGAGAAAAAGAGAAATATTTTCTATGCAATATATTATTTACCAGCACAAAATTGATCACATCTGGGTCACAATACTAACAATATGTGGTTCGATGTGTCGAAGCATCACTTTTCAGGTCTACATATTTTATACATTGTATGAGAAATTTAGTTGAAATATATAAAACTAAGTCTTTTCTTACTAACATGTGAAGATTTAAAGTAATAAGACTTTTCCCCCTCAAAACTGTGTATAGGTAAGCAAGTCTTAGCGGTAAAAAAATACGTAGAAGGTAAGGGTTCTTAATCGAACACGGTCTCAGTTCCCAGTTTCAATTTTCTTCTCCCATTGTGAATTTACCTACGGAAAATGCTACGTAATGTCCTTCTACAACCTGCGAGAGTATTAGACTATTTAAAGGTAGCAGCGAATATAATCGGAACAAAAAATACGGCTGAAGAAAGTAGTCTCAAGTCTTCGGTAATTCGGACACAAAAAAACTAAATGAGGCCACGTTTTTGGAAGGTGAACTAACAAACTGACGTTAGTTAATCATTTCTTATACGTTGAACACTTTTAATTTACTTTAGTAGCTACTTACTGTTAATTTAGTTCGTTGCTGATGTTAAAAAAATAGTTTTCTCATTAAAAACAGAAAATACTCGAAAATTTAAGTCCACAACTCAAAAAAATTTAGAATTCTCGCATGAACAATATGAGTTACTTTTAGGTCAGTATCCATGAAACAGCCTATTCCATACTTTCCTCAGAAACACATCAGCCGCTCTAAGCTGCTTTGAGTAAAAAAATAAAAGTTTGGCACGTCTGCCATACTTCTTGAACAGCCTACATAATGCCTTCATTTAAAATATTAAATATATCAGAAGCATCAATTCTAAGAACTGCTTTCAACTCATTAGTGGTTAGAGTTCCAAATTTGCGCATGAACTCTTTGTACTCTCGACCTTTAATTTGTGTGTTTAAGGAGTCGACCTTATAATCGAAGTACCTGAGTTCGAATCCTGGTCATTACACTACCGACGTGAATCCTCTCATAACGAATCTCGTAAAACAATCAATTTAGCATAGACTAATAATTTCAGTTCCTAATATATTTAGTTAAAAAGACTTAAATGAAAATCTTTAATAACCCTAAATAAAGCATATCCATTCATTCATAAATATTTTTCTTATTATTACAACTTACTTTCGTTGGTCACCCCTGGTGCCTGGCACCTGGTAGCTTCGTACTTCGTTCTGCCATACTCAGCGTCCAAGATCGCAATCCTGGCATTAGGATTACAGCTGAGAGTAATTCCTTCACCTTCACATACATTTCGACTTCGGAATACATCTGTGAAATATCAAATAAATGAAAATTTCTGCTTAAAACTGTATACAGCTGATAGCAAAATAATCCTCCTTTTGCTTTAACGTAGTCAGGTAAATAGGATAGTACCATCCCATTAATAATAATTAAGGAATAAACAAAATTATTTATATTAAGTATTAGGACACGAGTGAAGAGGTTTTGTGCTGTCTGTGGGTAGACTAAAGGCTAATCCTGATTGTTTCTTCTGCACTGACGGCACAGAAACTCTCTGTTCTTACAGAGGCGGTAGCACGGTTGTAACTCCCCTGTTGTTTCACATGTTCATATAACTCATGGTAATCACTTTCCATCAGGTGGGCCGTGTGCTTGTCTGCTACCTAAGTTGCATAAAAAAATCCTTATACTACTGTTTATGTTTAATTAATTTTTGGTGTACAGCCTGGAAATGGCACACTGCTTACGTAGTTCCAATTAACGGGCTTATCAACCCCACACACATGTTTTCTTATAGGCGGCCTATTTTTTCACACGTATTAAAATGCTTTTAAATTAAGTACAACTTAAGTCTTTAAAATGTATGACTTCTATGCTAAAAAGTGACAGTTTTATTAATTCTCATAGCACCTCACAAAAGTAGTTTAATTAATAAATATTATCATTCCATTATTTCGAGAACCGGATACAACTTTTAATAACGTTAATAGAATATCACTTTACTACTAATTAGTTTCGATAACGCCCGCAAAGTAATTTTCACCCTTTGTTTTAGCTGTTGAAGCAAACTGAACACAACCCTTCTACGTCCATTAGTATGTTATATGAAACCAATACGATAAAAGCACTGGTTTAAGTGTTCGTTTATCAATTAGTGTCCGAGTATTTTACTGCCGGCAACCTATAAGTCTTATTAATGACTTCGATAGGCGAGCGATCGAGCGGTCATTTCCGTGACGCTGTGAATCTAAGTGTTTTAAATGCAATGTCATGACATCAATCAAGGTAAAATGAAAACTGATATTTGGAGAGGGCAGAATAATGTAGTAAAGTGAATAGATTTCTTTGAAAACAACTTTCATGAATTAGTATATAAACTAAAGGCTGTAGGTAGGTTTAAAAATATGAATTGTAAATGATAGGGGAAGATAAAAAAAATTTAAATTTTACAATAGTGTTTTTGCTATAATTATATTTACATAAAATACTGTTATAAAAACCTTTTCTGTAAATATGCAATGAAGAAATTAGGATGATTATCTGGATGCACGTTAAAGATATATAAACTACACAAGCATTACTACTTATGCACTTAAAGTAAATTAATCAATAGATGTTTTAAGTTATGTTAAAGTAAAAAAGAAGCTAAAGATATAACTATTCGTAAAGCTACCACCGTTAATAAAGTTAGCAGTTCGCCGTGCAAATCTACCCTACGGTCTGCAACAAAAAGGAATAAAAATCTATTAGCGACTAAACGCTCGCTTGCATCGGTTAATGTGTATGCCGCACCTATGAACCACTCCTGTACACTCCCCTACCCCAGGTCATTCACCTCTCCAGGTATTTATTAACCAGGCATAAATCACTTCAGTACACTGCCAGGAGCTCGTAAAAACTTACATCACGCGATCATCGAATCTGTTGCCCCCTTTTTTGTTTTTCGAAAGAAAATAATCGGGTTTTTGTTAGCCTATAAATGTGCGAACCACTTTCAGTAATGGATAAATGTTATTTAATGTATGCACTACGATTGAAGTTTCGAAACCCATTTCACGTTTATTGAAAAAGTTGGAAGTTACAGTTGGAGAGATTTAATATTATGTGTAATTAAATTGATTTCAATCGATTTTGTTTTAAACTTCATTACCATTCATTTCAATGGTATCGATTCCATATGATGAAATACTTATTATGTAAAATTAAGTGATACTATTTTTAGAAAAGAAATAAATATAAAAGATCGGTATCTACATCAGTTTTGAATGAAATGATTACTAAGACTGAAAATAAAATTATATGAGATACCATCAATACCGGAGATTTTAGCGTAGATTAAGATACGGTAAGGGACGATAGCACACAGATGGAGGAAGGAATGCTGAGCAGTGTTGCTTTTGTGCATAGTTTTGATTTTGATTGAGTGGTGCAATATATTTCTTTCTTTCCATTTTTCTCATAAAAGTTATAATTAACAAAAACGTTCATAAGTTTTAAATAAAATGCATTTCAAATTGGTAAACTCGGTCTACGATATTACGTAATTCAAGAACATTTTGTGATATGCATACAAAATGGATTTAAAAAATTGTATTTGTGAATACACTAAGCCAGTGTAGGTAAATATGTTTATTACTTTATGTAACTAATATGAACAATGAGAACTGCTGATTATGTTTATAAAAACATAACCTTCTTGGCATACGGGTAAATATAACTTTGACAAAATAAACCTATACGTATAATTTCTCAAGAAGCGAGATTTCTACACGAAGTCAAATTTCATTAAAAGTTTCACGTTTAAAAATCATTATAAAGAAAGTACCTACCTCTTGTTACTTTTCGTATTCAGTAAATCATAAAAGTCAAATAAGTAAGGTGCTAAGCGGTAGTTGACTTCAAAGAAGGTAGTACAGAACAACTTTGTAACAATGACGTTCAGATCAAGTACATAAACACTTCAAGCTTCTACAGTATATCAAGTTTTACAGGTTGAATTGCAAATTCTATAGCTGTTTTACGGATCCTGTAGTTGATATAACACTCTTCTACTTGTGAGACTGTTCAACGTAGTTTCCAACAATACAATGTTAGTATTCTCAGATAATGGTGTTTGTGTTTAAAATGCCCCTTGTAGAAATCGAGCAATAGACAGAGTCACCGTTCGAAGAGAAATGGACTGCCTATCAGGGATGCTAAAGACAGAGAACAGAGTGAAGTGAGTTTAGCTTCCTGCAGGGGCGCCGTATTCGCGTCCTTTGTGACGGACGAGCTTCGGAGTTTCTGCAGGTAAATGCTGGCGTGCCCCAGGGGTCCGTCTTATCACCCACTCTCTTTCTTCTGCATATCAACGGCATGCTGTCTACCGGCAATGTTCATTGTTATGCAGACGATAGCACTATACATGGGAGTTATCATGGACATCCTGCGGCCAAGCAGGCAGATATCGCAGAGAAAAGGCAGCTTCTTGTCACTGAGCTTGACGGGATCCTGAATCACATTTCTCAATGGGGCTCTGAGAACCTGGTTGAGTTCAATGCCAAGAAGACGCAGGCATGTGCGTTTACAGCAAAAGTATCTTCTTTCCTTCCCCTTCCCACTCTTCAGAGCACGCCACTGCCACTGCAGGACAATCTCAATATCCTAGGTATGGATGTTCGCTGCAACCTGAATAACAAAAATTACATCGAAAGTATCATCAAAACAGCCTCACGAAAACTCGGAGTCCTGAACAGAGTGAGACGATTTTTCACGCCGGAGCAGCGGTGTCTTCTATACAAGACACAAATTCGCTCCTGTGTGGAATACTGCTCGCATCTCTGGGATGGTTCTGCAAAGTACTTACTAGATGCTCTCGACAGGTTGCAGCGACGTGCGGTCCGCATCATTGGGTATCCCGAGATCACGAACACCCTAGAACCTTTACAGCTGCGTAGAGATGTTGCGTCCATGGCTGTATTTTACCGTCTGTACCATGGGGAGTGTTCTGATGAGCTCTTCCAATTAGTCCCACCCTCCCCTTTCCTACACAGGACAACGCGTGCAGGTCTTAGATGTCATCCGCACACGGTGCAAAACATCCGATCAAGAACCAAGCGGTTCGGAGACTCTTTCCTCTGTCGCACCATTAAGGCCTGGAATTCATTACCAGCTCACGTGTTTCCTTCTTCCTACAGTCCCGGGTCCTTTAAGCGGGGCGTGAAAAAGCATAATATGTTGAGGCCGTCAAGCTGAGTGTCACCATTGTCACACGGTATGTGTAAGTAACCCTCTTTTCTGGGACTTTGCCTTCAGCTTACCATCAGGCAAGGCGAAGTCCAATTGACGTGACCTATATAAAAAAAAAAAAAAAAAAAAAACCGGTGTGAGAGCCTCGGATGTTATCAGGACTCGAAGCTATAGCAATGACTTAATAGAGAAGTATAAACCATGAGATGGGGATTTTTACACATACTAACAACTTTAAACCATTTTCAAGATGTTGAATAAACATACATTTTAAAAGAACGTAGTGTTGGTTTAGATAATTACTTACACTTCCTAAAAGAATACTCAAAGCACCTGTGAAATACGTTAAAAGCATATTCGGAATTAAATTTATCCATGTTTTAAAAAATGAACGTAGATTTAATCTGTAAAGCAAACTCATTAATTTTAGAAGTGCTCGTTAGGATATATCGCGGTCTGTGCAGAATAATTACGGTATCACTAAATGGAGGGGAATTGGAATTACGTAGTAATAGATAGGCGATACTCAATTAATTCAAACCACTGACAGTCTGATTAATAGCAAAGAATATCGATCAAAACACTTGGTAGGTTTCTATAATGAATATCGTAATATTAAAATAAAGAAAGATTGATCTGCTTTAATTGAATACAAAATAATTTTAAATTAATTTTGAGTACCTAATTTCTCAAGTACTTATGTGCTTTAGAATAAATTACTATTTCAATAACCGTCTAAATAAAACGTTCAGAAATTGAAAATCATTATCGAATACTGACGTGATCAATACCGCTCATAATATTTTGTACGGTGATTTGAGAGATAACCCACGGCTTCTTTTACAGCAGACGACTCTTCATTATTTTATGGCACCAATTACCAGAAACTTCGATCTGTAACTTCGGATTTACATCTCATGGTAGGCCTGTTGATATCTGATGAACTATTTCCTTTCAATATGAATTTATATCAAAAGCTGTTATAAATTATTACTTCGTAATGTCCATAATCTATCCTATCAGATTCCATAGAAAAGTATTAAAAGAATGAAAACTCTGTGTGAGTGTCATTACAATACCTATAGCAACAATTCACTCGACACTAATACCCTCACAATACGTGGATTTATTTGCGTTCACTAGGGACAATCCGGTATCCCGAAAAACATCCCATACCTACTTTAATATTTTACAGCGCTGCGATTATCAGTGTTTTTTTTTTGTTTGTTGAATGGTTCACTCATCTACCAGCGATAGTTATTTAATAGTAGACTACTTACTAAAAAATATAATAATAATTATAATAATAGTTCGATTATATTAATCCAATATCTGTTTGCCACCTTAACTAGAAGACAGTGAAGTGCAATTTACTATCTTAAATATAGTACACTACCTGTTACCTGCGGCTCCGCTCGAATCCTTGTCCGTTATAGTGACCAAACATAGCCTATGTCCTGCCCCAAGGTTTAATTTACCCCTGTACCAAATTTCATGAAAATCCATTCATTGGTTTAGTAGTGAAAGCGTAACAGACAGATAGACAGGGTTACTTTCGCATTTACCTATTATATAAGTATAGAATAGATACTCACTTGGTCGACATTTGTATGTGACTTCGATGTATTTACTTTGCGTTGGACAGGGGTCTACTAGACCCGACTTAGGCACTGTGCTAAATGTGCACTGTTTCTTCTTCTGGCATGCTTCTACTACTGTTTGTAGTAGCGAATACTGTGAAAGAAGAGAAGGGAATGAGTCTTGTTTGGCGCTTGTACTTTACATATAATCATGTTAAAACCCTCTGACCAATAGTAGGTAACGATGTATCTTTATTCGAGACAAGGGGGAAACAGGAGTGGCTGCACTTTCGAGCTTAGGGTTCGCCTTCATAGTCCTACATTATTGCATATCTTAGCGTTTACAGGAGAGACTGACATCAGACCCCCAACACTTAGAGAAAAGCTTACATCAAAACCTCATCTGTCAATGGAGAATGTTGCTAGATGTGCAAAATCACTTGAAAGTTAAGAAAGTTACAGTAACGCTTTAATATGTATATATAATTAATATGTATATGTAAATACACTTGTTTTTATTTCATTCAAAACTATCAAGTGGATAAGATTTTACAGGCATTTAAATTTTTAAAAAGATATCGAGTCGCGCTAGGACGCGTGTGACGTCACGTTCCATCGCGCGCTTGAAGTTCTTTGCCTAGAAATCTCAGGAGCTACTGGTACGAAAGCGACAATAACGCGAAAAACTCTTTTTGTTTTGAATGGACCAAGAAAGGTTATAGGCAAAATTTTTCATTTAGTAGTTCCTGAGGTTTCAAGTGAAACGTAAGGCAGCGCCAACTAAAGCAGACTGGGTGGAGTAATGTGACGTTACACCCGTCTATCGCGAGCGAGTAATAGTAATTAGTAATACAAGGTTTACAGACTTTCAAATGAAGAATCAAAGAATCAAGAATTCAAGCATCAATTTCATTTATTCGTTTAGGCACACAAAGAACACATATGAACGTTAAAATGTCACAAATAATGTCAATAAATAGTATAAAAATATTAAATAATGTATAGATAAACCATTGAAAAATGATTCCTTCCCTGGTTCGGTAGGTTAGCTTTACTAAGAAAATACATTTTTCCTGGCGCAAAGGTGCCCATGATGCTGGCCGCGTTACCCCGCTGAATCGCAATAGTCAACCTTTGCCCCAGGAACGAGCCGGATTGGAAGTCACCGCCTTGGTCGTGGATACGGCGGCCAATTTCCGCGATCAACCTCTTCCAACTGCCCATAGTCTCCACCGCAATGGGCACAAAATGATATTGTGGCTCCATTGCAGCGTATTTTGCCTAATCTGCAGAGACCCGGGGGCTCCAGTATTATTGTAAATATATTAGGAAGCAACTGTAATTTTTCTTTTATTAATTCTATCAGCGAGTCACGGGGTCTGAGGCTATAGATTGAATGAGGTTAACTTGAGCCCCCAAAGACTTTGATGGTATTATGTTTATTGGCATTACTATACCACAAAAAATAGCCTCTATTCAATATTATTATTTCCAATATACAATTTATGTAACCTTGTAAGGACATACCTCATAATCTTAGGATAGTAGCCTAAAGAATAACATCACTATAAGTGCAAAAGAGGATCGAATCTTCCTTATTAAAGCCATTATTCTTTTTTTATGTCAAACGATGAGAAACGGTATATTAGCCCACCTAAGTGTTAAATGGTTTATATATTCTGTAGGCTTCCGCAATTTCGCCATTATACGAGTAGCAGATAAGGTTTGATGAATGGATCTTTTAGCTTTCCTGGATAGAAGAATATAAATTAATATCCAAGACAATCTTCTAGGCTAGGTATTTAATGTTGAAAAACATCCTAATTGTTGGAAGTATTCCTAACTGCTGTTACATTTAAATTAGGAACTGCGTGATAAGGGAACATCACTGTCACTGTGCATTTACTAACAGATTTTTGTTAAATTATAAGGTCAAGTCGTAATATACCCGCTATAAAAATAATCCGTGCTTTTAAATAGGTAACCAGTGATAATAGTTTTTATTCAATTATGAATTGCATTAGTTGTACGCTCGACAGTTAAATTAAACTGTGTTAATCTTTAATTATTCTAGTTATATTATAGGTACTTGTATAAATTTGTTAGACATTTTATCATCTTGTTGTACGAATTTAGTCATGTATACAGAAGAATAATCACCACAAATAAGTGGCATCGACTCGTTGACGGTTATTAGTTGTGATAAGATAATTGTTTTGTCTCTTTTACATATCTTAAAGATCCGGCCGTCTTGGGTCATCTGTTGCCGAGGGTGAGGTAGCCTCTAACATATCCCTCGCGCACCCCCGACTGAATCCTACAAGACTTGTCAGTTATTTTCATAACTGTATTTAATTAACCGTGGTTTAGTATTAAAACGCTTTTTATAAGAAAATTAGGATATAGTATGAACTTAGAATATTAAACTTTAAAAAATGGCATGAGTTAATAGCAGAAAATGAATAAAAATGCAGTAGTATGAATTAAAATACAAATTAAAAAAATCAGTATGAGTTAGTAAATTTTGAAATGATATGAGTTTTCGTGGTATGAAGGCGGAATAACCCCTCACTCTGGATGCATTGAGTCTAAAAGAACCAGGTCATAACACCGTTCATTTTGAAACATATCCTTTTCCGTGATAATAATATAAACTTTTTAAATGCCAGCCATGTTATCTTGTTAAGAGCAAAAGGGGCACGTTTTATGGGCCAAATAATCAAATTATATGAATAAAGTTTCATAACAAAATTTTGTAAGCAGTGAAAGAGTTTTGCGTGTTAATCAAATGAATTTGTTACATGATTTTGATAAAACGGCTTCTTGTTGGATTAAATTGAAAAGCAAAGTGGCAATTTTGAATATTACAATATTGAAAAAATATGAATCTTCCCTAAATAAAGTTCCCTTATCATAATCGTCCGCTTGCATTTTGGCACTCCGTGTTCTTTCCCTATTCTTTTTTGTATACTATGTATACTTTTTCTTGACTTTTGGCCCTCCAACTTTCAGATCAAAGCCAGCCCCAGAGTTAAGGCGATCGATGAGCAATCGTCTTGCAGGTGATGTAGGCTTGAGCCTTGAGAATGATAAGGTGCGGTTACAGTTCATATTTTTAGCAACATTTTAGAGAACAATAACACGCAACACAATATTATAGAGATTTACATCTCTACGGTTTTTCTAAATATTTTATGGTGTTTGACACTTTAGAGAAAGAATACTTTCTCTAAGGTGCCAAATATTTAACAACAAGCATCTTAGAGATTTTTTAATTCACTAAGGTGCCGAGCATTATAAAAAAATTGTGAAAATCCATAGACATGTACATCTCTATTTTGTTGTGCGCATATGAGCTGAGACGCACCTTTAGTGTAGCCCCATAACGTAGTCCCGCTCTTGCACTTTATAAAATCGAATAATTTATTGCCGAAAAATAATGATGAAAATATTTTTATGGACGCAGAACTCACAATAACTAGGTACTTTGCAGACTACCGTAGAGAGATGACTAAAGCCTTTGTATAAAGCATTCAGTTCACACTATTGAATACTTCACACATTGAATTTATCGTATGAAAGAGTTTATATGTGGCGATGAATACTTCGAAAAGTAATAAAATAGTTTACATATTTGTATAAACTTTATTGATTCAAACACCCCAAAACTTTTAATATCACCGTATTTAAATACATTTTACTGTGGTAAAAAGGCAGAGAGAAATAATCTCAACTATTGATAGTTTATTATGAAGTGAAATATTGAAGCCATGAAATTGGTGTCTTTCCGCATCGAAATTATAGGTGACTTAACGGAACATATCCCCGGAAGCTTAGGCAGACGTGAATTAACACGCACATTTTACGAATAATTAAATTCGGTTCCATGTAATAGGGGGTGAGCCTATTGCTGCCCTCCGGGCACTATTGTTCGAGTCTCGGCTGTATATATCTGTCTGATGTTAAACAGCGCTATTTCTTATTCGCCTTGTACGACACCGCATGGGAAGAGAAGGAGTGATCCAAATTCTACTCTGCCGGGAACCATACGTATATTACAGTTAAAAAAAATCAATGGTTCCATGAATGGAAGGAGGCCGCCCCTTGCTAAATTATCTTTGACTTGCAATAAAACAGTATGCATTTGACAGTGACAACCGTAGTTCCTATTTTCGCCATTTCACGGCATCTTTGGTCTTAAATAGATTTTTAGCTTATGTGAATCAGTTGTTAATCCAAGTGTCAGTACACAAAATCATACCCCTTTCCCATTAGAGTACCAATAATTTTTAAATAGCCACGCTTCTTGACCTGAAGGCCAATTCTCATAACCTTAAACGAAACTAAAAATGATACAATTCAGATTGAATTATGCATTGACATGATGTGTGAATTGAATTATGCATTGACATGATTGAATTATGTTGTGTTTGACATGATGCCCACAGCTACATTCTATCATTACTCCGCTCGCCATGTACAGGGATTTCATCCTCACATATTGCAACTTGAGACGGTGCGCACTGTGCGGTACGAAAGAAACTTCATCTCACGCACACTCAAGCTATGGAATAAACTCCCTGCCGCGGTTTTCCCAAGTGCCTACAACATGGGGTTCTTCAAAAGGGACCTTAGAAGGTTTCTATAGAGTCGACACATGTCCATAGGCCACGGTAACCACTTTCCATCAGGTGGGCCGTGTGCTTGTCTGCCACCTAAGTCGTATAAAATAGGCATTCTGTTCAGAAAAATCAATTCTATATTTGTATGGTTTCAACTTCAATTGGACTACCCAATATAATATCCATTCCGTACATGTGTATACCATAGAAGATTATTAAGGCAGATTTAGGAATTATGCGTTTGTATAAATTTAATTCGATTTCTGTGCTAACCAATCATTACGGTCATTTACATTACTCTGTCACAACGGATCACAGCCCAATTACGTAACGCTACATTTGTTCTCCATGCGTGAATCGTCCGAATGCAAGCTGACACTATACATTAGGTAATTAGGATTCAGCCGGCGGCTAATATAAATGTTTTACAGTACCAATGGGGAATATCGTATGAATATCGAAGGATAATGCAGAACCTAATGAATAATGTGCGTACTATACATTTTAGGCAGGGTTATAATTTTTTAAGGTAACTGAAGCTACTAAATAAATAGGCACGCCTCTTTGCCATTGAAGTAGACAATGGCAATTATCTTTCTGCTTGCTACGATCCTGGTATACTGTTTTCACTTCTTATAGGTCTAGCGCCTACCTGCATCAATGTTTTCATTATTATCTTCCTTTGTTAAATAGAGTACGATTATAAAGTCAAATTAGACCTTGTCCACTGCAACTAAGAATTCACAAAGTACGAATCCTTTCTCAACATTTAACATACCACTTAGGTGGTAGAGAATCACATGGCCCACCTCATGAAAAGCAGTTACCGTGGCCTATGGACACGTTCAACACATCTTACTCGTGTTGCTGACGCTATTAGAACCTTATAATGACCTTGTAGAAAAACCGCATAAATATTGTAGTCGCTTAGAGAGACCACAGTAGTGAAATCGTTTTGCAGCTTAAACGTGCGCGAAATACAGTTTCCTTCATAACTCAATGTGCGCACCGTTTCCGGTCGCAACGTATGGGGATGAAGTCCCTGTCAGTGGTGAGCGGTGCGATGATAGAATGTAGCCGAGGGCATCATGTCGAACAAATCATGTACACTAGGAATCTGCAATACCTGATGTATTGCCACTTTTGTGTCTGTGGCTATTTCGCCCCGATCACTACATCGAACACACCATCTAGATTCTAGACCATCACTTCTTTAACTCAGTACTCCACTACCCAGCATTCCACTAATTAGCACTCAACTGTAAATAGCTCACCACCCAACATGTAACCACTCTCTATTATAACGTATAAAGTAAATATTCGTTAGATAAAAAATATATTGGACACTATTATTAACTATATACCAATATTCCTTGCACAGTAAAATGGGGAAAACGATTGGGTGTCTACTAATTACATTAATATAATATTTCTATCATGTATTTCACTTGGAGGCTGTAAGTGGACCCTTGTATTTATTGCTTTGCTGTTATTAACTTTCGGAGAAAGTTTCTTTTCTGGAGAAGTGGATTGCGTTTTCGTAGATATTATTTTCTTGTCCACGTGGATGTCGGTTATCGAGACTTTGAGAAAGAGTGCAGAATGCACATGATATTGACACTTGAAATTCATACATATATCGTAATACTTTTACCTCAAAGAATCAATTAACGTAACGGCAAATATTATAATTTATATATGTCTTGCTTTTGATTAAAGTGTCCTTGTATATAAGATAAGATTTAAAAAATAGCGCCTATGTTATTATTATTTTGCTTACGTAATAATGCTCAATTATGGAAAAATTGGTTTTTTAATAGAACGAGATATTATTCCTTCGAAAAAAATTGCACTGACAGTCAATTCAAAAATCATAGACACGTACTCGCAACTGCGAACCAGATATCATAGAAAAAGCCAAGTACGAGAATTTCTACACATGTTAGTAAACTGATCATATATCACTATCTACATTATAAGAGCAATAATTGATATTATGTACCAACTACTGTTGATTTGGGTCATAAGGACAAAGCTGACGTCATACTTTTTGTTGATCAGACAAATCGCTTGTCATAACTATTCGTAATTTGTTGGTAGCTCACAATATCACTATTATTGTACCATAAATTTGTGTATAACTTTTCTCTGGTTCATTAATACATGTGATTCTAATATTATCTATTGAACCATTTAGCATTTCACATCACAAAATGATCCAAAATATTGACGGGCATCACACGGGCAGGACTTCAAAAAAGTTAGGAAAATACCTTATAGGCTTATTGGGCTACCTTATAACTTATCATTTGAGACTCAAGACGACGTGCGGTTTCAGTTGGTTCGAGTCTAACATAACACCCTGCCGTTTGGCAATGGGTATCCGTAGGGGTTTCCCGACGCAAAAAGAACTGACTCTTAAGTTCGAGATTTCAGTAATATATAATAAGTACCTTTCCTAAATGTGAATTTAGTCAATTTTAATAATATTTTAAAGGGCACTGGGCAAACTTTATTCCCTGGATAATAAAGTACTAGGGACTTCAACATCAATTTAGTACTGTTTTCCAATGCAAAAATAATTTCTAAATATTTTAGTGGTAAGTAACTTTTATCAATGACTGTAAACGGAAAGACAATTCCCCAGAGGAAGATATTGACAGACTGTTTGGAATTCGAAGCGTGTACCAAACCTTCCTAAAATCTAATAAATAGTACCTAATAAAGAGTATAACGTAGTATTCATATAAAGATACTTTTATGTTAAATTACATTTGTAAAAATATAATAAATTGCACTTTAATAAGAACCATCCACTTTTTTGTAATACTGACCATGCAACCAAATTGTGTTCGAATGAACCACTATGAATGCCGCATGTATACACAGTGTAATTTTATTTTAGCTTCTATTTTTAAGACCTGAACTGATTCCAAAATGTTAATATCTTAATCGAGAAAAATCCTTTTCTGTTGAATAGTCTATTTATCGTCGGAGGTTATAGACTATATATCATCACGCTACTACTAAAGGGAGCGGAGAAGTGATCATAAATGTCAACAAATCTGGCAGATTTTTTGCAACAGCATATATCTATCTCCTAATAAAAACCCACAGTAACCATTTTGATCTTTTACGAATTACAAAAAAAAATATGTGTCATTTTCGAAGCTATTTTTAACAATATAGTATTACTCCTTATCTAATTAATACTTTAGATATATCGTGCATTTAATATAGATCAAAATTGCCATTCAAAGTAGATAATTACTATAAATACTTTAAGGAATATCGCAATTTATGAATTTACGCGCACCGAAATAAATTCAAGCAGATAAGCAGACCAAAATCAAATTATGTTGTCTATACCTTTGAAATAATTCTTATCCAAATAAATTATTTCAATTTCAAGGCGGTTTAAATACCTGATGATTACCTTTTGAATTCAGGAAATCGGACGTTCTATTCAAAAGATATTACCGAATGATAAATCCGGTAAATTTATTATTACGGGCATGGGTTAAAGGGCTGCACCGGGGGTTCGAAGTTTGTCCGCTGAAGTAGGAGGGTCTGCTAAACAGAAGATGAAACGGGAACAGGATCCAAATACGTGGTTCGGCACCTCCATGCGAATCCGGGGATCACCCAGAGGAGGTACTGCCTCCTACGGCAAATACCGGTCGCGCCGGGAACGACCCTGTAGAAGGCTGCATACAAGTCTCTCTGATTAGAGGGCACAGTGGAGAGCAGACAAGGGGTGGGTTAGTCGCTTTCGCCTCCTCCCCTTTCCGGATTTCGATAGGGACACCGTGCTTCTCACTTCTGAGGAGGTCATCTCAAACAGTAGATGCCACAGAGTCAGCCGAGGAGCGCGGGATGCTCTAGGCAATCATACACCCATCTTAAACGCGTCTTAAAACCCAACACGGCATACAGTTTTCATCGGCCGAATCCGACATAACCTCTCCTGATGATAAACGGAGGTGGTATTCGAGGGAACTTCCGCACGAAAAAAAGTAGGAACGGAATCCGAATTCCACACGGGCGGAGCTGCGGACAACAGCTAGTTTTAAAATATAGTGAAAAGTACAAAGTGTCTTATTTAATATGCGTAATTGGTTCCACTAAGCGCCATCAATCAACAGTAGTAACATTTTTTTATACCTTGTACTGATATCTTGTCCTTAAGAATTACTCACCTGCATGGCATTAGGACGTTTGCAATTTTTACTGTCTTCAGATTGTTTAGTAATCAGAACAGGACAACCTTGTTTTTCGGAGGCTTTTCCATACTGAGCCACAACTATACTGATCATTGTACTTCTGGGACATGTCAGGGAAACGATTTCATCATCACAGACTTGCCGGTGTATAATCTTCAGTGTGTCCAGTAGGAGACCTGGAAAAGAAAACTATGATTAATATGAATAGTCAAGTTCAAACGAGCCATCACAATTGGAGTAGATAATAATCGCAAATAGCAAACCCAATTTATAATTAATATTTTAGAATGAGTCCATTCAGAACGACGTGTGTGTTATGAAGTTGGTAGGTATTTATATACCTATTTTAAATAATGATAATTGAGTGTACAGGGCCCTATCAATGCAAATCCAAGCAAACCTAACCAGTATTTGCACCTGATAGAATCTGGAGCAGGTTTTTCTCTTGAGTTAGAAAGGTTATACAGCATAAAGTAAAATTAAATAAAACAATAGAAAATAAAAATCGAAGCCCGGGCATTTCATACAGTGCTATCTAAAACCAAAGTAAACATAATTTAACTAGCGTTTTTTGAATGCATATGTGATATACATAAATACATATAATCACGCCTTTATCCCAGTAGGGTTAGTCATAGTTGAATTAACACCAATCATTGAATTTGGTCCGACGTAATAGAGGGTGAGCCTATTACCGTCTTCCGGGCACTATTTTTGACTCAAGTCATGCATCTGAGGTCAGCCTAGGCTCAGGTCTGGGCTGTATGTATATATATGTCTGATGTTAAACAGCCCTATCTCTTAATAGCCTTGTACGACACCGCATGGGATAAGATGGGGTGGTCCAAATTCTACTCTGCTGGTAACCACGCGGCGGATATGGATATAATATTATATATTGCAACACCCAAATCAATGTAAATATATTCATATTCATGCATACAAATAAGTAATTGCACTAAGCGATAATTCAACCGCAGCTCTCTGACTTGGCACTATGACACTACTGCTACACCACAAAGGTTAACATTGTCTATAATAAGGCGAATAATACTATTGTTAACGACGGTGTCATGGTCCGCCCGTCTAACTACAAATCCAATTTTTAAAATGTTTATTTAATAAGTATGTACTTAGATAACTAAGTTTTGCTTTGAAAACTAATAAATAACGATCGCCACGAACGGACCGCGAAAGAGCGCTCTGATTGGCCCAACGCGTGACGCCTTCACCCGCTAACCACTGCGTCCGCCATTTTTTGCAAATATAGAAAGTAGTGTGTACGAACCGCCTAACATGCCACGCGGTAATGCCTCTCGCGCCCCGTTCTGATGGTCTACCTACCAAAATCATTTCTAGTCTTTCATTTACACTATCAACGAACACCTATCACCTACAACTATCATCAGCATAACATTTCGACTTATCTTAATAAATATCTATGTATATATTTCAGCCATCAATTTAACAAGATTACATCACGTTTGTTTCAAATTAATGTAATCTCATCAAGACAAACAGTCAGCCCGTCAAGCTTCTATTATAATGTTGTGACAATAACTAAGTTTACAAATCAGCGACCAAAGATAACATTTGTTCTATACACAACAGAAGCGGGTCCCTACCACCCCAAGACAAACAGCTTCTACAGATTTTAACCTTGATTACAAGAAATTTTGATATACATGTATTAACTGAAACTACATCGCTTTTTTTCTGCGACTTAATATACATTTTTAGTTCAACGTTATTTCGGCTTTTTCATTTCTCGTCAGACTCCATGAATCAGCAGGGTACTAACAATTAACCTGGTTCCGTAATCTTGTAGGGATTCAATACACCCTAACTTAAAAATAAGAAATTAATTATTTTTTTCTCAATAAAAAGCAACGTAATTAAATTTGACGTCAAACGTCAAATTTAAGTTGAAAATATGTTTACCACCGCTTCCTAGGCGCTAGTGGAAAAGAAGCGGCGCAACAAACTCCATGGCGACATTTTCGAAACGTCAACTTAAAAATAGTGATTTCTTAAGAACAAACGAGACACGAGACAAAAAATTACATTCGCCCATATATAGGGGCGAATGTACTTTTTTGACACGTGTCAAGATAATTAAAAGTATGAAAAAAAAACCTTATAATAAAATAATTAAACAGAGTTACAAGTTAAAATAAGTGGTAGAAATTTAAAATGTGAAATATAAAAATAACAACATAAGATAAGATAAGATATTCTTTATTAAAGTATTATAAGATAACAATTTAGCAATAATTATAATGCACAATGAGTGGTATTATCCAGGCAACCTTTATACATATATAATAATTATATCATATTACGTAATATTCATCAAAGTAGAAGGTAAGTACACGTGGACTAATGTAAGTACACCTGTCAGTAATCAACGAAATCGTGAACATAACACAACAAATACAAGCAATGGCGACGTCTCGACAACTTGATTACATCACACTCAGGTCCACTATCGAGAAGTGTAACGACATACATTTTGTCAAGATTAACTTTTGCAACTTTTTTCTTAGCTGACAGTTGAACTTTTCGTGTTTGTAACTCCTGTCTTGTATTAAGTGGATATTTTCACAATACTGAAAACTTTTCTAGGATTACTATTGCTTTACTGACATTTTACAAAGTATACCGAGTTTGTTGAAAGTGATGAATGAATACTTCAAAAGTTCCTGTAGCAATCAGTCTTGAGCGTTCAATTAAGAACTTAGTTTGAAGCTGTTTTGTATTGGAACGTGTTTGTTCGTCGTGTAGCGCTATTTGAATATTGAGAGAGCTTAATATTTTATTCACTTATAGTCTTAGTTTACGGCATTCTGTTATCTTGTAAATATTTAAAAGGCTTAATTCGTGAAAGGTTTAACAGATGTTTATCATTATTTATATGGTGTGAAATTATCGGTCAATACATATACTCACGCAAGTAAATCCCGGAAAGAGTAGGCAGAGGTGTATTATTAGCAACATTTATAAATAATACAATCGGGCCTTGTATAGCTGATACAGAATTTGAACCAATGTGATTTAAACATGATACCATGTCGTCAGAGCAACATACATACATATAATCACACCTTTATCCCTGAAAGGTTAGACAGAGGTGAATTAACACGTAAATTTCACCAATTATTGTTTTCGGCCTCACGTATTAGGGGGTGAGCCTGTTGCCTTTTCGGGCACTATTGTTGACTCGAGTCTTGTATCCGTCCCTGAGTCTAAGCTGTATATATCTGTCTGATGTTAAACAGCCCTATCTCTTAGTCGCCTTGTACGACACCGCATGGAAAGCGATGATGCGCATTTGTCTTCTACACTGACGGTACAGAAACTCTGTACTTACAGGGTTGGCAGCGCGACTGTGACTCCTCTGGTGTTACAAACGTCCATAGGCCACGGCAACCACTTTCCATCAGGTGGGCCGTGTGCTTGTCTGCCACCTAAGTGGTATAAAAAAAAAAGGTGGCCCAAAATCTACTCTGACGAGCACCAAGCGGCTATGCCGGGAACCTCGCGGCATAAATATTTAATTCTTATAATAATGAAATTAAAACTTAAAAGTTTTGTATATAACGGGCGGCCCGCTCTACAAGTCATACAAGGCGACTAAAGTATATGGCTGTTTAACATCAGACAAATATATACAGCCGAGACTACGCCTCAGATTCATGGCTTGAGTCCACAATAGTGCCCGGAAAACTACAATAGGCTCACTCCCTGTTACGTGGGACCAAATACTATGATTTGTGAAATGTGGGTGTTAATTTTTTTTTTTTTTTTATATAGGACACGTCAATTGGACTTCGCCTTGCCTGATGGTAAGCTGAAGGCAAAATCCCAGAAAAGAGGGTCACCATTACTTACACATACCGTGTGACAATGGTGACACTCAGCTTGACGGCCTTATCATAATATGCTTTTTCACGCCCCGCTTAAAGGACCCGGGACTGTAGGAAGAAGGAAACACGTGAGCTGGTAATGAATTCCAGGCCTTAATGGTGCGACAGAGGAAAGAGTCTCCGAACCGCTTGGTTCTTGATCGGATGTTTTGCACTGTGTGCGGATGACATCTAAGACCTGCACGCGTTGTCCTGTGTAGGAAAGGGGAGGGTGGGACTAATTGAAAGAGCTCATCAGAACACTCCCCATGGAACAGACGGTAAAATACAGCCATGGACGCAACATTTCTACGCAGCTGTAAAGGTTCTAGGGTGTTCGTGATCTCGGGATTCCCAATGATGCGGACCGCACGTTGCTGCAACCTGTCGAGAGCATCTAGTAAGTACTTTGCTGAACCATCCCAGAGATGCGAGCAGTACTCCGCACAGGAGCAAATTTGTGTCTTGTATAGAAGACACCGCTGCTCCGGCGTGAAAAATCGTCTCACTCTGTTCAGGACTCCGAGTTTTCGTGAGGCTGTTTTGATTATGCTTTCGATGTAGTTTTTGTTATTCAGGTTGCAGCGAACATCCATACCTAGGATATTGAGATTGTCCTGCAGCGGCAGTGGCGTGCTCTGAAGAGTGGGGAGGGGAAGGAAAGAAGATACTTTTGCTGTAAACGCACATGCCTGCGTCTTCTTGGCACTGAACTCAACCAGGTTCTCAGAGCCCCATTGAGAAATGTGATTCAGGACCCCGTCAAGCTCAGTGACAAGAAGCTGCCTTTTCTCTGCGATATCTGACTGCTTGGCCGCTGGATGTCCATGATAACTCCCATGTAAAGTGCTATCGTCTGCATAACAATGAACATTGCCGATTAATTCACTTCTGCCTAACCCTTTGGGGATAAAGGCGTGATTATATTTCTGTATGTGTAATAATATTCTTTATCGCTGCAACAGTTACCAATTAGTATTACTATATAGGTAGGACACGACGGTATTTCCGTTCAATTGAGCAGTCCGACTGGGGAAGTACCTCCGCCCTACAGAATACCGCGGCCGAGGTTATTATCCTCGGTGTTCCCGGCGGTGAGTAGGGTAGCCAGAGCTCACTGGAGAGTGTTTGCTGAGAGTTGTTACTGTTAGTGGGAAGACCAAAAGCTTGTCCTGCTTTGTCTTTTACACTGACAGCACAGAAACTCTCTGTGCATGCAGGGTTGGCAGTGCGAGTGTGACTCCCTTAGTTTTGCACACGTCCATAGGCTACGGTAACCACTTTCTATCAGGTGAGTCGTGTGCTTGTCTGCCCCCCCCCCCCCCCCACCGGAGCCGGTGAAAGAGGTTATGTCGGACACATGCCGACTGTAGGCTTTTTGGTTGCCGAAGGTGAGGTTGACAGGCATATCCCTCGCACCCCGGCCGACCCAGGGCCATCTCTCACAATTTGGCCCTCTCCTCGGGTGTGGGGACTACAGAGTCCCCAACCCATCCCCGAAAACGGGGAGGCACGCGAGACGCGCCATCGCCGCTGCCTGCTTCTGCCAGGGTGACAGGCGGCTCCACCAGTCACCCCCAGGCCTGCGTTCAGGGGGGGCAGAGGTCGTTCATCGACGTAATGGTCAGGTAACTCCGACGCCTGAGTTGCCTTCGTACGCGGGCAGCTTGGCTTGCGATCCTTCCAATGTGTTATGTACACTCACTTTCCGTATTCAGTAATATGAGTACCAATTTATCGATTAGTTTCATAATATTCTAAAGGGCTTCAAACGTGCTATATTCAACTGAATTTTCATTTTTCCTTAGTTTATTTCGTATCACTATCGCCTGATATATTAAGATATAATTTTGTTATTTAGTATTTCAAAATGTTCAAAGTATTCTTACGAGACAGACGTTATACTAATACATTTAAGAAAGAGTTTTCGCAAAAATACAACACATAATTCCCTATCCATACAGAATAACAGCACAGAATGCCCGATAAATATTTAGTGTTTACACACATTTATTTAGACAGACTGAATTGACAGGCCAACACAATTTTTGTTTCGTCCATTTTAGAAAAATACAGAAAATTTATAGCGCATAGTATTTTCATCGCCATAGAGATATGCTATTTTTATTTCCCAAAATAATTATATATAGTCGCGTGCTTCGCGGCAGAGTAGAATCTGACCCACCCCATCTCTTCCCATGCGATGTCGTACAAGGCGACTAAGGGATAGGTCTGTTTGATATCAGACAGATATACACAGCCCAGACTCAGCCTCAGATGCATGGCTTGAGTCAACAATAGTGCCCGGAAGACGGCAATAGGTTCACCCCTATTGCATGGGACTGAATTCGTAGATTGGTGGGATATGGGTTTTGATTCACCTCTGCCTGACCATCCGGGGATGGAGGCGTGATTATATGTATGTATGTAATTTTATATTTAGAACCTTTAGTACTAATTAGAGGACTATAATTTTAGCCTCGCCACGGTGCTAATAACCTAATAACGTCAAATATTGATCCTCTTTATTATTTTAATATCTAGTTATTTGTTTTCTAATAATTCAACGAAAATAATGTTAAATATGACTACAAAGTACTTATTACGTTTTCACTAGTTAGCCAATCTCAAATCAATATATTTATATTTGGAACCCTCGAAAAGGTATAGACGAAAGCACCCTTATCGTTGAAGACCTTCGAAATTAGGTACAATGACGGTGCTTTTTCCTTACACCTTTGTATGTAAATTATGTAACCCACATTGTGCCTTTCCGAAAGTATCGCAGTCATTCTAAAGTGAGTAAGGATCTGAATTTGTCAACTAGACAAAGCTAACCTCGAATTATGTTGATTACTATTTTTCTTTTAGTCTTCATAAGACGTTTATGTCAGAATAGGTCTTCAAATACATCAAAATCTAGGTACAGCCTACAATGGTCTGTAGAAAGAAAGAAAGAGTTTCTTAGATTTGTCGCGGACTTCAAATTTAAAGGCAAAGTCAGCGATATAATTCCTTCAAAATCTCCTAAATTCATAATCATCCCTTGAACCTCCTCCCAACTCAGTTGGCATCGGCTGTCAGTCTTAATATGAAACGATCCTGACCTCTAAATCCTTTGGCGATAGTGAAATTATGTAATTAGTTCAGTTTGTTGACCTATTTATGGCTTCAATTACCCGTAACGAATGCCTTAGATGTCCGCATAGTAACCGAGACCGACTGCTGCTCTGTGAGGCTGGGTAATTTCTTAAGTACATCACTATGTGAAGACATACATACACTCACTCCTGTGTATACCCGAGGGGAGGGGGAATACATACGCAAGGGTATATTATACACTACGTGACTCGTTCTGCCTGGCTACATACCTTTTAAACAGCTAAGGTTTATCTATTTAGGATAATATGAAGAGACATATAGATATTTATTTTCATTTCTTTGACCATTGATCCGCTTGTTTGTTTACCTAAACTAATGGAATAACCCACTGCTATAGTTACCTAAATATTTCAACTTCCACAGTGCAGCGTGGAAGCTGTTCATGAGTAGACTTAGCGGCGTCTTAAGATTAATATTCATTTCATTACTTTTCGACGCCTTTTTGGTGGGAGAGCTTATGTCGGACTCGAACCGACTAAAACGCACAACTCATGTGGTTCGTTTCTGATATCACATAGTAATAAAGAAGTCATCTTCACAGCGTTTTTCTACGTCTCTCATATTTTTCTTATGTTGGCTTTAATGGAAACGACGGTCATCTTCGAGGAAAGTGTGCATCACAGCCTTGTCCGTCAATGAACACCTGTATTTAAGTGAAGTTATCTTGGGCCTCGAAGATCTTGATAGGTTTTCTCTACAATAATTACACTTCTTTTTTTAAACTAGTCCGAAATGTTAACTATAATCCTATGACTATCGATCGATAACAGTAGCAGAGGGCATACATTGCTGTCGATTGGCGTGAAGTGATTGATAGGGACGTGTGTGAGAGAATTATATGGTGTTCGATAACTATCGAAAAAAACATCATAAAATTCATACTCAATTTCTGTCTAAAAGTTCAGGCAAGACACATAAGACAACTAAATTATAAAGTCTTATTCGCAGGTTGTAAAAAATTTAACCGTATGGCTGTATACGTCACCACACTTGGCTAGGTCTCGAATGTTCCAACTTGAAAGTTTAAGTAAACTAACAACTTACACTTAACGCCTTGGAGAAGTTTGTAAGCGTTCTAGAAAGTTTTACACTCTAAATCATGATTAATAGACTAAAAAGAACCTCTTTACATGTCATTAATGTATTTACTTGCTCAATTCTAAAAGTAATTTGCATTTTATGCTTTTTAGGGCTCTGTACCTCATGAATTCATTCATTGAACTCCTTGGAGCTGTGAATCTCAAGCGTTGTTAAGTTGACGTATTTCGCAACTTCGCAACTATCGTGTCTGAATACAATAAGATCTCTACAACATGTATACCTTGATGCATGCGATTATATGAAACACTCATTGAGCAAGTCCAACTATACTAACTAACTATAGGTACTCAACTAACAATGCCCAATTTAAAAAATGGTGTTAATTTAACTCAACTCAAAAGTATTTGTTGAAATACCTCTTAACTTAATCTGTAGCTATTAAGATATTTTCATACTGTTGAGGACTTAATATAATGAGAAGTAAATCAACGTGACGTAATAACTTTCAGCAGTAAGAAGCTCTAGTTTTCTTACTGAAATTAACTAAGTTTTATAGTTTTCAATTATTATGAGCAGTACTTTTGCATACTTGGACCATCAAGTTGACTGCACCTCATATGATGGTAAGCTGGAGTGCAGTGTAATGAACAGTGGCCGCCATTTTTGATGTTGTTCGTAGAATTTCAGGCCTAGGTGTATTGTTTTTAACCGAGTTCTGGCAAAGAAAGGTTATCAATTCCGATGTTTATATTATTAACAGAGTTTTGAAAGGAGGAGGTTCTCAATTCGTATGTTTATATTATTAGTTTTTTGCTCGAAAGTCCTTTGAATCGGTACGCATAAGTGTACAAAATATTCAGCTATAGCTTTAATGTTTATGGCACCGATTTAAAAAAATATTTTTTAAATTCATTTAGCTTTTTTTTTACGTGCGCAAAATCCCCACGGATACCTCCCCACCGGAGCCGGTAGAAGAGGTTATTTCGGACTCGAACCAACTAAAACGCACGCCGCCTGTGGGTCGTTTTGGTTGCCGAAGGTGAGGTTGACAGGCATATCCCTCGCACCCCGGCCGCATTTAGCTTTAACTTTGAGGTAGTCCTATATTTCAGTGGTATTGGGCCTTGGATACCAGATATTCACAAGGGAACTTCTCAAAATCGATTAAAAAGTGTGAAATGAGCAAATTATTGTTATATTTATGACAATCCTGTACCACGGTAGGCACAGTACTGTTGTTAAGACATTCTGAAATTGTCCTGACTTGGACCACAAAGACAGTCATCAGAACTTCTTAATGATGTACAGCATAATTGGTATGTTCTAGATTTGGACTACGCAGGTAGGTAATGGAACTCCATAACGGTAAACATTATGACTGTCTCGTTTGAGTTATAGGAGGAATATTATTGATTCTACAGCTACTTTACTTGCAGATTTTTTTACTACATTAATTTACTACAGCTTAAATTTAAAACGATTTAAAATTCAAATACTTATATTTTTTCATACAAGTTAGGTGGCCTACCACCTGATTAAAAGTGATTACCGTGGTCTATGGAACGTGTGCTACACCAGGGGGGGTCACACCAAAATAATTATACCCTGTATGATCTTGCAAAACTAAATCTACCCATATTTTTGTAAGGATAGAATTATTTCTAGTTTGATGCATTTTCAATTACATGTTGAATATTATAAATATGGTAAGTTCTGAATTCACATGTTGAATGACATTATTTTACTGTATAAAAATGCTTTTATAACCAAACGTCTTAGAAGACGAACCCAGCTCTAACAAAAGAAGCAAAATTATTTTCTACTAAGAGAACAATTCAAAACTACTATTGGTACTCCGTTGGGAAATTAGACTCAACGAACCTGCCTACTCCGAAGATGTGAATCTTAGAAATATTTGTTTGGTGATCAAATCTTATCCAATGTGTAGAACGTCAGTAAGTATCTTGTTATAGTAAGTAAAAATAATTGAAACTAAAAAATATTGCAACAGAACAAACGAAAATATACGCTTCTTAAATTAACGCCATCTACCAATTCATTAGTGAACTAAGTAAGAGAATGCTTCTGTACTCTTGGAATCAAAGAGATTGAAACTATAAATATACTCTGGTAAAGGTTTATTTTTATTAATTCCATGTGAATTTAAGTAAAATCTGACAATTTTGAATACCTTGCGAACAAATTTACTTAACATTTTGAAGTTATTCCGTAAAATTTGTACGGGTAAATAAATTTTCAACGTAATATAATATCATAATATACTTAGTATTTATAAATAAAGGTACATATTTTTATATTATTTCTTGACATAATTGTTATATTTTGACGTTCATTATGTGCTCTTTATGTGCCTAAACTGAATAAATGAGATAAATTAAAAAAAGTTATTCAGTTGCAATATGAATTTTAATGGTCCAAAACTAACCTAATATTTTAACTATTTTAATCTAAGTAAGATATATATATAATGGTCACTCTACATACATATATACATATAAGCACGCCTTTATCCCTGGAGGGTTAGACAGAGCTGAATTAGCACCCACATTTCACCTCGGTCCCACGTAATAGGGGGTGAGCCTATTGAAGTATTCCGGGTACTATTGTTGACTCGAGTCATGCATCTGAGGCTGAGTCTGGGCTGTATATATCTGTCTGATGTTAAACAGCCCTATCCCTTAGTCGCCTTGTACGATACTGCATGGGAACAGATGGGGAGGCCCTAAAACTACTCTGCCGGAAACCACGCGGAAAATGGTCACTCTATGTTTAACGAATATAACAACCTTTTCCACATAATAAGCTCCATTAATAAGCGTTTGAAATTTGAAACTGAATTATTCCACGAAACTTATGAGAGTATTGTGTGACCCACTTACTTAATATTTGTGGTAACCTAAACCAAAATACTAATATAATACTGGGACAATATCTAAACCTTGTTACAACTCAAGTAAACCGTCGATCCCGTCTGTCATAAGGTTGACTTATTACCATTTACACAGCAACCCCAAGGTATAATTTCTGTCATCTGAGGGTACTACTAATTCGACAAATTGATAGGTCTAACAGTCTAACAAAATGGTCTGATTTGCCTGTGAAAACACAGTCATATTTAACGCAAAATATATAATATTCCGCTATCCGACACAAATTATAACTTAATAAGAATAACGATTAACAAAATATACCTAGAGAAGCCCATAAGATCGTAAAATAATAATATAATCAAATAAAAAAATGTTATTTTTATCGCTAATAAGTGCAATAACTTTTTATAAATGATATCGCAGTTTAATCCTACAACTGATTACTTAACTATGATACAATGAAATTGCCGCGTGGTTCCCGGCAGAGTAAAATTTGAACTACCCCATCTCTTCCTATGCGGTGTCGTACAAGGTGACTAAGGGACAGGGCTGTTTAACATTAGGCTGATATATACAGTCCAGACTTAGCCTCGTGGGACCAAATTAAATGATTGGTGAAATTAATTCAACTCTGCCTAACCCTCCGGGGATAAAGGCGTGATTATATGTATGTATGTATGTATGATACAATGAATATAATAATAAAATATTTAAGAGAACCATCATTTTGCTAGTCTAAGAAAAGAGAAGATAAAATAGTACGTGACGAAATTGTTCACGGAAACCTACTGTTCTTGTAAATTCGTGATTTCAAGTCGAACCAAATTCCTATTTAGGTACATGAAAACAAACCCCACTTCTTTGTTTCGGAAGTTTACACGAATATAATAGGTATATGAAAATAAAACTATTTTAACAGATCCTATCACGATTCATTTTGTATTATTTTATAATTCAAGATATGTTATTAACTTAGACCAAATACAAACATAAACTGTCACTCCAACGCGGCGTAAAACTAGCTAATACTTAGGTATAAGTTGACAGGGAGAGACTGGTGGAGCCGCCTGTCACCCCGGCAGTAGCAGGCCGCGGCGGTGGCGCGCCTCCCCGTTTCCAGGGACGAGCTGGGGACTCTGTAGTCCCCACACCCGAGGAGAGGGCCAGATCGTGAGAGATATGCCAGTCAACCTCACCTTCGGCAACCAAAAACGACCCAAAGGCGGTGTGCGTTTTGGTCGGTTCGAAACCTCTTCCACCGGCTCCGGTGGGGGGGGGGGGGGGTATACGTGGAGGTATATAAGGTATAAGTTGACATATATATTCCATACCATAAGTATAACATGCAAACATTTAAGTTTAAAGAAAACCTCAGACATTGGCGGAAGTCTAGGTGAATATCTGGATTCGCCATTACCATCCCTTTACTTCATTACCGCCATCAGACATACGACGCCGTTTATTGCGATGCATATTATTAACAATACTGTTTCTATACAGTATATGGTCTAAGGTTCTTTACAATAACTTTAGTCGCTTAAATTTGATTTTGAACACTCGAAGACAAGAATAACTCTGACGCTTCAAAATCATTTTAGTCACGTATAATAAGTTTAGTTACGGCGATTACTAGAGATACGTACTCTCTTTGACTCCATTAGCCATGCGGTGTTGGTAATTAACCCCTGATTACCCTATTAATTGAGGTCCTGCCTCACGACACCACACACCGATGTGCGCACATCAATTTGCCTCGTGAGCGCACTACTTCTACTCAAATATGCAAGGCTGAATAATTGATTCTCATTGGAATATATGATGAAGTGTATTTATACAATATTTTGGAGGTTATTGTGAAGTCGCTTTATAGACAGTGGATGTTAATAACTCTTGAAAATTATTTTCTTATAAAAGTTATATTATATTTAGTAAATTATATTCATATAAATGACTCATTACATCATATTTTCTTTATGTGAGAAGTAAATAAAAATTCTGTGACAGAAAAAAAGTATTGAAAAACTAAAAGAATACTTTTAACAGACTTTGCTATTAAAATAATTTCTTTATTTTACTATTTATTCTTTCTTTTTCTTATTTTGTTTTACTGAAAATAAATCAAATTTACACGAATATAAACACCTCAACAAAGTCTAGGGAACAAGATGACCCCAATTATTTTTTTTCGTGTAAATCTTGTTTTGCAAATAACTGGCAGCAAATAAATAAAAATAGAATAAAGTAGATTACAGAGTTGTTCGAAATTTAAAAATAAATTTAAATAAGTAATGATTTTCGAATATGGAGGGAACACTTTTAAAAGTGTTTGATTGTGCAGTTTCTCTGAGGCAAAATAATTTTTTTTCTTTTTATTGTAAATAACGTTTATTATCAATAATACGTCTTTTACGTATGGTTTGTGCATTTTTGTGACTGTAGTCATCATGTCACGTCGTCATTTAAGTCGCGAAGAGATGTTAAGGGCTGTTGGTATGCTGCAAGCTGGACGAACTCAACGCGACGTAGCGGATGCTGTCAACACCCAACCAAGCGTAATTTGCAGATTATGGGCTCGCTACAGGTCTACAGGGTATGTTGCCGAACGTCACAGGGGACGAAATAGGGTTACTACCCCGCGACAAGATCGTTTCTTGCAAAATTCCGCAAGGCGGCAACCCACGATTACTGCTCGTCAGTTGGTCGCAGTCCTCCAGTCTCAGCATCAAGTGGTTATTAGCGATCAAACTGTCAGAACAAGACTACACGAAGCCAATCTTTATGCTCGCAGACCGCTTATGGTTCCAGCTCTTCGACGTGGAAATCGAGGTCGTCGCTTATTGTGGGCTAACGCACATTTACAGTGGACCGACCATCAATGGGCACGGGTTCTGTTTTCCGACGAATCTTGCTTCGGTTTTCATCCTGATTCGAGAAGAGTGCGTATATGGCGAGTTCCTGGACGTCGGAGTCGTCTCCAGAATCCGCAAGAAGTTCATCCTTACCAAGGTGGAACAATCATGGTATGGGCTGGAATTCGCCTTGGTGGTAGGACCGACCTCGTTTGGATACGGGGCAATTTGAATGCAAACCAATACATTCAGGAGGTTATACACCCCATGGTAATCCCTCATCGACAGCAGTTCAGTCAAGATTTTATGTTCATGCAAGATAATGCACGGTCACACACCGCGAGGGTAGTGGTCAATGCGTTAAGCGAGCACAATATGACGACGTTGGAATGGCCTGCTCAGTCTGCCGACCTCAATCCCATAGAGCATGCCTGGGATTTGCTTGGGAGAAGAGCTTTCAGTGATTCTTTGGAAAATCTGAACACTGAAGAACAACTTTTTTTACACCTTCGCAGTGTATGGAGCCATATTCCACAGACGATGATTGACAATCTCATACTAAGTATGCCACGCCGTTGTCGAGCTGTTGCTAATGCTTTAGGAGGTCCTACAGATTATTAAAAACGTTTAAAGTAAGGTTAATTACTGTATTTCTTACTACCTCGTTATTTTTGTGCCTAATCATAGAAGGTTGTAATACTCAATATTGGCACTATTCAATTCTATCTTAAAAAAAAAAAAAATTTGGTATGAAAATGTTTTTATTAAAATTAAAATTAAAAACGGTATAAAAATACCCTTCTATTGATATAAAACACTCTCTATTACAAGAAAAGGTTTTTAAATAAAAACTAGAAATGTCCTTGTTCCCTAGACTTTGTTGATGTGTGTACTTTCATGCTTTTTATCCTAAGAGTCGTTTATATAAATTACTTTTTAGACCAAACTTCAATAAATCCAAATCAAAGGAGAGCCAGTCACACAAATACAATAAAACGTATTGTACATTATTACACAGTTTGTTAATAAATATATCACGATTCATTCATCCTTTTTTTTACGTGGGACAAATGGACTCGAACTGACCAAAACGCACGACGTCTGTCGGTCGTTTTTGTTTGCCGAAGGTGAGGTTGACAGGCATATCCTTCGCACCCCGGCCGACTCAGGGCCATCTCTTTCAATTTGGACCTTTCCTCGTGATTCATTCATGCTTAAAATACATTGTACTTGATAATGTTTGAGCTTCGTTGTGTTTTGTACGTCCGTTGTACTTTTGTACGTACATTGTACTTTTATGCGTACATTGTACTTTTGTACGTACATTGTACTTTTGTACGTACATTGTACTTTTGTACGTACATTGTACTTTTGTACGTATGTTGTACTTTTGTACGTGCGTTGTACTTTTATCTAATTATTTAAAATTTTTAGCTGTTAAGTAATCTAATTTGTTTGTACAATATCTACCATAATAAATTTCCGAATCATTGTACACCGCTAAAAGCATACGTGCAAAGGCAAACTGCTTTAGGCTGATTTTCCACTAGAATTGAGCTGTACTACGTTGCTATGGAAAGGTATACTATCCACCATGTCATAATCATTGGTTCACATAACATAGCACTTGTGGAAACGGATTTAGTCAAACTATGTCTTTATATACAAATATATGCTATATATGCTATAGATGTGTGCTATGGATGCGTGCGATGGATGCTTGCTGTGGTTAATTATTCATGTTATTGATAAATGACTTGGCTGGAGTTGGCATCTTCATAGCACATTTTTCTCGCTACACTACATACCAGTACAGTGGAAATGGTCACAATTTCCTACCAGTTTTAATATTCTCGTAGCATAGCACATCTCGGAAAGGCAGCCTTATTTCGTGTCGTCGTCGCCCTGACACTCGTTTAGTAGCAACGTGAGGGTTTAAACAACATGCGGGGTAACTTAAAGCTCTTAAAACTAAAAGGATTAGGCGACTAATTTATAGCTTTAAAACGTATTATATTTACAGTCTCGTTACTTGTTATAGGACGTTAGACTACAGCCTCAAAAATGTAGTAAAGATGACTTGTATTTACACATACAATACTCACGCCTATAAACTCCTGTATGAGCAGGCAGGGTGTATTATCATCCACATTTCAAACGGGCACTTTGACTTGGACTGGTATGTTCACTATTGGGTACAGTCATTTCCCATTGTCACCTTTTACGACACCCACTCCAAGAGATGGGATGGCCCTATTCTATTCAACCGGAAACCAACACGCCTGTCTTGTATTCGTTCAACACAATTGGTTTACAAGAACTACTCTCATGGACTCAACAAAAGCTAAAAAGGGATTAGTACTTATATGAACTTTTTATTTACGAACCTAACTTTCACGGTAACGATTTCAATGATATTGAGTTCCTTTGTTTTTCTTCAGCAACGATTGATTTCGTGAAAATGTTCTTTCTGTCCTTGGAGTGCTCTTGTATTTTTGTTAAAAACATCTCCTCAGTTGGAAAGCTTCTATTGTTACAATGTTAAATATACATTGCTTATCGTTTGATCTCAATACATCTCAAACCTCAAAAGTTAAAACTTTTATTAAAAGTGGTATATATCTACGAAAAGTAGCCCTAATTTTAGAAGTTCCATAAATTAATGTTTCTTCAAAACGTTAATATATTTTAATAAATTCATTGTGGAGTTAATAAATCTGTATATATTTTTGCATCTCTTCAGAAATGAATTAAAATGTTTGAACATCTATACGATAGATAGGTAAATTACAGGCTGGATAAATTTTGATTATCCGCAATTCTCAGGCAATTTCCAAATTGACTCAGCGGGTGATCTTGTGAAGTTTGGTAGTAAAGGCCCACAGATTATTTATGCTTTCGCAATTTTCTGCCATATTTGTCCTATCTGTTTACAGATCAGATATCATAATTAATGCTACCTTGCGCTGGTGAGCTCAAGTATAGAACAAACATCTGATTCCATTACTGTTAGTTGTTAATATTATAATAACATAGCTTGTTTTTACATGAAGATGATCTCTAACAATTTGGAAACTAGTTTCATAATACTTGCCGTAACTTAATTAATAATTAGTAATAATAAAGTTTATTTAATAAAATAGTTACAGAAATGTACACAAGAGGATATAGCTAATGGGTAGACTTATTCTAGACATTACAGTATGTTTCAAAATTTTCTGTACACAATTATATAACCCTGCCACTTAAACTAGGCTAACCTGTATTTTAAGAGACAGTGTCCAGCTTATAGATTCAATATAAATATACAACAGTGGACAATGTCGATCTACCGTTTAAACTTGATAGCAATTCAATTCTTGGAAGCAAAGCAATAATAATAGTTGTGCGTGTACGAGTAAAGTGTGGAGGGGATGTGTAGTAGTGTGATGTGATGTGATGTGCTTGTTGTGGGTTTGTGTGGGAATATAGTGGGTTGAATGTGTGTGTGAATATAGGTGTGAATGTGCGTGGGTGTATGCGTGAATATGTTTGTAAGTGTGCGTTTTTCATTTAGGCGATGTAAGATGAATTAAAATACCATACGATAAGTTCCGTAAAACAGTTAAGGATCTTATCGACTTATCTATTCAGTGGTACGTCAATTGATTTATACTAATTTATAATATTAACAAGCACAACAACTTTTAACTTGGAGTAGCTGGGACTATATACTTTATTTAGAATTAAGGTACCTTTCTGCATGTTCTTTGTTTTTTTTTGAAAATCGTACATCTTTTTATTGATTTTTGATATTTACCATAGAAAATAAATGCAACTTGCACAAACTCTCACTGGAGAGTTTGTGCTGTCAGTGGGAAGACTAAAGGCTTATCCTGCTTTGTCTTCTACTCTGACGGCACAGAAAGTCTCCATGCTTACAGGGTTGGCCGCGCGAATGTGACTCTTCTGGTGTTACACACGTCCATTTAATCTTGCTGTTTCTATAGCTATCTTAATTCTATAAACAAATAAAATACATTTAAAAAATGTGTATAACTCAATCAAAGTTTTGATTAGACGCATAAAATGTTAAAGTTTACCCAGTTTACCCGAGCAAACTTACGTAAAATACAGAAGTACTCCAACAAGCTACCGTAATTATTTTAATCACAAGACGCTTATTACCAGGTTCGAATGACCAAAAGTAGATCAAAAAGAAAATTGAGTCATATAAAAAAGAAAAAAAATACACTTTGAACAAAGTACAAACCCATACAGCGTTGTTGCGAGACAAAGTAAAAAGTATTAGATGGATTTGTAAATGGAATACTTTTATATCATTGTACCTATCGATGACAAAGAGTGGCAGGTCACAATTTACTTCTATGCCTTTTGGAAAAGGTATACATTTGTCAATTTGTCATACGATAACTTTATGATGATAACAAAAACGAATTTTAATTCCGTCATATGATAATATCTATAATATTTTCTATAAGACAGTGGAAAAGCAAATATTATAGTGAAGAATTATATCACTCTTGTTATATAGATTAGCTGTTACGTCACCTGTCAGTAATAAATATTTTAGGAGATTCTTTAAATATAATGGTGAATAAAAATATTTGACTGAGCATAATAATAATTATATTCAATATAAATTGTATAAAGTACAGTACACACAGGCGACGGGGGTTGAAAATGGATCACTTTTTTATATCTAGGAAACGCCAACTTACCTTCGCCTGATGGTTTTTTTTATACCACTTAGGTGGCAGGCAAGCACACGGCCCACCTATGGTAAGCTAAAAGTAAATTCTCAGGAAAGAGGATCACTATTACAGACACTAAGTAATGTTGCAATAGTGGCACTCAGCTTGGCGGCCTCATCAGATGCTTTTTCACCCCCCGTTTAAAGGACCCAGGACTGTAGGAATAGTAGTTTTATTTTTATTTTATTTATATCACTTAGGTGGCAAACAAGCACACGGCCCGCCTGATAGAAAGTGGTTACCGTGGCCTATGGACGTGTGTAACACCAGAGGGGCCACACTCGCGCTGCCGACCCTATAAGCATAGAGTTTCTGTGCCGTCAGTGTAGAAGACAAAACAGTCTTCATACTGACAGCACGAATTATCCAGTGAGCTCTGGCTACCGTACTCACCGCCAGGAACACAACACGAAGTTATTATGACCGCGGTATTCTGTAGGGCGGAGGTACTTCCCAGTCGGACTACTCAATTGGGCGGAAATACTGCCATGTCCTCCTTTTATTGAAAGTGTATATTCAAATAATTCTATAAAAAATAATATGCTTTAAATAATTTGTATTAAAGTTTTCAGGATATTTACCCTATTAAATACCTATATAATGCTATAAATAAATTAAAAAAAACATAATTAAGTTATTTTCTGTTTATCAAATAGTAATAGTTTTGCAATATTTGGGCAAAGTTTCAACTTTCAGAACTGGGACCACGGTTACTAACACCTCTTTGTAGTATTACAAGTACTGTAATGTACTATGTACAATATTTATTTGACCCCACCACATTTGTCAATCTTTTCACGCTTATTTGCAGATTTTTTATATTTGGGAAATATTATGTTCATTTATGATATTCAGGAAAAAATGTGATTAATGACTAGATCAATATGTACATTTAGGTAACACTGACACCTGAATACCCTATACAGGTGTCAGTGTTACCTAAATTTATATATATTTATATATTCATTTAAACTTCATGCACACATGTAGACAGGCGGACTTAAAGCCACAGGCATTCTCTATCAGTCAACCCAATAGGTGGTGCAGAGAATAACAGCATATGATAAAGAAGTAAATGTTTATAGACTATCTTGGGAAATAATTTGAATGTACTATTTTATTTTGCAAGGCTTTCTTTTGTTGCTCTATATTGTGAGTATTTCCTGAAAAGAGCTAATTCAATTTTTATGACGCCATCTTGTTAATCTTTGAGATGCTTAAATTGCTGGTAGGTGTTAATGTTACCATATATGAGTATTGAGTGTCAGTTTTGACATCAAGACTATGAAATGGTGTTAAGAACAATAAAAGCAGCCAGTCGGTTTGGTCTATATATCATCCAGACACCCTCTAACTATGAGTGTGCTCTGTGTGTCTAATCTGAAATCATATTAAGCTTAAATACAAATCTATTATTCCCTCCATCGATCATCAGTAAATGACGAATAAATGATAAGGCGTGTTTAGTGTGAGCTCGCTCAAAGTTAGCAAAATTGCAGGCATTGTGGTAGTCGCTGTCATGTCGCTGTTAATCGAGGCCAGGCTACAGTCTATCGTTCTTTAATTAATAATGAACTAGCCAAACTCGACAACTTGGGCTGCATTCACGAATAGCGTTATTGCTATGTATTGTACATAGTTTACGTTGGGTAACTGATTTTTGTGACGCTATTTTGTCACATTCAGATATCAGAATGTAGGGGTGATTTTCTACCTTTTATTAGTCATAGTTCAAAATGTTATACAACAAAATACCTTTGTGTTTGATTATAACGTTTATAAGTACCTAGGTTTTATGATTATAAGGCTATGTTAGAAGGTGCAGATTAGAATCACAAAATGTAAATATGATTATTTGTATTAGTGTGGATGCTTCTAACAACATAACATAAACTCACGCCTATATCCCCGAAGGGGTCGGCAGAGGTGCTAGCACCCACATTTTGCCAGATTATGTTTAGGTCCTAATGTAATAGGTGGCGAGCCTATTACCATTAACCGGGCACTTATAAACCTGCGATAAATACACACATAACTTCAAAAAGCATCGAAAAGTCATTGATGTGTGCCATAGTAAAACCTGGGATCGAACCCGAGATCTCGTCTCAGCAGTCCATTACCCATACCACTAGGCTACCGCGGTTTTTTATTATGTTTCTATGTACCTATAATAATGCAAGTATGTATGTATTTATATAAAAAGTAACTAAGTGAATCGGTCTGAAAACTACATAAAGACAACCCCAAATAACATGCAAGAGCGACGTACTGGTGAAAAATGAGAGCACACCCTTAAAACCTTTTACCATAATATGTATTTATGGGTAGTGTCTTTAAATAAAGATATGTTTTCTTCAGAACCCCCATCACTAGAACCGAGATCCTCTAAACCACGTTTCCTTTTGTTTCTAATAAACAATATAATGAATCTACGATTATTACAAGTTGGCTATAGTTTCCTTTGTACCTTATCACTCTGTACAAAAATGTACAAGGGAACAAAGCCGTCTTCCTTATCTATAGGGTGCTGTACAAACACCTTTTATTCGTATTATCTGGTCGACTATTGTTTCGCACAATTTCCCTCAGCGTTGGCGTCACATATGATGTGACGAGATCCTCTTTTGTTCTTCGATCCTAATGTGGGTGCCATTGTATAGTTTTCTTTTAAAGAGACTTTTCCTTTAAATACGCCTCAATGATGTTTCTTTTTTAAATCAGAGCTAAAGTAATTGTCTACTGAAGTGTAAAGAGATAGGAACTTTTGGGTATATGAAAACCATGACACCAGTATTATATCTTTTAGTAACAAACTGACAAGGCGGATCAAACACCGTGTCATCACGGTTACTGTTCCATAAAGAATAGGAAACTAATAGATTATTATGACTATGAGTATGAGCCTTTTACTGTAAAGTAGGTTAGTACTAACTTAATTTCTAAATTCAATTAAGCTTTTTTGATGAATATTAGAACCGAAATTACTAATATTTCCAACAGCTAAACTAAATTACTTGAAACGAACGACTATATATTTCGTTTTCATTATGATCATATTGTTAATCAACCCTAGTTGAGTGTAAAATATTTTTTATAGGACACTTCAATATGACTCTGAGGACTGAGCATAGGAGCCTGACGATAAGCTGAAGGCAAAGTTTCAGGAAAGACCATCTTGATTACAAACACCAACAATTTTACAATGGTTGCCATTGTAAAATTATTGGCTAAGCTTGACGCCCTCACCAGATGGTTTTTCACATCCGCCTAAAGTACTCGGGACTGTAGGAAGAAGGAAATACTTAATAATCGTAAGACTTACAAAAATGTGAAATTTATCAACAGTTAACTAAAACCACGACCAAACAAAGTTACAAACAACAAAGTTAATCCCAACTTAGTACTTAATAAGTTAACCTACAATAGTTACTTAGCCAGCAGAATATATAGGGCAATGAAACCGTAAAATTAACACAACACTACCATTTTAATGCATCACTCAGGAATAAACTGCTCGGAAATAATTACAGAAACGTATTTACGGAAATTACAGTTATAAACTTGCATGTCGAGACTCATTTATGGTGATATTACAGTAGAACGACAGCGTAAAAGTACAAATTATGAATTAAATATTATTGTAAATACTAGAAACTGTGTATTTATTAGATGATTATTTACATATTATACATAGATAATGGTGGCGCTATTCTCATGCCACCTGAGCTAGTGGACTGTATTATGCGGGGGATAAGTTAACATGGTTCATTGACGCTTTACACAACAAACAAGATAGGTGATCGGGTTGCTGCGGAGGTGGATTAGGCATTGAATGCAACCCGAGAAATTAGGAGAGGATGCACTAACCTTCACGGGGCCACGTGCCGTCGCAGCCGGTGCACCGATCTTCTCTTCCTGGGTTCACAATCCGATCGGTAAAGGTCTATGAAAGCGGTTAAAATCCAACAAACATTATTAATTTCTAAGAGTCGCGTGCGCGGCCGCCATTGTTTACTAGTTCAAAGTGCGAAGTGACGATGCGGCTACTCTGACCATTGGCGGGCGAAAACTATTGCTATCTTTCACTTAGAGGTAGGGCGGGAGGGAGATGGGTACAGGAAGCGTGTGCAGCGCCAACCAATTAAGACGATTCGAGTATGCTACTACTGGCGCCACCATTCCCCCCGGCTTGAAGGGTTACCTTCAAAACGAAAAATGCGGAACAAATCTAAAGTCTAATCTAAATCTAGGTTTGGGAAATAACAACTAAAATATAAATCTAGATTTGAACTCGTGCCTACTGCTGGCTAGGCAGAGGGCAGAGGCGAACAACCGGGCGCAGATACGATCCGGTTGCAGTTTTAACCCGTACAACACGAGTTATCCCGCGGGAATCGGGAAAAACTTCCTCTACTACTCCTAGAGGCCAATGTAAAGGAGGCGCATTCTCAGTCATAAGGACCACCACCGTACCTACAGTAATTGGGTTGGATGGAGTATTCCATTTTTGACGCGACTGCAGCGTGTGCAAATAATCGGTTCTCCAACGATTCCAAAACGATTGGACTAATTTATCTAAAAGAGCGTGACGAGTTAGAAGGTGCATTCTATCGTCATCAACATCTATCGCGGGCAAATATTTTAGAGGAGTCGTATTTAAGAAGTGAGCTGGCGTCAACGCTAATGGCTCTGACGGATCGCTAGATAGAGTCCGACACAGCGGACGCGTGTTCATCACCGCCTCTACTTGAGCGAGTACGGTACTCAACTCCTCGAACGAGAGAATCTGTTCGCCTATGACGCGAAACAGATGCGACTTAAGGCTTTTAATATTCGCTTCCCAATTACCACCAAAATGACTAGCTGCAGGCGTGTTAAAGTACCATTCAATGCGATTTTCGGCTAAGATGTGCGCGAATTCACTTTGGTAGTACTTAGACCGTAAGAATGTGTGCAATTCCGAAATACTACGTCGGGCCCCTACATAGTTTGTACCGTTGTCCGAATACATGCGCTTAACCGGACCACGACGCGACAAAAACGTTTAAAAGCGGACATAAAATTTTGCGTACTTAAATCACCGGTCAACTCTATATGAACCGCGCGAGTTGTCATACAAATGAACAAACAAACATAAGCTTTCGTGGAGCGAATGCCACGACCACGAGCAATGGTGACTTTGAAAGGCCCAGCAAAGTCTGTGCCGGTGTGTACGAAAGGTTTTGCGGATTGAACAACACGACAAGAGCGATGATCGGCCATTTCAGGCGCGATAAAACGCGGGCGGAGTTTAAAACAAGGTACACATCTGTGTACTCTAGCGCGAATCAAATTACGAGCGGAAATTATCCAGTATTTCTGTCTCAAAATAGACATTAACAAATCGGGACCAGCGTGACAATTCACCTTATGATGATAATCTACTAACAAATCTAATACGTGGTCCTTACGCGGGAGAACTACTGGATGCCTTTGTTCAAATCCTAAACTTGAATTTCTCAAACGACCACCTACTCGAATGAGTCCATCTTCCAAAAATGGTTTCAAGTGTCGGAAAGAACGACTACAAGGTTTGTTAAATTCTAAATTTTTAAATTCAGAAGCAAAATAACATTTCTGCAACTCGCGAAGTATGACCAATTCAGCTTTATCTAAATCAGCGGCGGTTATATGACCGCGCGTAGATAAAATTCTCAAAAATCGGCCTACATAAACAACACAACGCAACAGTCTCGACCAAGACGAGACGCGATTAGCCAACAGCAAAATAAGGGACTCTTCACGTGGGACCGATACAACAAGCGAGTGCTTCTTCTCCTCGGGTGGTTCGGAAACCGTAGTGGGATTGAATTGACTAACTGGCCACTTATCTAACTCGGCATGAATCCAGGACGGTCCACTAAACCATAACGGGTGATCTAAAATTTGCGAAGGAAGCAATCCACGAGAGAGACAATCGGCTGGGTTGTCGGTGCCAGCAACGTGAAAGAGATTTTGTGGCGCTAATTCAGATTGAATTTTTGCCACTCTATTAGCGACGAATGTGTCCCAACGATGGGGCGAAGAGTGGGCCCAACACAAAGCGACTGTTGAGTCCGAAAAAGCTAAAATTCTACCAATATTAATGCGACTACTACAAGCATTTGCGATAGAGGTGATCAATCTAACTAACAATAGTAAAGCGCATAGCTCGAGGCGTGCCAGAGAGACGACCTTACGGGGAGAGACCTTTGATTTCGCGCTCATAAAGCTAATTGAAACCTTATCTACATTCGAGACATGAAAATAAACTACTCCTCCATACGCCTTCTCACTAGCGTCCGCGAAGCCTACTACCGTAACAACACTATGTTGCGATATACCTACATGACGCGGAATTTGTATTTGGTCAAGCACAGAAAGTTCTTTTCTAAAGCGAGCCCACAACTTAGCAATGTTGTCGGGCGCGGTGTCGTCCCAATCACAATTGGAAAGCCAAAGCTCTTTTATAAGTAGCTTGGCGTACAAAACGACAGGAGCTACGAATCCCATTACGTCCCATATCCGTGCCACACACGACAGGATAATGCGTTTAGTACAAGTTTGCGGGGTCGAACTAATTTTCAAACTAAACTTATCAGATGAGGGCGACCAGCTTAAACCGAGCACCTTGTGCGTATCACTTTCATCGAATTCCTTAACCGAAGACAATCGGTACGACGGTGGAATCGACTCTAACGCAGTTTGCGAGTTGCTCGTCCATTTCACGAGATCAAATTGACCAGCCTTCATGAGACTTAACTTGAGCGGCCGTCTCGACAGCCTCTGCCTCGCTATCTACACTATACACGAAGTCATCCATGTATAAGCCCGTCTCAATGGTGGCTCTCGCTTTCGGAAATGCATCGCCCTCGTCAGCGGCCAACTGCTTGACGGTGCGAAGTGCGTGAAAAGGGCTAGATTTAAGCCCGAAGCAAACACGATTAAATTCGTAAACCATTAAAGGTTCTTGCGGTGAAAATCTATACAAAAATCGTTGAAACCTACGATCGGATTTGCGCACTTCAAGGCACAAAAACATTTGTCGAATATCTGCAGAGAGTACAACAGCGAATAAGCGAAAATTTACAATTATGTTAAATAAATTACCTTGAAGATTTTGACCACAATACAAAATGTCATTAAGCGACACGGAAGTGCTAGTCTTAGCACTGCCATCCAAAACTACGCGGAGCTTAGTAGTAAACTTATCTTCTCTAATAACTCCGTGGTGCGGGATAATGTACGAAGGCTGGGTCTCGTCAGTGTCCGCAGGCGCAGGTGAGATGTAACCTTTATCTAAATATTCGTTAACAACCTCATCATAGGCTTGCTTTAACTTTGGAGACGCCTGCATCTTTCGTTCTAAACAAAGAAAGCGTCTTTCAGCGGATACACGGGAGTCACCGAGCGAAAAAATATCTCCCTTGAAAGGGAGCGCGACAACATAACGACCCTGCTCATCACGAGTAGTCGTGCGACAATAAATCTCCTCAGCCATCTTGTCATCAGGGCTTAGGATTGGTGGGACATTGACCTCTTCAATTTCCCAAAACTTGCGGATGGTAGACTCCAGTGGCGGCTCGACGGTGCAACAGAACGAGGCAGTCGAGTAACTAAAACTATCTATAGAAGCGGGTGCGGAACCAATTATAACAAAACCTAGAACTGTTTCCAGGGCGTGCGGAGCGGGGTACGTCGGTCCCCCTTGAACCTTACGTGATAACTGGAGGTGCGGGAGAATCGAAGCGCCGATCAATATATCGACGACTCCAGGAACAGCGTAAGTCTCATCTGCTAAAGGCAAGTCTTTAAATTTCGTTAATAAAGACGTGTCAACCGGGACGGTAGGCAACTGTTCAGTTATTTTATCTGTAACGAGCGAATCCATGTCAAACCAAATATTATTATTAAAACGAGATCCAAACCTTGTTTTAACGGTGCCATGAACAGCTGACTGTAAACCTCCAAAACCCTTCACCACTGAGTGGGTTGAATGCTTATTAACATTGAAACCAAGACGTTGACAACAATCTTGAGTAATAAAATTACTTTGCGAAGCGCCATCTAATAGCGCTCGAACAATGTGCGGTTTACCTAATGCATCAACAATAATGACGCGAGCAGTCGCGAGGACGACAGTAGTGAGCGCAGCATTAGCGGACAACGAACACAAGGTGACGTCATTCGCAGCGGTCTCCGGGCCGGCCGGAGCGCGCGCGAGCGCGGGCTGCGGCTGTGGTGCAGGCCGCCGTGTGCCACCGCTCGACGAACCAACTGTGCTCACATTGGATGCGGCGTTACTATTTTCAAAATGAAGTAAAGTGTGGTGTCTCGCTGGACATTTGCGACAACTATTGCTACTATTACATAAAACAACGCGGTGTTTAGTACCGAGACAATTAAAACAAAAATTATTAGCGCGAACAAATTTATAACGATCACTAGGCGATAATTTTAGGAAACCCGGACACTTGTACAGTTGCGAATGATGAGTATTACACAAAGAGCAAACAGGTGATTGCACATGTGCTGGTGCGGTATTAACATAAGTATGAGTTGACCTCAGTGACTTCGATGACACATCTATTTTGCGTTCAGAACTAACAACTTTCTTCACGCCTTCATGTTTCGATGAAGAGCGTTGCAATATTTTTATATGCTCGCGAACAAAACTTTCTAAGTCTTCGAACTTAGGAATTTTATTGCCGCGATGATCCGACTCAAATAAACGAATGGTTTCGGAATCTAATTTCTTTAAACCCATATACAAAAATAAGAAGTCGCAGAGGTCATCGATCTTTAGGTTCTTTACGGCGCGAACAGATGATGCGAAAGTATCTAGAAACTTCTCTAAGTTTTGATCGTTACATGCCGTAATGGGTTTCAAGTCAAACATCTGATCCAAATATGCGTTAGCTACCGATCTTTTATCCTCATACTTAGCTTTCAAAGTATTTAAAATTAAATTATAATTTTCAGCACTAAACGTAATTCCAGCGCAAACGGTTATAGCTTTACCAGTCAATTTTTCAACGAGATAATGCAATTTTTCGTGATCTGTCAACGAAACGTTCTTATCTATTGTATTCTCAAAACTATCTATAAATAAACACCAATTGCGAATGTTACCATCAAATTCGGGTATTTGAATTGGTGGCAACTTAGGTCGGTCGCGAGTGGGATTGGGTCGGTCAGACGGTTTCTCCAAACTCCTAGCGACGCGTTTGATACGACAATACAAATCGTCAAACGACGACAAGGCCTGATAACTCACTGAGTAATCGGGATTTAAATTTAACTCTAAAACGTTGATGTCATGTACCAAGGTTTCGAAATCCGCGCGTAAACTATCTAAGTTTTCTATAGAATACAAGAACGAATCTCTAATGGCCAAATCAGAGGTTTTAAGTGCATTATCACAAATCGATTGTACGCGAGAGTAAATCATTTCTCTTTTAGCGTATAAAAGTTTCAATTGAACCCCACTACCGGTACTACCAACCTTTGGGGGCATGTTTACAATTAAATATCAAACTAAAGTGCGGTAAACAACAAAATATGAAATGACTTAATCTTAGCGGTACCTATAGAACAGCGACGCGGCGCGAGCGATATTTCGTAGGTAGGTAGGTACTTATAACTGCGAGGGCAAGCTTGAACAAACGCGCATAGCAACAAGATCGTACCTACGCGAGCTAGATCGCTGTCTAGGTTCAACTATTATTTCAGGGATTAAGTATTGCGTAATATCTATTCAAATTAAAATACTTTCGTATGAATTTGAATGAAATGCGAGCGAGGTACAACTGTGTACCTACCGTATTAGGTAAATACGATGCGAGCTAGCGGCGAACGGACAACTTAGAGATTGAAACAAATAAAAACAAAAGCCAAATGCGTTAGGTATTACACTGTGCCTATGCACTAGGGTGTCTAGGATACCTAAGATCTAAACCTAAATGCCTAGATGCGGGGTTTTCTACTAAAATAACTAGGTATTTAGGTGCGGTGCGTTTATTCTCAATAGAATAATAACAAATGCGAAACTACGACCAAGGATTGATACGATAAGAGAAATGCGAGCGAGGTATAGCCACGTACCTAACCTATGTATGTATTAGGTAAATACGATGCGAGCCAGCGGCGAACGGACAACTTAGAAATTGAAATAGCCAAATGCGTTAGGTATTACACTGTGCCTATGCACTAGGGTGTCTAGGATACCTAAGATCTAAACCTAAATGCCTAGATGCGGGGTTTTCTACTAAAATAACTAGGTATTTAGGTGCGGTGCGTTTATTCCCAATAGAATAATAACAAACTACGAACTACGGCTAAGGATCCGGCTCGAAGGACCAAAAAGAATGGTGGCGCTATTCTCATGTCACCTGAGCTAGTGGACTGTATTATGCGGGGGATAAGTTAACATGGTTCATTGACGCTTTACACAACAAACAAGATAGGTGATCGGGTTGCCGCGGAGGTGGATTAGGCATTGAATGCAACCCGAGAAATTAGGAGAGGATGCACTAACCTTCACGGGGCCACGTGCCGTCGCAGCCGGTGCACCGATCTTCTCTTCCTGGCTCAGGAGTTGCCGCCCACATCACTAAATCACTTGAGGGACACACGAGAGGCACAATCCGATCGGTAAAGGTCTATGAAAGCGGTTAAAATCCAACAAACATTATTAATTTCTAAGAGTCGCGTGCGCGGCCGCCATTGTTTACTAGTTCAAAGTGCGAAGTGACGATGCGGCTACTCTGACCATTGGCGGGCGAAAACTATTGCTATCTTTCACTTAGAGGTAGTGCGGGAGGGAGATGGGTACAGGAAGCGTGTGCAGCGCCAACCAATTAAGACGATTCGAGTATGCTACTACTGGCGCCACCAGATAATATTTTTTCAATGAAAATATAAAACTATTTGTGCCTATTGTCTTGGATATACATATTAAATACCTTTTTATATTAAATCTACACTTTTATAAGCACTAGACTTTGGCTCTCGTATTGCAATCTCGTATTGCTCAGAGGAATTGCAATACGAGAGGCAAAGTCTAGTGCTTAAAGGTGAGTTCTCTTCCAGCAAAGCCAGTAATGAACAGAGGTTCATTACCGGGTTTGCTGGAAGAGAACTCAACTTTGAGTTAAGCTCGCCTTTGTACATTACATCTCATCTTTTTATATAAATGTTATTTATGTGTACCTACAATAAAGTATAAATAAACAATGACGGACCAATATAAAGTGAAAATAGCTCTGTCTGTCTGTCTATCTGTTACGCGTTCAACACTAAATTACTGTACTGATCTTCTTGGAATTTAGTACAAAGATAGACTAGAGCTTGGGAAAGGATATAGTTCTACCTAATATCATGAAAAAGATTATTTGAAAATGATGTAGACCAAAATTGTAGTAATTCTGAACAACTTTGTAGTTAATACTTTCGTGTAAAATTAAAAATAAATGACTTATTCAATAATGAAAAATGTGCCCTTAAATTCATGACGGCGGAGAATGCAACGAACCGAATACCACGCAAAACTAAATTTTGACTGCTGGTGACCTCTCCCAACGAATTTCGAATGAAAATTGCTACTAGGACTTTTTTCTAGGTTTGCGTCTTAACTCAGATAATTCTACTGTATTAGAAAGGGTGGCCAAAAAAACTGGCGGCATTGCCAAGCAATGGCACGAATGGCAATACCAATTCTTTTCACAAGGAATAAAACAGCCCTCTGATCACAGGTAGTTTATATAGTTAACTAGTAGGGGTGAAATCTTACAGGCAGTGAACTGGACAATATCATTGGTTGACCTGAAAGTGTTTAGTGTAGCATCCATTACGGTCTAATGGGCAATAACCAATAATCCACTATTTGTGTCTACTATGAATCGCATGTAATATGGCTTAGTAGCGAAAATAACGAGATTTTGATATTCCTTTTCATTAAAGCTCAGCAATTAATTACACTCGTTGCAGTGAGCGCGGCCGCTACGCAAGAGGCGCGGTTTCGATCCCCGCTCAGTGCAATTTTTTTTTTTTTTTTATACCACTTAGTTGGCAGACAAGCACACGGCCCACCTGATGGAAAGTAGTTACCGTGGCCTATGGACGTCTGTAACACCAGAGGAGTCACAGTCGCGCTGCCAACCCTGTAAGTACAGAGTTTCTGTGCCGTCAGTAGAAGACAAATCAGGACAAGCCTTTAGTCTTCCCACTGACGGCACAAATTCTCCAGTGAGCTCTGGCTACCCTACTCACCGCTGGGAACACAACACGAAGTTATTATAACCGCGGTATTCTGTAGGGCGGAGGTACTTCCCCAGTCGGACTGCTCAATCGGGCGGAAATACCGCCGTGTCCTACCTCCTTTATACATGAATATGAGTGTTTGCATTGTTCTGGTCGTGCCTCAGAGAGTACGTTAAGCCGTCGGCCCTGGTTGCCATATGAACATCGATGGCAGTCGTTACGGGTAGTTAGAGCCCTAAAATGTCCAACAACTACTCTAACTGCAATGCTTCGATATCGCCTTATGGGGTTGCGGAGATCAGATAGCAGTCGCTTCATGAAAAATATCGAAATTTAGCCAAATCTGCAGTTAGACCGTTGAAACGGACCCCAAACTCCGAAGTGAAAGCTCCATATGCGACTGGGATTAACGTTAAGATGACGAAAAATGATTACAAAAGAATTTATACGCCTAAGTTTCTAAAAGTGACTAAAGAGAATAAACTGATCTTCGAATAAATCTAACAGAAATTGTCGCATTAGGACACTTAATAATTAACATATAATGAATATCCTAAAGGTAGGTATAATCAAATCAATAAATCTGTGAATACCAGCACTCGATGTCATGACAGGTGGTATGGCTACAACAGAGTAGTTAATTAATGTTGGAATACCCATGTCATAACATGCAAATTAAGTGTTATATAGCAATACACTTTGATTATATATCTAAGCTTATACACGTATGCATAAAGCACTGCATCATCAATTAATTATTATTAATGGATTAATAATCTATGATGACATATAGCATCGAGATTATTTAATAAAAAAACATACGGGTCAGTTTTATGGACTGCCGATAGGAAACTAAGTAACTGTGACGTTTAATTGAAATTTTAAGGATTTACTGTCTGTCCAGGCGGGATTTCACTGTAAGGGAAAGATCGCGGGTTCAAATCCCGCCTGGACCATTTCAATTTTTGCTATCTTAATCGATTTTGAATAACTGTGACGTGTTCGGTGACAGCCCAAGCGTTCGATGACGATGGCGCTTCATTTTTTGTTGTTCACTCAACGTGCCTAGAAAAGTTGTCACTTCAAGAACTGTATGTCAATACCTGTGTTCATTTATATGTAGGTTATCTATTTATTATTTTATGGATTTATTTTGTTTCTTTTTTATAAATACCTATTACTCTGTGAGTGATTTTGATATTTAAGTAGCACTTATATAGCGAAATATTAAAAAATATGTCTGGTGTTCTTTAACATACATTGCATCTTTCGCATCAAATAACGCTATGACTTTGTCAACTATAGTATAAGATATATTACTAGTTGTATTTAGATTTGTGAACGAAATAAAATAAAAACTATATATGCGAATATTTTCGACCTTAAACCCAAAATAAAATCACCTGATGAATATTTACGTATCCATTTTATTGGAATGAAAAAGTTTACCTCTCGAATGGAATCGAGGTCTATTGAAATGAAAATGCTCATATCCCACCTTTTGTTCGGTCAGTGTTTATTTATTCAACACAATGGACATTAGACATATTTATTTGTTTGTAGGGTATAATATTAAATATGTTTTGTTTTATGTAGGTCAATATTTGCATAAAACAATTCTATAAATATCACAAAGTGTGAAAACTGGACTATTAAAATAAATATTAACAGCCTTGCGTGACAATTTATACATTGTTTTTTACCTTAAAAACAGGGACTTTACTTTTTGCCCCTGTAATATAAATGTAGGAATAAGTGTGTATGTATACTGTTGATTGAACTTGGTGGAACTTATTGTTACATAATATTGATGGATATTGACAATGTTAAATTATAATATAAGCCTTTGAGAATGCCATAAGGCGAAAGCAGTCAGGATCATTATAAATATCGTGGAAATGTACAAGTTATCAATTATCAATATATTTTTTTTTTATATAGGACACGTCAATTGGACTTCGCCTTGCCTGATGGTAAGCTGAAGGCAAAGTCCCAGAAAAGAGGGTCACCATTACTTACACATACCGTGTGACAATGGTGACACTCAGCTTGACGGCCTCTTCATATGCTTTTTCATGCCCCGCATAAAGGACCCGGGACTGTAGGAAGAAGGAAACACGTGAGCTGGTAATGAATTCCAGGCCTTAATGGTGCGACAGAGGAAAGAGTCTCCGAACCGCTTGGTTCTTGATCGGATGTTTTGCACCGTGTGCGGATGACATATTCTAAGACCTGCACGTGTTGTCCTGTGTAGGAAAGGGGAGGGTGGGACTAATTGGAAGAGCTCATCAGAACACTCCCCATGGTACAGACGGTAAAATACAGCCATGGACGCAACATCTCTACGCATCTGTAAAGGTTCTAGGGTGTTCGTGACCTCGGGATTCCCAATGATGCGGACCGCACGTCGCTGCAACCTGTCGAGAGCATCTAGTAAGTACTTTGCTGAACCATCCCAGAGATGCGAGCAGTATTCCACACAGGAGCGAATTTGTGTCTTATATAGAAGACACCGCTGCTCCGGCGTGAAAAATCGTCTCACTCTGTTCAGGACTCCAAGTTTTCGTGAGGCTGTTTTGATGATACTTTCGATGTAATTTTTGTTATTCAGGTTGCAGCGAACATCCATACCTAGGATATTGAGATTGTCCTGCAGTGGCAGTGGCGTGCTCTGGAGAGTGGGGAGGGGAAGGAAAGAAGATACTTTTGCTGTAAACGCACATACCTGCGTCTTCTTGGCATTGAACTCAACCAGGTTCTCAGAGCCCCATTGAGAAATGTGATTCAGGATCCTGTCAAGCTCAGTGACAAGAAGCTGCCTTTTCTCTGCGATATCTGACTGCTTGGCCGCAGGATGTCCATGATAACTCCCATGTAAAGTGCTATCGTCTGCATAACAATGAACATATATGGAAAAAAGTGTTTGTTTCGTTGTGTCAATAATGTTGGTGTATGTTAATTTTTCATAATTAAAATGTACGTAAAGGTGAGTTAGGAATTGAATTCCAAATTTTTACATACGGCCCGTTTCTTCTGCAGCAAATTGCCGAAATTCGCCAATGTCAAACTAAATGTAAATGTCAATAAAATTAATCTTTTAAAAATAATTGTACGATACCCTATCATTTCTTTTGCTTCTTTATATCCAAAAGTTGGCTGGAAGAAATCGCTTTTAGCGATAAGGCCGCCCATTGTATATTATAATTATTGTTAAATTGCTATCTTATAATACTTTTATGGTGTACAATAAAGAATATCTTATCTTTTCTTATCTTATAATGGCGAATGTCAAGTATTTCAATAAATTCTACCAGAGCCACGTTAGCCACGCCAGTAAATTCGTTGCTTCGATCTGGACGCGTGATTGAATTTTAGGGGGCATACAGAGCTGACGTCTATATAACGTCATCGTTATGGTAGAGGTACTGAGCCCAATCATAAAGTAAACAAAAGGAATACTTTTATACGTTTTGTTTGAAACTGTGAATTTTGGGTCTTTTGACATTATCTACTTGTAACACCAAATTATAGAGATCTGAATTATATATAATGCTAACTACATACACCCAAAGAGCTTAGAGTGTTACACAGAGCTGTACAAGTTGCAAATATGGCCTCTCATGGGAATACTGCTGCTGTAATGTAACTTATGGGTATAGCTTCTGTATACAAGCTCATCTGACTTGGTACAAAACGCTCTTTGATAGCCGATAATTGTAAACCCACAAGCTGTATTAAACCTCTTGATCCATTTAGAATTTTTTTATCCTTATAACCTCTTTTATATCTGACTTTTCAATTATAAGTGCAATTCACAAAAGTCCACCTACTTAATAAAAACTAGTACGTGGTCATCATTATCATCGTCTCAGTGTTAGTCCCGGTCATATCCGAGGCTTTCACCGCCGAAGCTGAATTCGGAGGTGAAAGTCTCGAACGCGATCGGGTCCGCTTTCCAGTTTTTATTTTTTATTTTTGTATAAGTAATATAAGTTCCACTGTTCTTTAAACAACACTTCAAGTTACCATTGAGTGGGGTGTAGTCAATTTGACGAACTTATTATAAAACAAAACTTTGGCGTATTTGGATAATTTAGGCCCATTTTTTTATACCACTTAGGTGACAGACAAGTGCAGGGCCCACCTGATGGGAAGTGGTTAATGTGGCCTATGGACGTATGCCAGTGGCGTTATACTCGCGTTACCGACCCTAAAGAAACCTTCTGATGCCGCTCTTGAAGAACCCCATATTTTAGTCGCTTGGGAAAACCACAGCAGGGAGTTCTTACATTCCACAGCTTGAATGTACGTGAAACGCCCATATTCTAGAACGACACAATAAATCTCGATTTATCTGAGGACAGATTGACAGATTTAACTGATTATCTATAGTTCAAATTCAAATTCTGTATTTATCAAAATAGTGCAACTTAATTACATCTTTTTGACGTTAAATTCTGCTTAAAACTAAGTTTACCACCGCTTCCTAGGCGCTAGTAGGGAAGAAACGGCGCAACAAACTCCACTGCGGCATTTTCGAGACCTATCTGTCCTCAGATAAATCGAGGTTCAGAACTGAGTACCATTCTAGCATATGGGCCTATGTCTACAAAACTAAAAAAAAATGGCTAACTCTGTTGAAATTGCTGACGACCTTGAAAATTTTGCAATATCAAAAACATACATATCACTTCCCCCGGAAAGCTGCTCTAGAATTGTTCGCATCACCCCGACATCTGTTACCATTCTACACATTAATATCCGCAGCATAAACTGTAATATTGACGCTCTTGCTGCGCTTTTGGAAAGACTTAACGTGAGATGCGATATAATCCTGCTAACTGAATGTTGGCTGAGTACGGTGACCACCGAATGTCCACACTTATCTAGTTATACGGCCCATAAAAGTAGTTTTAAGAATCAAAATGATGGTGTAGTAGTTTACCTTCACTCTCACCTTAACTGCTCGGTAACGGAGGAAGTGATAAGTGACGCTAAATGTCTCCTCATAAAATGCGGTGCGGAACTTGCTGTTGCTGCAATTTACCGCTACCCATCAGTAACAGACACAAAACCATTCCTACACAGCCTTGATTCCTTCCTAACTAAAATGGCTGGGATAAATTCAATCACCATCATCGGTGACATTAATATCGATATCACGCCCGCAAATAAAGACGATAGCTCTGAAGAGTACTTGAATATAACTGCATCCCACGGTGTACTACCAGCACACGTACAACCAACTCGAAAACATAAATGCCTAGACCATATTATGTTAAAGAGTAGAAAAAAATCTATAACAATCGTTCTTGACGCCCCACTTACTGATCACGTCCCGGTTCTCCTCCACACTGAGCTAACAAATATCAAGCCTAAGTCCAAGACAAATAAAGAAAGATTTAACCTACTAAAGGCAGTCGATGATATTAAAGTTACCAATTTCAATAAAATAATGTCTAGCTCAAGTCCCAATGAGAGTGCGGAGATGTTTGTAAGTAATCTTGCATCAGTGGTAGAAATGAATACCGAACTAACAAAGATTTCATACTGAAAAAGGATCACAAGCCCTTGGATCACACCAGGTTTACTGAAATGCATACCAAACAAAGACACTTTACATAAGAAACTCAATAAAGACCCTGATAACGCGACCCTAAAATTAACGTACAACCGATATCGCAACTTTTGCAATAACTTATTAAAGAAAATTAAATGCAAATACAACCAAATAGAACTGGAAAAGCACAACCGTGACCCTAAAACTACATGGAATATTATCAAAATCATTGCTAACATGAATAAGTCTTTGCAACCCTAAACGGAGCTCTTAAATATTGAGGCAGATCCTAGACTTTCCATAAACCATGTTAACAATTACTTTGCGAATGTAGGTAGGGAGCTGGCCTCGGGAATCACACAAACAGTGAGTGAAAGTACAAAAAAAATACAATAACACAATCACTAATTCTTTGGGTGATTCAATGGCTCTGTTCCCACTGGATGATGCTGAAATCAGTTCAATTATCATGAACCTTCGCAGCGATAGCGCTACTGGTACTGACAAAACCTCAGCTACTTTTGTAAAGGCAATCGCCCCCTTTATTATTGTCCCACTCAAATACATTCTTAATTCCTGCTTGACTAGTGGAGTGTTTCCCAGGGTTTTCAAGGGTGCACTAGTCCATCCTATTCATAAGGGGGGTGATAGAAGCAGTGTCATCAACTACAGACCAATATCTGTCCTCACTACTTTAGCGAAGGTTTTTGAAAAAGCCTTAAATTCCCGACTGATGCAGTATCTAGAAAAAAATAATATACTCTCTAAGAATCAATTTGGATTTCAGAAGAATAAATCTACAGAAGATGCAGTCTTGAAGCTCACTAATAGCATAGTGAAAGCCCTAGATGACAAAACCAAATGCCTAGCTATATTCCTTGATCTTTCACGTGCCTTTGATACTGTTTCTGTTACTATCCTGGTAGAAAAGATGGAAAACATTGGAATTAGAGGCGTGGCTCTGGATCTTTTCAAGTATTATTTGACCGATCGGAGTCAACGTGTGAAAATAGATTCGTTGATGAGTGATGATGCTCCTCTTTTTGATTTCGGCGTGCCGCAGGGTAGCGTTCTTGGCCCCACACTCTTTCTTATTTACGTCAATGAGCTCTGTCAGCTAAACATACCTAATTGCCAAATATTTTCTTACGCTGATGATACGGCCTTATTGGTTCGGGGAAGGTCTTGGCATGATGTCCAACTTAATGCTGAAAATGCCCTAAAAATAGTTATGATATGGCAAAACAACAACTTATTGACACTCAATCTCAGTAAGACCAGGTACGTTACCTTCGCTGCTGGCGTCCAATTTCTACCAAAGCCTGACTCCATCTCCATTCAATCTCACGTCTTACTGGCCCAAGGAATTCCTCATGTTCTTGCAAACATATAGCACGTTCGGCAAATATAAAATATCTGGGTGTCCACATTGATTCTACCCTAATCTGGCACCCACACCTTAAGATACTCGTAGGAAGAGTGAGAAAACTCATCTTCGTCTTTAAACGACTAAGATCAACACTACAGCGCAAAACCCTTCTAACTGTTTACTATGCCCTAGTCCAGTCTCTTTTTTCCTACTGCATCACTGTCTGGGGTGGTGCCTTTAAGACTCTAATGCTTGGAGCAGAGAGAGCACAAAGAGCGATACTAAAGGTCATGCTTAAAAAGCCGCGACGGTACCCTACTGAAGACTTATACAGCGACACTGGTGTTCTATCGGTCAGGCAAATGTTTGTCTCCCAAGTAATTTTACGACAACATGCATCCACACAATATCTTATTGACAAAATTAGAGACAATCGAAGAAAACACAATGTGTGCCCTGCTGTGCCTCACAGAACTGCGTTAGCCAGTCGACATTTCTCTGTTCTCGGCCCTCGTTTATACAGATTAGCATGTAAACAAAACAATAATCTATACTCTGCACCTATTGTAAAGTGTAAACGCTTAGTTAAAGACTGGCTCCTAACGCAGGCCTACGCTGACATGGAGAATCTACTTAAACAGATCATTTAGCTCCCATTTCAAAACTGTAAAACTTCTATACAAATCAACAACCGTTACACCTGGTAATTTATTTAATCTCACAACTGTTGCAACATATAATAGTATATTCACTCACCTTACACACTCTCACACACGCACTCATAACACACACAACGCACACAACATATAATCATACATACAAATGTTCCCATTAATAACCTAAATTAATTTTCACTCATTTTACTTTACGTACCTGCTTATTACCAGTAATACTCGTTAAGCAAAATCATATCCTGGCAGGTCAAGTTTGCCCATTACTAATGACTTGTTTTTCTAACTAGTCTATTATTATAGTTTATTGTTTGTATTAATATTAAGCATCCCATATTCTGGACGGGAGACCCTGCATCCTTTGATACAGTTTTAACTAGTACAGGATGCAGGAGATCTTTTCCACTGCATAACATCTCGTAACAAATTGTGCGTATACTTAAGTAAAACAGTGGAAAAATAAATTTGTAACACATTTTATAAATAAATTAATTAATTAAAATAAAAACTAGTATGAACCAAAAAAAAATAGTACTCTCTTAAAATTATAACAATATGACCTGTTTATAGTAACTTAGTGTGGTAATGATTACATTGGTTTTCATATAGATTTCTTGGTTCCGACGCTATCATCATAAACGCTGAGCAGAGCTTCAGGCATCTTCGTAACCTTTTAATGCGACGCTCCGTGGTCGTGGTAAAAACTTTAGCAGTTAAGGTTTTATTGCATTGCATTGATATTCTGAGTACCTCTTTGGTCTTATGGTTTACGAGATGATTATATTTGCATGCGGTTGTAAGATTATTGGTATAATTTCAGGGTACTACAAAAACATATTCGTTAGACACCAATAGACTCGTAATTTAAATTTGACAGATTGGAAAATTTTAATGCCTTGTTTTATAATAGTAATAGTGGTTTTTATAATTTGAGGTTCTTCAAGAAGGGCATTAGAAGGTTCCTACACGGTCGGCAGCACAAGTGTGGTTGTCTACCTACTAAGAAGCATAAAAAATTTGAAATTAAGAATCGTGTTGAAGCGGTTCTTTGATCTTGTATTAACTTTTCACCTTATAAGTATTTAAACTATCATTGTGACTCACATTACCATCTTTCCAAAAACAACCAGAACCGAGCCAAAACCAAATCGCGAATGGATACAGAAAGCTTCGTGTGTCGTAAACGTAATCGAGATTGAGTTCGAGTTCGAGTTTTTAGTGAGAGTTAAATCGTATAAAGTGCTAATGCTGATAAGCGTAGTAAACAAGAGACCTCGAAAGAGGGAAGATCGATATATTTACTCCTAAAAACTTGTTCACTGTGTACCAATACTCCAGTTCCTCTATGATCTTGGTGCTTGCAATAGCGCCAAAATATCGGAATCTCAAAACAATACGACATGGTAAATATCCCGATAATCCTAATGGTAAATTTTCACCTGTCGTAACGAAACGAAGTGTACAAGGCCCTACCATAATCATTGAGGCTGAAGCCAACCTCACCTGCATTAAAGTCCTAAACGTGTAGGAAAGGAGTGGGTGGGATTAATTGGAAGAGCTCATCAGAACCACCAGGAACCTCCTTCTCAACGCATCTGCAAAGGCTCGAAAGTGTTCCTCAGGATTCCCAATAATACGGACCGCACGTCGCAGCAACCTGTCGAGAGCATCTAGTAGATACTCGCGGAACCTTCCTAAAGATGCGAGCAGTATGACAGTCGCTTCCAAAAAAGTCGATATACTGGTCACACAAATAATGAAATTAAAGTCCCAAAGTGCAAACTTTGGACGTAACTGTGTATTGCCTTGAGGACGATGATGAACTGTCGCAACGGAACAATCCTCTTGATAACTTCCTCAATTTGCTTCTATCCAAACACGGGGACAAAATACAATAGCAAATGAAACAATAGGCTTGAAGAGCATTTTATATCAAAAATTGAATTTTTAGCTTTTGCCTGAGAATGAACCATGGCGACCATAAATTTTCCTTACTAACTTCCGGCCCACATTATTTCACTGAAGAATATACATTCATATTACTGTTAGCTATTCTCTTTTGTTAACACGAGAAGGCTTTCTAAAACTTTCAAGGTCGAAAAATATAAATAAATGTAGAACTTTGATCCAACTAACAGTTTTAAAGTATAATTGAAGCAGAATTCTGGGTAAGGGACTAGAATTGCAAAGTTTTAAATAAAGGACAGTACTTAACTACAGTTTTCATGGCCAGGTCCGTTTTAAGTTTATTATAATGTTGTGCATTACTTACGGTTACAGGCTATATATATATGGCATGTTAATACGATGAAGCTTACATGAGGTTAACATGATCTTAGTGTATTCAGGCTTATGTTCTGTGTGGGGATATTTATTTGTAGGTTTAGTTGGCCATAAAAATGTTAAACTGCTTTTGATACCCCCATTTTCATTTAAAACGCTTTGTGAGAGTTAATCTAAATTTATTGTTGTTTGATAACCATTAATATTTGTGACACAAATCAACGTACTAACAAGGATTTTTGGAATAGTTTTTCATAAATTTGAGAGCGATTTGACACCTAGTATTATGTATATCGTAAATATTATAAGTAATATAGCGTATCAATTCTTGGAAAATAAATGTAAGAACTTAAAAAATATAGTGCAACACACTGCAAATTCATATCCAATGTCTTTTTGATCATGATTCGAAAACTCTAGATTATAGATGTGTTATTCTTCTTATCCGATACACTCTTGACAGAGCGATCGTGATTACCTCATGATGTTTTGTCACTACCGTCTGTTAGATGTCATTCTGCTGTACTCGTTAACTGAACCTCCAATGGCAGACTTTATCTGGTCAGTCCAACGCGTAGGTGACATTTCACACGGTCTAGTGCCTTCTACCTTTCCTTGGACGACAAGGCATTTCATGGAAGAATTGTCATGACGGTAAACATGACCGAACTGTCTATCGAAAACAGACGCTGAAGATGTGTTTAAACCTTGGCAAAATGTCCCGGTAATAAAGTTCGCACAATCGTCTGAATTGCTCAATAATTCTCACTAACAACTAACGGTAGCGTAAAGTGAATGTAATGACGGGATACGTCAATTTCAATGACAATCGGTGCACTGTTGACACTTTTTCTTTATGTATCCCATAGGAAGAAACTTTAATACTTGGGATGATTAGTCATTTCTATCGTAACCCTGGTCACAAGTCGCATCTAAGGCCATTATCTCAGAGTCCGGGGTCTACTGGCCATTTGATTTCACAGTCGAATACAAATCGAATCGTTCAAAGACATTTTTTGCGTTCGGCGTGGTTTCTACCACGGTAAGAATCGACCAATAAGCTTATTTTATTTGGTGCTCTTTATGACGTACTTGATTTGTACACTTATGCTCAAAAGTCCTTAAGTACATCTACTCAAAAAAATTCAGAACATGTAATTTTTTTGTGCTATTGATCATGCAAGATAGTAATTTATATTTCAAAGTTCTGTTTGTCAATATTAGGACTTTAATAATTTCATCTTGTCTCATCCCCATTATCTTAGTGATAATAACGGTTGCAATAATTACGATGAATAATGAATGGCTCAAATATATGTAATTTATTAACCATTAACGCATCTAAAACTTCTTATATGATTTTTGCAGCTAAAAACAAAAAAATACCTCAGCACCCACCTCTAACAATAAATAATATGCAACTACGCCTTTCAACCAAGAGAAATATCTAGGGTTGTTGATAGACGATAAATTGAGCTGGAAGCCGCATATTAACTACGTAAAATCAAAATTAACATCCCAACTGGGAGCCGTACGCAAAATAAAAATAAGCACAATTATATATAACTCTTTAGTAAAGACACACCTCGAATATTTAATTGAAATATGGGGTACAGCTGCCGTTACAAATTTAATTTATTTACAAAGAACTCAAAATAAAATAATAAAAGCACTATTTCGCTATCACTATCGGACTCCAACAAATCAAATATATCACGAAACAAAATTACTAAACATAAAACAACTATACATATACACGACCTGCATTTTAGTTAAAAAAATTATAACTAATTCGATCCAAACTAATATACAGTTATCAGCTAAAATGGGCAACTTGACAGAATAGGTATATATCGCCCTTTCTGTTTCAAAAATCCTAAAACATTCCTTGATGCTTTGGACACGTTGTTAACCAATACCAAATCGCGGCATATCATACTAACCGGAGACATAAACATCGACACCTTAGATACCAATAATAACGACGTTAGAGATTATCTGGAAATCATTGGTTCCCATGGCTTACATCAAGGCGTTGACATCCCCACGCATGGTCATACCTGCTTAGACCACTTCATGTGCAAGCTAGAGGGCGACCATCAATGTTTTTTACTTGAAACAGATATCACAGACCATTATCCCACGTTCTTGACCTATGATAGTGCACCCTCATCAAAACCAACCATTCACAAAAACATAACTAGAACAAAAATAAATTATACCACTCTGACTGAAGCTATAAAATCAAAAGACTGGACATCCTTTCTAAAAATTACAGACCCGAACTTGGCCGCGGAAATACTAATAAATACGCTCCAGACTCTTATAACCCAAAACTCACACACAGCTTCTTTTGCTAATCGTTAACAACCATTAAAACCATGGATTACAATAGGTGTTATCAAATGTTTTAAGACTAGGGATAAACTTCACAGTATCTCAAAATTGAATCCTTACACAACGCCGAAATAAAAACGCAGTACCTAAACTATCGCAATACTTGTAACTCATTAGCTAAAAATCTAAAAAATAACTATTATAAGGTAAAATTCAACAAACATTTCAAAAATAATAAAGGGACTTGGGATACTGTGAAAGAATTGTGTAATATTAAGAAAAATCACTCCAGAGCATCTAATCTACTTGAACTAGTGCCGGATTCACCTTGTGAATCACTTAATATGGTTAATCGATACTTTACCTCGATTGGTAGAGAACTAGCTACAGACATCTTAAAAAGAAATGGTACTACTGAACTGCGCTTAGCAGAAAAAAATACTCCGTCAAGCAATGTTAGTTCTATGTTTCTAGATCCAACAGATCACAATGAAATTAATAACATTATCATGAGCCCAAAGAATAGCAGTGCCCCAGTTATGGATAACATTCCAAATATTGTACTAAAAAACTCTCGGACGATTTTATGCACTATGATTGCTCATCTGTGTAATCTTAGCCTTACCACTGGGATTTTCCCAGCAATTTTCAAAGAAGCAGCTGTCGTGCCTGTGTTTAAGAGTGGTGACGCAGAGACAATTGCTAACTACAGGCCCATATCACTACTGAGTGCAATTAGTAAAATTATGGAAAAAGTAGTTAACAATCGTCTAATTAAATTCCTCGAAAGCAAAAACATTCTAGCAAGTACCCAATACGGTTTCCGCTCGGGTAGAAATACTGAGGATGCGGTAGCTAGGCTCTCGGATATCGTTACAAAGGCAGTAGACAAGGGTGAAAAATGTGTTGCCATATTTTTGGACCTCCAGAAGGCATTCGATACCGTTTCAATACCAATTTTATTGCGCACTCTGGAATACTTGGGCATAAGAGGTATGGTTCTGGAGTGGCTCCGAGACTATTTGGATGGAAGAAGTCAGGTGGTTAAAGTAGAAAACACTTATAGCACTAGCTTTCCGGTTACGTACGGAATTCCGCAGGGTAGTACCCTCGGTCCAACGCTATTTTTAGCTTACGTTAATAGCCTCTGTAAACGTCAAATAGATAACGTGGAATTACTGGCTTTTGCAGATGATACCGTATTGATTTGCCGTGGAAAAACATGGCCACAGGTCCAAGTATCTGCTGAAATGGGCCTCAAACGAGTTAGCCTTTTGCTTGATGAGCATTTACTAACTATTAACGTAACTAAAACAAAATATATTTGTTTTAGAATAACGGAAGCAACTAGTTCAATGTCAAATTTTTCTATTACAGCTCATACTTCCCAATGCAAACTCGAAAATAGTGGCTACTGTGACTGCATTCCCATTGCCCAGACCGATACCCATAAATACCTGGGAATTATCATAGATTGCCATTTAAATTGGAAACCGCATATATCGTCACTTAGCAAAAGAGTACGTAAATTACTTCCAATTTTTAAAAACCTACGCGAAGCTGCGGACTGCGATCTCATAACTAGCATATACTATGCCCTTTGCCAATGCGTTCTGTCTTACTGCTGCTCTATTTGGGGTGGAGCTGCTCCAACTCATCTGCTTGAGCTGGAAAGAGCCCACTCAAAAACTTTATGAAGAATCGCGTTTCCTCACAGTTCGCCAATTATACATCTACTGTACAGTCCTACGTCACCATAAATCTATCGATCCATCAAAGATCTCACTGAGTAAAAGAAGAATTCAAACACCTGTTCCCTCCTTTAACACAATGTTCGCTCGACGTCAACTGTATTACATGGGTCCTTTCATTTATCGGTTCGTTAATGATTCGAACCAAATCTACAAAATGCCTAAGTTTAGGTTAAAATCTGTACTTAAAAAATATCTAATGGCCCATGATTACCTTAGCATAGAAAAAAATCTACGAGTATAAAGCAAAAACCACTAGGAACTTGAATCCTTACATATCCAGATGCACATTCGCATACTTACACATACGGTATACATGCAGCCGCAAACGCCTAACCCTCACACCTACCCACACACATAGGTACTCAACTCACACCCAAAGACAAACAAGACATATACGTACACATCCACGAACATATGTATACATAACACACACACACACCCACACCCACACCCACACACACACACACACACACACCCACACCCACACCCACACCCACACCCACACCACACACACACACACACACACACACACACACACACACACACACACACACACACACACACACACACACACACACACACACACACACACACACATACACATACACATACACATACACACACACACAGACCCACACACACACGTATTTGCACACATCCTTATTTATAAATTATATAATTATGGCCAGGGGTGGAGGGTTGGTAGCCTGAGACACAGGATTCTCCTAGTTCAGGTACCAGCCCGCCATAATTCTGATTGATCCTTGTACTAATTTATTAATTACGTTCTACTGTATTTTATTTGAGATTTCTTATGTGAACGGTTTGGTGAGAAATAAACATTATTATTATTATCTAAGAGGGAATCAATTCACTTGCTAAGAAACAAAGACAATTTAATTTAATTTAATTTACAACAGGTTAATTCGTCCACGTACTAACTATGGTAAAAAAACGATATTATTCGATGGAGTACAGCTTTATAATAAACTACCTGACAACATTAAAAATATTGATAATTTGAATGTGTATAAGGGTAAACTCAAAAACTATGTACAACAAATGTAATCATCTAGAGGAGGCAGAATAGAGGAAAATATTTATTGTAAATTTCAAAATTATTGTAAATAGAAATAAATGTATTTAAACCTAAACCTAATAATTACAATGATTGTACTTGGAGACACTATTTAACAATGCTTGCAAATTTCTAGTCGTCCACATGATAGGATAACAATATTCCTTTCAATTTATTTGACTTGTCTAGATACGTACAGTCAAGTGAAGTCAAGAATGTGAGACTACTTATCGAGCAAAGTCGGCCCCTCGGTTTAACACTGCCAAAGAACCACTAAAGTTTCAGCGTATTCCCAAGTAACAAAATCATCCTTGTTATATAATAACACTCCCGGACATTATCCTCACGTATTATCCCACGAGATACAAAGGTGCTTCTGAATGTTAACATACCGACCGAACGGAATACCTATTTACTTTTAGCCGGGTTTTTATTGCCCCGAAGGGGCTGGCAGACGCAGAGGGCACATTTCAAACGTAAAACGAAATTTTCTTTTAAAAAATGCTAATGTCCTACATATGTATGTATGGGTTTATGTGTGTAAGCCATTGCTTTTAATAGCTGGTAAATGACCGGAGTATGAATGTAGGTCAGTAAACATTGTAATTTCTACGGATGGTGTAGTGAAGTTGATGTTGACCATTGGTTGAGTCCATGGGTCAATATCGTAATATGAATATAAGCCAAAATTAAAACAGAGAATTTTGTATGTTTGTGTACGAATTCATTGGTCAGCTCTGGCTACCCTACTCACCGCCGGGAAAACGACACGAGGTTATTCTGGCCGCGGTATTATATAGGGCGGAGGTACTTCCCCAGTCGGACTGCTCAATGGGACGGAACGTACGTCCTGTCTATCTCGGCAAGATAACGGAAACTCAGGGCACTTTCTACTAGAGCTGGTTAGTTTCCAAAATTGTGGAGAACAGAGAACTGTTCCTCATTCGAAAAGTGCCTTGCAGACTCGCCGTCCACGACCCAAAATTTTCTTTGAAAGATTCATGTATATAATATTTGTCAACTCCTAATAGAATTATGTGCTATCAGACAAAACGTCAATTTATAGATACTCCGAGATACACTCATCTACTTCTAAAATATGTAGGTATTCTATTTCATTCTATCGAGTACCCGAATTACATGTATGAGGCCCCACTAAGGTCTTCGGTACACTGACGGAACACTGTTCCTGCCCCCGGTAAGTTCTATAGTTCTGCCGACCTATTTAATATTCTTAGACCATACCATTGCCATCAAATTTCAGGTCATATCATAAAAAATATAGATTCAATCTCTCCAATGTACGAAGATTGGGCTTCTTATTAAAAAATCAATTGAAAACGCTTATAAAGTATAAAATATACCATCTACTTTTATCAAAATGGTTCATGAATAAATTAGATAATTAATTAAGACTACAGAATAATAGAATATTGAAAGACTGTTCAGTGAAATATATATTTTTATCTTTGACGATTTTTTCGGGTAAATGCGTTATATAATTACGTTACTATTGACGCTTAAAATGATATAATGGACCCTCTCATCACATTGGGACGTAAAAACAATAATATTTATGTTTTCTCTGCTCTATAATGATCGTATCTTATTAATTAAGTATTTATTCAGCTACTCATGCCTATATTATATTTGCGAAAGTAACTCTGCCTGTTAGATAAGCTGATTTTGATGTAATTTGGTACAGAAATAGATTAAACCTTGGAGAAGAACATAGGCTATGCATTGTTTGATCGTGATAACCAATATCCACGCATGGATATCCGCGAGCAACAGCTAGTACTTAATATTTTATTAACATGATTATCATTTTATTCCCAATTGGGTATTTTCCTGTATTAAAAATATGTCATTTAACTGAACTTGGTAAATTAAGAATGGCTAAAGAGGGGAAAAAATTGCGTCGATTCTTATTTTATCATTTTTATCATCCACCCAATTTATAGTAAATGATGTGACTATTAAATAGTCACAATAATTTATTTCACACTTGTTTCCTTATAACTTACCGTTTTGACGTTTAGGAAAAAGTAACTAATTTGACTAGTCAGTCAAGTACCCAAATATGGTTCAATCCCAAACTTGTGCTTTGAACCTCAAGGCCTACTTTCCCATTACTCGTTTTCTTATGGATTGGGCTATCTTGACATTGATTGAAGTTACTATCATCTGGTCTTCCAACACCAAAAAAAAACCTGCGCCAGTGTTGTCCTGTGTAGGAAAGGGGAGGGTGGGACTAATTGGAAGAGCTCATCAGAACACTCACCATGGTACAGACGGTAAAATACAGCCAAGGACGCAACATCTCTACGCATCTATAAAGTTTCTAGGGTGTTCGTGACCTCGGGATTCCCAATGATGCGGACCGCACGTCGCTGCAACCTGTCGATGTCGGTGTAGGTAGAATTGAGCGCCGAAGGTCATGATGGGGTCCCTATATACTCTCCTTAATAACGTATAAAATCTGATAGAAAGTTCGAAAGTTTTTTGACTAAACCGAAAAATATTTCCTAATTATATAACAGTGCGGGACGCGTTTAAATCATGGAACTTACTTTTTTTGCTGATTATATTTACATAAGGTTTGTTAAATATTTTACCAGTCTATTTGCGTGAAAGACGTGAAAATTGAGGCTTCTGGTTAATAGTAAATTAGGTTACTAACATTTTTTACATTACAATAAAGTAAAAATAAATAAATAAATCGATCCGTGGTTCCCGGCAGAGTAGAATTTGGACTACCTTATCTCTTCCCATCCGGTATCGTACAAGGCGACTCAGGGATAGAGCTGTTTAACATCAGACATTTTTATTAATATCCGCCCAATTGAGCAGTCCGACTCCACCCTACAGAATACCGCGGCTATAATAACTTCGTGTAGTGTTCCCAGCTGTGAATAGGGTAGCCAGAGCTCACTGGAAAATTTTCGCTGTCAGTGGGAAGACTGAAGGCTTGTTCTGCTTTATCTTCTACACTGACGGCACAGAAACTGTACTTACAGGGTTGGCAGCACGACTGTGACTCCTCTGGTGTTACAAACGTCCATAGGCCACGGTAACCAATTTCCATCAGGTGGGCCGTGTGCTTGTCTGCCACCTAAGTGGTATAAAATATATATATATATATACAGCCCAGACTCAGCCTCAAATGCTTAGCTCGAGTAAACAATAGTGCCCGAAATACGGCAATAGGCTTACCCCCTATTACATGGGACCGAATTCAATGATTGGTGAAATGTGGGTGTTACCTTGGTGCTACCTATTCACCTTTGCCTAACCCTCCGGGGATAAAGGCGTGATTATATGTATGTATGTAAAAATATAGTAATAATACTTACTTACAATAACGAATACATTTTAACTAGTTCATATTTACGAAAATAGATTTCAGCAATATAATACGAGTACATGGGTTCCGGCCATCCCACTGATAAATCAATTAGTCCCCTCTTAAGTTACGTAGGGCTCTGATGGATATTCATAGCCGATGCTTTTACTTGAACACAGTACCAAAGCACTGATTATATATTATGTGTTATTGCATGTAAACGGCAATAGGCTCACCACCTATTACGTGGGACCGAATACAGTTATTGGTGAAAGGTGGGTGTTAATTCACCTCTACCTAACCCTCCGGGGATAAAGGCGTGATTTTATGTATGTATGTATGTATTGCATGTTAAGAATATATTTTGTGTGTTTTATTATACAGACCTGTTTTTACGGTACATTATGTAATATGCCAATTGTTGAAACTTTTAGTGAAATTGTTTCCAACGAAAAGAAAGTAGTATCTTTTTACTACATAATATTATTTATGTTAGATAAATTCAGTCACATATTTTGCAATGTAATCATTCAAACGTGTCTTATATTATTATGTTCCTTGAAATGTATTTCCAAGAAGTAGAATATGCTCAACATTAAATTTATATTTCTAGATGATGTTTCACAATGAAATCATTAATTTATAATCAGTAACGAAAAGTATCAATGTTACAGTTAATTAAACACTTTTATTTCATTTTATTAAGTACTTAGTGATAAAAATAACTCTCGTATGCTCCAAGGTTTTAATTACAGAGCAAAAGCAACATAATTTTGAATTACACATCTTGGCAATGAAGTTAATTAATTAACTTAAATAATAAAAGTTATAAACTGACAAATTAAAATGTCTAATGCTTTCATACAGTCACAGCTGACAAACGTAAATGACAAGACTGTCATAAAATAAAAGTCTTAATAAGACTCGAATTCATGTATATGCGAGACGAAATGGCGTTATACAAATATAAAACCAAGATTGACGTATGGTAAATAGCACTTTGCGAAGCAAAAATGAATGAGCTCAAAGGTTTGTCAAGATTGAGCAGAATATAAATATGTGTATCTCTGGAATAATTGTAATTTTACTTTAACTTAATAATATTATTATAATGTATAATTCAAAAATTACAAAAACTAATGTCGAAAATGTCGCAGTTAAATCGAAGTCAGAATTCAACCTATTCGCGTAGAGCCGGTAGATCTTGGTAAATATGGTAAGTCCATCATCACCAACAATAGTGTTTCTCAAAAGTCTTAGTTAATTAAAAAGGAATGTGGTCCAGTACCTGACCCACTCCTGCTTTAGAAGAACCTTAGTCAAAAGTAGCGAAAATCTTAACTGTCAAAAACTTTTCATGTTTGTTTTTATTACATCTTCATTCAAATATCGAATTTCATGCTTTTACCGAATTATATTTTGTTTCCCTTTGTCATAATAAAAATAAAATGTCAAGATATAAAGTACAAATAAATATTGTTTTATTTAACGTTAATGGATAGCAAAGAGAACGAATAAGTACCCCATAAAGACGAAAGCTATGCTAATTCAGCATAAGCTTAAATTATTTATGCGAAATATTTATTTGATTCTCGCTTTGTCCATTAAACTTCCATGGAATCAAATTTACTTATACTGATTCGTTTTGCATGACGTATTTTGCTTGAATCGTATCTCAGAAAAATTGTACCAGTATTATTAGTAATATAATAACCGGTATTTTTGTCACCATCAAAAAAACTTTATTTAAATTTCAGTGTTCAACAATGAATGAGATGTTTTAAAATTAATTTAAATAATGTACCTAATAATTATTGTTATTGGTTTCATATAACTTTATAATAACAGATAAAGACACGAAGTTTAGGTCGTAGGGTCAATATAGAATCATAATTATCTCTTGCAAGTTCGCAAATTATTAGCAATATTTTGTTTTCTTTTTTATTATTGATAGGCCGAATAGGCGCGCGTTAGTTGACTATCTCACTGGGGAGTATTATTAGAATATAATATAGTTTATTTACTCATAAACACGGTAAGAAACATTTTTAGTGAATGTTGTAAAAATTACATACTATCATGTTTGGTCATATCAAAAATTCCTAATTTATAATGTACTGATCCTCTTGTACTCCACTGTATATAGTGTACACGAATCGATATACTACAAACTTCATATTTAAAGCGTTCACAGTATTAAAGTTCTTTGAACTTTTGTATAGCACAAAATATATTTGCGCTTATATTTCGCGCTGGGTGAATGGAAATATTTAATCGAGTGTCAATCATCGTGTTGAATGGTTGACATCCGATTTATCCACGTCACGCTAAAGGCGACAGGTGGAGTTAGAGTCAAATTTTACGTACTAAGATAATATAGCTGTGCTTATGAAGATATTATTCTCTAAAAAATTTAATTATCAAGAATTAACAATACATCCACAAGAGTTTCTTACGTATGTATCTCCTTGATTAGTAAATGGTATAGTGGAATAAGTACGTCTTTTATCTTTATATTCTGTAGAGTGAAATTCACGATCTGGGATAAACCCTTTCGTAAATCTGACCCACAAATTTAAAACAAAACAGCAAACTAGATCTGGCTAAGGATATAGTCCAGTCAACTTAACTACACATATAAGCTTTCACCACAATAAAAACTAAGTTCACTATACCTAATTTCTGTTTATGTTTAGGTACACGGTCCTTTGGGTAACTTTCAGGAGAACGAATTGAACTCGCAGAAGCTATTGAAGAATTTTATTTGAATGTCATTCGAGCTTGGATATTCACAGGGGTCTACATACCAACATGATAGAAATACAGTAATGGATCACCTTCTACCTGCTTTGAGTGATCCATTACTTGTAGGCTGAGCGACTGGCGGGTTCTCTCTGGCTGGTTGATCAAAGCAAGTCACAGTTTTAGAGAAACGAGAATGTTTTAGGGGAGTGTTTCTATCACGGGATAATAAAGTCTATTTTATTTTAATCACATCCTTGATTGTCGTAGCAGAAGTAGTGCTATATGTACTGAACAAAGAGTAAGTCTTATTAGTGATTAGGCCAAATTTTTATATTATATTTAGTGCTTTATGTTTCATTTTAAGAAAAGAAAAGAACACAGTATCTATCAATCAATTAGTCCACCGCAGTCCAATGCTGGACATAGACCTCTTACAATATGCGCCATTTCGTCTAATCCTCCCCATTCCACTTCCTGTCTCTCCCAGCCTCCTTTTTCAGGTCGTCGGTCCATCTGTCTAGGGGGTGTCCTACTTTCGTTTGCCTTCTTACGGTCTCCACTCTAGTACTCGTTCCAACGGCCATCGGTCCTTCGACAGACATGGCCAGCCAACTGCCACTTTAGCTCGCTTGTTCTGTGAGCTCTGCCGGTAACTTTAGTACTTTGTGGTAAAACCTCGTTTCAAAAAAAAAAAGTTCAATAGTACAGTACCGTATCTACAATGTTTTGAAAATTTAAAATCTTATCATGTATCTTATATGTCTAAACCGCTTCAAATCGTATTATGTATACTTTACAAATTTTGACATTCATAAGAGCTCTTTGTATGCCTAAACTGAATAAATGAAATTGATTTTTTGATTCTATGATCCTTGAATTAGATTGCCTATTTCTCATCAGCAACTAATGGAGTTCAACTCGAAGTCCTTTTTATATCGCAATCATTAGGTTTATCCAATCCAAATGCGTGATAAATTTCCCAACGCAACTATTAGATAAATCTTATTTTTTGTCCAACTTATATATATATATATATATATATATATATATATATATATATAATCATAACCACTTTAGTTAAAGGGTCGAGTCGATGAGGTTCGTGTGTTTGTAATCTTCGTTGAGATAGAGTGAGGGCTGATATTTCTGGTCACAAAAAATGGCCAGTACTATTAAAGGTCGGTTTATTAAGCTCACTCAAATATTTGCTTTAGCAAATTCGAATACTCGCATAAAATACCCTATCTGGATATCCACAAAAGGTTAGGTAAAGGAATATTAATACTCATCGAACAGCTGTGTTTCTCGCTCCCACGTTACAGGAGACGGGTTAGTCCCGTCACCCGGTAACTTTTTCTTTTGCTATATATATTTACCGGCCATTGTAAAATAGCCCTATTATTTAGGCACTAGTTCCACATCTGTTGGCGACTTATGAACGATAATCTACAATTTTCTCGCTCATTAAATGAAAAATAGATACAGATTACGTGTGAATGAAAGAGGTTGCATGAATGAAATTGCGAATATCTTGCAACGGTAATGACAGTTTATAGCGCTAATTTTTCAAGTGGAGCTCTTTTACAATCGTATTACATTAAATGTGACGCCATCCCTGCATTTGCTCAATGCACAGCATTTACCAAACGCCAGCTACACGCCGCAAATGAAGCATAAAATTCAACGACGCTTATAAATTCCATGACCTTCTTAACACACGACCTAAAAGTTTAATTTTCACATAGTCCCAACTAAATTAGAGGCCGGAAGCGATATGGCCATATTGCAACACGTTCAACATCATTAATATTTAAATCCTGGTAAACTTCGCCCTGTATATATATTCACCGACATTGTTTCGTTACTCCAGTCAGTCACGGCATGAAAAGGGCTAAATTCGCGGTTGTCACGTTTTTAATTAATATACGAGTGGGTGAGGCCCTGGATCACGCACATGACCTTTTTGTCCCGCTTATGTGAAATTCATCAATTAATGTTGCTTTAGCGTAGAGGCCACTTTCATGTACATGTTCGTCATTGTTAGTTAAAATTTACCATAATAGTGTTTAAATAAAATTTAAACCGATTTAGAATTTTCAGAATTAAGTTTATGACTTAATTATTGTCACTTGCGTTCACCACTATTTGATATTTCATATTAGAGAACTTGATGATATTAGTCCCACGCTGCTTACAAATAGAAGAATTTATTTCCAAGAGAAAAATTTGTTGTATTTTTATAGATACTCTGCTTATACTAAGTCATAATTTATTCCGATACTTTATCGTTCGACCGTGTGCATGATTGCCAAGGTTTAAGGGTTGCTTTACGAGAAAATTTCTTCTGTATATTGAGCACTACGTAAAAGGAAATTAATTTATTTTTTTGTACAATAATACATATAGGCACAGGTATGATGAAAAAGAATAATAATATAAGCTTAAAGCAAAACTCTTGAAATTATTTTCCATTCTCAGTAAAATTGTACCCATATCAAATTGAAAATGAATAATATGCTAGTTAAACTCACACAACAAAAAACCACGGATTATTACCTTCATAAATTCGCCGAATAAAGCCGTTGTTCTAGTAATTCATTTTACATGATGATACGGAATTATACTTCTCACCTTCTCACTCTTTCTCTCTCTTTCTCTTATGTTCGAAAATATTGACATAAATCTTTTATTTTGGTGAATTGATGACAACCAAAATTAAAGCTTTATATTTTTTTGAATTAGGAAAAGAAACAAAAGAAATTGTCAGTCTACATCATCTTTGTAAAATATTTTATAAAAAAAGGAGTAAATTATTTTGTTAAGTGTCCTAAAAGTTGTTTCAGTATTGTACTGAAACATACATACATATGATCACGCCTTTATCCCCGGAGGGTTAGGCAGAGGTGAATTAACACCCACATTTCACCAATAATTATATTCATCCCACGTAATAGGGGGTGAGCATATTGCCATATTCCGGGCACGATTGTTGCCTCGAGCCTTACATTTGAGGCTGAGTCTGGGCTGTATAAATCTGTCTGATATTAAACAGCCCTATCCCTTAGTCACCTTGTACGACACCGCATGGTGGTCCAAATTCTACTCTGTCGGGAACCATGCGGCTGAAAGTGGGCTTGCATCATATACCTACTTTTGAGCTTAGAGCCGCAACCACAAAAAAACCAACAATACCATTCCTATAAAATAATAAAGCAGTCAGCAGATTTATTAGCTTATTTAAGAGCATACAGATATTTATTTAGGAGATAACAGTAACAAACAAGACTGGAACTGATTATCCTATAAATATATACTAACATCATCCATTTTCTTTACCCGGAGCATGAACAATAGATTTAAAGCTCATACTATTAAACAGTATCAAAGTAAATAAGAGCAGCCAGCCTAAGCAACCCCGTACTGTGCTTAGTAATCAGATATCGGTCTTGAGTTCTACGTTCTGTACATTGCTCTTTAAATTAACAATGCAGAGAAACATATTTACGTTTTAGCCAGCAGTGTATAACCAAATAGTCTAAAGAGAACGATTTTCACACAGCTTTAGGTAATTAGGGAGTTGGCTCTGACAACATGACGGTGGCCTTGGCCCTCGTCAGTCTCTTGATAGCAATGATCATTTGTCTTTTGCAGATCACAAACAATAAAGTAAAGAAATTAACGTGATCTATTTTTATTACATTTAACTCGATCTTTCCTATATAAGTAAATTACTAATTACTCTCAGTTATTCAATTATTTATTCTTAATAGATACGTCATGCAGGAACATCGAAGCTTTCAAAATAACTAAAACACTAAATATGCTGCTTACTCGCGTAAAGATATGTCTTTGTTATTAATTTATATGAATTATATTGTTATTTATATCAATAATGTTTCTATTATTATCAGTGACTTTATTTGCATAGCGCACTGTCGTGTCTTTGATTAAAATCATTTTTGTGTAGAGGACGGATGGACAGACATATCTATAGTTTATAATACATCATTGCAGTCATGTAATATTTTCGAAAACAAAGCCATATTTACTTTTTTTTAACAAAATTCTGTTCAAGGGTACATGAGCCTGAAAAGGCTACCGGCAGCCACGCAGTTACTTTTGCATTTTATAATACTATTATGGAAATTGAACATTAATCTCTACGGCAAGTAACATGCAAATTACTGGCGCATCTCTCGCCTTTCTCGAGAATCCGTGTAGCTTTTGTAGGCCATTACTCGTTTTTGTCTCACCTTTCTAATGTGCACATTATTTTCCCATTGAAAAAGTTCAGAATGTTTCAAATAATTGTAGTTTAAATGGTCCGAATACTAGTACGTGAGACACTGCAGGTTCTACGGAGATTAATGTATTTTCGTTGGTGGGAATTATTTTGAAGGTATATCTGTCGATTGTATTTTCGTAAAATCTATGGGATAAATAATAATCTATCTGTAGGTACCTCTTACCACGTGGCTGATGCGAGAGAGACCATGTGGTTTTAGACGATTCACGAGTGAAAGTGAAATAAAAAAATGAAAAACAGTCTATAAAGTAAATTATCTTATTTATCACATCCAAATATAATCTGTACTACTCACATTCATTATTATATTTTATACAACACCCAAGTTGCTTTGAAACGTCAAGCTATCAAATTTCTAAAATAAAACTCATTGCTAGTCATTCAAAATAATAATATGCCGAGCCGCATGATTAGCTGTTATACCGAACCACAAAAACGAGTTTCCTCTTCATGATATTAGTATAATATGCTGACGCACCTGAGATCCGCGAGGGTAGCTAGAGTAAATGGAGAGGTACTCGAGCACACGTGTTTATCAATATTATTATGTTAGAATGTGATACATTTTCCTACCTATGTTCTGTTCGTGAATGTTATTAATTCCATATTTTTAATTAAATTTATACTTACGTAATCAAAGTAAATAATTCTGTTATGAAAATGTTTAGGCGAAAATCACGTGTGACTTTTCATCAAATATTTTAGATGAGTAAAAAAAAGTTGCATTAGGATCTTAAACCAAAACTAAGATTGTAATAAATGTTCAAAGATTTTGGAAGTTCTAGTAAACCTAGTCTAACAATTTATCTCGTAATAAATCAAAGCTGTAAGTTTATACTAGTTTATAAATCAATTTGGTTATTCATTAATTTATTTTTGGTTTAATTTTGATTTATTTTATATAATTTTGAAATCTACCACAGATATTAAGTGATAACTATTTCATGTAAATGAAATAAAAATAAAACTCTAATGCAAAACAACGAATGTTCTGTAGCTTTTAACATGCGAAACACATTTTAATATATATGGATAATAAAACCGTTTCGAATTATATATCGCTTGCGATAAGAAGGCATATCGGATTTTCAGCTGATTATTTTATTAATTATATTGACAGTTGTAAAGCAAAAGATTGTACGCGAAAACGACTGTTGACAGGATTATCACTCTCCACACACTTTTAAGGTGTCATTTAGGTTGGTTTTTCTTTGACAAGTCGATGTCACTGGCACCTTTTTGACTATCGATATAATACAGTTTTATTATTTGCTTAGAACCATTCCTATTCCTATCCCATCATGTTTTATTTGCAATTAAATAAATAATGAGCTAAGCTTTTGTTTACAAGAACTCTTTTGTGTTGATATTGTTAAGCTTTCGAAACTTCTCGGTTCACTTCGTTTACACTTCGCAACAGTTCATTCTAAGTTCCATTATTTACTACGAGTACTACAACTAGTTTAGATATGTGTTTCAGCGAACTCCGAAGTAAATAGGTACAATTTAAAAATACGTACGTACGTATGATTGCGTAAGACGAAAATAAATTCTTTTACTGAAACTACTGTTTTAGAAAAGTTCTTTGCTGGCAACTAGTAGCGCATAAGGAAATATAATTCTTTAATGGCAACTAATTGCCAACAGAAAATAAAATTCCTTATTCGCTACTGGTTGCGAAGTTTAGTTGCCATGGCGGCCGAAAGGATAATTTCGACGTTAATAAAGAACCCACTTGTCATTTTAATTCCACCGAAACAGGTAACATTGAACGATGTTCACTCTGACGTAAGTAGATTAAAATACAATGTTCGGTTGTTGAAATTATTAAAACATAAATTGGCATAAGTACCCATTTATTAATAAAACGTTATTGTGGCGTTTAAACAAAGACTGGCCCGTTACGTTAATTGGCAATTCATGAACATTCAGTATACCAACATGTTCACTTTACATCAAAGCTTTGTTATAAGGCTGCCTTTGCGAGAGGGCAGTTGTCCGCAACTTTATACAACCTATCAATTTCAAAGCAACAGCGCTTTAATCACTCTTGCATGAAGTTTAACAATATCGTTTATGAATTTTCATTGATATTGTTTGAAAATGTATTGTAAGGTTCAATAAAATTAATAGAAGAAATTGAGATTTATCGGATCTGATCTTTTTTTTATACCGTTTAGGTGGCAGACAAGTACACGGCCCACCTGGTGGAAAGTGGTTATCGTGGCCGACCTTGTAAGTACAGAACACAAACTCTCCAGTGAGCTCTGGCTACCCTACTCACCACCGAGAACACAATACGAGGTTATTATAACCGCGGTATTCTGTAGAGCGGAGGTTCCTCCCCAGTCGGACTGCTCAATTGGACGGAAATACCGTCGTGTCGCACCATCTATTTTTTGAACGATAAATTGATATTATTATAACAAATAGTATTTTCTCTATTGAAATTATTTTAACTTAACACTGCAAGTATGTTATAAAAATTTAGTTTAATCAAATCTATGATATCGTTAATTTATTAGGAATAGTGAAATCCAATAAATAATTCATTTTTTTCAATTCTATTAAGTTCATACTTCTTGATATTAGTGGCTATTGTTCAAAGGAGCAGCTACCGTCAGAAGCTCTAATATCTACCTATATTTAACCTGCGCCTGAGTTTCATCCGTCAATCTGCAGTTGTATCGCCAAACTGAATACAGGCTTCCTCGATACAGGCTTTGCCTAGTGAGGAAACCATCAGATAGTCAAACCGTACCAAATCTAGTCTGCAACATTTATGCATAATGTCTTACATAAACTAATGTTATATCTGTTATACATTGTATGTCTTCTAGTTAATAAGTGTGAGCATTTTTGTATTTCATTGTGTATTGCTGCAGTAATAAATAAATTTTCATTTTTCATTTTCATTTTCATTCAGGTCAGGATGAACTGGCCCCGTATACCTTGGTGATGCCCCATATACCCCAACGCGATACTGTAATAAAAACCTGTAAATATAGAAGTAGTAGTAATAAAACTTCCACAATCATTTTACTTATGTCAGTAAAGGAATTCATCCAGTATTATAATTAAAATCCTTCCTCAAGATTTGTAGAAAGGCAATATAATCGCTCAATTAACATTCCGAAGATATAAAACGCCTTATCTCATAATTTATTAACTTAGAACAGAAGTTGGCACTTTTTATTAGAATGCGTGCTTCATTAACATAATAGAAGAAAAGTTTAATTGAGTTCCAAACTTCAACTCCACTCGAGTTAATGGAACTGAGTATTATGCAAGATCGTAACTCGCATGCCGCCCAATTGAACGCCGCGTAGCAGTAAAGATTCGTAGGCGTTCGTAACCTCGTAGCAAATGATGTTGTGATTATCCAAACGCTTTTGCTACGTATTACGTAGAAAGGTTCTAATTCAATAGAAGTTGGCTGAGTAATCTCCGCTGTCAAAACGTGATGGTATTAACCTTGACGGATGCTATAGTTGGAGGTTGCAAAATGTGCTAAGTTAAACTTGTATTTACCAATCTTATCTGCTTTTATATTAGTAAATGTAGGGTTTTTTCTTCAGCTTCCATGATCCCGATTATATTCAAAGTTTGTTTTATTTATTTTTTTATATCACTTAGTTGGCAGACAAGCACACGGCCCACCTGATGGAAAGTGGTTACCGTGACCTATGGACGTCTTTAACACCAGAGGAGTCACAGTCGCACTGCCAACCCTGTAAATACAGAGTTTCTGTGCCGTCAGTAGAAGACAAAGCAGAACAAGCCTTTAGTCTTCCCACTGACAGCACAAATTCTCCAGTGAGCTCTGGCTACCCTACTCACCGCTGGGAATACAACACGAAGTTATTATAGCCGCGGTATTCTGTAGGGCGGAGGTACTACCCCAGTCGGACTGCTCAATCGGGCGGAAATACCGCCGTGTCCTACCTCCTTGTACTTTGTAATTCGAAATCTAATCTTTCATTTTTTTATTCTGTTTTACAGGAGCGACTGTCATCTGACCTCCACCCGCGCGAGGAAAGACTACGCCAGAGTCCCGTCCGTCTTTCAACAGGTATACCGGGTTGCAGGTGAGGTTAACTTAGAGATGGGTTCCCATATACCTCTATTAACGCCTGTACATTTATCGTGGTATATGGGTATAATATAAATAGCTATATTATACCAATATGCTCCGATGAATGACCAGGCATTATATATATAATATTATTCGTACCTTCAATATACATAAGAGCTATAAAAAATACTAATAACATCGCAATAATATCTGTTATAAATAGTTTTATTTCCAGTGCAGAAAAGGTTTCCTAAGTAAAAGTAAGAAAATAATTTGTACCTGTAAAGCAAAACCCAAAATTCAAAAGACAAGGCTAAAGAACACCTAATTATATATACAAGTATCTAGTTAATTACATCAAACGGCCCAAGATAAACATAAAGATTACCGTAACATTAAAGACCTGCTTACTGCTAAACGGTGTATCGGTAAATAACATCTTATCTAGCTCAAGAGAATACACAACATTTCTAAAGCGAATAGATTCGTGCAGTAATAATCTCTACAAATTTTGATTTAGCGTGCAATTTTGCAAAGCATCAAATTATGTGTGACTCAACGTTACTACTATAAAAAAATACAAACATGCTTTATTACAGTTTGACATTTTGACCTTTGGCATATAGATACTGGCAATCATTATAAGCGAATATCGCCTACATTAACACATTGACAAGTACTATCAACTTAAATGCCATTATCTACAAGCTGGGGGATGCTCGGGTAATTATGTTAGTAATAAATCTTACACGAACCAAAATTATCAGAGTTGCCACAGGAAGGGAGCGCCAGGAAACCGACGGCGAAGAACCAAATACGCCACCACATGTTGCTAATTAATCAGAAAGTACTACTATACATACATATAGGTAGTCACCAAACTCATTACTTAACCCCAATGTCCATGTCACTGTTCACCAACGGTTAATGCGTCTCAAGTTTGAATTTCGAACACAAAGCTACAAAGAGTTCAGATACGCGAACCATAAAATAAATGAAAATTGTTATTATGACACATCAAGTCCACGTGGTGACCGCGTGACGGGACGTGTCCACGGTAAACAAACGTGTGGCCACACTGACTCCGGACGTTCGACTGACGCGACCCAACGATACAAACGCCCCACGACTATTGGTCACGGCACACGGTGAGCCCATCAATTTCGCCTGACGTTTCAATGAAAACCCTTCCTACTTTTCCCCGGGGCAATATTAGGGAGAGTCTTGTTATAATTAAAAATGTTTATCGATTGAATCAACCTTATTGAACTTTAAGTATGAAGTTATAAAAGTTAAAATAACTGTTCCGAAAGCGAAGTTAAGGTCCTATTAGTTTGTTTTATTCATGTTACTTTAAAAATTGGAATGTTAATTACGTTTGTTTTAAATATCAATATTGTTTTGACGAGATATAAAAATACAATCTATTGTTAATTAACTTACACTAAATGATTTAATGGACGTGATAATTATAATGAATGCGATCACAATAAATACATGATGTTCACTATTAAATTACTATTCCCGACACGCGGCCACAGCCGTAAATAATAATTTTACTTGAGCGGAATGTTCCAATATTTCACGTTTGACTCCAAGAAGAAATTTACCCAATGAAATCATTCTTTATATTTGTGGTTTGAACAATCAAATCTGCTGTGCGATATCAATCAATCAATCAATTAGCCCCCTGTAGTCCACTGCTGGACATAAACCTCTCGCTATGTGTGCCATTTCATTCGATAATGTATCAACTAATTTAACTACATCTAAACCAACCTGATTAAACCAATAAAGTATTGCCAATTATCCGAAAATGGTATTTGTTGAACAGAATACATTTTATACAGACTAACTGAATATGGACCCATAATGCTGTTTGGCTGTTACACTCATCATCAGTAACTATGATGCGGCTGAACTCCGATGTTTTACTTGAAGGAACTGCCAACCTGGTGATATTGAAATTCTGTAGTTGGACTAGTCGGATTTTCGCTCCAACTACCCGTAACGACTGCCACAGATGTTCGCATGCAAACCAACATAAACATAACATAAACTCACCCCTATATCCCCGAAGGGGTAGGCAGAGGTGCTAGCACCCACATTTCGCCAGTTTATGTTTAAGTCCCAATGTATTAGGTGGCGAGCCTATTGCCATTAACCGGGCACTTATAAACCTGCGATAAATATACACATAACTTCGAAAAGCATCGAAAAGTCATTGGTGTGTGCCATGGTAAAACCTGGGATAGAATCTGAGACCTCGCCTTAGCAGTCCATTACCCATACCACTAGGCTACCGCGGTTCAATCGTATGCAAACCAAATCTACAATTAAATTACACATAGACAATAAAATATAGATACAAATATACATACAAAACAATCGTATTTGGAAAAATATCGAAACCTTTTTTCGTACGTAAAAAAGAAGTAACTATTCTTGTTGTATTATTTTACCAAATCCATTAGGTTTACTTTGGGGAGTTCTAAAACACAAGTTGGGTTGGATTGATCGTGAAGTAGTATGAAAGTAAAGTAGAGAACGATAAAATGGGACATACTATCTTTTGTAAAATATAAATTGAATAACTATAGATGGGTACTTATTTTATTCGTAAAATAAGTAAGTAAGATTTATATTTTATGAACTTAAGAAATATAAGTCAGAAAATTTTTATAGAACAATCATTAACTATAAGATACTTGTAAAAAGTTGCCATTTTGGCCTTTTAAAGTTCTACAAAAGTAATCGTATTTTTAGAAAATCGCTAGAAATACGATTATTCGCTTTATATTCTACTTCTTGCTTTTTTGTTGCATTGACATAATTTGACCTAATAATCGTATTTAGAGGTTGCAAATTTGAAACGCGTTTTCGTAAACTTAGGGCGTCAACCGATTCTACTAGACTTTAACGTTTTTGAAGATCCATGGATACTACACAACTACTATATCTAATATAATATTATTAATTAATTATTAATATCATATTACTATGATTTATAATACAATAATTATAGTCAACGAGTATTCAGTTTATTATAGCGACATGAATCTACTTAATATTTGTTATACTATTCCAGGGATGATGAACTAATGGCACGCAACATAATTTTTTGGACACATCACCACACCAGGTATTACGCAGAAATATAAATTGTTAGATGCGACGAACGAAGAGACAGACAGTTTTCCAGAAAGCATAATATATAAAAGTGGACTATGCCATATCAATGTTTGTACCAAATTTCTTGAAAACTGTTCTAGTTCAAAGTAGTTTCGGTGTCAAAGCGTAGTATACAGACAGAATTACTTTCGCATTTATAATACTTGTATAGAGTATTAATGATACTAATATTCACGAACTTGATACTATCTGCAGTTTACACGAATATTACTCATTGAAATAAAACCATTTTGTAACGGATTCTATGGTGATTTATTTGTTATTATTTGCATTTAGCCCGATGTTTGGCTTCAGTCTCATGTGTTCTAAGATGGCCCCCTGGAAGAGACATCAGGATTTTTCAAACTTGTCTTGTTGTCTCTCCCTCGGCCAAGGAGATATCAAAACTTAATGTTAAAATTATATTTCAAGTACACAAACCAAAATCACAGTTATCTACCAGGTAACTTAATGCATACGGTGGTTGTACCTGTCATTAAAAATAAAGCTGGAAATGCCTCTGACATGTCCAATTTCATTGGCTAATATTGTGGCTAGGGTGCTGGACAGTCTGCTTGACAAACACCTGGCTGAGCACACCCAACTCCATGACGCCCTGTTTGGATTCCGACCTGGGTTATCAACTGAAAGTCCAATTTTTTGCCTCAAGCAGAGGGCTCAGTACTACACAGACAGGAAAACGCCGGTATTTGCCTGTTTTCTGGACCTGTCAAAGGCATTCGATTTAGTGTCCTATGAGGTTTTGTGGCACAAATTGCAAAGCCAAACGTCCCTGCCCGTGGAACTGATTAGGTTATTCAAGTACTGGTACGCTCACCAAACAAATAGTGTTAGGTGGGCGGGAGCGGTTTCTGGACTATACAGGTTGGAATGCGGAGTGCGACAGGGTGGGTTTAGCTCTCCCCGTCTATTCAACTTGTATATGAATGATTTAATACAGAGGCTCAGCAGCACCATGGTTGGTTGTCATGTCGATGGAGTTTGTCTCAACAATATCAGTTACGCGGACGACATGGTGCTGCTGAGTCCCTCCATCGGTGCATTGAGGAGCCTGATCACTGTATGCGAATCCTATGTGGTGACTCATGGGCTCAAGTACAACGTCAAAAAGAGTGTGTACATGGTGTTTAAAGCTGGTGCAAAAACTTTTATGCATACACCGGTACTCTCATTATGCGGAACTCCACTGTGTAGGGTCAGCAGCTTCAAGTATTTGGGTCACTGGGTCACCGGGGACTCGAAAGATGACTGTGACATTGATAGGGAACGGAGGTCGTTAGCTGCCCGTGCTAACATGCTCGCCCGCAGGTTCGCACGCTGCTCGCAGCCAGTTAAGATCACGTTGTATAAGGCATATTGCCAATCTTTCTACAGTTGCGGCTTGTGGGTGAACTTTAAGCAGCGGGCATATAGCGACCTCCGCGTCCAATACAATAATGGTTTCAGGGCAGTGATGGGGCTGCCGTGGGGGTGTAGCGCGTTGGGCATGTTCGCAAGCCACAACGTTGACAGCGTCGCGTGTATTATGCGCAAGCGCTGCACGTCAGCTCTCGAGCGCCTGCGGGGCTGCCCTAACGCTCTCCTGAAAGTGTTTGCGACGAGGTGGGACTCGCCACTGCTCGGGAGGTGGATACGGATTCACGCCATAAAGGTGTGAATCTGTCTCCTCCTTCCGCGTATTTGTATTTTTATTGTTGTCTCTATTTTTGTTTTTCATTTTAATTCATGTCTTACTAACATTAGATCGTAAGGAAATTGTTACTAACACCTTTATGGACCCCGAAGTCCGAAATAAAATTATTTATTATTATTATTATTATAAGTACTCGTATTTCCCCTGTTACAGCTCTGTCAAAATTCACTCGGACTCGTTCTGATGTCTCCCCGGCCTGGGGGGAGTCAACAAATCAAGACTGAAAAAATTCTGGTGTCTACTTCAGGGGGCCCGTCAGAGTCGACACGAGAGTGAAGCCTGATGCGACATTTCAGCTACTTTTCAGCAGTCATGATCACGGAGTGACTAAAGAAGGATGGAAAGATAGGAGTTTTTTTTTTTTACGTGCGCAAAATCCCCAAGGATACCTCCCCACCGGAGCCGGTGGAGGAGGTTATGTCGGACTCGAACCGACTAAAACGCACGCCGCCTGTGGGTCGTTTTGGCGCCACCGCCGCGGTCTGCTTCTGCCAGGGTGACAGGCGGATACACCTGTCACTCCCAGGCCGGCGCTCATGGGGGGCGAAGGTCGAGTTGCCTTCGTACGCGGGCAGCTTGGCTTGCGATCCTTCGTCGCTCCCGCTGCCGCTCCCGCCCCGCCTCCTCCTTCACGAGCATTACTTGCTCGCAGAAGGAGGCGCCGGCCGCCCACGCATCCACGCAGCGGACCATCGCCGCGAGCAAGGTGGAGAGCGTGAGAACTCTCACTCCCAGAGCCGCCACAAGCTCCCGCCTCGGCGTCTCCCACGCCGGACACTCGATGAGCGTGTGCGGACCTGAGCCCTCGCTCGCGTCGCAGTGATGGCACTCGGACGTTGGCTCTTTCTCCATCCGACGCAGATACTTTCCGAAGCACCCGTGCTCGGTGATCATCTGCGTCAGACGGTACGAGAGGCTGCCGTGTGGCCTCTCTAGCCACTCCCCCATGATGGGTCTTACCGCCGCTACAACGGCGCGCCCTGGAAGGATAGGAGTTGTCACATAGTTTGAAGTGTAAGTTATCTCAAAGTATCCGAATTATGATGAATTGTTGGCTACTATATACGTGGAATGAACTCAATGCTATTTTTTTATCATTAAATCTTGCCTTATTTAGCTTTTCTAAATTTCATTAAAATCATGACTGGGTCCTAGTCAGGTTCGTATCAACTATCTTCTCTATTAATATGAAAAAATCAAAATATAAAAATAGAAAATAATGTCTACTATATCATAATTCATAATTGATGGCACGTGTTTAACGTCATTTAACTTTTTTATTTAATGATTACACGTTGATTACATGCCCGGGAAATCGGTGGTTGTAATGATTCTCCGACAGCAGCGATATTTATTTACCACAGTACCCATGCTCTGAAATAGAAGTGCCAGTGCCTCGACACAGTCGCGCAAATTCTCCTGCAGGATGCGAAGCTAAGGATCCAATATGGAATTCCCAAGATCCAAGAATCACTGCTACGGAGCCTCGCAATTCCCGGTCACATGACCAGGTTGGCACTGCGGAAGCAATGGTTAATAACCATACCGGTCACTTCCGGAAAAACGACGGAGAACTTTAGATGGAGATATACGAGTACTCAAAATTTAATTTTAAAACTAAGTTCTGAAGTCTCCCCGGCCTGGAGGGAGTCAACAAATCAAGACTGAAAAAATTCTGATGTCTACTTCAGGGGGCCCGTCAGGGTCGACACGAGAGTGAAGCCTGATGCGACATTTCGGCTACTTTTTCAGCAGTCATGATCACGGAGTGACTAAAGAAGGATGGAAGGATAGTAGTTGTCACATAGTTTGAAGTGTAAGTTATCTCAAAGTATCCGACTGGCTATTGGCTACTATATACGTGGAATGAACTCAATGCTATTTTTTTATCATTAAATCTTGCCTTATTTAGCTTTTCTAAATTTCATTAAATTCATGACTGGGTCCCAGTCAGGTTCGCATCAACTATCTTCTCTATTAATATGAAAAAATCAAAATATAAAAATATAAAATAATGTTTATTATATCATAATTCATAATTGATGGCACGTGTAGGTCTTCATTTAACTTTTTATTTAATGATTACACGTTGATGCATAAAGGTTCGCCACCGCTGTCCTAGTCTATGGTCAGTCCGTGGTTAGTAAATTACATGTCATAGATATTAGTTTGGTTTAGGTTTAATTTTCATTCTATTGCAATTTTATTGAATATTGAAATTGGAATACCAATACTTTATTTAGTAATCCCATTCTATATTATCATGATGCGATATTGGTAGATAGAGAGAGAATTAAAAAAACCAATATTAGATAAATATTGTTCAGGGGATTATAGTCTAAAAATTTTAAAGATATGCAATTCATTATAGGCAACATTATGTAGATTCTATATGGAAAAGGAATCGTAAAAAATCCCATAACCCGATTGCAACGCTATATCTATAAAACCAAAACAATTGAACAAAACCAAATTTATAAATAAAACTGTAGATGTATGTACATTTTGTATCCATAATATTAGGATTTCCTATAATACGTTTTAAACAAGGAAAACTGTAAAGCCTTTCATGAACATTAAATTGTTTATGATCCTAAATTACTCAGCACCCAAGGGAGCAAGCCCCCAGATTTTCTCATAACGTAATTAGAACACTCGTAGCCTGACCGCCCGTTTCGTTACTTCCCCGTTCATTTCTCATATCTCAACTTCTAACTGCCGACGCTTGGAACTAATCTAGTGAATCTACAACATCTCACCCTTCTAAAACTATGTAAGTGTAATATTTTGTAAGGATAAGCAGAGAAACAATTATGGTATAGGAAATAGGATCTGCCCTGCAAGTGTCCAAATGTTGTAAATAAATCTTTTTATGCTCGTATTACTTTAACTGCTGCCTGTAGCCCTGTTCTCGTGAATGTCAGTATGGGTCATATCACTGTGCCTATGCACTAGGGTGTCTAGAATATCGAGGGCCAGATCGTGAGAGATGGCCCTGGGTCGGCCGGGGTGCGAGGGATATGCCTGTCAACCTCACCTTCGGCAACCAAAACGACCCACAGGCGGCGTGCGTTTTAGTCGGTTCGAGTCCGACATAACCTCCTCCACCGGCTCCGGTGGGGAGGTATCCGTGGGGCGCACGTAAAAAAAAAAAAAAAAGGGTGTCTAGAATACCTAAGATCCAAACCTAAATTCCTAGATGCGGGGTTTTCTACTAAAATAACTAGGTATTTAGGTGCGGTGCGTTTATTCCCCATGGAATAAATAACAAAATGCGAGCAACGACTAAGGATCCGGCTCGAAGGACCAAAAAGAATGGTGGCGCAATTCTCGCCACGTGAGCTAGTGGACTGTATTTTGCGGGGGGTGAAGCTAACATGTTTCATATGACACTTTACACAACAAACAAGATATATGTGATTGGGTTGCCGCGGAGGTGGTTTAGGCATTGAATGCAACCCAAGAAATTAGGAGAGGATGCACTAACCTTTATGACGCCACGTGCTGTCCGAGCCGGTGCACCGGTCTTCTCTTCCTGGCTCAGGAGCTGCTGCCCACATTACTAAATCACTTGAGGGACACACGAGAGGCACAATCCGATCGGTAAAGGTCTATGAAAGCGGTTAAAATCCAACAAACATTATTCATTTCTGAGAGTCGCGTGCGCTGCCGCCATTGTTTATTCTAGATCAAAGCGGAAGTCAAGATGCGGCCACTTTGACCATTGGCGGGGCGAAAAACTATTGTTATCTCACTTTAGAGGTAGTGCGGGAGGGAGATGGGTATAGGGAGCGTGTGCTCAGCGTCAACCAATTGAGACGATTTGAATTTACTACTACTGGCGCCACCATCCAGTTTTGCTCAACCAATTGCGATCAAACAAACGTAGATAGACAGTCTAACCAAACCTTTCCAACAAAAAAAGAACATGAAATTTCAATCGCTATATTTTACGTCTATTGCAAACAGACAATTTTTTTAAATAATTTTAGTATACTCAGTTCAGTTAATTGTAAATTTGTTATGTTATTACTCATTTACAATTCCATGATTGTAAATTTGTCATGTAATTACTAATTTACAGTTTAATAATTGTAAATTTTTCATGTTCTTACTAATTTACAGTTTTATAATTGTACATCTTTCATGTTATTACTAATTACCAATTTTATAATTGTATAGATGTAAATGGATGGCTAATACAGTGGAGTTATGTTAATGATAAGAGGACATTCTACCACCATGCATTGCGAGCATAAACAAACATCAAAGCGACAGAGTACGAGCGCGCAGTTGACATAGGTGTTTCACAATAAACTTGATAACTTGTTTAGCGAGCCCTCAAGAATATTAGTTTACCGTGTAATATAGTTTTGGCCCTTTTTGCTGGTAGGTATTTATTATAGTGACGTAATTCTATTAGTATGAAAGTTTTTGATTGGGAGTAGTTAATAACAGAAGCCATAATATGATACCTTTAGAAATAAACAGAAATTGATATAATTGATCAATTAAATAAAGAGTGTATAGAGCCCCATTCAAAGTAGCTTGAAGTTGGTTTCGTCACGAAAATCTTAGTAGCCCTAAAAATAAATACCCTGCAAAAAGGAATTCGGGGACTTCCGACAGATATGAAAACAGTCTGTATAAAAAGTACATACTTCACAATAGAGTTACCAAATAGGTACTATTTCTTGTTCATCTTAACGTTAATCCCAGTCGCATTCGAAGCTTTTACCTCAGAGTCTGTGGTTCCCTATACTTGGATTATTGAACTTCGATTTTTTCCATGAAGCGACTGACATATGACCTCCACAACCCAATGGTGATCGAACCCGCGCCTCCTGCGTAGCGGACGCTTTTTTACCACCACGCCACAGAAGCTATCTAACAAGGTACTACTGTCCGGATAGAATTTAAAACATAGCTTGCTGAATTGTATCGACGCGAACGGCGTACAGTTTTCATAATAACAACGCGCCTAAAGAAGTTTTCACTTCAAAAATTGCATGTTTCCTACTAATATAAACTTTGTATAACTAATATTTACACCATCTTCAATCTTATACTAAAAGTCCAGTAGACTGAAGTAAATAGATGGCCATAGGAGGAACACGTATAAGCAATTTTTCCAGTTCGTCAAAGCGTAATCGATTCTGCCACATATGAACTTGACTTGTTACTTCGGCTCGTTAATCATCGCCCAATAACTTTATATGGCATAGAAAAGCTAGCTGTAAGTGTATACAACGGATTTTTACTAGTAAAATATAAATTGTAGATGTAGAAAATTCGTTTAATGCCTAGGTATTAGGGATTTACATGAATGTAGATTTATAAAAGTAGGTGTTTCTTTTGTTTATTATGTATATATAAACGGTAAATTTTTGTAGTATTTTGGACTTTGCAACTACAATAATAAACTTTGCAACAACTATAATATAAAATGTTCACGTTTACTATTAAAAAGAAAACCAGGCAAACATTATATTGTCGGTCTGACAGATCAATGCGCGGGTATACGAAGGCCTACCATAACGTGCTATAAACATTCGTTTTCTGAGCCAGGTGCAAAGATGGAGGTTTATACTCTATTTAACGTCATTCTTTTCTCACACCGATCAGAAATCTAAAGAATATCATGAAATCCGATTAGTGATTTCACCATTTGTATTGCTTAGCAAATATAGAAAAAAGTGCCTTATTCTCTAGCTGCTATCGTTAATCATACAAAAAATTTGCTCATACATCGATAAGTTTAATGCGGATACTAAAACATATATTCTGTGCCTAAAGTTACTGTTAACAACGGCGCACTGAAACTAGTTGAACGGGTAAAGTTCCTGGCCCACTGGATCACAGAGACTCTCAAGGATGATGAGGATATGGCTAAGGGACGCATTATACGTTATATGAATGAAAGAATAGCCAATATGCTGATTCGTAGGTTTGCGTGGTGTACAGCGCAGGTCAAGGTGACCTTATTTATAGCCTACTACCAATCATTTTATACCTATGGGTTAAGCATACACAAGCTGCTTATGATACAATAGTTTCAGGACGCTGATGACGTTGTCGCGATTTTGTAGTTTGTGGATACCGGAGTTGATAGTTTTAGTGCAATATTACGCAAAAGAACTGTGTCTGTAGTGTGGCGAGAGCTTCACAGCTCCAATAGTTACTTACAGATTGCAGCATAGCGTGTCACAAAGATTGTACGTTCATGGTCAAATGGATGCAACAACATAAGTGGTATTCATGAGTTGCTTTATCAAAATTTATTATTTTAATTTCACTTTATTATGTTTTTATAATTGATTTTAATTTTACAAATTGTGTGTAATATGTTTGTTATAATGACATTGTTTTGTTGGTCTGAAATAAATATTATAATTATATATTATCATAAATTCAACTTGACCAGATCTCGTAATAGAGCTCGTTACGCGCAAAGGGACTAGTAGTTACACACCTGGTTCCCTGGTCGCACAGGCCAATATGTCAAAACATCCTATTGATGTGAAGCCTGAGTAATTTTCCATACGCAAAAAGGAGCAGTTGTGAAACATGGTAGTGCACGTAAAGGCCCACTCACTAACAGTTTACCGGACTATATCAATCTATCAGTTAATCACAATAGCCCACACAATAATAGTTCCGTTTACGGTTTTGGATTGTGTGTTTTACCGGTATTAAAATGACATTTTGGGTATTTCAAGACACTTTTCAATTTCTTTTTCTGCCATGGTTTTCAAATAAAGAACACTGAACGAAGATAAACTAAGCTATTGGCATGGCAAGCAGAATCTACTCGTATATGTTAAAATTCACGTCAAGTTTAGAGAAGTTATCGTTAGGTGTGTTTTAAGTGTCTGGGCTGTAATACGGCAAGCGGCATTACAGCTCAGAGCAATGTTTTTTTTACCAGGTAATCAATATGTCTATAATATCTGCTTACATTTTTTTTGTAGTCTTAGAACTCGTCTAAGATTGAAAATCACCTTTAGAGTTTCAAAGCAAAGGCGAAAGATAGTCTTAGGACAAATGTTATACTAGGAATGGGGATTTTGGTTAAAACTGTCTTTGTACCAAAGAATTACAAATATATTCTAAATGTAAACTGTCTTGCTGGTATAGCGGCAGCGAGTGCGCGTTAATTGGGTATTTCTGTTAGGAATACCTCTGTAAGGGCTGATAAAACGTATAGAAATAGTTCTTAAAATCATGAACACAAAATTGTAATTTCAATGACGATCTTCATAGGCAAAAAGGCTGCGGTGTGACCATTATTTAAACTTTAACCTAACGGTTATAAATAGAAGATCGATTTCTATTTGTCACATAAAATTAATATCTCCTCGGTCTCAGGAAAAAGTGAAATTAGTGTATTGTGAGTGTATTTCCCCATACACAATAATGTTACCGGGAACTACGTAATCATGGTATAGGTACATACTGGCAGCACACTGGTACTTTGATTGGCCTGATGTATTGACCAGGATACAACGGCCGGCAACAGGCTGACTGATTGCCACATAATCCTTATGTTACCACTATTTTATAAATGCGCGCATTTTTTGCATGAACGAATGGTCCGATAGGGACCAGGTCGAAAGGAATGGTCCTGGGTCAGCCGGTGTTCAAGAGACATATCTCCCAAGAAACGTTTTTAGATAGATGGATGGTTTAGTTTATTTTTTGCTCAATCATGCAATAACTACGACCGGGACTGTATAGATTTATTTCTTAACAGTAATCTAACTGTGAATCCTAGGAACCGAATTATAATCGTATTCCACGCACGTGGATATACAGTAACAGTTAGTAAATAAAACAAGAAAAACTTTTTAAATAAATCCATTTTATTGTATAGCGTTGTTCGGAGAAGTAAGGTCATAGTGCAAGGTAAAAAAAACACGATCTGGCCCTCTTCTCGGGTGTGGGGACCACAGAGTCCCCAACTCGTTCTCGTCCTCGTCCTCAACCTCACCTTCGGCAACCAAAGCGACCCACGGGCGGTGTGCGTTTTAGTCGGTTCGAGTCCGACATAACCTCCTCCACCGGCTCCGGTGGGGAGGTATCCGTGGGCATTTGGCGCCCGTAAAAAAAAGAAAGAAAGGTAACAAATACAAGTATACGACCGTTCAGTGATAAGCTCTCTTTATAACATTAGGTATAACATTAATCAAAGTAGCCACTTGCAGCGTTGTCCTTTATCATCTGCATATAACATAGCCTATCTCGGTCTTCTATTAATACCTATATTCCCTTTGCGGACAGAGTTGCTGTCTCGACCATCGTATCACGTTCCCCGTGTCATAACCAAACATAGTCTATTTTCTTTAGATAAAAAGGTATGTATATGTATGTTGATGCAAATTCTTGAACCTATATTACAAAACAATCATTTTAGTATACTAATTAGGTGTCAGACAAGCACACGGCCCACTTTACACGGTGCATTTTAGTTTCGTCTAAATGGCGCTGTATAGTAATATCCTACCAAACAAATTTACTTTCGATACAATCATTAAAAGTAAATAAAAATTGAATTCTAACATTCGATTACATTGTTTTTTTATACCACTTAGGTGGCAGACAAGTACACGGCCCACCTGATGGAAAGTGGTTACCGTGGCCTATGGACGTTTGTAACACCAGAGGAGTCACAGTTGCGCTGCCAACCCTGTAAGTGCAGAGTTTCTGTGCCATCAGTGTAGAAGACAAAGCAGGTCAAGCCTTTAGTCTTCCCACTGAAAGCACAAATTCTCCTGTGAGCTCTGGCTACCCTACTCACCGCCGGGAACACAACATGAAGTTATTTTAGCCGCGGTATTCTGTAGGGCGGAGGTACCTCCCCAGTCGGACTGCTCAATTGGGCGGAAATACCGCCGTGGTCTACTTCCTGTTTGTTAATTACAAGTAAAGTTAACCATAACCGTAATAAAAAGTAAATCTATATCAATGAAAATGAATATTGCTAAGCACAAAACGCGAGAACGATTCGACCAATTCGGCAATTTTGTTTCCATGTTCCTTGTCCCACGGAATGTTTTTATGTAAAAATAGTTCAAGGGAACGGTAACAGACTTCCACGCGGGTGAAGATGCGGACATCATGACAACGGTAAACTCACTCCTAAATATTTCCCGATACAATGAACACCGATAATTTGTGATTTATAGATTTGTCGTTGGCGATTGTACCTTCAATGTAAAGGTTTGTCGTCTTATCTGTTGTGATAAATTAATTCAAACGCTTCATAACATTTCTCTTTCTTTGATAATGTCTTCAGAGAAAAATATGATTCAAAATTAAATTCTAAAGCGAAGCCTTTACCAATACAAGTTACTCACTTCAACAGGAAATATTACCCTTTGATTTAATATCGACTTCAATTAACACCAAGCTCCATTTTATTCAGTTTGTTTGAGTAGGTACCGCTGGTATTTCTAGCTCAATTCCTTTCATTTCTCCCATTTTCCCTTTTCGCCACTTAATGCCCTTCCCCTCTGTAGGAGATAATGCGCGAGTGACATCTCAATCATCTAGTAATCTGTCATCGTCACAATATTCAAATAAAAATACGCACTTATACATTTTTATGCTGTTATGCCGGTAAACACTCTTAGAGAAACTGACGATTTTAGTCGTATCCTCCTTATGTTATAAATGTAAATTTCAGTAATGTGTATAAAGATATATGCATGTTTTTTAGTTTTATACACAAAAACGAGTAAATAGGTAATGCAGAATGGAATCAGAATAGCTGTTTGTCCACGCATCACTCAAAAGCGAATCGCCCGATTTGGTGATATTTTTTTATTACCTATCTTCTTCTTCGTCTTAGCGTTAATCCGAATTGTATCCGAAGCTTTATTTTATTTTATATGCAACTTAGGTGGCAGACAAGCACACGGCCCACCTGATGGACAGTGGTTACCGTGACCTATGAACGTATGTAACACCAGTCAGTGGAGTCACATCCGTGCTGCCAACCCTGTAAGAACAGAGATTTTCTGTGCCTTCAGTGCAGAACACAAAATAAGGACAAGCCTTTGGTCTTCCCACTGACAGCACAAAAACTCTCCAGTGAGCTCTGGCTACCCTACTCACCGCCGGGAACACAACACGAGGATATTATAGCCGTGGAATTCTGTAGCGTGGAGCTACTTCCCCAGTCGGACTGCTCAATTCGGACGGAAAAACCGTCGTGTCCTACCTCCTAACATTCATCTCGGAGTCTGGGGTCCGCTCTATCAGCCCAACAGCGGATTTGGCTGAACTCGATATTTTCCTTGAAACGACTGCCATCAGACCTCCACAAACCAAAGATGAACTTTTTTGTTCAACTTTTTAGAGCTCCAACTACCCGCAGCGACTGCCATAGATGTTCGTATGACAACCGGGACCGACGGTTTAACGTGCTCTCCGAGGCACGACCAGACCAATAATACAAATACCCATAATCAAGCAAAAGCCTGGCGCGCCTCCCCGTTTCCGGTGACGAGTTAGGGACTCTGTAGTCCCCACACCCGAGAAGAGGGCCAGATCGTGAGAAAAGGCCCTGGGTCGACCGGGGTGCAAGGGATATGCCTGTCAACCTCACCTTCGGCAACCAAAACGACCCACAGGCGGCGTGCGTTTTAGTCGGTTCGAGTCCGACATAACCTCCTCCACCGGCTCCGGTGGGGATTTTGCGCACGTAAAAAAAAAAGCATACAAATATTTGCACTGAGCGACGTTCGGCGGTTAACGGCCGCGTTCACTACTGCCACGCCACGGAAGCTGTCTGTTATTTCATTACCTATTATATTATGTTCGTAATTGTCAGGATTAGATATTTATGAAAGAAAACGAAACCCAATATGTGGCGCTGTTACTTTTTACTATGTTCATTTTATTATGGTCTATACTGTATGTTATGTTAAGTATACTGTATAGTACTGAGTTGTAATGTTTTTGTGAGGCAAACTTTCTTCAAACAACACGTGGAGTTCGCGTGGGTTGGTGATTATTTAAAAATAATGTCACTAAATTATGCGAAATGCGGGTTGATCAAAAATGATATTTATCCAAAGCGATATTGAAGTGGTGTAATGTATATTGATCTAACCGGATTCCAAGAAGAGAAAGAAGAGAAGACATAAATTGTAACCACTTTCACTTAATTTTTTTATGTAAAAAGTATTACAAGAGCGCCACTGTCACTTCTTTTTGTAAACTGGCTAATTTTGCAATAAATAAAATATTACACTGATTGAAAATACACTTTATAGTATTTACCTAACAAAATATATCTGAATGAAACTGAAACCCAGCGTTATCATATATTTACATGAAAAACCATAATAACTTCACCGAAACATCAAAAAACATAACGTTCAACATACCTTATCTTCCCAAGACCCACGTCAATAGTTACTTTGATTTTTAGAGGTGATCCTGAATACACTCCTCAAGTCAAATCTACGGAGTCTTTCCGGCACTGGGGCCTAACGACTGCTACTCTAAACATACGGTTTAGGGGAGTATGACGTCATCCTTTGTAGAGGGTTGAGAGGGTGAACACATATGGTGCGTGTATTGTACAAGTTTTGTTATGCATGGAGTTACGCTGTGGAGAATACAATCGAAACAACAAATGTATGTCAACACAAAAATTTGATTTATTCTAACTAGCGAACACGTCACAAAAGCGATTAGATTGTCTTTTTAATAAAAAAAAATATAGACTGCGTGTGGACTATAAAATGTGCGATAAAACATGCTTTTTAATGATGTATTCATTAAAACACATAGGTATACAAACATAGGTATGAACATATCTTTTAATTAAAAAAACAAACTTTTAATAAGTATGAATATTTTGCATTCACGTACGATTTTTGACGATTGCGTGGTTACGTATCAAAATACCGAAGTTCAAAATCCCGAATGGACGAAATACCGTACGGAACTCCCGCATCAGCCTTTGTTGTTATTTTTATAACCACCCAAAAAAAATATTCAAAAATCGATTTTTCGGGATATTGAACTTCGGTATTTCGTACTTTGGGATTTTGTACGTTCAGTATTTTGTATTTTTGGTTTATTATTTCTTTCGGGCTTTTGAATTTCGGTCTTTCGTACTTTAATGAAATTCGGTATTATGAAATTATGAATTCTATTCAATGAATTTATATTATGACCTGAAGATAAGATTGATTTTATTTCGTAAACGGGAGAAAAAAGATGGTTTCAAATTGCACAAGTAGTTTACTAGTCTAGGGTTGAAATATACAAACTCTTCATCTTCATTATGAAGATAGAAAGAGTTATATCACATTATACTACCAACTATGACATAAGTAATACTGTCATTAGTTTAAAGTTAGCTTGGTGTTGAGTAGTCAACTTTAATAACCAGTAACATGTCGAGAATGTACGGGTGGATTAAGAACCTTCTACCTCACAGATTTGACGGCGGCAAGCGTGCACCATTGAGCCAGTCAGCTTGTGGCCACAGCCGGTGTAATCCCAACGTCTGGTAATTAAAAGGTATGTATGTACCTATACCATGATCGCATTAACAGTCGTTAACAATATTGTACTTCTACCTCTATTCAATATAAGATCGTTGATCCATAACTATCAAAACAACGACGAGTAAAGCAAATAAATATGTTACCTACCTTACCTTAATGTATAGTAAGAACAGCAGTGAAATGGTTCAGTGGCTCAAGTAGCCACTGAACCATTTCACTGCTGTTCTTACTATGGGGACAAAAATTCGATGTAACAGAGCACTTTCATTCCATTCCACTCTGAAAGTCAACTGAGAAAAAGGGTTAAGTACGTCGTGATGAGCTGGATACTTATCAGTTTGAACCGTATTCTACTCCTTTGTCAAAGTAATCCCGTATTTTAGGGTAAAAGTACAGTTAGTAAATGTAGGTAATTTTAAGGTGAATATAGGTACTGTGAAGCAAAACGGCTTTGTACTTAACTATATACAAATAGGGCCGCAGTATGTGTTCAATGTAATAAACCAATGCAAACGAGTATCTAATTGTTACTACATCTTATGCTGATGGTACACAATGAGGCGGACCAATGTAAGCCAAAATGCGCTAGAATATTCTTAAACTATTTAAACTATCAGAATATTTGACTTCGTTAGTTAAGTAAACTAATCGTTGTAGCATAAATATTATTTGTTGGACTAATGTGTTAAGTCGGCTTTATAAACAGAAAAGTATTATATCACGTCCAACGAATATTCATTGTAAATCATGTGAAAGAAACCAAAATAAATGTGAGTATTATCGATGTTCACAATGGGGACGTGGCTGAAATTTCCGATGACAAGTACGCTTCAAATGAATAAAGAATTACTTATATATGAATAAATTCCTGTACGGCTTGATAACAACATAGGCAGAATTAAGAAGTGCAAGCTGTTACTTGTATGGGTTTAAACATAGTTGAATGAATTCAGCTTCAACTGGAGCCGAGTTATCCCGTCCTGTAGCATTCGAGGTTGACATCAATAAAATAGATACATACAGATTGCTGTCAACAACATCTTTAGTGACAGTTTACTCCGCTAGCACCTAGGAAGCAGTGGTAAACTTAGACCGTTTTTACACTATCCGGTCCGATATCGGTGCCGGATGACGGTAGCCAATATCCTATAGCTGACATCAAGTGCTATTTTCACAAATATCCGATAAAATCCGCCTGATACGTCAAGGATACGTCTATTTGCTCGATAGTCTTAAGATCAACCACACTCTTAGACTTTAGTAATGACCACCATTGCAGTTGTGGTGACTGATTGATATAGATTTTTTTTTATATAGAACACATCAATTAGACTTCGCCTTGCCTGATGGTAAGCTGAAGGCAAAGTATCAGAGAAGACGGTCACCATGACTTACACATACCATGTGACAATGGTGACTAGCGAATATGTTAAAGATAGATATATATTTCATACATTTTACAGGGAGTCGGCGATCGGATGTCGGATTTCGGAGCCAATACCGATATCGGATTGGATAATGGGAAAACGCTCTTAGTCTAAATAGAATGGATTTCAATAAGTAATAACATGTTGTTTATTGTACATTGAAAAATAGAGAATTATAGTTGGATAATATTGAGTCACTTAAAGTCGTTGACAGTGAATGCGAATATTTAATCTGTAAAATCAATTCGTTAGAATTGAGATTAATTGTATTTTACTCACGAATCGATCCTGCTCGATGCAATTTTATATTAAATCTGTCAACTTGAATATCAGACTGCATCGTATATCAACAGTTTTACAAATATCTCTTGACAAACAGCTTTTATACTGGTCAACTTCCAGCTCACTTGTTTATTGTGATTTATTTTGAAAGTCCAATAAATCTCAAACACCAACAATAATATATCATTCGAAAATGGATAATTTATTTCTTCTAAGTGTGAAATTTGCATGCTCGATATACACACGGCCGTTATGTCCAATCAGAAATGTTTAGGGAATAAAAGACGGATGTGTTTGCAATTTAACTCTACACTTGGCAAATTTACATGTAAAAAGGTACCGCTATTGTTTGGCATCCGTTAAAATATTTGCAAAAGCCCTTTTGTCAATTTTCGTAGAGACAAACATCGAGCGAATCGGGATATGGGTGTTACACTCGTTTAACGCTAACAAAGCGAAAAAGGTATTCTTCCACATCGTTTGCATAGAAATATGTGTGAATAAATATTGTACTTACTACTGGAAAAAAATATATACATATATTCACACTTGAAAATCCCCGAAGGGATAGTCAGATGTGTATTAACACCCACATTTAACCTGTTTTAATTTTTGATCCCACGTAATAAGGAGCGGGCCTATCTAGACGTTAGATAGAGAATCTTTATAAGTCACCTTCAGCTGCACCCACGGGATGGGACGAAGAGATGGGGTGGACCTGTTGGCTAAACTATATCGTAAACAAACAAAGGTAAAAATAAATACATATATCATTGACCATTGATACCTATTTGTACCACAACTGTATTAAGTAACTGTACTGTATTAAGTCTCCAGTATCTTAATTAAAACATATATTTAGATCTCACATTTTTTTATACCACTTAGGTGGCAGACAAGAACGCGGCCCACCTGATGGAAAGTGGTTACCGTGGCCTATGAACGTGTGTTACACCAGAGAAGCCACAATCGCGCTGCCGACCCTGTAGGCACAGAGTCTCTGTGCCGTCAGTGTAGAGGACAAAACAGGACAAGCCTTTAGTCTTCCCACTGACAGCACAGATTCTCCAGTGAGCTCTGGCTACCCTACTCACCGATAGGAACACAACACGAAGCTATTATAACCGCGGTAGTCTGTAGGGCGGAAACAAATCCTTTTGCTGCTTGCGGATATAATTGGTGAGCCATAAATAGTTAGTTGCAGTGAATTCTTATTGCCATCTTATTCTATTCTTACAGGCTTTGTCCATTGAGTTATATATCTGGTTGTAAATATACATGCCAATGCTCAACTTTGTATTCTTTTGGTCAACTTTGTAACAATTAACTAAATATTTAAACTAGAAAAGGATTAATGTTTATTCATTCATCTAAACTCTACCTACCTATGTTTTAACGTCTTATCTGGTCTACCGAAATGACATGACTCGTTAAACTGGCCTATTTACGAAGAGAACAAATCGTAATAAATCTCATTTAAAAGGCTTAAACGTAATTACGGAGAGCCTCACTATGAGGCTTTCTTATTTTTATTTGTATACTAGCATATTGCCGTGATTTCGTTCGCATTGCGTTAAGAATATATTAAGATATGTTCACTTCTGTAACTCGAACCTATGTGTTATACCTATTTTCATATATTCATATTGTGGAGAAAGTCTTTTTCGATTGAATCAATTAATAAATCTATTAGCCCACCGCCACTGCTGGACATAGGTCTCTCCTCATTTGCGCCATTTTATCTCATCCTCTGCCTTCCGCATTCAGTCTGTCCCAGCCACCTTTTTCAGGTCGTCCATCCATCTGGCTAGGGGGCGTCCTACCTTCCGTTTACCTTCTTGCGGTCTCCGCTCTAGGACTCGTTTGCTCGAACGGCCATCGGTCCTTTGACAAACATGGCCAGCCCACTGCCACTTCATCTAGCTTATTCTGTGACCTATGTCGGTAACATTAGTTCACTGTCGGATAGCCTTTTCGATTGAATAATACTGATTATTACTTATTATTGATTTTTTTTTTAAATTATAATTATCATATTTTTAACCATATCATAGACAAAATTCCGTTTAGCTGTCATTTGTGTTTTGTTATTCCAAGTCAGGTGCGTTTTTATACCACGTTTTATAGTGACTTGTATTCTCTCTTTAATTTGCCAAAATAAAATACTTTAACTCAGAGGTCCATCAGATTTCATATGATATGAACAATAAAATCCCATATTAAAATTAGAAAGAAAGAAGAAAGAAAATACATTTTATTATTGATGCAACACAAACATACTTAAAACTAAACAGTGTTATTTATTATATTATTTAGTGCTTGTATTGGGCACATTTAGGTTACCTCTGTGGTGTACCTCTTGCAGTAGCCCAATAAAATTACATGCTAAACTGGAAACAATCAGTCATTTAGTGCTCATTTTAATTAGTAAATAGCGTCAAAGATAAGATAATTGTGTGATGGCTCCCTGAGTAAAAGTGCTGTTAGTGCGGTGTTGTTATTCAATTTATAAGTTAAAACTTTGTGGAGTTCCATTATCATTTAATTTACCATGTTTGTTAGAGGTTTTTGACCCCTATGATTGATTCTGTCGAGTGATGCTATAAAAATACAGGATGTTATTATTTCGGATTTTAGTCGGCTCGATTACCGGATGTGGCAGGTTCGAAAGGCTTTGAATACAGTTTGTTTCTTTTCAAAAATAAAGGAAAGTCTCCTTTAAGTAAATGAAACAACTTAAGGATTCAGAAATATTAAGAAATTTTGAATTTCCATATCTTAATCGACTTGAATAGTTTGCATACTAAATGCGTTATATTTTCATTCAAAAGTTTTGAATAGTTTTTACTAGTATTGTTTCATTAAATATTGACAACTTAAAAATATTAAAATAATGCTCGTTATGCTTATTACTTAGTAATAAGTAACCACTTTCCATCAGATGGGCCGTATGCTTGTCTGCCACCTAAGTGGTATAAAAAAATTGAACTATCAGAAATCAAAAGTATATAAATGAACAACAGAACTAGTTGGAAATGTACTATAAGAATTGATGAATAAATAGGTACACCATGTCGAATTTCATTAAACTATTATTTTTAATTCGAGCAAAAACCAGCGTAAGGCTAACAAACTATCTAAATTCGTATCCAAAGTCCGTTCAATTAATAGACAGACGGCTTTCTAGCAAGCTCATCACGGTTCAATTTCCAGTGCATCAAACAAAAAATGGCATCAAAAGTTTAAAATATCCAACGTTCATTTTAATCAAATTAGTACCTACACTAACCTCGTACTGGTAGAATTAAAAGATCTTTATGCAAACATTTTAATACGAATTCAGAAATACTTATCATAGTGATAAACTGTTTGCATAGTTGCAACATTGAACTATAAAAGTACTGAAGGTAATGAAGAACTAAATAAATCAACTGCGGAAGTTTCAGCTTACGAAAAAGACAAATTGTATCAAGTTTGGTATCCCAGACGAAGAAAATTACGACACCAATTTAACTTTAAACAACGAAACCCTCAGTCTAACTGAATAAACTGTGATTTTGGATTAACTTTGGACTACTGTCGATTTAATATTTAGAAGTCCTACTATAACAACTATTCTTAAAGTAGAACTCCCAATCTTACAGCGCAACTTAACTTTGCAGTTTTTGTTTGCAGTAAATAGTTGATGGAGATAGAAACTGCCAGACATGTTTATTTTTTTTACATTTATAGCACCATTATGTAATTCTTGTACGCAAACTAGAGTGTTATTGTATTTATCACTTTCAAACGTCAGTCATTTTAGTACAAAATAAATTTAAAAAATTAAAAAATAGCCGTCACAAAAAAAACCCCAAATAGTCGAGAAAATGTTGTGTAAGTTAGCCCTATAACTTTTATATACAGTAATAATTATATATAGTAATACATATTTTGATTCAAGGCTTGTCATGTCTGGAGACCCTAACTGGTGGAGCAATTATCGAAACGAGCCAAGGTCCCCCGACAATGACAACACTTGAATCAAAATATATTTTACTAGGTATATCAAAGTTATAGGGCTAACTAACACAACTTATTGTCGACTTTTTGGGGGTTGTTTCATGTGACACAGGTTTTTTTAATTTTTATTTTATCCTTTTTAAATTGATCTACTCGTCAAGCTCTTTGATTTGATACCCATATTGAGGGAGTTCTAAAATAAAATATGATTCACCATCTTGTGGTGGCGGCCATCTTGGATTTGAAATTTGTCATATTGTATGGTTTTCTACTAGTCAAGCCCTTTCTTTTGATACCCATATTGAGGGAGTTGAGAAAAAATATGTCCTCCGCCATTTTGTTTGCGGCCATTTTGGACTGATTTATTTTCAAACATAGCTAAGAACACTCCGCACTAATACACCTTTCAACCAAAAAAAATTAATCCAAATCGGTTCATCCGTTCAGGAGCTACGATGCCACACACACACACACACACACACACACACACACACACACACACACACACACACACACACACACACACACACACACACACACACACACACACACACACACACACACACACACACACACACACGCACAGTCACGTCAAACTTATAACATCCCGTCGTTTACGTCGGGGTTAAAAAGAGAGAAGGTTAATTTTTATATTTGATCTTCAGTATAAATATTACACTAGCATTGTAACGTAGCTGCGACATTTTAATTAAAATAATTAAAACTTTGTTAATAGTGCGGAGAGATAAGAATCTGATTAAAACAAAACTTTTATCCAATTACCATGTGGTTGCGCTTTGTTGATTATAGTGATAGGCCACCAAAACACAGACACTAGTTGTCACTTTTAAGTAATATTAATTGTTTTGTCATTGACCTTTTACCGATTCCGGTCATTTAGTCCTCGTCCCCTTCCTCTTTCCTATTTAAATGTATGTGTGAGTGAGATAGGTAATGCTTACTGAAAATTGAGACATATTTGCGCACTATAAAGTCAATTCTTCGCAAAAATATAGCAGTGCAGCAGCAGCTTTCACTACATATTTTTCTCACAAACATTGGTTGAAATAAAATACTTCGTTTTATGTACGGTAAACTAGAATTTCTATTTTGTATCTGCTCCTATATTCAATACATTTCCAATGTTATTCATGACATCAGAATTCACAAATACTCGTAGCTGTAAAACTATTTTAAACTGACCAATCAACTATTTATTATTTAAGTACTTACTTTAAGACTAGGCATTTGTGCCGTTTAATCGAAGAGAATATTTTAACTTTAACAAAAAGACATAATTAGAAGTTTTATAAATTTTTATTTCATTACGTATTACGTAATTGCACTAATACCCTCTCCTTGTCGATTATCCTCGTTTTAATGAGGAAAATATTACCGAGTTTCTTCCTAATTAAAATACCTTTAGAAGACTAACTAAAATAATAATAAAAGTATTTGGAAAAATCGGCGTATAAATCTAATCCTTCGTCTTATTGTAGGTATGTATATTGTAGGCTTATAGGTACGCGTACCTTTTTTTCGTGCGTAACCCCTTCCCCCCTCTACCCAGCCGGCAGAGGTTGGACTCAAACCGACCAAAACCGTCTTGGGTCTCGGTTGGTTGGTTACCGGAGCGCAAGGTGAACCCATAATGCAATTTATCTATCTCACACTCCGGCCGACCATAGACCATCGAGAACTTTGAGATGGTCAATTAAGTATCCATTATAAATAAGTATCCTATTACAATTACATAAAATTGAAATCATCATCGATCGCAGTTTCAATATTAATAAATTGTTGATGGTGTAGACTAGAAAGTAAGTATCATGAATACTAAACGCCGGCATTGGGGACAATCCTAAATAAACAGGTTCCTTCCTTTGGCAATAACGCACACAGTATTGGTGTAATGACAATTCGTAGGTTAATTCAATAGAAAAAGGGCCCCTTTTATGGGGTAGATAAACAATTAATTAGTACCGGGCGTTTGGCTGGGTGAATGTCTACGCTTTGGAGCGGTTAATGAGTGTTGATATTTTTTAATTTGCTAAGTAATGTTATATTAAGGTTACCCTTTTTTTCATGGAAATCATCACTAATACTACCTAATCCGCGATATTACTGAAGGTAATGAATAGAATGAAATTCATACGTTCATTGTCTTTGTTAGTTCACATATGTTTCGATAGATGACTCCGTTGTCACTCTTAGACCGTATTCACATAATCCGGTCCGATATCAGTGTTGGAAGACGATAGCCGATATCATGTGCTGTTTTTACATTTATCGTATAATTTCGGTCCGATACGACCATTTACTCGATAGCACACACTAGTTAGGGATGCGAAACCTAATGCAAGCAATTTTCGACCTATTGGTATGACATAGAATCGAGTTTTTTTCTTATATTAGTGATCAGTCATCTATTTTCGCGAAAAGATACATATAAGTAAGAAAATGTCATTTAGGTCGAAAGTTACTTGCAGTCGCTGTTTTAAGACTAAAACAACGACTGCAAGCGACTACTGTGGCTCACTCCCCTTTTCGAGGACAATATGGGGAAATACCGTGGTTCCCACAATCGTGGAGATCATCATGAAATTGGAGATGGCCCTGGGTGAGCTAGGGTGCGGAAGATATACCTTAGGCAATCTCACATTCAGGCAGATACCTGTGTAAAAGTTGTAGCCGGTCGTGTCATATTCAAAAATCCGATATCGGGCCAACACAGACGCGTTGACTCCGATATCCGATGTCAGGCCAATGTGAAAGACAGATACAAATTTCATACATTTTTCTTGTTAGTTATCTGATGTCGGCTATCATCGTCCGACACCGATATCGGATCGAATAATGGGAAAACGCCTAAACATATAAAGCGGAGTGACGATTTCGGCAATAAGGTTATTATTGACTTACTGCACCTTCCTATGGCGAGAACTACCTACAGACAAAATTCCTATGACATAGACTTATTCTTCACTAGTGTCTCTAAAGTAAAGAAAGCATTATGTGATCACTACTTTGTTAATTGAGTAATTAACATGATTTATTTAAAAACTCAGTTTATAATTAATGTAATAAGATATAAACTAATATTTACAAGAATATAAAATAGGATACAAAAGGATCAAATTCCTCCCCATCGATGTCGACTGGTAATGTGCCCAAAAGGCTGGCGGCATTGCCCCGTTGGATGGCAATGCCAATCCGTTGAACGAAAAAGAGGCCAGCCCTTTGGTCATGCGAAGCATCGACCAGTCGTTTTGCTATTTCTTTGTATAGCGACCGTGCGCTCGGACCCCACGAACCCAGCGTTTCAACCCCAAACGGCTCAAATATGTAATTGTTTGTAATGTTATCATATTTTCGCCGTTTGAGGGTCTCAGCAGATGCCGCAGCAGCACAAGCGCAATCCGTCGTACTTGGAAGATGGGAAGGGGCAAGGGTGTCGACGCATGTTGCGTCCCACACCAAAGGCCTACCTATCTTCCAAGGCACCAAAGACATACCGTCCGGTCTCTTGCCATCGTTGCGCACCAAGCCAACTGGTTCAAGTATAGCTGGAACACCAGCGGTGACAAGAGCCCGGCGGATAATGTAATTTAAATGTGCATGACGTGACATGCGGCCTGCGCTCCTGCCGCATGATAGGCCGTGATGCCCAAGGCTGTCGACTGCCTCACCACAGTGACATCGATGAGGAGAAACACAGGGAGCACCCAAACGAAGACAGGCTGCAATTCTAAACGTCGTGTCGTCCAACATGGTGCCAATGTTGGACGACGGAAGGGCCTGAAGCCACACACCAGATTCCCACTCTCGCACAGCCAGAAGGCGAGCACGCTCTGCAACATTAGAGGACGTATTTAGTAACTGTTGTCGTAATATGCTGCAAAGCGGCTCATCCCAATGTCTCTGGGAGCCTAGGTTAGTGGGCAAAACAGTGTTTGGGCAAAACATTTTCCAAGCATTTATAGCTTCGGCTTTGACTGGCACTTCGGAATAAACCAGTGTGGGTATCAAGATTTTCCTGGTTAATTCCTCTGTGCCATGAATCGAAGCTAAAAAAGCTGGTAAACTTATATCGGAAATTTTACGAACACCGAGCCGACCCCAGCGCACCGGGAGCGATGCTTGGAGCCAGGCTCGGTCGTTCAAATTTACATTCAAAATTTTGCATAGGGTATTTTGAATAATTTTGTCCAACTTACCTAAAAGTGCCAAATGTTTAAAAAATTGTGATGATCGTAGAGCATGAGTTAATTTTGGGACGGAAAGACAATATCTAATAATGGTAAAAGCTGAATGTATATTAATTTGGAGGAGTCGGTCCGAAACTTCATTAAAACTTAGAATTTTATCCTCAATAAAGGCATCATAGGCTTCTTCAAGAATCGGGGCCCCTAGGAGACGGAGTGAACTTTTATCTAACACTTTCAAATTAGGGGCCAAAACATTAAATCTCGAAATTGCCAAAGATATGTTAATATTACCGTTAAGGAAAATTTCACATTTTGAGGGATTTAGTTCTAAACCAATAGTTTTAAATTTATCTTTCAGAAAAGCCAAATCTCGAAGCACTGTGTCTATATCCCCTCCTAGAGTACTGGTGCTCCATCCTAGCTGCACCACTGATATCACCTTCTCTCAATTTAGATTCTACATAATGGAAAATAGTATTTTTACGAAAAGCAGTGAATTTAGGGTCGAAAGTACTGTTCGAAATACAGTTGTCTTTAATTTGTTATGTTAAACTTTTGGGGGTTGCCTGATTTTTTGAAATGTGTAAAATCCTATAGGAGAAGGTGAATAATTGTTCCCAAGCTCCGGTAGAATTTTCCCGTACTACAAGGCCAATGCAGTCTGCCAGATTTTGCGCCACTAAAGGCCTTGCACCACGGGGAATCCTCTTTAAAATTGGTATAGAATTTTTTAATTTTGCAAGGTTCTGCCAAAAGGGAATTTGGAGATTGGACAACTGTGGTGGCGTTGCGCTTGGAAGCACATTTTGGGGCTTATGTACCCTTCCAAAATGTATTTTCACACTAAGCTCACTTTTAAAAAAACGAGCTTGAGTACAATGTAGGCAGCGTACTAAAGCATTTTGCGACGCAGAAGGCTGACTTCCGACTCTCAAAATTGCAGCACTGTTGTTATTGTTTTCTTGGGACATAAAACTATTTAGAAATAATACTTATCTTAGTTAAATATACAGGGTGTATTTTTGAAACGGGGCAGTAAGGGCAAGTACCTTAACCGTTGCAGTTACAGCAAAACGTTCTTAGAAGACCTTCCCTAACTTTTTGACATATTTTGAACTGCATTCACAGATTTTGTAAAAAACTTACAGTTGGCAAAAAAAATGCAAAAAGTCCAAAAAAAATTTTTTTATGCCAATCTATTCTATTTCATGAGGGGATCAAAAAACTCTATGAGACCATTTTAACTTTCAGTACTAGGAAAGACAGAAATCGCCAATAACGTTTCCCATACATTTCGGCAACAGAAACAGTTTTCTACGATGGTCTAACTTTTTGTTATGGCCAGGAAGTGGGTAGAATTGACTGTAAAGTAAATAAAAAGAATTTTTACCCTCAAATTTCGAATTTGATTCGAAAATCTGTGTGTTATACTTAGTTTCAGCTGAGAAACTTCGTATGAGTTATAAATTAAGGATTTTCGCTAAAATGTCTTCTAATCGTGAAAAAATTGACTTATTAGAAGCGTATTTTGTCAATAATCGAAATGCGGGAGCTGCATTAGTGTGGTACCGCAATAAGTATCCGTTGCGGCATGTGCCAATAAGAAAGGTTATTACAAATCTTTTGAAAAACCTGGAATTGCAGGGTTCTTTCAAAAGAAAGCGGCAGCCTCGTGTGGACATGGACACGGAGATTGCGGTTCTGACTTATGTCGAAGCATATCCAGAGGTATCGTCCAGGCAAGTCGCCCTTGAAGTAGGTGTATCCCACTCCCTTGTGATAAAGATATGGAAGAAATACGGCTACAAGTGCTATCGATATGGGCGCATAGTTCAAGTGTTACATCCGGGTGATGATGTTCGAAGGCTTACTTTTTGCAGATGGCTAAGAGGAAAAATAAGCAGAGATCATGAATTTTTAAATTACATACTGTGGTCAGACGAAACGAATTTTTCCAATAACGGTATGTACAACAGAAAAAATCACCACTATTGGTCCAAAGAAAATCCACTAAGAGTTACGGCAAGTCATAATCAGGTTCGCTTCTCATTCAACTGTTGTGTGGTATAATGTCCAATCGAGTCATAATGGTGGAATTTTATGAAGGGAAACTGAATTCTGCCATGTATAATGAAGTCATTTTACACCATCTTGTAAACGAGATGGACGAATGGCCCCTGTCGGAATTGCGAAAAGTTCATTTTCAACAAGATGGTGCTCCGCCACATAACAGTCACCTTTCACGTTCCAATTTGAGCCGCCTATTCGGTACACAGTGGATAGGTACACATGGTCCAACACAGTGGCCACCTCGTAGCCCCGATCTAACACCACTTGATTTTTTTTTCTGGGGCTTCGTGAAAAACGAGGTGTATAAGACGACGTACGCCAGTGTTCAAGAGCTCAAGGATGCATTAATGACCATTTTACGTAATATTCATCCCAGAACATTATTAGCCGCCATTCGTTCAGTGCAAAAAAGGATAGACTTATGTATTCGTGAAAATGGAAATCATTTTGAGCAATTTATTTCATAAACCAATTTCTTAAATGTTTAAATGATTTTTTTTATTTAAAAAAGTTCAAAATTTTACCTGACCTATGAGTTTCTAGTTGATTTATCATATTTCCGTACGAAATGTATGGGAAACGTTTTTGGCGATTTCTGTCTTTTCTAGTACTGAAAGCTAAAATGGCCCCATAGAGTATTTTGATCCCCACATGAAATAGAATCATATGGCATAAAAAAAAAATTTGAACTTTTTGCATTTTTTTGCTAACTGTAAGATTTTTACAAAATCTGTGAATGCAGTTCAAAATGTCCCAAAAAGTTAGGGAAGGTCTTTTAAGAACGTTTTGCTGTAACTGCAACGGTTAAGGTACTTGCCCTTACTGCCCCGTTTCAAAAATACACCCTGTATACATTTTATAAAAATTCGATAACAACACTGAAAAAAAAACCACCAAAAACGTCAAATCTGTAGCTACAGCGACGGTTGTCGTAGCACCGGGGTGGCGGCGTCGTTATCCATAAAGCACCATAAGTAAACCCCCGCAAACTGCAGACTTTTTGAACTGTTTTACTGTCTCGAATAAATTAAATGTTGCGACGCGTTGCGACGGCACAGGCGTCTGTTCCTTAGAAGGCTCATTCTGCCATCTGAGGCGATTTATTATTGGCGTCTTTGATTTATATTTTGTCATACATGACATATATTGAATATATATAGTTGAGATATTATATATTCAAGCTGTTGCTGATAAAAACCAAACTTGAAAATAAATTGTGTTAACTTTGATATATCTAGTAATATGTTCAATTTAATATAATTGTTTAACTGTTATATGTTTTAAAAGAAACTGACAACTTTAATATGATAGACTTTCTGCCAACATCTATTGTGTTCGTTCAATAAAGTATAACGGACATTCACACTTATCCCTTTTGTCACTGGCCATGGACAGTGACATACCTACTGACTGACTCGGTGTATGTAAATAAAAATAGCGAGAATCTGCGTGTGGATGAATGCGACTCACAGAATTGACGCTTGACGCTAAACGAATTAGGCTGCGGCTTGTTCAATTTGGTTAAAACGTCAGGCACATCTAATATTACAGTTAAGACTCAGTCAAAAGTAATTTTGATTGAATAAATCAGTCATGATGATGAAGGCTGGTGTATGGACTCCCAGCCGTGGATTTTCTAAGCAACTACAAGGTTCTTTCAGGATCGGCCGCACGAGTGTGACGCCCCTGGTATTGCACACGCAACCACTTTCTACTAGGCGGGCCTTGTGCTTGTTTGCCACCAAACTAATATAAAAAAAAATAATATGTACCTAACACAAGTGAACTAATATAAAATAAATTCACAATATCCTCCAGAACTAATCCCTCCGTGTCGAGACGTGTGGTTTCTTGAACTCGCTTTGCTCGCTCTTGTGGTGAGTCCAAATTATGTAATCATTAGTACAGGTTTACTTCCCGTGCACTTTAGAGCCTCAGGTCCCTTGCCTATAATTTTTTCTTGTTTTGGCTTGTCTTAGCCTTTACGAGAGCAACTTCTGTGTAATCCCCAGCCCCAAGGAATAAAAACGTGCGTCTATGGTTTAATTGGTGGGTGTACCGATTAGCAGGTGCAGTGGCTTGATCCTTATTAGCTAATATTTATAATCAAATAAATCTACTGTTCAAGGTACTTTTTATCACTAAACAAACTAAGCTTGTAATACATTTACTCAATATATAAAAACAGAATAAACTATTTAAACGATCAAAATGTTTTTACTTGAAAATCTAAGATTACTCTATGAACGCAGAGTTGCGGAAAAGGGCCAGTTGTTAAAATATTTACAGCCTGTTAAACATATCCGTTTACTTAGGACGGACATATAGTTCCTGACTCAGTTCGAAACATGTGGCTACATAATCTTCGGTGTTGTAATCACGTGAAAATAGCCAAAGGTGGTGCCACCAATTTGGGTCAGGCTCGCTCGGGACCGATTACGACAATTTACAACCGAACCGCTCTGTTTTTGTATTATATTTTTTTACGTAATTCACATGATACTCACGGTATTGTATACTTAAGAAAATTATGGCTGCAAAGCAGCTGACAGCCTCTGTGGCGTGGCGGTAGTGAACGCGACTGCTACGCAGAAGGCGCGGGTTCGATCCCCGCTCAGTGCAAATATTTGTATGCATGAATATGGATATTTGCATTGGTCTGGATGTTTCTATGTATAATATGTATATATTTACAAAAAAAAAAAGTATTAAAGTATGTTTATCCGTATTCTAGATTCCATAACACAAGCTTACCATGGGTCTAGATGGCGTTGTGTGGGGTGTTGTAGAATATTTATATTATTTATTTATATTATATTATAAAGTTGGTTTTGCTCACCTTTATTAGAGTTTATTAACAATGAATTATGTAAACAATATTATTATCGATGTAATTGTTCGTAAATTATGAAATAATTGATGTTTATAATTTTTGTAATTTCACAAAAGCATTTTCTTTATCAATTTTTATTATAACAGAATTGGCACCATTATTGAGTTGTTTCTAAGAAATAGTACGTAACAATAATTAGAAATATAAATTATATGTATATATAATTAATATAGCATCAAATATGTGAATATAAAAATAACATGTCAAAATATTTTTGGCGAATTTATTGCAATGGTTTTATTGACATAATATTAATCTACTAACAAACACAAACACACAGACATTTTTCGACTACATTATATCAAACTGTGCTCTTAGCAGGTCAAGGCAAAAATGAATTTGCAGCCACTAAATTCTCAAACAACTTAACTCTAAGTTTAAACCACAGACGCGGTCCACTTGACCACAATATAGGCCAAGCGATATGTGGTCTGCCTTTAGGTTACTGTGAATAACCACAAATCTCGCAAGTTTTCATGAACTTATACGATTATAATATTATATTGTTTACGTCGTCCTTTTTGAGCCGTGAAATTAATTTTGAATACAAAACATACATATGGGAACTTTACGAGAATATTACTAATTAAAATAAAACTACGACACAGTGAGCTCATTCAACGTAAATAGTATCACCAACAATCCATCCTAGTTACTTTGAGACGCAATTCCCGGCAGAGTAGAATTTGGACCACCCCATCTCTTCCCATGCGGTGTCGTACAAGGCGACTAAGGGATAGGGCTGTTTAACATCAGACAGAAATATGCAGCCCAGATGCCAGATGTCCAGAGCCAGACGGATGCATGACTTTAGTCAACAATAGTGCCCGGAAGACGGTAATAGGCTCACCGCCTATTATGTGGGATTGAATTCAATGATTGGTGAAATGTGGGTGTTAATTCACCACTGCCTAACCCTCCAGGGACAACTTACACTTCAAACTTTGTGACATCCATCTTTAATCACCTATATAATATAACTCTAAGGCTGCTTTGATGATACTCTTGATGTAGTTTCTGTTATTCAGCAGCGTAATATTGAGATTGTTCTGCAGTAGCAGTGGCGTGCCCTAAAGAGTGGCAAAGGAAAGGAAAGAGGATACCTTTGCTGTGAACGCACAAGCCTGCGTCGTCTTGGCATTGAACTCGACCAGTTTCTTAGAGCCCCATTGAGAAGACTGACTGCTTGGCCGCAGGATGTAAGGTGTAAAGTGCTATCGTCTGCATTACAATCAATATCATCAATACCAGCCGACATATTATGACTCTGGTGTAATGGTCCAACTTGATGTGGCCCACATTGGGATCGCGCGTAGCACGGTACGCGCACTGATTTTGAGCAACAGCCTCAGTACACTCGTGCCAGAACTAAGGGCATATCCCGCGGACATCGGTGCTATCAGTGCATACCCAGATCGAACTCACCGGCGACAGCAGTAGCACTATCCGATGGGTTCTTACCTTCATAGCTTCAACCCACGGAATGTACGCAAAATAATCACGCAGTCCATCCCAGTCTGCTGACGAGTAGCGTCAGAGATACCGCTTTCCCTGCACGGGTGGTGGGGCACTATAATAGGCACCTCAAAAGAGACCAGGCAGGCTTGCACTGACACTCTGTACTGGTCTGGGTGACTCGTTAGCAGAAGGTCTAGCAGAAAGGGTGCGTGTCGTGACCTTCTTGATATTACTAGTGACCTCATGTACCAATTGGATCAGGCCATGCGCCAGAGCAAACGTGTGGGTGGCTCTTCCCATGTTTTGGCGGAACCCATCCAGCAAACACCCTCCCTAACAAACACGCACACCCCGGCATTTGGCACGGAATTTTTTCTCAATAACAAATCAGTACAGCAAGTAGGTTGTGTCGTCAGGGCGGCATATTTGTGTCTTCGTTATAAGGAGCATGGCTGGTTTTGAAATCGTCATGCCTCGTCTCCAGCCTTTGGGGTTTGCATGATGCCCACGGATTTTAGTGGATTCCACTATGAATACTCCATCGTTTCTATTAATACTCCATCGCGCAATTAAACTGCTGAACTACCCTGGTTGGTTGATCCCTTTATATCCCAGGTGAATCACACCCAGTTCAAATTCAAATTTCAAAGCCCAGTCATGCTGGAATTCGTCCTTGCAGGGTGAAGCAATAACAAAATAATTACAGACAACAGAAAGACCAATTTATTGCTGCATTGTACACACAAATATTAGTACTTGCTTATAATATTAAAAGGATTTGATTCTACGCTTATGTTGAAAATCATAAATAGGCTTGACGAAAACTGTGACACTCTAGTTAGACAAATATTCAGAATTCAGAGTTGTATCATTAACATTTTACGACTTTTTCTTTCTATAGTCTTCCTTTATTAGATCAGCTGCTCTCTCAGCTATCATAATTGTAGGGGCCATAGTGTTACCACTTGTAATTGATGGCATAACACTTGCGTCAACAACACGAAGCCCAGAAACTCCATGTACTCTCAAACGACTGTCCACTACTGATACTTCTATACTACGCCCCATTTTTGCCGTTCCAACGGGATGGTAAACAGTACTAGCGATATGAGGAGCTATGCATTTCCAATATGCAGTGCTATTTAACGCATAACTGTCACAGGCCTTTAATTTAAACCTAGCCAAAAATGCGCCAATTGATTTGAAGCATTTAGTATTGAGAATTCTTATAAGATGTTTGATGCCTACCACTGTGCTATCTAAGTCTCTTGAATCACTATAGTTATCATAATAAATCATAGGGTAATCATATGGATCACTAGAATTTAACGATATATTTCCTCTGGAGTATGGATGTAAAAGTTGGAAATGAAATTCAAAAACTGCTTTGTTTTTAGCTTGTTTTAATAAAGATTTTCCTACAGATTCATTATATTCTGAAGCAGAAGATTTTATTGTTTCTGAATTCTTTTTATGTACTTCAAGAAAGAGTTGATAATCTGGAAATGACTGATTTTGCTTTGCAGAATAAAATGCAGCAATATTGCGAAAACTGTGATATGATAAAAACCCTTTACGTTCATACAAGTACCTGATCATTTCAAACTTTCTAGTTGCTTCGGGCAGTTGTTTCGGTCTATCAGCAATTATCATAACAGAAGTACGAGTATGGTCTTGCAAATTTTGTCCAACCATGTTCGAATCAACTAAGGTATTTATTTTTTTTACAGTTAATTGTCGTTTAGGTCCTATACCTGATAACATCAGTAAATGTGGTGTATTAATTGACCCTGCACTGAGAGTTACTTCTAGAGTTGCAATAAGCCTAATTTTTTTTCTATTTTGTTCGACTTCTACGCCAACTATTTTCAAATTGTTATTTATCAAAACTTTTGTTACAAATGCTTTTTTTCCTATCTTCAAGTTATTTCTTTTCCGTACAATGGGATTTAGATAAGCTACACATGTACTTACTCTTTTTCCTCTACTAACTGCAACTCGTAGGGTGCCACTTCCTAAATTATGAGCGGTATTTAAATCTTCCTCGTGTTTAAATCCTATTTTCTCGAAGGCTGTAAGTACTCGTATATTGTCGATTTCATCATAGACCGACACATTATATGTATTTACTGTGAAAGGTCCTCTGTGGCCGTAATGTTTGCTTATAGCAGGATTTTGCACTAAATCAGGGTCTTGTAAGCTTTCAGCTTTTTTAAAATAATGTTTTATAATGTTAGGATGCCATTCAGGATTTCCTTCATTATACCAATTCTGATAATCATGAGGGTTTCCTTGGACATAAACCATCGCATTAATGGCGCTACAACCACCTAACATTTTTCCCCTCGTCCAAGACATCCTTTTATTTTTAAGTGCTTGACTTGTTTTTCCGTTGTTAACTGTCATGTAGTTATAATCATATTTGGATCCGCGCAGGCTTAACTCAAAATATGGTATCTAGAAAAGAATATAACAATTAATGAAATATTGCTACATAACAATAATAGAAAGTCTTCACGGAAAATATCGAAGTTTAGCCAAATCCGCAGTTAGACTGGTAGGTATAGCGGACCCTAGACTCGCTAGCTTCGAATGCGACTGGGATTAACGCTAAGAGGAATAAGAAAATGGTTCACTAAAAAGTGTGTGCTTAGTGATATAAAAACATAAAATGAAACGTTTTTATTTTTAGAAAATCATAGACCGATTTTTTAAACGTTACGTTTACTTTACCTTATTTTTTATGCACTTATGTGGTTTTAGCGAAAAAAACTTGATGCTATTTTTGTTAAATAAAATAAATAAAAATATATTCCACACCCATGGTTAGCATAGCTTAACTAGCTTCTCCTATGGAATCTAGAATGAGGATAAACATACTTAGATACTTTTTTTATAAATACATACATATAATACATAGTTATGTAGTTATATCATTGATATGCAGCTATGTAAGGAATGCCATAATATTCATAATTAATAGCCATCCGTAATCTCTTAATAATAGTTGACATTTATCTATTTTTGGGAAATGTAGTAATATCCATAAAAGTCACCTTGTACAGTCATAAATAATACTTTGTACTGACGTGCACAACATTGTCCTGCAAGAATTCGTGCGCATATGAATATTAGACAATTAGTAACACCTCATTGACCTTATCTGAGATTTTACGACTTTCTGGTAAAATCCCCAGCACCTGAATACAAGTAACTATGACTCTAGTTCATATATAAAGGGCCCTGCGTGGTTCAAATATCATTCCTTCTTCGAGCTTTGTGTGGTATACTTCAAGTTTACTTTTAAATAATTATACTTCTAATATAAAGTAATAAAGTACTTTTATTTTAAAATCTCTCTACAAGTGCTAAATAAAAGTCTACAGTAATTGGCATATCGCAAGAACGTAATTACAAATCAACAATTGAGCTCAGTCTCATTACTTAATTACATATTCATGCATACAAATATTTGCACTGAACAGGAATCGAACCCGCATCCCCTGCGTAGCAGTCGAACGTTCTACCGCTACGCCATAGAGGCCGTCAAAAAATATAGAAGTACATCGCAATAATTACATCGCTTTCAATTGGTGGGTCTTCGCCAGCTTCAAGTAGTAGCACATTCCAGTCTTGAACCTCACTTAGCCTATTTGCCAAAACACTGCCTGCCGCCCCAGCTCCAACGATGATGAAGTCGAAAATCTGACCATCTATAATTTTAAAATATTTTTTACTGAACTAGAACATGAATTAATATCATGCATAGAGCATGAATTAATATCATACAATAATAGCATGAATTAAATTTATTTTATTTTTATTTTATTAAATGAAGATTTATATAAGATAACACGTTTTTTTCATAGAACTTACAGACAATTCATTATATCCGTACAACTTTTTTTCCAACTCTTAAAAAAATAAATCACATGCGTGAAAAAGAATATTCTTGTACAGGTGATATTATTTATAAACAAGATATGTTTTAATTAAGTAGCAAATAACAGCACAGTAATGTGCTTGTCTAATCATAATGTACATATATATTTGTTTTATTACCTACATTCTTACGGGTAGCAATATTTAAATTCTCACAAAGTGACACTAGATAAACAGTTTCAATGTTATATACTCATTTATCATCTAAGCCATAAGATATTCTCTGATGAACTCTAAATCTATAATCTATATCAATACAATCTATCAATTCAATAATTTGAATTTTTTGAGTTGTGTTGGAGTGATGAGGCAAAAGATTTATGGAAGACATCGGGCGTAGGATCAGGGAGAAGTCAGGTGACTCTCGCACCAGATCGTACCTGGTGCAGAGGCTGTCCATCGCCATCCAAAGAGGCTACGCAGCCAGCGTAGTGGGCGCTTTCGCGCCGGTTACAAGTCTGGGCGCACCTTTCTTTTAAGGACGAGCACGGTGCATGTAATTATTCGTAAATTCTAACTTGTTTTATTATTTGACATGTAATAAATAAGATAGAGTTTAGAGGAGGTGAGACCCACCCCCTACCGAATACTGCGGCCGTAATATTCTCGTGTTGTGTTCCCGGTGGTGAGTAGGGTAGCCAGAGCTCACTGGAGAGTTTTTGTACTGTCAGTGGGAAGACCAGAAGCTTGTCCTGCTTTGTCTTTTACACTAACCGTGTGCCGTGTTGTTGTCTGCCAACCAAGTGGTATAAAAAATAAAATATTTCATTGTAAATGAAGTATTTTATAATTTTTTTAATGGAATTATAATATTAATAATTAAAAAAATATAGTACACGTATTTAAAATAAGATAAAATTACAATTACTTATATCCATTAGCAAATTGTCTATACCTACCTATTAAAGTAACATCTGGAGGCCAATCTTTTGTTTGCACGAGACACGTAGCTGCTGCAAAGAATTTTAAAGCTGATGCAAAAGATTCAGGTGCTGCTCCAACTGTTGGAGAAATACACGTCTCATTTCTGCAAAAATAACCATGAGGCGTTTAAGTATTAGATCTCATATCACCACATTTTCACCTTGGAGACCGGGGTCCGCTTTTTCGGCATTTTCGCCAACACTCAGCACGATCTTGGGCATCAGTGTTAGTAAGTTCATTGGTACGCATGTTTCCCTTTGCGACGTCAAACTATCAGTTTTTGGGTATACCCCGCGTACCAGAACCCGACGGTGGAGGTGCCATTGTCAGACGTATACGGTATACGTCTTAGGCTTGGTTGCACCATACTACCTGGTAAAATAAGACGTTTACGTCAAATTTAGCATTAACAGTAACACTGACTCTAATGGTTTCTGCTAAGTGTGTTGCACCAGTGTATTCAATTGCTCGGTTAAAGCTATCAGGGTTGCAAGTCAAATGAGACATTATTTACCACAAATTCTTTATGGGATTTTTTTTGAACATGGAAATACTAGATATAAGCTATCATTTGCTGTCAGTGTGGTATAACAATCGATGACGAAAGTATACCACTCTGTTCTCTTGCTTGCTATTGCTAGGCTCACTGTGTATTTAATGTGTGATATAGTTAATTTATACACACCAGCCGTATCGCAACACATCTTTGGAATGAACCACAAGCCTAATATAAGATTAAAAATAATTGATAAAGAAAAGAATAATATTCTAATGCAACGAGGTCACTACTTTATTTCTGACAAATTACAGTTCATATTTAATGAGGATACGGTCTTCTAAAAGAACATAAAATCCACTTAATTAAAATAATAAAGAAAAACAACCATACATAAAATAATAACTATAAGTCCACTAATTTAGGTAAAGGAAATTAAAGCTTTTGCATAATCTATCTATATATAACTCAAAGGTCTGACTGACTGACAGTGATCTATCAACGCACAGCCCAAACCACTAGACGGATCTGGCTGAAATTTGGCATGCAGGTAAATTTTATGACGTAGGTATCCGCTAAGAAAGAATTTTGATTAATTCTACCCCCAAGGGAATAAAAGTTTGTATGAAACTTTGTCAATTTTAAACCGATCGGGCTTAGACTTTGCATGCATAAAGCTACTATATCGTAGGCATCTTCTAAGAAAGGATTTTGAGATGCAAGCTATATAAGATTAGTAACTTTTCGGTTTAAAATATACGAATTTCTGTATGTTTTTTCTAATCTACACACACTCTACACCAAAATAACATTTTTTACAATTTTTGTCTGTCTGTCTGTCTGTTTGTTTGTTCCGGCTAATCTCTGAAATGGCTGGACCGATTTTGACGGGACTTTTATTGGCAGGTAGCTGATGTGATAAGGAAACGTAGGCTACTTTTATTTTAGAAACTTTTTATGCTTAATAGTGTTGACTCAACACTAAGCGATAACCGACATCCACGCGGGCGGAGCCGCGGGCAACAGCTAGTATTAAAATATAGGTATAAAGTGACCTACTTCATTGCTGTAGGTTATAACCTGCTTTGCTACTGTTGAGTCAGTCACCAAGCTACATTTTTAGGGACCCGAGATCTTGCTAAGAATTATACATCTTCCCATGTGAAAAAACGATCCGGTCTCAATAAATAAACTTTTCTTTTCCTAAACCATATTAACTGGGTCTAGGTCATCACTCTCTTCTTCAGAACACGTTTCTGTGAGTATTTCTCGTAAATAATTCTTACATTTGAGGTTATAGACGACACCTTTCTGGCAGCAGTTAATTAACACTGACTGACCAAGTGTGGCCAGTTTTAGTTAACGTCAATTTTTACATCATTTTAACTAATGTTAAACGTACGTTAAAGTAAGATGGTGCAACCTAACCTTAGATCTCTCAGCAGGAAATCATTCTAGGTTAAAATCATTATTCATAGTATTTCACTCTACTGTTTATTTTAATGCAGAAACTGTAACGCTTTGTCGTTATACATAGTGAATACATTTCTAAATTAAAATACAGCTAAGTATTGCAAATCGAAACAATAATTAGCTGCCCGACTATCGTCCCTGAGTGTGGACCACATTATTGTAGCTACGATGTTTTTTTATCTAGGACACATCAACGTGATTTCACCTCGCCTGATGGTAAGCTAAGGGCAAAGTCTCTATATATATCTTTGAATGTCTCTGTATATAATAATCTTCTACAGGCGACAAGCATAAGTCCCAAATACGTCACAGACGATTTAATGCGGAAATAAACGACAATCTGCTTTTCGTTTCAAAATAGTGTTTTTTATTCTTAATGCATTTTTTTAAACAAAATAAAACAAAAACCTACTTACGTGCACATATCTGAATTTCGACTAATGCTTGGTATAAGATTCACGCTCAAAATGGTATACTCGAAATTAATTGTGACTTATAATAGTATTCGCTATCCGGCTTCCGTGCACAGGATGTATTTGAATTGCTATAATTACGTCACATATCATGAATTGCCTTGAATGAATGTCTATCTATGCTTTGCTGTGATATTTATTTAATACTTCGCCCATGGCATAGTTTGAAACCCCGTATCACCCTTCTAAGCCGTATATCTATATTATATGCAGGCAACTTATTACTTTTCACATACTGTAAGGGATTCTTCCGAATTTGGCATGGTACATTTTTATACCACTTAGGTGGCAGATAAGCACACGGCACTCCCGATGACAAGTGGTTACAGTGGCCTATATACGTATGCAACGTCAGCGGAGTTATACTAGTGACACTGACCATGTAAGGACAGACAGTTTCTGTGCCGTAACAGCAAAAGACAAACCAGGAAAAGCATTTGGTCTTCCCACTCACAGCACAAAAACTCTCCAGAGAGTTCTAGTTACCCTACTCACTACTTCTGTATATTATGTACCTTTATTGGTTGTAAGTATTCCGTAATAATAAAATAAAATAAAATGTATGATTACTGTTCTATGCCTATTCCTATGCCTATTCTAATGTGCTATATATCATCTTTTTTTTTTATGTGTAGGACACGTCAATTAGACTTCGCCTTGCCTGATGGTAAGCTGAAGGCAAAGTCCCAGAAAAGAGGGTCACCATTACTTACACATACCGTGTGACAATGGTGACACTCAGCTTGACGGCCTCATCATATGCTTTTTCACGCCCCGCTTAAAAGACCCGGGACTGTAGGAAGAAGGAAACACGTGAGCTGGAAATGAATTCCAGGCCTTAATGGTGCGACAGAGGAAAGAGTCACCGAACCGCTGTGTTATTGATCGGATGTTCTGCACCGTGTGCGGATGACATCTAAGACCTGCACGAGTTGTCCTGTGTAGGAAAGGGGAGGGTGGGACTAATTGGAAGAGCTCATCAGAACACTCCCCATGGTACAGACGGTAAAATACAGCCATGGACGCAACATCTCTACGCATCTGTGAAGGTTCTAGGGTGTTCGTGACCTCGGGATTCCCAATGATGCGGACCGCACGTCGCTGCAACCTGTCGAGAGCATCTAGTAAGTACCTTGCTGAACCATCCCAGAGATGCGAGCAGTATTCCACACAGGAGCGAATTTGTGTCTTGTATAGAAGACACCGCTGCTCCGGCGTGAAAAATCGTCTCACTCTGTTCAGGACTCCGAGTTTTCGTGAGGCTGTTTTGATGATACTTTCGATGTAATTTTTGTTATTCAGGTTGCAGCGAACATCCATACCTAGGATATTGAGATTGTCCTGCAGTGGCAGTGGCGTGCTCTGAAGAGTGGGGAGGGGAAGGAAAGAAGATACTTTTGCTGTAAACGCACATGCCTGCGTCATCTTGGTATTGAACTCAACCATCATCTTATCATCAAGAGATGATAAGATGATATATAGCCTTATAGCCTTCCTCGATGAACGTACTATTCAACACAAAAAGACCAAGTAGGTATATGTCACAGTCCAAAAACCAACACACCCTTATTTCATACTTTTATATGACGCTCAATAACGCAATTAGTTATTTTTAAGTATCAATTAGTAACTAAATATGCAAATTTTATGTAGAAGCGATAGTAAACCTCTTCCGCTAGGTATACAACAACTATTTTACATGTTTTTAAATGTAGTACATACCATCAATTTCAACTTGTTCCTGTTTAAAATATTATTAACAATCAATATAATTTATTTATCTGTTAAGGAAAGTAGTCGCCACGTATACTACCGCCATGCCACAGAGGCAGTTAACTACAAAAACTAACTACATACATACATACATATAATCACGCCTTTGTCCCTGGAGGACTCCCTGGAGAAGTTAGGCAGAGGTGAATTAACGCCCACATTCACCAATCAATTCGGTCCCACGTAATAGGCCTCTATTCCCACCTGTTCTGTTGAGTAGTTCTGTTGACAGAACTACTGGTATTTTTTTTCCCATTAGTTCTGCGACTTATAGGACTATGGCTTTATACACCGGACTTGTCTCAACTATTCCCATCTGTTCTGTTACTAAGTACTATCTAGATATGGAAAGTCTAGTGAACATAACAAAATAATTTCATTAAACTATATATATTAATTAATTACATAGAATATTTTTGAATATGGGTATAAACACAGCCGCGGTAGCCTAGTGGTTTGGGTAATGGACTGCTGAGACGAGGTCTCGGGTTCGATCCCAGGTTTCACCATGGCACACACCAATGACTTTTCGATGCTTTTCGAAGTTATGTGTGTATTTATCGCAGGTTTGTAAGTGCCCGGTTAATGGCAATAGGCTCGCCACCTATTACATTGGGACCTAAACATGAACTGGCGAAATGTGGGTGCTAGCACCTCTGCCTACCCCTTCGGGGATATAGGCGTGAGTTTATGAGATGAGATGAGGTATAAAAATAAAAAAATATGCTGAACATAGAAAAAGGGATTTTATTACATAAAAAATGTATAAAGCGCTTTAGCTCTATTTTTATTCATTATGTTATAAAATTACTATGTGATGGATTTTTCCTCATTTTTTTGGAATAAAAAATTAACGTAGTTTTTCTAAAAACAAAGATATTCCGATGTCACCGTTGGTGGCGCGATTCTCACGCCACGTGAGCTAGTGGACTGTATTTTGCGGGGGATGAAGCTAAATATTTCAGATGACACTTTACACAACAAACAAGATAGGTGATCGGGTTGCCGCGGAGGTGGTTTAGGCAGTGAATGCAACCCAAGAAATTAGGAGAGGCTGCACTAACCTTTATGACGCCACGTGCTGTCGGAGCCGGTGCACCGGTCTTCTCTTCCTGGCTCAGGAGCTGCTGCCCACCTCACTAAATCACTTGAGGGACACGAGAGGCACAATCCGATCGGTAAAAGTCTATGAAAGCGGTTAAAATCCAACAAATATTATTAATTTCTGAGAGTCGCGCGCGCCGCCGCCATTGATGTTGCTAGTTCAATGCGGAAGTGAAGATGCGGCCATTTCAACAATTGGGCGGGGCGAAAACTATTGCTATCTCACTTTAAAGGTAGTGCGGGAGGGAGATGGCTATAGGAAGCGTGTGTTCAGTGTCAATCAATTGAGAGATGATTTGAATTATTCGATATACTACTACTATTGAGCGGGAAAATACAAATTTTACTATCGGCGCAACCATTCCCCCCGGCTTGAAGGGTTACCTTCAAAACGAAAAATGCGGAACAAATCTAAAGTCTAATCTAAATCTAGGTTTGGGAAATAACAACTAAAATATAAAACTAGGTTTGAACTCGTGCCTACTGCTGGTTAGGCAGAGGGCAGAGGCGAACAACCGGGCGCAGATACGATCCGGTTGCGGTTTTAACCCGTACAACACGAGTTATCCCGCGGGAATCGGGAAAAACTTCCTCTACTACCCCTAGAGGCCAATGTAAAGGAGGCGCATTCTCAGTCATAAGGACTACCACCGTACCTATGGTCATTGGGTTGGATGGAGTATTCCATTTTTGACGCGACTGCAGCGTGTGCAAATAATCGGTTCTCCAACGATTCCAAAACGATTGGACTAATTTATCTAAAAGAGCGTGACGAGTTAGAAGGTGCATTCTATCGTCATCAACATCTATTGCGGGCAAATATTTTAGAGGAGTCGTATTTAAGAAGTGAGCTGGCGTTAACGCTAATGGCTCTGACGGATCGCTAGATAGAGTCCGACACAGCGGACGCGTGTTCATCACCGCCTCTACTTGAGCGAGTACGGTACTCAACTCCTCGAACGAGAGAATCTGTTCGCCTATGACGCGAAACAGATGCGACTTAAGGCTTTTAATATTCGCTTCCCAATTACCACCAAAATGACTAGCTGCAGGCGTGTTAAAGTACCATTCAATGCGATTTTCGCCTAAGTTGTGAGCGAATTCACTTTGGTAGTACTTAGACCGTAAGAATGCGTGCAATTCCGAAATACTACGTCGGGCCCCTACATAGTTTGTACCGTTGTCCGAATACATGCGCTTAACCGGACCACGACGCGACAAAAAACGTTTAAAAGCGGACATAAATTTTTGCGTACTTAAATCACCGGTCAACTCTATATGAACCGCGCGAGTTGTCATACAAATGAACAAACAAACATAAGCTTTCGTGGAGCGAATGCCACGACCACGAGCAATAGTGACTTTGAAAGGCCCAGCAAAGTCTGTGCCGGTGTGTACGAAAGGTTTTGCGGATTGAACAACACGACAAGAGCGATGATCGGCCATTTCAGGCGCGATAAAACGCGGGCGGAGTTTAAAACAAGGTACACATCTGTGTACTCTAGCGCGAATCAAATTACGAGCGGAAATTATCCAGTATTTCTGTCTCAAAATAGACATTAACAAATCGAGACCAGCGTGACAATTCACCTTATGATGATAATCTACTAACAAATCTAATACGTGGTCCTTAGGCGGGAGAACTACTGGATGCCTTTGTTCAAATCCCAAACTTGAATTTCTCAAACGACCACCTACTCGAATGAGTCCATCTTCCAAAAATGGTTTCAAGTGTCAGAAAGAACGACTACAAGGTTTGTTAAATTCTAAATTTTTAAATTCAGAAGCAAAATAAAATTTCTGCAACTCGCGAAGTATGACCAATTCAGCTTTATCTAAATCAGCGGCGGTTATATGACCGCGCGTAGATAAAATTCTCAAAAATCGGCCTACATAAATAACACAACGCAACAGTCTCGACCAAGACGAGACGCGATTAGCCAACAACAAAATAAGGGACTCTTCACGCGGGACCGATACAACAAGCGAGTGCTTCTTCTCCTCGGGTGGTTCGGAAACCGTAGTGGGATTGAATTGACTAACTGGCCACTTATCTAACGCGGCATGAATCCAGGACGGTCCACTAAACCATAACGGGTGATCTAAAATTTGCGAAGGAAGCAATCCACGAGAGAGACAATCGGCTGGGTTGTCGGTGCCAGCAACGTGAAAGGGATTTTGTGGCGCTAATTCAGATTGAATTTTTGCCACTCTATTAGCGACGAATGTGTCCCAACGATGGGGCGAAGAGTGGGCCCAACACAAAGCGACTGTTGAGTCCGAAAAAGCTAAAATTCTACTAATATTAATGTGACCACTACAAGCATTGACGATAGAGGTGATCAATCTAACTAACAATAGTAAAGCGCATAGCTCGAGGCGCGCCAGAGAGACGACCTTACGATGAGAGACCTTTGATTTCGCGCTTATAAGGCTAATTGAAACCTTACCTGCATTCGAGACATGAAAATAAACTACTCCTCCATACGCCTTCTCACTAGCGTCCGCGAAGCCTACTACAGTAACAACACTATGTTGCGATATACCTACATGAAGCGGAATTTGTATTTGGTCAAGCACAGAAAGTTCTTTTCTAAAGCGAGCCCACAACTTAACAATGTTGTCGGGCGCGGTGTCGTCCCAATCACAATTGGAAAGCCAAAGCTCTTTTATAAGTAGCTTGGCGTACAAAACGACAGGAGCTACGAATCCCATTACGTCCCATATCCGTGCCACACACGACAGGATAATGCGTTTAGTACAAGTTTGCGGGGTCGAACTAATTTTCAAACTAAACATATCAGATGCGGGCGACCAGCTTAAGCCAAGCACCCTGTGCGTATCACTTTCATCGAATTCCTTAACCGAAGACAATCGGTGCGACGGTGGAATCGACTCTAACGCAGTTTGCGAGTTGCTCGTCCATTTCACGAGATCTAATTGACCAGCCTTCATGTGACTTATAACTTGAGCGGCCGTCTCGACAGCCTCTGCCTCGCTATCTACACTATACACGAAGTCATCCATGTATAAGCCAGTCTCAATGGTGGCTCTCGCTTTCGGAAATGCATCGCCCTCGTCAGCGGCCAACTGCTTGACGGTGCGAAGTGCGTGAAAAGGACTAGATTTAAGCCCGAAGCAAACACGATTAAATTCGTAAACCATTAAAGGTTCTTGCGGTGAAAATCTATACAAAAATCGTTGAAACCTACGATCGGATTTGCGCACTTCAAGGCACAAAAACATTTGTCGAATATCTGCAGAGAGTGCAACAGCGAATAAGCGAAAATTTACAATTATGTCAAATAAATTACCTTAAAGATTTTGACCACAATACAAAATGTCATTAAGCGACACGGAAGTGCTAGTCTTAGCACTGCCATCCAAAACTACGCGGAGTTTAGTAGTAAGCTTATCTTCTCTAATAACTCCGTGGTGCGGAATAATGTACGAAGGCTGGGTCTCGTCAGTGTCCGCAGGCGCAGGTGAGATGTAACCTTTATCTAAATATTCGTTAACAACCTCATCATAGGCTTGCTTTAACTTTGGAGACGCCTGCATCTTTCGTTCTAAACAAAGAAAGCGTTTTTCAGCGGATACACGGGAGTCACCGAGCGAAAAAATATCTCCCTTGAAAGGGAGCGCGACAACATAACGACCCTGCTCATCATGAGTAGTCGTGCGACAATAAATCTCCTCAGCCATCTTGTCATCAGGGCTTAGGATAGGTGGGACATTGACCTCTTCAATTTCCCAAAACTTGCGGATGGTAGACTCCAGTGGCGGCTCGACGGTGCAACAGAACGAAGCAGTCGAGTGACTAAAACTATCTATAGAAGCGGGTGCGGAACCAATTACCTCAGTGACTTCGATGACGCATCTATTTTACGTTCGGAACTAACAACTTTCTTCGCGCCTTCATGTTTCGATGAAAAGCGTTGCAATATTTTTATATGCTCGTGAACAAAACTTTCTAAGTCTTCGAACTTAGGAATTTTATTGCCGCGATGATCCGACTCAAATAAACGAATGGTTTCGGAATCTAATTTCTTTAAACCCATATACAAAAATAAGAAGTCGCAGAGGTCTTCGATCTTTAGGTTCTTTACGGCGCGAACAGATGATGCAAAAGTATCTAGAAACTTCTCTAAGTTTTGATCGTTACATGCCGTAATGGATTTCAAGTCAAACATCTGATCCAAATATGCGTTAGCTACCGATCTTTTATCCTCATACCTAGCTTTCAAAGTATTTAAAATTAAATTATAATTTTCGGCACTAAACGTAATTCCAGCGCAAACGGTTATAGCTTTACCAGTTAATTTTTCAACGAGATAATGCAATTTTTCGTGATCTGTCAACGAAACGTTCTTATTTATTGTATTCTCAAAACTATCTATAAATAAACACCAATTGCGGATGTTACCATCAAATTCGGGTATTTGAATTGGTGGCAACTTAGGTCGGTCGCGAGTGGGATTGGGTCGGTCAGACGGTTTCTCCAAACTCCTAGCGACGCGTTTGATACGACAATACAAATCGTCAAACGACGACAAGGCCTGATAACTCACTGAGTAATCGGGATTTAAATCTAACTCTAAAACGTTGATGTCATGTACTAAGGATTCGAAATCCGCGCGTAAACTATCTAAGTTTTCTATAGAACATAAGAACGAATCTCTAATAGCCAAATCAGAGGTTTTAAGTGCATTATCACAAATCGATTGTACGCGAGAGTAAAGCATTTCTCTTTTAGCGTATAAAAGTTTCAATTGAACTTTACTATCGGTACTACCAACCTTTGGGGACATTTTTACAACTAAATATCAAGCTAAAGTGCGGTAAACAACAAATGAAATAACTTAATCTTAGCGGTATAGAACAGCGACGCGGCGCGAACGATATATTCCGTAGGTAGGTAGGTACTTATAACTGCGAGTGCAAGTTTGAACAAAACGCGAATAACAACAACCAGATCGTACCTACGCGAGCTAGATCGCTGTCTAGGTTCAACTATTATTTCAGGGATTAAGTATTGCGTAATATCTATTCAAATTAAAATACTTTCGTATGAATTTGAATGAAATGCGAGCGAGGTATAACCGCGTACCTACCTATGTAGGTATTAGGTAAATACGATGCGAACTAGCGGCGAACGGACAACTTAGAAATTGAAATAGCCAAATGCGTTAGGTATTACACTGTGCCTATGCACTATGGTGTCTAGGATACCTAAGATCTAAACCTAAATGCCTAGATGCGGGGTTTTCTACTAAAATAACTAGGTATTTAGGTGCGGTGCGTTTATTCCCTATGGAATAAATAACAAAATGCGAACTACGACTAAGGATCCGGTGAGAGGGACCAAAAAGAATGGTGGCGCGATTCTCACGCCACGTGAGCTAGTGGACTGTATTTTGCGGGGGATGAAGCTAAATATTTCAGATGACACTTTACACAACAAACAAGATAGGTGATCGGGTTGCCGCGGAGGTGGTTTAGGCAGTGAATGCAACCCAAGAAATTAGGAGAGGATGCACTAACCTTTATGACGCCACGTGCTGTCGGAGCCGGTGCACCGGTCTTCTCTTCCTGGCTCAGGAGCTGCTGCCCACCTCACTAAATCACTTGAGGGACACGAGAGGCACAATCCGATCGGTAAAAGTCTATGAAAGCGGTTAAAATCCAACAAATATTATTAATTTCTGAGAGTCGCGCGCGCCGCCGCCATTGATGTTGCTAGTTCAATGCGGAAGTGAAGATGCGGCCATTTCAACAATTGGGCGGGGCGAAAACTATTGCTATCTCACTTTAAAGGTAGTGCGGGAGGGAGATGGGTATAGGAAGCGTGTGTTCAGTGTCAATCAATTGAAAGATGATTTGAATTATTCGATATACTACTACTATTGAGCGGGAAAATACAAATTTTACTATCGGCGCAACCAACCGTTAATCAATTGCATTTGATAAACTCCAATCATTGCATCGTTTTCGATCTCTTTATTTGTTCATCGTTTGACTGATTTCTTGCAAGTCGACATTTGAATTGCTTTAACAGAAAAAAACCATGCATCTTTTTCCATGTTTTTCAGGAACTGAAAAATAGTCGCCGGCCTGGTTTTGAATGTGCCGTATCCTTCAACAACATTAGTTGTGCGATGGCGCCGACCAAAAGCAGTCCATGACTATATGCGCCTGGAGTTCATCCAGAAACGCATATATTTTATAAAATTATTCAAGTCGCACCTTTCGCTAAAGTTCAGCACTTGGGATTTTACATACTCCCACCCTTCCGCAACGCGTTCTTCGGGCAATAGTGGAAGAACACCATTCTTTTTTTTCGTTTGTCTTTAATGCCCAATTGCTTTGATTTTCTTCACTGCTTATTAGAGAAATGGTAGTAACATTCCTGATGTTCAGCATTTGGGAAAACATCAGCAATGGCTTGCATCGCGGCTTCCTCAAAATCAGTAATGAAAATGGACGGATTCCAAATCGGAATCTGTGATTTTATTAGATTGAACAGTGTGGTATAGGCTTTTTTAGTTTTGTGACTTAGAAGTGCATATATTAGGGGCATCACACTGATAGTATCTTCCGAGCTTCCGAGATCTGCATGGATAGTGTAAACTTCTGTGAAAGGTACTGGGCAAATTTTGAAAGTGCCGTCTGCAAGGAAGATTTTTTTTTAGCTAAGAGAGTTTTTGCTTCTTTGCTGCAAAAAATTTATATACGGACACCCTCTTCCCTGTCGTTTTAATCCGCCAACATGAATTTTGAAAACGGCGCAGGTATTTCTACTGCATTTACGCGGTCATTTAGGTAGCTCATTTTCTTAACTTTATTTAATTTATTTCTCCTTCTGTAAATCGATCACTTAATTTGATTAAAGCTGGGCAACTCTTTAATGAGGTCTATTCCCGTGTCTTTTAAAGCAGCCACTGTTTTCTTGTACACTGCCGGTACGGTTTCACAGCCTGTTATCATTTCATCATGTGACATTTACGTCAGGAATCAAATGAAGAATAAATACCTCAAGTGGCCAGTACTTAATAATTGATTACATGGAGAAGTAAATAGTTTGAATCACAAGGTTCGTGGCGACCTACGCAACTAAACAGTTCTGTGGACAGAACTAATGGGAAAAAAAAAACCAGTAGTTCTGTCAACAGAACTACTCAACAGAACAGGTGGGAATTGCTTTCCTACTTGTTCTGTGGACAGAACTAATGGAAAAAAAAATACCAGTAGTTCTGTCAACAGAACTACTCAACAGAACAGGTGGGAAAAGAGGGGGGGGGGTGAACCTATTGCCGTATTCCGGACACTATTGTTGACTCGAGCCAAGCATCTGAGGCTGAGTCTGGGCTGTATATATCTGTCTAATGTTTTTTTTATTTTTTATTCCACTAAGTTGGCAGACAAGCACACGGCCCACCTGATGGGAAGCGGTTACCGTGGCCTATGGACGTATGCAACACCAGGGGTGTCACACTCGTGCTGCCGACCATGAAGAAACCTTCTGATGCCTCTCTTGAAGAACCCCATATTGTAGGCGCTTGGGAAAACCACAGCAGGGAGGTCATTCCACAGCTTGAGTGTGCGTGGGATGAAGTTTCTTTCATACCGCACAGTGCGCACCGTCTCAGGTCGCAATGTGTGGGGATGAATTCCCTGCCTATGGCGAGAGGTGCGATAATAGAATGTAGCTACGGGCATCATGTCAAACAATTCATCTGAGCACAAACCATTTTATAGGCGGTAGAACACACACAGTAAGGCAAGATCCCTCCTACGGCTAAGAGGTTCCACTCTACCTGTGAGTATGGAATTGTCAACCAGCCTCAATGCCCGTCTTTGCAAGGAGTCGAAGAGGTCAAGCTGGTATGCAGGTGCTCCAGCAAAAAGGTGACAGCAGTACTCCATGTGAGGCCGGACCTGTGCTTTATAAAGAAGGAGTTGCTGCCCCGCAGTGAAGTACTGCTTCGCCCTGTTGAGCACTCCGAGTTTTCTTGATGCCAACTTAACCTTGTCTTGCAAATGACTTCGGTATTGGACGTCGCTGGAGATATCGACACCAAGGATCCCGATACTCGAGGAGATGGTAAGCGGTGTGTCCAGGAATTGCGGCGCTACAATGAATGGGGTTTTCTTAGCGGTGAATACACATACTTGTGTCTTAGTGGGGTTGAATTGGACTAGGTTTAGGCGTCCCCAATCGGATACTCCAGAGAGAGTAGTTTCGATTTTAAACACAAGTTGTTCGCGACTCTTCTCCACCTCGGACTGAGGGATATTTGCACGGCCCGTGTAACACGTGTCCCCGGTACTGTCGTCCGCATAACAATGAATGGAGCCATCAGACAGCATGTCATTGATATGCGGCAGAAACAGCGTCGGAGACAACACGGAGCCTTGTGGGACACCAGCGTTTATGTTCATGCGGTCCAAGCAGCTGCCGTCGACGACAGCTTGGATGCTTCTGTTGGACAAAAAGCTGGCGATCCATTCGCAAAGTCCCTCAGGGAGTCCATAGTACGGCAACTTCGCAAGAAAACCTTTGTGCCAGACCCGATCGAAGGCCTTTGCTATATCGAGGCTGACCGCTAGTGCCTCACCCCGACTCTCGATGGCTTGCGACCACCGGTTTGTGAGATACATAAGAAGGTCACCGGTTGAGCGACGGTGGCGAAAGCCGTACTGTCGGTCGCTCAGTAGATCGTTTCCTTCAAGGTATCTGAGGAGCTGTTTATTAATAACACGCTCCATAACCTTCGAGAGTAGGGAGGTTATAGCGATAGGCCTGTAATTGGTCGGATCTGTCCTGTCACCTTTCTTAGGTACAGGGTGCACGAATGCGGTCTTCCACGAGGCTGGGACCTGCCTCGCGGAGTATGAGAGTGCGAAAAGGCGTGTAAGTACAGGGCACAGCTCGGGGGCACAGTGCTTAAGCACCATCGCCGGTATACCGTCCGGCCCATTCGACTTCCGGACATCTAGGGACTTAAGCTCGCGCCGGACCACCCGTTGCGTGATTTTAACTTCGGTCATGGAAGCACCACAGCTGGGGATGATGGGTGGTTCGGCGTTCCCGTCGTTTATAGTCGAGTTTGACGCAAAGAGATTACCCAAAAGATCGGCCTTCTCCTTAGCGCCATGGGCCAGACTACCGTCGGATTTTTGCAGCGGCGGAAGGCAAGACTGGCAGAAGTTTCCCTCGGCAGCTTTGGCGAGCGACCAAAATGCGCGACTGCCAGATGGGTAGCGCGCAAGCCGTTCGCCAATTCTGCCAATGAACTCAAACTTTGCCCTAGACGTTGCCTTTTTACTGGACCTCGAAGCAGCATTCAACTTCCGCTTCACTTCAGCGATGTTCGGATCCTTATCGGCAAGAGCCGTGATCCAAGCCTTGTATGCAGATTGCTTGCCGTCTCTAGCTTCCCTGCAAGGCCTATTAAACCACGGGCGTTTGTTCGCTCCTGTCGCGACCCAGCGGTTAGGGATGTAGCATTCCATACCCACTAGAATCGCGTCAGTGACTGCTGTTGCACAGGAGCTTGGATCATCAGAAGTGAAGCAAAGCTGCCTCCACGGGTACGATGCGAAGAATTCTCGCAGTCCGTCCCAGTCTGCCGACTTGTAGTGCCACACGTGTCGCCACTGAGGTGACCGCGGTGGTTCAGGCCGCGCGAGTGGACAAGGCTGTGGTCCGAATTACCAAGAGGTGCTTCCACCCTTATGGAATATTCATCCGGGCGCGTAGTCAGCAGAAGGTCCAGTATAGAGCTTCTGTGGATCTCAATTTCTGGTGTTCTAGTGATAGAATGTACCAGTTGAGAGAGCCCATAGGTCAGAGCAAAGTCGTGAGCAGCCCTTCCCGCGAAATCAGTCCTGGGAGATCCCAGCCACTCCACGTGGTGAGCGTTGAAGTCCCCCAAGAATACTAAATCCGCAGTGGGGTACTGCTCAATTACGCTGTCCGCCGACCGTTGCAGATGCTGAAACAGTTGAGCCGTGCCCAGGTCACCGCTATGAGACCTGTAGGTCTACCATGAGTTGTTAAACGTGTGTCGTATACGTACACGAGAGTGGTATTGGGACCACGTGGTTACGTTTACGGTAGTTGGGCTGTCATGAGCTTTGTAAACCGTAGTGGCTCTCGTGTTAACGGAAGTAGCTGATGTATACGTATAATTTCCTAGAATACTTGACAGTTTGGTGTTTGTTTGAATTTTGAGTGACGGAGTATCGTTACCGTAAAATGGCGGCCTTCTTATAATCAGCTGTTGGGCATATGGTTTGGTACCTATTCATATATATTTTATTTATATATATATATACATATACATATATATATATATATATATATATATATATATATATAAATAAATATAATGAACTCACGCCTATATCCCCGAAGGGCTAGGCAGAGGTGCTAGCACCCACATTTCGCCAATTTATGTTTAAGTCCCAATGTGGCGAGTCTATTGCCATTAACTGGGCACTTATAAACCTGCGATAAATACACACATAACTTCGAAAAGCATCGAAAAGTCATTGGTGTGTGCCATGGTAAGACCTGGGATCGAACCCGAGACCTCGTCTCAGCAGTCCATACCACTAGGCTACCTTTTTTACTAGGATACCTGTTTATTATTTATTCATATTATTATATCCATGTTTTGTTGAAAGTAATTAGGTATTAACGAATAGTGACGTTATGATGCTGGAGGACGATATAAAGGGAGTGACTACTGTGATTACACAGATATTTACTATGCATGGAGAACCACTCTATCCTTTAGACCTTCTAACCCACGGGAAGAGATGGGATAGTCCTACATATTCTACACCATCGAGAACCAACACGTCAAATACAATGTTCTAAACTCAAAGCGAAGACTGTGCTAAAACCTCCTCCATTCAGCAGGTATAGACACATATAGGTTCCGAACGCAAATTATATTGTCGCGTAGTTTCCGGCAGAGTAGAATTAGGGCCACCCCACCTCTTCCCATGCGGTGTCGTACAAGGCGGCTAAGGGATAGGGCTGTTTAACATCAGACAGATATGTACAGCCCCGACTCAGCCCTAGATGCATGGCTCGTGTCAACAATAGCGCCCGGAATACGGCAATAGGCTCACCCCCTATTACGAGGGACCAAATACAATAATTATTGGTGAAATGTGGGTGTTAATTCACTTCTGCCTAACCCTCTAGGGATAAAAGCGTGATTATATGTATGTATGTAAAGCAAATAAAGTTTGCTATTAGGCACCTATAATTATGAAATATGCAATTTGAAGAGAATGTTGTTAAAATGAATGTTTTTCAAAATAAAGCAAAGTAAAATAGACATTTTTATTGTTATTTATAGTACACACATGTGATTATAAAGAATTCGCTATGAAATAGATTAGAATATTGCAGAGGTTGTTCATCAGTATTGGCATCGATTTTGTTATAAATTGTTAGGTATTCAAATGATTTTCCTTTTATTATTGCTCCGACCTCCAACTGTAAATAGAATTTATTATATATTTCATATCTTTTAAAATGTGACTGTTTGCTAAGATTAGATTTCATACAATGAGGTTTGAGAACACTTCTTCACTTTAACCTGGATACCTATATACCCACTCATAGACTGGATATGAGCCCCACTAAATCATCGGGCCTAGGCTCTGGTACAGACTTTCCGGACAAGAAGACGGCAATCTTACAAAAGCCTTAACAATCCAAAAAGAGTTACATTCGTATACTTACTTGAAATAGGTTGTATAGCTGAATCACGAAACAAATAATTCAATCATCCTCATCCTAGCGTAACTCGTTCGTATCCGAAGCTTGCTCGGAGTACGAGGGCCACATTTACCATATGCTTGCATATGATTTGTAAATTGTAAGTAAATTGTAAATATACTGGTGGTAGAAACTTGGTGGCACAAATTTGTCTCAAGTTTCGACCGGGTAGGTACCACCGTGCACTATTGCGAAAAACCCTCCATAGCAATTCAATCTCGGTTGGATTGTGTTCAGGGGTCAGCATGTGCATAGCCGGGCAGAGGTGGTGGTTGTCGCACCACTAGTGGGACCAGTGGGTCTTGGCGTAGTCTAGTGGGGATGGCGCGGGGCGATGCGCCGAACAGGGAGACCTGTAGAAACGGTGGTGCCGCTGGCCGCCCGCGGTATAGTACAGGGGCCCAACTGGGGTTAACCACCTTGGGAGGCTGCCTCACCAGGCCGCGCATAATCCCGATATGGTTCGTCGTGCCGGTTGGTGACCGGATTTGGGAGCCCGGCGACCATACTCGGGGGGGTACGGGGGCCCTTCCGTTCGGCGCGTCGGCTCTCGCCATGCCTCACATTCATAGATAAAACCAATATCCCGCGCTTTGTCACACGGTGCTGCGGCGGCAATCACTTCTTTTTTCACGCCTTCTCCCACCCAAACTCATGGCAGCGCAATTTACAGAAAAAGGCAACACAGCGGCTCGTCACACTCCCAAAAGCTTGCTATTTGAGGTGGAGTCCACTAACATCTGTGGGCTCCATGCAAACCTCAACGCCGTCCACCAACACCTAGAGACGGCGAAACCTGCCATATTTTTTCTAACGGAGACGCAAATACACCGCCCTGATGACACGACCTACTTGCTCTACCCTGGCTATGTTCTTGAGAAAGTTTTCGTGCAAAAGCCGGGGTGTGCGTGTTTGTTAGGGCGGATGTTTGCTGTCGCCGTTTGCGCTGCCTAGAGGACCCATCCTTCTCCGTCCTTTGGGTACACGTAGACCATGGCCCTACGAGTCAGATCTATGTGTGCCTCTACCGTTCCCATACAGGAGATGCTGAGACAACTCGACTCTTTGAATATCTGAGTCAGGCGGCAGATGATGCGCAGGAGCGATTTCCGAATGCCGAAATGGTATTTTTGGGGGATTTTAACGCCCACCACGAGATCTGGTTGGGCTCCTCCAAAACAGACCATGCGGGAAGAGCCGCCCACGCATTTGCTCTGGCGCACGGCCTGACCCAATTGGTGCACGAGGTCACTAGGATACCAAGAAGGTCGGGCCAAGCACCTTCTCTGCTAGACCTTCTGCTGACGAGTGATCCGGACCGGTACAGTGTATCGGTGCGAGCCGCTTTAGGCAACTCTGACCACTGCCTGGTCTGTTCCACAGTGCCTATTATAGCGCCCCCACGACCCATGCAGGGGAAGCGGCGTCTCTGGCACTACTCGTCAGCGGACTGGGATGGACTTCGTGACTATTTTGCGTCCATCCCGTGGGTTGAGCGCTGCTTTGAAGGTAAGAACCCATCGGATTGTGCTACTGCTGTCGCCGGTGAGATCGGTCTGGGTATGGAATACTATATCTCATACACCGATGTCACCGGTGACCGCGGGGTGCGCCCTTGGTTCGGGCGCGAGTGCGCGGAAGCTGTTGAACAAAAACAGTCTGCGTACCGCACTTGGGTAAGGGCGCGCGCCACGCGCCATCCCAATCTGGGCCACTTCAAGGCGGCGTACAACAGAGCCACAAAGGTCTGTAGAAGGGCCTATGTCAGAGCGGATGCCCTGCGCATAGCGCGGCTTGGTCAAGAGCTAGTGATGCATCCCACGGGAAGCCGTAGCTACTGGCGACTGGCTAAAGCCGTGCAAGCCAACTTCTGTCAGCCTTCGCTGCCTCCGCTGCGTAACCCTGATGGATCCCTGGCCCAAGAGCCGCAAGAGAAGGCAAATCTGCTGGCTAATCTCTTTGCGGCCAACTCCCGAATCGATGATTGTGGTACGCAGCCACCAACACTACCCGACAGTGACCACGCGATGCCTGATATCCATATCAGGCAACGCGATGTCCGTGCAGTGCTGCAATCACTCGATGTCCGGAAAGCCAGTGGTCCGGATGGTATTCCAGCGGTAGTTTTGAAAAAATGTGCAGCGGAGTTGTCTCCAATGCTTACGCGCCTGTACCGGCTATCCTACAGTTCGGGTACAGTGCCTTTGCCTTGGAAAGAGGCGAATGTTCAGCCGATTCCCAAGAAGGGGGATCGCTCGGAGCCAGCCAACTATCGACCCATAGCCGTCACCTCAGTGCTGTGCAAAGTGTTCGAGCACATAATTAACAAACAGCTCATGCGGCACCTAGAGGATCACTCCTTAATTAATGACCGGCAATATGGCTTCAGACCGAAACGGTCAACGGGTGATCTTCTAGCATACGTTACCCATCTTTGGGGTGAGGCAATGGACAAGCACGGTGAGTCACTGGCAATTAGTCTTGACATCGCCAAAGCTTTCGATAGAGTCTGGCACAAATCGCTTCTTTCTAAGCTACCTGCCTTTGGTCTGCCTTCTAGGCTGTGCAACTGGGTTGCTAGCTTTCTGCAGGGGCGCCGTATTCGCGTCCTTTGTGACGGACGAGCTTCGGAGTTTCTGCAGGTTAATGCTGGCGTGCCCCAGGGGTCCGTCTTATCACCCACTCTCTTTCTTCTGCATATCAACGACATGCTGTCTACCGGCAATGTTCATTGTTATGCAGACGATAGCACTTTACATGGGAGTTATCATGGACATCCAGCGGCCAAGCAGTCAGATATCGCAGAGAAAAGGCAGCTTCTTGTCACTGAGCTTGACGGGGTCCTGAATCACATTTCTCAATGGGGCTCTGAGAACCTGGTTGAGTTCAATGCCAAGAAGACGCAGGCATGTGCGTTTACAGCAAAAGTATCTTCTTTCCTTCCCCTCCCCACTCTTCAGAGCACGCCACTGCCGCTGCAGGACAATCTCAATATCCTAGGTATGGATGTTCGCTGCAACCTGAATAACAAAAACTACATCGAAAGCATCATCAAAACAGCCTCACGAAAACTCGGAGTCCTGAACAGAGTGAGACGATTTTTCACGCCGGAGCAGCGGTGTCTTCTATACAAGACACAAATTCGCTCCTGTGTGGAGTACTGTTCGCATCTCTGGGATGGGTCAGCAAAGTACTTACTAGATGCTCTCGACAGGTTGCAGCGACGTGCGGTCCGCATCATTGGGAATCCCGAGATCACGAACACCCTAGAACCTTTACAGCTGCGTAGAGATGTTGCGTCCATGGCTGTATTTTACCGTCTGTACCATGGGGAGTGTTCTGATGAGCTCTTCCAATTAGTCCCACCCTCCCCTTTCCTACACAGGACAACGCGTGCAGGTCTTAGATGTCATCCGCACACGGTGCAAAACATCCGATCAAGAACCAAGCGGTTCGGAGACTCTTTCCTCTGTCGCACCATTAAGGCCTGGAATTCATTACCAGCTCACGTGTTTCCTTCTTCCTACAGTCCCGGGTCCTTTAAGCGGGGCGTGAAAAAGCATATGATGAGGCCGTCAAGCTGAGTGTCACCGTTGTCACACGGTATGTGTAGGTAATGGTGACCCTCTTTTCTGGGATTTTGCATTCAGCTTGCCATCAGGCAAGGCGAAGTCCAATTGACGTGTCCTATATAAAAAAAAAAAAAAAAAAAAAAATTACTTTTAGCCCCGTGTCTTATAAGTTTGACTTGTTTGTGTATATGTGTGTATGTGTGTGTCGGTGGCAACGTAGCTACTGCATGTATACCTACCAAATTTAAATAAAACCCCCGTCAAATAATTTTTTTGAAAAGTAGAAGATAAATTGTGTTGGTTAGCCTTTTAACTTTGATATACTGACTCAGTAATATAATTTGATTCAAGTGTTGACATGTTGGGGGACTTTGGATTGTTCGATTGAGAAATTATTTCCTTGATTTTTAGCCAAAAATCATTAAATTCCGTGATCCGTGATAATACATAGCGCGGCAGTAAACTTTCTCTCCCATTATTCCTATAGCTATCAAAAAAGTTCTCGACAATTGTTATGTTTTAAATTAAGGAACATGTGTGCAAAGTTTCGTGAAAAATAACCAAACAAACAGACATACGAATAAAAGCGAAATCCGCAACATTGTCGAACGGCTCTCCCGATCAATTAATATTTCCATTGATTTTTTATGCATGCAACGCTAACCGTTTTTTGATAAAGTATTTCACGAATTTTATTGTATAACGTAAATTATACATATAAGTACTAAATCATGTTAAACATTTTCAATACCATTTTCATTTTTGATAATATTTAATATGATTGAACATATATTGGTTCGTTTAATACTACATTATTGTTTTTATTATTTCATAATGAAAAGTCTAAGTATTTCAATTTGCTACGAAACAGCTGTCTGGCCTCCTTTCAAATATTTACAGTGACAGCCACACGAGAGCACGTAATGGTAATTTATTGGCTAAGCCATAATACCATAAACCAAAACACTCTTACGGTAACGTATCACTCAAAACTCAAATTTTCAAATAGTGCAATGACAACCAGGTACCCCATTGGGTAATCCATGGTTACCATAAACGAAAACCACTCTTACAGTAAACCATAAACTTCGGAGTTTATGTGTTGACCAATGGGAAACCATTACGTGCTCTCGTGTGGCTGTCATTGCACTATTTGAAAATTTGAATTTTGAGTGATACGTTACCGTAAGAGTGTTTTGGTTTATGGTAATTATGGCTTAACCAATAGGATACCATTACGTTCTCCCGTGTGGCTCTATGGCGGCGATGTCATTTTTAGTTTCAAGTTTGGGGGGGGCTCATTTTCTGGCGTTGACTCTACTGCACATATTTGAAAGGAGGCCGGACAGCTGTCACGTAGCAAAATGAAATACGTGTCTTTTATTATGAAATAATATTGGATACTATATTGTATTATCAAACGACCCATATTTAAACTCAATTATATTATTAAATATTTTTAAAATATGAAAAAGTATTAGAGTTGTTTTAATATGGTACTCAACCTACAATGTTGTATATACAATTGATAAATACCATAAACCAAAACACTCTCACGGTAACGTATCACTCAAAATTCAAAACTAGTTCCGGTTACATCCAAAGCTTGTACTTTCGATGAAACGTTTTCGCTTATCTTGGCTCTTTGGGGCGAGTGTGACACTGTCGTGAGACTCCCCAACCCCGAGAGGAAAGACTGCACCGGAGTCTCGTCCATTAATCAGCAGTAGGTCTGCTGCCTAACAGATGTTTGTTATTAATATATATAAATTTGGTGATTAACTTCGAAAAGAAAACAGGGAAAATTTTGTCAAAATAGAAGTTTAACAAAATAAATCTAAGAAATAAAATTTATTAACTATAATTATAGAATTCAATGTATCATAGCCAGTCAGGTTAGAATATTGCAGAAGTTATTCATCAGTATTGGCATCGATTTTGTTATCATTTTTTATTCATATGGCTGTTCCTTTTATTTATTGTTCCAACTGTAAAAAATAAGATTCATTAAATTTTATTAATATTACAAAATTTAGGCTTGTTTTTCCAAAAGTTAAAATCATTCAAGTCACAGTATTGTGACATACTAATATGGAATACTTTGGTAGGCAATTATCAGTGTTCATACACGATCTGAGAACAAACTAAACCTAAAGAAATTAATAGGGACAGAATAGAAGACCCTGGGCTCCAAAGTGCGAACTTTGGTTTGAATGCAACTGGGATTAGCACTCAGATGGAGAAGACGTCATTTTTATTATTGTAAGTTAGGAAAGATACACGACGTAGATAGTCTTTAACATACCTCTATTAATAGATCTCAACCAGTCTTCTCTGAAATAATGCTAGATTTACTGAAAACTGTCTTTTTTCGTATAGGTTAGGTATGTATAGCATATATTTTCCAAATTCTTAGATATCTCACCGAACATCAAAAATCCTTTGTATGTTTAAGTGACATCTGATGTCAAAATTTTAAAAAAAATCACCTCAACATTTATATTTGGCTATATTCATAAACCTAGTAAAATAGGTTGTATAGCAATATCAAGAAATAACCAAATAATATGGAAGCAAACATCAGCGAGTCTAAAAAGGCCACGTTGAGCGATTCTACTTAAAACTAATAACTTCATGAATTTCCAGTAAATCTAATAGATTTCTATAAAATTCGTTAAATGATTACTTATTTGAGCCGAATTACAATAATTCAAGTACTAAGCAGATTCTAATTTCGTGTAAATATCGCCGCAAGACTATATTATCCTAATATGATTCCAATAAAGTGGCCTTTTTAGACCTGGAGGCCACCGGTGTGATAGTAGGGGTGACAGCATCACTACAGGGCCGCTCCCACTTCGGCCGGAATTTACCGTAAGCGGCAGGGTCCCCCTGCGAGATTGATTCCCTTGATTTGATTGATTGAGATTGCCATTGATTGATCCCCTGTCGCCATTGCCGCATCGTGTCCGTTGTCCAGGAAGCGACGCAAGGATGTTCCGGATTCCGGACCAAGCACCTTTGTGTACCTACTATGATGCCGATTACTATATACTGAATTAAAAATACCTAATTACTTTCATGCCACTTTCCTTATAGAATTAGACTTTTTTTTGTTTCTTTTTTTACGTGCGCAAAATCCCCACGGATACCTCCCCACCGGAGCCGGTGAAGGAGGTTATGTCGGACTCGAACCGACTAAAACGCACGCCGCCTGTGGGTCGTTTTGGTTGCCGAAGGTGAGGTTGACAGGCATATCCCTCGCATCCCGGCCGACTCAGGGCCATTTCTCACGATCTGGCCCTCTTCTCGGGTGTGGGGACTACAGAGTCCCCAACTCGTCCCCGGAAACGGGAAAGCACGCCAGGCGCGCCACCGCCGCGGCCAGCCTCTGCCAGGGTGACAGGCGGCTCCAACTGTCACCCCCAGGCCTGCGCTCATGGGGGGCGGAGGTCGTTCATCGAACTCCGACGCCCGAGTTGCCTTCGTACGCGGGCAGCTTGGCTTGCGATCCTTCGTCGCATCCGCTGCCGCTCCCGCCCCGCCTCCTCCTTCACGAGCATTACTTGCTCGCAGAAGGAGGCGCCGGCTGCCCACGCATCCGCGCTGCGGACCATCGCCGCGAGCAAGGTGGAGAGTGTGAGAACTCTCACTCCCAGGGCCACCACAAGCTCCCGTCTCGGCGTCTCCCACGCCGGACACTCGGTGAGCGTGTGCGGCCCTGAGTCCTCGCTCGCGTCGCAGTGATGGCACTCGGACGTTGGCTCTTTCTCCATCCGACGCAGATACTTCCCGAAGCACCCGTGCTCGGTGATCATCTGCGTCAGACGGTACGAGAGGCTGCCGTGTGGCCTCTCTAGCCACTTCCCCATGATGGGTCTTACCGCCGCTACTACGGCGCGCCCTGCGCCTGGTCGCCTAAGTCGTAGCTCCCATTCCGGCACCATTTCCATGTGGAGCCGGGATCTCGCGGCCCGAATTTCTTCGGGCTCGGGATCGTGACCCCGCTCCCGCGCCGCCTTTCGGAACCGGTATAGCGCCGAAAGGGATCTCGCTTCCAGGATCCATGGTGGCGATCCGGCGAGGAGACTCGCCGCGTTGAATGATATCGTGCGGAACCCCCTTATGATGCGAGAATTTGACTTTGACTTTGAGTGGCCACATTTTCTTTACGGCTTTTTATTATAATAGAATAAAACATACGTCCGGGTCACTAGTCCCTTAAACTTGTAGTACACGTATTCCTGTAATTTCATATTAGGCACATTTATTGCGAAACCGGTCAAGTGAAAAATAAAATATAGTGGAAAAAGTACAAAGTGTAGCAGGTTCGACCAAACGGCATCAATCAACAGTTTTAATAGTATATTTGTTGTTCGGCGATTATTCATCATTAATATTTAAAATACCACATAATCGCACAAACACAATTGACTGGTGACGTGACACACGACCGGTCAATCTCTCGTGTCATCTCGTCTGACCAACAAAGCAAAAGCAACTTTTAGCTAAACCAAATAAAGCCTCTTTTATCGAAATATGACTGTGTCTTACTTTGTATTGTTTCTGTAATCATTTATACTGTACAGTATACACGGTACGGTAACGTCGAGACCGTAAACTGTAACGTGAAATAATCTCACGGTAGAGATGGCTGGAGATGTCAAAAATACGGAAACGTAACCACGTGGTCCCATTACCACTCTCGTGTACGTATACGACTCACGTTTAACAACTCATGGTAGACCTACTGTATAGGCACGCATAGATACGGGTGTGGCCACCGTGATCTATACGTACCCATATAGTTGAAAGGTCTCTGTCCTCAAGACCATGGAGACGGCGGCAGCAAATATCATCCCGGACGTACAAGCATACCCCGGCGCGACTCATAAAGTTGTGCTCGAGTTTGTACCCAGGGTACATTAGGTAGGCTGTATCGGCCGGGCATGATATTTGCGTCTCCGTCAGAAAAAGCAAGGTAGGCTGCGCGGTCTCTAAGTGGAGATGGACCGCGTTAAGGTTGGAGTGTAGGCCTCTGATGTTGCAGAAATCCACATTAACTGTGGATGATGGTGCCGCTGTGGTAACGTTGCTCTTGCCTTTTGTAAATTTAATGTTTGAGTTGGGGGGGAGGGGGGGAGAAGGTAAAAAGAGATTCTGTGCCTCCAATGTAGAAGACAAACCAAGGCGTCCCGCCCCCACAGACAAGTTGGGGTTGTGTGACTGGCTGGCGCGGTGGGCGGAAGGGTCCCCGGTCCCCTCCCAGATACTGAAGCCGAGTCCACTCCGGTTTCCTCCTCCGGCACGGCTACAGCACCGGGAACTTTACACAGGCTGCTTGTTCACCCTCCTGGGGCGGAGATTAAGTAATCCCCAGGTTCTGGAACCGTACAGTCTGCGGGTGGCCAGCGGATAACCGTTTCACCGGGTCTCCCTGACCACCGCGCCAACATTTCACGCCCCCATCAGTCAGCGGGGTCAATTTAAGCCTTTTGTCTTCCCACTGACAGCACAAAACCTCTCCAGTGAGCTCTGGCTACCCTACTCACCGCCGGGAACACAACACAAGGTTATTATAGCCAGGGTATTCTGTAGGGCGGAGGTACTTACCCAGACGGACTGCTCAATTTTGGACGGGAGATACCGTCATGTCCTACCTCCTACAAGATGTTAAACAGCCCTAACTATTTATGTTGAATACTACCGACAGTAGTGAAAACTTGGTCAATATATTAGATACTCGTACTTATATACAGAGGTGACGTGACGAGAACCCTTCTAACTAAGCTTTATTGCTTTGTTAGGAGTAGGATGTACAGTGATGAATCAAACCCAAGATCTCTCGATGCTTAAGCCACCTCCTTAACCACAAAGGTACATGACACTTGTACTCCAGTCATTTTTGTCTTCCTATATCTCATTACATTCTCTTAATTTTAAGGGTCCCATAGCTGATTGGTGTTGCCGGTAAGTGTACTGCTTTTCTGGCCAGGACGATGGCTGCTGGTGTTTAAATGAAAATTGGAACGGAAAATTAAAAAACCGCGGTAGCCTATTGGTATGGGTAATGGACTGCTTAGACGAAGTCTCGGGTTCGATCCCAGGTTTTACCATGGCACACACCAATGACTTTTCGATGCTTTTCGAAGTTATGTGTGTATTTATCGCAGGTTTAAAAGTGTCCGGTTAATGGCAATAGGCTCGCCACCTAGTACATTGGGACATAAACATAAACTGGCGAAATGTGGGTACCTCTGCTTACCCCTTCAGGGATATAGGCGTGAGTTTATGTTTATGACCATTTAATAAATCCAGGTATAAGTTTACTAGAGCCATTAATGAACCAATACGTTACATTATTGAAGTGTTCATTACTCACACACAATCGTATACAAGACATACGAGTATTTGTTTTGCCTTCATTTCATACCTACTTACAAGTTACAAGTTTCATGGTAGGCGGTACCCATTTACCAATCATAAATTATCTGGTACAAAGGTCTTCTTACGAAGTTGCCGTATCATGGACTCCCCGAGGGACTTTGCGAATGGATCGCCAGCTTTTTGTCCAACAGAAGCATCCAAGCTGTCGTCGACGGCAGCTGCTTGGACCGCATGAACATAAACGCTGGTGTCCCACAAGGCTCCGTGTTGTCTCCGACGCTGTTTCTGCCGCATATCAATGACATGCTGTCTGACGGCTCCGTTCATTGTAATGCGGACGACAGTACCGGGGATACGTGTTACACGGGCCGTGCAAATATCCCTCAGTCCGAGGTGGAGAAGAGTCGCGAACAACTTGTGTCTAAAATCGAGACTACTCTCTCTGGAGTATCCGATTGGGGACGACTAAACCTAGTCCAATTCAACCCCACTAAGACACAAGTATGTGTATTCACCGCTAAGAAAACCCCATTCATTGTAGCGCCGCAATTCCTGGGCACACCGCTTACCATCTCCTCGAGTATCGGGATCCTTGGTGTCGATATCTCCAGAGACGTCCAGTACCGGAGTCATTTGGAGGACAAGGTTAAGTTGGCATCAAGGAAACTCGGAGTGCTCAACAGGGTGAAGCAGTACTTTAATGCGGGGCAGCAACTCCTTCTTTATAAGGCACAGGTCCGACCCCACATGGAGTACTGCTGTTACCTTTTTGCTGGAGCACCTGCATACCAGCTTGATTCCTTCGACTCGGTGCAAAGACGGGCGTTGAGGCTGGTTGACAATCCCATACTCGCAGATAGTGTGGAACTTTTTAGTCTTAGGAGGGACTTTGTTTCTCTGTGTGTGTTCTACTGCCTATACAATGGTTTGTGCTCAGATGAATTGTTTGACATGATGCCAACAGCTACATTTTATCATCGTACCTCTCGCTATAGGCAGAGAATTCATCCTCACACATTGCGAACTGAGATGGTGCGCACTGTGCGGTATGAAAGAAGTACTTCATCCCACGCACACTCAAGCTGTGAAATGACCTCCCTGCTGCGGTTTTCTCAAGCACCCACAATATGGGGTTCTTCAAGAGGGGCATCAGAAGGTTTCTTAATGGTCGGCAGCGCGAGTGTGACACCCCTGGTTTTGCATACGTCCATAGGCCATTGTAACCACTTCCCATCAGGTGGGCCGTGTGCTTGTCTCTTTACTTACCTCCTAATAGGTATAAAAAAATTTGTCTCGAGTATCGCTAGATTATATTATTATCATACATCGTTAAGTCAATATTTGCATTTTACATCAAGAAAGCGTAATTAAATTAAATGTGAACAATTGACAGATCACAAATACTTAAATATTGTGATAGTCAAATACTATCACAATATTTAACAATTTGCAAGTTACGCAAATAATGATTAATAAGATTTTGAATTATTTTTTTAATATAACAGCGTCTTAAAAAAAATGCTAAACTCTTTATTTTTCTAAATAGTGCAACATAATTACATCTTTTTAACGTCAAAGTCTGCTATTGTCGTGCAGTGGCAGTGGCGTGCTCTGAAGAGTGAGGAGGGGAAGGAAAGACGATACTTTTGCTGTAAACGTACATGCCTGCGTCTTCTTGGTATTGAACTCGACCAGGTTCTCAGAGCCCCATTGAGAAATGTGATTCAGGATCCTGTCAAGCTCAGTGACAAGGAGCTACCTTTTCTCTGCAATATCTGACTGCTTGGCCGCAAGATGTCCATGATAACTTCCATGTAAGGTGCTATCGTCTGCATAACAATGAACACTGCCGGTGGACAGCTTGTCGTTGATATGCAGAAGAAAGAGAGTGGGTGATAAGGCGGACCCCTGCGGCACGCCAGCATTTACCTGCAGAAAGCCCGAAGCTCGTACGTCACAAAGGACGCGAATACGTCGCCCTTACAAGAAGCTAGCAACCCAGTTGCATAGCCTAGGAGGCAGACCAAAGGCTGGTAGCTTGGAAAGAAGCGCTTTGTGCCAGACTCTATCGAAAGCTTTGGTGATGTCAAGACTAATTGCTAGTGACTCACCGTGCTTGTCCATAGCCTCACCCCAAAGATGGGTAACGTATGCTAGAAGATCACCCATTGACCGTTTCGGCCTGAAACCATATTGCCGGTCATTAATTAACAAGTGATCCTCCAGATGACGCATAAGCTGTTTGTTTACGATATGCTCGAAGACCTTGCACAGCACTGAGATGACGGCTATGGGTCGATAGTTCCCCGGATCTGAGCGATCCCCCTTCTTGGGGATCGGCTGTACATTCGCCTCTTTCCAAGTAAATGGCACTGTACTCGAACTGTAGGACAGTCGGTACAGCCGCGCAAGTATCAAAAAAATTCCGCTGCATATTTTTTTAAACCACCGATGAAATACCATCCGGACCACTGGATTTCCGGACATCGAGTGATTGCAGCACTGCACGGACATCGCGTTGCCTGATATGGATATCAGGCACTGCGTGGTCACCGTCGGGTAGTGTTGGTGGCTGCGTACCACAATCATCGATTCGGGAGTTGGCCGCAAAGAGATTATTCAGCAGATTTACCTTCTCTTGCGGCTCATGGGCCAGGGGGATCCCTGCCCTCCTGATCCTCCTTGATGACGGCTGCCCGTGGGATGCGCCACTAGCTCTTGATCAAGCCGCGCTATGCGCAGGACATCCGCTCTGACGTAGGCCCTTTTACAGACCCTTGTGGCTCAGTTGTACGCCGCCTTGAAGTGGCCCAGATTGGAATCAATCGTGGCGCGCTCTTACCCAAGCGCGGTACGCAGACGATTTTTGTTAAACAGCTTCCGCGCACTCGCGCCCGAACCAAGGGCGCACCCCGCGGACACCGGTGATTTCAGTATATGGGATAAAGTATTTCATACCCAGACTGGTCTCACCGGTGACAGCAGTAGCACTATCCGAAGGGTTCTTACCAACCCACGAGATGGACGCAAAATAGTCACGAAGTCCATCCCAGTCCGCTGATGAGTAATGCCAGAGACGCCGCTTTCCCTGCACGGGTCGTGAGGGCGCAACAATAGACACCGTGGAACAGACCAGGCAGTGGTTGGAGTTGCCTAAAGCGGCTCGCACCGACACACTGTACCAGTCCGGGTTAGTCATCAGTAGAAGGTCTAGCAGAGAGGGTGCTAGGCCGGACCATCTTGGTACCCTAGTGACCTCGTGTACCAATTGGGTCAGGCCGTGCGCCAGAGCAAATGCGTGTTTTGTTGGAGCCCAATCAGATCTCGTAGTGGGCATTAAAATCCCCCAAAAATACCATTAAGGTGTTCGGAAATCGCTCCTGCGCATCATCTACTGCCTGACACAGATATTCAAAGAGTCTCAGATATTTATTTATTTATTTATTTATTTATAAAGATTATTTATAAAGAGATATCATCATTTCAGGTCCCTCTGCCTATGCTTTCTCTTGATTAGGCTGTATTGGCTCTTACGAGAGCGACTTCTGTGTAATCCCCAGCCCCAAGGAATAGAAACTTGCATCTATGACTTTTCCTTTAATCGGTAGATGTACCAAAAAGCTGAAGCTGTGGCTTGATTCTTATTAGCTTAATAATTATAATCAGATAAATCTACTTTTGACCAATTTATTCAGTTCAAAGTACTTTTATCACTAAACAAAATAAGCTTGTAATACTCAGTATATAAAAACAAAATAAACTATTTAAACGACCAAAATGTTTTTGCTTGGAATTCTAAGATTAGTCTATGAACGCAGAGTTGCGGAAAAGGGCCAGTTGTTAAAATATTTACAGCCTGTTAAACATATCCATTTACTTAGGACGGACATATAGTTCCTGACTCAGTTCGAATGCCTACATAATCTTCGGTGTTGTAACCACGTGAAAATAGCCAAAGGTGGTACCACCAATTTGGGTCAGGCTCGCTCGGGACCGATTAAGACATTGTTTTTGTACTATATATTTTTACGTAATTCTCATGATACTCACAGTATTGTATACTTAAGAAAATTATGGCTGCAATGTTGGTTTTGCTCATCGCGCAATTAAACAGCTGAACTAGCTGGTTTGGTTGATCCCTTTATTTCCCTGGTGAATCACACCTAGTTTAAATTCAAATTTCAAATCCCAGTCATGCTGGAATTCGTCCTTGCAGGGTGAAGCAATAACAAAATAATTACAGACAAAAGAAAGACCAATTTATTGCTGCATTGTACACACAAATATTAGTACTTACTTATAATATTAAAAGGATTTCATTTCTACGCTTATGTTGAAAATCATAAATAGGCTTGACCAAAACTGTGACACTTTAGTTAGACAAATATTCAGAATTCAGAGTTGTAGCATTAACATTTTACGACTTTATCTTTCTATAGTCTTCCTTTATTAGATCAGCTGCTCTCTCAGCTATCATAATTGTAGGGGCCATGGTGTTACCACTTGTAATTATTGGCATAACACTTGCGTCAACAACACGAAGCCCAGAAACTCCATGTACTCTCAAACGACTGTCCACTACTGATACTTCTATACTACGCCCCATTTTTGCCGTTCCAACGGGATGGTAGATAGTACTGGCGATATGAGGAACCATGCATTTCCAATATGCAGTGCTATTTAACGCATAACTGTCACAGGCCTTTAATTTAAACCTAGCCAAAAATGCGCCAATTGATTTGAAGTATTTAGTATTGACAATTTTTATCAGTTGTTTGATGCCTACCACTGTGCTGTCTAAGTCTCTTGAATCACTATAGTTATCATAATATATTAAAGGATAATCATATGGATCACTAGAATTTAACGATATATTTCCTCTGGAGTATGGATGTAAAAGTTGAAAATAGAATTCAAAAACTGCTTTGTTTCTACTTTGTATTAATAAAGATTTTTCTACAGATTCAATATATTCTGAAGCGGAAGATTTTATTGCATCTGAATTCTTTTTATGTAATCTAAGAAAGAGTTGATAATCTGGAAATGACTGATTTTGCTTTGCAGCAATATTGGGAAAACTGTGATATGATAAAAACCCTTTACGTTCATACAAGTACCTGATCATTTCAAACTTTCTAGTTGCTTCGGGCATTTGTTTCGGTCTATCAGCAATTATCATAACAGAAGTACGAGTATGGTCTTGCAAATTTTGTCCAACCATGCTCGAATCAACTAAGGTATTTATTTTTTTTACAGTTAATTGTCGTTTAGGTCCTATACCTGATAACATCAGTAAATGTGGTGTATTTATTGATCCTGCACTGAGAATTACTTCGAGAGTTGCAATAAGCCTAATTTTTTTACCATTTTGATCGACTTCTACGCCAACTATTTTTAAATTGTTATTTATCAAAACTTTTGTTACAAATCCTTTTTTTCCTATCTTCAAGTTATTTCTTTTCCGTGCAATGGGATTTAGATATGCTACACATGTACTTACTCTTTTTCCTCTACTAACTGCAACTCGTAGGGTGCCGCTTCCTAAATTATGGGCGGTATTTAAATCTTCCTCGTGTTTAAATCCTATTTTCTCGAAGGCTGTAAGTACTCGTATATTGTCGATTTCATCATAGACCGACACATTATATGTATTTACTGTAAAAGGTCCTCTATGGCCGTAATGTTTGCTGACAGCAGGATTTTGCAATAAATGAGGGTCTTGTAAGGTTTCAGCTTTTTTAAAATAATGTTTTATAATGTTAGGATGCCATTCAGGATTTCCTTCATCATACCATTTCTGATAATCATGAGAGTTTCCTTGGACATAAACCATAACATTAATGGCGCTACTGCCACCTAACATTTTTCCTCTTGGGCAAGGTATCCTTTTATTTTTAAGTGCTTGACTTGTTTTTCCGTTGTTAACTGTCATGTATTTATAATCATATTTTGATCCGTACAGGCTTAAATCAAAATATGGTATCTAGAAAGAATATAATAACTAATGTAATATTGCTACATAATAACAATAGAAAATCAGATGGGAATCGCTTCACGGAAAATATCGAAGTTTAATCAAATCCGCAGTTAGACTGGTACACCAATCTAACTTGCATGTATCCATTGTATGTATCCAATGTTTGGTGTGCTATAAAGTATATTGATTTTATCTTATAGCGGATGCTAGACTCCGAGGTGAAAGCTTCGGATGCGACTGGGTTAACGCTAAGAGAAAGAAGAGAGAGAGAGAGAGAGAAGAATAACAAAAGAAAATGATTCACTATAAACTATGTAGTATATGTAACGATATAAAAACGCAAAATAAAACACTTTTGTACTTTGAAAATTATAGCCCGATTTTCGAAACGTTGTGTATACCGTTGCGTTATTTGTGTGGTTTTAGCAAAAAAATAGCAATCATTTTCTTACATCGCTTTCAATAGGTGGATCTTCACCAGCTTCAAGTAGTAGCACATTCCAGTCTTGAACCTCACTTAGCCTATTTGCTAAAACACTGCCTGCCGCCCCAGCTCCAACGATGATGAAGTCGAAAATCTGACCATCTAGAATTTAAAAATAATTTAACATAACTAGAGCATGAACTAAATGAGAATTTATATAAGATAACACGTTGTTTTTCATAGAACTTACAGACAGTTCATCATATTCATTATACTATTTATTTGTTTCATCAAATTCTTAAGGTTAGCAATGTTTAATTTCTCACACAATGAAACTTAATAAACAGTTCCATTGTGTATATCTTATCTTTCTTTATTAAAATAAAAATGTTATATACTCATTTATGATCTAAGCCATAAGACATCTGCTGAACTCTAAATCTATAATCTGTATCAATACAATCTACCAATACAATAGTATGAATTGCTCTCAGCATTATGTAAAGAACGATACGGAGCCTGAATACAGAAAGACGTTAATTCTTGTATGTTACTAATTTTTGAGTTGTGTTGAAGGGTGGAAGCAAAAGATTTACGAAGGACATCGGGCGTAGGACCAGGAGGAAGTCAGGTGACTATCGCGTCGGATCGTACCTGGTGCAGAGGCTGTCCATCGCCAAAGAGGCAACGCAGCCAGAACGTGGTGGGCGCTTTCGCCCCGGGTGCAGGTTTGGGCGCACCTTTCTTTTAAGGACGAGCACGGATGCATATAATTATTCGTAAATCCTAACTTGTTTTATTATTTCACATCAATTATTGTAAATTTGACTTATATTAATGTAACATAACATAAACTCACGCCTATATCCCCGAAGGGGTAGGCAGAGGTGCTAGCATCTACATTTCGCCAGTTTATGTTTAGATCCCAATGTAATAGGGGCGAGCCTATTGCCATTAACTGGGCACTTATAAACCTGCGATAAATACACACATAACTTTGAAAAGCATCGAAAAGTCATTGGTGTGTGTCATGGTGAAACCTGGGATCGAACCCGAGACCTCGTCTCAGCAGTCCATTACCCATACCACTAGGCTACTTTAATAAATACTTTATTTACAAATCAATATTTTTAATATAATTATAATAGTATAATAATAATAATATTAATAACTAGCTGGTGCCCGCGGCTCCGTCCGCGTGAATGTCGGTTATCGCTTAGTGTTGAGTCAACACTATTGAGCATAAAAAATATCTAAAATAAAAGTAGCCCACGTTACTCCTTATTACATCAGCTACCTGCCAATAAAGACTGTCTGTCTGTCTGTTTGTTCTGGCTAATCTCTGAAATGGCTGGACCGATTTTGACGGAACTTTTATTGGCAGACAGCTGATGTTATAAGGAGTAACGTGGGCTACTTTTATTTTAGAAAAATTGCGTTGACTCAACATAAAGCGATAACCAACATTCGCGGGCCGAGTCGCGGGCAATAGCTAGTTTTATATAACTTGCATCTCAAAATCCTTTCTTAAGGGATGCCTACGTCATAGTAGCTTTATGTGTGCAAGGCCTCAGCCCGATCGGTTTAAAATTGACTAAGTTTCATACAAACTTTCATCCCCTATTTTATCCCCTTGGGGGTAGAATTAATCAAAATCCTTTCTTAGCGGATGCCTACGTCATAACATCTACCTGCATGCCAAATTTCAGTCCGATACGTCCAGTGGTTTGGGCTGTGCGTTGATAGATCACTGTGTCAGTCAGTCAGTCACCTTTGAGTTATATACAATTTAGATTTAAAAATAGCACTCGCACTTAACATAAGGTAAAATTACAGATGCTTAGAACCATTAGCAGATTGTCTATACCTACCTATTAAAGTAACACCTGGAGGCCAATCTTTTGTTTGCACGAGACACGTAGCTGCTGCAAAGAATTTCAAAGCTGATGCGAAAGATTCAGGTGCTGCTCCAACTGTTGGAGAAATACACGTCTCATTTCTGCAAAAAAACCATTAGGCGTTTAAGTATTAGATTTCATATCACCACATTTTCACCTAGGAGACTGGGGTCTGCTTTTTCGGCATTTTCGCCAACACTAAGCACGGTCTTGGGCATCAGTGTTATAGTAAGGTCATTGGCACACATGTTTCCCTTTGCAACATCAAACCAACGGTTTTGGGTGTACCCCGCGTACCAGAACTCGACAACACCATACTACTTGCTAAAGTATGAGGTTTACATGAAATTTAACAGTAACACTCCGACCCTTTTGGTTTCTGCTAAATGTCTTGCACCGGTGTATTCAGTTGCTCGGTTAAAACTATTAGGATTGCAAGTCAAATGAGACATTATTTACCTCAAATTCCTTATTCGACTTTTTTTGAATGTGGTAATACTAGATGTAAGCTAACATTTGCTGAGAGTTCTTATGTCATTTGGTATAGCAATCGATGACGAAAGCATACCCCTCTGTTCTCTTGCTTGCTATTGCTAGGCTCACTCTATGCACACCTAGTTACACTGCGAGAATCGTCTTCTGTCATCAAAAAACTTAGAAACTGTAAATCACCAGCTGAAGATGGTACCAATTCATAACCTGATATTAAAAAACCTCTCCCAAAAAGCATTGGTTCTACTTACCAAGATATTAAACGGTTGTCTAGCCTTTAATTACTTTCCGGAGTGATAGAAGATCGCGAAAGTAATAGCTATATAGAAACCTGGTAAAGATGCACCATACCAAGTAACTTCACACCAATTAGCTTACTCCTTCGACAGGTAAAATTTTCGAATGTATTATATATATATAAGACTGTTAGCGTATTCTGGGTCGCTGATTTTTAATGAGCAATTTGGATTTCGTACATCACATTCAACAGTCCATCAGCTGGCGCCAGTATCTGAACATATTTCACATCATTTAAACCTGGGTGAATCTATCGGAATGTTCCTATTAAATATCGAAAAGGCGTTTGATACTGTGTGGCACAAAAGACTATTGCACAAACTTGTAAATCTCGGTATCACATTAAATCTAGTTAGGGTCATGCAATCTTATTTAGAGAATTGGCAATTGTCGGTGCATGTTTGTGGAACAACTTCTTCTTTATTGCCAATACCTACTGGAATACCTCAGGGTTCTATTCTAGGCCCATACCTGTTCCTCCTTTACGTGAATGATATGCCAATACAACCTCGAAAACTTGCGTGTTTTGCAGACGATACTGTTAATACTGTTAATATTAAAGTAAGATGGTGCAACGTAGCCTTAGATCTCTCAGTATTCCTACTGATAGATCTAAGGCTACGTTGCACCATCTTACTTTAATGTTTAATATCACTTTAGGTTAAAATCGTTATTCGTAATATTTCACTCTATTGTTTATTTTAATACGGAAACTGTAACGCTTTGTCGTTATACACAATGAATTCATTTCAAAATTAAAATACAGCTAAGTATTGCAAATAAAAACAATAATTAACTGCCGAACTATTGTCTCTAAGTGTTGATCACATTATTGTACCTACGATATAATCTTCTACAGGCAACAAGCATAAGTCCCAAATACGTCACAGACGATCTAATGCTGAAATAAATGACAATTTGCTTTTCGTTTCAAAATAGTGTTCTTTATTCTTATTGCATTTTTTTAAACAAAATAAAACTAAAACCTACTTACGTGCACATATCTGAATTTCAACAAATGCCTTATATAAGATTCACGCACAAAATGGTATTCTCTATTTATATATTAATTGTGACTTATAAAAAAAAGAATTCGCTATCCGGCGTTCTAGTACAGGATGTCTTTGAATTGCAATTTTACATCAAAGTCAAAGTCAAAGTCAAATCAATTTGTGTGTATCACATATCATGAATTGCCTTGAATGAGTGTATATCACTTGCTTTACTGCCATATTACATGGCATAGTTTGAAACCCCGTGTCACCCTTCTTAGCCGTATATCTATATTATATAGGCAACTTATTACTTTTAAAAAAATGTAAGAGATTCTACCGAATAATAAATATTCGGCAGATAAGCACACGGCACTCCCGATGACAAGTCACGGCACTCCCGATGACAAGTGGTTACATTGGCTTATAGACGTGTGCAACACCAGGGGAATTACACTCGTGCCGCTGACCCTGTATGAGCAGACCGTTTCTGTGCCGTAGGTGCAGAAAACAAAGTCTTTGCCTTTGGTCTTCCCACTCACAGTATTAGCAATATTAGCAATATTACTGGTGGTAGAGATTTGACGGCACAAATTTGTCACAAATTTCGACCGGGTTGGTACCACCGTGCAATATTGCGAAAAACCCTTCATAGTAATTCAATTTCGGTTGGATTGCGTTCAGGGATCAGCAAATGCATAGCCGGGTAGGGGTGATGGTGGTCGCAGCACTAGTGGGACCAGTGGGTCTTGGCGTAGTCTAGTGAGGATGGTGCGGGGCGACGCGCCGGTCAGGGAGACCCGTAGAAACGGTGGTGCCGCTGGCCGCCCGCGGTATAGTACAGAGGCCCAACTGGGACTAACCACCCTGGAAGGCTGCCTCACCAGACCGCGCATAATCCCGGTATGGCTCGTCGTGCCGGTTGGTGACCGGAAGTGGGGGCCAGGCGACCATATTCGGGGGGGTACGGGGGCCCTTCCGTACGGCGTGTCGGCTCACGCCATGCCTCATAATCATAGACAAAACCAATATCCCGCACTTTGGCACGCGGTGCTGCGACGACAATCACCTCTTTTTTTCACGCCCTTTTCTCCTTTTCATCATGGCAGCGCATTTAAGAGTATTGGGCAACACAGCGGCTCTGCAAACTCCCACAAGCTCGCTATTTGAGGTGGAGTCCACTAACATCTGTGGACTCCATGCGAACCTCAACGCCGTCCACCAACACCTTGAGACGGCGAAACCAGATATGCTCTTTCTCACGGAGACACAAATAGGCCGCCCTGATGACACGACCTACTTGCTTTACCCCGGCTATGTTATCGAGGAAAATTTCCGTGCAAAAGCCGGGGTGTGCGTGTTTGTTAGGGCGGATGTTTGTTGTCGCCGTTTGCGCTGCCTTGAGGACCCATCCTTTTCAACCCTATGGGTACACGTAGACCATGGCTCTACGAGTCAGATCTATGTGTGCCTCTACCGTTCCCATACAGGAGATGCTGAGACAACTCGACTCTTTGAATATCTGAGTCAGGCGGCAGATGACGCGCAGGAACGGTTTCCGAACGCCGAAGTGGTATTTTTGGGGGACTTTAACGCCCACCACGAAACCTGGTTGGGCTCCTCCAAAACAGAATATGCGGGAAGAGCCGCCCATGCATTTGCTCTGGCGCATGGCCTGACCCAATTGGTACACGAGGTCACTAGAATACCAAGAAGGTCGGGCCTAGCACCCTCTCTGCTAGACCTTCTGCTGACGAGTCACCCAGACCTGTACAGTGTTTCGGTACAAGCCGCTTTAGGCAATTCCGACCACTGTCTGGTCTGCTCCAAGGTGCCAATTATAGCGCCTTCACGACCCGTGCAGGGGAAGCGGCGTCTCTGGCACTACTCGTCAGCAGATTGGGATGGGCTGCGCAACTATTTTGCGTCCATCCCGTGGATTGAACGCTGCTTTGAAGGTAAGAAACCCTCGGATTGTGCTACTGCTGTTGCCGGTGAGATCGGTCTGGCTATGGAATACTATATCCCGTACACTGATGTCACCGGTGCCCGAGGAGTGCGCCCTTGGTTCGGGCGCGAGTGTGCGAGGGCTGTTGATCAAAAGCAGTCCGCGTATCGCGCTTGGGTAAGGGCGCGTGCCACGCACGATCCCAATGTGAGCCACTTCAAGGCGGCGTACAACAGAGCCACAAAGGTCTGCAAGAGGGCTTACGTCAGAGCGGATGCCCTGCGCATTGCGCGGCTTGGTCAAGAGCTAGTGGCACATCCCACGGGCAGCCGTGGATACTGGCGACTGGCCAAAGCCGTGCAGGCCAACTTCTGTCAGCCTTCGCTGCCACCGCTGCGCTACCCTGATGGATCCCTGGCCCATGGACCGCAAGAGAAAGCCAATATGCTAGTAAATCTCTTTGCGGCCAATTCCCGAGTCGATGATTGCGGTATACAGCCGCCGACACTACCCAATGGTGACCACGTAATGCCTGAAATACGTATCAGGCAATGCGATGTTCGTGCGGTGCTTCAATCACTCGATGTCCGGAAAGCCAGTGGCCCGGATGGTATTCCAGCGATGGTCTTACAAAAAATGTGCAGCGGAGTTGTCTCCGATGCTTACGCGGCTGTACCGACTGTCCTACAGCTCGGGTACAGTGCCTTCGGCTTGGAGAGAGGCGAATGTACAGCCGATCCCCAAGAAGGGGGATCGCTCAGAGCCAGCCAACTATCGACCCATAGCCGTCACCTCAGTGCTGTGCAAGGTCTTCGAGCACATCATTAACAAACAGCTCATGCGTCACCTAGAGGATCACTCCTTAATTAATGACCGGCAATATGGCTTCAGGCCGAAACGGTCAACGGGTGATCTTCTAGCATACGTTACCCATCTTTGGGGTGAGGCTATGGACAAGCACGGCGAGTCACTGGCAATTAGTCTTGATATCGCCAAAGCTTTCGATAGAGTCTGGCACAAACCGCTTCTCTTCAAGCTACCAGCCTTTGGTCTGCCTCCTAGACTGTGCAACTGGATTGCTAGTTTCCTGCTGGAGCGCCGTATCCGCGTCCTCTGTGATGGACGGGCTTCGGAGTTCTTGCAAATAAATGCTGGCGTACCGCAGGGGTCTGTATTATCTCCCACTCTCTTTCTTCTGCATATCAACGACATGCTGTCCACCGGCAGCATACATTGCTATGCAGACGATAGCACCTTACACGGGAGTTATCACGGACAACCTGCGGCCAAACAGTCTGATATCGTGGAAAAAAGACAGCTTCTTGTCACTGAACTGGACCGGATCTTGAATCACATTTCTCAATGGGGCTCCGAGAACATGGTCGAGTTCAATGCCAAGAAGACGCAGGCTTGTGCGTTCACAGCAAAGGTATCTTCTTTCCTTCCCCTTCCCACTCTTCAGAGCACGCCACTTCCATTGCAGGACAATCTCTATATCCTAGGCATGGATATTCGCTGCAAACTGAATAACAGAAATTACATCGAGAGCATCATCAAAACAGCCTCGCGGAAACTCGGACTCCTAAACAAAGTGAGACGTTTTTTCACGCCGGAGCAGCGGTGTCTTCTCTATAAGACACAAATTCGCTCCTGCGTGGAATACTGCTCGCATCTCTGGGATGGCTCCGCGAAATACCTACTAGATGCTCTCGACAGGTTGCAGCGACGCGCGGTCCGAATTATTGGGAACCCTGAGGTCACGAACACCCTCGAGCCTTTGCAGATGCGTAGAGATATTGCTTCCTTGGCTGTATTTTACCGTCTCTACCACGGTGAGTGTTCTGACGAGCTCTTCCAACTAATCCCACCATGTCCTTTCCTACATAGGACAGCACGTGCAGGCCTTAGATGTCACCCTCACACTGTGCAGAATATACGAGCAAGAACCAAGCGGTTCGGAGACTCTTTTTTTTGCCGCACCACCAAGACCTGGAATTCATTACCAGCACACGTGTTTCCTTCTTCCTACAGTCCCGGGGCCTTTAAGCGGGGCGTGAAAAAGCATCTGATGAGGCCGCCAAGCTGAGTGCCACCATTGTAGCACTTAGTGTCTGTAATGGTGACCCTCTTTCCTGAGACTTTGCCTTTAGCTTACCATCAGGCGAGGTGAGGTCAAGTTGGCGTGTCCTATATAAAAAAAAAAAAAAAAAAAAGCTCTCCAGAGAGTTCTGGCTAGTATTATAAAATTTAAGATTACTAGTGTAATACTCGCCGGGACATTTACGATGTTTATTATTTTTGTTGAGCAACCGATATTTCGGCGCTGTTATAAGCGCCATGGTCACGGTGTACTGACGACTGCTGAGCTAGTTTTTATTGGGTAGACCATATCGGTCTACCCTCTTCCGCACCCGTTTGTTACGCGCATCGCCCCTATCACTGTCCGCGTTTTCGCATTGTACTCGATCATGTTCACGACACACAACTCACTGAGTTGCCTCACACAGGTTTTACTTTGGTTTGCTCAGGACTTGTAAACATACGGATCACTGGATGCCAGACAATCGACAGTTGAAACCCATCTTCCCGGTTGAAGTTCTTGTATTTTTTCATTTCACTTGCTTCTTTTACCATTCTGGGTATAAAGCGGCGTTCTGTCGAAAGAATCTGTGGGTTGTGTAACTCAATCCAGTGATTTGACCCTTCCTCCAAAAGGTGCTGAGCGATAACCGATTTCTTTGGTTCGTTGTTTTTGACCACCCTGATGTGATCCCTGAATCGGCATAACACAGTACGTTTGGTCTGGCTCCAAGCCCTTGATGATGAGATGATACATAGCCTTATAGCCTTCCTCGATGAACGGACTATTCAACACAAAAAGACCAAGTAGGTATATGTCACAGTCCAAAAACCAACACACCCTCATTTTATACTTTTATATGAAGCTCAATAACGCAATTACTTAGTTTTAAGCATCAATTAGTGACTGAAATGCAAATTTTATGTACAAGCGATAGTAAAGTAAGTAAACCTCTTCCGCTAGGTATACAATAACTATTTTAAATAAAATGTAGTACAGACCATCAACTACAACTTGTTCCTGTTTAAAATATTATTAACAATCAACATTATTTATTTATTTATTAAGGAAAACGATAGTTTCATGAGTAGGTATTATATAAATAATCTTGAATTTTTTTTTATTTAAAGGCACATTTTGATTTCATCACGCTGAGTGTCACCATTGTAACATAATATATAAGTAATAGTGACGGTCTTTTCTGAGACAATGCCTTCAGCTTACCATCAGGCGAGGCGAAGTCTAATTGACGTGTCCTGTATAAAAAACATGTAAAAAGGCGAGCTTAACTCAATATGAGTTCTCTCCCAGCAAACCTTTGAGTAGCAGAAAAACAGTTATAATAACATGGGGAAGTGAAGTGGGCTTTAAATTTCAGATAGTAAAAAGGGTACCTAAATAGGTACATATATACGCATAAACATACATACACAACATACATATTCGACGCACATATACAAATACCCATATTCAAGCGTACAAAAATTTGCGGGGATCGAACCCGTGTCTCTTGCGTAGTGGCCGCGTACGCCAGGTCACAGAGGCAGTTAACTATAAAAACTAACGTAAATAAATAAATAAATCACTTGGTCATACATTTATTAAATATATATAGAAAGAAAGAAAGAAAGAAAGAAAAAACATTTATTCAAGAACACACAACGTACAGAGAGTCAGACAAATATATATACACAACAAGAATACACATCGTGCGCACCCAAATGGACCACCATCTCAGCATGAATGCCCCGCACACCATACTCGTACTTATATACAAAACTAAGCTATATTGATTTGTACAGTACTGAATCGAACCCAGGACCTCCCGATGCTTAAGGAGGTGTCCTTAACCACATAGGTACATGACACTGTACCAAAAGTTGGAACGGAAAATTGATTTTTATTACAAATGACCATATAATTCCATAAATTCACTAGAGCCATTAACGAACCAATACGTTACATTATTTAAGTGTTCATTACTCACACACAATCGGATACAAGATATACGAGTATTTGTTTTGCCTTCATTTCATATTTTATTGGAAAACGGAAAAATGTAGGGTCACTCATAAAAGGAGGTAATATCAGAGGCAGTTATTTCCTAGCATTGTTATTGTTCATCTAAGTATTCTTCATTGTGACTTGTGATTGTTCTTTATAAGAATATGTTGGCAGATTCCCAGGTAGGTAGGTCTTCTTTTTTTACCCGACTGCGCCAGCAAGGGTAACGTTTTACTCGTATATGTATATCTTTGTTCCCCTCTACAGACCTAATGACAGGACGGATTTTGATGAGTGAGGTCTTAAATGAAAGGTATCCGTCTCCCGAGTAAATAAGATCTTAGCAAAAACTATATGCTGGTTTTTTGGGACCAATATGCGGCTTGGCAAAAAAATATTCCAATTTTCGAGTGGGGTATTAAAATAATAAGTTTGGTGGCGCGATTGGCCACGTGCGCTAGTGGACTGTATTGCGGGGAAGTAGCTAACTGTTCCATTGACGCTTTACACACAAAAAGACAGGTGATCGGGTTGCCGCGGGCGTGATCCAAGCAATGAATGCAACCCGAGAAATTAGGAGAGGATGCACTAACCTTCACGACACACGTGTTTTCATCGCAGCCGGTACACGGATCTTCTCTTCCTTGCTCAGGAGCTGCCGTCAGCATCACTAGATCACTTGAGGAACACACGAGAGGCACAATCCGATCGGTAAAAGTCTATGAAGCGGTAAAAATGTAACAAATATTATTCATTTTTGAGAGACGCGAGCGCAGTCCGCCTTTACGCTGGCTAGTTCAAAGCGGGAGTGAGTGTCTATATATCACAAATGGCGGACGGAAACTATGTCTAGCACTATACTATGGTTAGTGCGGGAGGGGAGACGGGTATAGAAGGAGTGTGTTTCCGCGTCAAAAAATACAGCTTCTACATCGGCGCAACCATTCCCCCCGGCTTGAAGGGTTACCTTCGAAACGACAAATGCGAAACAAATCTAAAGTCTAATCTAAATCTAGGTTTGGGAAATAACAACTAAAATATAAACCTAGATTGGAGCTCGTGCCTACTGCTGGCTAGGCAGAGGGCAGAGGCGAACAAACAACACAACGCAACAGTCTCGACCAAGACGAGACGCGATTAGCCAACAACAAAATAAGGGTCTCTTCACGTGGGACCGATACAACAAGCGAGTGCTTCTTCTCCTCGGGTGGTTCGGAAACCGTAGTGGGATTGAATTGACTAACTGGCCACTTATCTAACGCGGCATGAATCCAGGACGGTCCACTAAACCATAACGGGTGATCTAAAATTTGCGAAGGAAGCAATCCACGAGAGAGACAATCGGCTGGGTTGTCGGTGCCAGCAACGTGAAAGAGATTAGGTGGCGCTAATTCAGATTGAATTTTTGCCACTCTATTAGCGACGAATGTGTCCCAACGATGGGGCGAAGAGTGGGCCTAACACAAAGCGACTGTTGAGTCCTAAAGCTAAAATTCTACTAATATTAATGCGAAAATTTACAATTATGTCAAATAAATTACCTTAAAGATTCCGACCACAATACAAAATGTCATTAAGCGACACGGAAGTGCTAGTCTTAGCACTGCCATCCAAAACTACGCGGAGTTTTAGTAGTAAGCTTATCTTCTCTAATAACTCCGCGGTGCGGGATAATGTACGAAGGCTGGGTCCCGCCAGTGTCCGCAGGCGCAGGTGAGATGTAACCTTTATCTAAATATTCGTTAACAACCTCATCATAGGCCCGCTTCGACTTTGGGGACGCCTGCATCTTTCGTTCCAAACAAAGAAAGCGTTTTTCAGCGGATACACGGGAGCCACCGAGCGAAAACTTGCGGATGGTAGACTCCAGTGGCGGCTCGACGGTGCAACAGAACGAAGCAGTCGAGTGACTAAAACTATCTATAGAAGCGGGTGCGGAACCAATTATAACAAAACCAAGAACTGTTTCCAGTGCGTGCGGAGCGGGGTACGTCGGTCCCCCTTGAACCTTACGTGATAACTGGAGGTGCGGAAGAATCGGTAAGGAGGTAGGACACGGCGGTATTTCCGCCCGATTGAGCAGTCCGACTGGGGTAGTACCTCCGCCCTACAGAATACCGCGGTTATAATAACTTCGTGTTGTGTTCCCAGCGGTGAGTAGGGTAGCCAGAGCTCACTGGAGAATTTGTGCTGTCAGTGGGAAGACTAAAGGCTTGTCCTGCTTTGTCTTCTGCTGACGGCACAGAAACTCTGTACTTACAGGGTTGGCAGCGCGACTGTGACTCCTCTGGTGTTACAGACGTCCATAGGTCACGGTAACCACTTTCCATCAGGTGGGCCGTGTGCTTGTCTGCCAACTAAGTGGTATAAAAAAAAAAAAAAAAAAAAAAAAAGAAGCGCCGATCAATATATCGACGACTCCAGGAACAGCGTAAGTCTCATCTGCTAAAGGCAAGGCTTTAAATTTCGTTAATAAAGACGTGTCAACCGGGACGGTAGGCAACTGTTCAGCTATTCTATCTATAACGAGCGAATCCATGTCAAACCAAATATTATTATTAAAACGAGATCTAAACCTTGTTTTAACGGTGCCACGAACAGCTGACTGTAAGCTTCCAAAACCCTTCACCACTGAGCGGGTTGAACGCTTATCAACATTGAAACCAAGACGCCGACAACTATCTTGAGTAATGAAATTACTTTGCGAAGCGCCATCTAACAGCGCTCGAACAATGCGCGGCTTACCTAATGCATCAACAATAACAACGCGAGCGGTCGCAGGACACACAGTAGTGAGTGCAGCACTAGCGGAGAACGAACACAAGGTGACGTCATCCGCGGCGGTCACCGGGCGGGCCGGAGCGCGCGCGAGCGCGGGCTGCGGCTGCGGCGCAGGCTGCCGTGTGTCACCGCTCGACGAGCCAACCGTGCTCACATTGGATGCGGCATTACTATTCTCAAAATGAAGCAAAGTGTGGTGTCTCGCTTGACATTTGCGACAACTATTTCTACTATTACATAAAACAACGCGGTGTTTAGTACCGAGACAATTAAAACAAAAATTATTAGCGCGAACAAATTTATAACGATCACTAGGCGACAATTTTAGAAAACCAGGACACCTGTACAGTTGCGAATGATGAGTACTACACAAAGAGCAAACAGGTGATTGTACATGTGCTGGTGCGGTACTAACATAAGTATGAGTTGACCTCAGTGACTTCGATGACGCATCTACTTTGCGTGCAGAATCAACAACTATCTTCGCGCCTTCATGTTTCGATGAAGAGCGTTGCAATACTTTTATATGCTCGCGAACAAAACTTTCTAAGTCTTCGAACTTAGGAATTTTATTGCCGCGATGATCCGACTCAAACAAACGAATGGTTTCGGAATCTAATTTCCTTAAACCCATATACAAAAATACGAAGTCGCAGAGGTCATCGATCTTTAGGTTCTTTACGGCGCGAACAGCTGACGCGAAAGTATCTAGAAATTTCTCTAAGTTTTGATCGTTACATGCCGTAATAGATTTCAAATCAAACATCTGATCTAAATAGGCGTTAGCTACCGATCTTTTATCCTCATACCTAGCTTTCAAAGTATTTAAAATTAAATTATAATTCTCGGCACTAAACGTAATTCCAGCGCAAACGGTTATAGCTTTACCAGTCAATTTTTCAACGAGATAATGCAATTTTTCGTGATCTGTCAACGAATCGTTCTTATCTATTGTATTCTCAAAACTATCTATAAATAGACACCAATTGCGAATGTTACCATCAAATTCGGGTATTTGAATTGGTGGCAACTTAGGTCGGTCGCGAGTGGGGTTGGGTAGGTCAGCCGGTTTCTCCAAACTCCTAGCGACGCGTTTGATACGACAATACAAATCGTCAAACGACGACAAGGCTTGATAACTCACTGAGTAATCGGGATCCAAATTCAACTCTAAAACGTTGATGTCATGTACTAAGGTTTCGAAATCCGCGCGTAGACTATCTAAGTTTTCTATAGAACACAAGAACGAATCTCTGATGGCCAAATCAGAGGTTTTAAGTGCATTATCATAAATCGATTGTACGCGAGAGTAAATCATTTCTCTTTTAGCGTATAAAAGTTTCAATTGAACTTTACCGGTCTTATCAACCTTTGGGGACATGTTTACAATTAAATCTCAAACTAAAGTGCGGTAAACAACAAATATGAAATGACTTAATCTTAGCGGTACAGAGCAGCGGCGCGGCGCGAGCGATACTCCGCAGGTAAGGTAGGTATTTACAACTGTGAATGCACGCTTGAACAAAACGCGCCTAGCAACAGCCAGGTCGTACTTACGCGAGCCAGACCGCTGTCTAGGTTCAACTATTATTTCAGAGATTAAGTATTGCGTAATATCTATTCAAATTAAAATACTTTCGTATGAATTGGAATGAGATGCGAGCGAACAACGTAATTGAAAAAATAAAACAAAGCCAAATGCGTTAGGTATTACACTGTGCCTATGCACTAGGGTGTCTAGTATACCTAAGATCTAAGCCTAAATGCCTAGATGCGGGGTTTTCTACTAAAATAACTAGGTATTTAGGCGCGGTGCGAAAATTGCGAAATACGACTAAGTGTTGATACGATACCTAACCTATGTTTGTACTAGGTAGGTACTATGAGAGCCAGCGGCGAACGGACCACAAATCTAATCCTAAATGTCTGGATGCGGGGTTTTCTACTAAAATAACCAGGCATTTAGGTGCGGTGCGCTTATTCCCATTAGAATAATAACAAAACTACGAACTACGGCTAAAATCCGGCTCGAAGGACCAAAAAATGGTGACGCGATTGGCCACGTGCGGTAGTGGACTGTATTGCGGGGAAGTAGCTAACTGTTCCATTGACGCTTTACACACAAAAAGACAGGTGATCGGGTTGCCGCGGGCGTGATCCAAGCAATGAATGCAACCCGAGAAATTAGGAGAGGATGCACTAACCTTCACGACACACGTGTTTTCATCGCAGCCGGTACACGGATCTTCTCTTCCTTGCTCAGGAGCTGCCGTCAGCATCACTAGATCACTTGAGGAACACACGAGAGGCACAATCCGATCGGTAAAAGTCTATGAAGCGGTAAAAATGTAACAAATATTATTCATTTTTGAGAGACGCGAGCGCGGTCCGCCTTTACGCTGGCTAGTTCAAAGCGGGAGTGAGTGTCTATATATCACAAATGGCGGACGGAAACTATGTCTAGCACTATACTATGGTTAGTGCGGGAGGGGAGACGGGTATAGAAGGAGTGTGTTTCCGCGTCAAAAAATACAGCTTCTACATCGGCGCAACCAAAGTTAATTTGAAGGAAATTACAAATATATTTGTAAATATGTCATATAAAATTACTTAAAAGATTAAAATAAAATAAATTATTTAAAAAAATTAAACAGACGGTACCCATTTACCAATCATCACCGGATGCAACTTGCGTCGACACTCTGGCGCCTTCCCATCTTCCAAGTATGATGGACTGCGCATGCGCTGCTGCTGCATCAGCTATCTAAACGGCACAAATATACCAATTTAACTGGTAATTATATTTTTGAGCCGTTTGGAGTCGAAACGTTGGGTCCGTGGGGTCCAAGCGCGCGCGCGCTATTCAAAGAAATAGCGAAGCGACTAATCGACGCTTCCCGTGACCATAAGGCTGGCCTTTACCTCGCTCAAAGAATTGGCATCGCCATTCAGCGTGGTAATGCCGCCAGCCTCTTGGGCACGGTACCAGTAGAGATCGATGGGGAGGAATTTTTCGATGCCTAAAATTACAGTCTCCCTCTTTTTCTCTTTTCCATTTTTGTATATATTGTATAGTTAGCATAGTTTTATATATATTTCTAAGTAATTGTATATTATAATAGCATATTTTATGTCTAAGAATTTAAGTTAATGGGTACCGCCTGCCATCAAACTTGTTTAGACCTTTTAGACAGCAGTAGGGGTTTTTAATGCTTCAATAAAAAAATCTTTTTTTATTATATCAGCAAATAAATTACTGAACAAAAATAAACTTCGGTGTTTAAACTATTATAGTCACTCACATTAGTATAAAAACTATCGAGATCGTTACCATATTGTATTGTCTCGAGTTTCCGAGTTCCTCCGTGATCATGGTGCTTACAACAGCGCCGAAATATTGGAATCTCGTAACAATACTAAATGGTATATATTTTGAGCTTTAATATTAATACAATAAAAATAAACTTGACAGTAAGATTATGTGTCGATTTTTCTTATGCCCGGAATAGTTACCCATGGGTAGTGGGAACTTGAAACGGCTAGTAATAACATAAATGTGTGGAAATCTACCGGATTTGTTGATATTTATAATTACTGGTCCGCTCCCTAGAGCGGTAGCGTGATTTACCATTACCCTGGGCAATAACCTTCCTCCATAAACGGAATATTCAAATAATTTTTCATTTCCAACCAGTAGTTCCTGAGATTAGGACGTTCGAACAAACAAACTCTTTAGCTTTTTATGATTAGTAAAGATTACGGAACTAATATGACGAGTCTTCTTAAAAACTCATTCAACAGTATTCTGCTTCTGTTTTCGCGTGACAGTCGCGGATGGAGAGTCAAAAAAATCCCGTCAGGAAAATAAAAGAATGACAATCATTATTCATCATTATCATAATAAACCACATAGGGAAGCAAATAAAAATAAGAGAAGGAAAAATGGCAAGTTAAGGGAACTTGAAAAATTTACAGGTCATTTGTCTTATATGCCCGAGTACAATGATTGATGGAAACAGAAAAAAATATGGGTTGGATTTCTCTGCCATCGTCAGGTGAGATCAGGTCAATTTAAAAAGGTTGCAGGTATCGCTAGATTATATTATTATTAGTTGTTTAGTCAATATTTGTATTTTGCATCAAGAAAGCGTAATACGTAAACAGCAAATTAAATGTGAATAATATTCTACGTGGGCTCATTGACAGTATCACAATAACCTTATTTGAAATTATTTGCGTGATTCGCATTGTTAAAGGATGTCCAAATCGATTAAGATATAAAAAAAAAATTTGATCAGTTCAAGTGGATTCGAACCCGCGATCTTTCCCTTACAGCTGGAATGCTGGACCGCTAAGCCACTGAACCTTCGCCGGAGACCATCCAAATTCTTCTATACATATATCCGTCTTTCTCCGACGGTTGAGAGCCATCTACCGACGTTCGTACGAACTATCGAAGCCAATGAATGATGTTACAATCGTTTTTAAACATTGATTTTTGATGACTCTGTTCAAACTATTGAATGAAATTTTAAAGCATTCAGTGTGCTTACTATTCAAATCAATTAAAATTTAGATAAATTTGGATCGGTTCAGAGGGCGATTTGAATAGTTAGCATACTAAATGCTTTAACATTTCGGTAAAGGATGTGATAGTATTTAAGTATAGATATTTTTAAGCCTTTGTTACAATAAAAAAAATCTGAAATCTTAATTCTCTAAATAGTGCAACGTAATTACATCTTTCTGACGTCAATTTCTGCTTAAAGCTAAGTTTACCACTGCTTCCTAGGCGCCAGTGGAGAAGAACTTGCAAAAACTTCACTGCGGCATTTTCGAGACGTCAGCTTATAAATAGTGATTACTTAAGACTAAATATGGACGAATGAACATTTTTGTCTTGTGTAGTAAGATAATTAAAGGTAAAGCTTCATGTCGTGTTTCGTCATGTTTTCAGGGTGAAAGTTCTCCAACTATTGTTCGAGGAACTAGCAGAATCATCCGAATAATATCAAATCAAAGATATTTAAGGCATATGTGTTTAAGTATGTATTGTTACGTGCACGGGGTACAATTAAATGCCGTTTACTCAACGAAGAGATTTATTAGCTCACCACAAACTAGACAATTTAATCACTAGTACACACAGTACTCTTCAACAGTTCCAGTCGCTCAGTAGTTCACAATAGTCCACAGTCGTTGCTCAGGTCGCAGGTAGAATCTTCTTCGGTCGCTTAAGTTCGCTGTGTTCGTTATCGATCTCAAAGACTGAATGAATCGTGTCGCTATGCGAGCGTGTTTTTATACCTCTCAATTAGGAGGATCGAATTATCTAGAAAGTTCGCGAGCGACAAATACCTATTCTTTGATCTTGCCGCCGTCGCTGACCTTCGAGTACATTCTCGATATTTACCTATTGTTTATTTTTATTCAACAAAGTGTTGTAGGTACTCGTAGGTAGGTTGTGACTTTTTGTTGACGATTCCAGATTTTTCTATGCCATTCGGTAGAGTACCTCGTCACTAACAATGCGTTTTTATTTCTTGAAGATTTGACTATTAGTTTTCGAGATATCGACGGCTGTCGTACCAGTATATTGTATGGTTATGTATATATTTAATTTCTGTGTGTGATATGTATATTTATGTACACCTATTTATTTATATTATGTATATTATATGTATAAATGTAAGTACTTATATCATAATTTACCTACTTTATAATACTATACATATCTATCTTATGATAGCTATACTTCATTGAATTCTTGGTCCTGTATACTGTGAATTCTCTCTATAATACACACACTCAATAATGCACCTACTGATTCTTTATCTGCACCACCTTTGGTTGACTGGTAGAGAATGTCTGTGGCATTAAGTCCGCCTACGTACTTGTGCATAAAGTTTAAAATAAATAAATATATAAATAAATCTTATAATATAAATTTAATCTTAGTTAAACGTTAATATCATTTAAAAAGTTAAAAAATGAATAATATGATCAAGTGCCTACTACAATCTTATGCTGTAGTAATAGAATTTTAGGAGGGGCCTGCACCATGCTCAAGCCTGATTTTTGTCTTTAAGGTAATCATCTGTATTACAGTACACTTTTTTACACAAGGTGGTCTTAACAAAGATTTTAAATTTATTGTCAGCCAAAGACCGATTCAGGCAATTTATTATTAAAGCGTATACAGCCCCTTAAATGAATCACTAACTTTGCTAAGCCGATAGCATTAAAGTAGCAGTTTATTTTTATTGCGCAGATTTCTGTCTGTATTTTACATTATGTGAATAATCAAGGCATTTATTTAAAAAATATACAAACAATAATTTAGGTCTGAGAACATGCATTGCCACACAACGTGGCAATACTGTCAGGTTTCTGGGAACATTACCATAAGAGGAAGAATTTTCTACACAGTTTAATTATTTTAAGCTATAAGTTGTTTACTAGTTCTTTCAGTTTTAGGGTTTTATTTTAATTGTTTATTTATTGTCTGTATATTTTTATGTGATAGTAGTTTGACTTTGATAATTACAAAGCTATTAAATAGTATTTATTTTATTTTTAGTTTAAGGGACTCAAACAACCGTTCCCACAGAACAGGTGCAGAAGCAAAAATAACAAGCATTGCAATGACAAGCAACCGCCGAGCTATTGATATTGTAAATACGAGCACGGCTTAACAACATCAATCAATTTCGTTGCCCCGAAATCTCAAAAGAATAATGTTTTCATAAAACAAAAATCATAACGAGGTTGAAAGTTACTGAGTAAAAGACAAAGGGTTGAATAATGAACGAAACAAAGCCTACGTAGGCTGTAAATATGATTATGCCAAGCTACCTTGGCGTAAATGAAATATGAGTGCCTGTACTAAGGTATAAAAGGGTGACGGTAATTAATACATTCATTTAAATTTGTATTGAGCCTTAAGTTTGTAAGGTCAGGGTTAACTGGGTTCATTTTTAAATAGGCAATTTTTGAAGCAGAGATAACTCCTCAAAAGATGGACCGAATACGTAAAAGATAATATGGCAAGGATAGAAGTGACTATATCTGACAGAAATAATGAGTGGGTATATAAAATTAATAGCTGGTAAAATACTGATCATATACTTCCCCTGACCTAAACTAAACTAAACTAAAGTACAAGAATTTATTCCCAGGATAAAAATCAACCTATATGCTATTCGAGACTGTTGTCTATATTCTCTGTGCCAAATGATCACATCAGTCGATTTTATTTGTCTGAGCAACAAACATCCATCAATTTATTGAGTAGTCCTCACAAACTTTTACATATTGAAATAGTAGATAATAGGTACCTAGTATAAAGTTACGGCCTCATTATACATATAATGCAAGTGCAGTGCTAATAATATTCACATGAAGTTGATTATAGTTTTAATACGATTTTGTTCATAAAATTTTGTTTGTATGAGTATTACAAACAAAATACGTGCCGAGAGCAAATTCCATGGCACGCCAATGATTTAATCCGACGTGCTCTTGTAACTGCCGGTGTGCCAAATGTATTTGAACCAAACTTTTTGTCTGTACGCGACGATGGCAGGAGACCGGAAGGCATATCATTAATGGCATGAAAAATGAGTAGGGCTCTGGCGTCGACACCATTGCTCCTTGCATTGCACCCATATACCTGGCACGGCAGGCTGTGCTAGTGCTGCTCCTGCGTCTGAAAAGGTTATCAATTGGTGCAAAGACTCCAATCTCATCGGAGATTATGAATTTGTGCCGTTTGGAGTAGAAACGTTAGGGTCATGGGGTCTGAGCACCCGCAATCTCTTCAGGGAGATTGCGAAACGTATGGTTGACGCTTCTCGTGACCAAAAGGCTGACTTCTTTTCACGTCAGAGAATAAGTATTACTTACAATATGTCAATGCTGCTAGTCTTCAGGGAATGTTATCACAAGAGACATGTCATGCGGAGGAATGCCACGATGTATTTTTAATTATAATTTAAATTACGCATAATTTGTATCATACTTACTTCTTTTAGTTTTAGTTTTATTTCAATTGTTTATGTGTAGTAGAATTTGGGCTACCCCGTCTCTTCCCATGCGCTGTCATACAAGGCGACTAAAAGTTAGGGCTGTTTAACATCAGACAGATATATACAGCTCAGACTCAGCATGCAGATACATGGCTCGAGTCAACAATAGTGCCCAGAATACGGCAATAGGACCGAATACTATGATTGGTGCAATGTCGGTGTTAAATCACCTCTGCCTCACCTTTCGGGGATAAAGGCGTGATAATAAAATGTAACTTGTATACTCATATGATATTAATAGATAATCTTTTCCGTGTAAATTGAAATATTTCTAAAAATTATGACTGCTAAGAAATTACAGTAGTTAATTTGAGAGTACTTCTAAGAATTGGACAAATTATGAGATAGATTACATCCGCTTGGGGCGCGTGGTCTCGAAACGTTATTGAAAAAGAAATCTCAGAGGTATTTATTTGAATATATTAAATTTATGTAATATTAAAAAATGTCGGTTTGTCGTCCTATTTGTCCAAGAGTACATTTTGTAGGGCTGTTCCTCAAATTAGCACCATTTATAACTTTTTACTCGATAAATACGATTTGATATAAAATTCCTCTGAATACTTTTGTAATTTTTACAAGTGGTCGAACAATGCGAAGGTTGAGATAAATAAATATTAAATGGACTATTTATACTGTTGATCGTTTGCACTTGGTGGAATTTGTTGTTACACGTATTGAAATGTACTTGTACTTTTAAAATAATAAATTAGTTTATTATTCGTCACATTAATTATTAATTAATGGACTGATTAGTACAATTTTGAAATTTTGTATTAATACAAAATTTCAAAATTGTACTAATCAGTCCATGTACTAATCAAATAATCCGCCCCTGATCGCTCCCGGTGCAAAAGTGCCCTTAACACTTGCGTCATTGCCACGTTGAATGGCGATGGTCAGCCTTTGGACCAGGCACGAACCAATGTCTCTGGTCGCCTCGATGAGCCTCTATCCAATTTCTTTAATAAGGCTTTCAGCTTTCTTCCCCCAGTTCCCAAAAGTCTCTACCGCTATTGGCACGAACAGATACAGCGGTTCCAAGTCGACGTACTTAAGCCTTTTCCTTGAACTGGCGTCTTCTGCGGCGGCGGTGTTTTTTTCTTTTTCCTCAGTATTTTTTATTATTACACCTGACCGGTTTTCAAGTGTTTTTCGATTAAAGATGGATTGCGAAATCATATTGGTTGATACTGCATTAAACGGCACAGAATAAATAATAGTACTGACGTAACCACGGCCTACATTGGCGGTCGACGTAGCGTGTTTTTGTAAAAAAATAAACACACACACATCGCTAAGAAATACACTTATATCATTACAGTACAATGCAATACAATACAAAATTCTTAATTCCACGACGCATTTTAATTATTTTTGGCTATAAGTTGTATACTAGTTCTTTTAGTTTTATTTTTATTGTTTATTATTGTTTGTATATGATAACTTCAAAATATAATACAGATATACTTACAAAAAATATTCTTAATGTGTCCCGATTGCGCCTGAGTCCTCATTACATATATACCATTACATTACCTAAAAAGATACTATGTTAATGAAGACTGCGGTACTAAAATACATACACACGTACATACATAAGATACCGGAGGGTTAGGCAGAGGTAAATTAACACCCACATTTCACCAATTATTGAATTCAGTCCCGCGTAATATGTATTTTATTAATAGTACATGTGTACCATAAATAAAAAAAATTGTGAAGTATTTTAGTAGCGCAGTTTGCATTAGGTGAAGTTAGGCTAAGTTATCTGTCATTAGTAAAATAATAAATTAGTCTGATTTCATATTTTCTTGGATTAAAATTTCCATATAGGTCCGTCCTTTAACATCCAATTACAAAATTTCTAAAACACTTAGTAATCTATATTTTTTTGTCAATGATTTTGTTCTCAAATGCCTAATTTACGGCTTTGATAAAAGTTTTTGAAGTTATAATTATTTCTTTAGGCACGTTGAGCACTTTTTGGATCAATAAAAATCATGGACCTCGTGTTATCGTCATCTCACCGAACACTCGGGCCGGGAAAATACATCTCTTTAGGCGCATTGAGCACTTTTTGGGTTAACAAAAAGTTTTTAGTTTTATACTTTATGTATGTGTGTATTGTTTTTATACAGTAAATACTTTTACTTTTTCCACAAGTTACTTAGTTTTTATTTCTATCGGCAGTCCCCAAAGATTACCCCACATTTTTTTTCATTGTTCACTACTTTTCTCTTAATGCTTGACATCTCAGTCGAATTTTATCGTTTTGCTCGCATCTTAGACATGGTGATTTCATGTCTGACTTTATCTTTTCAATTTAGGTATTTCATATATTTGTTTATTTTAATTTTTAATTTCTTAAACTCTACGCGATCACATCACTCATTATTTATTTTAGTAACTGATTTGTAAACGTAGCCTTATTAAATTTGGCACATAGGAGATTAGCTTATATAAAACGCGGAACAAATTATAATCACCATATACTCTGGGGACGCATCGTGCTAGTTAATTATTCGCTCACTCACTAGGGAGAGTAAAACAAACATATTGGATTAAATAAACTGCAGTAATACATTCTCTGTATTTTTTTTTACCTAAATAAGTCACGCAGCGGGCTATAGAGCAATCTATGCTTAGAGTTTCTCTGAAGGATACAGTTCGAAACGAGGTTATCCGACAAAGAACTAAAGTTACCGACACAGCTCGCAGAATAAGCAAGCTGAAGTGGCAGTGGGTTGGCCACGTTTGTCAAAGTACCAAACGAGTCCTAAAGTGGAGACCGCGAGAAGGCAAACAAAAGGTAGGACACTCCCTGGCCAGATGGATTGATATGTCCAGCAGTGAACTGCGGTGGGCTAATTGATAGATTGATATATAAACTTATAAAAACTCTCAGGATCGGTCGGCAGTTGCTCCTATAATAGTCAAAATAAACCGAATGGCCGAAGAATACCAAACCACAACCAAATTGACGTCTGCTCTCCTACGAGAAGTAGACCCCAGGCTCCATACTATGGAGCAGCTTTAAATGCAACCCGAATTGGTGTTTGAATAATGATGGTATTTGTTCACTATAGTTGCGGCACGCAATGATGGTCGTTTAGACACGACTGATTTTTCTCGTTTTCTCTTATTTGGTGTGTGAAGTTTATTTTCTTCTGTGCCAGTCTCACCATATTTTTCTTTAGTTATTCGTCTAACAGTTCGTTGTCCAATATTGTTCGTTATATCAGTGCGCATTTGCAAAAGAATATCAGCTTCAATCAAATTCAGATATGTATATAAATTCAGAGTCAGTTCCACAATGTTATCAGATCCCCTTACTCCTAGCAGTTCTGGACCTGAAATCCAAAAATATAAAAATTTCAATAGGGAAGATGGATTCAAACTTTCCGGAACGTGGAATCCAGTGATTAAGATACTAGAAGAAAAAACACAGTGCCGTTAAAAACTGACATAGTGAGTGTGGTGTGTCGCCAGCCTAACCGTTCATAATAAGTGTAATGGTGGGTAGGCGCTCAAAAAATGTTCCCCGCATACTTCTCGACACTCGAAGACTAGTCAAGTCGTGACCACGGGTGCTGCAACACATCCGAAACGTCGGCAGAAATAGTAAGTTCCAAGATATAATTCGCGAGAAGTCCCGATACCTAGTATCATTATAAATACATAAGTGGAAAAAGCAGAAATTAGACTGCACTTACTTTTTCGCCTTCTTTTCCAAAACAAATAAATTTATATTGATTTGAATAAGTTAGGGCGACATGAATTCGTTAGAACATTTCCCGCTGACATTAATTTGTGTGCAAAACTTTAGACCAGAGTTACGGAACGGAGATAAATCATTGCCTATAACTTTTTTAACTTCTAAGAAAGTACACATTTTGAATCAAAGGCTTTTTTTTTGCTTACTCTGATGAAGGTACATGTTCGTTTTAACTAATTTTTAAAATAAACAAGGTCTCCACTCAATGGCTATGTGTTTAATCAAAACTTCTCGGTCAGCTTCAAAATTGAGAAATTGACTTTGACTCTCATCAACGCCTACTTACTCATAGTGTGCAGTGCGAAATCAAGACACAACTACAATTTCTCAATTTAGTATCTGGCCGTTAGTCAATTCATAGTACAATTTTGTTGAGTCAGTGATAAAATGACACTCGAACATAACGTATTGGTTATCGTTTCTTGTGCAGTTGAAACGTTGTATCTCTTTGTTGTAGTAGGTTCGATTATTTAAATAAAATACCAGATGGAATGGTAAGAACTGAGTATAGCCTTAAGTTATATATATAAAATTAGTGGACCCACGAAACATCTTTTCATAACGAAAATGCCAATCTTGCTGACCGCGTACATGGGCGATATAATAACATCTTCGTGACAATCGACGATGCGCTTTTTGTTTATTGTGTGCTGTGACATATTCCTAGTCCCAGTTTGATCGGTGTAACTTGTGGCATAGCTCTCTGAATATGTAACCTTTCCTTTATATCTTCCTTTTAATATAATTTCATAAAAAGTTAAGTTTTTATCTTTTATTATCCAACAAATATAAATAAATATATGTATATTGCCATTTTCTTATTTCTTTTTAGAGTCTTACGTTATAAATGTACATTCCATTCGAAGTCTTCTGAGAATTATTCAACCTAATAATTAGTTTTGCTACCGACAAATGACGCTAATGTCTACTGTGGGTTCCAAAAAAGTCTCGAGCATGACCACGGAGAATCCACAAAAGCCGCGGAAATAAGGTACAGACAGCCTCTTGTTTTGAATAGGTCCGCAATTTGTCACAACAAATTATACAGTCGCGTTGGTGAAAAGGACGTATTTTTTATCACTTACGAAATCTTTCCGTAAGTGAGGGTAGAATGATTTTGACGTTATTAAAAATCGTTGCCTTAGATATAATTATAAAAAATGCATGCAGTGACCGGTAAAAGGAACAAAGTTTAATTCTCAGAGGTGTGTGACGTATCGCAATGGGAACCTATCCCTTATAGATATACATAACATAACATAAACTCACGCGGTCTGTAAATGAGGCTAAGAACATTATATATAAGTGGCTAAAGACATTGAATTATAACGCTACAGAAGATCTTCTAGAAATAACATGCTAGTATGTAAGCACATATACCAATCCTTCTGTTGAAATTTATTATATGAATTATGCCTATCTATGTAGATATTAATCTATTAAAATTAATTGTTTGCTGAGGTGAGAGACAATTTATTAATAGAGATAAAGTAATTATTTGTTTAAATAGGTTTCCTCGATACAGGCTTGCCTAGTGAGGAAACCATAGATAGATCTAGGTTAAGTTAAGTGGGTTTTCTGTAGAATGTTTCTCGTTAGATCATAACATACTTATTACACAAAACTTGGTCAGAGTTACCCAAAATGACTATAGTTGTTCTGTTATGAAATTGTGTACCTATGTTACATTTTGCATCAATAAATATTATTTTCATTTTTTCATTTTCATACCCCTAAAGGGGTAGAAAGAGGTGCTAGCACCCACATTTCGCCAGTTTATGTTTAGGTCCCAATGTAATAGGTGGCTAGCCTATTGCCATTAACTGGGCTTTAAAATATTCTAAGAAAATATTATAAACTCTAATACAAATATAATTTTATTATATGACACATAAATAGAAGTGAGATATGAATTGTAAAACTTTCACCTACACACATGTGGTTTTTTTTTTTTTTTTTTTTAAGTGCGCAAAATCCCCACGGATACCTCCCCACCGGAGCCGGTGGAGGAGGTTATGTCGGACTCGAACCGACTAAAACGCACGCCGCCTGTGGGTCGTTTTGGTTGCCGAAGGTGAGGTTGACAGGCATATCCCTCGCACCCCGGCCGACCCAGGGCCATCTCTCACGATATGGCCCTCTTCTCGGGTGTGGGGACTACAGAGTCCCCAACTCGTCCCCGGAAACGGGGAGGCGCGCCACGCGCGCCACCGCCGCGGCCTGCTTCTGCCAGGGTGACAGGCGGCTTCACCTGGGGGGGCGGAGGTCGTTCATCGACCTCCGACGCCCGAGTTGCCTTCGTACGCGGGCAGCTTGTCTTGCGATCCTTCGTCGCTCCCGCTGCCGCTCCCGCCCCGCCTCCTCCTTCACGAGCATTACTTGCTCGCAGAAGGAGGCGCCGGCCGCCCACGCATCCGCGCAGCGAACCATCGCCGCGAGCAAGGTGGAGAGCGTGAGAACCCTCACTCCCAGGGCCGCCACAAGCTCCCGCCTCGGCGTCTCCCACGCCGGACACTCGGTGAGCGTGTGTGGACCTGAGTCCTCGCTCGCGTCGCAGTGATGGCACTCGGACGTTGGCTCTTTCTGCATCCGACGCAGATACTTTCCGAAGCATCCGTGCTCGGTGATCATCTGCGTCAGACGGTACGAGAGGCTGCCGTGTGGCCTCTCTAGCCACTCCCCCATGATGGGTCTTACCGCCGTTACTACGGCGTGCCCTGCGCCTGGTTGCCCAAGTCGTATCTCCCATTCCGCCACCATTTCCCTGTGGAGCCGGGATCTCACGGCCCGAATTTCTTCGGGCTCGGGATCGTGACCCCGCTCCCGCGCCGCCTTTCGGAACCGGTATAGCGCCGAAAGGCATCTCGCTTCCAGGATCCATGGTGGCGATCCGGCGAGGAGACTCGCCGCGTTGAATGATATCGTGCGGTACCCCCTTATGATGCGGCACGCCAACTTCCGCTGCGGACGCTGCAGCAGGAGCATGTGCCGATCACTCAGGGTGTCCGCCCACACGGGACACCCGTACAGGGCCATGGACCGCACGACACCCGCGTAGAGTCTCCTGCAGGAGTCCTCCGGGCCCCTCAGGTTGGGCAGTAGCCGCGCCAGAGCGTTGGCTGTGCCCGCCAATTTGGGGCCCAGACTTCGGAAGTGCTTCCCGAAGTCCCACCGGCCGTCGAGCACGAGCCCCAGATATTTCATCTGGGTCTTGATGCCGATGAGAGTGCCTCCCACTGTGAGACTGGAACCAGGTGGTGGCGTGCGCCGAGGTCCATGAAAGAACATGGCCTCGGATTTATGCAAAGCCACCTCAAGGCCCAGCCGCCGGATCCGTTCCACGACTTGAGCAACCGCGGTCGTGGCCCTCAGGATCGCTTCGCGGTGTGTAGCCCCGCTCGCCGTCACTAGCGTGTCGTCCGCATAGCACGTGACGGCGGCGCCGTCCGCAAGCTCACCGCGAAGCACCCAGTCGTATCCAATGTTCCACAGTAGCGGCCCGAGAACCGATCCCTGTGGAACACTGCACGACATCTCACGCCGACCGACGCCGGTCGCACTTGGGTACACACATGTGGTAACACATAATCAGATGTTATAAATAGCATGAATCATAATTATTTGTCTCAATTCTATAAATATGTATAAATGCATTAAAATTTTAAATTAACTAAACAGTTAAGTATTTTTCAATGAGAGTCGGTTGAAAGTTCAAGTTTTCTAACATTTTATGACTCTAGAAAAACATTGTTAGATATTTTATACTTCTTCCAACCAAATTAGAGGTGAAAAACTATTATAACAGTGTTTATACCTTGTATGAAACAAAAATCTGAGAAGTCTGAGAAGAATAACGCTAAATACAATTCACTGTAACTATTCATAAATTATTATTGTAAGCGGCAGTTTGGGATGAAGACTCGGAACTTTCAACCCTTTTTGCAACTCTCAGTGTGTTCGTAAACATTGCGCGAAGTTATAATAGGGTTTTTTCGATATATGTGTAAGTTGGAAACAGTCCCATCTGTTGTGTATTCAACGAATCGTTTATAAGCTGATTCTGTAGTAGAAATAACATTTGAAAGTACTAGCAAATAGGTCTGAGAAATCTTTTTGCTTACTTTTTGTTTAGAATTTTGCTATAAAGACCTGTATTCGTTGTCCTTTTTTGTAAACCCAACAAAAATAAGTTACCTGTATTAAAGCATTCATAATGAGTATAAAATATTTACTTCCCATGCGATGCCGTACAAGGCGACTAAGGGACAGGGCTGTTTAACATACAGCCCAGACTCTGCATCAGATGCATGCATAACATAAACTCACGCGGTATTTATGGTAATGTATTTACAAACCAATTTTATTTTTATTTCTTTTAAATAGGAGATTACACACTTACTTTCTTACTTTTTAATTATTACATTTGTCGCCTACACTACTATTATTTTTTAATTATTACAACTGGCTTGAGTCAATAATAGTGCCTGGAAGACGGCAATAGGCTCACCTATTAAATGAGACCGAATTCAATGATTGGTGAAATGGGGGTGTTTATTAGCCTAACACTCCGGAGATAAAAGCGTGATTATATGTAGGTATGTATGTATAAGTACTATCGCGTTCTTGCACAATGGGTTAAATTCGTACATAGTAACCACTTGATACTCTATCGCACTTTTTTGGAAATCTCCACAGTGGTGAAACTAAGTAAGTCTGAATTCACCAAAATCTTATTAAACATATCTCCAATTGGTATCGGTGACAAATTAATGACCTGTCAGCATCGTCAGCATAGTCTACTAAAGTGCCCCATAATGTTTTAGCACAGTTTTTCAGCTATTACATTGCTTCTTAACAAAAATTGTATGTAGTTTCAAACGCCATATCATATAAATACGCAAACGGTACGATATATAATATAAAAGAAAAATATACTTTATATTTACATATTTGAATTTCATTTATAATTTTTATCAGAAAAATATAAATTATAGATGAAATATTATTTCAGTAGACTGATTATTGCGTCAAGAATCGATTTTGAAATAATGATATCTTCGTATTAACACCTACAAATCACTGCTTCGCTTCCCTCTAATTTTAATTATTAATGGAACCATTTTATATCATTCTATAATAGAGAATTATGTTGATCCTCTCGTGTCGGTATCGTATCGTTTTACTCAGAACGGATAATTACTTTAATCCTTAAGATTTGGAACATCAAGTTCACCCTTAGTGCTAAGATATCCTTTGAATTAAAATGAGTTAATTGCCAGTCAACCTTACCCGGCACGAAATAAAGGTACTTAAAATAAATATAAAAACAAATATCATACAGTAATTGATTCCAATTGTGGAACTAATTCAAACATAACTTATAATAGTACTTGACTCACGTGCTAGTATCTCTCTAGTAGTCTAGTGCTGTGTCTCTAGTAGGCTGCCGAATTCTAAGTAAGTACTTAAAAGTTATAGTGAATTCTTTCTTTTTTAAATATTTATTGCCAACATAATTATCTTCACAAGTTTGGCAAATTAAATATTCTTTAAAAAAATAAACAAACATTTGATTTCATATATAGTTGAAAGCCTGAAAAGCCTGAAAAGGGTGGCTAGGACGGACTGAATGCGGATAGCGAAGGCCTAGACGAAATGGCGCATTGGGAGAGGCCTAGTCCTATCAGTAGACTGCGGTGATCTGATACACAGATCATCTGATGCATACATACATAACATACATAAAATCACGCCTGTTTCCCATAGGGGTAAGCAGAGATCACAGATCTCCACTTGCTACGATCCTGACATACTACTCTCGCTTCATTCACTCTCATTGCATTCTTCATGCATGCTCGTCAGTTTAGAGTACTCCTGACCTGCCCCTTTTCTAAAACTTCCCCGATTTGGTCCAGGTATGCGCGCCTAGGTCTTCCCCTTCAGACGGTACCATCCATACTCGCCTCATACACCTGTTTCGTTAGTCTTCTTTCATTCATTCTCTCAACATGACCAAACCTTCTCAACATTCTTCTCTCAATTCTCATCACTACATCTTCTATCACTCCACATCGTTCTCTTATCACGCTATTTCTTACTCTATCTTTCAAGGTCAAGCCACACATACTTCGCAACGCACGCATTTCCACTGCATTCACTCTACTCTGATGCTTTTTCTGCCACACCCAACTCTCACTACCATACATAAGAGTCGGCACTAATACTCCACCATGTACAGCCAGTCGTGCCTTTTCGGACACTTTCCGGCTGCTCATAAAGTTGTGTAGTGCCCCATTCACTCTATTTCCAGCTATCACTCTCCTTTCAACATCTTCTTCATGCTTTCCATCTCTCGTAAACAATGTTCCCAAATATATGAACTCATTCACTTGTTCCACTTTTTCTCCATCTATACAAATCCCACACTCTGTCACGCATTCATCTCTTTCAAAAACCATAATTTTTGTCTTACTAACATTCACTTTCATTCCTTTCCTCTCAAAAGCTTCATGCATAGTTGTTACCATCTCCTGCAACTAATCTGCCGATGACGCAAGTAAAACCTGATCATTAGCATAGAGAAGACATTTGACGAGTAAATTCTTCATTCTTAAACCACATTCTTTATCTTTCAGATCTTGCAAACAACTGTCCATGAATAAGTTAAACAGCCATGGTGACGCTACACATCCCTGTCGTACCCCCTTTTGGATGCTAAACCATTCAGTGTTTGACCCATGTATCCTCACGCAAGCTCTGGAGTCCTCATAGAGAGACTTCAGAGCTCGAATAAGGTTGCTGCTCACCTCATACATAGACAGGACCGACCAAAGTTCATTCCTCACCACTTTTTCATATGCCTTTTCCAAATTCACAAATGCGCAATAGACCTTTTGACTCTTGGCCAAAAATTTCTCGGCTATGCTTCGCAATGAAAAGACCTGATCCGTACATCCCATTCCCTTTCTAAAACCCGCTTGTGCATCCCATATTTTCTCATCGGTTGCTTTCATAACTCTCTCAATCAACACTTTCGCATACAGTTTGCCGACGACGCTGAGTAGGCTAATGCCCCTGTAGTTATTGCAGTCTTGATGCCCTTTCCTTTGTAAAGCGGAACTATAACGTCCTTACACCAATCACTTGGTACACGCCCGTTAACCCAACATATGTTGAAAAGGCGGCACAACTGACTTGCTACAAGGCCCTGTCTAGCCTTCAGCATCTCAACTGTCACCTTATCATATCCCGCTGCTCTGATCTGATTGATCTGATTGATTGATTGAAATAATGTAAAAAAAAATGTAATCATTGAATTCAATATTTATTACACATGTGACAATAATATTTTTCAATCATATTAATTAATTATATTATTATTTATAGGTATACAATATGTAGTCGGGATGGAGCCAATAAGGAGCCAGGTGTAGTTGTCACATTCCTTTTAATGATTAATTTCACAATTTTAGGAACAAATAAACTTAATTATTAGGACAATGATTATAAATCGTGTAGTACGTTGGCGTTCGTTTCTCCAACTCCCCGAGCCGCGCGCGCGGGCCTGTGATTGGCTAGCGCTATGGGCGCGTTCGTAAATTAGTAGACGGAGAATAACGTCTCGGCGCCCTACCGCGTGTATTACGGAGAGGGAGTTTAGGATTATCCGCTACAAATACTAAAATACTGATCTATATTTTATGATATAGGTTATTAAATATTTTCAGAAACAAAAATATGTCGTGTGTTTTATATAAATATTATTTACGTAGACTTATGTAATGTATTAATTTAATAGCATTTGTCGTGTCGTCACATGTAAATCTACCTAATGTGGCTGTTTAGAAGATAATCAATATTTAAGTGGAGCGCTTTGTAAGGGTAAAGTAATTAGTGTTAAAGGACGTTGAGTATGTTCGTAATATACGCTTTTACGTAATGCTTTGGTGAATCTAATTAATTAACTTAAGGTTTTAGATTCTGCCGCACAGCGAACAGTAAGTGTCATTATTAAATGTAAACTAGGAAATGTATTTTAGAATGAGTGTGTTGTTTATGTGTAAGGAAAATATATAAATAACATAACATAAACTCACGCCTATATCCCCGAAGGGGTAGGCAGAGGTGCTAGCACCCACATTTCGCCAGTTTATGTTTAGGTCCCAATGTAATAGGTGGCGAGCCTATTGCCATGAACGTAAAATATGTTCATTAAAAGAAATTACGTCCTTCTCCGTACGTTCGTTTAAATAAAATACCTGACATTGTGTAATTTCCAATTCTCACGTATCCTCGACAGAACACAAATTGCAAAAAAGAAACCTATTTTTTCCTTGAAGTTACTAGTGCCTTTTGCTCGTTAAGTTACAGCCAGCATTGAGTATTGAGTATTGAGCAATGTTTTTGATTTCATCTGATATTTTTTAAGACTGATATGGGTCATAACCAATTGGGTATTTTCCTGTAATTAAAATAAATGATTTAACTGATCGTATTAAATTAAGTATTGTTAAGGAGCGGTAGAAGTTGCGTAGTATATTCTTATTTTATCGTTTTTATTTATTTTTATCATCCATAATAGTAAATGATTTGACTATTAAATATTATGATGTCACAATAAATTATTTCATACAACTTTCCTTATAACTTACCAGTTTGACGTTTACTAAAAAGTAACTAATTTGACTAGCTAGTCAAATATCCCATTAGTTTGAACACCAAAATAAAAAGAAATGTCCGCGCATTTATCTTTATTTACTATCCTATCACATTAACCTTACAACAACCCCACTATTATTATATGAAAACTTAAATGTCTGGTTTTGTCTACTTAATTTCCATCCTTCTTTTAAACGTCAGTCACTGAGTGACAGCTTTGAAAGTACTTACTTACTTACCTACCTTTTTAATTATTCATCCCTATTAGTATTAGTTTTCAAGCTTCGGTAGCTTAGTGGTTAAGGAGTCGTTCTTACAATCGAGAGGTTCCGGGTTCGAATCCTGACCATTACACTACCGACGTGAACCCGCTCCTAACACAAGCAATTAAGCTTAGTTGGAGGGGTTAAATGGAATATTAGTAATCGCGGTTGCTAATATTCTTTATAAAAAAATTAAAAAAATTCTATTAATATTATCAATGTAAAATTTAACAAGTTTATTATTCCTTCACACAGAAACATATTACTGAGTACAAGTAAATTTGGATTGAAGATAGCTTTAATCCTAGTTTATTACGTAAGCAACTTTTAATCCTAAGAAATGTACCGTCGGTAAAACCGCGGGCGCTTCCAGTAATTTGTTATTTAGTCTCGTATCTAATTCCTTTGCCTTTATCACAGTTTTAACTTTACAAAGTCGTTACCTAACTCGATGATTAAAAATCCAAGTATTAGTTACCTTTCACTTAACTCATATGCACTTGTTATCGGAACGCAACGTACAAATATGAACAGCAATTTGCTAGATAATATTTTGCAGTAAGCTCTTCGACAGTCAGTAAACACTTGTTTAAACCTGATTGAGATGAGCACATAGGCTTAACTGATCGAGTGTACGGATATAAAAATGCCTACTCATTACCCCTGCCTACGTCAGTAAAGCGAAGCTTGGTCCGACATCGAGGGCCAAGCTTCGCTTTCATGACATACCCTCTGATTGTTTGACGCATTCGTGTAGATATGACTTCGATGAATATTCCATTTATTTTCCGTGCGTAATGTGATTTATACACATATATATATATATATATATATAGAACACGTCAATTAGACTTCGCCTTGCCTGATGGTAAGCTGAAGGCAAAGTCTCAGAAAAGAGGGTCACCATTACCTACACATATAATCAAATGAAAAACAAATTTATACGTACTAGAAGCCAATGCTACCTGGACCTTATGAGACCAACCCAAAAACGGTATGTGTAAGTAATGGTGACCCTCTTTTCTGAGACTTTGCCTTTAGCTTACCATCAGGCAAGGCAAAGTGTAATTGACGTGTTCTATATAAAAAAAAATGTTTTTAGCCTTTGATAAGCTTGAACATTATATTGAATAGACACTTCTCTCTTACTTTTACACATTATTTCACACACACAAAATACTGTGGAAAAGTACACAATCAACAGGTGTCCGAGTCCCCAACTCGTTCCCGGAAACGGGGAGGCGCGCCAGGCGCGCCACCGCCGCGGCCTGCTTCTGCCAGGGTGACAGGCGGCTCCACCTGTCACCCCCAGGCCTGCGCTCATGGGGGACGGAGGTCGTTCAATGACCTCCGACGCCCGAGTTGCCTTCGTACGCGGGCAGCTTGGCTTGCGATCCTTCGTCGCTCCCGCTGCCGCTCCCACCCCGCCTCCTCCTTCACGAGCATTACTTGCTCGCAGAAGGAGGTGCCGGCTGCCCACGCATCCGCGCAGCGGACCATCGCCGCGAGCAAGGTGGAGAGCGTGAGAACTCTCACTCCCAGGGCCGCCACAAGCTCCCGTCTAGGCGTCTCCCACGCCGGACACTCGGTGAGCGTGTGCGGCCCTGTATTATATTTTTACTAGCTATCCCGGAAAACGTTGTTTTGCCATGTTAAAAAAAATTTGGGTGGACTACCCTTAACTTTTAGGGGGATGAAAAATAGATGTTGGCCGATTCTCAGACCTACTCAATATGCTCACAAAATTTCATGAGAATCGGTCAAGCCGTTTCGGCGGAGTACGGAAACGAACATTGTGACATGAGAATTTTATATATAAGACTAGCTGACCCGGCAAACGTTGTTTTGCCATATAATGTTAAGGGTGGACAACCCTTATCATTTAGGGGGATGAAAAATAGATGTCTGATTCTCAGACCTACCCAATATGCTCACAAAATTTCATGAGAATCGGTCAAGCCGTTTCGGAGGAGTTTTACCACAAACACCGCTACACGAGAATTTTATATATAAGATATACATATTATGTGTACAGGCTCATGACTGTACATCGCATGTTTTGTGTCTTGACTGTACCTACATGCGTTGCTGACGCTGCACTCAGACCGCACTGGTACCGCGCGTCATTACTTATTTCGTAACATATGTTATTTATATCCACTACAAACAATTAAACGGTGAGACAATTATAGAGACTATCATCACGACTACAAGTGAATACTCTCAAGGAAAGATCGGCCACTTAGTTACTCTGTTAACGTTAACGCTACAATATACGTTTACTCGTTTACTGTCGGCTATCTTTTCTTCGTCTCCACACAACAACTACAACAACCACATACTCCACAACAGGAGTCGATGTACAGGATAACGTCCCGTACATTTAATGGTCCTTCGAGGAAACTGAACAGGTATTTTGGCATCTTGTATTCGTGGGCGATAGCGAATCGGTTCAATTGGCTTCCCACCAGCGGGTCCCATCAGTTGAATTGAGACAGGACGCACATATCGTCATACGTGTACGAGAAGCTGACCTACAAGCGACCTACTTGATCTCGGCGGATTTTGAAACTTACGGTTAAGAAGTTCGTTGACGGGTTCTGAAGAAAGCAAAACGATACAACGGGTCATCTTCGGTTCCTGAACTACACTGCTCTACATTGCCTGCCACAAACAACTACGTGCCAGGTTCACTGTGAGTTAAAACAAACTAATCAACACTACTTGCCTACTACATCAAAACACTTACTATGTTGAAACTACAACAGGAGGGTTTTGACAAGATCAAGGCATTGTGCGCTAACTACAAGAAGGACGGTGCACACAGAAAGACGGAAGATTACTTGTGTCAGCGGTTGGAGACTCTTGAGAAACTTTGGCAAGACTTTCAGGAGCGGCACTTGTTACTTTTGGGTGAAACTGAAGCCCAAACCACACAGTACTTCACAGAAAAGATTTACGAAAACGTAGAGTTGCTTTACAAAAGCACTAAACACCACATGGAAGGCTTACTGCAACAGATACGTGATCGTAAACATGTATCCTTTGATTCTACCGGGATGCGGGATGAATTCACGGACAACAACATACAACGTATGCTGTGCAAACAAGAATGCAACTTCAAGGCGTTGGACCGTGCTATGTCAAAGGTTGACGTTGCATCTGTCACCGAGAAGTGGGAGATGGAGGATCATCTCTCTAATTTGAAGGAAAAATGGAACGTCGTTGACAGGCAACACTGGGAGTTGGAATCTGTACTACAAGGCTCCAACCTTCAGTACTACAACAATTTCGTGGCTATGGAGGGGAAATATGATGACCTACGACGAAGCTTAAATACGAAGATTTGGTCTACCATTCACCAAGAGAAGTCGGCTCCTAAAATAGATATTCCAGTATTCTCTGGTAACTACAAAGAGTGGAGATCCTTCAAAGATCTGTTCCTAGAAACTATACACAGTAACCCAAGTATAAACAATGCCCAAAAACTGCAACATCTCAAGAGTAAATTGAGAGGTGAGGCTGCTCGGCTGATACAATACCTCAACGTTCGTGCCGACAACTACAACTCATGCTGGGACATATTGACTCAGCGCTATGATAATCAGCGCCTTCAATTTACATCATTCATCAACACCATGCTGAATCTACCTGTCATACAACAGGCCGACAGCTCCAACCTCAAAAGGTTGCATGACGTAATTACGGAATGTCTAAATGGACTGGCGAATATTGGCATTGACACGACCACCTGGGATCCCCTCATAGTTCACCTGATGGTACAAAAACTTGATACAACAACCCATACGGACTTCATGACGGAGTCGCATGACCATAGAGAGCTGATACGCTTAAACGACTTCCTAACATTCCTGGAGAGCAAGTTCATGGCCTACGAAAGCATACAAAATGCGAAGAAAGGAAGTACGAACTCTCAGAAGTCATTACAGGAAAAGCCAAACCACAAAATTTTTGCCACCAAAAAATCTTATAACGAGCAACAAAAGATGTCAAGAACCTACCATACGACATACGGTCAATGCCCTCATTGCAATGATAGCCACGTGCTGAGACAGTGTCCTAAATTCATACAAATGGACACAACACATCGCAGCAGCATCGTTGTGAAATTGCATGTGTGCAGAAATTGTTTATACAGACACAATAATGATGAATGCAATTCTACGCAAACATGCCGAGAGTGCAATAAAAAACATCATACACTATTGCACAACTCGAAGAAAACTGGGCCAATGCGAACGGATGTTGAAAAACCTTCGACTTCCTGTCCCCCCAGCTCTAATCACCTGGCAAATAAGGATGTGGAGATCTTGTTGGCCACGGTTCAATTACGAGTACAATCTGCAAACGGGACGTACGTCACCCTTCGTGCGTTACTGGACCAAGGCTCGCAAGTGAACCTTATAACCGAAAACGCGGCTCAACTACTACGACTTCCACGACAACGGCTAAACGCAATAGTTTCTGGCGTTGGAACTGTCTCCGGTGACTGTAAGGCTCGCATTCACCTCGCCTGCAAGTCAATTCATTCGGAATTTACATTCAAAACTCAAGCACTTGTTATGAACAAGTTAACTAAAAACTTGCCTAACTCATCGTTTGACGACACATGGCCGCATATAGAAAATTTGAAACTAGCTGACCCTCAGTTCAACGTGTCACAACCTGTTGACTTACTACTAGGAGCTGAGGTATACTCGGAGATTATCCTGGACGGAGTATTGAAGGGTGGGAACAGGGCACCTATTGCTCAACAAACTCAGCTAGGGTGGATTCTCTGTGGCAAACTACAAACATTTAGCTGTCACATGACCTTAATAGACATTAACGAAATTAACAAATTTTGGGAGAGTGAGGACATCCAGGCTACTCAGGACATCCCTAAGGAAGACCGGTGTGAGGACTACTATGTCAACACTTTACAAAGAACGCCGGAAGGAAAATACGTCGTGAAAATGCCTCTCATCCCCAATTACGAAACCAATTTAGGGAACTCAAGATCTGTTGCTGTTTCGCAATTTTTGCAACTAGAGAAACGACTAGAGCGTAACCAAAATCTTGCGGTCATGTATCGAGAGTTCATGAAAGAATACAGGGATTTACAGCACATGAAACCGGTGGCAAATAATATCCCCAAAAATCCCTCGTACTTTCTACCACACCACGGTGTTTTACGCATACACGCTGCTACAACTAAATTGAGGGTTGTATTCAACGCTTCACAAAAAACTACAAGCGGCTACAGCCTCAATCAGCTACAGGAAAAGGGTCCTAATCTACAGAAGGACATCCAAGCCCTCATCCTGAAATGGAGATCTTACCGATATGCATACACTGCAGACATAGAAAAAATGTACCGCTGTATAGAAATCGCAGACGAGCAACAATGTTTGCAAAAAATCATTTGGCGTGACTCACCGGCACAAAAATTACAAGAATATCAGCTTTGTACCGTAACCTATGGAATGAAATGCGCTTCCTGGCTTGCAATGAGGACTATACATCAATTAGCCTCCGACAACTGTACTAAGTTTCCGGAAGCTGCGGCTGCACTGAAGAATGAGATGTATGTAGATGATCTCGTTAGTGGTGAAAACTCGATTGACGCAGCCAAATACCTACAAACTACAGTAATCAATTTACTAAAAGGTGGCAGAATGAATCTACGCAAGTGGTCCGCCAATCACCCCACTTTACTTGAAGATTTGGCGGAAGAGCAAATTTCAAAGCAACCCAGCTTCGATTTTAAACAAGAAGAATCATCGAAGACGCTCGGCCTTGGTTGGGACCCGAGCACTGACACATTTACATTTAACTGGAACCTTCCAAACAAAACCAAACAGCTAACTAAAAGAAGCCTCCTATCTGAAATTTCGAAACTGTACGACCCGCTAGGATGGCTGGCGCCCGTCACAGTAGCTGCAAAATTACTGTTTCAACAAGTATGGGCCAGTAAGCTTGGATGGGATGAGGCTCTGTCCCCCGACATACAAAAAGAATGGTTGAAACTCAAAAACGAACTCCCTGTGGTAAAAAGCATCAAACTGAACAGGTGGCTTGGCGGAGCGCAGCAAGACATCCAACTACTGGGCTTTTGTGACGCTAGCGAAAAGGCTTATTCGTGTGTTGTTTATAGTCGTACTAAGAATACACACGGATTGTCGATTACAACATTGCTGGCCGCTAAGACTAGGGTTGCCCCCTTAGCACAAAAAACTACGTTACCGAGATTGGAGTTATGCGGCGCGCTTTTACTCTCACAACTAGTTGAGAAAATAAAGAAAGCATACGCAGGATACGATTTAACCATGTATGCTTGGAGCGACTCGCAAGTGGTGCTCGCCTGGTTACAAGGAGATGTGTCCAGATGGGATACTTACGTGGCCAACAGAGTCACTAGGATCAAACAAATTATCCATCCCGAGAACTGGAACTACGTAAAATCGGAACAGAATCCCGCAGACTGCGCATCCCGAGGGTTGTATCCGTCGAAGTTACGCAACTTCACCCTCTGGTGGAATGGGCCTGATTTTCTACAAACATACGAAAAGGAAGACATCCTGACAAACCGAGCGTGCTTACATACAACTGACGTTGAAACAAACCCCATACCTGCGACAACCTTGCGTCCAAAACAACGCAAACACTTTATCGATGAATTACTGTACAAATGTAGTTCATTGCACCGGGTAATAAGAATTGTCGCATGGGTGTTACGTTTCATAACAAAGGCACGTGACGGCAAACATCCAGATACCGCTTACCTCACTACAACCGAACTAACAACTGCTACAGCACAAATAATTAAATGTGTACAGCAAACGGAATTCCAAATAGAGTACTACCAACTCAGGAAAGGAGAGGCTGTATCACAGAAAGGTTGCATTTACAAGCTCCACCCATATTTGGATGAAAAAGGAATCATTCGGGTCGGCGGTCGCCTCAACCACTCGCACCTGCCATCCGGGATGAAAAACCCTATTATCCTGCCCAAAGGGGGGCGCTTTACGCAACTACTTATCGATCAAGCCCACATTAGGACACTACACGGAGGCGCGAGACTGACTCTGACGTACATACGACAACGTTATTGGATCGTCGGTGGCAACAGAATAGTAAAGACGCGACTACGTAATTGCATACGATGTCACCGTCACAAGCCCACTGAGAACTATCAACTCATGGGTGACTTACCATACCCCAGGGTTACCCCATCCAGACCATTCACGCACGCCGGCGTCGATTTTACTGGCCATGTGGAGGTCAAAGCCAACAAGGGGAGGGGGATTAAAACAACAAAAGGGTACATAGCTATCTTTGTTTGCATGGCAACAAAGGCAGTACACATTGAACTTGTGTCCGATCTTAGTACCGAGAATTTCATCGCAGCTTTCCAACGAATGTGCGCCCGGCGCGGTACTCCCAAGCATGTCTACTCCGATTGCGGAACCAACTTTATTGGAGCCTCTAAGATGTTGCGAAGCGAGTTTGAAGACTTCAAGCAAATGTTGTCACCGGAGTTCTTCGACGAAATTGGCAAGCTAGAGGTGACTTGGCACTTTAATGCTCCTGCATGGCCAAGTGCTGGCGGATTGTGGGAATCGGGAGTCAAGTCGATGAAGCACCATCTACGTCGCGTTCTGGGTGACCAAAAACTTACCTACGAAGAGTTCTCCACGTTGCTTACGAAGATAGAAGCATGTATGAATTCCAGGCCACTATGCCCATTGACTGAAGATCCAGAAGAGTTCTACAGCTGTTTGACTCCGGGACATTTCCTGACTGGTGGGCCAACATTGAGTCTACCGCTCTCGGACTATAGTGACGTCAGAACCATCAGCATACGTAGCCGATGGCAACTAACGGAAAACATGCTGCAACAGTTCTGGAAATCGTGGTCTAACGAATACCTAACACAGCTCCAAAGTCGCTGTAAATGGAACAAACCAAGTAAAAATATCAAACAAGGTGACGTTGTCTTAGTCAAAGACAACAACCTACCTCCAGGACGCTGGGCACTGGGACGTGTCCTAGAGGTTCACAGCGGGTCTGATGGCCTCGTACGAGTGACAACCCTAAAGACACAATCTGGGATAATCAAACGTCCCATAGTGAAACTTTCACCACTTCCCAATATGGAACCAGAAACAATCACAGACAAGTCCGAAATAACAAGCCTACCAAAATACCAGAAAACTAGTAAGAAATGCTTCTGGACTCTGTTTGCCACATTATTATTAATGTTTACTTGCACAACGGGCACGCGTGCCGCAAGCAGCAGTGTTCCGACGCGAGCTCTTATTACAAGACTCGAACCAGACCGACCGATTTATTACGACACACTCAGCAAATTACAAGTGATGCAAGACGAGTGGAATTTAATTATGTATTACAACCTGACAGATTATTGGGTCAACACACAACGGATAGAAAACTATCTACTCGATCTGACTGCTCTTTGTACCAAAACTGATCCAAGGTACTGCAAACCAACCCTAACTCAATTATCCCACGAATTAAATATCATGCATCACTACAACAGCATCCTGTTGGCACCGCACCAGCACTTATCTACACGCAAGAAACGAGGTTTGATCAATGGAATCGGTTACGTCGCAAACGAGCTATTTGGCATCCTAGACCAGAACTTCGCAGACAAATATCAACAGGATATCAAATCAATTGAAACAAACGAGAAATACCTGCTAGAACTCATGAAAAACCAGACGTCCATTATTGAGCTACAGAACAAGGTCCTAAGAAAAACTGAAGATAATATCAAACAACAGGTTCAAATGATGGACGGTTTTATGAACGACACGAATACAAACTTTGCTAAGGTTACTTCTGCCATAGAGATCATGATGGCAACCAGTTACTTCAACTCCGCTTCGCTAGCAATGTCCCTGCTACTGAACAACTTGAAGTCAATGCAAGAGATGCTATTCAACACTTTGACCAACGTGTATAAAGGTCATGTAGATATACACCTCCTTACGCCAGCAGATTTGATTGAACAGCTGAGCATTATCTCCGGCAGACTTCCGAAGTCCTTGACTTTGCCAATACAAGATGTCAGAGAAGACATTAGAGATGTTTATAAGCTTCTCTACATGAGGGCACGCGTCACGGCTAACTACTTCCTTTTTGAAATCCATATACCTCTAACGTCAGACGAAGAGTTTCAACTATACCAAACATTTCCACTGCCTGTGAAGATCTCCACCGGCACAACTATCATCCAAACACAATCGCAGTATATCGCTGTAAACTTTCACAAGAACACTTTCATCCCATTGCAAGAAAGGGATGTGAAGATGTGTACCCAACTTAACTCTGAAGTACTCATCTGTGGCAAAAATATGCCAGTCTACAACCTCAATAACGGCAATGCTCCCTGCGAAGCAAAGTTATTGAGTCACCATTCAAGCACACCGTGTGACGTCATAGAAACACGATGCGCGGAGTCATGGATCGCATTACATACAGTAAACAGCTGGTTGGCGGTTTGTTGCGGAGCATGCAGTTTACGAGTAATATGTGACAGTGAAATGACGTCATACACTATGACGTCTTCGAGTATAGTTCAGTTACCGCCAGGATGCATGCTCCAGTCTCAAGATCTCAACATATACTCACACATTGAGTATAACTCCAACATCAGGGTGAACTGCCAGTTCGACGTCCCTTCTTTTAACTCTACGGTGAACAATATTGTAAACCTGACTCATCACCACATTCCGCGGGAACTCACGCACCAAGATTCTGACCTCCAAGAAGTGGACAAACGGTTGCAGCGACAACTGGAGCACGAAATTCTTCCGGAAACCATTTCTGCTCACGACCTACACCAATACATCGTATGTTATACTGTGCTGGGAGCAGCTATTGTGGTATCCGGCGTTTGGCTATTTAAGAAACGGTGCTCACCTCGCCTTTTAAAGAAGAAACACTTTCCGGTAATTCCGGAAGACATCGAATTACGTCACGTGCGGAGCCATAAGGATGCTGCGCTGCAGATATCGACGCAGACGCAAACGGCAGCAGCAGCGGCGACGACGGACGACGTCACATTTAACTTAAATTAATTTATACTGCACTAACGTTCTTACTTTTTTACCTTTGTTTACTTTTATTTATACTCTAGTGTTATTTTTTTTGCTTTGTACTGGCTAATCTTTTCTTGATAGTTAACTTCTTCTTTAATTTGGCTTCCTGTTGGGGTTGCCAATATGTACAGGCTCATGACTGTACATCGCATGTTTTGTGTCTTGACTGTACCTACATGCGTTGCTGACGCTGCACTCAGGCCGCACTGGTACCGCGCGTCATTACTTATTTCGTTCTATTTATATCCACTACAAACAATTAAACGGTGAGACAATTATAGAGACTATCATCACGACTACAAGTGAATACTCTCAAGGAAAGATCGGCCACTTAGTTACTCTGTTAACTTTAACGCTACAATATACGTTTACTCGTTTACTGTCGGCTATCTTTTCTTCGTCTCCACACAACAACTACAACAACCACATACTCCACAACAGGAGTCGATGTACAGGATAACGTCCCGTACATTATGGTAAAAACGTTTTAGTCGCATTATGTCCAATTTGCAAAATGTCCAGCGGGCTCAAATTGTCCAATTCTCAGAATGTCCAATTCGCAATTGGCCCAGTTTCGTCCCATTAGTAGAATAATGTTTTTTCATCACATGTAACGAAAATGATATTATGTTATATTCGTTTTCATAACGACGTAAGCTAGCCATTGATATAATTTTTAATAATTTTTATTCAATATTTTAAAAGTTACGAAGTTCGAATAAAGTTTTTGTCGCGCTGAGTACCTACAATAGCGTCTCTCGATCACATAACGCAATCGCGGCAATCGGCCTTAGCGCTCCCGGCTCGTCCCTTCATTACAACAAATATTGTTCAACGTAGTGGCCGCGAGTGAGGTGTTGTGGCAATGGATACCGTTAGTGGCGCTCAAAACGGTAAGAAATCATTTAATTTATGTTATGAACAACGACGTGTTTAATTGAACTAATAAATTAGTTACAAGTAAATTATTTTCGCAATAGAATAATGTCTAATAGGTAGGTACATAAATCTGATTTTGGTCTGTGACACGAAGTTATCGATATTTCCACAAAAACAGTGCTTATGATCACATAAAACATTATTCTACCAAATTGCGGCGTCGTTTTAAACTTAAGTGTAAACAATTATAAATACTTTACTAATATTTTTTTAACATGATAGTGTACAATAAAGCTTTTCTTAATTGCTTCCCTAATTTTGTGGTTTCTTTTGCACATATTATATTTTACTCCGTACAATTGTATATTATTTTAGTCGGCATATACACATGAGACATTATTCGTCCAATTTTTTTTTTATTGTGTGCGTCGCAAGTGCTAAATATACTTTTTTCTGTTCATTTCATTTTCGTAAAACAGTATTCGAAATCTAAAAGGGTTATAAAATGGTTAAATATAGTTTTAATTGTTCAAAGATATCTTTAATAATATTTTTTTAACTAAATGTACAGCCTAATTATCATCTATGAGTCCTAGTATAGATCGTTTACAAAAAAATGTAGGTGATTAAGTTTGGTAAGTACATTTGTATAATAAATAAATATTTAATTTACAGGTACAAAAAAGAGTAACGTACAACCCTTTTGGGATTTTGATGATTCATCAAGTGATGTTCCTGATCTCTTTTCTCGTGGTGGGTTAGTGGATCAAAAGACTCTTGCTGAACAGCGTCCAGTAACACCTTTCCAAATTCAATCTGCATCCAGTTAAGAAGCATCACCCGCTGTCAGTAGTTCAACGATTTCCAGTATAGTATCTAAGATTTGTATACCTACGCCTATGCCATCACCACTCCCTTATCACACAACGTGTTATAGTGAATTTTGCCCAATACATTCAAATCAGTCGATTGAATTTGACACCAGTTGTAACGAAATATTCCCTAGCCGTCAATTGAAAAAGCGCCCCTTGCTGCTCAAACATTCTAGGCAAAGATATTTAAATTATATCGGCCGAAAGTATTGGATGAAACTGCAAGCTATTGAAGAACATTCTTCAGAAGCAGATCCTGATCTGTCCGATTCCAATTCACAGAATGCTAAATCTCTCATTGTTAAATCTTGCCCAACTCAGTCCAATACCGAGAGTACTGTAATAGCATTACCGGCTCTATCTTATAAAAGTCAAACGTTCCATGGTATAGATAGCTCTGTTTCTGATACAGTCATACCAATCCAATCACAAGCGCAAGCTATCGAAGAACAGTCTTCAGAAGAAGATCCTGGTCCGTGCAATTCTGTGACGCAACGAGATGTCCCCATTGCTCAATCTTGTCCAACTCGTTCCAATACTTGAGAGTACTGTGATGTCATCACCCGCTCCATCTGCTGAAAGTCAGTCATTATATGGTACAGATAGCTCTGTTTCTGATATTGTGTTACCGCGTCAATCCAAAAAGCGCTCAAAATATCGTAATAATTGGGCAGATACAAGACGGAAACGCCAAAAAAAACCTTGGACAGGAGTACTAGTACTAGTACTAAAACTGGTAAAGTATTCAATGCAAAACAAATAGGTCCGCCGTGTTCCTGTAAATTTAAGTGCTTCGATAGAATAACTTACGTACAGCGGCTAGATATATTCAAAAAGTTTTGAGAGTTGGGAGACAGAAAAAAGCAATGGGAATATGTAATAAAGTATACCACTAAGGCGATAAAGAATAGATGTTTATACCAGGATACAACCAATAAACGGACTTTTACTTATAAATATTATCTTCCTTTATCTTTAGATAAAAGTAAGGAGCAAGCGCCTTTCATAAATGTTTGCAAGAAAATGTTCTTGAACACTATAAGTTTAAGTGATAGAATAGTTAAAACAGCCTGGCATAAATACGACAATAGCACTATTGTACAAGATGATTACAGATGTCGGCACAAAAATCATAGGAAGGTCATTATAGAAGACATGACTACCAGCGTTTGCGATAATGTGAACTCGTTTGCGCCCATTGAATCGCATTATTTAAGAAAAAAGACGACGAAATTGTACTTAGACGGTAGTCTTAATATTGCTCGAATGTTCAAATTGTACATCGAATGGTACGATACTGACAAATATACGTCTAAAGCTGATACTGAGAGACAATATCGAGAGATAGTTAAGAAAAACTTTAATTTAAGTTTTTTTGAACCCAAGAAGGACCAGTGCGATGTTTGCCATGTATATCGCAACATCAACACAACACACAACAAAATCCTTCCACCGAACAAATAGAGGAGTATCAAAAACATCAAACAGCCAAAACAGTTGCTCGTAGCCTAAAGGACGAAGATAAAAAGGAAGCTATGCTGTCTGATGGTAAAGTACTTTGTGCCGTGTTTGATTTTGAGAAGGTTTTAACTTGTCCTCATGGCCAAGTCAGTGTTTTTTATTATAAAAGAAAATTGTCATGTCTAAATTTCACAGTATATGACATGGCATCGAAACAAGCTACGTGTTATATGTGGGATGAGACAGTAGCGAATAGAGGTGCTAATGAAGTGAGCAGTTGTCTTTTTGATTATATAGATGTCAATTGGAAAAAGGGTATTCAAGAGTTTAGGTTTTGGTCCGATAATTGCGCTGGACAAAATAGAAACCGAATACATTTCTTTTTTTATACGTATGCTGCACAAAAGTATAAAATCAATATTAAACACTCATTTTTAGAAAAAGGACACACCCAGAATGAGGGTGATAGTGTCCATTCCGTTATAGAAAACGCCTTATCAAATAAAACATATACACTCCGGAAGAGTGGAGCTTACTTGTTCGATGGTCTAAAAGTAATGGCCCCCCGTACGAAGTGAAGAACATGACTCAAAATGACTTTTATGATTTTAAAAGTCATATTAATGGCAGCATTTGGAACAAAAATAGCCGTGGTCAGAAAATAGAGTGGACTCGTATTAAAGAGGTTTTCGTTCACAAGGACGATCCACACAAACTAATGTAAAGATACAACCTAACTGAAGACTATGAAACCTTAACAATAAAACCGACAACTAGACGATCTCAGGGACTTCCCTTAATTACCCAGGCTTATGATGCTCCGATTCCTTTAAATATTAATAAATATAAGGATATTGTAAGTTTATGTAACTCAGGTATTATTCCCACACAATATAAAGATTATTTTATTTCTTTACCTCATGTAGACAACGACAATACTCGCGACAATTATGACATTACTGATAGTGAATAATGTGACTGAGTAGGTAAGTAGTGTAGACTTTAGATATAGTATACATATTTTAATGTTGGAGACTAATGAGTGGTTGTGATTAAAAACAAAATTATTTTATGCCTAGCATTCTATAACTACACTTTAAATAATACCAAATACCTACTATCCTTGATGATTAATTTGTATGTTTAAATTAAGAAGGTTGCAACCTAGTTTAGGTAACACATTTATTAGTGTTATAGTCATTATTACTTGTAATGTAACCATTCATACTTTAATTTTAGTTTAAAAGACTGATTTCAGATTTAACTAGCATAGCATAAGAGTACTTATGATAAAATTATGTACATGTATCTTCTTATATTCTCTTTCCTATCGTAATTATGGAAGTATTATATTTTAATTTTTGACTGACCTTTACATTTTAATCAAAATTAATAATGAGAATAAATAACCATAATATGTTAAGGAAAATGAATGTGATATTAGAAGTCTCATACTTTTTAGGCTGTGAAACACCTAAAGATTGTTTTTTTTTTCGGATTTTATAATTGTTTATTGGTACTTTCCCCAATGTTTACGTTTTATGTTAATTTGTTTAATTTTATACTGATTCTATTAAAATTTTAACTTGCCAACTTGTTGTTTTTGTAATACACATAATATTTACTACTACTTTACTAAATACGAGTAAGTACGACTAACGACAAGTGTGTAGAGCATTCACTTCTAATTCAAATCCTTACTAAAATAATAAATATAAAAACTGTAACAGCTACATTAGATAAAACATTTTCATAAGAGACATTGACATATTTAGAATATTTCGTAAAACATTGTTCCATATGCAGATGTAACGTGATTATTTTGGTCAAATAACGTTCCATATGTTCTAGAAACAGCTCTCGAGCTGCTTCCTTTGGCAGTACAATATTATGTATGCTCATGCGACACACTATCTACGCACAGGAATAGTTTTTATAATAAATAATAATATCAATATACGCTGTATTTATGTCTTTGTACACTACCAAAATATGAAATGGCTAAAGTCGCCCATAAAATAGTTATGATCAAATAATGCACACGCAAAGCTACAAATCGCTCTACTGAAAAGTTGACATTTTGCAGATAAAACATTGTTCTACTAATGGGACGGTTTGTAAAATAGGAGTCGTGCTCAAGCTTATATTAATGATAGTGAATAATTGTGAATAAATGCTCAAGCTATTATTTATTAGACTGAAGCGTCAAAAACGCCTCCCGTAATCAATTACGGGAGGCGTTTTTGACGCTTCAGTCTCATAACGTTCTTAAACCATAAATCGCGCGCCCCGACACGGATAGATATAGGTTAGAAGGGTAATCAAGGAGGATCCCTAATTAGGAACTGAACCAATTGCGAATTGGACCAATTGCGAACTGGACCAACTGCGAACTGGACCAATTGCGAACTGGACCTATTGAGAATTGGACAGTTGGACATTTTACGAATTGGACATAATGCGACTAAAGGGTAAAAACCTTGTCCCTAGGCTGGAGTAAACTGGTTGTGGGTACGTGATATTATGTGTGTATGTGGGTGGTAATGTGCGCATATACCTGTATAAAAAAGTATCTGAATGTCTAAAGTAGACGTCAAATTTCACGCAAAAGTACACGTAGCGAATTGCTCCGGTATTTAATATTTTACTTACAAAATGTATTGAAAGAAGAAAAGAAAATATGTTTTATTTAGAATGCACAGCGCACATTTTTAGAAACGGAATACATAGGTACAACAATGCTTATAAATAAATAAAAATAATGTTTTTTTTCCTGACCATAGATCAGATTCGCTGTCTATGGTCGCCGCGCCTGCCTGAGTAGGCGGATTCATACCTACAAATTTAATACTTTCGTAAGGACTGATTATCTACTGCTGCTATTGTTCAATGATAAACCTTTACTGATTGGTATTCCAGATATGAAAAGATCGCTTTAATGGCCTGGTTTGGAAACAAAATCTAAATAATAATTACTTAAAAGGTGATCCAATTATCCATATAAAATACAATACAATACTTGTGAACAATATGGAATAACTCTATGTGGAATATCTATGTGGACTAAATCTCTATTCCACACAGGAAAAGCAAAACTATTTATCCACAAAGCGTTTATATTTACTGGTGGGTAGAGCTCCCACACCCTACCTAAGTGCCAATGTACCTGCCTTTGGCGTTACCTACATTTATGGAACCCATTAACGCTTACCATCAGGCCGGCCTTGTATTGCCTTCGTAAAATAAATGTAGTAATTTACCTAACCAAATTTATTCCAATACTCAAAGTTACTAAGAATCCAAAAAGCAAAAATCTAACTTACAAAGGAACAATAATTATCTAGGAAAGTTGTTAACACAAAAGATAAATGTCTCAGCTAAAACGTAATTTTATTAAAAACAGTACATTGTTGTATGTCTAATAACGGAACAATACTACTGAATAAACGTTGTATCAGACAAATGACTTAAGTTGAGTTACAAGATATAAAAGAATTTAAGTTTAGTTTAAGGTGTGTTCGCGTTTGATTTGATTGACACGTTGAAAAAGACCTCATGACGAGCTGGGAATTTATGTCACGTGTTTTAAAACATACACAAATCTATAGACTATTTTGTTGGGACTAAACCCAACCCTCATTTCCACTACTGTAACGCGTGTATACTGTGGTCCCTGTACCTCTCTCTCTAATAAAATAAATGATTAAAAAAACCTGACTGCTATATATATATATAGCTTTTACCCGCGGCTCCACAAACGTGGATGTCGGTTCCCGGCAATTATTCGAATTTTCTCACCTTTTAAACCTTGTATTCAACAAATTTGAATGATTTTTTTTGCTAATACACATTATAGCACCAAAAATCCACCGCATAAAAAACTATATACATACGCGTGTAACATAATCCTCCCTGGCGCAGTCGGATAAAAAGTAGCCTGAGTTCTATTCCGGAATATTTTGTATCTTTATTCAAATATTTAAACTCATAGATATCCAAGTTTTACAGTTCAGTAGAAAAGGTGAACATAATTCACTACGTTATAAATAAGGTGAGCCACATTAGTACATAGTAAAGATAAAATTATACTGGTACCTATTATCTATATGTACTTATTTATAATGACTGTGGGAGAAAAATGATATGGTAGATAATGTATTAAATATTTGATTTGTGCCTTCGCTTTGGCGCTACAAAAGTAGCCCAAGGCAATATCATAATATAAAGGTACACAATATAAAAATATTACACTTTATTGAATGCTAGCTTCACTCGCTCACTGTCTAGTGTTTTTCTGTATTTCAGAGAATCATTGATGTTATTTTAAGATAGAATGCGGCTATCAACATTCCCTTAAAATAAATTCAACATAATTTTCATGACACATGACATGACATGAAAGAAACTTCATCGAATGCACATTGAAGCTGTAGATTGACCTTCCTGCTGCGGTTTTTCCAAGCGCCCAATATGGGGTTCTTCAAGAGGGGCATCAGAAAGTTTCTTCATGGTCGGCAGCGCGAGTGGAGCGCCCCTGGTGTTGCATAAATCCATAGGCCTCGGTAACCAATTCCCATCAAGTCGGCCGTGTGCTTGTCTGCCACATATTTAATAATAAAAGGACACTACACAGCCAGTGGCAAGGACAGGCTGTCCTTGCCACTGGCAGTGAGCCTTATTGTCCGTTTTGTGTCTAGTCATCGATTATGAATTTGTATTCTTAATATCAATGTGGTAAAAAAAAATTCACCACAAACCAAAAATTACCACATTGATATTGAAATAACATTATCTATCCATTTTGTACTAGTTATTGCCTGTAGCCGTAATTTTTAGGGCAACCTCCATAATACAGTCACTGATCCTACTATTCATTAAAACCCATAAAAATTACTGCACATCATAGGCACTGAAAGTTTATTAAGTTAAGTGCCGTAACTTGGCTAACATGAAGGGAAAAGAAAAACACGTTTTGATGCGTTCAAGGTATTGGACGCTTCTTCCAATACCTTGAAGGGCTATATTTGCGTATAATGCCGCAAAATAGGAACAATATAATTGCCTAATACACGAAAATGCGGAGAGTCAGCACAAGGGAAGCTTAATAAAACTTGTGTAATGAAACTTATTTGGTAGTCTATTATATTTACTAGGTAGCTACTTCGAGTAATTGTTACAGCAGTATTTTAATACCGATTCTTCTCCTCTTCTCCTCTCCCAATAGACGCAGTTAATTCTTGAACTTTTATTGAAGAATTTTATAGGAAGTTTATAGTACATTAATGGAAAGAGTACATATTACACATTTGAGATTGATTGTTCAGTTTCATAAGAACTATATTTTCACGGTCTCTCTTATCAGTTCATCAACAACTTATATGAGTATTGATTCCAGACGACACTGGGCAAACATTATGGAAAGTATCGTGATCTACTAAAACTTCTTCATGTGTACTCCTACTCCATTAAAATTTCAACCGCACCAAATTACATCCTTCTTCGTCCACTTAATAAAAGCAAGTGTGGTAGGGATGAAGAAAGTAAGGAAACTGTTTCACCTAAAAGAACTGACTGACCGACTGATCTCAATATACTTCATTTTAGTCAGACCACATATTACAACCGACTACTCTTTGACAATTTAGTCTATCAGTTCGCCTCAATAATGTTCAATAGTACCTATAGGAAAATGTAGTGCTCTCTGTAAAGGTGGGTACATAAGAGCGGACTCTAACGAGGGGCCATCTGCATATTGAGCGAGATCCCAAACCCAATTGACGACTCGGCGTCTCGGTCGATTAGAGCTGGGTAGGGCAAAAATATGTATAGAAGGATTTATATCGCAGTTGTATGGAAATAGCTGTATATTGGATTACAAATGTATCTAGTTTATGCAATATATAGAGCTATTTGTAACGGAAGTGTACAATTTGGGCACGCGTGTCAAATAGTGTCAATGTACACTGACCCAGTTAAACAAAATATGTAAAGTATTCTAAAAAATATTATTTATTTAAGAAAGCATGAGGAATTAAAGAATAATTTTTAGACAATGATGATGTCATATTTTTTCCAGTACGGAAATTCTTTGTCACTTTGTTAATTTCCTTAACCCATCCAATTAAGCCGGAAGCTTGGGCTAGGCGTACGTTCACTTCGATAGTGTACGAGGTGGGTGTATCCATTACTGTATTGCTTACATTGGCAATATGCCTGTTTTACTTTAAGCACGTAGTGTAGTACATATGCCTAAGTGCTCCATAATTGTAGTCATAAAAAAGTCCAGAGGAAGTTTATCGACTGCGTACTATTACTAATGTTTGTATAGAAAAAGGTTTTTGACTAGCTCGAACTAGCGGTAAAGTACGTTATGGGATAAGGGATTGAGAGGTGTTGGTTTCAATATCTCTAGCAGGTACTTATTTTAAACACTAATTTCGTAATTACGTTTGAAATAGATATCTTTGGGTTGTTAATTTGCTGTGTTGTTTTGCCTATATTAAATTGCCGATTAAATAAGTTATAATAATAAGGATTTTCTAATCTCTGCCAGAACAATAGAGACTAAAATTCTGAATCTACAAAATCAATTTGTAAGACTAATGATCTACGTTTCTGGATATATTCATTTTAAAATAGATTACCATTGGATTTAAATCTTGCTCTATTAGATGAACTAGATGGTACAAGATCTAAATTATTGACAGATATTAATCGACGAATTATCTGTGTGGTGACGGAGAAAGAATACCAGTATCACCACCCCATCACATCCGAAGTGTGTCGTAAGAGACGACCAATAGAAAAATACGCAGATGATATCACTGCGAGAGAAGGAAAACTTGAAATAAAATCCTGTACTAACCCATCTGGCCAGCGTAGAAACAGTAGGCCAAACCCTCCCAACATTGTCAGAGGTCTAGTCCAGCAGGAGGCTGCGATGGCCTGGTTGTTTGTTTAATCGACGAATGGTAAGTTGACGAAATTCTGTAAAATCTATTAACATTAATTCTTGTTACATATTTCTTAAATTCCTACTAAATTTACACACAGCAAGATATAAACTAATACAGTAAGTTCTACAACACTGTTAGTCTTTTCCGCTGAACTTATGTAAAGACTCAACAACAGTCTTGCCTCCGTAAGTTAGTCAACCTTGCTTTAAAGTTCAAAACTTAGAAATATTTACATACAACAATCTTGTACAGGATGCTGATTTGTTTTTATTTATTCACCGTCTACTGAACTTATTCTCAGAGTTAGTGTACGAGCATTTAAATCCTTTTGTACAACCAAAACTAAAGATAGCAATTGGACCAAGGGTACATCACATAATTGCATTGGTACATCATCATCACACATTTATTCCAGTTCAGTGACTGAATCCAGTGCTGGAGTGATACTGGAGTAATGTGAACATGTACTGGAACGTGTATATTCTGGTGAGTAATCCAGACCAGTGACTGAATTGACGGTCTACTTCAGATTTCAGCTAACTCCTTCTAGCTCCACTGAAATAGTGTATTGAAAGTCTGCCAGTGAAATTCCATCGATCCATTATTTTCTTTGGATATTTTTTTAGTAAGTAAGTTTCCAGTAATTTAAAAATTGGAATGGTGTAAAGTAATTTTTAAAGATAGAAATAGTGTAAACGAGATGGCACAGTCTAGTGTTTTCTCATTCTTTCCATATCTCAGAAAAAAATACATACGAGTCTATCCTAACATTTTCTGTAAGGTGAACGTATTATAACAAATTTTGTATTCATTAAAAACCATTCTATCGAAATTATTCCATAGAATATTATTATCATAACGCAACAGTGTCCGTACTGTCTCACTGCAATTTCGAATACACAATACAGGTGTATCACAGGTGTTCGACATGCAGATTGCTATCAGTGAGGCCTGCTCACTCGTTAGTAACATTTCAACCGCACACTGAACAGAAATAACAAGAATATCGAATAAACTCGTTTCCAACTATATTTGTGAAACATTTGTTAAACTGCACATGCATATCTCTCCAGAGTAATACATTTTATTCCTTACCGACTCGTATACACACCACATTATCACACCAGTATGACAAACGGTATTTTTTTTCTCGTTTGTCACACTGCTGATTTTTACACACCATGTAATGTATTTATTTCCGAACTAGTGCTGTCCGAGTTATACTACTTATTTATTTTATTTATTTATTCGTAGAGACATTAAACAGTTACACGTTAAGTACATTGTTAAAAAGAAAGTGAATGAACTTGTAACCCACACCAATGTCCGCGAAATAATTATTGTGAAAATTAGGTATAAATCGTGCTTATTTTATATGAAACGTAAAGTAATATTTTAAAGTAGGTATCTACTGAGAGAAAAATGAGTAGGTACAATACTACAGTAATACCTACAGTAAAACTTCAAATTACGTATTAGCCAATGCATTAGCATTTTGCTAAGTACTAACAATAAAAGCTTGTTTTAAAATGTTTACTAGTTTTTTGTTAACGCAACATTTCAAGGAAATGTCCCAATGATATTTCGCTATTTAATAGTTTTAATTGGCACGAAATTATAAAACTATCTTTATCAGTTTGGTCGAGTCTTCTTTTTTTTTGTATATTAATTTCCTTCTGATTTATTAATACTGTTAATAACTTTAGTATGGTTACGTAGTTTTTATTTATCTTTTTGTTTAACTGGGAGTGCCAACTTTCACAAACGTTGTTGGTTCTGTGTCTTTGACCAACTACATTCCAGTCAGCAATATATTGTTCATCATTTAGCCATTGACGGCCAACGTATGCAATGAACTGTTTTATCTTTTCCCCGCTCAATTCATTTGATTCATTTTTTATGTACTCCCATGCGTTTTTAACAAGTTCTAACGGAGTTAGCGGCAATACCGTACATAATCCCACAATTCTTTTATGAATTTTACTTTTCAAACCAATTGATTTCGCTTTTCGCCATAAGCACTGACAATAGTGATAGTAACACTTTTTAATCGATATACGTGGAAAAAAAAGTTTTATGGCATTTGCTACAGCTATCTCAAAATCTGCGTGAAATACAGTGGGACACCAATCGGGAAATTTAGTTTTCAAGATGTCGAACAATGCAGCGTATGTTGACTCTTTTTTGTCACTCATGAGCACATGAATTAGTGGTACAACTGAAGTTTTTTGAGATGTGCTTCCCATATCACCGAGGATAGAAAGCAATTGTGGAAATGGTTGTGGAGAACTCTTAAAAGTCGCATCAATAAAATATTCTTTCACACTTTTTAATAATGCCTTTGCGTCTTCAGAACAAAATATTAGTAGTCTGGTATTCTCATATTGATAATCAGCAATTAGACATTTTTCAAATGTAATAGGTACTTGTACGTCTTCAATGTGTTTGAAAACGGTCTTATTCACGTTTAGTTTTCGTTTGCGTGCATTATAGAGGCTGCACTTTACGCTATCAAATTGTGGCACTTTCAACCCTTTTTCTTTTAAGGGTCTAATATGTTTCTCGAAAATTTTTGTCATTGGCTCCGCAGAAGTACAAGCAACTTCATGTATTTTGTGTATCGAAAGCGCTATTTCATTATCGCACTCATCTGGTTGACATGTATTCTTGTGCTCAACTGTTTTTATAACATTTTCACCCTGAGAAGTTTAAAGAACGATTAGGTTACGGATATTGAGGCGATATTTTTCTCTGTTCCACCTAGTTACGTTGATGACGCCAACTAACATCAAACACAAGTTAAAGTCATTCTACCTAAGTAATAACTGTAATATGTAACTAACTTTATGGTGATCTAGATTTAAGGACTAACTTGCGGCATCCACTATAAACCTTCGTGGTTTAAGGAATGCTCAAATACCTACCATGTAATTTGTAATATTTAATCATGAAATAAAAAAAAATAAAAAAAATGTAACTAGTTGGACATATTTGTTCCAAGTAGTTAAATTATTTAGAAATTTTATTTTAGTGTAACTAATCAGACTACTACTGAAACTAATCTAACTACTTGGAACAAAAATGTCCAAGTAGTAACATCAATGTAACTAGGTGGAATAGGGGATTATTTAACTTCTGGAGACTCGTTCATATAGCATTTTATGAATCTTCAAGAAGCAAAAAGGGTAGTCATGCGACGATCGTGAAACATTGCATTCCCTTCTCTCTGCCTGCCCCGTTAGAGACATAACGTGAAGATAGACCTTAGACAGAGATGAGGTATGTTCCTATATTTATATAACAAGTATATGTATTTTATGTACACTGGCACTTACGTTTATTGTGACTGAACCGGAGCACTTGATATTATTGCGACGGTTACGACAGAACCATATCTGATTAGAATTTTTGTAAACTTTCTGTTTATAGTATTGATGTTGCTTAAATAATAACACTTGTCCACGTTTCCTGTTAATAATACAAAAAGCCATGTTGCAAAGCCAATGTGAAACTATCGTTTTTGTTTATATGTTGACGTTTGTCAGTCATTATCAATCATTATCTCAATGCATTTCTAACCGGCCAGTCGGTACTATAGATAACAATATTACAATATGAATCACGGATTATTCACATCTAAAGACATGCCATAGGTTGTAGGTCAGTTGCATTACTTGTCGGTAAACCGACTTTATTATGTTGGCACTGCACTAGCAATTACGATATACATGTTGTGTAAAAATCAGCAGTGTGACAAACGAGAAAAAAAATACCGTTTGTCATACTGGTGTGATAATGTGGTGTGACTACGAGTCGGTAAGGATTTTATTGTAGTATTTTATCCAACCTATACTTTTAGCTCAATTTTGGAATCATATCTGAATTCCTTTCAATTACTTCTACTAAGTACCTATTTTAAATTCGAGAAGTGAGTCACGTTACTTACACCATAGAAAGTAGTAACGTGAAAGGTTATTATAATTTTTAACAGAAAACAAGCCAACAGAGAGTTAACGGCGTATGGGTTATGTTGAACCTATTTATAATATTGTAGCACATGAGACATTCCAAGCACTTCCACTCCTATTTACTCTGAAATTTGAACAATAAAGTCGTGTAAAATTTGGTTACACAAAAAAATCTAGGACATTAAATATTAATCATTAAGCAAATATTAATAATTAATAATTATTAAATAAACAAAGTTCAAGGAGTTACGGTTATGGATTCGAAATAATGAGCGATGAGAGTAATTTCATTCTAATTGACTTTAATAACAAAAGCTATTTTATTACGTCATATTGATTTACTAATGGAAATTCAAACAAATTTTTAACATAGCACTTTTTACTAATGAACTCGTGTTCTACTTTTCAAATTACTACCATTGAATAAAAGTAACTTACAATAGGTGTTAAATATATCGCGCCATTAACGTCGAAACGTACTCATTTGAGGTCTTCACGGTTCAAGGCAACACGAGACAATCCTGATAATTGGGTAACATTACATTTCACGTACATGAATAAATTACCACTTACGAAAATGAATAGCTCTTTTCATTGTGAAAATAATACGAGGAAATGTGTGCGTTAAAACACTGTTATGCCCCTTGCACACGACGAGTTCCAAAAATGTTTACATCCCGGACTCAAATTTAAGCTTTATTTTGAATGTGGTAGCAAATGAAAGAAATAGAAGGAGAAAATATTTCCACTCAACTTGGTGCAGTCGCTTGATTGGTAAAATACCTTAGTATATCTTATAACCCGGAAAGCTCATGAAGCAGAAAGAATGACAGTCCGACAAAAAGTTGAGAAAATTTGTTGTAATATACGAAAAATTTAATCTGTTAAAGCGGGATTCAAACCCGTATTCTTTTCCGTACAGGGGGAATGCTCTGATCACTGACCTACCGAACCTGAATCTTAGGGTGACGGTGAAAGCCATCTTACTGACATCCGTATGAACTATCGAAACGAATGAATGATGTTGTTACAATCATTTGTAAACATTGATTTTTGATTACTCCGCCTAAACAGTTAAATGAAATTTTAAAGCATTTACTATACTAACTATTCAAATCGATTAAGGTAGAATTTTTTTTATTGGTTTCTATCTTAACCAATTTGAATAATTAGCATACTGCACGATCACATGCATTTATCAAAAACCTGTTATTTAAATATTTGAAACAAACCCATTTACAATATTTATTTGTAGAAAGTAGAGGAAGCTTGTTAATTATGTAAGGATAGGGTCAAATAGCGATCTGTTGTCTGTGCCTACCTGAAAATAGATGTGAGCGTATGTATGTATAGATATATAAATTTATTCAGCTTGCATAAACATGTCGTTAATACATCAAAATGTATAGTAAAATACATATATACATATAATAACATAACATAAACTCACGCCTATATCCCCGAAGGGGTAGGCAGCGGTGCTAGCACCCACATTTCGCCAGTTTATGTTTAGGTACCAATGTAATAGGTGGCGAGCCTATTGCCATTAACCGGGCACTTATAAACCTGCGATAAATACACACACATAACTTCGAAAAGCATCGAAAAGTCATTGGTGTGTGCCATGGTTAAACCTGGGATCGAACCCGAGACCTCGTCTCAGCAGTCCATTACCCATACCACTAGGCTATCGCGGATTTTACATATAATAAATATATATATATATATATATATATATATATATATATATATATATATATATATATATATATATATATATATATTTATATACATTTATAAATCATATAGTAAAATACGCCATCCTTAAATTCACTCAGAATAAAAAATATATCGTGTATAATGGGCATAAGAGTGCCTCGATTAATTAACAAAATGTACTGATACGGACCACACATTACAGAACGAAACATTTGGTTCCATGCTTTGTAAGGCGGTTCAAATACTTTACTTGGAATTAGTGCGACATTAGATAGGAAAACTTAGGACGGTAAAGACATTGCTACAACTACAGAGGCTTTAGCTGAGATTTACTAACTTCGATGGCGTGATGTCGATTTTGTTTAATTCACCTATAGTTAGAGAGTAAGTTCTGTTTTGAGATGCTTGTGTAAGTATAACTAGGTCTATTATGTCATTTTAACATTAGGGATTACGAGATTACTTAAGAAAATTATATTTAATTTTTAAAAAATATTATTAATTGTTTGTAGAAGTAATTACTATCATAGTACTTATGGGTTCAAAAAAGATATATAAGGCTTTGCGTGATCGGTAATGATGCCGTTGTATCATCACGCAAGTAGTTCTTACCGCTCAGTAGTACAAAAAATTAGTCGTCCTGAGAGGCTTCGCAGAATGTTACAAGCATTTGTGTAGTTCGTTTTAGTTCACACGGAAATATGGTTTTTTAAAAGAAATAAATGACAAAACCAAAGAAAATATAATAATATATCATACATCATGTTTAACATCAACGGCATATAAAGGATATAACCGAGTTAGGACTTAGGACACGACGGTATTCCCGTCCTAATTGAGCAGTCCGACTGAAGAAGTATCTCCGCCCTACAGAATACCGCGGCCATAATAACCTCGTGTTGTGTTCACCGCGCTGAGTATGAGGGTAGCCAGAGCTCACTGGAAAGTTTTTGTGTTGTCAACGGGAAGACTAAAGGCTTATCCTTATAATACTTCTGCACTGACGGCACATGGACTGGTGTTGAACACGTCTATAGGCCACGGTGACCACTTTCTATCAGTGGGCCATGTGCTTGTCTGCCACATAAGTGGTGGCATAAAAAAAAATTAACCTATTGCAGTCCACTCCTGGACTCTCTTCCAATGTGCGCCCTTGCTCCCGATCCTTCCCCTTTCGCATTCAAACTGTCCCCACTACCTTTTTCAGATCGTCAGTCCGTCATTCGGTTTTTAACATAAACAAATACAATAATGTTATGTAGGTATTTAAATTTTTCTAACATATTTATTTATTTCAAATATCAACTATAAATTCATTTTACAGGAAAATCATGAAAATTTACGCTGTGATTTAAGATAATGGATCACCAAATGTTAAGTGCTAATCACCTCTCAGCGCTTAATATCAAATCAGCCAGGACTGTGCCATCGTTGATGCGATACCACATTAACCAATTAGTTTAGGTCTAGCGTGAATATAGTACATATAGTTTTAAGTGTATACATTCTATTAAGGAAATAGCAATCTAAGCTGCATTAATTAAAGTCTATAATCGTTTAAGAATCATACAGTTCAGTACTAACAGTCTTATTACTTAAAGTACCTACAATATATAGTAGGTATAATGAAATTTTTGTAATATTGTTTCAGATTACGAAAGCTCGTCGTGTCAGATTTTCAAATTAACCCGAAATGGGTTCTCTGTTGTTTAAATTGCTTGTGATTATGACGTTCGGACTTTATAATAGCATTGACTAATGTTGGCAATCTGCAATACGCTCATGAATGTGTTCGTTGTGATTTGACAGTAAGTGCTGTTTATCGTTTAACATATGAAATAGAATGGTTAAGTTCCAGAATTTAAGTATTTTATATTATTTGCAGGATTCATTTCTATATGACTAATTTATATTTTTGGGAGTTATGGTTTATTGATCAATGTACTAAGTCACAGACGACCTCCGTGGCGTAGCGGTAGAGCATTTGACTGCGCGGGGGCGCGGGTTCGATTCCCGCTCAGTGCAAATATTTGTATGCATGAATATGTATATTTGCATTGGTCTGGGTGTTTCTATGTATAATATGTATGTATTTACAAAAAAAAAGTATCTAAGTATGTTTATCCGCATTCTAGATCCCATAACACAAGCTAGTTAAGCTATGCTTACCATGGGTCTAGATAGCGTTGTGTAGAATGTCGTGGAATATTTATTATTATTATTATTATTATTATTATTTAATCAATTTCTAACGAGGTTGCCGCCGCGTGGTTTCCAGTAGAGTAGAATTTGGGCCACCCCATCTATAGGATAGGGCTGTTTAACTTCAGACAGATATATCTGTTTGATGGTAAACGGCCCAGACTCAGCCTTAGATGCATTGCTCGAGTCAACAATAGTGCCCGGAATACGGCGATAAGCTCATCCCCTATTACGTGTGCGCAAAACAATTATTAGTGAAATGTGGGTATTAATTCACCTCTGCCTAACCCTCTGGGGATAAAGGCGTGATTATATGTATGTATGTGTGCTAACGAGGTTGCAGAAACTTCTGCAGTTAGTTATTAATGTTCGTCATTCTTCAGTGTGCGAGGCCGATTAGAAAATCAAAAAAATCATCTTAGTAAAGAACGCATTTTCCCACCTTGAGTCTTAATTTCCTCTAATGGTCAAGAAAAATATTATGGTTAAATTTCAGTCCATGGATTTCAGTAACCCTGTAATATATAGTTGTTAGGAGGGCTAAGTATGGCGTGTAGGTATTTTCCTAGATGTTACGCATTAGTCATTATATATTGTAATGTTTGTGTTTATTATAAATCGAAATATAACTAGGTATATTTTGTAGAAAGAGTATTTTTTTAATATAACGATTCGTCACCATATACAACGGAAGGGAGTAAAGAGAATCGTACCACTGTAATGGAGAATTCTCGTCCAAATATAATTTGCTACGAAACATAAGACTTGTTAAGGTGCTACCAACCAACGTTGTAAAAGGGCTGAGAATAATGAGAGGCGAAAATTAATAAATGAGGTTTCAAAGGATCTCCTTATTACATCCATTTTGCACAGTACAGCGCTATAGGGAGCAATAATTAGGAAAAGAAATAGCTGAGAATTTGAGGCACTAACTTAAAATACATTTATTGACTCTTTTGGGTTATTACAGCTATTTATGATTTATTATTACAGAAATTGCCTTGAAATACGTACGCCTACACACACTTGTTAACATAATTATCCCAAAATATCGTACCCCACAGGTCAGTGGCGATGGTTTCCGATAGACCGATTCCTACCGGCTACCGTTTCCTTATTGAAAAGCTTGCTTTCGAATGTTTTAAACATACATGCTCATTAAGTCATTATCATATGGTTACGTACATTTTTGTTCCACTACCATTACTCTCATTACAAACATCTACTGAAGCAATTATTCTTACAATAGTTCGCCCGTAAGAGTACTGAACTTACGATATTAAAAAGCCTCAGTATTAGGAACTATTTTGCAATTACGTGACCATTCTATTGTAGGTATGTGTGAGTTGGATCTCATTTTATTTCAATTAATTATATTACCTGTAAGCAAATAATCTTAAACAATCGTGGAGTAATTTATTGCTTATATTCTATGTCTGGCCGTCAATAAAAAGAAAAAAAAGTTACCAGCTATTTTGCAGATAACTATTGACGAAGTCTCTGTGACGTTGCGGTAGTGAATGCAATTGCTACGCAAGGATCGTAGATTCGATTCCCACGCAGTGCAGAATTTGTATGCTTGAATTTGTTTATTTGCATTGGTCTGCACGTTAAGTCATCGGTCCCAACAGTCATACGAACCAATCGTCCAACTAGTGTAACTACAGAACTTCGATACCGCCAAATGGTTGTGGAGTTCAGATGCCAGTCGCTTCACGGAAAATATCGAAGTTCAGATGCATCACAGACTAGACAGCTAACCTCAACTGAGTTACGAAAAAGGCTCAGAGAATGATGATCTCCAAGGTATCATACACTACTACTGAAATCGGTTCACACAGTCACAGAGCCATAAGTAGGTAAGCACTTACTCGTTCAACGGTATGTACTGTATTTTGGATGAATATGTCACGTAACAATGTGGTTGTGTAATGCGTCACGTTAAGAGGTGATAATACTGTAATAGAGAATCTGTAGTACCTACCATTGAGATTATTTTTAAATGTGATACCTATGGGTCAAAAAAAGTAAATAATACATTTGTAGTAAAACCCTCTGTTCACGGAATTGTTGGTCTGACTGTACATACCGGTCTGAATGTCATAAAATATAATGGTGGCACTTCACATGCATATGCGTATTTGTCATATTTGCCAAACAATTATCATGTGTGGACATTGTATTTAACAAAGCCTTATTGCCTATTTGACAAATATGACCAATACCAAATACGTACAATATACGTACAATTGACAAGTTGTTTAATTTTTTTTAAATTTCTTAACCGATAGTAGACAAAATGTCACAATTCACATGTTACATTTTGTCTCTTAATTATACTTATCTATATTTGCTTATTTGTATACATGTCAAATATTTAATGCTAAGTGCAGTGCCACCTTAAGAAACTGATTTCAAAGAACTTATGAACGTTATGTCAGTTTTAAACACAAGTTTTAATATAATAGATCTAATCTATGCTTGTGTTCAAAAGTGTAGGTACGGTTACACTTACATACTAGTAAAAATTGTATCCAGCATCAACAATGGATGCCGGAGGTAAAACAACTAACATAACATTACGTTTGATGAAAATAACCTCTTAAAGTGCACGAGGTGAAAAATACGAAGGAAAAATGTGTGCGACGTCGATATATATTCTGTTCTTGCAGAAAACTAAACCGGTAACCATGCACATGTAATACTAAGTAATCTACCGTAAAATACATAAATAAAAATACAGTAAAAGTACATGAATAACTACGTCACATGCATGGGATTATTACTAATTTCGGTTGTAATATTCTTTTTTTTAAACTATACTTACGTATATATGCTCACGTTTTTCTCGTATTGAGTGGGTAAAGATCATAGCATAGCCCGCTATATGTTTCTGTTCTTACACACATGAGTGACATACCTTTCATTTAATGCATCGGGTTCGATTATTTCAAACCAGCCTTTTTTTTTAATACATCTCCGACAGTTGTTTTATCTATCGAATAAACAGTTTAAATCAATTTAAACTCGGGTGATTAGAATCATAAATAGCTAAATAACATGTAGTCGTGGGGATTTTTTAGCAATGATCCTGTCAAATAAATAAAATAGCATTCCCGCCAAATTTCAGCCACAAAATTCACACTAAAAGTGACCGTATATTAAAAAAGCGACATCGTTTATAAACAATAGTTAACGTTTTAATTTTATTGAAACTATTTTAAAATTCATGATCTACTTAAATATTTTACAACTAATTTAACTAAAACATTTTTATTAAAAACGTCTATCTGTCATCGTTATGAGTCGGACAGTGGCCTCACTAATTTCAGTAATGCGCTGCAGTATCTGCTAAACTGGCTGAGATGACATTAGTGTTTTATAGGGCCAATGAAACCGCGTAATCTTCTTAAATAACTTGTATAACGGGCCACGGGCAAAGACCTCTGCAAATGTTTACGAAGCGTACGAATCTAATTCTTTGCTGAGTTCAATTTACTCTGGTATTGTTATGCCACAGCTTGGTGCCAGATAGCCAGAGTCCATTAAATTCTTATCTCATTATTATGATTAGCTGTCACCGAACACAACTCCTTAGGGATTGGTTTTGGTTATGCAACAAAATTACTTTTTAAATTTTTGAGTGAACACTTTTAGAATTCAGGTTTTAATAGAAGTTTATAAAAGCATCATGTCCACACCACATTAGATTTAATATCTCTTAATTGCAGATAGTTAGACAATAGTTAGAGATTTAATAGAAACTTGGCGAGTACGAATAAAAATTGTATCTTTCTAGATTCATATTTTTTATCCTCTTCTACAAAATAATGTCTATTTGACTGTTGATTTTGATTATCCTTTTTGCAGTTTAACTTCAAGATTACAGTTATAAAATACATTTGATCTCACTACAATGACGGAAAACGTGTATGAATGATATACAGGGTGTATTTTTAAAACGGGGCAGTAAGGGCAAGTACCTTAACCGTTGCAGTTACAGCAAAACGTTCTTAAAAGACCTTCCCTAACTTTTTGGGACATTTTGAACTGCATTCACAGATTTTGTAAAAAACTTACAGTTAGCAAAAAAAATGCGAAAAGTACAAAATTTTTTTTTTATGCCAATCGATTCTATTTCATGTGGGGATCAAAAAACTCTATGGGACCATTTTAGCTTTCAGTACTAGAAAAGACAGAAATCGCCAAAAACGTTTCCCATACATTTCGTACGGAAATATGATAAATCAACTCGAAACTCATAGGTCAGGTAAAATTTTGAACTTTTTTAAATAAAAAAAATTATTTAAACATTTAAGAAATTGGTTTATGAAATAAATTGCTCAAAATGATTTCCATTTTCACGAATACATAAGTCTATCCTTTTTTGCACTGAACGAATGGCGGCTAATAATGTTCTGGGATGAATATTACGTAAAAAGGTCATTAATGCATCCTTGAGCTCTTGAACACTGGCGTACGTCGTCTTATACACCTCGTTTTTCACGAAGCCCCATAAAAAAAAATCAAGTTGTGTTAGATCGGGGCTACGAGGTGGCCACTGTGTTGGACCATGTGTACCTATCCACTGTGTACCGAATAGGCGGCTCAAATTGGAACGTGAAAGGTGACTGTTATATGGCGGAGCACCATCTTGTTGAAAATGAACTTTTCGCAATTCCGACAGGGGCCATTCGTCCATCTCGTTTTCAAGATGGTGTAAAATGACTTCATTATACATGGCAGAATTCAGTTTCCCTTCATAAAATTCCACCATTATGACTCGATTGGACATTATACCACACCAACAGTTGAATGAGAAGCGAACCTGATTATGACTTGCCGTAACTCTTAGTGGATTTTCTTTGGACCAATAGTGGTGATTTTTTCTGTTGTACATACCGTTATTGGAAAAATTCGTTTCGTCTGACCACAGTATGTAATTTAAAAATTCATGATCTCTGCTTATTTTTCCTCTTAGCCATCTGCAAAAAGTAAGCCTTCGAACATCATCACCCAGATGTAACACTTGAACTATGCGCCCATATCGATAGCACTTGTAGCCGTATTTCTTCCATATCTTTATCACAAGGGAGTGGGATACACCTACTTCAAGGGCGACTTGCCTGGACGATACCTCTGGATATGCTTCGACATAAGTCAGAACCGCAATCTCCGTGTCCATGTCCACACGAGGCTGCCGCTTTCTTTTGAAAGAACCCTGCAATTCCAGGTTTTTCAAAAGATTTGTAATAACCTTTCTTGTTGGCACATGCCGCAACGGATATTTATTGCGGTACCAGACTAATGCAGCTCTCGCATTTCGATTATTGACAAAATACGCTTCTAATAAGTCATTTTTTTCACGATTAGAAGACATTTTAGCGAAAATCCTTAATTAATAACTCATACGAAGTTTCTCAGCTGAAACTAAGTATAACACACAGATTTTCGAATCAAATTCGAAATTTGAGGGTAAAAATTCTTTTTATTTACTTTACAGTCAATTCTACCCACTTCCTGGTCATAACAAAAAGTTAGACCATCGTAGAAATTTGTTTCTGTTGCCGAAATGTATGGGAAACGTTTTTGGCGATTTCTGTCTTTCCTAGTACTGAAAGCTAAAATGGTCTCATAGAGTTTTTTGATCCCCACATGAAATAGAATCGATTGGCATAAAAAAAAATTTTTGGACGTTTTGCATTTTTTTTTTGCCAACTGTAAGTTTTTTACAAAATCTGTGAATGCAGTTCAAAATATGTCAAAAAGTTAGGGAAAGTCTTCTAAGAACGTTTTGCTGTAACTGCAACGGTTAAGGTTCTTGCCCTTACTGCCCCGTTTCAAAAATACACCCTGTATAGAGAAAAAAAAAACTCTATTTTTTGATAGGTTGTACTAGCGCCATTTATTACCTATGTTTCTTGTTAAGACTTTACGCCGCCGCCGCTGTGAATTTCACCTTTCATTCCACGAGGTATCTCAGTTTTATTGTGCCTACATGTGGGTTATAAAACATTCTATATATATCTCGTACGGTTTTTCTTATTAACTAATATAAAACTAATTTAGGAGTAGAATTAACTAATATACTTTTGTATTTTTTTATACTGTGCTTGTTAAACATCACGAAAAGGAATGAAGAAAAATGATCCAAGATACAATACGGATAATGTCAATTTTTTTATTCTCAGGAAATGACCAGGTTATAATAATATAATAAACGGCTAAAGTGAAATTTTATTACCACAAGTAGTTTTAAAGATATTTGATTTTGAAAATTCTATTTCATGATCCGTCCGAAAACGCTCTATACGAAATCATTACAAAGGAGTGACTTCACTCCTTGATCACATAGAGCAAAATGCACAGAGCGCAATATCGGTCTGTGCTGCATTTACATGTATATAGCATTTATAAAAGTCATTGGAAATTTATTAAGGAATCTAAGAAGTTATAAATTTGAACTCAATTTGATTGTTTATGTTTTGACCAACTTTGGGAACTATAAAACAATAAAAAGTCATAGTTTCAGCTTAGTTAGCAATATTTTATTTTGCAAGACATATATACATTCAGTCAACAAAGTATCGGGAATGAATGTTTTGTTTATGGTTCCAAATTCAAATTTTTGTTTTTTTTGTTGTTGTTTGATTGGCACAACTGCTTTCCATTTTGGCGCGGAGTTTGAGTTGCATCTGTCATGTTAAAAACAGTGCTGTTTTTAGTTTTATAATATCTAGTGTGTATTGCGAATTTCATAATGGACAAAAACATCGAACAAAGAGTTTGTCTTAAATTTTGCATCGCCAATGGAATTTCATGTTCGGAGACACTGAAAATGTTACAGAAGGCTTACGGTGAATCGACTTTATCAAAAACACGTGCTTATAAGTGGTACAAAGCGTTTAAAAGCGGTCGAGATGTGATGGAAGATTTGCCTCGTTCTGGTAGGCCATCAACGTCTGCTACTGAAGTTAACATCGCAAAAGTGAAGGAAATAGTGACTGAAAATCCTCATTCAAGTTTGAGAGAGATGGCCGCCGAACTTTCTGTATCTCACGAGTCGATCCGTACCATTTTAACTAATAATTTGGGTATGAAACGTGTTGCTGCCCGGCTAGTCTCAAAAGACGAGGCGCCGGTGAGCGTCAATGGCATATCTGAGCCTGGGGAGATAGCGAAGGTATTTAAAAGGCAGTTCACAGTGGCATCTAGATTGCCTGTACAGGAGGCTGCGAGTGATGGTATCGATAAGAGCTTGACCAATCCTATCAATGTTACACCTAAAGAAATAGGGGAGGTTATTAAAACCATGACAAGGGTTAAGTCTCCTGGGCATGATGGCTTAAGCATAGAACATTTTCAAAATGCGGGACCACATCTGCCAAGGATTCTGTCTATGCTATATAATCTTTGTTTGAGGCACTCGTACTTACCTGTCGAATTAATGAGAACTATAGTTGTGCCTATAATAAAAAACAAGACAGGAGATGTCTCGGACAAGGATAACTATAGGCCAATTTCGTTGACGGTAACCGCTAAGGTGCTTGACGGTGTACTGGAGCGAAGAATCTCGGGTAAGCTCGGTCTACATGATGCACAATACTGTTTTAGGTCCGGGCTTTCTACTGAATCGGCTATTCTGGCGCTTAAGTACACGGTCAACTACTACACTAGCAGAAACACCCCAGTGTATGCCGTGTTCTTGGACCTGTCGAGGGCATTTGACCTGGTTAATTACAATATCTTATGGTCCAAATTAAGAGAGCAGAATATAGCTGATGAGATGATTGCACTTTTAGAGTACTGGTATAACCATCAAATTAACCAGGTCAAATGGTCTGGGGTTTTTTCGGAGGAATATGGGCTGCGGTGCGGTGTGAGGCAAGGTGGGTTGTCCTCCCCCTCGCTTTTCAGCCTATACATCAATCAGTTGGTCGAGGAGCACAGGTGTCGGATGCTCTATAGATGGAATGACAATTAATAGCATCAGTTATGCGGACGATATGGTGCTGCTGAGCCCTTCGATTGGCGCGCTAAGGCAACTCCTTGAAGTTTGTGAGAGATACGCGTTATCACACGGTCTCCTGTATAACGTAAGGAAAAGTAAGTTCATCGTGTTTGGGGGAAAGATGAAAAAGGATAGGACTATACCGCCTGTATACTTGTATGGTAGGGCATTAAAGAGAGTGTCGTGTTTCAAGTACCTTGGCCATGTTGTGACTAAGGATCTAAATGATGACCAGGACATGGAAAGGGAACGAAGAGCGTTGTCGATACGATGCAATATGCTGGCTCGCAGATTCGCAAGGTGCACGAAGCCGGTGAAGGTAACTCTTTTTAAGGCTTACTGCCAGACCTTCTATACGTGTAGTCTGTGGGTCAGACATACGCAAAGGGCCTACAATGCTCTTCGGATCCAGTACAACAACGCATTCAGGATGTTGTTGGGGCTGTCGCGGTTCTGCAGTGCCTCGACAATTTTCGCTGAAGTGGCTACGGATGGTTTTACGGCAATAATGCGCAAGAGAACGGCATCACTAATGAGCAGAATACGTAGGAGTACCAACGGCATCCTGAAAATGATAGCTGATAGTGCTGATGGTGTCTTTCTGGAGCATTGGTGCCGTATATATAATGGCGGTCCTGATGCTTCAGGAAGATACATGAACTGATTTATGTTTAATTTATTTTTAAGTTTCTTGATTAATTAGTGGATAAGATGTACTAACATAGCTTATTAAGTTGTGATACTAACAATCTTTGTATGGAATTTTATTCTGAAAATAAATGATATTATTATTATTATTATTATTATTTATTGTACACCAATTACACATTACACTAGAATATGTGATACAAGTTCCGTGTCACGTACAGACGGCGGCCTTATCGCTCTGCGGCAATTTCTTACAGGCAACCATTAATAAGTAGTAAAGTTCGCGTTCGACAACTGTCAACGAACCCCGCATACAGCAACAGTTGTCGTATATCATATATTATATCTATCAATATACTTAATCAGTTAAAATTTACTTTTGTCTTTTACTAAACTATTTACAGAACCCAAGGTGTGCGGATGTACTTACATGTAGTAACACCCATATTAGTAGGAGACTGAATGGGGAGGTCCTCCTGGAGGCCGCCATCGTACAGGCCTGAGCCATTGCGCCGGACAGGCCTGTCGATATCGACGATGAGGCAGTGTGGTTCCGGGAGGCCATGACTCGTGTCTGCGATGCGGGTATGCCTAGGGATCCACCCTATAGTCCGAGGCGTCGGGTCTACTGGTGGTCTGCCGGATCGCGCACCGCCGGTGGACCAGACTCCGTAGGAGGCGTAGCCGAACCGCAGATACGGAGCCCCGAGTGACGGAGCTTCATGTGGGATACAGGGAGGCCAGAGATGCCCTCCGAGCGGAGACTAAGCGGGCGAAAGCCGCGGCTTATAAGGAGCTCATGGAGACGCTGGAGCGGGACCCATGGGGGCGGCCTTACCTTATGGTAAGAGGAAAGCTGCGCCCCCGGGCCCCGCCGTTGACCCAGGTTCTCCAGCCAGCTCTGCTCGGTGGAGTGGTCGAGTCCCTGTACCCGGCGCGAGCGGAACACGTTCCGCCGCAGATGACTCCGCCACCTCGGTCGCCTATGGCGCCCAGTGTGGTAGTTGACGACGAAGTCCCCGAGGTCACTTGGGTAGAACTGGAGCTGGCGGTGCGAAGGCTTAGAGCCAAGAAGAGCACCGCCCCGGGACCCGACGGCATTCCAGGCCGCGCGTGGGTCCTTGCTCTGGGAGAAGACGGTCTCGAACCCCGACTAAGAGGGTTCCTCAGCGCATGCTTGGAGCGGGGCCTGTTTCCGAAGATGTGGAAGACGGGGAAACTGGTCCTCATCCGAAAGGAGGGTCGCGCGGCGGACGAACCGTCCGGCTACCGGCCCATTGTGCTGCTCGACGAGGTGGGCAAGCTTTTTGAAAGAGTTATTGCGCACAGTGGGAGGCACTCTCATCGGCATCAAGCCCCAGATGAAATATCTGGGGCTCGTGCTCGACGGCCGGTGGGACTTCGGGAAGCACTTCCGAAGTCTGGGCCCCAAATTGGTGGGCACAGCCAACGCTCTGGCGCGGCTACTTCCCAACCTGAGGGGCCCGGAGGACTCCTGCAGGAGACTCTACGCGGGTGTCGTGCGGTCCATGGCCCTGTACGGGTGTCCCGTGTGGGCGGACGCCCTGAATGATGGGCACATGCCCCTGCTGCAGCGTCCGCAGCAGAAGTTGGCGTGCCGCATCATAAGGGGGTACCGCACGATATCATTCAACGCGGCGAGTCTCCTCGCCGGATCGCCACCATGGATCCTGGAAGCGAGATCCCTTTCGGCGCTATACCGGTTCCGAAAGGCGGCGCGGGAGCGGGGTCGCGATCCCGGGCCCGAAGAAATTCGGGCCGTGAGATCCCGGCTCCACAGGGAAATGGTGGCGGAATGGGAGCTACGACTTGGGCGACCAGGCGCAGGGCGCACCTTCGGCAACCAAAACGACCCACAGGCGGCGTGCGTTTTAGTCGGTTCGAGTCCGACATAACCTCTCCCACCGGCTCCGGTGGGGAGGTATCCGGGGGGATTTTGCGCACATAAAGAAAAAAAAAAGAAACCCATATAAGTAATCATAATTTAATTCACTTGTGTTACGAGTTGTAGAAAGCAGATCAATATATTTAGATATTTTTAACACAATATAAACTCACGCCTATATTGCCGAAGGGGTAGGTCGAGGTGCTAGATATTTTTAGTATAAATAAATACATTATAAATAGAGTAAAATACAAGTAAAATACAACTATTCATTTATACAAGTATTTGTATTGAAAGGAAATTGAACCGGCGGCGGCTGCCTCTGACTTGGCAGTCGATCCTTCTACCGATTCGACACAGAGTTCACCATAACAACTATGTACCTGACATTCCAATCAGGTTATACAGGCTGCGGCCACAGGCTGACTGGCTCAAAGCCGCCCGACATCCGTTGTCGGGTCATTGAGGTTGAATATATTTCATCCACCTGTATAGTTCGGATATTCTCGTTTTACTCTGTACAGCATACGTTCACAGTTATTTCTCTCTGGGGTAGGCAGAGACAACAGCCTGTCACTTGCTTCTTCCTTACGCAATCAATTTCAGTATCTCATTTTAAGCGAATGTATGTTCTTATGAGAAAATAAAAATCTTTGAACCTAATTGGCCTAGTAATGGTGTGTGTTGGGATTTGCTTGTATTTATGTACGGAACCACACAATTTTTTTTTATACTGCTTAGGTGGTAGACAAGCACACGGCCCTCCTGGTGGAAAGTGGTTACCGTGGCCTATGGACGTGTGCAAAATCAAGGCAGTCACACTCGCGTTGCCTACCCTGTAAGCACAGAGAGTTTCTGTGCCGTCGTTGTAAAAGACAAAGCAGGACAAGCTTTTGGTTTTCCCTATTCACCGCCGGGAACACAACACAAGGTTATTATGGCCGCGGTATTATATAGGGTGGAGGAACTTCTACTGCTCAATTGGACGGAAATACCGTTGCCCTAATAGCTACACAGTACGCAAATTTCATCAAATCATCAGCGTAAACAAAAATGATACCAGTATATTTTTAGGAGAAAAACAAATAACTATGAGGCTTGAAGTTGGCATTCGTGTAAAGAACCAGTTCATATATGTAATATTTAGATGCAAGATAATGCTATCCCGCACATTGGTTCGAGATTGAATTTGAAGTAAATGTGTAGACTTCCTAAATACCTAGTTATATTTACATCAAATGGGAACTTTAATATATACATATACAAATCAATACAATTCAATTGAAAATTAAAACTAAAACTATTATTAGATAGCTACTAAAATACACTAAAATAAAATAAACATAAAAATTACATACATAATGCGTCATGAAATTCCTCCGCATCATCACCGACCGGTAAATAAAAGTCAGTCACACTGAAGTAAATTGATCAGTAGTCTCATGTCTGGGATTCAGCAATTTAAAGAAAGGAAATACAAACCTACTTTACTGTTGATTGACGTCACTTGGCGGAATTTGTTATTATACATATTGAGAACTAACTTGTACTTTTCCAAATTATTTTTTATTTGTTATTAGACTTGACCGGTTTCTCCTTACGGCAACCTCAAAGGTTAAATGACATTTAAGAACATTCTTTTATAAACATTGTTTGTAAAAATTTTATTTATAAAAGAATGCCAGGTCTAATAACAAATATCAAATACTGTGGAAAAGTTCAAGTGAGTTCTCAATATGTGTAAATACGGAACCAGTTTACCTGGGAAACCTTATGTACTCCTATGACTTTTCAGGAAACTATGGGGTTAATACTTAACCAGCGTAATTTAGTCAAATTATTTGTAATGCATGATGGACTTACACTATATGCAAAATCAGTCAGCATGAGAGAATAAACAAACAATCTGCGTACTGAAAACAAACAACGTATGCAAGTTTGAATTACATTTATAATAAACCTCATTTCTATGCAATTGCTAGAAATACTCGCAGTTGCGGTGTATACGTTAGCAATTAAACCACTCAGTCTATGTTCAACAAGAACAAATGCTACGCTTGAACGAGCTACGGGCTATAATCCAGACAAAATAAATATTTGAGCTTGCATAAATTCACATAGAGCTGAAAATTAATGGGGATCTTAAATACATTACAATACTGCAGTTTTCCCAAGCGCCTACAATATGGGGTTCTTCAAGAGGGGCATCAGAAGGTTTCTTCATGGTCGGCAGCACGAGTGTGACACCCCTGGTGTTGCATACGTCCATAGGCCACGGTAACCGCTTCCCATCAGGTGGGCCGTGTGCTTGTCTGCCAAATTAGTGGTATAAAAAAAAAAAAAAAAAACACCGTAATACAAGAAATATCAAAAGTCCCCATCGATTGCAATTCAAAATAGTTTTTTATTCAAGGTTAAAGTTCAACATTATAGTATTTCTGCCGACGTTTCGGATACGTTGCAGCACCCGTGGTCACGACTTGACTAGTCTTCGAGCGTCGAGATGTATGCGCGGAACAAATTTTTTTTAGCGCCTACCCACCATTACCCTTATTATGAACGGTTAGGCTGGCGACACCACACTCACTATGTCAGTTTTTAAAGGTTTTTTAATAATTCGCGAGAAGTCCCGATACCTAGTATAATTATGAATTCACACCGCGAAAGTTTAAAAATAACATTATAGTATTGACGAATTTTTATGATATCTCCGAAATGGTGTTGCTATAACACTTGCTATTTACGAGAAAACGCGAGAATACAATAATTTTGACGATTAACTTTTAAAGGATCATCAAATTAAGGTTGTAACCTAAACCTGCTATATACTATTGTGCTGTTTTCACAACTAAGCTATACAATTTACATCATATGTATGCAAAAGGTTGCGAAATCAAAGGATTTAGCTCGACATTTTTGTTTTATAGTTCAGCTGTACAAAGCCGGCACCTTTATTTATTACCCAACCAAAACACGAACAAAAAGAGGATCGAACAAAACCTCCATCAATACCCTCATTGTTTTCACGGAACCCGAATACTTACATTTTATTATCACGTACAGCTATAATAAGGCTGTTATGTAAAAACAGGCCCATAAAACACTTCAACTCGTTTTGTTTAGAGCATTCTTCTTAATAAATTATTCAGTCACATCCGGGTGTCTAAAAGCCCTTTTTGCGTTTCGCTATTTTTCTTGTGGGGCGTGAAGAGAGCCTGTTAACTATTCACCGTGGTGAAGCATAAAGGGTTTAGTAGGGACCTAAGCGGAGCTATGGCCTTGACAGATGATCCCGTCCCCGGCGTATATTTGTTGGCAACTAAGTTGTGCCGCATAAATGTGAAAATGAGTGAGAAATATGAGAGGCGAATTTTTACTTAGGTTTGTAGTTGGGCCAAGAGTAAGGTATTTTTTCACATAGCAGGTGTAATTGTGAGTAAATTTTTAGATTTCGACGTATTGTATTATAAATGTAAATAGTGTTAGTTTATAGTCACTAATTTAATATTGGTAAAATGTTGAACGACACGACATTGCGATTTGCCTACGTTTGAGTGCACCACACATAGATGCGGAGAGAAACAAATTCTCCGCATCGATGTATCTGTGGAGAACCAGTCCATAGCCTTGGACATCGGGGATTATCTTGCAGCAGGAGCACAGGCTGCATGTCCCGAAATGCCAATATTAACGACATTATTCGTCGCGCACTTGTCACCGCCGGCGACCCAGCTATACTCGTGGAAAAAAGACAGCTTCTTGTCACTGAACTGGACCGGATCTTAAATCACATTTCTCAATGGGGCTCTGAGAACATGGTCGAGTTCAATGCCAAGAAGACGCAGGCTTGTACGTTCACAGCAAAGGTATCTTCTTTCCTTCCCCTTCCCACTCTTCAGAGCACGCCACTGCCACTGCAGGACAATCTCAATATCCTAGGCATGGATATTCGCTGCAAACTGAATAACAGAAATTACATCGAGAGCATCATCAAAACAGCCTCGCGGAAACTCGGACTCCTGAACAAAGTGAGACGTTTTTTCACGCCGGAGCAGCGGTGTCTTCTCTATAAGACACAAATTCGCTCCTGCGTGGAATACTGCTCGCATCTCTGGGATGGCTCCGCGAAATACCTACTAGATGCTCTCGACAGGTTGCAGCGACGCGCGGTCCGAATTATTGGGAACCCTGAGGTCACGAACAACCTCGAGCCTTTGCACATGCGTAGAGATATTGCTTCCTTGACTGTATTTTACCGTCTCTACCACGGTGAGTGTTCTGACGAGCTCTTCCAACTAATCCCACCATCTCCTTTCCTACATAGGACAACACGTGCGGGACTTGATGTCACCCTCACACTGTGCAGAATATACGAGCAAGAGCCAAGCGGTTCGGAGACTCTTTTCTTTGCCACACCACCAAGACCTGGAATTTATTACCAGAACACGTGCTTCCTTCTGCCTACAGTCCCGGGGCCTTTAAGCGGGGCGTGAAAAAGCATCTGATGAGGCCGCCAAGCTGAGTGCTACCATTGTAGCACTTAGTGTCTGTAATGGTGACCCTCTTTCCTGAGACTTTGCCTTTAGCTTACCATCAGGCGAGGTGAGGTCAAGTTGGCGTGTCCTCCATAAAAAAAAAACTAGAACTCATTGGCTTGGCACAGGACGGTGGTAATAGACCGGACGCTTTGTCAGTGATGTCTTGGAAGATGGGTAGGCCTTTAGTGTGGAATTCAAATTGCGCCACATCCTGACGCCTACCGATCTTCCAAGTATGATGGACTGCGCATGCGCTGCTGTATCAGCGGAGACTCTCAAAAGGCGCTAATACACCAATTTAACTGGAAATTATATTTTAGAGCCGTTTGGGTCCGTGCACGCCCACGCTATTTAAAGAAATAGCGAAGGGACTAATCGACGTTTTCCTTGTTCCCGTGACAATAGGGCTGGCCTTTACCTTACTCAAAAAACTGGTATCGCCATTCAACGTGGTGATGCCGCCCGCCTTATGAGCACGGTGCCAGTAGAAATCGATAGGGTAGAATTTTTTTCGATGCCAAAATTTCCAGTCTCCCTCATTTTTAATTCATTTTTGTATATGTTGTATAGTTAACATAGCTTATAAGTAATTCTGTGTATTTTACTAGCATTATTTAAAAATATTCTCAAGTCTACATGACGTCACTTTACTGCACTGTACAACACTGTCCTACAAGTTAATTGAACGACCTTAATATAAAAAAGAAAAAAAATCAAACTTCAAAATCAAATCAACAAAAGGAAGCGAGCAACCGTCGGATTACAACACTCCGATCTATAAGTTGAAAATCGCGTTATGAATATTTAAGAGGAAGCTCGTAAAATGTAAGGATAAAACTAGACAGCAGGTTGTTTTCTCTGCCTACCCTGAAAGGAAAAAGCGGTGAATATATTTAAGTGCATATTAATTATCATCATGATTATCATCTAAGGACCAATCCCTATTACAATTAACACTTGAACTTTGGAAACAGGAGTTCACTCTCATACTGACCTTTGCTTTCGAATTTGTATGTTGGCTTTCACGGGAGTGACTGTTATCTAACCCCCAACTCCGAGAGAAAATCTCGCACCAGAACCTTGTAAAGGGTTTTATCAGGTTGTCGATAAGATGTCTTATGTTCCTAATACCCTATGTATGAACATATATTTATATGTTGAGAGCCTAGATATCAGCGGACAAGGGTAAATAACCTTCAAAGGGGAAACTGGTGGATTTTTATACCACTTACGTGGCAGACAAGTACTTGGCCCACCTGATGGAAAGTAGTTACCGTGGCCTATGAATGTGTGCAACAACAGGGGCGTGTTTGTCTTGCACCGTATGAACCATTGGGTGGCAGGGATATAGCTGTCAACATCACGATTTACATCACTTAATCCCATCTGATATAACCAAAGTCACGCAAAATAAAATATCTCATGTCTTGTAGAACAACGATCGATCTCTCCTTCTTTCTCATACGTTCGACGTAAGCGTATATTTACGAATTTATGGCGAATATTTGTATGTGGGCGACGTAATAAATCGTCAGATGTGTCTGTAAAACACGGGGGTAATTTATCAGTGTCTTTCCGTGAATACTTTACAATTTTTTGCACGGAAACGCTCCTTCATCCCGGTGTCTAACCAAACTAAGATACTGCCGCTGTTTTGTTAGTGATTTTTAAAGATAAAAATGTAAGCACTTTAATTTAGCTTTTTTAGGTTTTGAGCGATAGTGGACTAAAAGATTTTCTAGCTATAACCGCTGGCTATATTTTTGCTCATGCTGAAAATGATTAAAAAGGGATAATTATTATGGGTAGGCTCAGATATCTGCCTAATTAATTAGAAAACTGTCTTATAAACTTCTTTAAGTAGATATTACTGACTGAAATTATATTCTCCTTTTTTATTTTATTTAAGCGTTGTTCCCGGTAGTATTCGAGGCATTACTCTCTGTAGTAAATTGCACATAAAATGCAATAATAGGAAACTTATGTCAGTTATGAATAGTTATGATGCGCTAATAAAAGTTATTATTTGAATATATCACGCTATTGTCATATTTGTTTGCAGGTATGTAATAAAGCTGTTAGTACCTACCTACATAAAACACTAAAACTACCTACATAAGCTATAAATTCGAATATAGTTAATTTCATAGCACTCTATAATTTTTTTTTATATCTAGGACACGCCTATTTGATTTCACTTCGCCTGATGGTAAGCTAAAGGAAAGTCTCAGGAAATAGGGTCACCATTACAGACACGTAGTATGTTATATTGGTGGCACTCAGCTTGGCGGCCTCATCAGATGCTTTTTCACGCCCCACTTAAAGACTGGTACTTTAAGCGGGATTGTAGGAAGAAGAAAATACGAGCTGGTAATGAATGTCATAATATATGTATAACATATATAAAATAAAGTATATATTAATAGATAAGTCATGCAAGAACATAGCGGCTTTCAAAAATGGAGCAAATACTAAATATAAAAATATATACCTAGCTACTTATAACTAATACGTCAATATTATTAATTTATGTGGATTATATTATTATTTATATCAATAATAATATTACTCTATAGAATCTGTTTTATAAATTATAATGGCATTAATAACAGCGAGCTATGGTTTTGTCATTAATAAATAATTATAGGAATATAGTGGTGCATTTACCTATTGTACAAACAATTTAGCACTGACGTTTTAATACTGTAAGTAATTGCTAAAACTGTTCAAAACACCTGTATCATTGTATCATTGGTTAGTATCTACTTAAACGGGTTCAATGAAAGTGGATCTTTGCCACTTACCACTGAATTCGAATGTAAGCTGCGGGTGTTTTGCAACCCATTAAATTCAAACAGCAGAGAAGTTAGCTATATTGTTTAAAGAAATTGTCATACCCTCTTACTTTTTTTTTACTATAAAGGAAAATATTTCTTTTCGAGATTTGTGTCGGCTTACTGTAGATAGTAACTAAAGAGAAGCCGGGGGTTGGTTGTTGTTTGTTTCTTAACACGTAGGTACAGCTGGCGGTACTGGTAGCATAGACCGCACTTAAATTGTAGTTTTGCTGGCTATTTAAATTTTAGCTTACTCTGATCAGAGGATAAAAATAAGAGGGAATAAAAATATTAGAACCGTAGTTACTAATATTTTCTCTAACACCTCCAGCCAAGCTAAATTGCTTGTGTTTGGAATGGGTTCATATCGGTAGTGTAGTCGGCAGCGCGAGTGTAGCGCCTCTGGTGTTGCATACGTCCATAGGTAATGGTAACCACTTGCCATCAGAGCCGTGTGAGTATCTTCCACCGAAGTGGTATACAAAAAATTGTACTTCAAAATTCCGACTGTAATATTTTGTTATTCCATTGTGGAAATTTTTAGATTAATATAGACGTGATGGCAATATTTAAACATAGCCAGCACTGAAATAGTAAATGAATGGAGTGAAGGCTACTCGGACGTCAGGGGTCGCAGAATGACTTCAGCCCCCCATTAGCGCGGGCCTGGGGTTGATGGGTGGAGCCGCCTGTCACCCTAAAAGAAGCAGCCTGCGGTGGCGGCACGCGTTACGCGCCTCCCCATACCCGGAGACTAGGTGGGGCCTTCGCGGTCTCCTCACCCAAAAAGAGCCAGCTCGAAAGAGATAACCCTGGGTCGGCCAGGGTACGAGGGATATATCTCCGGCAACTTCACCTCCGGACAGCTTCAACTCTCAGACGGCGTGCGTTTTAGGCGGTCGACATAAATTCCCCATCCGGCTCCGGCGAGGGGGAAATTCGTGGATTTTTTTTTTTTTTTTATATAGGACACGCCAACTTGACCTCACCTCGCCTGATGGTAAGCTAAAGGCAAAGTCTCAGGAAAGAGGGTCACCATTACAGACACTAAGTGCTACAATGGTGGCACTCAGCTTGGCGGCCTCATCAGATGCTTTTTCACGCCCCGCGACTGTAGGAAGAAGGAAACACGTGTGCTGGTAATGAATTCCAGGTCTTGGTGGTGCGGCAAAGAAAAGAGTCTCCGAATCGCTTGGTTCTTGCTCGTATATTCTGCACAGTGTGAGGGTGACATCTAAGGCCTGCACGTGTTGTCCTATGTAGGAAAGGAGATGGTGGGATTAGTTGGAAGAGCTCGTCAGAACACTCACCGTGGTAGAGACGGTAAAATACAGCCAAGGAAGCAATATCTCTACGCATCTGCAAAGGCTCGAGGGTGTTCGTGACCTCAGGGTTCCCAATAATTCGGACCGCGCGTCGCTGCAACCTGTCGAGAGCATCTAGTAGGTATTTCGCGGAGCCATCCCAGAGATGCGAGCAGTATTCCACGCAGGAGCGAATTTGTGTCTTATAGAGAAGACACCGCTGCTCCGGCGTGAAAAAACGTCTCACTTTGTTTAGGAGTCCGAGTTTCCGCGAGGCTGTTTTGATGATGCTCTCGATGTAATTTCTGTTATTCAGTTTGCAGCGAATATCCATGCCTAGGATATAGAGATTGTCCTGCAGTGGAAGTGGCGTGCTCTGAAGAGTGGGAAGGGGAAGGAAAGAAGATACCTTTGCTGTGAGCGCACAAGCCTGCGTCTTCTTGGCATTGAACTCGACCATGTTCTCGGAGCCCCATTGAGAAATGTGATTCAAGATCCGGTCCAGTTCAGTGACAAGAAGCTGTCTTTTTTCCACGATATCAGACTGTTTGGCCGCAGGTTGTCCGTGATAACTCCCGTGTAAGGTGCTATCGTCTGCATAGCAATGTATGCTGCCGGTGGACAGCATGTCATTGATATGCAGAAGAAAGAGAGTGGGAGATAATACAGACCCCTGCGGTACGCCAGCATTTATTTGCAAGAACTCCGAAGCCCGTCCATCACAGAGGACGCGGATACGGCGCTCCCGCAGGAAACTAGCAATCCAGTTGCACAGTCTAGGAGGCAGACCAAAGGCTGGTAGCTTGGAGAGAAGCGATTTGTGCCAGACTCTATCGAAAGCTTTGGCGATATCAAGACTAATTGCCAGTGACTCGCCGTGCTTGTCCATAGCCTCACCCCAAAGATGGGCAACGTATGCTAGAAGATCACCCGTTGACCGTTTCGGCCTGAAGCCATATTGCCGGTCATTAATTAAGGAGTGATCCTCTAGGTGACGCATGAGCTGTTTGTTAATGATGTGCTCGAAGACCTTGCACAGCACTGAGGTGACGGCTATGGGTCGATAGTTGGCTGGCTCTGAGCGATCCCCCTTCTTGGGGCACTGTACCCGAGCTGTAGGACAGTCGGTACAGCCGCGTAAGCATCGGAGACAACTCCGCTGCATATTTTTGTAAGACCACCGCTGGAATACCATCCGGGCCACTGGCTTTCCGGACATCGAGTGATTGAAGCACCGCACGAACATCGCATTGCCTGATACGTATTTCAGGCATTACGTGGTCACCATTGGGTAGTGTCGGCGGCTGTATACCGCAATCATCGACTCGGGAATTGGCCGCAAAGAGATTTACTAGCATATTGGCTTTCTCTTGCGGTCCATGGGCCAGGGATCCATCAGGGTAGCGCAGCGGTGGCAGCGAAGGCTGACAGAAGTTGGCCTGCACGGCTTTGGCCAGTCGCCAGTATCCACGGCTGCCCGTGGGATGTGCCACTAGCTCTTGACCAAGCCGCGCAATGCGCAGGGCATCCGCTCTGACGTAAGCCCTCTTGCAGACCTTTAAGCACGAATAAATAAAATATAGATGGCTCCATCTACAGGAATACCATGTCGTATGTGGGTAATGTAAAGGCAACCTTTATTGAAATCGAATTTAAGAGTTACCTGTTAGTAGTCAACTTAATACAACTCCGGATTAATGGTACACGTAGGAATATAACCGTTTCGTTGATCCGTAAAGCGCAGATTAATATTACAAAGGCACACATCATACAGAGGCTCTTCATAAACATCCGAGAACCAATCTCGGTTATATCAAAGCTGACATTTTCAATCCTGGGGTTCGACTCTTCTAATTCATTATTGGTTTATATTCCTCTTCCCCCCGGACTACGAAAGTGTTTAGACGTGTGCACGAACAATATTTGAATTTATTTATTTGTTTTTATTTATAAAAAATCAGTTAAAATATTGAGTAAAGTACTAGGCGCACATAAAGTAAAAGGAAACGCAGAGTGGTAGTGCGAGTGAGACAACAAGTTGTGAAACAGGTACTTCTTTGTTAGTTACACTGCAAGATTGTCATCTGTCAGATTGTCATCTGTCAGATTGTCATCTGTCAGATTGTCATCGGTCGGATCAGGCATGACACACTTTCTTACTTGGACTCAGAACTTGGCGTCCTAAAATTTCAACCAATCAGCTTTTTTCTGTAACCAATCAGAGGAAAGTAGTGGTTTTCTCTGATTGGTTACAGAAAAAGTATACTTGCCTAAAGAAATAAAATCAATTTCTTTCAACAGGCAAACTTCCTTTCCTCTGATTGGTTAATTGACGTATTTGACATTTCAGCTGATTGGTTCATTTTTCTGGACGCCGAGTGGCGATTGGCGAGTTTGTAACGTTGTCATTTACATATCGTTTAGCTCCTAAACGCCATATTTGTATATTTGTTTTGAATTACTTGTTTTCGTGTTGGTGAAAATATTGTTAAAATTGATGATTTCTGTTTTAAATATCTACTGCTTGAATTGAGTGACTACTCCACTGTAGTGTAATACTACTAGTTTATTGTTTTGTGAGAAATTGACTCCTTGTGTTGTGTGAGAAATTGACTTTTTGTGTTTTGTGAGAAATAGACTGTTTTTGGCAAGATATTGACTCTTATTTAGTTTTTTGAGATATTGACCTATTTTGTTCTCAGATGTTGATTCTTTATTTCTTTATGTGAGTGTTTGACCTAGCTATATCAGCTCCAATAGGTTTGTATTGCTAACTGATTATTACACATTATTAAATCATCAGCTGTTGTGAACAGAGCATATAATTGTATTCTTACAGCAAATAAATTATATTTTTTACGTTAAAGAAACTAATAATGCCTTGTAACGATATTTTTTCTTAGAATATGTAAAAACGTGAATAGTATAGGCCTAATAAAGAAATTATGAATATTCGTTCAGGAATTTTATTTCACTTTCCTAAATATTTTCGTTCAGAAATTTTATTTCAGTTTCCTAATTATTTCCAACGAACAATCGATTCCAATCGTATGAAACCGATTTTTTGTAATCGGAATTAGTCGATTATTAAGGAACTATACAGTTTATGCCTATTTAGCTAGAGATGGCTAAAAAGGCGTATAGCTACGCCACGACGGCGTCCTGACATAGAAAAAAAATAGCCTAGTCGAGCTCGGTTTTTTTGTTTTCCCGCCCTCTTACTCTTATATACTCTTTGGGTCGGATTGCCATTTGTCATTAAACATCATAACAGCCTGTCACCTGTCAAATTACCGTCACATTGGATTCTTCAATACTTGCCAGAACAAAATAATAAATATAAATTGTGGGAATTTCAAACGAATTTGGTAAAGTCTGCATTTGATAAATAATGTCTTCTCCTATTAATAAATCTGCATCTGAAACAAACCTAACTGGAAATAGCTCAACAACCCCACATAATTATGTTTTCCAACGATCTAAACGAAGCAGAGAAGATTTAGATATTAGTCAGCAATTGGACAACTTTAAGGAAGAGATGAGAAAAATGATGCACGAAATGTTAGTAAATAATGGGCAAGAGATCAAACAGATGGCCGCAACTTTAAAAGACATTAAACAAACGAACATAAATATAGAAAACTCAATTTATTTTGTAATGGAGCAAAATGAAAAGCTAACCAAGAAAATTACTGCATTGGATAACCAGGCGTTAGAAGACAAAAAGAACATTAAAATCTTAGAAAATAAACTGGAGGAAATGCAAATTGGAAGCCGCAAATGTAATTTTGTAATAAAAAATGTGCCCAGAAAAACCAAGAGTCTAAAGACGACCTTATTGAAATGGTGATGAACTTATCTCAGAATATTAGCTGTACTACGACGCAAAACGATATAAAAGATATCTACAGAGCTTGTGGAAGCAATACTGAGAAACAAAATAATCCCATCATAGTGGAAACCAGTTCTACAATATTGAAGTCTGAAATAAGCCTAATCCTTTAATGTTAAACACCATACTAAACTATGTTGCAAGCACCTAGGATTCAAAACTCAAGAAGATACCCCCATTTTCCTAGGGGATCATCTAACATCTAATGGCTCGCGACTGCACTTCCTTGCTCGAGATCTGATCAAAAAGGGAGCTTACAAATTCTGCTGGACTGCATATGGAAAAGTGTATGTAAGGAAAAATGAATAGTCGCCTGTTGTAGCTATTATAAATGAGCAACAAGTACATAAGCTTATGCTAGAATGACTAGATGAAACAGATTGTTGCCTATTTCAATGGAAAAAAATATTTGTGCATTTCCTATTTCACCAACCTATTATTGTTTTCTGCATGATACATTGTGAATTATTGAATTTCACTCTTTGTTACTTATCGTTACACAGCCTTATTAGTGTCTCCACTAGTAAACCCTACAATTACACTACTTCACAAACACACACAACAAGTATATTTCACAAATACACACCAATATACCAATACATACACATAATAAAAAAACATTATATTTACTATACACACAACATTTATGCAAAAAATTTACCATTGCAACAGTATACTCAAAATTATTTTTACTATTACTTATATACAATACATAGGTAATATTAATACACTTTTATTAATAAGAAATCATAGTACTTCACTGATATGCAACTTTATTCTCTATTTAAATGATTTAAGTAGACATAGATAATATCAACATTGCTCGTGCAATTGAATGTGAATATTCTGATCTTACCTATAAACAAAAATGATCTAACCATTGTCTCTCAAAACATAAGAAGTATTTTGCATAATTTTGATGACTTTCTAACTATGGCTTCTACGTTTGACTTTGAAATAGATATAATTGTCTTAACGGAATGTAGACTTGACCCTAACAAACCAATTCCCCATTTGAAAAACTATTCTTCACATGCCTCTACTCGCTTTTTTAATCAAAATGATGGAGTGGTTGTGTATATAAAAAATACATTAAACTACAGTATCAAAGAAAATAATTTAAAACAGGCTTCTTGTATACAATTGAACATACTAAATAATATAATTTTGTGTAAATATAGATCACCTTCATTTAAGAACACCGATGGCTTTATTACCTCTCTGAGCAGTCATCTGGATACGTTATCCTCTGAAAAAAATATAATAATTACAGGAAATATAAATATTAACATCATTTCTAAAGACACTGATATTCTTAAACAAAAAATAGAAAAAAGCAAATAGGGAACGTTACCTTAATATGCTGTCTCTCCATGGTGTACTTCCAGGTCACATCTTTCCTACGCGCCAAGAAAATTGTTTGGATCATTTTATGCTTAAAATAAACACAAAAATGGAATCAGCATTAATTGCCATCTTGAGAACCACTATCACAGATCACCGAACACTTTTCTTGGCATTAACTAAATCTAAAACTGTATCCTCTATAAATAAGACTCACACTAAAGTTGGTTATGAGAAGGCTTTAAAGTACTTACAAGCAAATAAAATAAGTGATCTGCTACACTATGAAAATCCAAATATATTATGTGAACGCTTTATACATCTCTTAAAAGAATCCATTGAAATTAATACACTTAGTATCAATATTCCTCATAACAAACGCATTATTAAACCATGGTTTACACCCGAAATTCTACGTTGTATAAAAAATCGTAATAAGCTACGTAATAATAGATTTAAACTGCGATCCTTATAATGAAATCTTAAAAATAACATACACGCGCTATAGGAATTATTGTAATAACCTCATTAAGAAATTAAAAAGAAAATATCAAACAGAACTATTAAGTAAACCAATGAACAATAATAAATTACTCTGGAAAAACATTAAATCTATAACCTACGCCAATAACACCAAAACTCAAAACCCGCGATTACTAAATCTTAAGACATCATCTATTGACTCAGTCAATTTTGTCAATGAATATTTTGTAAATGTCAGTACGCACCTAGCTCAACAAGTTCAGGGTCACGGAACTAACGATCCAAATTTACTACGTGACTTACCTACTCAAGTGAATTCTTTGGTAATGCATTATACTGATCCCGATGATGTTTGTAGAGTACTGATGAGCTTAAAATCTAGTAGCGCTCCCGGATGGGATAATATCTCAACAGAATATTTGAAATATACTAGAAATGAAACTGTCCCATTAATAACTCACCTGGCTAATCTTTGCTTCAGAAAAGGCATATTCCCAATCCAACTTAAACAATCAATTATAACTCCGGTACATAAGACTGGGAATAAAAATGATATCAACAACTACAGACCTATATCAGTTCTACCAGCTTTGTCTAAAATACTTAAAAAATTGATGAATAATAGACTAATAAAGTATTTAAACGAATACAGTATATTATCTTCCTCTCAATTTGGTTTTCGACAGGGTATGTCAACTGAAGATGCAGTTACTACACTAAGCTCTATCGTGACTGAAAATCTGGATAAAGGAAATAGGTGTTTGGCTGCATTCATTAACTTAAAAAAGGCTTTTGATACTGTATCCTGCTTAAAAAACTAGAAAAAGTTGGAATCCGGGATAATGAGTTGAACCTTTTTGAAGACTATGTATCGATGCTTTGATGGATAATGGATTGAACCTTTCTGAAGAGTAAAAGTGGGTAATTGCATCAGCAATGAGGCAAGCATATCATACGGCGTCCCACAGGGTAGTGTACTCGGACCTACACTATTCCTGATTTATATCAACGACCTGTGCAGTCTAAAAATCCCCAACGCGAGAATCCTTTCTTATGCCGATGATACTGCCCTGGTCTACTATGGTAGTACGTGGGAAAATGTTAAGCGCATTGCTGAAGTGGGTATGTCAAAAATAGCTCAGTGGCTAAATTTTAACCTGCTTACCCTTAACACACAAAAAACTAATTTCTTGTGCTTCAGCATCAGTAAATGCACCCACCCGAGAGGGTATTTCACGGTCAGAATACACTCATGTGGCGACGTACTAAACTTAAACTGTGGATGCCCTAGCATTGGTAAAGTCTCACAAGTCAAGTATTTAGGTATTGTGATAGATCAGAGATTATCCTGGTATCCTCAACTTGAGCAAGTCTCAAATAGGATTAGAAAATTGAGCTGGATATAGCACTAGTGCAATCTGTCCTCATATATTGCATTCCTGTATGGGGAGGCGCTGGTAAGACTAAATTCACTGAAGTAGAGCGAGCACAACGAACACTCATAAAAATAATGTATTTTAAGAAAAAAAGATTTTCTACAGAAGCACTTTATGGCATTAGCAACTTACTCTCGGTCAGAAAACTCTATATTATCCAAACAATACTCAAGAAACATAAATCCCTGCCTTATAATGCAGAAATTGAACTTAAGAGAAGGAAAGATATAGTGGCTAAATCAATTCAAATCCGTACCACGTTTCCTCGTTCGCAATACGAATGGAGTGCAACACATTTATGTAATAAAATAAATAAAAAATTATCAATTTTTTCAAACACCCATTATGAATGCAAATCCAGACTGACTGAGTGGATTAAGGACCTTTCATACGACGATACCGAAGCATTGTTGCAATATAATATATAATGTCCCTACATAATACACACACACACACACACAAACATAAAAACATACGTGCTCATACACACTCACGCTAACCTAAACAACATTAAAATTTATGCTAAGTTTACTTTGTTTACTTTTAAATTATTTTTACTCTTAAAGCCAAATGGCAATATGTTAAACATTCAAAATGAATTTAAGCCAAAATTTATGTAGTAGAAGAGCGGAGGATTATTATTATTATAGTGTTGCTTTTTTATTCTCAACTCATTGAGTTGGTATTAACCACATTTACGGGTCGAAACCAAGTAAATGTGGTGTGTGTGTGTAATTGTGTATATCGTGTGTTAGTGGGTGTGTGTTTTCAGTGTCTTCTATTTGCAAGAACTTTCTCACAATTCTGCATGTATTCAATATAGCAGCTTTTTGAATGGGTATGTTATCATTAAGGTCTATCAGTTTGATACTATGGTGTGGATGTTTAGGGATGACTCCGGTGGTGGAAACAACTATCGGCACTACATATACTTTGTCTTGCTTCCAGATTCTCATGACTTCATCTTTCAGGTCAGAATATTTGTTATTTTTTTCAGTAATGGTCTTCTGTAAGTTATGGGTGTTTGGGACTGCGACGTCAATCAGGTAAGTCGTTTTGTTTACTTTATCTTGTAATGTGATATATGGTCTGTTGTAGTGGATGGTTCTGTCAGTAAGTATGGCGCGATCATAATATAATTTGTGTGAGGTATTTTCCAAAACTATTTCAGGTTTGTAGTTATAATATGGCGTATTAGTATTTTGTATCAGATTGTGTTTTTGTGCTAAGCTTTGGTGTATAATGTTGGTTATTTGATTATGTCTGTGTGTATAATCTGTTTGAGTGAGTGTTACACATGCTCCGGTTATATGTTGTATAGTTTCTGATTGTACGTGACACTTGCGACATTTATCATTTGTAGTTGTGGGGTCTTTAATTATAAATTATATTATTATTATTATTATTATTTCTCGGTTCCATGACTCTCGGGACTATGGAGTCCCGGGCCTTTGGAAGGCGTGCGTCAGGCCGAAACCAAGACGTAGAGGCCCTTTTATGAGAATTTAATATGCTAGGAATACACACACATGGCGGATATCATCCCCGAGCGCACAATATGATATACCGGGAGATGGTCTCCGCCAGGTGCAGAGACTATTGCTGTGCGGTGCTATGGCCGCGATGGAAACTAAATTATGGGCTATGGGATTGAGAATTGGATGGACTGGTGAATGGGCTATAGGGGAGACTAACGGACGCCTGCCGTGACAATAAGTCTCAAACTTGTAAAATGGCAGGCGGTGACTTGCCAACTCATTGCATGGGCCCCATTAATATAGCCACATATAGTGCGACCATGGAGCAACATCCGTTGAGCGGCTAAGGTTGTCGAGAGGTGAGTCTGCGGAGCGCAAGTTCCCGGTATACCAGTCAGCGTGCCCCCGGCGTTATGACATTTTACACTTCCAACCTGGAGCATAGGTTCTGCTCTTGCAACTCCACTCATGGCCGGCCAATAAAGGCAAGCACACAAGGTGAGGGGGAATAATTCCTAATCCTCGGGAGAATCGGGGTACGTGGTGTCGCCACTCACCAACAGCTCGCCACAAGCTGCCCCTGCGGGGTTATTATTATTATTATTATTATATTATTATTATTATATTGGGTTTTACGGAGGCGACTACCGTCTGGCTTTACAACACTTTTACATATTGTATTATGGAGAAAGTAAAAACCAATTAAAACCGTTCACAAACTACATCTTGCATGAAAGTTTTTTTGTCAATATTCCATCATCATCAACCTCTTCACTAGTGTCCCGATGCACTCGAAAATTTAACCACGCATGTCATTGTTTACGACGTCAAACCAGCATTTCTTGGCGTCCATTCAACATTAACGATCAATAATTGCCTAAAGCTCAATGTTCGTGACGAGGGATCTTTAAGTTTGACAAACTAAATCGAGATTCAAAGAAAAAGACAATTTTCAAAAGGGAAGCCAATGAAAATAGTTTCAACTATTTTTATTGGCTTCCCTTTTGAAAATTTTCACCATTTGGTTAAGTAGTGTCTACGTATAGTAGTAATTTTAAATATAAAATATTGATACACTTCATCCCTCATCCCTTTATTTATTATTCAAACGGCTTTCAAAAGGATCGTCTACCTTCGATAAATTATAAAATCTCGCCGAAGCGTTTTATGTTGATGAAATGCAAATCACCTGACACTTTCCCAACTCTACACCTGTTATCTTTCTAGAATGCCTGTTAATGTATTCATGGTATTATCTGATGGCTACAGTATTGTACATAGGCGTTGAGACTGTGTTAATTGAATTAAGTTCATTTATACTTATAAATTATTTCTTTCATCATTCTCTGAGACTTTTCCTTACTCAGTTGGGGTCGGCCTTCTAGTCTAACTAAGCGATCTCCACAACCAATAAAATTGGCGATATCGAAGATCTATTGTTAGACTAGGTGGACTTTTGAGGGATCCAACGACCCGTAACGACTACCATAGATGTTCGATATGGCAACCGGGACCATCGGCTTAACGTGCTCCCCAACGCAGGAACAGGAAAAGATTATAGTCGTGAATAAGAGATCTCATCCCGAGAATGGGTTCCCATGGGTTGCAATAACGGGATCTAAATTCAACGCGAGCAAAGTCACGGGCAACAGGTTGTGCTATATGAATTTCACCTACCATTCTACATATTTATTTAATTATTACTATGTGTCGATAGTAGATTATTATAATTTAATATTCACTTGTACAGGATATAATGAGCGAAGTCATTAGGTAACAAAACAGATAACGTACAATGTGGTATATTACCTATAATGTTCTACATACGGTTTAATTTAACTAGAAATATAGTAGATATAGGCACATTTGAAATTCAGAAATGTACTAGCTTCACCTTCTGTTTATCTGCTACGATTTGACGCCTAAACTATGGAACCAATCTTGATAAAGTTTGGTATAAAGAGAGATCACAGTTTGAGAAAGGACTTAGTATTAGGCGAAGAAGGAAAACTTGGGGCGCTACAATTAGATAGATTGGAGAGAAACTAGTATTGTGAAAAAATTTACGAGAACTTTCAAACATACGCGCTGATTTCCATATACATAATACAATTTTAATTGGTACGGTTATTTTAATTTAATTGCATAGAAAATTATAATGAAAATTTGGTAGTGTGAAATTTAAATAGATATATTATCACGTGACAAATAAATATAATATCGTGTGACAATGTGCGACAAACCAATGTAGTATTATAATTTATGTGGTATTATTTCCAATTGCAATACGCAATCAATATGCGGTTTCATTAACATACATTTTCATTACGGTACGCTGTACCTGTGTAATCACATAATTCACGCAGTGTCACACACGATACACAACGATAATAAAATTAAAACACTCAGAATACATAACATAACGTAACATAACATAAACTCACGCCTATTCCCCAAGGGGTAGGCAGAGTTGCTAGCACCCGCATTTCTCCAGTTTATGTTTAGGTCCCAATGTAATAGGTGGCGTACCTATTGCCATTAATTGGGCACTTATAAACCTGCGATAAATACACACATAACTTTGAAAAGCATCGAAGTCATTGGTGTGTGCCATGGTAAAACCTGGGATCGATCCCGAGACCTCATCTCAGCAGTCCATTACCCATACCACTAGGCTACCGCGGTTACTCAGAATGGTACTCAGAATACACAAATAAAAAACAACAACCAATTTACCTACCTAGACTATGTTCTCCCTGATGTGGTTTTTTCAAGTGTCTACAATATGGGGTCTTGCAAACATTTCGGTAGCGTGAGTGTGACGACCGTGGTGTTGCATATATCCATAGACTGGGTTAAACACTTCTCATCAGGTGGGCTGTATGCTTGTCTGCCACATAAGTGGTAAAAAATAAAAACCAGACAAGTGTGAGATGAACGCGCGCATGAAGGGTGTTATGTTGTTATAGCGACAACAGAGATACATCATTTGAGAAAATTTCAACTGCCGAGCTATTACAGTTCCTGAGGTAAAACCTGGTGACAGACAGATAGCGAAATCTTAGTAATAGAGTTCTGTTTTTACACTTTTAGTACGGAACCCTAAAAAGCATACAAAATTAATTACGTTATTATAGTTAAAGTAATAGTTTCAAAAAAATGGGTTATTCAAGTATCAAACAAATGCCTCCTTGGATTTATAAAAAAATTCCATCAGACAATAATAAATAGTCAGACTAAAGCGCAAAATAATACTATCATCCAAACCGTCTAACCACTGCTAAAGCATTTATAGCTTTAAAATGTTGAACACGTGTAGGTACCCTTTCATTGCAACGCGCTTTTTTTTTTCATTTTCATTAAATTCTAATTATAATATAATATATGTGTTTGTATTTCAATTGTCGGCCTCTAAGTTTTCAATGTTTTACTAAACTAAAAGTGAGTTGTGACTACAGACCGCCGAGGGATCAGACATTCAATGTGTGGAATTTTCCAGAACAGTGACAGTTTAGTGGTCGGGTGCTTTGGGTGGGTTGGGTAAAATAATAAAGCGGTAAAAGTTGGCTCGGTTATTATTTTATATTTTTTTATTTATTCTGACCTATATCTATCCGTGTCGGGACGCGCGATGTCCACGAACTCGCTTCGCTCGCTTCCGCGGAGTCAGTGTCCACATTTTTAAAGTGACTTCGATAAAAAAGGTCACTTCTTTTTTGTAATTTTTTAGTTCTTTTTTGTAGGTCATGTTTACTTAGTCAATTACTTTCTTTGCACGGCATTCATGTTTCTGGTATGCATTCAGATATGCATGATATGCATTAGTGGAGTTAGGTAGTGTGCTGAAAAATTATACAAATGTGCATTTAAAAATACCCCATTCAATACCATGATGTCACAATAAATTATTTCAAACAAGTTTCCTTATAACTTACCGTTTTGACGTTTAATAAAAGTAACTAATTTGACTAGTCATATCATAAGCACCATACTAATCATTGAAAACTATACATTTTCATTAATTCTTTTTTGCATTTTATTTTTAAACCGGCGCTCAAATATTGATAATAAACAAAATAATGGTAGATGTTCCAAAAATCTGCCTTCTTTAAGATAAAAACAGTGATTTTGCCCACGGTATATATTTTGCTATAAAAATGACATAAAAGCCAAGAAAAAACACTTTGATGTTTGTCAACTTTCCCGATGATCGCTCAAACGGTGTTGAAGTTTTCTCATATAGTATATACCAACGGTGTAATATCGTATGTATCTATTATGTAGAATACATATCAATGAAGATACATAGTGCTGTTTATAACATACAATAATCTGTGTTTAAGTTGCAAGGGTGAGAAAAAATCTACATATGAGAGTTCTATTGTATATTTTTCTATTTTATATACATACATATAATCAAACCTTTATCCCCGGAGGGTTAGGCAGAGGTGAATTAACAACCACATTTCACCCATCATTGTATTCGGTCCCACGTAATAAGGGGTGCCATGTTCCGGGCACTATTGTGAATGCAAGCCTTGCATCTGAGACGGAGTCTGGCCTCTGTCTGATGTTAAATAGACCTATCCCTTAGTCGCCTTGTACGTCACCGCAAGAGAAGAGATGGGATGGTTCAAATTCTACTCTGCCGGGAACCACGCGACTATTTTTTTTACATTCATGCAAGTTCATAGCTAAATATCTAGGTACACTTCATAATGGAACAGTTACTTATAGGTAGACACAGCAAGTAAGGAGTAATATTAAAATAGGACTTTCAAGGAGTAACATTAAAATAGGACATAGCTACATTCCTTCACAGAAACAAAGTTATTCGAACAAATTAGTTAAATGACGACGACCTCCGTGGCGTAGCGGTAGAGCATTCGACTGCTATTCAGGGGATGCGGGTTCGATTCCCGCTCAATGCAAACATTTGTATGCATGAATATGTATATTTACATTGGTCTGGTTGTTTCTATGTGTAATATGTATGTATTTACAAATAAAGTATTTAAGTATGTTTATCCGCCTTCTAGATCCCATAAAACAAGCTAGTTAAGCTATGCTTACCATGGGTCTTGATAGCGTTGTGTAGAATGTCGTGGAATATTTATTATATTTATTATTATTAACTAACAGGCAAGTTCTAACTTTATCAAGCTACACATAACATAAATGGTTAGATTTTTTTATGTACGTAACAATGATGAGAAAAAAAAGCTTACAGTGGCAACAAAAATAAACTAAAAGAAACTTAGCTAGTTCTGGCAAGGAGCTGTAAATTGACAATGTTTGTTACACAATTGGAAGTGGATTTCAACTAGACTGCAACAATTTATTGTACTTATATTACTATTATACAATATCAAGCACATTTGAAGGACAAAACCTAGGTAATCGGCCAATCCATTTAGAAAATTTTCGTAGGATTGCGTATCGAAGAATACAGGATGCATATAACAATATGATATTAGTCAATTCCAACTGATAAAATATGACTATATGTAGTTGCCACAATTTATATAAAGACTATTTACAATTTCTTGAATTTTAAAGTAATTACAATGCTTCAAATTTTGTGTTTATTTAAACTAAACTATGAAAATTATTATGGGGTGAAAGCTAAAATGTCATAGTAGAATTTTCAACAGTAAGCGATGACTGTTATAAACAAAATAAAGAGCTGGTGACATTCATCTTATTTGAGTACGTGCTACCAGCGCGGCGCAGAGAGTGCCAACTGGGAAATGAGTCAAGCCAGATACAGAGTAGACACATAGTTTTGCATAATCGGTGCTTATTTTGTATCCATTACTGTTATATTTGTATAGCCGCAAAGGTTCTGTAAGGGAGTCGTCTTGAAATGATTCCTAAAAAGCTTATGTTTGAAATGTTGCTAAGTTCGAGGTGGATGTGCGGAGTCACGTAAAGTATTCATGGCATGCCTTCCAATAGTATTGGATTCAGTGGTACCGAAGACAAGGGTTACCAGAAATTGTATTTCTGAAGTAGAAATTGTTAAAACTATAGACACTGATGTCTCATACTCATAAGATTCTGAAAACACTTTCAAAGGTTTCAAGGAATTTAAAGACATTATTTTTTTCATTTAATTTTTTATTTACATTTTTTCATAGAATTAAACAAAAATCCATATTAGAAAATCCACCCATGGGTTTCGTGCAAGGCGACTAAGGGGTAGGGCTGTTAATCATCAGACAGATATAATATACAGCTCAGACTCAGGCTTAGATACATGCCTCGAGTCAACAATAGTGTCCGGAAGATGGCAATAGGCTCACCCCCTATTACGTGGGATCGAAATCAATGATTGGTGAAATGTGAGTGTTAATTCTCCTCTGACTAACCCTCCAGGGACAAAGGCCGGATTATATGTATGTATGTATCATTTCAGATGCTGACGATTCCAAAATGGTGAACTGTAAGTTGGCCGTATCAATACTAATGCTTTTTTTTTGCTTTTATCATCTTCGTAATAACGTTTTATCAAGGTGGCACCGTCAATGAGAAAAGTGCTACTTGTATTTTTATCTTAAGAAAACTACTTCTTCAAAATATTTTAACTGTTTTTAATCCCGAAATTGTAGCAAAAACATACATAAATATGTGGAAATACATGAATAAAATGTTAAGTTACTTAATGAAAGTGTGACGTTGTTTTAAACTTTAATTTCCGCTGTGTGTAGTTCACGGGCCTTTATTTCAGTGGTTACTCACTGTTGTGACTTTGTGATGAGTGCGAATACATTAAGGTTGGTAAGTTTTGATTGAGCAAGGAACAGTGCTTAACGCCCAACAGAATGTAATACATTATAAATGTGCGTCTGCGGATAGCAAGTAAAAGTGAGACGGTAATCTCTCATATCACAGGCGCAAGCAGAGTTGTATACGTGCGATAGATTTATTATAAAGTGAAATATTTAAACTGAATTCTAGCATACCAATATGCAACAAAGGGGAACTTTAGGGAAAATAACTAAAACTAAATCTTCGTGATATTCTCGATTGCATCCGAAGCTTTCAACTCGGAGCTCGCAGTCTGTTTACGCCTTCACATCCTTTTGGCTTAACTTATACAACTTTCATGGGAGCAACTGCCCTCTGACTACCCAACCCTGAGAAGAAAACTGCACTAGAAACTCGTCCGTCCATAAGCAGGTATAAGTACTGACAGTTATCCGAGGGTTACTCCCAAAAGTTTTTGTAGGAAGCCGTAACTAACTCTATTGGCATATTTTTATTTCTTACAGTCGATTGACTAGGTACTTTTTTATATACACTTAGGTGGCAAACAAACGCACGGCCCACCTGATGGAAAGTGGTTACCGTGACCTATGAACGTGTGCAACACCAGGGGAGTTACACCCCTGCTACTGACTCTGTAAGAACACAGAATTTCTGTGCCGTCAGTGCAGAAGAAACAATCAGGACAAGCCTTTAGTCTTCTCACTGACAGTACAAGAACTCTCCAGTGAGCTCTGGCAACCCTACTCATCGCCAACTGGCTCGCACAAGTACCCGGCTCATAGATATGAGGGGTACAGGGGAAGCGATTGACAGGTTCGGTGAGTGCAAACTCTCGTAGTTTGCGCTCTCTAATCTGAAGGGATGTGTTGCCGACAAAAACCATTTTACCTACTACAAAAAGGACGAAGGTTCCCAAGTCGTCGGCTTCTTTTTTTACGAGCTTGTTATTAACTTGCAATGTATTTCATGTATGTATGTTTTTTGCTCCCAGTTATTATTATTTATTTTAATTTGAATTCTATACAATTTACAAGTTTTTATGTCTACATTACAAGGCTAAAGTGACTACCTGCCGGTTATACTGTTTTCCTCTTCATTCTATACACAACTTCTTATACTTCACACTTTTCAATCCTTCACTATGGACAAGACTGTGGCGGATATGAAAGTTGACTTCCACAAGAGAATGGCGGCGTTTGAGGAGGCATTGCAGAGGACAGCCAGCACAAGTACACCAGCGACGGTCTCAACACTGGCTGCTGAGTTTGCGACTTATCGAGCCGACATCACTGAAACCCTAAGTTTGCTGCAGCAACAAATTGAGGCCCTAACCCAGACTGTGGACAACATGGAGACACAAAGGCGACGCAAGATACTGCTGTTCCATGGTATCAATGAGCAGGCTGAAGAAGACACCGTTAATGTTGTTGTTAGCACTGTCAAGCAGCAGTTGGGCATCTCGGATTTCAGTACGGAGGCTATACGTCGGTGCCACAGAATGGGTCGTCTGTCTTCTAACAAAAAGCCAAGACCCATCATTGTTAAGCTGCAGGCTGTGGATGTCCGTGACAAGTTATGGTTCAGTAAGGCGAAGTTGAGGGGTTCTGGCGTTACAATGTCTGAATTCCTTACGAAGACACGGCATGACCTCTTCATGACAGCGCGCGATAAACTAGGCGTCACCAAATGTTGGACCAGGGAAGGCAATATTTATGTGTTGCTTGCGAATGGGCCGCAACGAGTGGCTTCACTGAGCCACCTTGAGCGGATTTGTGTGGAGCCTGGGAGGCCTGCTGTTGTGGCTAAGGCTGCGAGCATAGCGACAGGGCCTGCAGTGCCAAAATCTCGACGAGTTGCGGTTTCGAAGAAGTAATTCGTCGGTACCTACTCATAATACGCTGGGTCCAGGTAGATGTTGAATGTATTTGTTTTGTTTTTAAGTTATTACCCACAATGTTATATTATGTTCATTTATTTTTTTCTTTTTCTTTTCTCTCTTTCTTGTTTATTTCACTACCTACCGAATTTTACTTTTGTTTTACACTTTATTTTATATGTAAACACAAATTAAAAACAACTGCACCGTCAACATTCAACATCGGTGTCTGTCACATTTGTCAATGACAGGTGTGACGCATGTCATTGTCATCGGTGTTCAGTGTTGACGATTGTCTTTGGCTGCGTTCCATTTCTCCTTTACTTGTATTATTTTAACTTCCAAATCGTGCTTTCCTTTTACCTATCGCTATTAAAATCTACCTCCAAAGACAGTTCTAATGCCTGGACCCATAGATTTTTTTTTTTCTCTTTATTCTGGTTCTTTGTTTTTGTTTTACTTTTGCATTACTTCGTTTTCTTTTTTTTTTTTTTTTATCTGTTTTCGCTTTATCAACAAACCGGCAGATGGAACTTAAACGTTTAGTTTTTGCCCAACCAAATTCAGCTACTGTTCCTTTTATATAATTGCCTTTTTTTTCCCAAATTTATTATACTATAATTAAAAAGTTTCATTTAGGTATATTTATATTGTACATATATATATATACTTATATCTACATATTATATTTCATATTAATCATCATACTTATATATATTTTACACTTTTAAATTTACATAAAAGTAATCTTTTTGGGGCCTGGGAATGCCTTTTACAGACTATAGCAGTGACTCTGTTAGTGGTAGTGCTAACCACCAGAGGAAACCTTCACTTGCTGAATCTCTCTCATCTCAATTCTCCGATGTTCCCAATAACTTTAACGTTGTTCATTTAAATGCACAAAGCATTCCGGCTCATTTCCCTGATATGCTGGCAAGCTTTGATTGTACGCATATACATGCAATTCTTGTTTCAGAATCATGGCTAAAGCCATGTTTACCCACTTTACAATATACCTTACCAGGATTCAACCTCATCAGAAACGATCGTGAGAAGCGGCGGGCGGGTGGTGTAGCAATCTATCTGCGCGCGCACATAGCTTACACTATTCTGAGCATGTCGCCACAGCCACCGCACGCTGGTGAGCATATCTTTCTGGAGGTTGAACTTCTGCACTCTAAACTTCTACTTGGCGTTTTCTATTGTCCTTCTTCCAATATAAACTACTTTTCTTCATTTGAACTTCTCCTTGATACATTTGTACCGACGTATAGTCAAAGTATAATCATGGGCGACTTTAACACTTGCCTTATCAGGAACGACTCTCGTTCATCAACTCTTCAATCTATTATCCAATCTTGCAATCTGTCAATTCTTCCTACCGATACAACTCATCATGCTCCTCACCTTGCTCCTTCTCTGCTCGACCTGATCATCGTTTCCTCTCTTGAGCATGTAGCAAAGCATGGTAAGTATACTGCTGATCAGTTCTCCTACCATGACTTGCTATTTTTATCTTACCATCTTCGTCCACCTAAACTTAAATCTAAATTTCTTCTACAACGCAACTTTGCTGGTATGAACCTGGAAAACTTGCGCAGGGATGCCGATGTCTTGGATTGGAGTCCACTTTATAACTCTAGATGTGTTGATGAGCAAGTTGAAATTTTTACTACAAATATTATTAAGCTATATGATGTACATGCTCCGGTTCGCAGGATAAGGGTAAAACATCTTCCAGCACCTTGGCTAACAAGTGAGATCAAAATACTTATAAATAAAAAAGCGACAGCCAAGTCGAAATATAAAAGGCGTCCGACCGAAGTGAACCGGGAAAACTATGTTGCTATTAGAAATCACTGCAATCGGGTTTGTAGGAATGCGCAACGCCGTTATATTCATAACTCAGTAGAAAACGAGGATCCAGCAAAAGTCTGGAAATTTCTAAGGACATTGGGAGTTGGCAAATCTCGTCAAGACTCGATCCCTAATAACGTAAACTTAGATTCACTTAATGAACATTTCTCCTCTTCGTCAAAATTTGATAAAATGACAAAACAAAATACATTACAGCGTCTTTCATCTGTCTCTACTCCCAACTGCTCTCCTTACTTATTTAGTCAATTCTCTGCTTGTGATGTTAGGAGGAGCATAATGTCAATCACGTCTAATGCTGTGGGTACGGACTGTATCAGCCGTAATATGATCCACCCTATCATTGATGAAATCCTTCCTGTCATCTGTCATATCCTGAATTTCTCAATAACTAACAACGTGTTTCCAAAAACGTGGAAAGAGGCTCAGATAATCCCTATTCCTAAAAAGAAAAATCCTTCCTCTTTTTCTGATTATCGCCCTATTTCTATCTTGCCCTTTCTTTCTAAAGTACTTGAACGTCTCATTAACACTCAACTATCTAATTTCCTCTCAAAAAACGCACTACTGAATCCTCTCCAGTCTGGATTTCGTCCTGGTCACAGTACTACTACTACTTTGGTTCATATTACGGAAGATATCAGATCAGGTATGGAAAGCGGTGAGCTGACAGTACTAACTTTGTTGGACTTCAGTAACGCATTTAATACCGTGGATTTCGACGTGTTACTTGGCATATTGAGCACTCTTAACATATCTCCAACGGTGATTGACTGGTTTCGTAGTTACCTGTTTGGTCGCCGGCAGCGTGTATGTGTCAAAGAATCCGTCTCCTCTTGGTGTACAACAACCGCTGGTGTACCACAGGGCGGCGTTTTATCTCCCCTACTATTTGCAGTTTTTATAAACTCTATCACCGACGAACTATCTTCTTCCTACCACCTGTATGCTGATGATTTGCAGATATACTCTCGGGCCCCGCTGGACAAACTGGCGATAGCTGTCAATACAGTAAATACTGACCTAAATTCGATATGCTGCTGGAGTGCCTCGTACGGTCTAAAAGTAAATCCATGCAAGACACAAGTCATTATTGTCGGGAGCTCCAGGTTGATTGATAAAATAGATTGGTTAACCCTACCTCAAGCGACTTGCAATGGAACAATAGTCCCATATAGCAATGAAGTAAAAAATCTGGGGATCGTTATTGATAGTCGCTTATCCTGGGGGCCGCATCTCCTGGAACTAAGGCGTAAAGTATTTGCAGCGGCAGGGTCCCTGCGTAGGCTTCAAAATTTTCTACCCACTGCCACTAAGACTGCGCTTGCACAATCTATTATTTTTCCTATTCTCGACTATGCTGATGCCAGCTATCTAGATCTCACTGAAGACCAACTTAACAAGCTTGAGAGACTCCAAAATCTTTGTATACGATTCGTATTTGGATTACGTAAATATGATCATGTTTCAGATTTTCGAAAAAAGCTCAAGTGGTTACCTATATGCTTTCGCCGGAATGCGCATATTCTCTCCTTACTATACAACATTTTATTTAACCCACTAACTCCTTCTTACCTGAAACAGCGATTTGAGTTCTTACACGACACTCACTCAAAGGTTTTGAGATCATCGGAGAATCTAAGGTTGAAAATACCGAGCCATTCCACCAACTTTGCTGACAAATCCTTTTCGGTTCAGGCGGCTCGGCTGTGGAATGCTTTGCCAGTGAATGTCAGGCGAGCTCAGTCCTTGCCTGTGTTCAAAAGACTCGTCAAGGAATACTACCTGTCACTATGAAAGGGTGGAATGACAAGGTAGAATGAAGTATGTCTATGTTTGTGTTAATGTATTGTGACTTTTTCTAAGATATATATAGTGTGTATGCTTGTGTATGTATAGTTGTATTTACCTATGGCTATTGTGTTTTCTTTTTCATTATTATTATTTTATTTACTTTATATATTCTCTATGTACACCTAACTGCCCTAAAATATTCTTCTCCTATTTTCTTATCTCCATCCTATGGTTGCCTGTAAGAAATTGCCGCAGAGCGATAAGGCCGCCATCTGTACGTACCACGGATCTTGTATCACTTATTCTAGTGTAATGTGTAATTGGTGTACAATAAAGACGTCATTATTATTATTATTATTATTATTATTAACTATCTTTGTTTGGGTCATATCTTGCAACTCGATTTTGAAGCAGATATTGGCAACCAATTTTGATGAAATATTGCTAACACTTTCCATTTGGATGGCAATGCAATGAATGTGGTACCAGGGAGCTGTTCTGATGCTGGAGTAGGAAGGTGACTATAGGCATTCCACAATTAAAATCACTTTGGTTGTGACAACCATGATTTTTGACTGAGTTTTTGTGTGTTCTACTGGTAGATAGACTTGTAGATAGTAATACTGTGCTATTGATCTTAAAATTAAAGCTGTTAAAGAACAGATAGTAAAACATATTTTTCCACACAATCAAGCTGTTTTTCATAAAGGAAAAGTTTTTAATTGATGCAAAAGTTATTAATAAAGTAGTGAGGTTCAGTGCAGGGGAGTATCAGGATACTCATTTGCACTGCACCTAACTTCTACTAAGAGAAGCTTGTATTTCATACTAAAAGCACTGTCTGCATATTTTATGTTATTACTGTTCATACCTTCATTTTAAGCAATCACAGTTCAACGTGAATCTGTGCTGTGAGTGGTATTATACTCGTATATCTGCATGATTGTTCAAGACCAAATAAATATATTCCACAAAGTACTGAGACTTATGCGGAAAAATATAACGTGATTACACAGAATAAATGCGTTTTGTAAACAGAACTATACTAGGAATTGAAAACATTTAAAATAACAACTATTTAAAACTTTAAAAAAAGGGATTCAGTCACAAGTAACCGATATATCTAAAACCATAGCTCCGTTTTCAATTCATGTAAATAATACTTACTCTAATAAATAAAAAGAATATAGCGTTGAAGAATTATACTCAAAGTCCAACAGTCCCGAGTCTAAAATAACTGTCGAGGCCGTCAGGGTAAAGACCTCTATTCTAGGGACAGCATCTGTAATGGCGAACACTATACTTTGGACTGCGGCCTGGTTTAACATCAGACGGGGGGCGGGCGATGTAACGACCTAAATATATAAAAAGTGAATGTACATAGTAAACTGTGGTCCCGTGGAATGCAATTTCAGCGAGAATTTTCAGGAATAAATAAAAAAAAAGGCAACTGTGTTCAGTGTGTAAACACACATTGAACACCGGTTGTCTTTTTTTTATAGAACACGTCAATTAGACTTCGCCTTTTCCGTCTGTATCTTTATAAGGATGCTAGACGGCCTCTGTGGCGTAGCGGCAGACTGTTCGACTGCTACGCAGGAGGCGCGGGTTCGATTTCTGAATATGTATATTTGCATTGGTCTGGGTGTTTCTATATATAATATGTATGTATTTACAAAAAAAAGTATCTAAGCATGTTTATCCGCATTCTAGATTCCATAACACAAGCTAGTTATGATATGCTTCTATCTAGATAGCGTTGTGTAGAATGCTGTAGAATATTTATTATTATTAGAACTCTTTTTCACCCTTTTTATTTGTATATTCAGCTGGAAAATACACATAGTACATGAAACCTGACACAGGTAGCTTATATGTAACTGTCACATACTTAACCCTTATCCTTACTAAGCGACTAAATAAAAATACCTATATTACTATGTATTCACCTAATGCAATGAATTGTATTAGTTCGTGGTCGCGGTTCTACAAAGCTGCGTTGTGGGTTTAATTGTGAAATCAGTGGCTTTTTACAATAGCAATATAATACCATTGTTAACACAGATACTTTACTTTGATTTGTAAATCTATATAATGGGTGCTCGTTTGTATTTAATATAACTAGTTACACTATTTATAACTCAAGAATGGCTGTACCGATTTGGCGGACAATTGGTGGGAATGGAGCTTAGGACCAAGAAACGGAGATATGATAGGTACTTTTCATCCCGTTCTATAAAACTCGCCACCCCTGAGTGGATGAACCGGGTCCACACGTATGAAGTCGCTGGCGGCCGCTACAAGTAGGTACTACCAAAACATTATTAGTTCTAACATTGTATTTTTTTTTATCTAGGATACGCTAATTTGACTTCACCTCGCCTGATGGTAAGCTAAAGGCAAAGTCTCATGAAAGAGGGTCATCATTACAGACACTAAGTAATGTTACAATGGTGGCACTCAGCATGGCGGCATCATCAGATGCTTTTTCACGCCCCGCTTAAGGGACCCGCGACTGAAGGAAGAAGGAAACATGTGAGCTGGTAATGAATTCCAGGTCTTGGTGGTGCGGCAAAGAAAAGAATAATAGGGCCTAATACCCCTTTTATTACAAAATCTATACAAACAAAAATTTTATTCATCATACTTATTCCCGGTTGCATATGAAGCTTTCACTTATGAGTCCAGCATCAGTTCTTTTGATTTGGCTCATACAGCTTTTATGAGAGTGTCATGTGTTTGACCTCCCAACCCTGAAAAGAATCAGCGTGCGCTTCGTGTGCTTGTTTACTACCTTAGTCGTATAGAAAACATTTTCTTACAGAAATATATATTTATCTATTGTTTCCAAAGTGCTGGTTAACGCGAATAACTTCTTACTCTATTACGTATTATCCTCCACCGTACTCTGTAACCTCTACCTATTCCTCCGAGAATTATACAAGCGTCGGTATGTAAAAATAACCAATAAAATACTAACTTATCCTCTGAAAGGAGATCCAATAATATGAATACGCATTTATCTATCGCTGAGCCAACAAAAAAGTTTGAGGGCTTGATATATCGTCCTTAAGAGCATTCAAACGAAGTTTTTCAATATAACTGGACTCACTGACAATTGGGTGTGGGGAAACTGACAACGGTTCTAAATGATTCAGGGATTTTCAAACTTACTTGGAATAATTTCTGCTTATAAGACTGAATTTGTGATGTGCGGTGACGTGGGAAGTAATTGGTTGAAAAATGACGAATAATTGTTGTTATATTAAATTATTATTATTAATTTATTATTCTTTGCATGAAATATATTTTTTAATTTTATTTTAATGATGTTTTGAACAAATGGCAGGTCAGAAAACTTGATCTTAATACCTGTAGCCTTTGCATGCAAATTTTAATGACAGTAAAGGAAGTTTGTGGAGTATGTAAGGTTAAAGAAAATTTAAAAGCTAGAAAAGTTAATTAAATGTATCGAGCTGAAAGAAGATTTTAAAAAATACAATTTCTTTTCTAGTCCTGAGACATGGCGCCCTCTTTAAAATATTTTTTTTAAAATAGCATTTTCATTTCTTAAAAACACTTTAATGTTTCATAGATAGATATTGTTTACTGTAATTCAAATTTACATGTTAATGATTCATTAATGGGAAGTATAGAGTCAAATGGAGGGTTTTTGTTTCTGCCTCCCTGGAGGAAAATAGACGTGAGCGGACGTATGTATATATGATACTGGTTGCGCCGATGTGGAAACTGTATTTTGACACGGAAACACACTCCTTTTATACCCGTCTCCCCTTCCGCACTAACCATAGATGTAGCTTCCGTCCGCCATTTGTGAAATATAGACACTGAGTCTCGCTTTGAACTAGCCAGCGTAAGGACGGCCGCGCTCGCGTCTCTCAAAAATGATTAATATTTGTTACATTTTTACCGCTTCATAGACCTTTACCGATCGGATTGTGCCTCTCGTGTGTTCCTCAAGTGATCTAGTGACGCTGACGGCAGCTCCTGAGCAAGGAAGAGAAGATCCGTGTACCGGCTGCGATGAAAACACGTGTGTCGTGAAGGTTAGTGCATCCTCTCCTAATTTCTCGGGTTGCATTCATTGCTTGGATCACGCCCGCGGCAACCCGACCACCTGTCTTTTGTGTGTAAAGCGTCAATGGAACAGTTAGCTACATCCCCGCAATACAGTCCACTACCGCACGTTGCCAAGCGCCACCATTTTTGGTCCGGATCGAGCCGGATTCTTAGCCGTAGTTCGTATTTTGTTATTATTCTAATGGGAATAAGCGCATCGCACCTAAGTGCCTGGTTATTTTAGTAGAAAACCCCGCATCCAGACATTTAGGCTTAGAATTTGTTGTCCGTTCGCCGCTGGCTCGCATTGTACCTACCTAATACATAAATAGGTTAGGTAGCGTATCAACACTCAGTCGTAGTTTGCAATTTTCGCACCGCGCCTAATTACCTAGTTATTTTAGTAGAAAACCCCGCATCTAGGTATTTAGGCTTAGATCTTAGGTATACTAGACACCCTAGTGCATAGGCACAGTGTAATACCTAACGCATTTGGCTTTGTTTTATTTTTTTCAATTACGTTGCTCGCTCGCCGCTGGCTCGCGTCGTATTTGCCTGGTACCTGCGTGGGTAGACACGTGGTTGTACCTCATTCCAATTCATACGAAAGTATTTTAATTTGAATAGATATTACGCAATACTTAGTCCCTGAAATAATAGTTGAACCTAGACAGCGACCATCGCGTAGGTACAATCTTGTTGCTATGCGCGTTAGTTCAAGCTTGCACTGGCAGTTATAAGTACCTACCTACCTACGGTTATCGCTCGCGCCGCCTCGCTGCTCTGTACCGCTAAGATTAAGTCATTTCATATTTGTTGTTTACCGCACTTTAGTTTGAGATTTAATTGTAAACATGTCCCCAAAGGTTGATAAGACCGGTAAGGTTCAATTGAAACTTTTATACGCTAAAAAAGAAATGATTTACTCTCGCGTACAATCGATTTATGATAATGCACTTAAAACCTCTGATTTGGTCATCAGAGATTCGTTCTTGTGTTCTATAGAAAACTTAGATAGTCTACGCGCGGATTTCGAAACCTTAGTACATGACATCAACGTTTTAGAGTTGAATTTGAATCCCGATTACTCAGTGAGTTATCAGGCCTTGTCGTCGTTTGACGATTTGTATTGTCGTATCAAACGCGTCGCTAGGAGTTTGGAGAAACCGGCTGACCTACCCAACCCCACTCGCGACCGACCTAAGTTGCCACCAATTCAAATACCCGAATTTGATGGTAACATTCGCAATTGGTGTCTATTTATAGATAGTTTTGAGAATACAATAGATAAGAACGATTCGTTGACAGATCACGAAAAATTGCATTATCTCGTTGAAAAATTGACTGGTAAAGCTATAACCGTTTGCGCTGGAATTACGTTTAGTGCCGAGAATTATAATTTAATTTTAAATACTTTGAAAGCTAGGTATGAGGATAAAAGATCGGTAGCTAACGCCTATTTAGATCAGATGTTTGATTTGAAATCTATTACGGCATGTAACGATCAAAACTTAGAGAAATTTCTAGATACTTTCGCGTCAGCTGTTCGCGCCGTAAAGAACCTAAAGATCGATGACCTCTGCGACTTCGTATTTTTGTATATGGGTTTAAGGAAATTAGATTCCGAAACCATTCGTTTGTTTGAGTCGGATCATCGCGGCAATAAAATTCCTAAGTTCGAAGACTTAGAAAGTTTTGTTCGCGAGCATATAAAGGTATTGCAACGCTCTTCATCGAAACATGAAGGCGCGAAGATAGTTGTTGATTCTGCACGCAAAGTAGATGCGTCATCGAAGTCACTGAGGTCAACTCATACTTATGTTAGTACCGCACCAGCACATGTACAATCACCTGTTTGCTCTTTGTGTAGTACTCATCATTCGCAACTGTACAGGTGTCCTGGTTTTCTAAAGTTGTCGCCTAGTGATCGTTATAAATTTGTTCGCGCTAATAATTTTTGTTTTAATTGTCTCGGTACTAAACACCGCGTTGTTTTATGTAATAGTAGAAATAGTTGTCGCAAATGTCAAGCGAGACACCACACTTTGCTTCATTTTGAGAATAGTAATGCCGCATCCAATGTGAGCACGGTTGGCTCGTCGAGCGGTGACACACGGCGGCCTGCGCCGCAGCCGCAGCCCGCGCTCGCGCGCGCTCCGGCCCGCCCGGTGACCGCCGCGGATGACGTCACCTTGTGTTCGTTCTCCGCTAGTGCTGCACTCACTACTGTGTGTCTTGCGACCGCTCGCGTTGTTATTGTTGATGCATTAGGTAAGCCGCGCATTGTTCGAGCGCTGTTAGATGGCGCTTCGCAAAGTAATTTCATTACTCAAGATTGTTGTCGGCGTCTTGGTTTCAATGTTGATAAGCGTTCAACCCGCTCAGTGGTGAAGGGTTTTGGAAGCTTACAGTCAGCTGTTCGTGGCACCGTTAAAACAAGGTTTAGATCTCGTTTTAATAATAATATTTGGTTTGACATGGATTCGCTCGTTATAGATAGAATAGCTGAACAGTTGCCTACCGTCCCGGTTGACACGTCTTTATTAACGAAATTTAAAGACTTGCCTTTAGCAGATGAGACTTACGCTGTTCCTGGAGTCGTCGATATATTGATCGGCGCTTCGATTCTCCCGCACCTCCAGTTATCACGTAAGGTTCAAGGAGACCGACGTACCCCGCTCCGCACGCACTGGAAACAGTTCTTGGTTTTGTTATAATTGGTTCCGCACCCGCTTCTATGGATAGTTTTAGTCACTCGACTGCTTCGTTCTGTTGCACCGTCGAGCCGCCACTGGAGTCTACCATCCGCAAGTTTTCGCTCGGTGGCTCCCGTGTATCCGCTGAAAAACGCTTTCTTTGTTTGGAACGAAAGATGCAGGCGTCCCCAAAGTCGAAGCGGGCCTATGATGAGGTTGTTAACGAATATTTAGATAAAGGTTACATCTCACCTGCGCCTGCGGACACTGGCGGGACCCAGCCTTCGTACATTATCCCGCACCGCGGAGTTATTAGAGAAGATAAGCTTACTACTAAAACTCCGTGTAGTTTTGGATGGCAGTGCTAAGACTAGCACTTCCGTGTCGCTTAATGACATAATTGTAAATTTTCGCATTAATATTGGTAATTTTTAGCTTTTAGGACTCTACAGTCGCTTTGTGTTGGGCCCACTCTTCGCCCCATCGTTGGGACACATTCGTCGCTAATAGAGTGGCAAAAATTCAATCTGAATTGGCGCCACATAATCTCTTTCACGTTGCTGGCACCGACAACCCAGCCGATTGTCTCTCTCGTGGATTGCTTCCTTCGCAAATTTTAGATCACCCGTTATGGTTTAGTGGACCGTCCTGGATTCATGCCGCGTTAGATAAGTGGCCAGTTAGTCAATTCAACCCCACTACGGTTTCCGAACCACCCGAGGAGAAGAAGCACTCGCTTGTTGTATCGGTCCCACGTGAAGAGACCCTTATTTTGTTGTTGGCTAATCGCGTCTCGTCTTGGTCGAGAATGTTGCGTTGTGTTGTTTGTTCGCCTCTGCCCTCTGCCTAGCCAGCAGTAGGCACGAGCTCCAATCTAGGTTTATATTATAGTTGTTATTTCCCAAACCTAGATTTAGATTAGACTTTAGATTTGTTTCGCATTTGTCGTTTCGAAGGTAACCCTTCAAGCCGGGGGGAATGGTTGCGCCGATGTGGAAACTGTATTTTGACACGGAAACACACTCCTTTTATACCCGTCTCCCCTTCCGCACTAACCATAGATGTAGCTTCCGTCCGCCATTTGTGAAATATAGACACTGAGTCTCGCTTTGAACTAGCCAGCGTAAGGACGGCCGCGCTCGCGTCTCTCAAAAATGATTAATATTTGTTACATTTTTACCGCTTCATAGACCTTTACCGATCGGATTGTGCCTCTCGTGTGTTCCTCAAGTGATCTAGTGACGCTGACGGCAGCTCCTGAGCAAGGAAGAGAAGATCCGTGTACCGGCTGCGATGAAAACACGTGTGTCGTGAAGGTTAGTGCATCCTCTCCTAATTTCTCGGGTTGCATTCATTGCTTGGATCACGCCCGCGGCAACCCGACCACCTGTCTTTTGTGTGTAAAGCGTCAATGGAACAGTTAGCTACATCCCCGCAATACAGTCCACTACCGCACGTTGCCAAGCGCCACCAGATACATTAATGTAATAGTACATTAATGTAAAGGTACATTAATGTAATGGTACGATAAAACGAGCATCCGTAAGAGAAATTACACAGTCAGGTATTTAAACTATCATGGTCACTCACATCATTATCAAAATAAACGGGATATTTACCATGTTTCATGGTTTTGAGTTTCCGATATTTTGGCGCTGTTGCGAGCACCATGATCACGGAGGAACTGGAGTAGTGGCGGTGAACAAAGAAAAAGTTTTTTCCTAGGAGTAATTATATCGATCTACCCTCTTTCGAGTTCGTTTACTACGCGTATCTGCACTACCACTGGTTTCACTCTCACTACAAACTCGAACCCGATAACGACCACGTTCACGACACACGATGCTTACTGTATCTACTCGCGATTTTGTTTTGGCTTGTTCCCGGTTGTTTTTGCAAAGACGGATCACTGGATGCCAGACGTTGGACAGTTGAAACCCATCCTCACGATCGAAATTACTTTTTGATTTCAATCGCTTGACTAATCAGTCTTGGTATATAGTGGCGTTCTGTCGAGAGCATCTGAGGGTTATGTAGCTCGATCCAGTGGTTCGTACCGGACTCCAATAAATGTTGAGCGATTGCAGATTTATGCGGTTCACTGTTGTTGACTGCCCTGTTGTGTTCCTTGATTCGGCATGTAACCGTCCTTTTTGTTTGTCCTATATGAGAAGTGCCACAGCTACAGTCAATCTTGTACACTCCCGGCCTGTTCACCGCCACTACTCCAGTTCCTCCGTGATCATGGTGCTTGCAACAGCGCCCAAATATCGAAAACTCAAAACAATGAAACATGTAAAATATCCCGTTTATTTTGATTACACAGTCAACAGTTTAGTAGTGTACAATTGGTTCCGCTGATAAGGCATCCGTTAAATTTTACGTTACCGTCGTTTTCTCTTGCTTCTTATACTTCAAACCTATTTTACCCTCAATTTTTCTCGTTGTCTTGTTAATAAGCCATTATTAAGTATTTTGCAATGTTTTCCTTAAAACAAGGAACGCAAAAGTAAGTTTCCATACTTTTGTTATAATAGTTTCAAGAATATTTGTAGGGTCATTCGATTTAAATGATTCTTACTAGCAAGAACCGAATACTATTTTTTTAAACCACTTAGGTGGCGGACTAGCACACGGCCCACCTGATGGAAAATGTTTACCGTGGCCTATGGTCTTGTGTTTTATGCCAACAACTAGCGTCTGAACTATGAACCCACTGTGCCAGAACGTCATTTGTCTATCAGCCCGTATAAACGTTTGCAAGTGGGATGTCATTCATACTTAATTTAGAAATTGTTCAAAATAATTAGTTGTAATCTTCATAACAGTATACTCAGTAAAACTTTATTACTACATATAATCAATCACCATCTTGTAGTTAAATACTTATGAAGACCTTAAAATGCTTTCTAGAACATCATAAAACAAAGGCAATGGAGTGGAACCATGGCGCGCTGTACTAAATTTTATTACCTGGCCGACTGAGCAAATTAAATTAAGTGTTGCAACTACTAAGAAAGCCTCTTAGGAAATGATTTTCATAAGTCTATTGTCGTTACACTTATTGTATGCATAAGACTTCTAACCGCAAGAGAAAAGCGTACAATTCACATACATAATGTTCAAACCTATTTCTCCCCGGAGTAGGTATACAATTTGATACCTACATAGTTGATACCTAATGATACCTAAATACTAGCCGCGTGGTTCCCGGCAGAGTAGAATTAGGGCTACCTCACATCTCTTCCCATGCGGTGTCGTACAAGGCGACTAAGACTAAGATAGGCTCACCCCCTATTACGTGAGACCGAATACAGTGATTGGTGAAATGTGGGTGGTAATTTACCTCTGCCTGATCCTTCGGATATAGGCGTGATTGTATGTATGTTAAAGTATCATTATTATTTAATTTCGTGACATCACCTGAGATATAAAAGAAAATACTATCTACAAGATTATCAAACCCTAATTTTTATATGTATTAGCTGATAACATAACCATTCCGAAGGAATACACAGAATATATACAAGTTAACTTCGCAATACGAAGGACCAAATACAATTACTGTTTACCTGGTAAATTAAATGAACGGGGTTCATTACGCCAAAATATGTGCAGCTATTCTAAATTCAAACTCGGTAGGTACATATTTCGCAGGAGTAGTTTCTACGAGCAAAATTTATAGTCTGACCCAAGATTGTGGACTGTACCGTCTAAACAACTCAGTCGCCGGGATAGCGGGCAAATCTCATTATTTATTGCAATAATGCAATCTTACGGTGTCATCTCTAATGTTCGGCTTATCTAATGCAAAATATGCGTCAATTACAGGGTGATTTATTTTCGTAATTTTGGGTAGCAAACTCATTACTTTTGTGGGATGTTATTCGGCGTTACAAAGGGTCTTTGGGGGAGATTCGCTGTTGTAAGCAATAAGAGATATAATAATAACAAAATGCAGCTGTGGAAATGTAATAAGATGTTATATCGAGTAAGTCAGCTTAATTGTAATACGGGTTATTAATTTAAATATGCCTTTCTTTGTCAGAGATTTTGGTTAAAATGGCATATTTATATTTGCATTTATAATATTAACACAGATTATTTTTTATGGTATGCATTTTATATTGTGTATCCCCATACATCAAATAATATTCTTTCATCACTCATCATGAACAACTGAATATCTGATTTCAAGACATACATACATAATATGTGATTATATTTTAGCTTTTAGCCTTTATTCCCGGAAGGTTAATTAGAGAGCAGAGGTAAATTAACACCCACATTTCACCAATCATTAAATTCAGTCCCACGTAATAGCCTATTGCCGTCTTCCGGGCACTATTTTTGACTCGAATCACGCTTCTGAGACTGAGTCTGGACTGAATATGTCTTTCTGATGCTAAACAGCCCTATCCCTTAGTCGCCTTGTACGACACCGCATGGGAAGAGATGAGGTGGTTCAAATTCTACTCTGCCGGGAACCACGCGGACATTAACATTTTATACTTAATACAGTAGAAACACCTAACAATGTCACTTATTCCTGTATTATTTTTAGTTTCTAAAAACTTCTGGAGCTACTAGAAATGTATTTAGTAAAGTCAGTGTAACTAAGTACAGTGAGTGCTACGTTTAAAGAACACAAGAACAAAGTGTCTTTTAATTTCAATAGAGACTATAAGATAAGTGTCAATGGATACATTCTTAACTTGTAAGTGTTAGTAAATTAAGTTAAATTTAAATTACTTATTAGCCTCAAGGTCTAGATTGTAATTGTATGAGTAATCGTTTAACAACGAGTACATCATAATGAAAAAAAAAAAAAAAAAAAAAAAAACTAGAAATGCATTATTCTCTTAGAATTTCCTTTTATGTCATGAAACGACAGCATTTTGTAATGAGCAATTCCAGGCAAACAAAGAGCAATTCTTAACATTGTTTGTGATAACTTGGGTTGAATTATACAAATTAATTTGGAAACATTCACTATTCTGAGCATTTTCTTACAAATTGAAATTGATGCAATTCAGCACTTTGAATACGTGCTAGGTCACGTTCTCCGATGATTAAATATTTACAGGTCGTCTACATTTACTTCAACTAATTACTTGAGGCTTCTGCGGAGCGTATAGACCTTAGATAAAATTTCATTTTAACACCAGTCTACCAACGTACGTCGTCGTAAATCAAATTGTTTCACAGCTAGCATTTTCATAGCGGTCTGGGTTAAAGAAGATTTAATAACGAAATAAGCTTAGAGTGCTAAAGAAAACTTTTAAATAAGCTTTTATATCTCCTACAGAAATTATTATTAACATTTTGTAACTAAGTTTAGTGATTCAATTCGTCGCATTTACATGTTTACAAGATTGCCTTTTAGTTTCAATTCTTTATTGCCTTGTTGTTTCTGTAATGAAACTATTTTATTCTTCATCTTCTTGTGTTCTTTGTAGACAAGCATATGGCCCACCTGATTAAAAGTGGTGACCGAGGTTGTACCGTTACCGTGGGGAGTCTAACTCGCGCAGCTGATCCTGTAAGTTAGACCAAGTAAAACAGAGATTTTCTGTACCATCAGTACAGTAGATTAAGCTAAACAAGCCTTGGGTCTTCCCACTGACAGTACATAACTCTCCAGTGAGCTCTGGCTACATTTTCATGAACATGGAACACATAATCATGACAATAGTAATATTTATGTGGCATTAGATGTGTCGGCATGTATCTCAGTGACATTGATCGCTACCTCACTGGCTTCCTTGTAGTTAAGCCTGTGCAGGTGTTGGGACACTTCAGGCATGTCAGTTGGAGGCTTATTGTTTGCAGATGTATTTCAACTACGAATTGTGACATTAATAATAGCAAAAGGCAAATATCGCTATAAACTGACAGAATTGCGAAGATCATGATAGGTGTATGTTGAGAGGATATTATATTTTTGTTATTTAATCTTTACCTAACCCTTTACGGTTATGAAACATGTGAGTATACTGAGGTCAGTAGAGATCGATGGGGTGGAATATTATGATACTTAAAGTTGCAGTCTCCTTTTTTTCTATTTCATTTTTGTATATATTGTATAGTTAGCATAGTCTTGTATAAATTTTATAAGTAATTGCATATTTATGCATATAGTTTAAACATGTTAAATGTATAAAAGACGAATGAGGACAGACTTGAATAAAACAATATTTTACATTCTTAATTATTTCCTCTAAAAGAAAAGATTTAGTAATGAGAAATCTTTTTCTATTAATTTGATTACATTCATTCTTTTTAAATTAAAAAGTACTAGCAATATATATCAAGTAGAGTAGCACATACAAATTTCAATTAGGATTCCTAGGAGACATGAACAAACACAGCAACTGTTTACGGGTCCAAGACAAATTTAATGTGTATACATAGTGCTTCCGTCCAAGATGTTGCAGACGCAGGAGAATTTACAGCTTACCTACCTGTGCACTTACCGCCTTTGTTTCTCTTATTATAGAATGAAAAGCGGTCAAGGGACATTTTCACTCAAACATGTGACCTCGATAGATGAAATTATAAGCATGGTTGTTGCTAATCATACGACAATACAAAGTACATTGTTATATGCAAGACGCAAAATACCCTGCATTATGTGTGAATGTGGGACATTTGTAGTGTTTTCGATTGCAATTTATATATTTCTAATTACATTAATTACTACAATTTCTTACCTAACTTAGTATTTATAAATATCACAATATTTATGTATATGAAATTAGTTTACCTAAAAGTCCTTTTGCTATCTACCTAGTGTCAATCAATACGCACCTCCCTGTTTCCGGGGATGAGTTGAGGACTCTGTGGTCCCCACAATCAAGGAGGTCCAGATCGAAAGAGGTGGCCTTGGGTCGGCCAGGGCGCGAGGGATATGCCTGTCAACCTCACCTTCAGCAACCAACAAAAATGACCTACAGGCGGCGAGCGTTTAAGTCGGTTCGAGACCTTCATAACCTCTCCCACCTGCTCTGATTGTATCCATAGAGATTTTTCAAGTGTCAAAGATCTCTCTTACTAACATAATATAGGTGTTAGCTCCTTTAAAATTTACTAACACCTTACACATTTTCACCAAAGCTAGTTACGTCCTCTTGCACTTACGTTGAATGGCACCCTTTACTTTCGACACCACAAACACCCATCGAGTACGTTATATTCTACCTGTGGAATGTACAATATAATGGGCTCTATATACGTTTCCCTTCAAAATTTGGAGTTGGCATACTACCTTTTTGTTTTCGACTAGACGTCCTGAGGGGGTGGAGAGAAGTAGATTTTAAAGTTTTCGGACTAGTTTCCGGAACTCGACCTCGATAGCTATCACCGTCCTTCTAGGAAAAATAAAATGGCAACCTTTGACGTAGCAGTCATATATTCTACTGCTTTATTTGTGTAATTATAAAATGAAATTTATCTAAGTATATTCACTTTTGAGTCCAGTTAGCGTGGTGTAAATATGGTATAGAAAATCACTATAATATTATGTTCTTTTATGTTTTGTTTAATTTCCAATAAAGAATAATAAAATAAATATAATATTCCACAACATTCTGCCAGATAGCGTTGTGCTATCTAGATCTATAATAAGTATAGCTTAACTAGCTTGTGTTATGAAATCTAGAATGCGGATAAACATACTTAGATACTTTATTGTAAATACATACCAAATAAAAACACCCTGATCAATGCAAATAGACATATTCATGCATACAAATATTTGCACTGAGCCGGAATCGAACTCACGCCTCCTGCGTAGCAGTCGAACATTAATAACCTAGCCGATAAAATTAATTACCTACCATAATATTATTAATCGGACACTCACAGCTCCACAAAATAGGAATATTCATCTTTTAATGTAACAATAAATTGTCTTAACAAGTCATTAAATTACGCCAACATATTTGTTTGTACGTATCTTTTACTCATATCTCGCTTGTTAGGCAGTTTCTAGTTTTGGCCACTAACGATAAGCAAAGGGTGCCATTGTGGCGGGTGTACTTAGGACTAAGTAAAGCCTCGTACACGCTTCTTCACATGGCAGTATGTTTGACAGTAACGACTTTAAAACCTTAATAATATATCTTTCGAGTTTTATTATATTAAAGGGTAATTGGAATTGGGCTACTTTTACCGTTGGCTGGTCACATATGCCTTGAAATTAGAAAGTAACGTTTACAGAAGATGTCAAATTCAGACATTACTATCTGCGTACACACCTTATACACCTCACGAGCTTCCTTTGCTGTTACTAAATCGTTCATGCCATCCCAATAGTTTACAAATATTGTTCTAACAGTTAAATCCAAGCCAGAAGAGAGCCACTTATACACTCGACCATATTATTTTATTTAAAGTAGCTATTTTATTTAAATATGGTAGAGTGTATAATTGGCTTTCATTCGATCAACTCAGCGATTTTAAACGTGTGAGACCATTAAATGTATAGTAGACGTACCGACGTATATACATATACTGGTCTCACACATCTAGAAGTTAACTTTATTGAAACTCTAAACTCCAATCAATATACTGAATTATCTTTGTTCAATCATCAATCAGTTACGCTCAACTTAATATTTAAATTGTTACGCGTCAATCAGTTCTACAGATTGCAGTCTAACCACAGGCTGTCAGTGTGATCGAGGCTTAAAGAAGTATCACGTGAAATTCTTGTTTCGTTGTAAATATTTGTTTTGTTAACACTTTATACTGCCGAGTGGGTTCGTAATGTTAGTCCTAAACTAACAATAAGTGTGCATAACTGAAAGCGACCCAAGCGCCCTGTTGTGGACCGCGTCCTCAATAAAGTTGAGGAAATACACAAATTGGAGAAGATCTGTAGGTATACTATATGGGTGGACTGTATCAGTAAATTTTTCTGTTGTATATCACCATCGATAGTGTTTTACAATATACAAATAAACCCGACTACTGAAAAATCACGCTTTTTCTCAGAATGTACTGTTTTGTCAGACTAAGTGGCATATGACCACGGCTATCCTTGATATTTTCTCGTTTAACACTTTTAGAGCGTGATTTTTCCGTAGTCGGGTTTTAGTTTTAAATTATATTTTTTATTTATATTATTTTGGGGCAAGTAATAGGTAAGTATAATTTATACACATTTAAAATATACTAATTAAGCAGCCCTTTCAGTTGATACTAAACACGACATACTTATCTCAAACTTATTTTTTAACACAGTACTTTATAATTACCGTTAGAGGGCGCCACATTAGATTCAGTGACACATCATATAGCCTATAACCAGCGGACGACTAAGACGCTTCTAACGATATCTCATTTGTCCAGTTCTAATAGGTGACTGAGTAGCTATGAGGGAACAAATGAACCTACATACATACATCTATAGCCTGTCAAACTCATAACCCTCCTTTTACTTCGCTGTAGTCGGGTAAAAATAAACTTTGACTTTGTTGCTTTAATATAAATGTATATTAGAGCTTGTTGTTCTCTCTTTGAGTGAAGAACATCAAGCATCAAATAAATTAAGATCTAAGATCTAAGAATAGATTAATCTTCATCACTTAAACTGTTTTTAAAATATAGATGTTTATTGTGTCGCCGAATAATTTCATATTTCCCGTTCTATCCTACATATTTGTAACAATTAATATGTTTCAGTCCGCGTCCAGTACATATTTTGTTCTATTTCTTTTTTAACGACCGTCATCCAAGCTTTAATCCCAGTTGTATCCAAAATATCCATTTGGGCTTCCTTCTCCTATTAAAAAACATAATATAAACTAAAAGTTTTCGTCCCACACTTTAATTTTTTTTTGTTATCAAGGACTATGCAGCAAAATCGCAAAAATATACATTCCTTTAAAATTATCAACGGGGAGACGGAAAATGTCAAGTAGTTGATCATTTATCCGCCCCACCCTCTTCACTAAAAAGTACTAATAAGGGAAGTGTCATACGCCAAAGTGACAGCAGGAAATTAATTCGTACCCTCCTGTTTATTCAAGTTATTTTGCGGTTTTGACAATTTGACACTAGTCTTTTGACGACTGACTTTGAGGGAAAAAGCAACCTGTTACACTGTATATACGTTTAATATTCTTGCTGTTAAGAAAATGTAATAGTATTCGAGAAAATAATACTCTTGGTAATATTATTTAAACAGTTTATGACAGTTTTGGAAGGTTTCTTACTTTTTACGTCAAAATGTCAAACAAACTAATCTGAATAAAATTATGCATAGAGACAGCTTAAATACAACATCGGTAACGTTTTATCCCGGAAATAGGTTACTGTAGGTTGCGGCAACAGGATACGACGCGATATCAGGTGAACTGAACGTTTCTTTGGTGCCTTATTTGAATAAACGAGAAATATAGACGAGAAAAGAGAGAGAAAAACTTACACGAAGGTTATAAAGGCTCAATGAGTGTCGTAACCGTAAGGATTCTGAATGTTGTTTGCCCGGTATCCACATGGAGAAATCATTTGAGAGCTAAGAATAAATTACTGTAAATTCTATTCAACTAACTTTATCTTTGACTTCCTGAAGCACTGCACAAAAAAGAAGTTAAAACTGGCTGAGATAACACTCGATAGTGACCATACAACCATTACGACGCTGCATTGATGGCGCTGCTCGATAGAGTTTTACACGGAGTTATACGCTATTTACCAACACTACATAGAGTTTCCATTAAACATTCACAGGTCCAAACGCTCGCAAACTAAAAGCTAGTAAAGCTCTTTCGTATTCTTTTGTCGCCCGCTTCGCTAAAGATGGAAATGAATTTTTATACATACTTCTAACTACTCCAATTTACTTTTGATTAAATTTGTCGTTGGTCCCAAGAAACTTTCACTGCGCCTCGATGAATGTCTTATCCGATGTTTTTGTTTGACACGCATACTGTCATGCAAGTGTCATATTAGTAGGAGTGTGAATGAAATTAGATTAGATCTTGAGAATTTTATATTACCGCGATAGTTTTTTTAAAACTTATAGTGATTGAAATTAGTTACATACATCGACATCGACTATAAATTTGTGTCACTTTGATTTGTGTCACTTTAACATTGATTGGTAACATGTAATAGTAAATGTCAATAGAAAAATCAACCGCAGTAGCCTAGTGGTATGGGTAATATACTGCTGGGACGAGGTCTCGGGTTCGATCCCAGGTTTTACCATGCCACACACCAATGACTTGTTGATGCTTTTCGAAGTTATGTGTGTATTTATCGCAGGTTTATAAGTGTCCGGTTAATGGCAATAGGCTCGCCACCTATTACATTGGGACCTAAACATAAACTTTCGAAATGTGGGTGCTAGCACCTCTGCCTACCCCTTCGAGGATATAGGCGTGAGTTTATGTTATGTTATGTAGTAAATGTTACAAAATTCTTCTATGTAGGTAGTATAGTTACAAGTGCTGTGTGAATCGTATTGTCATAAAATTGAACATTCTCCAACATATTTCTTTAAAAAAGAAACAAAAAATAGATTATTTACTAATGAATGACTATTAATATTGTTGAAAGAATTCCAGGCTTAGCAACCTCCTGACTGATGCAATACTTGCGTTAAATATGACGAAATTATGCTGCGAGCTTGTCGCGTTAATTAATTATATACGATATAATAGGCAGACATGTAGATAGGTGTGTAGATATGTATGTGGGTAAGTAGGTATGAGGTTCCTTTTATATCTTCAGGGATGTAGCTTCCTCTCGATTATGGGGGTTCCATTAAAATAAAAGCATATTATGGAAAAGACGCTTAGGTGAGTAAATCCTCCAAAGTACATGCTTTAGCTGCAATCTGCACGTCTAGATATTTCGCAATTTATTGCATTAAAACTAATATTGAATATTACTATATTATTGTGAAAATAAGGTGAAAATAAGGTAGGATTACTATCCTACCTTATTTTCACCTGACCAAAACTCACAATAAGATATAGAAATCTTGAATAATATGGAATAGAGATATTGAAATCGAACTGACTACAACCTTCCTAAATTACTGGGAAACCTAATATCTAGTTATGATATAAAAACGTATGTACAAAAAATTACGAAAGGTATATTTTATGCTTCTGTTAACATTGCACTCCGAGTAAAATAACTATTTTTAAACTATCGCGGTGTGAATTCCCAGTCAAGTCGTGACGTCGGGTGCTGCAACGTATCCGAAACGACGGCAAAAAAGTTCCATGATTTAATCGCGAAAAGTCCCGAACCGTTATTCCTCTGTCGCACCATTAAGGCCTGGAATTCATTACCAGCTCACGTGTTTCCGTCTTCCTACAGTCCCGGGTCCTTTAAGCGGGGCGTGAAAAAGCATATTATGATGAGGCCGTCAAGCTGAATGTCACCATTGTCACACGATATGTGTAAGTAATGGTGACCCTCTTTTCTGGGACTTTGCCTTCAGCTTACCATCAGGCAAGGCGAAGTCTAATTGACGTGTCCTATACCTATATAAAAAAAAAAACCTAATTATAAAATAACCATCACATGCAAACAGAGGGACCAGAGTGGATGTAAACTAATTATTATAATTCATACACAATACTCCCAAATACGATATTTATCGCGAAATATCACTTTTTTTTTTTTTTTTTTTTTTTTTTATTTAACTATCAGAATACATATATAACAAAAAAATAGACTTAATGTGCCTCTAAAACTACTGGAGCTTGTGTGCGACACATGCGATTCTCTCTTCAGTATAAAAACATTACAATCTTATAAATAAAAAAGGAGAAACCACTATCACAATACACTGTTTTTTTTTTAAATTCTAACATAATTTCATTAACTACCACTGGAACTAAGTTCACAAAGAATAATTTGAATTGCAAACGAGGCTAATGATTTTCGTTTTGATTCGCTACTGACGACGAATACGAAAGTACGTAACGATTGCCTTATTAGAATTGTGATTACATTCGGAATTTAGTAGCTTAGTAAGTATTTAAATTACTACTACATCTGTACCGTGGTTGATGTCTTGTCTACAAAATGGGTATATAGTATACTCAACTTGTAACTAACCTATGTATGTAATGAAATTTTGGACATTGAGTTTATTATGCAAGACATCTGATAAACAACAACGACTATGCAGCACATGCATTACTTGTTAATTTTTTTTTTTATTTAACTATCAGAATACATATATAACAAAAAAATAGACTTAATGTGCCTCTAAAGCTACTGGAGCTTGTGTGCGACACATGCGATTCTCTCTTCAGTATAAAAACATTACAATCTTATAAATAAAAAAGGAGAAACCACTATCACAATACACTGGTTTTTTTTTAAATTCTAACATAATTTCATTAACTACCACTGGAACTAAGTTCACAAAGAATAATTTGAATTGCAAACGAGGCTAATGATTTTCGTTTTGATTCGCTACTGACGACGAATACGAAAGTACGTAACGATTGCCTTATTAGAATTGTGATTACATTCGGAATTTAGTAGCTTAGTAAGTATTTAAATTACTACTACATCTGTACCGTGGTTGATGTCTTGTCTACAAAATGGGTATATAGTATACTCAACTTGTAACTAACCTATGTATGTAATGAAATTTTGGACATTGAGTTTATTATGCAAGACATCTGATAAACAACAACGACTATGCAGCACATGCATTACTTGTTAAACTTCGATACGGTTAAATGAGACCATTGAGAAGCCGCAATGAATTACGTGAATCCGCTGTATACGTCAGCAGCTGTCGTATAGGGTTGGCTTCAGAATCATACCTTTAACCTGGAAATAATTAAAGGGTATATTTGGTTGGTTTTAGCTAATAAATTATATATTCGCACAACATGTGAGATCAAGAAAGTAAAGATTTGATACTGTGGTCATGTTAATTTACCCGTTTAAAAATATAAGAAGAAAGAAAGAAGAAAGAAGAAGACTTTACTAAGTTTCCGTTTACCAATGTCTTATACATTTTTCAACAATTACATTTCTTAACTACAACACAAAATTTCTGGTACTGTCCTAAAATTTTATAATAATAATATTATATAAATTTTTAAATTTACACCAAAATACACAAATGAACATGGATTTTTATACTCACATAATAATGTACAATGGGCGGCCTATTGCAAAAAAAAAAAACATTTATCCACATTTAGGAACTTCTGAATAAAGAATGTTCCACTTACCATTTTACTGATCATTTCTATGGAAAGTGGGGAAAATATTGCGACAATAGTATCTCAATTTCCTAGCAAATTATTTCCGAAGTCAAACCAGCTAAACTTTCATAATTAATATTTTCAAAAGAGAAGCGTAATTTGGAACCGGCGACTTAGTGAAATTTGCGTTAATCCAATGAGCCCAGGTCCCAAGTTAGAAGATTAAATTGGAGATATAATCGAAAACTCCAAAGAAAGAACACCCATCTAAATTAATCAGGTGACTTACCGCGCCAAAGCTGGTCTCGCACCTCTGGAAATATAATTTGTAAATAATACCGCCATTGTTTACAACCAAGTGCCCGTTCCGGATTAGGGACAGTTATTATAATGTTCATCTTTAAGATAGCTATACGAGTATAATTAACTTTTTTTGTAAATTTGTAGTAACTGGGTTCGTTAATGACTCAGCTCCAACAAAATGAATTAATATTATTTGAGCTCCCTTAATAAGAAGGTATAATAGCAATGTCAGATACAATATTCTAGAATACTGTAGTCTTTTTATAGTATCACTTCTGTGTTCGTCTGTCTGTTTCGTTGAAATCAAGATGTAATAACATAACATAAACTAACACCTATATCCCCGAAGGGGTAGGCAGAGGTGCTAGCACCCACATTTCGCCAGTTTATGTTTAGGCCCCAATGTAACAGGTGGCCAGCCTATTGCCATTAACCGGGCACTTATAAACATGCGATAATACACACATAACTTCGAAAAGCATCGAAAAGTCATTAGTGTGTGCCATGGTAAAACCTGGGATCGAACCTGAGGCCTCGTCTCAGGAATCCATTACCCATACCACTAGGTTACCGCGGTTGATAAGATGTAATGATAATAATAAAGTATCTAATAAATAATAAGGTGACTATCTTTCCTGAGACTCTGCCTTTAGCTTACCGTCAGGCGAGGTGAAGTCAAATTGACGTGTCCTAGATTTATAAAAATGCTTAGTGGAATGAAAAGGGACTCTTTTGTCCGCACTTAGCCTCCTTTCTTGGGCCATTGTGCGTGCAGTAAATCCGTAAGTATGCATCAAATGTTGTAATGCATCAAATGTTGTTGGTTCAAATGCTGTACTAAAGCTTGCATAAACAAAATTTCTAATTTACCCATTATATTTTCTGTATTTTTAATGATCTACAAACATGTGTTTAAATTCGTAAAAAGTGTAATAGCTTTGTGTAATGTAACCTAATTTACTTGTTAACCTCTAGGATTTAATTTACACTGGAGATGTTACTTGTAATGTTTATTATCATTCAATAAAGACTTTGAAAAATCAATCAATCAATGCCGTAAGTGTAATATGGTCTTATTCTTAGACCATCTTCATTGATTGAAACATAATTGAATTACTTGACTTGATTACTGATATTGCTTTAAGTGCTATTCTGGTACAAGTATCAAAAATTAGCAAGTTCATACTAGATTTGACTGGGTAGGAAAATATACACGAGTAGTGAAGCCGAGTGTTGCTGTACGTCGAAAAGGGACTCCTTAAACCTGCACCCTGACCATGAATCTCGGAATCTACTCAGGGTTTCTCTCTATTCCACACGATGAACCCGGTGCCCGCATGTTAAGTCCATGGAAATCTAAGAAGCTCTCTATAATTCCCTCCTAGTGAAATTATATACTAATTCCACTAAGACAGAATTGTTAAGGATTTTTTCTGGAACTCAAAAATACATGATTGTAATAGGTAATAGGAGTTCTTTGTAGTAATATAGGTGTGCTTGTTTGTATTGGTGTTTCAATCGAATTGTCAAGACTGGATTGGATTCTAAATTATCCTTTACACTTTATGAACAAAATTATCCCTAATTTTACCCAAAACAATGCTTATACTGCAGTGGTTATCTGATTATGTACATTCATAATCAGATAATAACTGCAATCTGTATTTCTCAGTTATTTTAGAAAATAATTTCATCATTATTTGAGAGACCTAAATCTAAATCTATTTTTCAGTAGCAGTTTTAGTAAGAGTTTCTTTTTATCTTTATTTACCTTATGTGAGTGCTTGATTACACAGCTGTTGTAACAGAAATGACATGAAAAAAATGAAGTTTCGTTATTTTAATTTTTTTTATATGTAGAACACGTTAATTAGACTTCGCCTTGCCTGATGGTAAGCTGAAGGCAAAGTCTCAGAAAAGAGGGTCACCATTACTTACACATACCATGTGACAATGGTGACACTCAGCTTGACGGCCTCATCTATCATGTTCCTGTTATTACTAATATCTTGGTTATGAAAACTGCGATAGCCTTGTGGTATGGGTAATGAACTGCTAAGACGAGGTCTCGGGTTCGACCCCAGGTTTTACCATGGTAAATCGAAGTCATTGGTGTGTGCCATGGCACACACCAATGACTTCGATGCTTTTCGAAGTTAAGTGTGTATTTATTGCTGGTTTATAAGTGCCCGGTTAATGGCAATAGGCTCGCCACCATAAACTGGCGAAATGTGGGTGCTAGCACCTCTGCCTACCCCTTTGGGGATATAGGTGTGAGTTTATGTTATGTTATGTTAAATTTGTATTTACCTTATTTTTATGAATACTCTCACCTGTATATCCTTGTAAGGGAAGGCAAGGATAGAAACCAACACCCACATTTCATCAATGTTCGATCCCAAGTGTAGTTTGTAGTGCGCCGACTCGAACATGTTCCTTTCAAGTTCTTGAACTTGTAATAGAATTTTTCTATCTTAATCTTTCTATCTTTGTTTTTATCTTAATCGATTTGTAAAAGAACATTTAAATAACGCCTTCTTTTTGGAATCAATTTACGATCCACACTTGAGTCACGAACCTTTGTTATTCTCATAACCACTTTGTTTTTTTTAATTATAAGTTATGATATCACTCTTTACTCACCTTACAAAGTATACACGTGAGGCTGGTGCCAGTAATCACTCCATCTCCTAAAACCATTTGTAAGACAAACATTTTGAATGAAAGTTGTTGAAGCTTTGCCTAAACAAAGTTGAGCTTGGGACACACAGGAAATATCAGCACAAATGTTATGGTAACGCGGTTAAACTTTGTAAACAAAGGCGAACAGTGAAGCTCTCGGTCAAGTACCTACATTAAGCTGTGTTTAAACAAATTCACATTTTCCTCCTTCCACGGATCATCCACAGTTTAATTGTAAATTAATAAAGCATATTAGAAATAACAGACTAATCCTGAGTTTATAAGACTCCACCAAGATCTTAAAGTGCCCAACAAACCTTACGCCTCAGTGGGTTTGACTTTATTTCATCGTCCCTGTGTAAGACACGACGGTATTTCTGTCCAATTGAGACCACTACACGCCCTACAGAATACCGCGGCCATAATAACCTCGTGTTGTGTTCCCGGCGGCGAGTAGGGTGGCCAGAGCTCACTGGAGAGTTTTTGTGCTGTTAGTGGGAAGACCAAATGCTTGTCCTGCTTTGTCATTTACACTGTCGGCACAGAAACTCTGTGCTTACAGGGTTGGCAGCGCGAGTGCGACTCCTTTGGTGTTGCACATCCATAGGCCACGGTAACCACTTTCCGTCAGGTAGGCCGTGTGCTTGTCTGTCAATCAAGAGGTATAAATAAAAAAATAAAAAATGTTGACATTCCTCCCGTTGATCGGCAGGTGTATGAGTTTACTAGAAGCAAGTGACTTGGCCTGCAAAGTTGACATATATGGTGAAATATAATGTATGTAATAAATGTTTGCTATGGTTTATGACAATTATGACCCAACTGATGCATTTAGGTTTGAAAATAAAAACGATGAAGTATTCTCTATACTCGTAGAATTTCAGGTCTAGAATGTCATCTATCGTTCTCAAATTTTCGTTCAACAAGGTATTAGTTCTTCTTCTTGAACTAAATTTGAGTCACTAGTGTAATCTTTGGGACGTGAACCGCTTAAACTCTCACTAAAGTACAATCCAGATTAGATTACATTGAGTAAATTCCCTAACTTCCTATTCATTGGAGTTTTCTTCTAAAGGACATCGTATAACATATGAATTAGGATTAGATATAAATGATACGGTTAGAATTGCTCAAAACAATACCTAGTGTTGTTAGATTTAAAATACCCAAGCTAATTTGAAAAAATGCTGTGTAGCGGCCACAAAATAATCTCTAAATTACTCTACCCAACACGTCATCGTCACTTTTACTTTTTATTTTGGTATAAACTTTACAACCTAATAACTTAAGTTCTTCTGGTTTCGGTGTGATAAGAATGAACCAAATAACAGACAAGCATGTTTTAGGAAGACGGAAAGTTGCCGGCGAATGAAAAGTTAAGAAGTGAGCTACTTTTCAGCTAAAGAAATAACTATGAGAAGACATATGAGAGTAATATATCTTCTTATAGTTATTCATAGAAAGGTTCATAATATGACGTATGATGGGTTTAGAAGGAGAACTGCTGTGAAGAAAAGTTGAAAAAAAATGGGTTGAAGAGGACAGGGCAAGAAATGGAGCGACATAAATATCACTACTAACACAAATAATTGGAAAAAAAAGCAAACAAATGATGAATATAGATATTGTATTATAATTTGAAATGCGAATCTATTTAAATTTTAAATAAATATTGAAAATTTTAAACACAAAATGTAAAGAATCATAAACCAAAATTGGTTTACTTATCTAGTTTGACGTGAGTTACCTCAATCAATGCTTCGATCCGACCTCCTATTTAACGTCAAACGTCTAGTTACCAAACTCGAGTCAACATCTAAACTAATGAACGACGCTTTACGTCTCTTTGTCCGAACTTTAACCACAGTTAAACATTGTGCCAATCAAATTTAAACTTGTTGAGAGTTTCATTTAAGTTTTACTATATTCGCGTAATACCTACTGGAACAAAGAGTGAACTTGCCCTCTTAACAATTCATTACATTTTTGGGAAGACAATTTCCATCTCCATTGACTCAATATTCAACTCAGAGAAGATTGGCAGCAAAATCAAAGTCACAAGTCGATTTTCTGTTTAGATTTAAATAAAGGAAAAATACTGGTACACTGCGAGTCAAACGTGTGCACTGAGATGAATTCTTTATAAAACTATACAAATAAATAAAATTGGATTGTATGCATGTAACTTTAAAGGAACAACTTTTAATAATAATGAAATATGCAATCGCATATGAATGTATACACGATACCTAAACACCTCAACAAAGTCTAGGGAACAAGATGACCCCAATTATTTTTTTTCGTGTAAATCTTGTTTTGCAAATAACTGGCAGCAAATAAATAAAAATAGAATAAAATAGATTACAGAGTTGTTCGAAATTTAAAAATAAATTTAAATAAGTAATGATTTTCGAATATGGAGGGAAAACTTTTAAAAGTGTTTGATTGTGCAGTTTCACTGAGGCAAAATAAAAATTATTTTTTTTTATTGTAAAAAACGTTTATTATCAATAATACGTCTTTTACGTATGGTTTGTACATTTTTGTGACTGTAGTCATCATGTCACGTCGTCATTTAAGTCGCGAAGAGATGTTAAGGGCTGTTGGTATGCTGCAAGCTGGACGAACTCAACGCGACGTAGCGGATGCTGTCAACACCCAACCAAGCGTAATTTGCAGATTATGGGCACGCTACAGGTCTACAGGGGATGTTGCCGAACGTCACAGGGGACGAAATAGGGTTACTACCCCGCGACAAGATCGTTTCTTGCAAAATTCCGCAAGGCGGCAACCCACGATTACTGCTCGTCAGTTGGTCGCAGGCCTCCAGTCTCAGCATCAAATGGTTATTATCAAACTGTCAGAAGAAGACTACACAAAGCCAATCTTTATGCTCGCAGACCGCTTAGGGTTCCAGCTCTTCGACGTGGAAATCGAGGTCGTCGCTTATTGTGGGCTAACGCACATTTACAGTGGACCGACCATCAATGGGCACGGGTTCTGTTTTCCGACGAATCTTGCTTCGGTTTTCATCCTGATTCGAGAAGAGTGCGTATATGGCGAGTTCCTGAACGTCGGAGTCGTCTCCAGAATCCGCAAGAAGTTCATCCTTACCAAGGTGGAACAATCATGGTATGGGCTGGAATTCGCCTTGGTGGAAGGACCGACCTCGTTTGGATACGGGGCAATTTGAATGCAAACCAATACATTCAGGAGGTTATACACCCCATGGTAATCCCTCATCGACAGCAGTTCGGTCAAGATTTTTTGTTCATGCAAGATAATGCACGGTCACACACCGCGAGGGTAGTGGTCAATGCGTTAAGCGAGCACAATATGACGACGTTGGAATGGCCTGCTCAGTCTGCCGACCTCAATCCCATAGAGCATGCCTGGGATTTGCTTGGGAGAAGAGCTTTCAGTGATTCTTTGGAAAATCTGAACACTGAAGAACAACTTTTTTTACACCTTCGCAGTGTATGGAGCCATATTCCACAGACGATGATTGACAATCTCATACTAAGTATGCCACGCTGTTGTCGAGCTGTTGCTAATGCTTTAGGAGGTCCTACAGATTATTAAAAACGTTTAAAGTACGGTTAATTACTGTATTTCTTACTACCTCGTTATTTTTGTGCCTAATCATAGAGGGTTGTAATACTCAATATTGGAACTATTCAATTCTTTCTTAAAAAAAAAAAAAATTTGGTATGAAAATGTTTTTATTAAAATTAAAATTAAAAACGGTATAAAAATACCCTTCTATTGATATAAAACACTCACTATTACAAGAAAGGGTTTTTAAATAAAAACTAGAAATGTCCTTGTTCCCTAGACTTTGTTGATGTGTGTATAACTAAAAAAGCAATTATTCGTTTATTATCTTTCTATCTAACTATCTATCTGGCTTTCTGTCTGTCTATCTATCTGTCTGTCTGTCTGTTTGTAACGGGTAATCTCCGAAGTCGTGGACACAGCTAGTCTATAATATAACTTGCAGCAAACTGAAACGAAAATGATAATTCATTTCGTGTGTATGTAATTAATTACAAACTTATAACTTATCTACAACTAAAATTTATCTCTGCTTTCTTTACCTTTAATAGAAACTTAAGCAATTTCACAATAGAAACGACCAACAAATCTTATTTGCAAGTTATGTCACGTAAATAAGTAATATTATACATTTACTAATTGTCAATAAAGTTTACAAGAATATTACTATCAAAGCCAGATACGTGATATAACACGCTGAAGTTGAAAGGTACTTGTAAGTTATAGACTTCTGAACACAGATAGTGGGCATGAAGTTGAGGTCATAGCTTTAAGTAGTTCGTAGTTCTCCTAGTAAATTTACCACGGTTAGGTTGTTGGTAGATTAGTTCTAAGTCTTCATTGCTCTTATGCCTCTTGTGAAATGCTCGAATCTTTCTGTGTGCTCTATTTTGATAAAAAAAAACCAAAAGATACAGAATTGAATGAGTCTGCGTCATGACTCATGCCATTTCATTTGATTTTTTGGATTTAAATAGTTTACAATACATGTGTCTCAAAAATTCTACCCCCTTGGCGTCGTTGGTTTCATTAGTAAGTAAGTTCAGTAGTAAGGTAACTTCAATTATATTTTTTGTTTAGGTAGTTTTAACAGGAATATTGCCGGTAATAGGGCAATCTCCCGCCGAGGCGGACGGGGCCTTCTAAAAACCGTACATGACCCAAGTCATTAGAAGGTACTTAAAGGTCGGTAGCATGAGTGTGACTCCCTTGGTATTACACACGTCAATCGGTCACGGTAGCCTAAGTTGTATAAAAAAAAGTGTAAACGTACACCCCGGTAATAAAAAAAACATTAAGACTCGAGATGGAGTGCTGTTTTAGTCTGTTTGAGTCCGATATAACTACCACCGATGACCGGTGGTAGTGGTACCCATCCATGGGTATTTCCGTATGATAGAAAAGGTCTGTAGTATAAATACACCTACACAACCTTTTAAGTTATTTACTACTTTCCCAGGTAAAAACATCTGGTAGGCCTAAATTCTATAAAGTATAAATATTTTCAAAGTTTGATCGCCATTTGATCGCCATATAAAAGCTTTAGCTCCACTGCAGGAGTTACCTAGCAGGGATTAAACACCCGTCGTTACAAAGAAGCTTACTTCGTTCGCTGTGACGCACGTCTGAATTATCCGATTTACAGTTTGATGTGGGTACTCTTACTTCCGTTTTGTTAAGGGTTAAGGAGGAAATAATGAAAGTTCTATGTGTTTATAAATGTTTTAAGGTAAATATGCTGACTACTTTACAACGTATGAAGGACCGAATGTAAAGAAGAATGGGACTATTCACTCTATGAACACCTTTACTTTTACTTACATATTAAGTCTTTGTACACCCTCGTATGATATTTATTGCCTTACCTTGCAAATAAATATCAGTATAGATAAGTACAGAATAGAATAGAATAGAATCGTTTTATTTGTTCAAAACATGTGTATACATACAAAAGCATGCAATAGGTTAGTAATAGTTTATATAGTCCAGTCATGTTTTGCCCCATATAGCGGCGTACAAATATATGCGTAAGGAGACGCTTAGTCATAAGATGCACATTAATTGCTTTCAATTTTCACTAACAGTTCAATAATCATTATGTAATGTAATGTCAAATGGATTCAAAAATACAGTAGAAATGTCAATATCTTATCAATAATCATGTCAAATAGATTAAAATACAATAGAAAATGTACTACATTCTCAATTTTTAGACCATAATCTCATAAATTAATAATAGCTTCGAACCGTTACTAACAGCCTCTGTGGCATGGTGTTAGTGAACGCGGCCGCTACGTAGGAGACGCGGGTTTGATCCTCGCTCACTGCAAATATTTGTACGCATGATATTTGCATTGGTCTGGTCGTGTTTCGGAGATTACGTTAAGCCTTCGGTCCCGGTTGATATACGAATATTGCTGTTCGTTACTGGTAGTTGGCGCCCTAATATGCTTTGATATCGTCTTTGGGGTGTGGAGGTCTGATGACAGTCGCTTCACGGAAAATTTCGAAGTTCAGCCAAATCCGCTGTTAGTTTGGTTAAGCGGACCCCAGACTCTGAGGAGTGAAAGCTTCGGATGTGACTGCGATTAACGCTACGATGAAGAGAGTTTCGAACCGTTATAGTAATTCTAAGAAAGTTGTAATCTATTACGATTTTGGATCTAACAATAAAGCGTTAATTTTCTACAAAGTTAAGTAACTAACCTACAATCGCCCGGTAGTATTAAGAGTATGCCTGATTCATTTGATAATTCATTTACATGCCAGATAAAGTAATAAAATTACACTATAAAATATATTATATAAAAAAATAACACCCTGTTTCGAAAGAAGTTGAAAATTAATTTTACAACAAATTTTTGCCGTCATATAACACAAAAAAGAAGCTAAGTTACTGACTAAAGGTAAAACACCAGAATCACTGCTGTCTACTCCAGTAATAATGGTTCTATGTATAATATACGAACCACGCACGACAGATGCACGTAAAGCGAAGGGTCGTATATACGATACGTAAAATGTGCGACCCATTTGTCGTTACTTGTTCATAATAAAATATTAAATTCAGCTTTGGTGTTTGACAATGAAGCACTTAAAGTTTTTTGTTGCTAGGTAAGCATTCACGGTCATTTACATAATCCATTCGGCACTCTGTGAGTGGCTATTTATATAGAAAACCTCTGTGCTGGACCTGGTTGACACTATACCGGTGAATAAATTTAGATTTCAGGGATTTTCTTTTCGATGAATGACCTCCGCCCCCCATGAGCGCGGGCCTGGGGGTGACGGGTGGAGCCATCTGTCACCCTGGCAGAAGCAGGCCGCGGCGGCGGTGCACTTTGCGTGCCTCCCCGTTTCCGGGGACGTGTTGGGGACTCTGTGGTGCCCACACCCGAGGAGAGGGCCAAATCGAGAGAGATGGCCCCTGGGTCGGCCGGGGTGCGAGGGATATGCCTGTCAACCTCACCTTCGGCAAACAAAAACGACCCACAGGCGTCGTGCGTTTTAGTCGGTTCGAGTCCGACATAACCTCTCCCACCGGCTCTGGTGGTGGGGGTATCCGTGGGGATTTTACTCACGTAGTAAAAAGGGATTTCCTTTTATTTAATTTACTATGTTTATAAAAGTGATTTGATCCTTTTGATTGAAAATAACACCTGTATATTTATGGCATCAATGCCAATGATGCATAAATGATGCAGGTGTTATTTTTCAGTATTAAATATTGAATAAATATCTGAATTAAGAACCTTCGAAGTTTTTGACTTTTTTTAAACGATCGTAAACCAAACTAGCAAAGTCTAGACTAAGCTTATTGTCGTCAATGTTGGATCTGATGAAATAAAGAGATTCTTTACAATATCATAAAAGCGAACATTTCCGCACGCAGGCCACGTTGGGAATTGAATTAAACATAAAGATAACAATAACATTTATTTCTTTCACATTCAAATGAGGTAAACATGGCCTTCCCTTGTAATATCCCTTTGGTGCCTACTTAAGTTTTATCGTTACAAACAATGTTTTGTCCGGTACAATCAGTAGTTTAGATATTAGAAATCACTGATACGCGCTCTTTTGTTCTCAAGGACAACTATTAAACTATGTTTATGTTTCTATTTTTGGAGATGGGAAGTTTTTTATTTATTTTTGTTTTTAGCCCGATTATTGTACTTCGAACATTATTCTTATTTTATGATATAAAAAACAGCAATCATTTCTGCAAATAACAACGGCAAAAGGAAGCTTTTCCTATTTATTTTGAATTCGATTGCATTGTAGTTGCTAACTAGGTACCTATTACAAAATAATACCTTTTTTTTTTACGTGCGCGAAATCCCCACGGATACCTCCCCACCGGAGCCGGTGGAAGAGGTTATGTCGGACTCGAACCGACTAAAACGCACGCCGCCTGTGGGTCGTTTTGGTTGCTGAAGGTGAGGTTGACAGGCATATCCCTTGCACGCCGGCCGACCCAGGGCCATCTCTCACGATCTGGCCCTCTGCTCGGGTGCGTGGGGACTACAGAGTCCCCAACTCGTCCCCGGAAACGGGGAGGCACGCCAGGCGCGCCACCGCCGCGGCCTACAAAATAATACCTAGCAAGGTAGAGCATAACACTAATATATGCTACTTAATAAAAAAATATACCTAGACAAGATCCATAGGCACGCAATACTGCTTATTGCGTGCCTGTGGAACTTCTCTAGGTTACTGGTTCAGACTTCATAAAATCTTATGTACCTTGAAGTATTTCTTCGTTCCAGTAGTGAGTATTTTTTAATTCAATTTACTAAAAGGTCATATACATTCACGAACCCTAAAAATTTACATTTTCATTTACACCTCGTCGTAATCGTGTAAAAACATGATCAGCAAATGTTACAGATTTTGAAAGTGAAAATACTTACCTAAATAGGGTAGTCTTTATCTTTTAGCACCCAAGACCTCAGTAGTCGGTTAGTAGTCCGAATGAGGTCTTATTGAAACGTCAGCCAAGACAAATGGTCGGCGCAGTGGTGACACAATTGATATGAGGTAATTAGTGCGAGCTGCGACAGCCCACTAATTGAACGTCAAAAGTTGACAAATGTTTAAGTGTCTTCTTTCTTTTTGTGTTTCAGAATCTATCCCTTCTTGTAGAAAACTGAGCAATAGTAAATCTGCAGCTATAAAATATTTGTTAAGGCATTTTTTTTATTTCACTACCACTAACATTTCAATCTTCACCTACTTGTATTTTAAATTCATCTAAAAATGAAAGTAATCATTTTGAAATTTTAATCACACACAGAACCAAAATCTCTGAAAATTAAGGTGAGTATAAAAATATATTTTGTAGCCCACGTCTATACAGAATATGTAACGACCTATGAAATTAGAAACAATATTAAAAAGTTTAACGTAATATCATCCCACGTGCACAAACAAACGAAATAACTGAGAACACCAAACCTAATAAAATGAAATAACACTACTTTACTTATAAAAGAAGTTAAGTACTGCGTATATTGCAAAAAAATTCGGCTTTGTGAATTTTTGCCGCTATTCCCACAAGATCGTTGGTAATTACAGTCTTATCTCCTATGCGAATTTTCAGAACAGCTTTAAATAGAGACCATTTTCCCTGGTGGTTTTACTGAGTAGAGGGGGCTTCAGTTTAATTCTCAAAAACGTTAATGTTATAAAACGCATTACGCTTGTCTGGTATCAACAGGCCTTGTAACGATGTGGTGCTATAAAATTTAACTGTAAACACATGGCTATGGGAAGTGATTAAATATTATGAACTATTATGAATTTCGACGGCATTTAAGTATTTACGTCATTACACAGCTCCTCTACTACAGAAGCACGATCAGTGTGCAAGAGGGAACGAAGGAGGGATTTTATGTGTTGATGTTGAACAATGTTACGCCTTTTAAACTAAAATCAAACAAGAAAAGACTAAAACTTAAAAGTCGCATGTTTCAAGTATTTGTGCGTTCCTTGAAGGAAAAGGAAAGTGGCGTGTAGGGTCAGAGCTCACTAGAGAGTTTATGTCTTGTCAATGGGAAGACCAAAGGCTTGTCCTGCTTTGTCATTCGCACTGACAGCACAGAAACTCTATGTTCTTACAGGGTCGGCAGCACGAGTGTGTGACGCTCATAATGTTACACACGCCCAGAGGTCAAGGTAACCACTTTCCATCAGGTGGCCCGTAAATTGTATAAATAATATGTTATAAGATCCTGTTTATTTCATTAAAGTCTGCGTTAGAGCGTCGTTCATCAATGATAATGACTACCACCTTGCTGACGAGGCTGTCTTGGGCTCAAACGACCTTAGTAGGGTTTCATACATAGGCTAAAGGAAAACCTACCTACCTAAAATAAACCAAAATTCTAGATTCGAACAACGAATAATCCACTCAATCACTTTCATTGCCTGTCGAAAGTTAATGGGAGCTACGTAACGGAACTTCAATCTAAGATTTATTTGACAAAAATTGATTATTTTTAGTATAAGTTTCATACTTACATCCGTTCGTTTTGGTTAACTGATCACTGTTGAACACACGTTTGTCTTACTTTTTGTTGACTCATATACCTATGAAGATGGCAAATAAGACCATGATTTATGGCATCGAATGGATAAAGCAATACGAAATTGATTTATAACTTACTTGTTAATTTTATAGTTTCCTTTTAATGTACTGGAGAGTTGTTTTGCTGTTAGTGGGAAGACCAAAGGCTTGTCCTGATTGTGTCTTCTGCACAAACGGCACAGACTCTCCGTTCTTACAGGGTCGGTAGGATTGGTGTGACTTCTCTGGTGTCGCAGACTAGTTGTTAGACTTTTAAGTGCTCCAACTAACTATATCGACTGCCATAGATGTTCGTATGGCTTAATGTGCTCTCCGAGGCAAGAGATAGAACATGCTAAGTACTAGTAATGCATTACAAATGAGACGTATCGTAAGATTTTACTACATCTAGTCACTAACTTCTGAAATTTTGTGTTTGTTGTATATTTGTTCCATTTTTGACATTTCCTCTATAAAACTTTTTCTTTCAAAGTAATTTATTAGATTTGGATAAGTTTGATTCTTTTTAGTTTGGCATTCATTGCGTGAGTAAGACATAGATCGTGGTGCGAAACTGACAGTAACCCAAACTGACGTGGCTATTTTTTCACTTTCTATCATGCTGTTATTTATCCTGTTATATTTTTGTAATAATATTTGTAACTTGTCACACAATTACAATGATAACACAATAATAACAGACATATTGTTACTGCATTATCATTATACAAGTACCAATCTTGCATACAAAGCTTATACTTTGGAGCCCGGGGCCCACTCTCCCTATGCTCCAAATTCGATATACCTTTTACGAAAGTGACAGCTATCTGACACAGTTTTATAATCTAGTAAAGGATCATCTTTGACAAAATAACACATAGTTATAATGCCTCACCGAAAGTAGAACATATAAAAATTTAAACCTGACTACTGAAAAATCACGATCTAAAAAGTATTAAACAAGAAAATATCAAGGATATCCGTGGTCTTTTGCCACTTTTCCCTGTAATGTATTATTTTGTTATTCTATCTGGCATACGTATATGGCTATCTTTGATATTTTCTTGATTAATACTTTTAACATAGTACTTTATAACCGCTAGAGGGCGCCACATTTGATTCAGTGATATGACACATAGCCCATAACCAGCGGACGACCACGACGCTTCTAACGGTACTTACCTCATTTTTCCAGTTCTAATAAGCACGAGTAGTTGGGGAGCTATGAAGGAACACATGAACCTACATACATACATACATACATACAAAATACAGACTGTCAAAATCATAACCCTCCTTTGGCTTCGTCATAATCGGGTAAAAAGAAAACAAAGACTGTAAGTTCATAAAAAATAATATATTTATTATGTCTAACTACAAATGTGTGTTTATTTTATTAATTCTAACTCTGAAAGTAAGCTGATAAACGAGTAAGCTTGCTCCAACTGACGAAATGTAATTATTTTTACAACTTACATTACCGCACGGCTGCATTTCTTTTTTTCCGGATTAACGGATTTTTCCTCCCACGTCTCCGGCTAAATTATTTAAATTCTCATTAGTGGCAGCCCCTAGATATAAACAGAATAAATCTTATACAAAATTCTGTTTACTTAATCATTATGAATAATATTAGGGATAAAATGGTTTAAGGGTTATTTTGAAATAATTATGATTTGAATGTGTAATAGGCGAGTATTATGAAAATTCACGCCTGATCTCATCTAGGTGCTCTTCATGTGGGATTTAGAAATTAATTATTACCAGTTATTTTAAAGAACAATAAAAAGGTGTGAAGAAATGTGAGTACGCCAGAATTTCTCCAAACGTTTGCGAAATCTTACAATTTCTAATAGATGATTATGTCCTAATCCCTTGCATACTAACGCCGACTAAGTTCAACTTTTTTTTATATTCATATTTTAGTAAAGTCTCAGTGTTGTCCATGAATCTCGTCCTAAAAGGTTCGTACCAAGTCAGACAGTTTCTCAACAAGACTAATACATCGTCCTCCGAAGTAGCTAAACATGTTTCAAGTTACCGATCATCTTAGCTCTAAAACCTTTCTAAACTATGATAATCAGAACATGAAATGTATTAAACTTGCCCTCTGTAAATTATATAACTACTAATACATGAATTATTCCCGGCAGAGTAGAATTTGGACCACCCCATCTCTTGCCATGCAGTGTCGTACAAGGAGACTAAGGGATAGGGTTGTTTAACATCAGACATATATATACAGTCCAGACTCAGCCTCAGATGCATGGCTTGAGTCAACATTAGTGACCGGAACACGTCACCCCCTATTACGTGGGACCGAATTCAATGATTGGTGAAAAGTGGGTGTTAATTCACCTTTGCCTACCACTCCGGCGATAAAGGCATGATTTTAAGTACGTATGTATGTAAATGATTTGATTATGTATTTTATTGTCGACAACTTTTGAACGCAACTGTATACGGTTTGAATCCTTTTTAAGTTTTTGAGCAGAAGTATACAAAACAATGCTGTCTGATCATAAGATCAATACCAAAAGACAATGCCACGCTGTGTCTTAGTTACGGAGTTGGCGTGGAAGATGAAGAGTTAAAGATACTTGAGCGAATTAACTGCTTGAAGCTTAGCTTAGAAGCTTAGACCTTACGGTTGTGATCTACCTCAATTAACAGTAGATTCTAAGATCAAAACTCCGTAGCTTTGTGGTTGTTCTGGAAAGTATTAAATCACTTTGTACCGACAGTAGGCTTAATAATGTATTACTTTTGTAAGACGAACTTTTCAATTGAAGTATCTTCGTGATTATTCAGTTATTTGGCTTCAATGATATAATGTCGCAAGCAGGCAGGAAATCTTACAAAATAACCTTGTTTAGGGTCCCTACCCATTGGTATTAGTACACCAGAGTTCCACAAAGGCGTACTATAATGGAAGAAGTCTCTTTGTTGCGTTACCAGTGAAGTAAATTACTTTATTCCTTGACTGACTTTTAGACGAGGCTCTTCCGTGGGATATACTCGAGGAGTTAGGAGACCAGACGACAGTCACTCTGATTAATGATACATAAATGTAAAGAATGATAAGAAGCAAGTGGATTCTGGGCTTTGAGAAGAAAAACTCGAAAGCAATCAGGAACATATTATTTATGTTTCTGGGGTAACCCGCAAGGGTTTTTATTTATTTATTTATTAAATAAGTACAACCACATTAAATGTATCACACAATTCACACAATATTCAATTATTGGTAAAATCTCCGATACATATAACAATTACGATGTACATAAAATTCACAAAAATATCAGAACAGTGAGGCAAAACAATACATTAACTACGATCAGCAGTGCTAGTGCCAGTAGCAAAAACAAATTGTAATGCCGACAACAAATAAAACACAAACATGAAACCATAACTCTCAAGTAACCCAACCTTTTTGTCAACCATGTACATCATATACCTTATTGGTCATATTTGTGAATACTAATAATTAAATAAATCAATAAAAAAGTCAAAGTACAAAAAAGCAAATAATTCCAGACGACATTTGTAAGGTGATGATGTAACAATTGTGTTACCTTAAGTGCCTACACTCAAATAGCTTCGCAATATCATATTGCGTTACAGTTTGTTTATTTATTTGCGAGTTTCTTCCGAAGATATATTATTTGTACGGAGGACTCATATAAGTTTGTTCAAGGAACTGGGCTATATTGCTTAGGGTAGTGGTAAGAGTTTATCGCTTGCCAGATCACTCTATTAAAAATGTGTCATTGATTTTGTTACATAATAATTTTGTTAGGAGGTAGGACACGACGGTATTCCCGTCCGAATTGAGCAGTCCGACTGGGGAAGTACCTCCACCCTACAGAATACCACGGCTGTAATAACCTCGTGTTGTGTTCCCGGCGGTAAGTAGGGTAGCCAGAGCTCACTGGAGAGTTTTTGTGCTGTCAGTGGGAACACCAAAGGCTTGTCCTGATTTTGTGTTCTGCACTGAAGGCACGGAAAATCTCTGTTCTTACAGGGTTGGCAACACGGTTGTGACTCCACTGGTGTTACATACGTTCATAGGTCACGGTAACCACTTTCCATCAGGTGGGCCGTGTGCTTCTCTGCCACTTAAGTTGTATAAAAAAAAACATAACAAAATATACAGAATAAAATTACGAAACAAAGTGCAGAATACTATAAATCCGTAGTAAATCATAAGATTGTAATGTGGACTTGCTGAAAATAATGTATGTATGTATGTAGTTTTCTTTGTTCCCCTCTACAGGCCTAACGACTGGACAGATTTCGATGAACGGGATCTAAAATGAAAGGTATTTGTCTCTTGAGTGTCATAGGGTACATAAATTGTCAACAACAACTATTTCATCCAAATTTATCGAGTAGGGTATCAAAATGGAGAGAATTAGAAATATATATATATAAATATATAAATATAAACCCGTCAATTTTTTTTCGGTTTATGATTGGCAAATGGGTACCGCTTGCTATCAAATTTGTTTCGGTCTTTTAGACAGGAGTCGGATTTTTGACGATGTTTTAGACAGCAGTCAGAATTTTTTGCGTGTATTCAATGTAATCATTGATTACATTGAATTTGTACATTGTATTGCATACAATTCAAATTAATAAATATTTAATGCAAAAAAATCATATATACAAAACTCGTTATAAAATGACATTGGACCTCGTTGTACCTGTAATAAAAAATGGCATCTACTGATGTATTAGCACACTGCCGATTGAGAATCACTATGAAGATACCACGAGGCGAGGTCCTCAAACCGATCATATGTCACCAAAATCTGTTAAAAATATTGTTTTAGGCTATATTATGACATAATTATATATTTAGGGAAGCTACTCTACCATATCCTTTTGCTAAACGTAACCATAATTTATTTAAGCACCTGGCCATTCCAAGCAGATGTTCTAAGAAATTCAAATTCTTGCAACTGTTTCTTAAGCGCGTGGTTTTCAGTACACGTTCCCGTCACGCTGTCTTTTGTTTGTAACTAAGTTTAAAATAACTCAAGAGATGCATCTTAAACTAGGAAACAACGGGAGCATGATACATTTTATGTGTGGAATTTACGTTTTGGTTGAAGTTTCATATATAGGTATATTCATATTTTCACGACTGTAAATCCCCAAAGCAGTAGGCAGAGGTATATGAACATTCACATTTCGCCAACTATCATTTTCTTTCTCACATAATAATACTTTACGAGTTTCATACGCCTTAAAACAATAATTAGTTCTCCCTTCAATCAAATTAGCGACAATTAATGACCCCACGTAAATTGGGTCACTTTGCCTCGGGTGTCTCGCTACCTCACAATTTCTGGAATCTTCTCAACAAAATGTATAAAGACATTATATATTTATTTCATACAAGCATTTTAACTAAGGCAGAAATACGTATGTCACCTTGGAATTTTTGAGTAGATATGTTGACATGTTAGCCAATGTCTGCAGATTATCTCATGTAGAATGTGAATAAAAGGCAGTTGTGGCAATTTGAAGTAGTTTTGAGTTGGAAATTACAATATAATTTTGTCTGTCACACGCATGACCCAGAGCCTCACAAAGGCTCCCAAAACTAAGCGCAAACTTATTCCACAGTTTCAACAAGGCAAGCCTTCTACAGCTTTTAGTGTTCAAAAGGTACATAAAGATCATAAATGAGTTTGTGGGCGTAAACAATTAAAGTATTCATTTTAGTGCGATAAGTATCCATCTAATATCATTATTACAGGGTTAAACTTATTACACACACCAAGACCGTAACTATATCAGCACAAACAGAAATATATTCTGTGTACCCAGCGCCTACTTGACCTTTCTGTCACCGATCAACACTGTAACGTGGCAATTTCGTATCTGAAGCGAATATTTGCCCGCAATATTTTGCAGATTCGGATACGCTGCATGGAACACGAGTTTTTGAAGTCTAGGCTTTTTTTTTCCTTGAATAATGTGAATCCACTAATATTTAGACTATATGAAACGTTTCAACTTTCTCTTTTACATATTTTTTTACTATGTTAATTATCTTATAGATAAGTTTCTTATAGCCCTATTCCTGTAGATACAATTTCATAATAATAACACTATATCACCCGATAGTCAAACTAGGTTCCACGGAGTACGGAACAAAAACAGTTTCTAACAGAACGGCTGCGACACAACATCAATCTTGTCGATGTATTGCCTATATCTACACAGCCTGTCTCTTTGTTTGTAGCCATTAAGGTAGACAGTTCTTTTTGGAAAGCAGTACAGAGTCAGGAAAACGTTTCTAATTGGCCAATAGGCTTACCTTCTTCATGTGGAACAGAGCTAAACTTCGCCGTTCAGGATATTCAGGTCAGTATGAAGTCAACCTAAGGAGATTAGATCACGGTGGTAAAAACAAGAAGGTAACTGGATATACAACCGCTTTGAACAACTTTAAGTTACCTTAAATGGGTGAATAATAAAACAAAGCAGAATTTGGAATCCTTTTCGAGTTTAAAGCTGGTCTAGGTTTTATTTTAAAACAAATATCTCTTGGTAGAAAAGAAATTTGTGCCATTGTTTTTTAATCCATTAACTGTAACGTTGTAATCTTCATGCAAAATTTAACTGAGTTACCTTCACGTACGTGTCTAGGTGTCTAAGGGACTGGTCTGGAATTAATGAACTGGAATGATTTGGGATTTTCCGTATCAATAGTACCATTACGGCCCATAATTTTCATCAATCTAGCGTTATAGCAAAGTTTCGGCTGGCTTAAATTATCGAGTAGTAAGACGGGTACGTCAAAGTTTATATCTAGTTTGTGATGACTAACGATATGAATGAAAACTTTGCGTCATAGTGCATTCGCCCCAAGACCTTGCAATCTTGCAAAAATTTTGCAATATTGGCAAGCATTATTTTTGAATTTGTTAAAGATCATGAACTAACTGGCTCAGTGGTGTGTGCTACAAGATGATCCTCGCCACAGTTTTGGCACACATGCGATAGTTTGCTGAGCATCTCCCATTGATTTACCCGCATCATCCTTTTTTGCTGTAACCACTACGTAGCATGTCACGAGTTCATGACGATAAATACAAACTGCTGAAATTACTTTTATTTTTCGTGTCAGGAATTGGTATTTATTTAAGTAGCTTCAGCTACTTCACTTCAATCAATAAGCTAGTTGTTTATTTATTTGTTATCAAACAGCTCACTGAAGCTTATAACAACATGAAGACAAACATTGGTTCACGAAACAGGCACGTGTATTTATTTAATCAGGCTATCGATTAGCGAGGCTCAATAAGGAAAAATCAAGGCTCTATACTTGAGCGGCCGCTTGTTTATTTATTCCAAACGAGCGCCCCCGGAAATAAGTCTGGATGGAGTTTTATTCGATGAGGAGAAATGATAATACAGATATGACGATGCTTTGAAAATTTATTGGCGTCATACCTATTTGAAATGTTTTATAACTGACGCACCGATAAAGATAGATAATTTGCTGGGTTTAGGTTAAAAGTCTTAACAGATGAAAATAATATTTGCCTTTAATCTACCATCATCATCGTAGCGATGATCTCATCCTGCATTTCCGCCTCCACTTCATCCGGTCTTCAGCATCATTATGTGAACATTGGCATGCAAGTGATCTTTTCCGACGTCAAGCCAGCACCACGTCGATCTACCCCTCCTACCGGGGCTCTGGGGCAGCGGCATAGCCAAAATTTGTTTTATACATATTGCTAGACAGTGACTGCGAATTGTAGCCATACCAGCGAAATCTGCTCTCGTGTATCTGCTGCAATTTATCAAAAAAGATGGGCATGAAAGCTGCCACGAATACCAAAGTTATTCACACAAATATGATAATGTTTGTTTGTATTTTATTACTATATTTATTATTATTACTATATTTATTTGTATTTTATAACTTCTAGTCCTTAACTATTAAGCTAAAATAAAAACCGTAATATATAGATATAATACACAAACATAGTACAGTATATAGCGAAAGGCTAACCTAAAGTGACAAAGTAGTTATGAAATCAATTTTGGGGGGACATTTTGTGTAAGTCCAATCTGTTTACTTATTAGTCTATGAACCCAAAAGCGTGGGCAAAGATTAGTGTTTGTCGAGTTACGCGAAGCCCAAGATTAAGGCGACCCACGACGACGGCTGTTAGATACATTAACTGCGCCAACGAATCTAATTTTTAATGTTTACACTACAAATATAATATATACGAGTACTTTTAGAATAAGGAAATTTTATTTTTTGCAGCATTTTTAACGTTACAAGTTTGTTACAATTATTGAGATTAGCAACTTATTTGTGTTCCTAATATAAGAAATATGAGCATCCACAATAGGATAAATATTTGTAGTCTACACCGCAATATACACGATACTATGCCAATATTTGTTCGAACCAATTATTCCACCGCACAATTACTTACTCTACCAATATGTGTTCAATCTAATCGTCTTTATTAGATATAGGTTAAGATATTAGAAGAAAATGTATTACACTATCTTTATTAATTAAGTTCAAGTAACACTATGTAAGTCAAGATTAATGTTTCTACATTTACAGCTAAATCTAGACTTTACGTATTGCTTAAAGTCTAGGAGAGAAAAAAGACAAAAACCTCACGGCCATTTATTTACAACCACCAGTAAAAGTAAACTTCTTCTTCTCGTGTCAATGGTTTTTTTTTTTTTTTTTTTTTATACCACTTAGTTGGCAGACAAGCACACGGCCCACCTGATGGAAAGTAGTTACCGTGGCCTATGGACGTCTGTAACACCAGAGGAGTCACAGTCGCGCTGCCAACCCTGTAAGTACAGAGTTTCTGTGCCGTCAGTAGAAGACAAATCAGGACAAGCCTTTAGTCTTCCCACTGACGGCACAAATTCTCCAATGGTACACTATTGGTGCTAAATTATTCCCGAATAAAATTGTGCCATCTCAACTGCGCTATCAGTGGCTTTATTCAATTCCTCTTTAGTGCAGGAGGTAGGACACAAGGGACACGAGGCCAAGTTCACCATGAACTGCACTGGTCTCGCATTCCCCACCTGCATAGATTTCACGAGAAGAAGAAGTAGACTGCCATACTGTTACTAATGTAGCACGCATGATCGTCATTTGTTATATACGTGGGGCGCACTATAAGTTTCCGGAATGAATATGAAAAAATACTATTAAAGGTACAAAATTAATTTATTGTTTTTCAAAATAATCTCCCTTGGCGTCTATGCACTTTTTCATTCGATCAAACCAGTTTTGAAAACTTTTGTGCCACTCCTCTGTGGTGACCTCTGAAACGTGTTTTTCATACTCCTTGACAGCCTCTTCTGGTGATGAAAATCGTTGGCCGCGTAATTGGTTCAAAATTTTTGGGAACAGATAAAAGTCACAAGGTGCCAGGTCGGGACTGTATGCAGGATGACTCATGAGTTCTACATTTTTCGCCTTCAAAAAGTCGTTTGTCTGTCTGGCCGTGTGAGAACTAGCATTGTCGTGGTGCAGGATGATACGGCGTTTACGGTTATTTTTACGGAGTTCGTCAATAAATTCCGGCAAACAAATGGTCGTGTACCAGTCACTATTCACAGTACGACGATTTTCTAAAGCAACAGTAGCCACGTGTCCAGTTTTATTAAAAAAAGAAGCAATCATCCGCTTAGATGCACTTTTCACGCGCGCCACTTTGGTTGGTTTCGGCTCATCTTGAAAGACCCATACGCTCGATTGCTGCTTTGTTTTGGGATCGTAGCAATAAATCCATGTTTCGTCACCTGTTACTATGTCCCACACCAAATTTGACGCACCTTCGTTGAATCTGGTAAGCATGACACTGCACCAAGTGACGCGGTCCGTTTTTTGATCCTCGGTCAAGTTATGTGGGATCCACCGCGAGCACAGCTTTCTCACACCCAAATGTTTGTGTAGGATTGATTGTATTTGACTCATGCCTATTTCTAAGGATGCGCGAATTTCATGGTAGGTCACATGTCTGTCTGTTTATTTTGTTGTGTGGTGTGTGTTTTGTTTGGTCACAGCGGTGGACTGCCGACCATCGCGAGATTCGTCACTGAGATTGATACGACCACGCTTGAATTCTGCAAACCAGCTATAAACAGTCCTCTTGCATGGAGCTTCATCGCCAAAAGCTGTTTCAAGCCGAGCGATGCTCTGTTGAGCCGTCAAATTACACTTAAAATCGTAGAAAATCATACTACTGTTACGACAGCCGTCGATATCTCGAAAACTAATAATCAAATCTTCAAGAAATAAAAACGCATTGTTAGTGACGAGGTACTCTACCGAATGGCATAGAAAAATCTGGAATCGGTTCATATCAGTGATCACTTAGATTAAGTAATAATAAAACTGAATTTAAGATTTTTCACACCAATTAGGTGGCAGACAAGCACACGGTCTACTTGATGGAAAGCGGTTACCGTGGTCAATGGACGTGTGCAACACCAGGAGAGTGACACTCGCGCTTCCGTGCCAACCCCTGTAAGCACAGAAGTTTCTGTGCCATCAGTGTAGAAAACAAATAAGGACATGCTTTTGGCCTTCCTACTGACAGCACAAAAACTCTCCAGTGAGCTCTGGCTACCCTACTCACCACGAATACAACTCGAGGTTATTACGGCAGTGGTATTCTGTAAGTACTTCCCCAGTCAGACTGCTCAATTGGACGGAAATACTGTCGTGTGGTATTGGTTCATGTTCGTCTTTTCTGCGTGCCAAATTCATCGAACTCAAATAACACATGTTGTGTGGATGATTCTGACGTTAAGACCTTCTGCAAACTAACAGACTGAGACAAATTGTCCGCACACCTTATAAAAACTGTTAAGACTAAAAATTGAAAAAGGAAATGGATCATTCTTAGAATTATATTTTGTTAACAAAACATAACTTACAACAATGTTCAATTAATTTTTGAAAGCAGTTTAAATGTTTACAGCTACGAAAAAAATATTAAGGGCACAGTTACGGTCCGTTCCGTAGAGCAAATTTTCGTGCAAATGTCCGGATAATGATACCGTTCGTAACTATTCTTTAAATCTTTTTCAGTGCTACCGTACCTTTAGCATTCCCTCGGTACTAAATTTATGAGGCTTAATTTAATCCTAATAATGCAAACTTTCTTGTTTGAATTGCGTTTTCTTTAGTTTTTTTTATACCAATTAGATGGCAGACAAGCACACGGCCCACCTGATGGGGAGTGGTTACCGTGGCCTATGGACTTCTGCAACACCAGTGGCGTCACACTTTCCCCTGTTTATTTGGTTTATTTTTATTACGGTTAGTTGGTGTATTTTTATAATTCAAATAAAGCAAAAGTAAACGAATGTAATTTTTTTCTTTTATAATCTAATTACCGATATGACTCTTTCTTCTTATTCATCCTCGCATTAATTTCGGTCTCATCCGAAGTTTTTACCTTGGAGTCCGGGGGTCCGTGAACTCGGGCGTTGGAGGTCGATGAACGACCTCCGCCCCCCATGAGTGCAGGCCTGGAGGTGACTGGTGGAGCCGCCTGTCACCCTGGCAGAAGTAGGCCGCGGCGGTGCGCCTGGCGCACCTCCCCGTTTACCGGGGACGAGTTGGGAACTTTGTAGTCCCCACACACCCGAGGAGAGGGCCAGATCGTGAGAGATGGCCCTGGGTCGGCCGAGGTGCGAGGGATATGCCTGTCAACCTCAACTTCTGCAACCAAAATAACCCACAGGCGGCGTACGTTTTAGTCGGTTCGAGTCCGGTTCCGGTGGGGAGGTATCTGTGGGGATCTTGCGCACGCAAAAGTATGCATGACATTAATAAAGGATATCCTGTTATATGAGGGGGAGATTTGTGGGGTATGCCGCATTATTATAATGCCACATTTTATAGGAGCGGTATTTCCGCCCAATTGAGCAGTCCGACTGGGGAAATACCTCCGCCCTACATAATACCGCGGTTATAATAACTTCGTGTTGTGTTCCCAGCGGTGAGTAGGGTAGCCAGAGCTCACTGGAGAATTTGTGCTGTCAGTGGGATGACTAAAGGCTTGTCCTGCTTTGTCCTCTGCACTGAGTTCCGGGGACAAGTTCAGTCAAATCGGGCAGTTAGACTGGAAAAGGTGGACTTTTCCAGTCTAACTGCCTGATTTGACTGAACTTGTATATTTTCCGTGAAGCGACTACCTCCTGTCTTCCACAACCCATTGGCTTTGGAAGTTATATGGCAGTCACTTGGTTCATTGTTATTAATATCGTATTTATCAGCGATTGAAATCTGAATAATTTTGTAAGAATGTTTTTGTTTATTTATTTATTTATTTATTTATTAGATTCACCAACAGTTATATACAATAATACAATTCATATAAATTTCACATGTTTGGTGCTTATAACTAATTGCATAACCAATTACAGGTGAATACAGCATGCATCACTAATTAAGTATTGTTGTTATGGGAGAATTAAACATACTAAACAAGTAACAATAATTTTAAAATTTTTGTAAATTATAATAGATTTATTGAGATTGATTTTAAATAATTATGTGTCAATTAATAGAGGAATTAAATGGCTATAGTAACAATAGTAATATGCACATAAATAACAACTGTAGGTTGTAAAGTTTTATAATAGATGTCAATGAAAAATATAAACGACTAATTTAAACAATGTGTTCAGGCAGCAAGTAACGAAAATTAAGAAAGAAAGAAAGGGACTACATCAGTCGGGCAAGTTATCGAGAACAAGTTTACGAAATTCGTGTGGTTTCGTGTTAAATATATCTAACGAGTTCGCACAGTATTTGTTGACGGCCCTACATAGTCTGGGAATCGGCGAATTATAACCCAATACAGTGCTTCGAATCGGGGGGACCAAAAGCGCCAATGCTCTGCGAGGTATTCGGTTTGGTGCGTTAAACTTTAAGCATCCCAGAAGCGCGGAACAGTCCAATTGGTTACGCAAAAGTCTGTATGCAAAGCTCAGATCCAAAAGCGATCTTCTCTTTTCCAGTGATGGAATTTTGAAATGCGTTAGTCTTTCAATATATAGTTTGTGCTTTTTTGCGACTCCGACAGAAAATGCCAGGTGCCACAAGAATCGCTTCTGAATTCTTTCCAGCCTTTAGATGTGAGTTGCATAATGCGGTCTCCAAACAGTAGGACAGTATTCCAATATGCTGCGCACCAGGGTGTTATAAAGTAACATTTTTGTTTGCGGCTTACGGAATATTTTGCCATTTCTTATAACAAATCCCAACATTTTAGATGCTCTCTTCACCACCTGATCAATATGAGGCTGAAAACTGAGCTTCTTGTCCAAAATTATGCCCAAATCCCTCACACTATCCACTTCTTGTATGCGATTACCTCCTATAGAATACCTTGAAGCAATCACGTTACGTTTGCGGGTGAATTTTATATGAAAACATTTTTCGGTGATAAGACGCATTTGGTTAATTCCGCACCACTTATTTATATGTTGTATGTCTTGTTGTATGTTCTATGTATTTATATGTTCTATGTGTGTTTACTATCCGTGAGATTTTCAGGTCATCAGCGTACATGTATGTCCTAGAATGCCGAAGGCAACTTGGTAGGTCGTTAATAAAAATATTAAAAAGTATAGGTCCAAGGTGTGAACCCTGGGGTACACCAGAAGGGGCAGAGAATAAGTCTGACCTGAAGCCATTGACCACAACATAAAAAGAACGATTCATTAGGTAAGAATGAATCCATTTTATAACACTACCAGAAAAACCATATGCTGATAATTTCTTTACCAGTATACTATGTGAAACCTTATCGAAAGCTTTGCTGAAGTCCGTATAAATGACGTCTGTCTGCTGGCGATGGTCGATTGCTTCCGCCAAGTCCTCCACAAATGCAACTAAGTTTGTGGTAGTGGACCTCGCCCTGACAAAACCGTGTTGATGGGGCGACAGATATTGGGCAAAGTATTTTTGGATGTAAGGACAAACTAATGCCTCAAACACTTTTGCTACTGTTCAAAATTATTGAAATTGGGCGATAGTTGTTCACATCATCTTTATTGCTCGATTTATGAATAGGAACGACCTTCGCAAATTTCTATTCCTGTGGGAAAATTCCAGTGGAGATCGAGTTCTTAAAGATGAGATGCAGTGGTACCGTCAAAACTGATGCGCAATTTCTGAAGAAGATTGGTGAAATTCCGTCCGGCCCAGCACCCTTTGATACATCCAAACGATTCAATTTTTCCCTTATCAAGGCTTGGTCCACTTGGAGAGAACCAAAACAAGAGCTATTCTGATCAATAATCTTTAATGCATCAGACAATTCAAAATTGTTATTAAAGGTCGCATCATTATAGACCCTAGAGAACAGAGACGCAAACAGGTTACAAATTCCCTCTCCATCAGAACATAGACTACATACATACTACACACATTACATAAAAACTGGTTTCGTCTCTTTTGGCCTTCATAAAAGACCAGAAGTATTTAGAGTTGTGCGATATTTTATATTCCACATCGGCTATATACTGATTATAACACTCTTCTGCAGCCTTTGCGCACCTTTTACTTAATGTTTGAAATTCTATTTTATCCGACGGGTTATGGTACTTTTTTAAACGGGAATGCAGCCTATATTTTTTTACTTTTAACTTTTAACATGGAAATTAGGTTTTTGTTAAACCATGGCGGGTATTTACGTTTACCAGTTTTTTTAGAAGGTACGTGCTTGTTAATTATTCCCTTAAGTAAAGCATAAAATTGGTTAACCATGTCGTTGACATCCGAAAATTGTGTCAATTCAGTATCCCAATCAATTTCTGATAAGGCTTCTTTGATCGCATCGTAATTAGCCTTGTGGTAGTTCAGCCTTCGATTAGTAGAGTTACTTCCAAGCTCCTCACTGTCTACAATCGTAATGTCAATGTCCAGAGGAGGATGCAAGGAATCAACTTTTGAAAATGCATTACAGGCCGCCGCTACTTTACAGGAAGGTAGATCTGAAAGTACGAGATCTAGCATTCTTTGCATAACGTTTGTCACTGTATTGAGTTGCATAAGGCTTGCAGTATGCAAAAAATCCAAAAAGGTCTGACCTAATTTAACCTGATTTGCCTCGTCTTGTCTCGCTGCTGCGTGTAACGATTTGTTGACAGGCGATAGGTGTTCAGTACCGTAAACCGGTAGTTTGGCACCCTTGCATCCTACATGCGAACTGTTGAGTTTGTCCATAGGGTTGCTTCTATTGTAATTTAAAGTCGCCGCCAGAAACAGATCGCGCTTATTTATGCTGTTGAACTCAACAACTATGGACCGAGGACGCGTGTTTTCGGTGCTCAGTTTGGCAGCCCTCGTTATACGGATGATGTTTTCATCTTTTACTTCACATGAAACCGCCTTCCCCAGTTCCTTCACGATGGCAATCAGGTTATCAGCCTTCCTTTCGGGGACACATTGTATCTCTATATTTCTGCACCGAGCATTTTGTTCCAACTGATTGACACATGATTTTAAATCGGTGATAGAAGATTGCATTAGAGCGCTTTGTTCCTGCAACTGCTTTATTTGGTCTGGCTTGTTTTATGCTCCCTAATAATATCCTCGAACTGCTCATTAATAAATTGCATAGATTGCCTTAGTTCCTGCAGTTCATCCTTCACTTGCCGAAGCTCAGTATCTAAAATCGATTGCATTTTTGCACCAAACTGCTTTACAAGGTCCGCCAAGTGTATTTTTAAAACATCATCCATAACCACTCTAACGTCCTCGCGTGTAATCGGATAGTCATCGCTGCCAGGAGGAGATGACAGCGCTTGCCTTTTGGTGGGACGTAAAGACATTTGCTCGGCTGTCGAACGAATTGTTATATTATCAATTGAACGTGGCGGATTGTTTTTATTAAACGAGTTACCATCAGGCGAAGAGCTGCTTTGACTCGATAATTTACTTTTAGATGACATCGTGCTGTTGGTCAGTTAGTCCAAGTAACTTCGCGTAGGTGGCGCTGTTGAGCTCTTGTTTTGTCTTGTATCTCAGTTTCAATCTACCACTTTATTTCTTGTGATTCAACGATAAATTGCTTACTATTGAAACAAATGTATTAAATCACAAAAACCGAATCCCAGGCCGAAGGAGGTTCGAACCCAACTTCACTCGAAACTATTCTCGAGCAAAACAGTGTTTCTATGCCCCCAGACCAGCACTTCTTAAGAGGAACTAATGAAATTAGCAACCATTATCGTATCAATTTATAGTTGCACGACTATTGTGTATGTATAGCGAATTTTATAATTAACACGAGTCTATTGTTTTAACTGCACAAACACAAGGTAGTTTGAAGAAAAACGTATGTTTTTTGAATTTAATATTGTCAGCAGATCGTGAACACTTTCACTTTTGAATGTTATTTTTATTTATTTACAAATGTCATACAAATACGCGCGTTTTGGTGTATGGCACTGCACTAATATGTTACTTTTTGCCACTTTTTTCTTTTATTTTACACAGGAGCTAATTTGTACAGACTTTCTCGGATGACAACTTTGACACAACAAGTATATATTCATTCCTATACTACATAACGCATATCAAAACTGTATGAAAGAAACTTCATCCCACGCACACTTAAGCTGTGGAATGACCTCCGTGCTGCGGTTTTCCCAAGCACCTACAATATGGGGTTCTTCAAGAGGGGCATCAGAAGGTTACTTCATGGTCGGCAGCGCGAATGTAACACCCCTGGTGTTGCATACGTCCATAGGTCACGGTAACCACTTTACATCAGTTGGGCCGTGTACTTGTCTGCCACGTAAGTGGTATTAAAAAAAAAGCTATGCTTAATCTGGGTCTAGATAGATAGATGTAGATAGATAGGGCTGTGCAGTGTCCCAGAATATTCATCATATAGTTAGCAAGCAAATAGACGTTGAAGAAATTTAATTGAAATAACGAATCACATAGTGTCACAACTATCAGTAGGTACCAACACATCGTACATACCGCACATAAAATGAATTTCACCTCGTTCGTCTACCCTAGCTCTAATATTAGAACTCCGCTATTCACGTTTCATATATGCAAAGAATTTTATTGACTCGTGTCTTCCAATCGCCTTTTCTCTGTGAATCCGTAGTGCAGCGTTGTCTGTCAACGACGCTCATATTTCAACGAGTACCTTTTTACTTTGAATGATGTGACATACTGGAGACAGTACGTACTTATATAATATTTCCTATTGGAAGGTAATTTTGTACCACTTATTTTTAGTGAAGATGTATTTGGGATTTGAGACTTCATATTTACCGCCAGCCCTCATAGACTTCGTGATTATTAATTTTCATCTTTCAGATTATATGCTCCGTAGTTACTTAATTATTTATTATTTAAGATTCAGTATACGCTTTTGTATCTTCGCCTAAAAGGGTATCATCGCTAGATACTGTCACAAACACCTAAAGCACTATTCGAGGTAGACTTCAAATTAAATGAAACCCTACCAGCTGTTGAGCATTGCCTCAGTTTTAAAAATTGGATTGTTGGTTATCCTCAGCGTGACAACCATAAAAAACTACGGGTGTGATTTAAGCTGTTTCCAAAATAATAGGGTTTTTCAATAAAATAGTAAATCTATCACCAAAAAGTAGTCTCGAGAACGTTGCTGACAAAAAATATATTTCAATTAAAATAGGCAAAAACTTACTTCAGGTAGGCGGTATTTGAACCCGCGATCTTTCCCTTACAGGGGAGAACGCTCTGACCACTGAGCCACTGAACCTCGCCTAAAGCCATCAAAGTCTTAAACAGCCCTATACTGTAGTCGCCTTGTACGACACCGCACGGGAAGAGATGGGGTGGTCCAAATTTTACTCTGCCGGGAACCACGCCGTTATGCCGCAGCTATCAAAAAAGTATATTTTCCAAAAATTGTTTAGTAACAATTAAATTATGAACACTAAACAGAAATTTTCACAATCACAGGATTTTTTACAACAGAGAATATTTTGTATTAAGATGAAGAGCTTGAAAAGGTACCTTCATTTTTACACCCCTCTATGAATATTAATATACTTTTCAGTAAGAACCTTTAGTCATAAAAAGAATAACAAGTTAGCTTATACCAAAAATACAATTAAATAAAAGGATTTTTAACAGAGAACTATAAACTGAAATATTCGACTCTATTTTAAAAGCTTTCAATTTAAGCTATCCTAAAAATATCGCATGTGGCCAAAATCTCTTTGAATCACGACGTTGCCATAATACTATTTCCCTATTCGCCCAATCACGCTGAGCATAAGCATCGTTAGACCATTTCAGTTCAAATACGTGTAGAAATAGTATATTTTTGCAGACATGAGTACACGTACTATAATTAAGTTGTTCAATTCCTAAGGAATATCTATTATTTGTATATTATCACTATAAACAGTAAAGGATAGAATTTAATCTCGGGCCTCCTAAAGAAAACAAGGCTGATTTTCTTTTGTTGATTACATTATCTTTTGTTAAATCGAAGAAGGAAAACGGCCCAAGTGCTCTTTGTACATGCAAAATTAAGCACCTAATTGGTACTTAATTCTACATGTAGGGAGAACACTTGGGCTATGGATCCTCAAACTCACGTAATAATAGGTGTAATAGGGAAAGAAAATTTTATTAATGTGATATGAACTGTCAAGAAATTAAATAGCTTACAATGGATAGCAAAGTTGTTGGAAAAAAGGAAAGTCATATACAAAGCTAGTATATTTTACTTTGTCGTTTCTAAGTAGGTACTTTAAGTTTTTGAAAGCTAAATCCACGCCCAGTGTGCTCTTAAACTTTGTAGTTATCTACAACACAAACAATAGTAACGGTAGAATAGGCAATTTTGCAATCATATGAGTAAATGCTAAGGACTATATAAAACGTAATTTTTGGAAACTAAAATTTTGTTTAAGCCATGACATTCTATGCTAGAATACAGCCTGTTTCAAATTGACTAACTGCACGTGAACATACGCGTTCATATGAAGCAACACATTTGGTTTAGTTTCATACCAGTTCTTTCTGATTTGAACTTATTTTCATATTTAACATCCCTGTAATCATGTGAAAAATAGACTACATACTATCAGCTAAAACTCAGATTATGATTTATGCATGTACGCCTCTAGGTATTGAAGAATAGCTAGGGGCATATCTTGTTCCGTTTATATCGTACTTAACATTATTAGGAAAGATTCATAAGATTCCTTGCGTTTTGTCAAAAAACAAAGGAGAATATTAATCCCGACCTGCTCTGAGAAATGCGATAAAGATTTTAAATAATTCTTTGAAGTTCCTACCTGATTTCTCTGATTCATCGTTCCGGGAGTATTAAACTTTAAAAGGTTTATTATCTTGTTAGGCGGCGCGGTACCTCGAAAGTAGCACGATGGAATACTTTTTTATATAACATCCTTAAAGAGTGTTTCAGATAACTATATTGATCGCCAAAAGATTACAGATAAAATTAAATCGAATATAATTATTGGCAGAAGTTTTTCCATGTGTCCCTTTGATTAGCAAAGGCCACAGTGGCAAGCACTCAAAGGGTCTGGTCTGCGACCGCCTGTTACCCAACAGAGGCATGCCAAGGTGGAGGCGGCGGAAAAAAGTATCATTCGCTGATCCAATACTTTTTTATTGTGTCGTATCGTATTCTCACAGATACACTCTGCACGCCATCTGTGGATGGTCGATCGCTAAAGGTGAGATTCACCGAGACGTATCTCTCACACCCAGGGCCATCTCCTTCGAACTGGCCTTCTTCAGGCGTGGGGACCAGCAGCATCTAGCCCCTGGGTAAGTGGAGGCGCTTATCGCGCTGGACAGGCGGCTCCACCAATTACCCCCAGCCCCACGTTTATGGACAACGTAGGTTGTTCTGCAACCTCCGGCACCTGAGTAACCTCCATTCGTTACGGGCTGCGCGGTTTTTGGGTCTCACCCGTATCCGCTCGAGAGACTTCTTCACGAGCATTACTTGCTCTCTCTCGCTCGCTCTTCTCACTCTCACTGCTAAGGCTCCCACTAGTTCCCGCCTCAGCATACCATATATATAACTTGGTGAGCATTTGCAGCCCCGAGTCCTCGCTTACGGCACAGTGATGACACTCGGAAGTTGGCTCTTTCCGGATTCAACACATGAAATCCCTGAAGCTCCCGTACTAAGGATAACCGGCGTAAGCCTGTACGAGAAGCTGCCGTGTGACCTTTATAACCGAGTGGCTAAAAAGCCACACGGCTGCCTCTTTTGTAGAAGACACTATTTGAAATATTTTACAAGAACTAACCCTAAATCAAAATCACTTACACTTAGATTTCTAATGATATTTTTAGAGTGTTCGACTGTTGCGTAACTCCGCTAATTTGTATGCATGAATTTGAATATTTGCACTGGTATTGCTGTTTTTATAATAATTTTAATAAAAACAGTTTCTAAGTAACAAGTGTATAGAATATCGTAGAACATCCCGGTTGCAACCCAAAGTACTGGTGCTGGGATAAAAAGGCTGAAAGGGTATTTGCTATAAATTTGAACTTATGTTCCGAACCTTTTATTCGATTAGCTAACTGTGTAGATTGCAATCGAATTTTTCTATAAGACAATTCTATGTTGCAACTCAGATTTATGGAAAAATAAAATAGTGTTCCCTCTTCTTTTACGTAGAACCGAAGGATACAGCTGAGAGAATAGGATTATATTATATCTGTGTCGACCAGGCCTTCATTAGTACTCTGTGAGTAATTTATGGATAAATGGACAACAATGAAATTTCATTCAATCCGAACTTCGATACGCTGTACATTATTTAACCACCGAATTGAGTTTCTTGAGGATTTATTAACTAAATTTTTAATTTTTTTTTTTTAACTAAATTGTAGGAATTAGTAGCTTAGTTAACTTTTCATATGAGATACTTCATTTTCCTGTGTTATCATCATCTGTGACTATCTGCAACATCACTCACCTGCAGTGGTAACTTCCGGGAACTTTGGAAGACTAGAACCTCACCTACTTGATGCATAGGACCACACCTGATGGTAGATGAAAGAAGTTCTAGAACCGGCTTCCTCTCAGATTTGCAAGGTTATTGCAATAAAAAATAATTGAACGAAATCATGGAAAAGAGACGCCGGGCTCTTGAGTGCAATATTTGGATACACCCAAGATTGGGCTAGATGATGTACTTAGTATTGGACCAACTCCGATTTGGGCAACTATGTGCAGGGCTGTAATAGCGGCGATAAGACCCTTCATGGGGATCCCCCACTACTCCAAAACTACTAACAGTTTCTTCTTCATGTAAAATATGTTTTAGTGTTCTTTTTTTATTAACTATCTCTGTATTTTAGCCAAGTACAGTTAGGTCAAAACAGTGTGAGATATTTGGTCCACTTCACCCATATTCTGGTCATATATTTTTATTACTTTTTCATATTGCTTCTTTTTTTGGCCATGGTTCACACTTGACGTGTTCTTACCGTAGTGACTACCGCCGTAGTAGCAGTGACTGGCTTCTGGCAATCAGAACACATCTCATCATCATCTTCGTGTGAGCTGTTGAACTTACTAGCCTCGGGGTAATTTACCTTTGAGTCAGTTCTAAAGACAGAATCTCGGGGTTGATGTCGCAGTCATTTCTGGAAAAGTACAATTTAATGCTTCCGTTACCTGTTACACCCGTCTGTTATCTATTACTCCTGGAAGAAGACATAATTAATTCAAAATTTCTTTCAATGTACACAAAGTACAGTAGAAGTACAAGTATCAATACTTTAACTACCTAGATTTGTTCTTTACATAGAACATAGAAAAGTAATTCATAGTTATTTCACATTATTTATTTTTACATGAATTTCTACATCTCGAAGTCTCGTTTTACTTAGGTACTATTTATTGAAAATCTAGAAATAATGAATAAATAAAAAAAAAATAATTAAGAAATCGGACAGAAGCTCATCGAGGCGACCGTTGACACTCATTCTTGATCGTTCCTGGTCCATGGGCTGGCCATCTCTATCCAATGGGCGGTTTATTTGATTAGTACATAGGCTAAGCATAGCTTATTGTACAATTTTGATATGTTGTATTAATTTGACGACTAATAAATATAATCGTAATTTGTGAAAAAAATTAAGAATTTAACAAAAATGTGTGAGCACATTGCTGCACCTTCATTTTGAAATAAATTGATCGATGTGAAGTATTAATTTATTTTCTTATACCTTTTTTTCTATGTCTGTTAGACGTCACTGTTACATCAAATTAGTAATTTCATTGAAAAATATGGTGACAGATTTTTTTGATTCTTATGTATTATGAGTAGTAGGTATCTTCTATAGTTCTTATGTACGAGGATATGGTATGACGTTGAACATGCAGATATTTAATATCATACTACTTTCATCTAGATAGGTATATGGCATCAATAAAAATTTTTTGATCGTGTGCCGTGTGCCACCCAAGTCGTATAAAAAAGGTCAGTAGATTTGCCCAACAAACAAACGAAAACTCCACATAACCGTCAGCTTTTAACAATTACAACATTAACGAAATTCAATTAAACTTCGTAAAGTCAGGCGCAGACTTCCGCAAACGTCATTAAGATAATTTTTCAATGAAATAAGTGCTGTTAACTCGGTTAAGCGTATTAAAACCCTTCTAACGAAGGCATTTGCATTTTTCTCTACCCTAGGGCGGTTTAATATCTTTCCAATCATTTGAAAGGGAAAATGTAAGGAGTTTTGTTCTAATAACTTTCTATTTTTATTCTAGGGTAGAATAGATAACATAGACAAAATATTTTTTGTGTTGCTATACAAGGGAGAGCTTAAAATACATAAATACATTAAACCTCCACCCTACAGAATACCGCGGCTACAATAACTTCGTGTTGTGTTCCCAGCGGTGAGTAGGGTAGCCAGAGCTCACTGGAGAATTTGTGCTGTCAGTGGGAAGACTAAAGGCTTGTCCTGCTTTGTCTTCTACACTGACGGCACAGAGACTCTGTGCTTACAGGGTTGGCAGCGCGACTGTGACTTCTCTGGTGTTACAAACGTCCATAGGCCACGGTAACCACTTTCCATCAGGTGGGCCGTGTGCTTGTCTGCCACCTAAGTGGCAATCTCACACTGTTGTGATTACCTTTAGATTCAAGTGAAGAACATCTGTATGTTCTTCACTTGAATCTAAAGGTTCTTCGAAATAAATGAGGCCAGATGTCTCCATTATGTTACCTAAGTGGTATAAAAAAAAATGTAATGGAATACATCGTAAGCTTTACTTGTTAGTTCACTCACCACTTCATTATGGAAACAATTATCTTATCTCCGGGTGGAATTAGTTAAATGAGTTTGATCTGTCTTTCGATTGAACAATAATACAAATATTCTACTACTATTTAATCTACGAGTGTAATTCGTTATCGACTCATCCCAGTGCAGAATGTGTAATGCAAAATGTGCAATGTACACTTTATTACTCCTTTTAGTTACTACAGCTAACATTATTTTACACACTGTAACAAAACTTTTTGAGATCTATTATATGGAAGTAGATATTTCCGCCCGATTGAGCAGTCCGACTGGGGAAGTACCTACAGAATACCGCGGCAATAATAACTTCGTGTTGTGTTCCCAGCGGTGAGTAGGGTAGCCAGAGCTCACTGGAGAGTTCGTGCTGTCAGTGGGAGTACTGAAGGCTTGTCCTGCTTTGTCTTTTGCACTGACGGCACGGAGGGTATGTGCTTGCAGGGTCGGCGGAGTGTGGCTCCTCTGGTATTACATACTTCCATAGGCCACGGTAACCACTTTCCATCAGGTAGGCTGTGTGCTTGTCTGCCGCTGGAGTGGTATAAAGAAAAAAACAGATGCCTGACGCGCCAGGGCACGTTGTTACGACGATCATATATGGTATACTGGCCTTCCTTGGTTGAGCATATTCTGTATATTCTGTGTATAAGAGATACTAGCGTAGCAGCATTCTTCTTCTCTCCAATCATTCTAATGGAAGGTAAAGTAATATCATTTGCAATGTGATAACATTTTGAAATAATGATAAATGATTTGACAATATATTAATTATGCCTACTGCCAACGAGTGCAATGCCCTGCCCGAATCTGGATATCTGGATGAAAACTTGGATGTCTACAAGACTAGAGTAAATAGGTTACGTACTTCTAGGCAAACGTACTCCACCGTCGACCACAACGTCACTTACCAACATAGTGGCGAGCCTATCAACTACAAAAAATGTATAGTACTTCAGAACACTCAGCGCATTCTTCGATCTCTTTTATCACCATAATAGCTACATAAAATACATGCTCCCATAAACTAAACATCTGGAATTTTGCGATAAAACTGCGCAAGACCGTCTCATCCCTATTTTTTATTTCCCCCGTGTCCACTGATCTGTGTTTTTTCAACGGTAGGTAGTATTTTCTTCTTTTGTTGTTTTGAGGATAAATGTTTCAGATAGGCATCGTGATAGGAAGCTTTGACAAATCGCGCTGAGCCGCCCCGGCTTTACGTGTGTCATATCGAAAGCGTTAGGCCAGTGTTAGTGTAGTGTAGTAGTCTCCAAAGTAGTCATGATCAAAAAGGTGCGTAAAATGACTGTAATAAAGTATTGCTTAACTATTTGATTTTATATCTTTCGGGTCTTATATAGAATTCAGAATATTTTTCACACTGGCACACTAACTTCTCTGTACCTTCATATGGTTAGGTAAAGTTAGACCTTAAAATTATTGGGTTTCGCAAAAAAGACTATGTAATCTATTTATACTGTTGATTGATGGCTCTTGGTGAAATTTTCTGTTACACAAATTGAAAACACACTTGCACTTTTTCCACAGTAATGTTTAATAGAACTGACCGGTTTCACCCTACGGTACCTTCTTAGGATTACAATTACAATTATGTTACTATTGTATTGTATGGAGTAACTACGTGATGTCTGAAATCATGCATATACCTAGAAGATATTATAGTTCACCTGTTGCGCTAAAAACCCACTTCTATCCTCGAGATATTAGCCGCGAAGAAAGCCGCGTGGTTTCCGGCAGAGTAAAATTTGGAACACTCCATCTCTTCCCATGCGTTGTTGTAATGTGACTAAGGGATAGGGCTGTTTAATATTAGACAGATACATGAATCGAGTCAACAATGGTGCCCGGAATACGGCAATAGGCTAACCCTTATTACGTGGGACGGAATACAATTATTAGTGAAACGTGGGTGTTAATTCACCTCTGCCTAACCCTCCGGGGATAAAGGCGTAATTATATATATGTATTAGCTACTAGATCGCATTCCTTACAAAATTAGATAGGCAATACATATGTCTGTCTGAATTAGTCATACAAAGTTGTTACTTATAGTACTCAACATAAGCCGTTACGTTTAACCTCAGTGGGTCCGTATCAGCCCAAATATACCGTCTTTGAACGATGAATTAATTTAGTAAACTTAACACACACAATAAAAAACACACAACTCGCATTTCAACACTAAAATATTGACTAGCTAACATTACGTTAATTGCTATAGCATATTTATACAATTTAGTGTTAGCAAAACCAGTGGACATCAAGCTTCATGTTTACACATTCAAAATAGCAATTAGCAAGCCGTCGATCAAGTGAAAGAGCTGTCAACCCTTCCCTGTCTCATCATCAATTTTCATTAGATCTCGAACACACTATGAAAAAACGTGACACTGCAGTTCTTAAAGCTGGTAGTATTTATACTGTCTCTAGTACTACGGTTTATTACTGGCATACTTGAAAGTATTGCCTTCGGGAAATTCTGATCCAGTTCTCTCAATCCATGAACAAGTATTTTAAGTTTTTTTTTTAACTATTTAATCTATATCTGTTTCAAATTTTAGCAGAATCAGCAACTCTATCCGTGGGAGGCAAACCTAAATAGAAATTCAATTTTCATAGAGATTAACATAACATAAACTCACACCTATATCCCCGAAGGGGTAGGCAGAGGTGCTAGCACCCACATTTCGTCAGTTTATGTTTAGGTCCCAATGTGATAGGTGGCGAGCCTATTGCCATTAACCGGGCACTTATAAACCTGCGATAGAAACCTGCATAGAGATTAATTCGTGATGAAAAATTCAATTAGCTATATTTTGCACTATGTGAACCTAACCAGTTAATCAGAAACTTAGTTTTCGAGTTCCAATTCCAATTATCAATTTTCAGGCATAACAGCAGAATATAAATTAAATGAATTATTTAGGTACTCTTATTTAATGACATATCAGAAGTATCGATTGCATAAGCTTAAAAAATATATTCGTGCCATTCCCTACACTGGTGTGTTCTCATCTTTATACCTCCTCTCTTATAAAGCAAAATTAATCGAATCTCTCGTACGTACGTAATCAAATCAGTGCCTTCAAATGTACTCTGTGCACGTTTTTATTTAAATGGATTGACAGCCTTGTTTTAATATTAAGGGTAATTTACCAAAAGGGTTCGTTTCTGTTCATTTTCTAGCATATATTTCACCGATTTCACGATTTATGGTAGTAAGGGAGTAACGCGACTAAATTACGATATCACGTATCTCGTAGGAGGTAGTACACGACGGTATTCCCGTTCAATTGAGCAGTCCGACTAGGGAAGTACCTCCGCCCTACAGAATACCGCGGCCATAATAACTTCGTGTTGCGTTTCTGGCGGTGAGTAGGGTAACCAGAGCTCACTGGAGGGTTTTTGTGCTGTCAGTGGAAAGACCAAAAGCTTGTCCTGCTTTGTCTTTTACATTGACGGCACAGAAACTCTTAATGCTTGCAGGGTTGACAGCGCGAGTGTGACTCTCTTGGTTTTGCACGCGTCCATAGGCCACGGTGACCACTTTCCATCAGGTGGGCCGTGTGATTGTTTGCCACCTAAGTGGTATAAAAAAAATATTAAAAAATCGCGTTTTGCACAAGAAATATTATTGAGTAAACCATAATTACCTAACATAACCCGGAAATTTTCGAAAAGTGTATCTCTCAGGGAACTGCATCTAAAGGGAACCGTTCAGTAGAAGACGTTTTCCTGGTGTTAGGACATGAAGTGACATTTTGTATTCAACCAATTTTTTTATCCAATCTATATCGTCATGCCATTAACAATTAATGTATTATTCCGTGGTCTGGTTTACAGTTACAGTTTTGTGGTCCAAGCCACCCAACTGTCAGTTGGTCTACCTGCTGAACAATGGACGAGGGTGTGATGCAAATTTTCCTAATAATAGCAGATAGTCGTAGCGTCAGGCAGAGCCGTGTAGCCTAATTGTATTTTGTTCATCAGAACATTAGTAATGTCTAGAAACTCTAGAATCTTACTATGGCATTTTTGGCAGTTAAAACCAATAAACTGAGATGATAATAATAAGCATTTACAACGAAACTTGAAAACAGAGACATCTGTATCGTGTCTACAAAACTACGTAGTCAACAAGGATGGAATGGAATGTAGCCACAAATTAAAACCGCAACTCCGCAACAACTACATAAAAGTTTTCGGGCTGGCCGCTAGATGCTGCATGATCCAACATTAAGAAGTCCTTATTTATCGCAATCGGTATATAAAAATAAACATTTATAAACACTCTTACTTGCACATGTTACGCCCCATGGTGTATCCACCCCGTATAATTTGATTCTTGTGATACTTACTGTGATTTGTATGGATAAAAATCCGTAAGAATTACAAAAAAAAATTCAACTATCTGTATAAAATTAGAATAAATAAATATCACATAATGACATGATATAACATATGTCGCTAAACTAAAGGCTTCGTCTTTTTGAGCAATTTTCGTTCGAGCCGCACAGAAGTTATATTCGATTCAGTATGACAATTTTCTTAAAATAAAATACATGACATTTTCAGCAGTTTACATAAATATCACCAATTGAAATAAAAATATTTTTAGCGGATTCCATCGCAATTTCATTGGTGTTATTTATTATTTACACTTTACACTCTTCGACGATGTTGATTCATGTGCTTTTAATCAGTTATGGTCGCATCAGAATCCGGTAAAAATAATTTTACTTTCATAAAAATATAAAATTATTGAAATGTTACATATCTGTAATGATGGCAATAAATATAAATTGTAATTAAAGCTAAGTACAATTGACTGACAAGGATTATGAATCGTAATAAATATGGTGCTGAACAGTCAGCATCTAATCTCTCATGACTAGCAAAGTTCTCATAATGATCTTAATACCTGCTAAGGATGTTAATAGCCAACTGTTTAATAGTCTTCTAAACTCTAGAAGTTTTGAAGTTCAGCCGAATCGGCAGTTAGACCGGTAAAGCGGACCCTAGACTCCGAGGTGAAAACTTCGGATACGACTGGGATTAACGCTTTATTTTTATTTTTTATTTTATTTTTGCAAACGTAGCGTAGGACGCCCAACGACCAGGTGGAAGGGCGACCTCATGAAGGTCGCCGGGAAGCGCTGGATGCGGGCTGCTTTAGATCGGTCATTCTGGAACTCTGTGGGAGAGGCCTATGTTCAGCAATGGACTATGTGTGGCTGATATGAAGATGATGATGAATATAATTTATTGATTCATTTATCATCAACCAGATACTGACTTAACCTAGTTCATGTCAACGATTTTTTTTAAATATAATATTATTTATTTTGTGATGTGTTATCAACTTTAATCATATTCGTTAACTCCTTATCCTCTGCAACATTGTCGGCAGCTATTTCTAATTGATTTAATTTCTCACTAGACTCATCATAAATATTACCCTGTAATTCAATTTGAATATCTCTAAGACTCTTTCCTCTCGTTTCTGGTACTAAAAAGTACGTAAATACTGCACCACTAAAAGCCATAGTTGCATAAAACCAAAAAACTCCATACAGTCCTGCAAAATCCTCCATGACTTGATATCCTTTTACAACTATAAAATGAAGTACCGAACCAAAAATAAATAATACGGTCATTGCAACAGACTTCACGTTTAAAGGAAAGAGTTCTGATGGAATGATGAAATATAACACATTGTAACCAATGTTAGCGATGGTACAGGCTGCAGTGATCCCAATGAAGACAACATATCTGAAATGTTTCATAGATTCATCAGTGACACCTATCACTTGTTGCATGAAGAAATACAACCCCACGATGGCGAAAAGTATACTTGCTGCGGAATATGTACTGATTAGCAATGGGCGTCGACCAATTCGGTCTACGGTCAATGGTGATATCAATCCTGAAATAGAAAAACATTGATTCAGACTTTTGGGTAACGGATAAAGCGGTCAGCATAAATAAATATAAAATAAATATTCTACAACATTCTACACAATGCTATCTAGACCTACGGTAAGCATAGCTTAACTAGCTTGTATTATGTATGCGGATAAACATACTTAGATACTTTTTTTTAAATACATGCATATTATACATAAAGACACCCAGATCAATGCAAATATACAAATTCCTGCATACAAATATTTGCACTGAGCGGGAATCGAACCCACTTCCCCTGCGTAGCAGTCGAACGTTCTACCGCTACGCCACAGAGGCCGTCAAAATAGTGATCATACTAGATATCTCGCCGTTAAAATATTCTGTTGAGGGCGCAATTACGGCAATTCTGCTGTAGGAGTCATTGTAAGAAGAGGAACAAAATAATTATTTTTGTTTCTACAAATATTGCATAGTACTACTTGGTTAGCAAAACAACAATAAGTATTTATAAATTCTCTTAAAAGTACTGACTTTGCAGTCGATGTTACTTAATAATAATCAATAATTATTTGATAGCTTAAATGTGCTTTTCCAAGAGCTATAAAAAATAATATTCATAAATTCTTTAAAAAGCACTGACTTGCTAATAGATATTTCCTCAAAATAATCAGTCATTATTGAATGGCTACAAAGAGCGAGCTAAACAGACAAAGTACCATCCTCCCGCCAAATATCAACAATGAAGTATTTATGAAGACTTCTGCCGACTGGGGACTGTTCCCCGCGGTGAGTAGGGTAGCCAGAGTTCACTGGAGAGTTTTTGTGCTGTCAGTGGGATGTCCAAAGGTTTGTCCTGCTTTGTCCTCTACACTGACGTTCATAGGTCATGGTAACCACTTTCCATCAGGTGGGCCGTGTGCTTGTCTGCCACCTACGTTGTATAAAAAAAAAGACTTTCCTTATAGTTAACGAAAAATATTTTTAATTTTGACTATTTATACGTACCAACTACAAAACGAACTGCTCCAAAGATAACAAGAGCAGTTGATACCTCAATGCCACAGTTACTTTTTAGTAATATACTGCCGAAATATTGTTGCATTGGAATGATTCCTGTTAATAACGTAATAGCCCTTACACCTGAAAAGATTTAGTTCTTTTACTAGTTGGCTGTTTGTATAAAGTCTTGCAGAAGGTACTTTTCAAAATCACGATAAAGGAAATTAACTTCTGATATTTGATCAAAGCAAGCAGATTAAGTCTGGTTAGTGCAGTAATTTTGGTGTCAAAATAACCTGTATTGTGCTAACCTGTAGATGCAATAAGTGCCCTGCGATATTGTTTACCAGTAAATAGTTCTTTTATTGAACCAGATCTCGCCATTTCTTTCCTCACATCTGATCGCATTAAGCTCAGTTTCTCTTCAATCACCTGGAACAGTTGATCAAACAATTTTTATTTCCATAGTTATAAATTGAATCCCACTATACGTAACTATAATAGAATTAATTAATGGAATTAAGAATTAGATACACTCTGTTTTACAAAATTTACAAAATAAGAGTCATATGTGTGCAATCTGTACATATTACGTTATCAATAAAAAATTGTAGTATAAATTAGATGGCCTAGTTATTCTTATTGAATATTATATAAAATATGCCTAGTATTACAAGCTATCGGGACAAAGTCAAAGTCTTTAATCATTGAATATGGTACATATGGTATGGTATATATTGATATTTAACATGTTGTGTTGCTCTCAGTTCCTCCGTGATCATGGTGCTTGCAACAGCGCTGAAATATCGGCAACTCAGAACAATACAACATAGTAAATATCCCGATAGCTTTTAATATACTTCTTCTATCTTATATACTGGTGGTAGAGATTTGACGGCACAAATTTGTCACAAATTTCGACCGGGTTGGTACCACCGTGCAATATTGCGAAAAACCCTTCATAGTAATTCAATTTCGGTTGGATTGCGTTCAGGGATCAGCAAATGCATAGCCGGGTAGGGGTGATGGTGGTCGCAGCACTAGTGGGACCAGTGGGTCTTGGCGTAGTCTAGTGAGGATGGTGCGGGGCGACGCGCCGGTCAGGGAGACCCGTAGAAACGGTGGTGCCGCTGGCCGCCCGCGGTATAGTACAGAGGCCCAACTGGGACTAACCACCCTGGAAGGCTGCCTCACCAGACCGCGCATAATCCCGGTATGGCTCGTCGTGCCGGTTGGTGACCGGAAGTGGGGGCCAGGCGACCATATTCGGGGGGGTACGGGGGCCCTTCCGTACGGCGTGTCGGCTCACGCCATGCCTCATAATCATAGACAAAACCAATATCCCGCAATTTGTCACGCGGTGCTGTGACGACAATCACCTCTTTTTTTCACGCCCTTTTCTCCTTTTCATCATGGCAGCGCATTTAAGAGTATTGGGCAACACAGCAGCTCTGCAAACTCCCACAAGCTCGCTATTTGAGGTGGAGTCCACTAACATCTGTGGACTCCATGCGAACCTCAACGCCGTCCACCAACACCTTGAGACGGCGAAACCAGATATGCTCTTTCTCACGGAGACACAAATAGGCCGCCCTGATGACACGACCTACTTGCTTTACCCCGGCTATGTTATCGAGGAAAATTTCCGTGCAAAAGCCGGGGTGTGCGTGTTTGTTAGGGCGGATGTTTGTTGTCGCCGTTTGCGCTGCCTTGAGGACCCATCCTTTTCAACCCTATGGGTACACGTAGACCATGGCTCTACGAGTCAGATCTATGTGTGCCTCTACCGTTCCCATACAGGAGATGCTGAGACAACTCGACTCTTTGAATATCTGAGTCAGGCGGCAGATGATGCGCAGGAACGGTTTCCGAACGCCGAAGTGGTATTTTTGGGGGACTTTAACGCCCACCACGAAACCTGGTTGGGCTCCTCCAAAACAGACCATGCGGGAAGAGCCGCCCATGCATTTGCTCTGGCGCATGGCCTGACCCAATTGGTACACGAGGTCACTAGAATACCAAGAAGGTCGGGCCTAGCACCCTCTCTGCTAGACCTTCTGCTGACGAGTCACCCAGACCTGTACAGTGTTTCGGTACAAGCCGCTTTAGGCAATTCCGACCACTGTCTGGTCTGCTCCAAGGTGCCAATTATAGCGCCTTCACGACCCGTGCAGGGGAAGCGGCGTCTCTGGCACTACTCGTCAGCAGATTGGGATGGGCTGCGCAACTATTTTGCGTCCATCCCGTGGGTTGAACGCTGCTTTGAAGGTAAGAAACCCTCGGATTGTGCTACTGCTGTTGCCGGTGAGATCGGTCTGGGTATGGAATACTATATCCCGTACACTGATGTCACCGGTGCCCGAGGAGTGCGCCCTTGGTTCGGGCGCGAGTGTGCGAGGGCTGTTGATCAAAAGCAGTCCGCGTATCGCGCTTGGGTAAGGGCGCGTGCCACGCACGATCCCAATGTGAGCCACTTCAAGGCGGCGTACAACAGAGCCACAAAGGTCTGCAAGAGTGCTTACGTCAGAGCGGATGCCCTGCGCATTGCGCGGCTTGGTCAAGAGCTAGTGGCACATCCCACGGGCAGCCGTGGATACTGGCGACTGGCCAAAGCCGTGCAGGCCAACTTCTGTCAGCCTTCGCTGCCACCGCTGCGCTACCCTGATGGATCCCTGGCCCATGGACCGCAAGAGAAAGCCAATATGCTAGTAAATCTCTTTGCGGCCAATTCCCGAGTCGATGATTGCGGTATACAGCCGCCGACACTACCCAATGGTGACCACGTAATGCCTGAAATACGTATCAGGCAATGCGATGTTCGTGCGGTGCTTCAATCACTCGATGTCCGGAAAGCCAGTGGCCCGGATGGTATTCCAGCGGTGGTCTTACAAAAATGTGCAGCGGAGTTGTCTCCGATGCTTACGCGGCTGTACCGACTGTCCTACAGCTCGGGTACAGTGCCTTCGGCTTGGAAAGAGGCGAATGTACAGCCGATCCCCAAGAAGGGGGATCGCTCAGAGCCAGCCAACTATCGACCCATAGCCGTCACCTCAGTGCTGTGCAAGGTCTTCGAGCACATCATTAACAAACAGCTCATGCGTCACCTAGAGGATCACTCCTTAATTAATGACCGGCAATATGGCTTCAGGCCGAAACGGTCAACGGGTGATCTTCTAGCATACGTTACCCATCTTTGGGGTGAGGCTATGGACAAGCACGGCGAGTCACTGGCAATTAGTCTTGATATCGCCAAAGCTTTCGATAGAGTCTGGCACAAATCGCTTCTCTCCAAGCTACCAGCCTTTGGTCTGCCTCCTAGACTGTGCAACTGGATTGCTAGTTTCCTGCGGGAGCGCCGTATCCGCGTCCTCTGTGATGGACGGGCTTCGGAGTTCTTGCAAATAAATGCTGGCGTACCGCAGGGGTCTGTATTATCTCCCACTCTCTTTCTTCTGCATATCAACGACATGCTGTCCACCGGCAGCATACATTGCTATGCAGACGATAGCACCTTACACGGGAGTTATCACGGACAACCTGCGGCCAAACAGTCTGATATCGTGGAAAAAAGACAGCTTCTTGTCACTGAACTGGACCGGATCTTGAATCACATTTCTCAATGGGGCTCCGAGAACATGGTCGAGTTCAATGCCAAGAAGACGCAGGCTTGTGCGTTCACAGCAAAGGTATCTTCTTTCCTTCCCCTTCCCACTCTTCAGAGCACGCCACTTCCACTGCAGGACAATCTCTATATCCTAGGCATGGATATTCGCTGCAAACTGAATAACAGAAATTACATCGAGAGCATCATCAAAACAGCCTCGCGGAAACTCGGACTCCTAAACAAAGTGAGACGTTTTTTCACGCCGGAGCAGCGGTGTCTTCTCTACAAGACACAAATTCGCTCCTGCGTGGAATACTGCTCGCATCTCTGGGATGGCTCCGCGAAATACCTACTAGATGCTCTCGACAGGTTGCAGCGACGCGCGGTCCGAATTATTGGGAACCCTGAGGTCACGAACACCCTCGAGCCTTTGCAGATGCGTAGAGATATTGCTTCCTTGGCTGTATTTTACCGTCTCTACCACGGTGAGTGTTCTGACGAGCTCTTCCAACTAATCCCACCATCTCCTTTCCTACATAGGACAACACGTGCAGGCCTTAGATGTCACCCTCACACTGTGCAGAATATACGAGCAAGAACCAAGGGGTTCGGAGACTCTTTTCTTTGCCGCACCACCAAGACCTGGAATTCATTACCAGCACACGTGTTTCCTTCTTCCTACAGTCCCGGGGCCTTTAAGCGGGGCGTGAAAAAGCATCTGATGAGGCCGCCAAGCTGAGTGCCACCATTGTAGCACTTAGTGTCTGTAATGGTGACCCTCTTTCCTGAGACTTTGCCTTTAGCTTACCATCAGGCGAGGTGAGGTCAAGTTGACGTGTACTATATAAAAAAAAAAAAATAATAATAATAATAATATTAATGTGTGTGACCATGATAGATTAAATACCTACATTCTCACCTACTTTTTCGTTTTTATATCCAGGGGATACTCCCCCAATAATATAACTTTTAACAATTTTCAAAGCAACATAACTAACACTGCTTTCATACCAATTATTTACCTATAAACTCTTAAAACAACTGTTTATTTTTTTACTAATCATCAATACTCAATACCATCAAAATACTTCGGTAATTTTGCAAACAAAGATTACCTTTTCATCTTTACGTCCGCCTAATTGCATGAGCACTTTCTTAGCCGCGTCAACCTTTCCTTCTTTTAATAAATAATATGGACTTTCAGGAATCCACATACAAGCGATGAAGTAGGATGCCGCGAAGGTTGTCATTATGCCGGTCAACACTGTGTATGATACGTAGGAGCCTATAGTTAGTACTATCATCACTCCTACACTAAACACAATTCGTGTAATGACTGTCAAAGTGCCTCTAATTTCTTTGTCTGCTATCTCTGATAGATATATGCTTGATACCTGAAATTGGTAAGAAGAAAATATTATTTTCATTAAAGGAAGTACCTACATCGAATCTTACAGAAAATTACAATTACGAAAAAAATATGGACTCTCAGGAATCGACATACAGTGAGTAGGGTAGCCAGAGCTCACTGGAGAGTTTTTGTGCTGTCAGTGGGATGACCAAAGGCTTGTACACTGACGGCACAAAATCTCTGTTCTCACAGGATCGGTGGGGATTTTGCGCACGTAAAAAAAAAAAAAAGGATCGGCAGCACGGATGTGACTCCACTGGTGTTACACACGTTCATAGGTCATGGTAACCACTTTCCATCAGGTGGACCGCGTGCTTGTCTGCCACCTAAGTTGTATAAAAAAAAAACAAATTCTGTACCTTTTCCCAATTCAATCGGGGTCGGTTTTCCAGTCCAACTGTGATGGGGCCGAAATTCGATATTTTCCACGATGCGACTGCCAGCTGACCTGCACAGCCGCGATATCAAAGTTCTATGGTTTGACTAGTCGGGCTTTTGAGGACTCCAACTACCCATTGCAACTGCCATAGATGTTCCAATGGCAACTGGGACCGATGGCTTAACGTGCTGTCTGAGGTATAAAACTAAATATGTAACTAAAAATAAACTCACTGTTGAAGTCATTCCGAGTCCACAACCCCATAAAATTCTTCCTATATACATCATCCATGTGTTTGTAGCAAACAAAATAAAAACCTGAAACAATGTAGTTATGTTATCAATAAACGATTGTTTGATCGCAGTAAATAATGATAAGCACAAGTCACACATTCCACACTCATCCTTAAATCATCATGTCATTTTATATAAAAACTAGCTGATGCCCGCAGTTTCACCCGCGTGCAATCCCGTTTACGTTCTTTCACGCAACTTTTCCATATTTTCTCACCGTTTATACGTTACCGGTCTAAACTAGATAAGTTACTTACCGTTCCAACGATATGTGGAATAGCGCTAGTCGTAAGAGCGGTTCGCCTGCCGAACTTGTCCGATACGCAGCCGCCTACACCGCTGCCGATCATCAAACCCACAATCATTATCGACACTACCCATGATATCTCGGCCTGAAAAGAGTTAAATAGGGATATTTGATAATCATAGTTAATTATATTAATAAAAAATAGCATGCTGTGAAGAAGTGTGTTCTCCATCCGATAGTAGAAAAACAAACTCATACATACATATAACCACGCCATTATCCCTGGAGGGTTAGGCAGAGGTGAATTAACACCCACATTTCACCAATCATTAAATACGGTCCCACGTAATAGGAGGTGAGCCTATTGCCGTATTCCGGGCACTATTGTTGACTCTGAGGCTGAGCCTGGGCTGTATGCATTATGCATTATCCCTTAGTCGCCTTGTACGACACCGCATGGGAAGAGATGGGGTGGTCCAAATTCTACTCTGCTCTGAATAGCTCTGGAAACTCGCCCCTATTATGTAGGGCCAAATATCATGTTTGTCGAAATACAAATGTTAATATACCTCTGCCTACCCCTTCGGGGATTAACAACTGTAAATATATGTAGGTATGTATGTATATTAAGGGATTTCGATTATGGTAACGCTTCCGTTTTAACTCCTAAGGAGGTTAATAACTAATTGTTCTGCCGGCCTTACTCCTCAATAGGCACTTAAATCCATAAAATATGCTGCTATTATATTTTATTATATATTATTACTGCTATGTTGCTATGCTAGTAATACTATTTGTTATGCTATGCTAGTAATACTATTTTGTTACCTATGGACTATTATCTGTTCTATACCCTTGGCGTACTGCGTAGATATCTCTCAATAAGTAACAATAATTATAATATCTACGAAATACAGCTAATACTTTGTTTACTAACTAGCAATTCTACTTAATAATATGCCAATAATATTGTCTTATTCTCTCTAGAATTCTATAAGAAATACATTTCTGGTGTTCCATTCACGAGGTGGTCGAATCGGCTTTTTCATACAAAAATCAACCCGATGGCCAATGGTCCCCTCGGAGGGAACCACGGTGGGGATATTTCCCCAGAAACGCCACCCCAGCCACTACATTATACCCAACTAATTAATTTAGTTACCCTATACTCGTACCATATACCTACTGTTCAAGTATCACATCCTGATATTCATATCTGTCGTGAAGCGTTAGGTATATTTTTATATCTATGTAGGTCATTGCTCTTTGAGTACACTAAATAATTACACAGTAAATAACGTACATTTGTAATATTAGCAATAATTTCCTTGTTAAAAAATCTTGGCAAGGTTGATGTTATCCAAAAGAAGGTGGCGGCATAGCACATACTGGTCAGCGATACTGAAACATATTTTTATTGGAATTTATAAAAAGCGTACAAGCGTGCGTCAAATTAACATTAAAAATAATTTGTAAATTATTATTTTTTTTATTAAATTAACTTTAAACCTACGTATGAAGATGATCTACACGCTCGACATGCTATTGATCTATGCAGGTAGGACACGACAGTATTCCCATCATAATTGAGCAGTCTGACTGGGAAAGTACCTCCACCCTACAGAATACTGCGGCCATAATAACCTTGTGTTATGTTCCCAGCGGTGAGTAGGTTAGCTAGCGCTCACTGGAGAGTTTTTGTGCTGTCAGTGGGAAGATAAAAGGGTTGTCCTGGTTTGTCTGCTGCACTAACGGCACGGAAACTCTGTTCTGACAGGGTTGGCAGCATGTGATGCCCCTGGTGTTGCACACGTCTATAACCCACGGTAACCACTTTCCATCAGGTAGGCCGTGTGCTTGTCTACCACCTATGTGGCAACCTAATGTAATAATTAAAAAATATGTGTTATTACAAAGTAAAAAAAATTGGTTCGCAAGCGTCAGATGTAATAATAAAAAAATATGTGTCATATGACAATGAAAGAAGTAAGTGTGTAATCTCCTATTTAAAAGAAATATAAATAAAATTGGTTTGTAAGTACATTACCATAAAAGTTCGGGCGCCTTGGAGATACACATGCCTAAGATAATCAGCGGATATTGGAAACTTTTAATCTTCCGGAGGTGAGCTAAATGAAACCAAACTGTGAGGTTTAAGGTTTTATTGTCCACTCCAGTGTGCATTTAGAAATAGTTGCAAGGATATATTCCTAATGTATATCTAACCTTAAATTTAAAATTAGAGTTTTATAAGCTAGGTCAAAATGATCTTATGTCACCAATGCACTTTTAGGTTATTTTGAAGTTTAGATTTAAAATATAATTAAAGTAAGCTCACGGCATCCCTCGGCGAGTATATGTAAACACAGCAGCGGGAAAGCTCGTAGCAGGCGAAGTTTTCAGTTTAAGCCCATGCGGTACATCCATGTTTGAGGCGAAAAGTCCAAACCTTCCATAAGGAAATGCAGATGACCGAAGACAAAGGTCCAAAGAAAAAGTCCAAAGGAAAAAGAAAAAGGCAAAGACAAAGGCGGTTCCAATTTGGAAACCGCCTTAATTTGCTGGAACAATGCCAATAGCAAAAGAAATCATAATATTTTCAGATTAAGAGCAGAAATAAACTATAATTCCACAAGAGGATAGTTGTGAGGACACAAACTATTATCCTTTAGGCCAAAATACTCTCATTTTTATGAGATTTATTGAAATTAAGTTACGAAGCCATGAATATCGACCATCCAGTCTCAATATAGGAAGAAAGGTGGTTTTGACAGCGATACGTCAAAATGTCATTCACTCCGCGCTCCGAAACCCCTCGCTCAAAAATAGAACTAAAACCGGTGTGACGACGTTCGCAGAGCGCGTCGTTACATTACATCCCTCCCCAAAAAGAAAAAAGAAAGAAAGAAACTTCCTTTTCTAATGAAAATTATGAGAGTCCAGAACAAAATTCCAAAAAACCTCAAAAGACAAAATGTCTTGCAACATTTTTCAATAAACAAAAAAGGCAATGCGAAAGCATCTTGCATTGGGTATTGCAGAAATAATTATAAATTAAAGAATGGGAAAGCATTCCTAAAAATCAAAGAATGTGAAAACACTCGAAAAGTAAAGAATTAAGTTGAAAAAGAATTTCCAGTTTCAAATGGAAACAAAGGACACTATCCAACTTAATGGAATAACCGAAACCAAACTCAGAAAAGAGTAAAAACTTATTTCAACACAAAAGTGAAAATAAATCCTTCAATAAAACAAATTAAACAATCCCTACTCAATTCCATTCCAGATATCGATTAGGCAACCAACGCCGTCGAATCTAATCCTTGATCTTAACCAGCCTTCTAGCATCAATACAAAAGTGCGGTTGAGCTCCTACGCCACCGACTCTATACCAGCTATTCCTGAAACAAAAATATGAAACTAACAAGATATCGGTTAAGCACCAACGCTGCCGAATCTGAAAGAAAATAGGTAAAAACAATGAAGTTTTCCCACTGTCGGTTAGGTTGAAAAGCCGCCGACTTCAAATTCCTATTCCAACATCCAAAACGTCAAAACAAAATCACAACAAAAGTGTCGTAATAATATATTTATAAGCATTGTGATCGGCATAACACCACCAACTTTCCGAGCACAAGCAAAATATAAAGAAAATATGACAATTGTGACCAGTACAACACCACTGACTTTCTGAGCACAACCGCATAAGAAAAGTATGACATTTGCGACCGGCACAACACCACCGACATCCCGTGCGCAAAGCATAAAAAATGTAACAATGTGTATAAAAACACAATCGTACAAAAAGAGAAAAACGACAATTACGACCGGCTCAACACCACCAGCTTCCCGTGCGCAAAGCGTAAGGTGTGACTATGTGTATGAAACACAATAGCACAAAAAATTGTAAAGTCCAGTAAGACACAAGTTTCCCAAAAAATGGTATAACAAGGTGTGTAAAAAATGCATAAAATGCGTCCAATCCGAGAATCTTAATACTAAGAAAATAACCCAGAACTGTACAAAAATAAAGTTCAAGAAACTTAATTTTCCATTCCCTAAGTGAGTGGAAATAAGTCAAGTGAATTTAATGTAGAAAATGAATATTAAATTTCACTCCTATATTAGAGTAGAAACTAAATTCCTAAATTTGTACAAAATATACAATATTAAATATACAAGTGTATAAAAATATATACAGGAAAATAATCCTATACAACAAAGATAAATAAAAATATAAGATCTTTTGATGTGGAACAATTTGTTAATATGGAGTAGAGTTACACAATAACAAGTCCTAAAATGACCTAAGTTATTTTTTGAAGGAAACTAAAATTGAAATTAATAAATTGTTGTGAAGTTCCTAACATACATCTCCTTTCAAAATCCCTTAGCCTCACAAACATCACCTTACAATGGGATTATACTTCAAACAAAGTACCAAAGACAAAGATAGACATTGTCAAAACAAGAATAATTTTAATATTTAATTATGTCTTTAATATGATAACGACCAGTATAGTTTTTATTAAGGTCTTTTAAAACATAAACATTAGAGGAAATTTTATCTATTATTTCACACTTAACAAACTTAGGTGCTAACTTAGCCGAAAAGAATGCAGGAGCATTAGACTGCACAAAACTTCTCCTCCACACTATATCTCCCACTTCAAAAGAAATGACCTTCCTTCCTATATTATAATAACGCGCATTACGCTTCTAAGCTTTAAGCAATGAAGCTTGAACTTTTATAAAAATATCACTAAGTGATTTAAGTGAAAAAGCAAATGAAGACCTATCAACAACATCAAGTTGATTGAGGTTATCAAAAGAATTACTAAAACGGTGCAATGAAGCATCAAAAATAAGTTCTCTACCGAACATGAGAAAATTAGGAGTGAAATCTGTAGCTAGATTCACACTACTATTTAAAGCTAATTGAACATGAGGCAAATATTTTGACCAAGTTCTATGATCATCTTTAACAAAACAAGAAATACATGTTTCGACTGTTTTGTTATATCTCTCTACAGGATTATTTTGAGGTGTATATAAAGTATTATAAAATATTTTACTAATATTATAACTTTTAGAAAATCTACAAATTGCTTAGCTGTAAATTGGCTTCCATTATCACAAACAAACCTGAATAAAATTTATTATTAATATTAAAATTTAAATAAGGTCTAGTGTCTTTATGTTTAACAAACAAAAGAGGAGCAGCCCTGATATTATTAAAGAAAACTTTCAAATAATCCAACCATTCATTAAATTCTTTCTTACAAGTGGCTTCATTCGGAGCACTGCTAAATTTTTTCAACATCGAGTCACCAGAGGTTTTATCAAAAACTAGGGCTCGATGGGACCTGATACGTTTTTTGACTGAACAGTATTTGAATTACAAACTTTGCAATTCTTCATAAAGTTCTTTTTGTTTAGCAGGACTAAGGGGCCAATAACGTTGTTTAAAAGGTTCACCAGTAACATTAATTTTATGTTTAACTAAATGAGTAAGACCTAAGCCTCTCTTTTCATAAGAAATATTTTCAAAAAGTGAAATAATTTTATTTAACTCTCAGAAGGAGAAAGTTCAGAAACAGAAGTAACTGCATTTACACAAGTAGTGGATTCATATTCAAAAGTAATATTATTCCATAAGTCTTTAGCAAGATTAAATTTCAACCAAAAGTCAAATCCCAAAATAATTGAAGGTTTAAAAGAAGGTATTATCAAAAAATCTACATTTTTAGTTAAGTTATCACAAGTGATAGGTAAAACCATAGTTCCAATAACATTGTGTGCAGAACCATCAGCAGTAACAGCGTTACCTTTATAAGGTTTAAATTTATAACCTAATTGCAAAAATGTTTGATGAATATTAGAACCGAGTACACAACTACAAGCTCCACTATCTAACAAACCTGAATAAATCAGCCATGACATGAGGCATCTCATGAGTAGAAGTACCAACTGGAACATCACCAACAATATTCTCAAACAAAGGCGGGACCTGTATTTCCTTATCCATGTTTGATTTATAAAAGGATGTGAAAATCTAATAAAAAGTTGTATTAAATACACTATAAGTTTCTAATTAAAGTATCAATTAAAGTTTCTAATTAAAGTTAATTAAATTATGAATGAAGTTAATTGCATTGATAGCAAAACGCTAAACTCAAAAGTCAACAAACTCATAGAATGGAATGTTATTGTTGCAAAAATTATTTAGGTCAAATGCCTATAAAGATAAAAGTGCATTAGTGATTCACAAAATAAATTATTTATGTCTACTTAAGGTAAACAGCAAATATTCAAATATTACTATGTTTTCACACATGTGAATAAAGGTTAAGAACTAGTAATTATATAATATTACTAAGTGGAAAATCTTACCTGTAATAAACAAAAGCTATACAAGATAAAACAGTTATAACAATAACCATGTTATACAAATTGAAACATTCACCTGTAATTGAGAGATACAAACAATAGTACTAACTTGTAGTATGATTAGTTTTGCAAAGTAAACAATAACAAAGATTTACTGTAATACACAGTTATGTAACAGTAAAAAACATGAAGAAAACACTGTTCTTAACATGATAAAGTAAAAAATAATGCAAAGGTGACAAGGAATAAAGATATATGCACACTGTCATGTCCCTGTTCGCGAGTGCCAATTGTAATAATAAAAAAATATGTGTTATTACAAAGTAAAAAAAATTGGTTCGCAAGCGTCAGATGTAATAATAAAAAAATATGTGTCATATGACAATGAAAGAAGTAAGTGTGTAATCTCCTATTTAAAAGAAATATAAATAAAATTGGTTTGTAAGTACATTACCATAAAAGTTCGGGCGCCTTGGAGATACACATGCCTAAGATAATCAGCGGATATTGGAAACTTTTAATCTTCCGGAGGTGAGCTAAATGAAACCAAACTGTGAGGTTTAAGGTTTTATTGTCCACTCCAGTGTGCATTTAGAAATAGTTGCAAGGATACATTCCTAATGTATATCTAACCTTAAATTTAAAATTAGAGTTTTATAAGCTAGGTCAAAATGATCTTATGTCACCAATGCACTTTTAGGTTATTTTGAAGTTTAGATTTAAAATATAATTAAAGTAAGCTCACGGCATCCCTCGGCGAGTATATGTAAACACAGCAGCGGGAAAGCTCGTAGCAGGCGAAGTTTTCAGTTTAAGCCCATGCGGTACATCCATGTTTGAGGCGAAAAGTCCAAACCTTCCATAAGGAAATGCAGATGACCGAAGACAAAGGTCCAAAGAAAAAGTCCAAAGGAAAAAGAAAAAGGCAAAGACAAAGGCGGTTCCAATTTGGAAACCGCCTTAATTTGCTGGAACAATGCCAATAGCAAAAGAAATCATAATATTTTCAGATTAAGAGCAGAAATAAACTATAATTCCACAAGAGGATAGTTGTGAGGACACAAACTATTATCCTTTAGGCCAAAATACTCTCATTTTTATGAGATTTATTGAAATTAAGTTACGAAGCCATGAATATCGACCATCCAGTCTCAATATAGGAAGAAAGGTGGTTTTGACAGCGATACGTCAAAATGTCATTCACTCCGCGCTCCGAAACCCCTCGCTCAAAAATAGAACTAAAACCGGTGTGACGACGTTCGCAGAGCGCGTCGTTACACTAACAACAGATGTTCTTCACTTGAATCTAAAGGTTCTTCGAAATAAATGAGGCCAGATGTCTCCATTATGTTATTCGTTATCACTAACTAATTTTTAAACGTATTATTTTGTTAGGCCTGTTTGTTGGGTACCGCACTCATCCCCTATTAGCTCCTTCCAGTTAGCTAATTGATCTCCTATTTGGTACACACCATTAGTTCGGATAATAATACGATAGGGATGACTTGATTCTACCCAATACTGCTTAATATTAAAGTTTTTGCTGAAAAAATATGCCTTTTAAGATGAAATATTACCCACTAAACTGAAACTATGACGTTTTATTATTTTTAGTACCCGAAGTAGGTCAAAAAACAAATAATCCAATTGCTCAAACTTTTGTAGATTCCGTATTAAATTTCAAATGACTTTAATTATGAAATAATAGTGAAAACGCAACGCAGACTATCCGATTTTCTATTGCACTCTACGCATTCGCACTACACACTACAATAGTGTGACGTAACGCTTTTGTAACGATTTTGTATAGAGCTATTTTGGGCGGTTCGAGAAATTTAAATTTAAAATTCTTGTATCTTTAAAACTTATAGTGGTAATAAAATTCCACTTTAGCAGTTCATTATAAGCTATAAACTGGTTTTTTTTTAGAATAAAAAAAAATAGTAATCATCCCTATTGCAATCAGTAAAACCAGTTAACGTAGATGAGAGTTATGTATTAGGTACTTGTGTCCGAATAGTTCATGATTGTAAATTAAACTACAGTAAATAAATCCTTATCATATTATTACAGATATTGCCATTGCTTTTAAGTAATTCAATGGTCTCGTTACATCATCTTGACACAATTTAATATTAACATTGATTTGCATTACTTAAGTGTGGCAATAATTATAAAATGTAGTTTCTTTATTGGTAGGTACAACTTGTTGGCACAAATATTCATAGGCACGGCTACTAATTTGATTATGGTTTAGTTTGTAGATTGGATTATATTATACACATATTAGATATTAAAGCGACAAAGAAGAATACGGCTAGCCTGATGATAATGGATTAATAAAAGAAGGAAGGGAAACTTGATGAAAGGTCTCTGATACTCTCATTAACTGTATGAAATGCAGTCAGTGCACAGCCTGAAACAGCTTTGATTTTGACGGGCCTCTAAAACTCAACCATTAATCTAGCCTGAGAACATTAGCAAAATCGATCCTATCATAAATATTACTTATAAAATTTATACAAAACTATGCTAACTATACAATACATACAAAAATGAAATTGAGAAAAAGAGGGAGACTGCAACTTTAGGCATCGAAAAATTCCTCCCCATCGATCTCTACTGGTACCGTGCCCAAATGGCTGGCGGCATTACCACGCTGAATGGCGATGCCAAATCTTAAGGTATTATCATAAACATTATGGCATTACAAGGCCTATAGCGACCAAATGAATGAAATTACCTGTCGCAGTATTATGTTCAACACATTTTGCTTCACATTCATAGCTTCATCTACTTAAAAATATTATAATCTATGTAGACGAAGCTTCTTAAACATGATTGTATCTACTACCTACCTATCCTACCCAGTTATAATATTATAATGCTTATTTCAGGAAACTGGTTCTTCACAATGTTTTCACAATTCTACATTCATGTTATTTAAATACATTACAAGTTTTGAACTATAACCTACATAGGTATCCTACTCTTTGATGCCCAGATCCTATATCATCCATCAATTAACCTATAATTTAAAAAAATAGTTTGCAAATCTATACTACTCAACCAATAAGGCTATCTTGTAATTGATTTAAGATTCTGAATTATAATCAATTTATTGAGTGTACATACTTATTTAAACTCGATTTTTATTTTCATCATTAGTGTACCGTTTTTTTTAATTGTCTGTTTAATAATCTTGTGATTTCGAACATTATTGGTTTAAATCAAATGGCAATAATTTATCTCATTTACTACTCATATCTGTTTTCCTTGTTGATAAAGAGGGCAGCTGCTGTAGGACAGAACATGTGCTAATTTATCTAATAATAACATGACCTAAAACATAAAGTAGATCGGTTGCATACAACGTGAGAATGATAAGAGAGCTTGGAAATAGATAATCAGGATCTCGCAATCAGTCACTCGTAACGGTAATCGAGACTGCACGTGCTTGGGTGTATATTAAGAAATGTTTTCTTCACTGAAACTACAAATTTTTACTAAAATTTCGACTGAACATGTCAACTAGCTACTACCATAGCATAAGTTCCTCGGGACACATTATCTTGAATCAAAGCCGCAAGACAAACGAGGCCCTGGCACGCGCTGATTGTTTTGTGAAAATATATGTTTAGTGAATTTGAGATCATCCACTGACGCGCTATCCTCAAAACGGGTGTGTTTTGAGGATAGCGCGTCAGTGGAAAAAAGCATATAGAGCACATTTTGAGCATATTTTTGGTCCATGATATATTTCAGTTGGTATAGTAGAGAAGCATAGGTACATATAATTAAAGTGGATGTATCAATTTGCAAAAAACCTAAACAAATGTCATCACCATCATCACTTCGTAAACCCCAACTGCATTTAAAGCTTGTCGGTACTTTAGAACCCGGTGTGCAGGTGCATACAGTACTGGCTAGGTAGTGAGGTTAGTTTGGCCCCCAAGATGTTAAGTGGAGACTCCATTCACCTTAAACCTTGACTAACACAAAAATACGTCCAAGTTCTTGTGTCGATTGTGACATGCACATTTCAACTACAGTGTACCAATAAATATTAATTGTATGTCAACACTTATCAAAATTCAATGAGTGAATCAAAACTACATAATAATTGTGACGCAGCTACATCTTCTATTTTACAGTTACAATTACACTTACCAGCAAACGCTGCCAGATATTGGATTCGCCTATTTGACTTCATTGTTTTTAACTATCACACAATTTAATAATAATCTAAGAATTAAAAATAAGAAGGAACTTTCTTAATTAAACTTTCACATCACTTGCTACCAGTTTCACTCATGATGATCTTATAAAATAAATAAAGTAATACTTCACGATTGTCCATTGATTACTTTATTGTTACAGTTAAATCAATATACAGTAGACGAGTTTAAAGATACGCGATTACAATTTTATTATCTTATCAAGTTTACTTTTAGAGTAGTATAATGTGACCACCTCGCCGGAGCTCTCATTGAATACTGCAATGTCTACTATACTCGTAATATCGTACAACGAGTAGTTAAACGTCTATATATTTTGACGTTACTGGTTTGTTATAAAGAAATGTTTATTAATAGCTTCAAGCGCACACATTACCTTGAACAATTACAATAAAATTACGAAAGGAAACTACATTCAACAGAGGTTACAGGTAACATAGCTGTGAGTGACAATATTGATGCTTGACAGTAAAATAAATTAGCACATAAGTAATTATTTTATTCATAGATTCCAAGAATGATAGACATTGGCCTTTTGCGTAGTAACATATTTTGAAGGTAATTTTTTGAATATTTTGTGATTAGAATGAGATTTCTGTGTACCATAAGATGTCAAGTTATTAATGAGATTATTGAATTGAAGACTAGCGTTGTGACAATATTTGTATCAACAATGGTGACCCCCATTCCTTACAGGTGATGTGAAATTATTTGCCGTACCGTTTATAAAATAACGGTACAGATTACGTCCGTAGTTATCATTCAAAACAGCAACTACGGTACTACAGTGGCGGGAGCGGCAGCGGGAGCGATGAAGGATCGCAAGACAAGCTGCCCGCGTACGAAGGCAACTCGGGCGTCGGAGGTCGATGAACGACCTCCGCCCCCCATGAGCGCCGGCCTGGTGGAGCCGCCTGTCACCCTGGCAGAAGCAGGCCGCGGCGGTGGCGCGCGTGGCGAGCCTCCCCGTTCCCGGGGACGAGTTGGGGACTCTGTAGTCCCCACACCCGAGAAGAGGGCCAGATCGTGAGAGATGGCCCTGGGTCGGCCGGGGTGCGAGGGATATGCCTGTCAACCTCACCTTCGGCAACCAAAACGACCCACAGGCGGCGTGCGTTTTAGTCGGTTCGTGTCCGACATAAGCTCCTCCACCGGCCCCGGTGGGGAGGTATCCGTGGGGATTTTGCGCACGTAAAAAAAAAAAACTACGGTACTACAGTTTGGGCCATTAAAATCACGTCAATTTGTCTTCTACACTACACTGAAACACGTTCTGAGAAAAGCCCTTAACAGTGTCAAACCCTAAATCTTTAAATAGAATGCATACATTTAAATAAGAGGCACCTATGGTTAAGAAATCCATTCTGTAAATAAAAATAAAATAAAACTCCTTATTTATTTCGTAGTTTTATTACTATCTGTTAACTCGTTTTCATTTAATACATTATCACTAGTCACTTCTACTTGATTCAATTTCTCATTAGACTCATCATAGATATTACCTTGTAATTCAATTTGAATTTCTCTTAGACTCTTTCCTCTGGTTTCTGGTATTACAAAATATGAGAACACTGCACCACTAAAAGACATTATTGAATAAAACCAGATAACTCCATAAAGACCTATAACATCCTCCATAATTTGACATCCTCTTACTACTATAAAATGAACTACTGATATGAAAATAAATAAAGAGGTAATTGCAATAGACTTCACATTTAAAGGAAAAAGTTCTGCAGGAATTATGAAATTTAAAACATTGTAACCAATGTTAGCGATGCTGCAAACTGCTGCGATTCCAATGAACACAACAAATCTGAAGGGGTTGTTAGATTCATCATCAATGCCTATCACTTGTTGCATGAAAAAATAGAACCCCACGAGAGCTAAAATAATACTTGTTATGCAATAACTGCAGATGAGCAATGGTCGTCGACCAATCCGGTCTACTGTCAACGGCGATATCAAACCTGTAATTAAAATACTTTAATTAGTCTTGGTGGATTATATCTTGAATTTAAATTAACGAATAATAATGTTGGCATTAATAAAATTCCATAATAACGGCTAAAAAAAACTAAGCTTTAATGGTATATTTTTAACTATATGGTAAGAGTAGACGGTTACTGATTTCACTGAATCATGCCTTAGGAATAATTCATTCTCAGGAGCAAAAAATGGGCACCCATTTTAATATTCTTTTCGAGACATGACATGACATGATATCCACTGAAATGGGCATTCCACTTCGAGTCTTTTATACACGAGTTTTTATTTATTTTAAATTAATTTGAATTTTATATTTAAATTAAATAATTTATTTATAGGCTAAATTAATTAATTAATTTAGACTAGTGGTATGGGTAATGGACTGCTGAGACGAGGTTTCGAGTTCGATCCCAGGTTTTACCATGGCACACACCAACGATATTTCAATGCTTTTCGAAGTTATGTGTGTTTTTTTACAGGTTAACGAGTGCCCGGTTAATGGCAACAGGCTCGCCACTCCCCACCGGAGCCAGTGGAAGAGGTTATGTCGGACTCGAACCGACTAAAACGCACGCCGCCTGTGGGTTGCTTTGGTTGCCGAAGGTGAGGTTGACAGGCATATTGTCTTATATTTGACTTGCTCGCAGAAGGAGACATTGGGACCTAAACATAAACGGGCGAAATGTGGGTGCTAGCAACTCTGCCTACCCCTTCAGGGATATAGGCGTGAGTTTATGTTATGTTACGTTATTAAATAATGTAATGAACAATCAATAATTAAATAATAAAAACAAAATTCATAGATTGTAGCCGTTAACCATATTTCCGTTATTCATTTTGTCTATTATCGCTTTTTCATACCAACTTCTCTCTTGGAAAATATATCTACCTATTTTTCCATCTCTTATAGCTTTTAAGGCAAACATGCTATCAAGTTTTTTTTAGCCATGCACTTACTAAACTAAAACACGATTTACTCCAAACTATTTATAGTGGTTAGTGAATAATGGTTGGTTTCTGTATTGAGATATTAAAGGTGAGTATCGCAAATCGTACTGTGCACTACAACTTCTATTTTTCGAATAAATATCTGACCATAAGCTTCTAAAGTATTTTTTTTCTAAAGTTAATTTTGGAATAATAAATAATATCATCGTTATCCTACATTATACTTACCAACTGAAAAGCGGACTACTCCAAAGATAGCAAGTGCAGTTGAAACCTTAAGGCCGCAGTTGCTTTGTTGTATTATCCTACCGAAATAATGTTCCATTGGAATTATTCCCGATAATAACGCAAAGGTCCTTAAACCTGAAAGAATTGTCTTATTTTTACTTCCTTTACATATTCTATAATATCATGATAAACTGCAGGGATAATGTTCAGCTTCAATGTTAACACCACCCGACAAAAAATTACTGCTTAACAAGAGCAGTCCAATATGTGTGGAGTGCACTCCATATATTCAAATAAAAGTTGTCCATCCCAATAGTAATTTTTAATCAGTTTTAGTAAGGTAATATTTTAGGCCAACCCTGTCTAAAACCTGCTTAATGCCTTCACTAGAAGTCTTTGAAGATAGAATGGGCAACATATGAGTGACACATCCCTCCTCAGGTTGTGCATCAACAAATGTTTCCATTAGTAGTTTACTAATTTTCACCTCATTCTCCAAAATGGACGGTCCCAATCCTAACCAAAGTAGAATATTCTGACATTATGTTATCGATCATTATCCGCGTTAACAGACCACATATAAGTATAATAATTTCAATTTTTTTAAGAATATAAATTTATTCGTCAAATTAATACAATATGTCAAAATTGTACAACAAGCAATGCTTAGTCCATGTACTAATCAAATAATCCCGCCCCTAATCGCTCCCGGTGCAAAAGTACCCATAACACTTGCTGCGTTGCCACGTTGGATGGCGATGGACAGCCTTTGGACCAGGAACGACCCGGAAAGAGTGTCACCGGCCGCCTCGATGCGCCTCTGTCCGATTTCTTTAATAAGGCTTTTAGCTTCCTTGCCCCTACTCCCCAGAGTCTCCACCGCTATTGGCACGAACTGGTACAGCGATTCCAAGTCGGCGTACTTAAGCCTCTTCCTTGATCTGGATCCATCATCCCACGCTCGCTGAAGATGCATTGGTTCAGGGATAGACGCGCCCACATTGAGGGCCGACCAAGCTAACACAGCATCCGACACAAAAGGTATGATCACCCCGTCACCATTAGGATTCAATCATCAAATTCAAAAACCCCATGCGCCGAGGCTGGAAAAACTGAATTTCTAATTCGTCTTCGATTTCGATTCGATTTCGATTGGATTAATGAGATATTTTTAGTGTCAAAAGACAGTATTGGTAAGGATATCATAGTTCTGGTGTCAAAAACATTCTATTACTGTTTACCTGTAGCTGCAATAATTGCTTTTCGATATTGTTTTCCTGTAAGTAGCTCTTTTAATGTGCCAGATCTTGCCATTTCTTTCCTCACATCTGATCGCATTAAACTCAATTTCTCATCAATTGCCTGTAACAGTTGATAAAACATTTTGTAATTCTATAAATAAAGAAGCAGTTACTGTTAATTATTTTAACAAGTTTTTTTAAATATTTTGTTCCACAAAATTCAGTTGCAAAGTAACTGCAAAACTTAAAATTCAGGTGACTTAATAAGGCTAATGAACCAGTACTTGACGCTGCTCTATGAATACCAACCAATGCTACTAAATATTGAGGTAATCTGTGGCAATACTTATAAAACTTGAATAGGTTTCATACCAATCATTGTCTCTCTTCTCTGAAGCCTTAGTAGAAGCCCTACAGTTAACTATGTATTCTTAACAGAACTGTTTCCATGTAATATCACCATCCATAAATTATATAGAACAGAAATTAAAAGAAATTAAGGTTCTTATGATAGCTCAATCAAATCATGTTTGTTTGAGTACAAACGCTTACGTTCTTGCTATTAGCAACGTATCTTTAATAATAAATACAGCATGCGGCAAAAATATTTATTTAATTTATTTAAAACTATTTTAGGTACACCTGCGAGTGTTACAAATTTGAAAGCGTCATAATGTTTTTATTGTTATTAAATAAGATCCGTCTCGCCTTTGCATTGAAAAATAATCATATCATCTGTTGTAATGTTTCTTGCAATGGCGTACATTTGGAGATGCCTATGTCTAACAGTGGACTGCAATAGGCTAATTGATTGATTGATTGGCATAAATAACACATATTCCATATTTAACTCCATTAGAGGTGAAATATGGGAGAGTCTTTCTTTAGGGGATGCGTACAACTAAAGGCATCAACTGAACATTTTTCAATTGCTTGGCTACAGTACTGTTTAAGATCTGCGTAGATGAATCAGCCATCCGAAACAACTAATCATAATGTAAATAAATTATTTCAGAATTATGAGTTTGTTTCAAGTAAGGTACTTATATTTTTTAAAGTAGTTTAATTTTCAATGAGCCTACAACTAACCTATTAAAATAATTCAGCCATAAATAAAGCATAGCTTACCTTTTCATCCTTGTGCCCGCCTAAACGTAAGAGCACTTTCTTAGCCGCATCAACTTTGCCTTCTTTTAATAAATAATACGGGCTCTCGGGTATCCACAAACAAGCTAAAAAGTAGCATATCGGTAAAACTATCAATACGCCAGTCAGCACTTGATATGAGACCTTGGCGCCTACGGTCAATACGAACAACACTCCTACACTAAACATAATTCGTGTAATGACTGTCAAAGTTCCTCTAATTTCTTTGTCTGCAATCTCCGCCAAATATATGTTTGATACCTGAAAGCAATTTTAGAATTTGAATTATCAGGAAATATTTTTAATAGGTTACAAATAATACAATAGTTAACTGAGTCAGTAGCCGCATTTACATTTAAAATCATACTTGCAATGCAATAAGCAGAGTGTAAAAACACATGCAACGTTTACCACTGATTGTAAATTGCTATTTATTTTAAAAAAATTACTGCGGGTACTTTTTTTTTCGAGCGGAATTCCCCATGGATGCTACCCCCGTCGTTCATCAAGGGTGGACTGAATAATACCGCACGTCGTGGCGTATCTACCAGTAAGATTACCCAATAAGTCATTTTCTCTGGTGTGCAGAGCAGGATGTCACCATCTAACCCCGGATGGGGGTAAACATCACGCCATCGAGGTGAGATTGTATCTGGCATCCCAACGCCTATACTTGGAAAACCAAGCCACCCTTTTCCTGCTCTCATCTACACCCTCTGCCAGTCAGAGTGTGCGGAAGCTGGAAGAAGTGGAAAACCTCCGACCAGCCCTCTAGAGGGTCACTACCGTCTTGGCAGAAATTTGCTGTAGTCGGCAGAGCCTGAAGTGAGGCGCTGACGTCTCTGTAGCTCAGAGTGCATCGCTTGGAAGTTCTGGACCTAGCATCCCAATTAACAGGTACCTATTCTAATTATACGAAACTTACATAATATGGATTGGATTACGAAAACAGTTTTAGATGTTTATTATACTTATAGTTAATCTTATAGTAATTCATAATTTGTTTAAAATCAATAGAAATAAAAAAAATATTAACTCACTGTTGCAATCATTCCCATTGTACATCCCCATAAAATTCTTCCTATATACAGCAACCATGTGTTTATAGCACATACAACAAGCACCTGAATAAAACAGCACAGTTAACTATCATAAGTGATGACTATTAACCACAAAGCTTACCCTTCTACTTCTACTTTAAGTATATAGAATATGGATACCCCCTATTCTCGAAAAAAAATTACATGGCTGCCAAGCATCGCCGCTGCTGGAGCGACCTATGCAGGAGCTGCGTGTATCATGGAGATAAAGTTGCTGTGGTAGATATGCGAAAGCACAGGTAACTACAAGTAGCACAGGATGGAATAAGTTATATGGGGAGTCTACAGCCACGTTTTGCTTAAATCACCAGGCTACGTGGGTAACAAATGCCTGGCAATAAAGCCCCCTCCTTGTCCGGATAGTAAGGTAGAAAGGGTTCCAAGAAATGCTTGGCTTGACGTCTAAGAGACCACCATGCGTGCCAATGTTCTCACCGCAATGTATAATAACTAAGACCATACGAAATGGAGTAGCATAAGCACGAAAGCGGACCCTTGACTTCAAGGTGAAAGCTTCGGATGCAATGCTAATATGATATGATACATACAGTTTAGCCTCTCGATGATGATGATTCTCGAAAAAGGAGTCAGAAATGTAATATATGTATAGATGGTATTATACCCGGCCTCTAATTGATTTGGCATGTCATCGACAAGAAGTTAAACATACTCAATTTAAAGACAAACTTATCTCAAAGGATTAACATGATCCAGGGGACATTAAATTACGTCGTAAAGTAAGCTAGACTTTTTTAGATACTCACCGTTCCAATAATATGGGGTAGAGCGCTGCTGATAAGAGTGGTTCGCCTGCCGTACTTTTCGGATATTTTGTTTGTTGCAATAGAACCGATCAAGAACCCCACAATTACTATTGAGACTACCCATGATATCTCGGCCTGAAAAGATTTTAATAGTGATATCTCATAATCATATTTGATTGATGTCCAGTTGCTTGTAGTAATATACGATGGTTTATAAATATTTTACAACATTCTACACAACGCTATCTAGACCCATGGTAAGCATACCTTAACTAGCTTGTGTTATGGAATCTAGAATACAAGTAAACATACTTTGTTTTTGTAAATACATACATGTTATTCATGAAAACACCCAGACCAATACAAATATACATATTCGTGCATCAATTATTTGCTCTGAGCGGGAATCAAACCCGCGCCTTCTGCGTAGCAGTCGAACGTTCTACCGCTACGCCACGGTTTCGATTATCATATTAGTTTCAGCTGTTAATTTTTGGGATATTAATTCTTTTTCACTTCTCAACTATTTAGTTTTTCTTCTGATTTCAGTTTCAGACAAAACATTTTGTACCACAAAGTGTAAAACCTACCAAATAAATGGAGGTGTACTTCATTGCCAGCAACGAGGTAATAAAAATTAACTAGACTGTAGCTATATTTGTCCGTCATATTTATGTAAGACATTGGTCTATTAACATGCAAATCCCAATGAAACGATAAAGATATTAGTTCAAAGAACATACACTTGTAATGTTCGGAATCACTTCCTGATTTTGAAACTTGGGTAAAGTAGATGTGATCCAGAAGAAGGTTGCCCCATTGCACATGTTGGCCAGCGCCACTGAAACATATATTTACCTGTCATTAAAAATATCATACATCGTACAACAGAATTTAGTAAGTTAACAACAGCAAGTAGCAATAAGAGCTTTTGAAGAGATTTTGTTTTTAGGTGTAAGTTACAGACAATAATGATGTACGTATTTCTATTTTTTGGAGAAGTACGTATTCAGATCTCATCACAGAATAGAAACTCCCTTCCTGATGGCGAACACACAAGGATGTGCATAATTAGACGCACTACCCTTAAGCTTTAGTGATTGAAATTATTATATATATTTTACGGTATCAATTGGTTGTTTAATATTAATACAAAATCATGATCGTCTTCTTGATGAAAAATTTAAGTGTGAGGTGAACCGGATTTTTAGAACCTTTTGTGTTGAAATCACTAGACGGTCTTTCTGGTTGGAAATGTCACTCTCTCTATGTAATTAAACTGTTGCAATTGTATGTTTTAGAAATGCAATCTTACTATATGTATAAAGTGTAAGAAAATGAACTCTCGGAACTTTGGGTGATTACTTGGTCTTGAAACTTTGTGTGATCAATAAAATATACGTAGGTAAAAAAAATAAAAAATATTGGGCCAATTCTCTAAAATTCAGTTTCATAAAAAAAAGTTTCAATAATTGACATGAATGCCGTACCACATCGATATGTGTAGCACATGGGTTGCAGTAATCAGCTGACTTTTAGAAGTCAATGACCGCTGGGTGCTTCTAGGTAAGTTTCATGAGCAGGCGCGCATAACGCATTGTAGTGTTAGTATACAAACATGAGCGCTATATTAAATAATAAGTGAAAAATTAACATTTCATTTTTTTTTTCCTATATAGTTACCGACACTGATCAACCCCCGAAGTTCCGAAAGTTAATTTTGTTACACCTTATATAATGTAACAAAATAAATAATCCTTGCGTCTCTTATTTACCTTCTTGATGGTTGATTCAGAATCACGAACATTTGCCTTGCGAATGATATTTGGGTAATCCTCCTTTCTACTAGTAGCCCAGTGGATTCACGTGTACTGTGCGCTCATTAAAAAGATGGAGGTTTGTTCCTCCCATAAATGACGGGTCACCAACAGTGACCACCAAAACTCACTTTTACAGGAGGTAAGACACGACGGTATTTCTGTCCCATTTGATCAGTCTGACGGGGTAAGTACCTTTATTCTACAAAATACCGCGGTCATAATAACCTCGTGTTGCGTGCGCAGCGGTGAGTAAGGTCGGACTCCTGAACAGAGTGAGACGTTTTTTCAACCCGGAGCAACGATGTCTACTCTACTAGACAGAAATTCGCTCCTGCGTGGAATACTCCTCGCGTTTCTGGGATGGCTCCGTGAAGTACCTACTTAATGCTCTCGACAGGTTGCAGCGGCGTGCGGTATGCATTATTGGGAACCCTGAGGTCAGGAACACGCTTGAGCCTTTGCAGATGCGTAGAGATTTTGCTTCCTTGGCTGTATTTTACCGCGTCTACCATAATGACTGTTCTAATGAGCTCTTCCAACTAATCCCACCCTCTCCTTTCCTACACAGGACAACACGTGCAGGGCTTAGATGTTACCGGCACACGGTGCAGAATATACGAGCAAGAACTAAGGGGTTCGGAAACTCTTTCCTTTGCAGCACCACCAATACTTGGAATTCATTACCAGCTCACATTTTTCCTTCTTCCTACAGTCCCGGGTCCTTTAAGTGGGGCATGAAAAAGCATCCATGAGGCTGCCAAGCTGAGTAGCTTGGCGACCTCATCAAATACGCTGGGCCCGCAACACGAGATTAGAACATGTAGTAAGTTACGTACTTCGTGTCTGTATTGGTGACCATCTTTCCTAAGACTGCCTTTAGCTAAGCATTACGCGAGGTGAAGTCAAATTGGCGTGTCCTACATAAAAAAAAAGGTAGCCAGAATTCACTGGAGAGATTTGTGCTTTCCGTGAAAATACTAAAGACTTGTCCTGCTTTGTTTTCTGCACTGATGTCAAAGAAACTCTCTGTTCTTAAAGGATCGGCGGCACGAGTGTAACTCCCCTGGTCTTGCACACATCCATACGCCACGGTTACTACTTTCCATTAGGTGGGCCGTGTGCTTGTCTGAAACATTGGTTGTATAAAAAAACACATTATGTGCCCACCCTGTCGTCTTAATGGGTTGACTTCAAAATCTTCACGTAATTTTGTAATTTGTAAATGGGTACCTATTATAAGAATTTTGTTAACTTGTGAGGATAGACGTCACAACTTGAGGCACAAGATATAATACATACATCACTAAGTCTTCAAGCACTTAATTGAGTCCTCTTCAAAAACTGTCGATTTCATCGAGCGACAGATATGCTATTTTCTTATTTTAGTTTTATACAACTTAAATACCAGACAAGCTCACGGCCCACCTGTTGGAAAGTGCTTATCGTGGACGTATGCAACACCAGGGGCGTTACACTCGTGCTACCGACCATGAAGAAACCTTCTAATGCCTTTCTTAAAGAACGGATAATGTAATCGCTTGCGAAAACCGCAGCTAATTCAAATATTTCTATCTATCCATTGATTAAACAAAAGTAGGGGAGAAAGAGCCAACACATAGCAAGGTTTCAAGACACTTCGGTTGCACACTTCGAAATCCGTTTGAAATATGCAAATAATATATTTTATTTGTTCAGTAAATATTATTTATTTCCTTGCGGCAAAAGATTCAAAGAAAGTACTTCGTTATCAGTCTGTATGTTTGTTCGTTCAACATGACCTGTTGACCGGTCGGTCGGGTCTTTTTTATTGTATAATCGATCAATCAAGTTATGTTAACTACAATGTGAAAGTACATTCAAGACAATTCAAGACAAATTGCACATACAAAGTGTTTGTGCAATTTTGAAACGTTAATATTATTTGTTGCATATAATCTAATTCATTCCTTTGATTTTTATTATTATGGTGACATTTTAAATTTTGTTTTAGTATGACTGGCTGAAGTCCTAATGATAGTGTAATTAGTTACGATTGTGTTGTATCCCGCAATATATTTATTTCAACGCCACACGACAGAATTTGCTGTACTTATGAATATTATAAAACCTGTTTTTGTGATCATTTTCTGTGAAAAAAAAATGCGGCAGTGGAGTTTGTTGCGCCATTTCTTCTCCACTATCGCCTAGGAAGCAGTGGTAAATAATTTAAATAGAATTCTTATTTACGGTCAGTAAGAAACAATTTTATTGTTCACTATTGAAAATAAAAGACTTTTATTTTGTCGTGTGATATGCAACTAATAATAATTAGAACATTATTTATTCATTTCATTTTCTTAGATTCCGTGCGACAAAAGGGTTAAAAAGAATTCTTTGTAATTTCTTTGTCAGTTTACCTGTTTGTTATTCTGTCAAGACCTTTTTATCAACCAATCCTCTTTATTATTATTTCTGGATGATCTGTCCGATTGTTAAGTACAATTTACAAATTATGCCCCATTTAAATTGTATAATGGTAAACGAACAGATAGCGGTGTTACTGAAAATATTTCTTCAATCATATCTCTATTCTACACATACTATGTATTTTGATACCAATAAAATAAATTTATGTCGGGACTATGAACAATCATTGATTGGCCCCTAACGCTTAACACACCCATAGCTTTTAAATAAGCCTCATTATTTATACCTTATTTAAAAGCTAAAAAGTAGGTAAAGTAAAGTTAAAAGCTTTATCAATATAAATGTCTTAAGGAGGTAGAACACGGCGGTATTTCCGCCCGATTGAGCAGTCCGACTGGGGAAGTACCTCCGCCCTACAGAATACCGCGGTTATAATAACTTCGTGTTGTGTTCCCAGCGGTGAGTAGGGTAGCCACAGCTCACTGGAGAATTTGTGCTGTCAGTGGGAAGACTAAAGACTTGTCCTGATTTGTCTTCTACTGACGGCACAGAAACTCTGTACTTACAGGGTTGGCAGCGCGACTGTGACTCCTCTGGTGTTACGGACGTCCATAGGCCACGGTAACTACTTTCCATCAGGTGGGCCGTGGGCTTGTCTGCCAACTAAGTGGTATAAAAAAATGCTAATAACACGATTTAATTTTTTAGTAAATTATTAATTTGAAATAAGCGAATATATTCTTTGTAAGGAATAATCGTGTTACTGAAATTCGGGAGAGTAAATAATCGTAGCTATTAATGACTTTCGCAAAAATAAATATCGTGTTTTTGAACAGTTGGAGTTTTGTTTATAAGAAATTATTAAATTCGGAACGTTAAATCGAAATACTGAAATTCAGAATTATAAATATTATCATTTTTTGGGTGTTCCCCTAACTGAAAGCCTAGGCTTACCTATTAACTAACCAATAACCACCAGTAACTAAACAATATCAAAGTCAATCAAAACTGAACTCTTGTTTCAAATTAATTTATTTGTGTAGCAACACACAATCCCCAATACTAAAGTAAGTATCATAGATAAATAAATGATTAATCATCATAAATCAGTAATCAGTAGCAATAAGTGTTTTTTTAATAAGTTTAGTCAGTATCACACTTACCAGCAAACGCTACCAGGTATTGTATTCGCCTATTCGACTTCATTTCGTTATTATTTGCACAATTTAATAAAAATCATAGAAGTCCCAAATACATAACGACTTGCACGATTATCTCTTTCGCTTCACTGTTTACCAGTCAATCAGATGCAGATCAAAGTAATGTTTTATTATTATTCATTGCGAAACTCACTGTTGCTGTATACAACAGTCTCACCTTGTATTCGAGTACCCATAAAATAGATAATATAATGATTTTTTATCTTATCGAACGTACTGTGAGAGTAATACGCAAACGTGACCAAATTGTGGAAGTTTTAATCTTTGAATATACAGTTAGTTAGGCATCTATATGTATACCTCTGGCCATCACTATAACTGTTCTTCCGTTCACGGTATCACGGTTACTAGAACAGAACACTTTTATAGTAATATTAAAATTAGATCAAAAATTCTTCATTGATAACTAATACACAAAGTATCAAATCAGATCATAAATTCTTTGATAACATGTTCTTTGATAACAAGTGCCAAATTCACGTTAACAATTTATGTTTTGTTAAAACATCAACAAACTATATTTTGAATTTGAAATAACTCTTAACCTAACAAAGTTAGTGCACGTTTGACGCGCTTCAACACAAATCAGCCGCAAAGAGCGCACTCAAGGGCCAAGGACATTCACCAAAAAGTATAATAATTATACCTACTAGGAGATCTTTGTGTGGTGTTGTGGTGAAGCGTTCGATTGGTACATCACAGACCTTGTTTTCGATACCCGCTCGGTGCAAATATCTGTACGCATGAACATATTTGCTTTGATGTCATCATCATTCTCATCTTAGTGCTGATTCTAATAAAAATCCCTTAGAATGCCTCCTTGGAGTTAAATCAAATTATAATAACGAAGCCCTAGTCATAAGACTGTGCGGATGTTTTTCTAATTTTTTGTATGTTTGGGTATAAACCTGAATATAGATACAAAAAAATTATGCGTAAAATGTAACATGTAATAAATATTTTGGCAGTTTGCATTAGTATCTCAAAAATTAAATTCAAATGCCGTTTTTGAGCATATCATATTCCAACTCCATTTACTGTTTTCATTCGTTCAATAGCAATTTAATAATAATATCCACAGAATATGAATTTAGATAGCCGCGTGGTTCCCGGCATAGTAGAATTTGACCACCCCATTTCTTCCCATGCGATGTCGTACAAGGCGACTAAACGATAGGGCTGTTTACCATCAGACGCATATACGGCCCAGACTCAGCCTCAGATGCATGGCTCGAGTCAACAATTGTGCCCAGAAGACGGCAATAGGCTCACCCCCTATTTCGTGGGACCGAATTAAATGATTGGTGAAATGTTGGTTGATTCACGTCTGCCTGACCCTCCGGCGGTAAAGGCGTGATTATGTATGTATGAATTTAGTTATATCGTTATTAATTTGAACCATACTATTTGAATAGGCAGGTAGATATGAAATATTTTAACTGTCATTTGTATTTAAAATACTTTTATTCTTTCTTGCTTTTTTTATATAGGACACGCCAACTTGACCTCACCTCGCCTGATGGTAAGCTAAAGGCAAAGTCTCAGGAAAGAGGGTCACCATTACAGACACTAAGTGCTACAATGGTGGCACTCAGCTTGGCGGCCTCATCAGACGCTTTTTCACGCCCCACTTAAAGGCCCCGGGACTGTAGGAAGAAGGAAACACGTGTACTGGTAATGAATTCCAGGTCTTGGTGGTGCGGCAAAGAAAAGAGTCCCCGAACCGCTTGGTCTGCTAGTGCTCACGTCATGCTATGCTATTTTAATGGGAGATTCCAACATTCACCATTTCTTAAATGACTCGCGTACCTACTATTATTTGTTCTCTGTTGAACGTTCTTCCTCTGTTCGGACCCAAACCTAAATCAAGGCCCAACCTAAGGCTCAATGCATCGATCATTGAGGAATTGATTAATCTATATTGACTTTGGCAATGAGGGAATATCGATTGAATGATACGAAGTAGAAAAAGTAAGCACTCCGGTTTATAATTTTTATATTATAAATATAAAGTAGTGATCACAAAAATAATGTAGTGATATCAACTGCGTTGTATTGTATTATACATGTACAAAGCATTATTATCGTAGAATTACCATCATGTCTCAACGCTGAGACACTTACTGCGAATGGTTGCACTTGAGGTGTTAGATCGAATAGAGCACTTCGCAATAAATTGTTGATTTCACTAAACCTCGAAAGCTGAAAAGAAAAAGAAATAAAGCATTCGTATTTCGCTCATGAGGTTATTGACATGTGTAATGTGGAATCGTCTATTATTTTTCCATTTCAATCTAACCAAGTATCAATCCACGGACTGATTGCTGAGAACCTCGACTAACACCTCACGAGGTGCATTATGGGATGGTTTCTATCCCTGGAGCCCTAGTCATCAGCAGCTTGATTTCTGTATCCAATGCCTGTGGCCCACTATTTTAAGTATTTTATTTATTTGTTTTATTTTTATTGTACACTTACAAGGCATTTATACAAAAAGTGTAATATTATAAATAGGCATATTATATTTAAATTAATTATAATAATTATATTAAAGGAAGACCCCAGTTAACGCTTGCTTCCTTGACCTCTCCAAAACGTTTGACCTGGTGTCGTATGACACACTCTGGGAAAAGCTTCGTCAGGAAAGTACCGTTGACGGTTCAGTAATTTCGTTGCTTAAATACTGGTACAAAAATCAGACTAATAATGTTAAATGGGCGGGAGCGTTATCAGATGTATACAGGTTGCAATGCGGGGTGAGACAGGGGGGAATTACGTCACCGCGTCTGTTCAACCTGTATATTAATCGGCTGATCGTTGAACTCAGCAACACTAAAATCGGTTGCCATATTGACGGAGTAGCTATAAATAACATAAGCTATGCTGACGATATGGTGTTGCTGAGTCCATCGATCAGTGGTCTCAGGCGGCTTCTAAAGTTGTGTGAAGATTATGCGGTGGCTCATGGGCTCAGATATAATGCCAAAAAGAGTGAGCTTCTTTTTTTCAAGGCCGGCACCAAACATTACTCTCACGTGCCTCAAGTCACTATTGGTGATACTCCCTTAACCAGAGTAACACAATTTAAATATCTGGGTCACTGGGTCACCGATGATCTAAATGACAATCTAGACATAGAAAGAGAACGCAGGGCGTTGGCTGTCCGGTGCAATATGCTGATCCGTAGATTTGCACGATGTACCAAGGATGTAAAAGTTACCCTATTTAGGGCGTATTGCCAGACATTTTACACGTGCAGTCTGTGGGTCGCATATACGCGGGGGGCATACAACGCCCTGCGGGTACAGTATAACAATGCATTCAGGATGCTGATTGGGCTGCCACGCTTTTGTAGTGCGTCGGGGATGTTTGCGGAGGCGAGTGTCGATGGCTTCCATGCCATCATCCGCAAACGTAGTGTATCCCTCTTGCGGAGAATACGGGCGAGCTCACACAGTATCGTGGGCGTATTGTGCGATAGGTGGGACAGTCCGATGCTGGGGCGCTGGGTACGATTGCACGCAATGTAGACAGTGTCCTAGTATTGTAGCGGTCTCAAACTACCAATAATATTTATTAGGTACCTATTAATAGTATTATATTGTTACTAACACTAGTATGAAGATTATTGTTACTAACACGCTATGGACCCTGGTCCGAAATAAATGATTTTTATTTTTTATTTATTTATTTTATATTACATTCACTTTCGCATTTATAATATTAAGTATGGATAAACGTCTCTGCAGACAAAACAGACCGTAGTCTCTGAGATGCAAGCGTTGGATGCCACTGGGATTAACGCAAAAATGAAGATGAAAGTGTGGTCATCCTATGTTATACATATCATATGTATTTATAGCACAGATTAGGTAATAATTGCTTCGTAAGTTATTCTTACCGACAACAAAACGCAATACCCCGAAGATAGTAAGAGCAGTTGAAACCTTAAGCCCACAGTTGCTTTGTGGTGTATCGTGCCCAAATACTGGTCCAATAGAATTATACACGTGAATGGCATAAAGGCTTTTATACCTGAAAATATTGCTTTTATTTATTTGACTACCGTTATTTTTGCATATTCAATAATATTATGATATTCAGCAGTGGCTAGGGAATGTTCAGCTCCAATCTTGAAAAAGAGGAATGTGTAAGTGACACCTTCCTATGTTGTGTACTATCATTCATTTTGCAATTAGTAGTAGGTACACCAACTTTCACCTCATTCTCCAAAATTGCACGTCCCCAACTAACCAAAATAGAATAATTTCCGCATCCTTATCTGCATGCAACAAATTACTTATTCTCAACAAATTGGATGGATGAGACAGTTTGTTTTGGTATTAAATATACTGTATTATTGCTTACATGCAGATGCAATTAGATGGATATTGTTTTCCAGTAAATAGCTCTTTTAATGAGCCATTTCTTTCCTCACATCTGATCGCATTATGCTCAATTTCTCTTCAATTACCTGTAATAGTATAAAACAATTTTTAATTTAATTAGTACTAGTTAATCAATGTTTTGATGTTTTTAAATAACCTGCCACAATGATGCGAAATTATAAAATTCAGTAGAAAAGTTACTAGGAAAGTTTTTTAACTTACTTGGAAAGTTTTAGATATTCAGCTAGTAGTAGGACAAATTAGATAATAATTACGTAGTAGGTATAACAAGTACTGAGATACATACTACATTTTTTTTTTAAAGAACTAGGTGCACCTACGCGGTTTCCGAAATTGTATGTGTCTAGGTGTCTCGGCGTCGTATTCTTACAAAACACAGCGCACGAAAAAACTACTCACTTTATCTGTAATATTGAGTTTCATGTTCCTTCAGAAGTGATGCACTTTCTTTTAACTACTCAATCACCAGAACAGATTTGAAGATTGCTGTACCGGTTCCTCTACAATTTGTTTCTAACCACATAAGCACGAAATCGTGCCTTTACTTACATGCCTCTCTTCATTCCTAATTTTACCCCTTAAAAGTGAAATTTCCAATCGTTTTTATACTCACAGTATTATGTTATATTAGAATACAAACTGTATATTACAATATAAAATGTAAATTATATATATTATTTTTATTTATATATTTCTACACCATATTACATGCTAGGACATAGCACTTAAATGTGCCTTAGAATGTAAACCGTACACTAACCTACAATCCACAAATAAATAAGTTGAAAAAAAAGCCATTGAAATTCACATTGACGAATCAGTCACTCAGTACTAATAATCATAATGTAAATAACATATTTTATTTTGTTTGGAGTTAAGCTGTAATTGTTAATGTTAATTAATATTGCACAGGATCTAATCGCAACTCTTTCCCATTAAAATAATTCAGTCATACTCCAAAGATTTCATCCTCGCGCCTCCTAATCGTTGGAGCGCTTTCTTAGCTGCATCAACTTTGCTCTCTTTTACTAAATAATACGGGATCTCGGGTATCCACAAAACAGCGAAGAAACGGCATATCGAGAAGGCTAACAATATGCTGGTGCTTGTAATGAGGCGTAGACGCCTATAGTTAGTACCATCAATACACCTACACTGAACATAATTCGTGTGATAACTGTTAAAGTCTCCCTTATTTCTTTGTCTGCGATCTCCGCCAAATATATACTTGACACCTGGAAGCAGTTTTAGAAATCAACATTACGAAATATCTTACAATAAGTTCTAAATTTATTAGGTAGATAGTATATCTTGGCTTATATATCACATGTTATGTTAGCATATATCTTTAGTTATACATTTTTGTAATTTATGTTTGTAAGTATTTTTCTATCTGGGGAGAGTCCCAAAAATAAGCAGTACCGTTGTACTTTTTTCCATCATCTAATTTATGTAATATTTTTTGTGTGTGCATAATCTTTATATAATATTGAACTAATTTAAAAACAGTGCAGTGATATAGACGCATCAGCATAGACTGCAGGTGTATTAAACAATCATAATAATATATATAATACTTAAATGAGTCAGTAGCCAGCAGTAGTAGCTACATTTATATTTAACATCGCATTTACAATGCAGTAAAAACCCATATAACTACGACCACTGATTATAAATTGCCTTTTAACTACAATTATGTTTATAAATACAATGTGTATAATATAGCACAAAAGTGATAACTGCTGTATTATCATTATGCTACTGTTGTGGAATAAAGTGACGCACTTATTTTATTTATTTGTTTTACTCTTTATTGCATTTATACAATGTACAAAGGCGAGCTTAACTCAAGGTTGAGTTCTCTTCCAGCAAAACCCGGCATTGCATTCCAATGAGAGGCAAAGTAATGTGAGTAGGTATACAGAAGGTGAACCCTGAGCACTTCTACTTATTCTGTAAGCTGACATGTTGGGAGTTTCACATTCAGCGTTCTCCCATAAACAGTTTTTTTTTAAGTTATACCTACTTAATTATTTTATAGAAATATGAACTATGATATGATGATTTAAAATATGAACTCACTTTTGAAACCATTGTCGTGGCACATCCCCATAGAGTCCTTCCTAAATACACCATCCACGTGTTTACAGCACACAACTCAAGCGCCTGAACAAAACATGATAGTCATTTTAAATTTGACGTAATACTTGTACGCAGTGATAGTATTGCAATACATTTTGAGATGAGCAAAATAGAAGTATTCAGTAGCCAGCTTTTGCCATCGTCTTCATCGTCATCGCGAAAAAACTTATCTGAAAGGAGTAAATCGCATTAATCCTGGTATTCCATAGCTTACAGAATAGTTTACCTCTTCCTACGAGCTTGTTCTTGAAGCGGAGCGTGTAAAAACATCATTCAAGGCCGTCCAGGACCTCGATCCTACTAAAGCAAAACCACACAAAGCAATGCAGTTAAAGTTCCATATAAAGGCCTTTTGCAAAATGAATGAAATAGTATGAAGCCGCGTGGTTCCCAGCAGAGTAGAATTAGGACCACCTCATCTCTTCCCATGCGGTGTCGTACAAGGCGACTAAGGGATAGGGCTACTTACAAATTTATACAGCCCAGACTCAGCTTCGGATGCAAGGCTTGAGTCAATAATAGTGCCCGGAAGACGGTAATAGGCTCACCCCCTATTACGTGGGACCGAATTCAAAAGTTCCATATAAAGGCCTTTTGCAGAATGAATGAAATAGTATAATGCCGGGTGGTTCCCAGCAGAGTAGAATTAGGACCACCCCATCTCTTCCCATGCGGTGTCGTACAAGGGATAGGGCTGTTTACAAATTTATACAGCCCAGACTCAGCTCGGATGCAAGGCTTGAGTTAATAATAGTGCCCGGAAGACGGTAATAGGCTCACCCCCTATTACGTGGGGCCGAATTCGATGAATGGTGAAATGTGGGTGGTTACTGACTATTGCCATGCATTTATCCCACCCAATCCTATCAAATAAATGGATTGATGAAAGTGTCCTTCACTAGTAACGGCGAGGTCGTTAAAGCTAGACTATCTGCTATATTTATTCTCCATATCTACTGACATTGTTCTGTTAGCATACAAATCGTAATCAAACGATAAAGATATTAATCAAAGAACATACACTTGTAATGTTCGGAATGACTTCCTGGTTCTGAAACTTTGGAAATGTAGATGTGATTCAGAAGAATGAAGCCCCATTGCACACCAACGCCACACATTAGTGCTGCCGACCTTGTAAGAACAGAGAGAGTGGCAAAGCAGGCCAAGATTTCGGTCTTACCATTGACAGCACAAAAACTTTGCAGTGAGCTCCGCCGGGAACACGACATGAGGTTCTTATAGCCACGATATTCTGTAGGGTAGAGATACTTGCCCAGTTGGAGTGCTCAATTGGGACAGAAATACCGTCGTGTAGTTTAAGATCAATGTATTTTAATCTTTCTAAAGAGGCCATCAAGCACTCAGCTCTCATCACGAAATGGAAACTACCAACCTAATGGTAAGCTCACAAAGACGTGCATAATAACTCATAGATGCGCTTTCCAAAGAGTTTGGGCGATAGATAATGACGATATTAATCGACTGTATAATATGTATGTTTTTTTTTAATCTAATTCGATATTCTTGTCATTTTAACATAACTACGAGTAAAAATGATCACCTAAACCCAGGTTCTCTCTTTTCCATTATTTAACTTTATAATCTCATCAATCATGTTCATTCTACATATATATTATTTATTGTATTTTGTTATCAATGAAATACAAAACATTTATGTCGCTATAGTTGAATAATTTTCATTAAAATTGATATTTATAATGTGTGACCTTCGACCATAGGGAAGGAAATTACCTAATCATATTCCGTGCCTCTGACCCTATACATACCATCAGTGTTTGTGCTGGTAAACTTCTTCCCTAAATTGATGTAACGCTAGTCAACTTACTTAATTTAAAAAAATACATCTCAAACTTTTTTGCTGATGTTATATAATTTTTGTGATTAATCCATTGGGATTGGGATGTAGGAAGTAAAGCTGACGCACGAACTTGCGTGTGGTGCTTCGCAGCTATGTAATGGCTCAGGAGAACCAGCTGGAAGTGCTTAAGACGATAGAAACAAGCGAAGAGGCTTATTAACATCTCTGACACTGCTTCAGATCTTTGAACATCGACACAAATCAAAGGCTTTTGGTGTTTTATCAAATTGATTTCAGAGAGGGACACATTACATTAACAGGTTATATTATACACTTATTACATACTTAAACGTATGTTATTACATACGTTCTTAATGAATAAACAATCCTATGTTAATTGTTGTTTAATTGCCTTGAAATATCATATCTTTTCCTTTTCTTAATTCAAAAAATCTTTTTACGACATTCTTAACTGAATACAATATATATACAATATATACTATCCCTAACACCACAGTCAAGGACAGTTGGTAACTAAAATAAAATCATAGTCGACCAAAGCTGGCCTATTGTTCCAATATACTTTAGCTTATTATGTAGCAACACACAATCCTCAATAGAAAAAGGATTTTTATTTATACCACTTAGGTGGCGGCAGACACCTGATGGAAAGTGGTTATCGTGGCCTTAATTAACATTAGGAACGTCTGGGGAGTTACACACTTGCTGCCAACCCTGTAAGACAGAGTTTCTGTGCCATCAGTGCACAAGACAAAGCAGGACAAGCCTTTGGTCTTCCCACTGACAGCATAAAAACTCTCCAGTGAGCTCTGACTACCCTTGTCACCACCGGGAACACAAAACGCTACGGCCACGGCCAAGATTTATCATTTTGCGTATATTCTATGTACGCAAAAAGGTAAATCTGCCGCCAAATATATCAATTATTGTCCGCAGAATATTACACCGCGCGAAAATAGTGAATATGCCGCCAAAATATTTTGGCGGTTAAATTTACTATTTTGCTGACAACCCCTATAATTTTGGTGACAACTCAAATCTCATTTTCACTCACTGTTTACAATAAGATTAGTTAATATCTCACTTACCAGCAAACGCTGCGAGATATTGTATTCGCCTATTCGACTTCATTGAACAATTTAATGAAGATCTGTGAAAAATCTTAAATAAATAACAACGTTTACAATTACACTTTCTCTTCACTGTACCAGTTACAATTTAAATAAACTTTTCAAGATGATGTGATGTTCCTTGAAATATCCATTGACCAATAGGTACCTAATATTTGAGTTATAAGATACTTATAAAAAGTGTTCTAATGGTTTTTTATCTTATCGAAAATGCTATAAAGGTTATACACAAACGTGACTAATCAAACTGTACATAGATTAAAATTTCCGCAATGGGGTCAGCGCATTGCAGAAATTGTAATCTATGAATTTACAGTTAGTGGGTGTTATTTCACCTCTGCCTAACCGTCCAGCGATAAAGGCATGATTATATGTATGTATGTATGTACACCTCTATTGTGTCTAACTATACATTACGTAGTACATCAGTACTATATAAGTAGTATACGTTATTCACTTACATATATAGGAAATTGAACAGAAGACCAAAATATGACTTTCTTCTTTTCCTCTTAGCGTTAATTCCAGTCGCATCCAAAGCCTTCACCTCGAAGTCTGGGGTCCGCTTTACCAGTCGCTCAACTATCAGTACATCAGTTCTTGGCACAGTATTTTTTTTTATTCAAAACTCCCGCACCTAACTAAGACATAAGTAATTAAATTCAGGCAAATAGTGACAGCTTAACTCACGGAAATATCTCAATACATTTACTTACGTAATATATTATACTATTAGATAAATTTACTGAACTTAAATTCCTGTTCTTTGCCCAATTTTACTTACGCGAACTCCTAAATATCCATCTTCTGACTTCATTTTCATGTAATGTAATCTTCTTTATCAACACAAATAGTCATGCAATATTGGTAAGAAGAGTATTATGACAATTTTGTGTAATGCTGTTGCGCTAGCTGAAATATGATTAGTTACAATATTTTGCGAGCAAACACTATCCCGTTTACTCACGGCCACACTCAATACGGCAAGACGTTCAAATATTTGTTCTTCATATCCATGGCCTAATGCATCGGTCAGGTAGCTAATAGAATCAGCGAGGGCATTATGATATTTTAAATAAGGGAAATCGATTAAATTATACAGAAAAAAAACAGTAAGCACTTTATAAAAGCATTTTCTTTGGTTTATTATTTGCAATGGATTGAAACGAAAAACATAAAAAAGTGATAGATCAGCTGTGTTACATAGTATTATCCAGGTACAGTTCTCAAGAAGATCCTAATATCATGGTATTAAGATCTTTTTGAGCACCCTACCAGTCAAGGCTGACTGTACAATGTACATATTATTACAGTAGGATCGCCATATCTCAACCCTGGGACATTCGCTGCAAATGGTTGTCCACGGTTATCCAGTGGTATTTCTTTCACAAATCGAGCATCGATAATAAAACTGGTATTTTAACATTTTAGCTCATTACTAGGTATTCTTCAATAACGTCAGCATGATGTCTTATTTACTAACTTCATATCTGTTAATTCCTTTTCATGTATTACATTATTACTAACTACTTCTACTTGATTCAATTTCTCATTAGACTCATCATAAATATTACATTGTAATTCAATTTGAATTTCTCTAAGACTCTTTCCCTTTGTTTCAGGTATTAGGAAATACGTAAACACTGCACCAATGAAAGCCATAATTGAATAAAACCAAATAACCCCATAAAGACCTAGCATGTCCTCCATGTCTTGATATCCTTTTACTACTAAAAAATGAAGTACAGAACCATAAATAAATAGTATAGTCATTGCAATAGATTTCACATTTAAAGGAAAAAGTTCTGTTGGAATTAAGAAATTTAAAACATTGTAACCAATGTTAGCAATGCAACTAACTAAGGTGATCCCAATGAAGACAATATATCTGAAGTAGCTGCTAGATTTATTGTCAATGCCTATCACTTGTTGCATGAAAAAGTATAGCCCCACAACAGCGAAAAGAATACTTGTTACAGAAAAACTGCAGATGAGCAATGGACGTCGTCCAATCCGGTCTACTGTCAACGGTGATACAAATCCTGAAATGAAAATACTTAGATAATTTTTTTTTTTAATAATATATAAAGTGTCGATAGCTTAGTGGTTAAGAAGTCATCTATGGTCCCGGGTTCAAATCTTGGCCATTATGACGTGAACCCACTCGTAACACAGGCAATTTACCTTAGTTGAAGAGTTAGCGGGAATACTAGTAATTCCGGATCAGTAATAGCAGTAAGATTTACTTAGCCTAGCAAAAATATTGTATAACCTCAAGAGTAGAAAATTACTGTAAGTTACTGAAATGAATCTTGGTAACAAGAATATAGCTAATTCCCTCCAACTCCTCTAATCAAACTAAGGCCCATAAAGGAACGACCTGAATCTCGATCTATCTGAGGTCAGATTGACAAAGTTCATAGACAATCTGTCTTGAGATAAATCGAGATACAGAACTGCGTACCATTCTAGAATATCGGGCCTAAAACAAATCCAGCCAGGTCAAATTTTTCAGCCCTCCTATGTTACTTACCAACCACTAAACGAATTCCTCCAAAGATAGCAAGAGCAGTCGATACATTAATGCCGCAGTTACTTTGTTGTATTATTTTTCCGAAATATTCTTGTACTGGAATTATACCCGTTAACAACGTAAGACCCCTTAAACCTGAAAGAGTTGAAGTTTTTTATTTATTTAGCTTTATTTATTCTATGATATTATAATTAATATTAGGGATAGGACCCAATATTACATCTACTTACAAATATGATTTGATTAAAAATAAAAGTCGAAAGGAATTGATTGAGAACTCAATTCAACAAATCTTGGTCAGAGTACTAAAACCGTACAAGTTAGGTATTTAAACTATCATGATCACTCACATTACTATTAAAGCTATCATATTTACCATGTGTTGTTTCTATATTCATTTATAGCGTTTAACAAAATGAACTCTCGGAACTTTGTGTGAATACTTGGTTTCGAAAAAAATGTTCATGTGAATCGCGGTAGCCTAGTGGTATGGGTAATGGACTGCTGAGACGAGGTCTCGGGTTTGATCCCAGGTTTTACCATGGCACACACCAATGACTTTTCGATGCTATTCGAAGTTATGTGTGTATTTATCGCAGGTTTATAAGTGCCCGGTTAATGGCAATAGGCTCGCCACCTACTACATTGGGACCTGAACATAAACTGGCGAAATGTGGGTGCTAACACCTCTGCCTACCCCTTCGGGGATATAGGCGTGAGTTTATGTTATGAGTTTATGGAAAAAATGTGAAGGAAAAAAAATTGGGTGACACAACAGTCTAAAATACTGTTGCAGACCTAACCTAACCGTACCACATCGAGATGTCCAACACATGGGTTGCAGTGAACAGCTGACTTTTTGGAAGGCAATGACCGGTAGGTGTTTCGTATTTAAGATTCATGAGACAACGCGCGAGCATCACTACTCGATAGGCCCCTAATCCCGAATTGCGGGTCCGTGGTAGCGTTAGCATGAAAACACATGCGTAATATAAAATAATTAGTGAAAAATTAAAATGTTGTTTCTTTTATTTTTTCGGCATAGTTACCGATACTAATCAATCCCACAAAGTTCCGAGAGAAAATTTTGTTACACCTTATGTATAAACTAATACCACAAAGTACAAATATTGTTATCAACACGATAAAGAAGAAGATCCTGATAGCTTTAATAGTAACAGCACAAGTTAGTTTGCTTAGATAGTTTGATATAATATGCTTACCCGTAGATGCAATAATTGCTCTCCGATATTGTTTTCCAGTAAATAGCTCTTTCAATGAGCCCGATCTTGCCATTTCTTTCCTCACATCTGATCTCATTAAGCTCAGTTTCTCGTCTATCACCTGTAATAGCCAGGTGATTATTAAATTACTTTATTTATTTATTATGTGTGCTATTATTTATACATAATACATGCTATTATTTCTTAGTTAGCCGCGGTAGACTAGTGGTATGGGTAATGAACTGCTGAGACGAGGTCTCGGGTTCGATCCCAGGTTTTACTATGGCACACACCAATGATTTTTCGATGCTTTTCGAAGTTATGTGTATATTTATCGCAGGTTTATAAGTGCCCGGTTAATGATAATAGGCTAGCCACCTACATTGGGACCTAAATATAAACTGGTGAAATGTGGGTGCCAGGACCTCTTCCGACCTCTTCGGGGATATAGGCGTGAGTTTATGTTATGTTATTATTTCTTAAACGTAAACTTACAGTTACAGCTCTGTGTTGGTAAATATTTGTAAGACCAAATATTATATGTACTGTGTTTCGGATTCGGATTTGTTTGCGCGGTAATGGGTATTATAATAAAATCAGTTAGTGCCTACCACTTAGTGTTATAATTTGACTATGATTGAGAAGAACACTATTATTAGATAAAATTTGGATAAGTACAGTACATAACACAACTATTTCATCTTGCAAAAATTTTAATTGTTAAGTAACAGTTTATTTTGCCAATTTACATACATACATACATAAATACAGATAGTTTTCGAACCGAATTTTACCATTCTCTTAATATGAAGAATTTTATTTTTAAAACTTTAGGTTTAGGAAAACAAAATTTAGGTACCTTTTCATCCTTGTGCCCGCCCAATTGTAAGAGTACTTTCTTAGCCGCATCCACCTTGCCTTCTTTTAATAAATAATACGGGCTCTCGGGTATCCAAAAACAAGCAAACAAGTATAATGCCGGAAATGCTATCATTATGTCGTTTAGCACTTGATATGAGACGTAAGAGCCTATTGTGAGCACTATCATCACTCCGACACTGAAGAAAATACGAGTAAGGACTGTCAACGTCCCTCTAATTTCTTTGTCTGCTATCTCCGATAGATACATGCTTGATACCTGAAAATAGTTTTACAAAATAGCTACAGGAAATATGGTTTTATTCTAGTTACAAATTCATTCTTGGAAGATTCACTGCATGTCGACCAAAGTACTGTTTAGTACGAAACTGAAATACCAATACTTTTTTTAGGTTTTTCATTATTTTTATTGACTCCAAATTGTATCCTGACATAGTTATTAAGGTTTCAGTTACCTTAATCAACAATTAAAAAACAAAAATTTCAAATCATCCATGGAAAAGAAGCTTCCCCAGCAATATAGCATATAGGCAAGCATCCATACCACTTGGTCATCCCGTGTGTTGGTACAGAGTTTGATTTCGAATTTCGCATCTCTTAAGACACCTCGACATCGTCCGCTAGAAACAGTAATACTTCCCACAAAGACAGAAGAAGTGGCGTTGCTGTTGTCCAGAATGCACCATGAGAAGGTTTTCATCACTATAACAAGATATAAAACCCTTGCAAATGTCTTGGAAGCCCAAGCCAACAAGACCTGAAAGCTACCTACTGATTTACGACTGACAGTCTGACGCAGACTTTTTTCTCAGGGTTAGGAGACCAGACAGTAGTCGTACCCACAAATCTAAATGTATAAAAGACAAGAAGGTGACGCGATTCTGGGATAAGCATTCAGATAATGAAGAGAACAAGATATAAAACCCGGTGTACTTATTAGACCTGCAGTGCATTTGAACATTGAAACTTAATTATTTTAGAGGAACTTATAATAAACTTACTGTTGTAGTCATTCCAATGGAACATCCCCACAAAATTCTTCCTATATACAGCATCCATGTGTTTGTTGCAAACAACACAAATACCTGAATAAAACATAATATATTTCATCATTTTGGTCAGCCTTCAATCAACATTTTCTCCTCGTACTTTGCCTGCCCGGGCATCAAACTACCTTGTGTACCTACATAGTGATATTCATCAGAGAACAACAGAAACCGTAAGTTGATAATGACACAGTTATTAGGCTATTCTCAGTCTACGTTTCCAGCTAAATGTACGCATTACCAGTGTTCGTACTCGGTACCGCTGACTATTCAACGTCTAGCCATCCAGGATATCTAGATCCCTAATTTTTTTTATACCACTTAGGTGGCAGACAAGCACACGGCCTACCTGATGGGAAGTGGTTACCGTGGACTGTGGACTTGTGCAACACCAGGGGCGTCACACTCGCGCTGCCGACCCTGAAGAAACCTCCTAATGCCCCTTTTGAAGAACCCCATATTGTAGGCGCATGGGAAGACCGCAGCCCAATATTATAATTATTTAGTAATTAGCATAAATTTTCGCGGCATAGAATTATAATGAACAGTGAAATGAGCAGTTTGCAATTATACGTATTTATATATAGTTTTAGTATCCTATTAAAGTAACCCTGATGACATATTTAACGCCAAGTCCGGTGTTGTCTGTGAACACGTGCAAGTAGCGGTGTTTTGATGGCACACTTCTATTGATATCGGTTTCGTCAAAGAATTTAGTCAAAGTGCCAAGTCGCTTATACCGCTCGCGTGCTTGTGTCACTATGAACGTTGGTTTGGTTCATCAATAAGATCAAAAATACTGCCACTGATCACAATCTTCTCGCATTTTAAGTGTTCGTGCTAACTTATCTTAGGGTATTTATGACCTAGTATGCTGAGGGATCTTACAGCCCAGAGAGTATTGCCATCTGTGAAATGATGGTATATGGTAAACTGGACAAGTTACTTACCGTCCCAATAATATGTGGAATAGCGCTGGTTGTAAGAGTGGTTCGCCTGCCGAATTTGTCGGATATGCTTGTTGTTGCTAAGCTACCGAATATCATCCCCAAGATCTTTATAGACACTACCCAGGATATCTCAGCCTGAAAAGAGTTAAATATAGGTACCTCATGATTTTACTTCATTGACATATGTGCAGGATATCGAGGGTCCTACTTAGGATATTTGGGGCACAAACTAACTTCAATTACTAGGTGGTAACACCTGCCAATCAACAATCAAGGCTCTGATACAGACTTTACTCTCGAGGTTGGAATAGTAATTGAAAGAAGAAGAAGAGGGAGAAGGAAGGAGAACTGTTCTCAGGCTCCACCGAAATGCAATCATTGCTTGCAACCTGCAGTAAAGTAGTTTGAAAGGCAATAATACTTCCGGTTATTCATACTTTGAAAGATAATAATTGAGCCGCGTATTATGCTTCTCAATTAGGTGCTTCAATTCATGAATGAAACACACTTAGATTTACTAGGTGAATTAATGTTTTTTTTTTTAAATACAGTTTGATATTATGGAACATTTTTACCGTCGAAAGCTCATATAACTGATTATTTAAGTTTTTTCAATCTACAGGAAACACCTTTACGTGGCTAAAGTAGTGCTCCATTCATGAACGGGGTCACCCCATTTTCTTTGACAGTTATAGACAAGCAATGCAAGGCTATGCCATTCATTACAAATTATGCCATACATCGTTCAAATATCTTACTTACTTCTCTATCATTTTGTTTCACATCCTATTACGTTCCAGTCTTGCCTTGGTCATATAACTTATTCATATCTGTGAAATTTTATCCACTTGTTTAATTTTGTATATTCCATATTTATTGTAGACTATTAAAACACATATTGCAAATAAAATGATAAAAATATTATTCAAAGAACATACAGTTGTAATGTTATCTATTATTTCCAGGTTAATAAACTTTGGCAGGGTAGATGTGATCCAGAAGAATGTTGCCCCATTGCTCATGTTGGCCAGTGACACTGAAACATATATTTATTTCAGCATTAAAAATAGCATAAACAAGACAGTAGACACCATCCAGTAAATTCTTAATATTACAGATAGTAGCAATAACCTATAAGGGTAAAAATTTTAGACTGTAAAGTACAGGGAAGAGTGATTTTATTACTTTTACCTGATAAAATCGTTATAGTATGGAAAGACCGTACTATTCTTATAAACAAGCTGATAGATTCATCATGAAACATAGACTACGATTACCTGAGCGTACTGGGAGATACCCCAGAATTCTTAGAAATCCTAGCCCTGCGATGTGGATACCTACATACGTAACCTATTGGGGCAACATACAAAGGCAAGGGCAAAAAAGCACTGCTGTATATAAACGCCAGAATGTCAAAAACTACGCATCACAAATGAATACAGGTTATATCACAGACAGTTCGACTAATACCTAGGCAACCCGTCAGTTTACTAATGTTCCAGGGGATGTGACACCCTCATGCACTTATAAAAAGACTCTTCCATCATATTTTGCCCTCTTCTTAAATCGTTATGGCCGCAATCGCATAACGCGGGCACGTTGCCTCTCTCGATGATAAGACTTATTGTCGGAGTCACCTCCTTGCAGTGACAATTAATAATTTTGTTTATTCTGTTTATTTTATCCACCATATCACTAACTTGTGTCAATAAGCATCACAATACGATATCAGGAAAATAATAGATAGTATAAAATAATACCTATACAGCTTTGCACACAAAATAACAAGTTAGTTTTCCTCATATTTCTTATTTCTGTCTATGCTAACTTAAACATAATAATTAGTTAAACAATATGTACATCGAATGATTACTTTTCTTGATAATATCTCACTAGATAAAACTATTAATCAGTTGACTTCACTGACACTACGACATACCTTAAATATACAGTAGATAATCTCACTCTACAAACGTGTTCTTAGATTTTTTATTGAATGGAGAACAATATTATCGACATGTAAACAAATATATTTTCTGATACATGAGACCGCTCTGTGAAAAACTTTAACTGACGACAAAAAAGAGGGGCATCAGAAGGTATCTTCGTGGTCAGCAGCGCGAGTGTAACACCCTGGTGTTGCATACGTCCATAGGCCACGGTAACCACTCCCGTGTGCTTTTACTGCCACCTGGTATATAAAAAAAATTGCCCAAAAAGTTCAAAATGACAAAAAAATTATTTTGCTTCTAAAAGCTGCTGCCAGCCGCTGCTCTTTCTGTGGGAATTGACCCTAAGGGATCTTAATTGGGTCGCGATCCAAAGGGAGACAGGTGAAGTTGTAAAACATATATGACACCACCCCGGAAGCAACACAATCGTTTATAGCTCGTTTTGGTAGTCCCATCGTTCAAGATTAACACACCTATTGTTTATCGTGTCTGGGAAAACTGGTTCATTGCTGGTAAGGTATTGCTTGGTATTGCTTTACACCTGGCGAAAAATAAATGCAAAGCTACATGGCAAATAATAAATAAAAATAAAATTGATTTCCCCAGTGAGAATATTGAACGGATTAAATTAAAGGACCAAATGTTGACTGATCCAAAGGCAATCGCACAAGCCTTTAACAATTTTTATGCAGATCTGGGGACACCGTCTGAACCTACCTCCACGAATAATCGACAATCTTGCCTTTCCTCTAAACTATCATCTATGTTCATGTTGCCTACTGTGCCCCAGGATGTATATAAAATAATAATGGAATTAAAAAACACAGCTAGCACAGGATACGACGGCATTAGCACTAGGATTGTAAAAAGCGTGTCAACTATTATTGCTCCCGTGCTAAGTTATCTTATTAATAATTGTATCACACAGGGTATTTTTCCTGAAAAGCTAAAGTTGTCTCTCATTAAACCACAATTTAAAAAAGAGGATAAAGAGAATATGACTTCTTATAGACCAATAGCTCTAGTACCGGTATTTTCTAAGATCTTCGAAAAGGTCATCCATAACAGTATCAGTAATTACTTTGAGAAATATAATCTGTTTACAGATAACCAAAAAGGTTTCAGAAAAAACAAAAGTATCAATGTTGCCATATATGACTTTCTAAGTACAATTATCTCTAGAATGGACAAAAAACAGCCAGTTCAGGCGCTATATATGGACATGACCAAAGCGTTTGACTATGTAGACCATGGAATATTGATTGACAAATTGAATGCATATGGTATTCGCGGGAATTTGTCATGTTTACTCAAGTCATATCTTGAAAATCGTCAACATATAACTGTAATAAATAAAATATGTAATAGAACTAGGAGTGAAATTTCGTACATGTCGGACACAAGAACCATACGCTATGGAGTTCCACAGGGAAGTATACTTGGACCACTTCTGTTCATTATCTATGTTAATGACTTCCCATCAGCCACACCATTCCCCATGATCATGTACGCCGACGATAGTACAGTGGTATTCAATAATGATAATCTTGATACCACTGTTTCAGCTATCAACAAAAATATTACTTCTTTGATAAACTGGCTAGAGGTACACAATCTCAAAATTAATTTGCACAAGACATATATAATGGACTTTAATCAAAAGGTTAACAAAACAAATCTAGAAATACAGTATGACGATAAAAAGATAAATAACATTAAAGTGATAAAGTTTTTAGGCCTACAAATTGAAAATACACTAAAGTGGAATGCACAGATTGAAATGGTGAGCAATAGAATACACCAACATGCATATGCATTATACATGCTTGGTAAAATTGTGGACAGGAACACAGTACTTACAGCATACTTTGGACTGGTTGCTTCTACTTTAAGGTATGGGATCATATTTTGGGGCAATGCAACTGGTAAAGAATTAGTTTTTAAAGCTCAAAAGCGATGCATTAGAGCCATATGTAAGATTGAAACGACTGATACATGTAAACCGTATTTTATTAGCCTGAAGATACTGACGATGCCATGTATGTACATATTTGAGATAGTTATGTTTGTTAAACAGAACTGGGAGAAATTCTCTGTTATAGCCAGCAGTCGCAGGTCTGACAGGCTATGCTTGGTCCCATCCAAAACGGCCCTATTACATAAAAGTGTATTCGTAATGGCACCTAAGGTTTATAATAAACTGCCTCAAGCTATTAAATCTTGTAAAAACCTACCAATGTTCAAAAAACAATTACAAGCATTTCTCCTGAATAAAGCCTACTATTCAATAGAGGAGTATCTTAATGAAAAGAGTAGTTAATCCGATTTCTGACTTCATTTCTATTAAATTTTACATTATTTTTATTGACATAATTTATATGATTTTTCTTGGTGACATTACTTTTTATTGACACTGCTTGCATTTATAACATTATAATAATTCTATTCAATTTTATATTACTTATTTACTTTGACATAATTTATTTGAATTGATGTATAAATATTCATGAAATTAATATTCAATTGACACGGCTTGGAATTGTAATAATTCAATTTAATTTTATTTTAATCTCATCAATTTAAATTAATCTTATTTATTTTGACATAATTTATTTGTATTGATCTATTCGAAATTGAAACCTGTACTTAATAATCTGTAAACCACATGTGGTAGGACATAGCGTACATAACATAATTTATAAGACCTTTATACCTAACCTATGATCCACAGAATAAATATTATGATTATGATTATGATTATGAAGGTATTTTATAAAATCAGGTCATTTAGGTCATTCAAACTTGTGAGGTTATTGATTTGTATTATCGTATATCGCATACAAAAATCGGCACAATCTGATAAGTTACCTTGTTGACCCTGTCTTGTTTCATAAGATCGACGAAGAGTGTTGTAAGTCGTTTGAGATTAAAATATAATGTAGATTCAGTTATAATCTTAATATTTTTGTCATATTCAACTTTTGAAATGCCGTATTACAATTCTCGTTGTATTTTGAAGCCTGCTAAGAGCCCACTTAAATTTCTATTATTTCCTTTATTTTGGCTTTTATGACCGCCGTCTGACCCAAACCCTGCCTTGCCAGAACCTCGTCGTACAATCAGCAGGTAGGAGGTAAGACACGACGGTATCCCGTCCAAATTGAACAGTCCGACTGGGGAAATACCTTCACCCTACAAGTACCGCGGCCATAATAACTTCGTGTTGTGTTCCCAGCGGTAAGTAAGGTAGCCAGAGGTTACTGGAGAGTTTTTGTGCTGTCAGTGAGAATACCAAAGGCTTGCCCTGTTTTGTCTTCTGCACTGACGGCATATAAACTCTCTGTTTTTACATGGTCGGCAGCACAAGCTTGATGCTGCACACGCCCATACGATAGACCACGGTAACCACTTTCCATCAGGTGGGCCATGTGCTTGTACTGGATTGCAGCTGAAGTTGTCAGGGCCTCGAAGAACTTGATACCCATACTCCCAGTGTAATACATTATTCACAATATTACAATGTTATAAATAGGTACCTAGATATTGATATCTTTATTGAGTGACCCTTATATCTGAACCAACTGGGGAATACCCCGGGAAAATATCGTGTTCCGTCTTGCGTACGTCCGTCTTCACGCGTAGATATTTTACGGAGAGTATTGCAGACAATTATTATATACATATATCAGACATGACATTACAGATAAAGAACAATAAATTAACATATCCCTTTTGTTTACAAAAGGAACAGCAAAATACAAACAGATGTGAAGACTTGAAATATTTTAGATTTATCATGTGGACGAATTTTTATTAGGCTACAAAAGCCTAATAAAAATTCGATATCGACATAAATAAAGTACAAGGTACTGCATATAACGATTATATGAGATTATCTCGATCAAGCCATTCGCAACGCTAGTAGTACCTAGGTATTATCTAATCTGTGTCGCGTGACTCTCTAGCCGTGCTCGGAAGTGGTCGCGTACTTTAATGTCGTGCGTATCTCTTGATAAGTCAGACAGAATAGTAGATAGAGAATGAGTAAATAACCCTATAAAGATTGTTCTGTATTTAAATGTTTCATTATATTTAAATAACTTTTTTTTTCTAAATCACCCAATAATGTAGATATCAGTCTAGTGTCAGCCAAGAAACGTAGGAACTAAAATCAAAGTCGATCGAAATTGATCCTTTGTGTCTATAGGTACACAGAGGGTAAACTTCGACCAACTTTGATTCGTTTTCTTTGATCGCCATGTCAGCGTACCTACCTACCGATTATATTGTGGTAATAGTAACTATATATTTTGTGTTTACAGCAATATAATTGGCAGCAATGTGTACGCTGCCATGACGAAACAAGAATATAACGTAACAAATTTAATTGTAAAACCTTGAATCGCAATGAATTAAATATTTAGACACAAGTAAGCAGGTACTGGTTTTCAATAAGATTAATTAGAATCACACTTACCAGCAAACGCTGCCAGATATTGTATTCGCCTATTCGACTTCATTGTTTTTAATAATCACACAATTTCTGAAATAACTTCAAACAAATATAACACAACGAATAAACTTTCACTACACACTGTCTACCAGTTATGCTTAAAATAAACTTCTATTGCCAAAAAAAAAAAACTTCATGATTATTCATCGATCAAGTCATTTTATCAGAAAACACCAGTAATTGACTTTCTAGACACTAAAAAATATGCTAATGTATTTTATTTATCGAATTTATTTCAAAAGTTGTGTTAAAACGTGACTGCCTTGCAGAAGCGCTAGTTGATGAATGAAATCTCTCATATAATATCATAATATTGTATGACAGTACGCCATGTACAGTTACTGTAATTATATTTTCCGGAACTGGTTTTATATAAAGACGTGTTTTTCAATTAGGTACTAGTCTATAAGACATTCCTACCTATCAAGATGACCTTGGACGATCACAAAATAGTTGATGTCAGAAATTCAGCAGTAGGTCCGTGGCTGTGAATAAATGTTTCATGACTTTATAAATATCCAAAAATTATGACTGCATATTATTTTATATCGTCATAAAATAGCATGTAGTCATAATTTTGTATATTACCGCCATACCCAATAGAATACATAACTTTCTCATAAACATTAATCTATGGTTCCCATTTTAATTAATATTGATTGAACTTATGCTCGATTTTGTTCATCTTTTTACCGACTACGGCGAAGCAAAAGGAGGGTTATAATTTTGACAGGTTATGTATGTATGTATGTAGGTTCATCTGTTCTCTCAAAGCTCCCCTGGTTGGGGAACCCCCTTACTAGAACTGGCCAGATGAGGTATTGTTAGAAGCATCTTAGTCGCCCGCTGGTTATAGGCTATATAACGTGTCACTGAATGTCTGAATCTATTGTGGCGCCCTCTAGCAGTCTTTAAGTACTGTGTTAAAAATAAATTTAAGATAATTATGTCGTGTTTGGCATCAATTTAAAGGGCTTTAGCACCATAATATGCCATGCGCCAAAATAATTTTAAAAAAATCAGTTTTTAAACTAAAACCCGACTACTGAAAAGTGGTCGTAAACCACTTATATAGTCTAACAAAATAATATATTCTAGGGAAAAGTGGCATACGATGGCTATCCTTAATATTTTCTTGTTTAATACTTTTTAGAACGTGATTTTTCAGTAGGTAATCGGGATTTAGTTTTAAACTTATTTCCTTAAAAGAATATTTGCAGATGCGTAGAGATGTTACTTCCTTGACTGTGTTTTACCGTCTCTACCATGGTAAGTATTCTCATGAGCTCTTCAAACCCAGTCCCTTCCTACACATTACAACATGTGCAGGGCTTTGATGTCGCCCGCACACGGTGCATAATATCCGATCAAGAATCAAGCGGTTCGGAGACCTTTTCTTTGCCTCACCACTTGGAATTATTTACCAGCTCACATATTTCCTTCTTCCTACAGTCCTGGGACCGTGCGTGAAAAAGCATCTGATGAGGCCGCCAAGCTGTAATGATGAGACTTTCCTGAGACTTTGCCTTTAGCTTACCATAAGGCGAGGTGAAGTCAAATTGGCGGTCCTTCTTCTTCATCTTAGTGCTAATCCCAGTCCCAGCTTTCACCTCGATGTCTGAGGTCCGCTGAACCGGTCTAACTGCACTTTTGAAGGCTTACAACTACCAGTATCGACTGCCATAGATGTTTGTATGGCAAATGGGGCCGTTGGCTTAACGTGCTCTCCGAAGCACTACCAGACCAATGCAAATACTTCATGAATACAAATATTTGCAATGAGCGGGTATCGAATCCGCTCCTCCTGCGTAGCGGCCGCATTCATTACCGCCACGCCACTGAGACTGTCGAAATATATATATATATGCATATCAATATTCCCGCTAACCCCTCCATCTAAGCTAAATTGCTTGTGTTAGGAGTGGGTTCACGTCGGTATTGTAATGGCCAGATTTCGAACCCATCACCTCTCGATTATAAGGCCGACTTCTTAACCACAATCCTACCGATGCCTTTAACCAGCGCTCACATATCAACAAATGACAACTTATATATTGTTTCGTTGGCGTTATGTCACTTATCAGCCTTTAAAGTATCTTGATACTAATTTATGATAATAACGCTCTCTCCGAGCAATGTGACACAGAACAAAAGCCTAGCGTTATCATTTCTGCGTATTTTAAAATTCAGGTATTAAGGTGCTATCAAATAGACACACGGCAAAGTGTTAAATCAAGGTCAAGAAAAAGAAAAAAAGACGTCGCAATAGAAATAGTACATCGTATATTCACGTGTAATATTTGAAGCAATGTCAGCTCCATAATAACCCATAATTTATCTAAGGAAGCCGCACTGCCCGCACACCCAAGCAGCAAGCAAATACTATTTACTTTTATAAAGCTTTCAGTAAACACTATTTATTTTTTGGACATTCTGCTGATAAGGTCGAAGTTTGGAGTCAACTGTATATATTTTTTTAACTAGTTCCCTAATGATATTAGGGATTAACCTGTGGATAAATTTAAAAATATAGTTAACCGTAAATTGTGCCAGAAAGGCTATTATAAAATCCAAGAATACTTGAATGATAAATAAGCTTGGAAATGAGCTGTTTGCCCAACTATGCTATTCAAGTAAATTTTAGTATTAAGATTAAGTAGACTAAGTGTATATTGGTAAATAGACTAAAAAAAAATGCCCGCTGAGTTTCTTGCCGGAGTCTTCTCAGGTCGAGGTCGCGTTTCGAACCGATCGATGGTCCATTTTCTAAACTGATTATCATGTTCGTTTTTATTGACGTTTTGTACGTGCCGATTTAATGGTCTATGCAGAATAAATGATTTTTGAATTTAACTTTGGTAGATCATAATACTAAAAACACTGTTTTTATATTTTAGTCGTTTTATTATTATTGAACAAGCGACTGAAGCAAGCGAGAGTCTCCGTTTTGAGAAGATGATCGATTTTGATTTTGTCCCTATCTATGGCAGTTTGTCAGTCCCGGTCTAGAGGGCGCATTTCTTAACCGATTTTCACCAAACTTGGCTCACATGTTCTTTGATTATAAACAAAACGATTGTCGGGAGCTTTTTTTGATAGGTGGGAAAATGAGGAGTAAAGGGAGAAGTTTGCTGTCCGCGTTATTTATGTCCAGATCTTGATGATTTTTGGCTGAAACATCAATGGCATGATGCTTTACAGGTTGTTGTGAAAAAAAAATCTAATAAGTGAATAATCATAAAGGTGAACTTCGTTATTATAAAAACAGATGAGAGAGAAAAAGGGAAAGTTTGCTGAAGTGTTTTTAGTCATTATAAGAAGATATATATGGTCGCGAAGTGTAGTAGTGTAATAAACACCTCAACAAAGTCTAGGGAACAAGATGACCCCAATTTTTTTTTTTTATGTAAATCTTGTTTTGCAAATAACTGGCAGCAAATAAATAAAAATAGAATAAAGTAGATTACAGAGTTGTTCGAAATTTAAAAATAAATTTAAATAAGTAATGATTTTCGAATATGGAGGGAAAACTTTTAAAAGTGTTTGATTGTGCAGTTTCTCTGAGGCAAAATAAAAATTATTTTTTTTGATTGTAAATAACGTTTATTATCAAATAATACGTCTTTTACGTATGGTTTGTGCATTTTTGTGACTGTAGTCATCATTTCACGTCGTCATTTAAGTCGCGAAGAGATGTTAAGGGCTGTTGGTATGCTGCAAGCTGGACGAACTCAACGCGACGTAGCGGATGCTGTCAACACCCAACCAAGCGTAATTTGCAGATTATGAGCACGCTACAGGTCTACAGGGGATGTTGCCGAACGTCACAGGGGACGAAATAGGGTTACTACCCTGCGACAAGATCGTTTCTTGCAAAATTCCGCAAGGCGGCAACCCACGATTACTGCTCGTCAGTTGGTCGCAGGCCTCCAGTCTCAGCATCAAGTGGTTATTAGCGATCAAACTGTCAGAAGAAGACTACACGAAGCCAATCTTTATGCTCGCAGACCGCTTAGGGTTCCAGCTCTTCGACGTGGAAATCGAGGTCGTCGCTTATTTTGGGCTAACGCACATTTACAGTGGACCGACCATCAATGGGCACGGGTTCTGTTTTCCGACGAATCTTGCTTCGGTTTTCATCCTGATTCGAGAAGAGTGCGTATATGGCGAGTTCCTGGACGTCGGAGTCGTCTCCAGAATCCGCAAGAAGTTCATCCTTACCAAGGTGGAACAATCATGGTATGGGCTGGAATTCGCCTTGGTGGAAGGACCGACCTCGTTTGGATACGGGGCAATTTGAATGCAAACCAATACATTCAGGAGGTTATACACCCCATGGTAATCCCTCATCGACAGCAGTTCGGTCAAGATTTTATGTTCATGCAAGATAATGCACGGTCACACACCGCGAGGGTAGTGGTCAATGTGTTAAGCGAGCACAATATAACGACGTTGGAATGGCCTGCTCAGTCTCCCGACCTCAATCCCATAGAGCATGCCTGGGATTTGCTTGGGAGAAGAGCTTTCAGTGATTCTTTGGAAAATCTGAACACTGAAGAACAACTTTTTTTACACCTTCGCAGTTTATGGAGCCATATTCCACAGACGATGATTGACAATCTCATACTAAGTATGCCACGCCGTTGTCGAGCTGTTGCTAATGCTTTAGGAGGTCCTACAGATTATTAAAAACGTTTAAAGTACGGTTAATTACTGTATTTCTTACTACCTCGTTATTTTTGTGCCTAATCATAGAAGGTTGTAATACTCAATATTGGCACTATTCAATTCTTTCTTAAAAAAAAAAAATTTGGTACAAAAATGTTTTTATTAAAATTAAAATTAAAAACGGTATAAAAATACCCTTCTATTGATATAAAACACTCACTATTACAAGAAAGGGTTTTTAAATAAAAACTAGAAATGTCCTTGTTCCCTAGACTTTGTTGATGTGTGTAGTTCTGAGAATAACAGAACTACTGTGTATCATGGTGCTGCATCACTGGACTGACTTATATATTACTCATAACTCTACATTTCCAGATGGCCTTGAAACTTTAAATTTAGCGTCCAGCTGGGTAGGTAATAGTAAAATAATGAAAATCAGAGAACAGCAAATAATTGCAATCTAATAAATATTTTAACCTCTAGGGCCTACCAAATTAAAATAGCATTTACTGGAATCTATTCTATTTGAAAATTTTTAGTATTTTTTTAACAAGCGAATATTTTCTATAATACGTAAGTTACCTCCATTGATATGTCCCAAGGATTGTTCTTAATTTATATAAATAAACGTAGTAACATAAAACTAGAACATCACATGATTAAGTAGGTAAATCATGTACAGACAACATTGACCTCATTTTTTCAGCTGAATCAGAAATAGAAGTGTCCGTAACATGGATTCTATTTCGTGCATATAATATTATGTACATCAGCAAATAATTAACTAACAATAAATGCAGGTAAATCAAAATACGTTACATTTTCGATGTGTAAAAGAACGTCTACAACCCAACCTAGCCCATAACTGTAGCTACGCTCAATATTGTAGAGATGATGAAGTGTAACTATGTAACATCTGACTGTTTTGCTTTCACACCTAAATCAATAAACCGATTTTGATCTTTCAACTAAATCGATTCAGTGGTTTAGGAAAAAAAAATTGCAACTACTTATAAAATATATACAAAACTTTGCTAACTGAACAATATATAAAAAATGAAATTAAAAAAAGGGAGACTGCAACTGATCTTTGTGGTTTTGGTGTATGATATAGGCTATGTCTGGTCGCGATAACCGACCTCCATGTGGACTGAGCCGCGGGTAACAGCTAGTTGACGACCTCCGTGGCGTAGCGGTAGAGCATTCGACTGCTATGCAGGGGGTGCGGGTTCGATTCCCGCTCAGTGCAAATATTTGTATGCATGAATATGTATATTTACATTGGTCTGGGTGTTTCTATGTATAATATGTATGTATTTACAAAAAAAAAAGTATCTAAGTATGTTTATCCGCATTCTAGATTCCATAACACAAGCTAGTTAAGCTATGCTTACCATGGGTCTAGATAGCGTTGTGTAGAATGTCGTGGAATATTTATTTATTTATTTAGTATAGTTTGAAGCCTAGTTATGCGCATATTACGGAATATATTTAAATATTTATATAAGATTTCTTTCCACGCCTTCAATCATCATCGTCTTAGCGCTAGTCCCGCTTACATCCAAAGCTTGCAGTTTGTAGCCAGAAGTCCACCCTGCTGCTCTTCCTTTTTATATCGCTGATCTTGCTTTTAACAGGTGACTTCTTGATTTTAACAGGTGACTTGTTGATTTTAAAAGGTGACTTCTTGATTTTAATAGGTGACTTCTTGATTTTAACAGGTGACTTCTTGATTTTAACAGGTGATTTCTTGATTTTAACAGGTGACTTCTTGATTTTAATAGGTGACTTCTTGATTTTAACCCAAGCATATGTATCGACTCCTCCGTTTCCGGGGACGAGTTGGAGACTCCGTGGTCCCCACACCCGAGACAGGCACATTGAGAGAGATTGCTCTGGGTCGATTGGGGTGGGAGGGATATGACTGCCAACCTTACCTCCAGCTACCAACAACGACCTCCAGACCTCTCACCGGCTTCGGCGGGGAGAGGTATCCGTGGGGATTTTTCGCACATTAAAAAAATGTAACTACATATAGGTTAGGATGACTTGAACCCCTGTCGGTCTTGCTGTAACAATGTTAATCCATGGAAACTATAACTTAATAGCAAACCATATGCTATACTATATACTACGTTGATTTGATATGATGGATAATAACACTCCTTATGTGCTCATTGAAATAAAACCAATTTTAACAGATTCTATCGCGATTTATTTAATATTATTTACATTTCGACTACTTTTTAGCGATCAAGGTCGCGAGGTCAGTAAAGCTTAGTTACTTATTAACTTTAATCATTTCTGTCATTTCTTTATCATCTTCATTATCACTAGCTACTTGTACTTGATTCAATTTCTCATTAGACTCATCATAAATATTACCTTGTAATTCAATTTGAATTTCTCTAAGACTTTTTCCTTTCGTTTCTGGTACTAAAAAATATGAAAACACTGCACCAAGAAAAGACATGACTGAATAAAACCAAATAACTCCAAAAAGTCCTGCAGTGTCCTCCATGATTTGATATCCCTTTACTACTGCAAACTGAAGTATTGATGCAAAAATAAATAAAACAGTCATTGCAATAGACTTCACATTTATCGGAAATAGTTCTGCAGGAATAATTAAATTTAAAATATTGTAACCAATGTTAGCGATACTGCTAACTGAAATGATTCCAATGAGTACAACAAATCTGAAGGGGTTGTTAGATTCATCATCAATGCCTATCACTTGTTGCATGAAGAAATATAACCCGACGAGTGCTAAAATAAAACTTGCTGCAGAATAACTGAAGATAAGTAATGGACGGCGACCAATCCGGTCTACTGACAATGGTGATATCAAACCTGAAATCAAAATGATTTAATTAGTTAGTACATAGTTTTTATAATTAATAGATAAACTAAAGGATTGTATGAAAAATAATAATTAGTCATTGAACAGCCGATGCTGCGGAAACAGTATCAGAATTCGCGGGTAACAGCTAAGTTATTCATAAACTTTTCGAAAACTATCTAGAACCAAAGTAAGTATAGCTTCTATAACTAACATACTTTATAGATATTCCTCATCTCTTCATATGCTGTGAGGTGACTAAGGGATAGGGCTGTTTAACATCAGACAGATATGTACAGCCCAGACTCAGCCTCAAATGCATGGCTCGGAAAAAGGCAATTGGCTCACGCCCTGTTACGTGTGACCGAGTTCAATGATTGGTGAAATGTGGGTGTTAATTCAACTCTGCCTAACCCACTGGGGGTAAAGGCGTGCATAGACCGGGAGTATATGCACATAACATAACAATACCTTCATTAATCTTAAGTCATATTTTTTGCCCTATGTTATACTTACCAACTACAAAACGAATTGCTCCGAAGCTGACAAGAGCAGTTGATACCTTGATACCGCAGTTGCTTTGTTGTACAATCGTACCAAAATATTGTTGCATTGGTATTATCCCCGTTAACAACGTAAAAGTCCTTATACCTAAAAAAACGTTACGCAGTGAATTCAACTAAATTATTAAAAATAAACAGTGGGAATGAGAATTTCGGTAAGGGTAAACATTTTAAAAATTCGATAATAATTACCCTGGGCCGGGGCCCCATTCATTAAAATTATGTTAGAACCTTGTCGTTTATCTGAATTACGAAAACGTAACGTGACATTTTTATGAGTAAATCTATTGTTTTCTTGGTGAGTTTCCAGTGACCAAGAAAATGTGGTCTAGTCCAAGTTCAGAACGCTAGAATTCTGAACATTTAATATATAGCGGAGCGGTAGCTTTCGGTATTACCTATATAAATTACTAATGTATAATTTAAACGTCTAATGGTAGCCTAGTGGTATGGGTAATTAACTGCTGAGACGAGGTCTCGGGTTCGATCCCAGGTTTTACCATGGCACACACCAATGACTTTTCGATGCTTTTCGAAGTTATGTGTGTATTTATCGCAGGTTTATAAGTGCTCGGTTAATGGCAATAGGCTCGCCACCTATTACATTGGGACCTAAACATAAACTGGCAAAATGTGTGTGCTAGCACCTCTGCCTACCCCTTCGGGGATATAGGCGTGAGTTTATGTTATGTATGTTAATAATATTTCTATTGTTATATTAATAAGAGTCAATCTTTGAAACAAATTTTGGATTTATTAGTTGTTAATTTTTTTTTCTACAATTAGTTAATTAGTGATCAGTGTATGCAGTTAATTCTGCAGCAGACTTTTCATTTTAAAATAAAAAAAAGAAAATGTTCTTCCCACATTTGGGCCGAGTAAGCAAAATTTTGGTCCATAAGATATTTGATGTGCTTACCTATAGACGCAATAATTGCTCGACGATATTGTTTACCAGTAAATAGTTCTTTTAATGTGCCAGATCTCGCCATTTCCTTCCTCACGTCTGATCGCATTAAGCTTAGTTTCTCGTCAATCATCTGTAACAATTGGTTTGATAAAAGAATTTATCAGGTTGATCTCTTAAACTGTATCCTGTCAAAAGGAAAATAATCAGTCGTCCTGAAAAATTAATTAGTTTACCTTTTCATCCTCGCTCGCCAATCGTTTGAGTGCTTTCTTAGCTGCATCCACCTTTCCCGATTTTATTAAATAATACGGACTCTCGGGTATCCACAAACAAGCGAAGAAGTAACAAATCGGGAAGGCTAACATTATGCCACACAGTACTTGATAGGGAACGTAGGAGCCCACTGATAATACTATCAACACTCCTATACTAAATGCAATACGTGTTATGGCTGTCAAAGTTCCTCTAATTTCTTTGTCCGCTATCTCTGATAGATATATGCTTGAAACCTGAAAATGGTGTTACAGATGAAATATCAAATCTAAAGAACATGTACATAAGTTACTAAATAACACTTTTCGAAGACAGAAGTTATTTACTTGTTTACTTATGATGGGTTACATGAGTTACATCCCATCCCATCGTATCCACTCTCATCTTCTTTTCCATAACAAAATAACTTGAATTCGCCATAAAACTCAACATCAAGGTATTTATTTGATATTTGAGCTAGTAGTAGAAGTATATAATAAATAGGTACTCACTGTTACAGTCAAACCGATTGCACATCCCCATACAACTCTTCCTATATACAGCATCCATGCATTTATAGCACACCATACCAGCATCTGAAAAACTGGTAATGAGAAGTCTGTCATAAAAAACTAATAACCCTGCCGTTTATCAAACTCAGGTCCGCATTCACACACACACATACACTTGACTAAAACAGAAAAAAGGATGTATGTAAGAAGACAAGGCAATGTTATATTGCTTTAACGCGTACCCTGTCTCTTATGATACAGCTATGCAATTCCGTAAGCACTCAGGCACACAACGTCGAGCACAGCGCTGCGACAGCCTAGACAGATTTTCATTGGTCGGACTGGGTGACGTCACTAAAGATCGACCAATGACAATCTCTATCAAGCATGTCGCAGCGCTGTGCTCGACGCTGTGTGTTTAGAGAAATGCACAGCAGGATCCCCTAGTATAAGAGACAGAGTTTAATAATGTAATTGTGTAATTTTATTTTAACATTAAGTCCTTTTCATCAGAATCAAAATAATCGGGATATTTACCATGTTGCATTGTTTTGAGTTTCCGATATTTCGGCGTTGTTGCAAGCACCATGATCACGGAGGAGCTGGAGTAGTACAAAGAAACAGAGAAAAAGTTATTTCTAGGAGTAATTATATCGATCTACCCTCGTTCGAGTTCTTTTACTACGCGTATCTGCACTACCACTGGTTTCACTCTCACTGCAAGCTCGAACCCGATCTCAATCACTTTCAGGACACACGATGCTTACTGTATCTACTCGCGATTTTGTTTTGGCTTAATCCCGGTTGTTTATTGTCCCGATTATTTTGATACTGATGTGAGTAACCATGATAGTTTAAATACATAAAAAAGTCCTTTTCAGTTTATAAATGTGTTAAATGTTTTAAATTCCTTATCTTATTAAAATTAATTTAACTAAATACACAGGCCTGATTTAGTAGCATCGCAAGCCAAGCTGCCCGCGTACGAAGGCAACTCGGGCGTCAGAGGTCGATGAACGACCTCCGCCCCCCATGAGCGCCGGCCTGGGGGTGACAGGTGGAGCCGCCTGTCACCCTGGCAGAAGCAGGCCGTGGCAGTGGCGCGCCTGGCGCGCCTCCCCGTTTCCGGGGACGAGTTGGGGACTCTGTAGTCCCCACACCCGAGAAGAGGGCCTGATCGTGAGAGATGGCCCTGGGTCGGCCGGGGTGCGAGGGATATGCCTGTCAACCTCACCTTCGGCAACCAAAACGACCCACAGGCGGCGTGCGTTTTAATCGGTTCGAGTCCGACATAACCTCTCCCACCGACTCCGGTGGGGAGGTATCCGTGGGGATTTTGTGCACGTAAAAAAAAACTTACTAAAATATATATGAAATTACTAAATAAGTGATTCTGTAGTTTCAACAACACACGAAAACAAAACCTACTCTTTTATTTTGATGTCATATATAGTAACATATACTAAAAATCCTCGTCTGCATATGCCGATTTAATGAAGCACCCACCTCATTCTCTAGTGAAGTGAAGCCTGAACCGGTTTCCGCACGTAAAAACTTACCGTCCCAATAATATGGGGAAAAGCACTGGCCAAAAGAGTGGTTCGCCTGCCAAAGTTGTCGGATATGTAACCGGATACACTGGTGCCGATCAATAACCCGAAAACCAGTATAGACACTATCCATGATATCTCGGCCTGAAACAAGTCACATAGAGATAACTCATAGACTATGTTCATCATCATCTTAGCGGTATTCACAGTTGCATCCGAGGCTTCGACCTCTGAGCCCGTTACTTCTTTTCTGTTCTTTTCGTTAGGCTTGTACGTCTTTATATGGTAGCGACTGCCATTTGAGCCACAACCTCGAAAGGAAAGCCCGTGCCAGAGCCTCGTCTACATGTCAGTCAGCAGGCCCCCAATTCTACTAATTTTATATCAAAGCAAAACCACTGTTATACCACTACAAAAAATACACACTTAATGCATATAAGCTTAAAGTTCAAAATTTAATGATATGGAGTTCATTACTTCTTTTCATTCACCCCACAAGATGCCATTTAATTTTAAACTCTAACAACATAGCAGTAAAGTCATTTTATCATCAAATAAATGGAATTGTTTGTAGTGTCAGTGGTACGACAATGGTTTTATTATGACATAAAATTATCAGAATCGGGGCCCAAGTGTTTTAGCTCGCATATGAGGTTGGCTTAGCCTCGTAGGTCTTGCTTCACATACTCTCATCGTAATACATTGACAACAGTGAGGTCACTGGTTTCATTTGTTTTGACCAGCAACGGATAATTAAGACTATATCAGCCAATACAATCTCACTTCTCTATCGTTTAATTACACATCTTATTAAGTTCCAGTCTTATCTTTTTAAATTATTAATTTCTGCTGTTCATCTATAATAGCCATGTAAGGCATTGCTATTTTAACATACAAATTACAGTTTCAAGCTAAAGATATTAATCAAAGAACGTACTCTAGTAATATTAGTAAGTATTTCCTTGTTGTGTAACCTTGGCAAGGTGGCTGTCATCCAGAAGAAAGTCACCCCATTGCTCAGAATGACTAGTGACACTGAAATACATTTTAATTTGACTATTAAAATATCATCATAACGTAGACACTCAGTAGTTTATAAGTTATCGATAACAAGAGCCAATAGCCTATCTGAGAACTTTTTTTTAACGCTAACCAAGTATTAATTAACAGCTCATTCCAAAGTTCAAAAGTTCCGAAGAGAGTTCTCTGGAGAATTAGTGCTGTCAGTGGGATGACTAAAGGCATGTCCTGCTTTGTCCTCTACACTGACGGCACAGAGACTCTGTGCTTACAGGGTCGGCAGCGCGAATGTGGCATCTCTGGTGTTACACACGTCCATAGGCCACGGTAACCACTTTCCATCAGGTGGGCCGTGCGCTTGTCTGACACCTAAGTGGTATAAAAAAAACGTTCCTTAGTTATGGTACGGATGACCTAGTGAGTGGTGACTATTATAGACCTCTGTATACATCAGTGAGTACGTTAATTACGAACTCATCCGATTAGTCCCGCCCTCTCTTTTCCTACATAGGATAACACGTGCAGGGCTTAGCTGTCACCCGCATACAGTGCAGAATATCCGCACAAGAACCAAGCAGTTCGGCCAGCTCACGTGTTTCCTTCTTCCCACCGTCCCCGGTCCTTTAAGCGAGGCATGAAAAAGCATATGATGAGGCCGTCAAGCTGAGTGTCTTCATTGTAACATGGTATATGTATGTACCTAATGGTGACCCTCTTTTCTGAGACTTTGCCTTCAGCTGACCATCAGGCAAGGCGAAGTCTAATTGACGTGTCCTGTATATAAAAAAGAACACTTGTGGTATTCGTTACGAGTCTTTAAGGGTATTTTTCCCTCTCTTTCCCTTCATTCGCCAGGGCCAACATCTCTCCCGATTGCGGGTCTGATGTTTTGTCACTTACAGTTTGTATTTTATCTACGGTATCTATTAACTTGTGTAGGAAAACGTCGCTAGTCACGAGATCGCGAGATAAGAGAGTAGATAGAATAAATAATAACTATATTATTATATTATATACCTACTATTTTGCACACACAAGAAACAAGCTCTTAAGCTCTCGTTATGTACCATTTCATTAGACAATATGCTAACTAAATTTTATTAGTTCAACAATTATGTATTTCTATTGTTTAATTTGCATGATAACACACTAGATAAAACTGTAAATAAGTTGATTCCACTCACACAATACCTGTGATCAAACGTGGATTAACCTAATATTGAGGTTGATAATTTGACTACGCACGCATGGTTCTTAGATGAATGAATGAAAAGAAGGAACATCATAAACAAATGAATATTCTGTTATTCGTATCAACAGAACATCCATTTGTCAGCCTGAGGGTTCAGCCCAGACAGAAAATGGCACAAAAAGCCAAGAAATTACAATGAAATAATATTCCTCTCCATCCTAGTGTTAATTTCGATCGCATCCGAAACTTTCACCTCTGAGTCTAAGATCCACTTTTTTTTTTTATACCACTTTTTCCAGTCTAACTGCAGGTTTGGCTGAACTTCGATATTTTCCGTGATGTGACTGCCATCTGACCTCTACAACGCTATAACGATATCGAAACATTGCAATGGCACCAACCACCCATAACGACTGCCATAGATGTATGGCAACTAGGACCGACGGCTTAACGTGCTCTACCAGGCACGACCAGACCATTGCAAATAGCCAAACATATAAATATTTGCACTGAGCGTGAATCGAACCCATCCCTTCTACGTTATATTTGCGTTCACAACCGCCATGCTACAGATGCTGTTATCCGAGCGCCAATTCTCAGTGAATTTAACTTTTTAGGAGGAGGTAGAACACGGCGGTATTTCCGCTCAATTGAGCAGTCCGACTGGGGAAGTACCTCCGCCCTACAGAATACCGCGGCGAATAACTTCGTGTTGTGTTCCCAGCGGTGGAGAATTTGTGATGTCAGTGGGAAGACTAAAGGCTTGTCCTGCTTTGTCTTCTACTGACGGCACAGAAACTCTGTACTTACAGGGTTGGCAGCGCGACTGTGACTCCTCTGGTGTTACAAAACGTCCATAGGCCACGGTAACCACTTTCCATAGGGTGGGCCGTGTGCTTGTCTGCCAACTAATTGGTATAAAAAAAAACGTTAAATTAATATTATTTATAGCACTTATCTCATTAATAACATCTCTATTGTATCCAAAAAAGCATTTTGCTATCAATAAATTTTATATGTATATTATATCTATATAAAGGATAATAAAATAGATTGATATAGCAAAATAAAATATCACATAATGATATAGATTTGATATCAACCTTAAGTGACCTCCAGATCTAACCGCAGTTACTGTACTGATAATTATATGTTTACTTATGATTCGATTAAGTAGCTTTCTCTACACGCTTGACAATGTTCCTATTTTTAAAATACTGAAATTCCATCGGATATTTCGTAAAATTCTGTGACTAATGAAAACAGTGCCTTTATTCTGAGTGACAATGTTATTTAACATTAGAGGAACTTTGAAAGTGGCACCAGGGAACGAAAAACTGAGAAGCGAGCGACTATTTACAAATCTACTATGAAAAGAGATAAAAAGTAATCAGTATCAAAATAAACGGGATATTTACCATGTTTCATTGTTTTGTGTTTCCGATATTTCGGCGCTGTTGCAAGCAAGGTTCAAAAGGTTCAAAATATATAAGTATATATGCTTTAAGAGCAGAATTATGCCCAAGATAAGATGGATAGATTACTTGAAAGAGGATATGGCAAAGATAGGTGTGACTGAGGGAACGACATCTAACAGCGGTGTATGGAGGTGAATGACATGTTGCGCCAACCCCAAATAATTGGGACAAGAGAAATTGTACTGTTCAAAATCATTTATTTCCGCGCAATTGAGCAGACCGACTGGGGAAGTACCTCCGCCCTACAGAATACCGCGGTTATAATAACTTCGTGTTGTGTTCTCAGCGGTAGCCTAGTGGAATGGGTAATGGACTGCTGAGACGAGGTCTCGGGTTCGAACCCAGGTTTTACCATGGCACACACCAATGACTTTTCGATGCTTTTCGAACTTATGTGTGTATTTATCGCAGGTTTGTAAGTGCCCGGTTAATGGCAATAGGCTCGCCACCTATTACATTGGGACCTAAACATAAACTGGCGAAATGTTGGTGCTAGCACCTCTGCCTACCCCTTCGGGGATATAGGCGTGAGTTTATGAGTTTATGATGTTATGTGTTCTCAGCGGTGAGTAGGTAGGGTAGCCAGAGCTCACTGGAGAATTTGTGCTGTCAGTGGGATGACTAATGGCTTGTCCTGCTTTGTCCTCTACACTGACGGCACACAAACTCTGTGCTCAGGGTCGGCAGCGCGAGTGTGGCTCCTCTGTTGTTACACACGTCCATAGGCTACAGTAACCACTTTCCATCAGGTGAACCGTGCGCTTGTCTGCCACCTAAGTGGTATAAAACAAATCATTGTTTTTGACATTTTTTGAAAAGTTTAATACCACAGACTAGGTTCGTAGTAATTAAACAACTGAAATACCTAAGTAGATGCTGTTTTTTATTAAGACTTACCTGCAAAGGATGCCAGATATTGTATTCGCCTATTTGACATCTTTGTTTTAATGACCAGACAATTTAATGAAAATCTGAGAAATCATTAATAATAACGCTAACAATTTCATTAAACTTTCACTTCACTAATGTAGTTATACTTAAAATTAAATTTTATGATAAATGAATTTTATTATTGTTTAAGATCATCCATCCACCAAATCATTGTCGTAGTAAACATCAGTACTGAGAAGTGAGAAGACAAGTTTCAAAATACTTAGAATGTTTATTTTTATCTTATCGAGTACAAATACATACTTTACGATACGTGCGCAAATATCACTCTACTGTGTAGGAGCTCTCATGATTGAATGCAATCTCTAGGTTAATAAAAATGAATATAATGTACACTAGTCGAAGCGCATCCTAACGATAGCAGCTAGATAAGATAAAGTTAGGAGAAGATGCTGTAGTACAGATGTTACACATATCTCGAAAACTCGATGCATTCCTCAAAGAGCAATTATTCGAATAGCAATGATTCGAATAGCAACGATACCATTCCTCGAAGAGCAATGATTCGTATTTTAGATACATCAATCAGCATAATTTAGACATATTCAACGCAAGTATAGCATCAGTCAGGAGGTTGCTTAGCCTGGAATTCTTTCAACAATATTAATATTTATTTATTAGTTTTTAATCTAATTTTTGTTCTTTTTTCCAAAAAATATGTTGGAGAATTTTCAATTGTATGGTAGTATGATTCACACAGCATTTGTAACTATTATAATTTCAAAGAGGAATTTTGTGACATTTGATTACCAATAATTGTCAAAGTGACACAAATTTTTCAGTTCACATTTTGACTACAGTCTGAATTGTATCAGTGAGGACCTGTAATTGGCCGTATGCAACTAACGTCAATCACTATACTTCGTTATGGCTGTTGGTCTTCCAAATAAATAAATAAATAAATAAATTTACATTAATTTACTGTAGTGCTTATTATAATATGTCTAAATCACTGTTTCTTTGATGTTTACAAGATATATATAAATCATTCCATTTTTTTATAAGTTTATGTAATATTAAATCAATCTTTTACAGATCTTTCATTATTAGAATATAGCCTAGGATATTAATTAAGATGTTGACAGTATTGTTACTAAATCAGTCTTTAGAATATCACTACATAATTATTATAAAACAAAGTCGCTGTCGCTGTCTGTCCGTCCCTATGTATGCCGAAATCTTCAAAACTACGCAACGGATTTTGAAGCGGTTTCTTAATAGATAGAGTGATTCAAGAGGAAGGTTTATATGTATAATACATGCATAATATTGTAGAGAAACACTGATATATTTAGAGATATGCAGCGGGCACGGGATCAGAAAATATGGCGGTACGAAGTTCGCCGGGTAAGCTATAGTCTGTTTTTTTTTATCCCAGATACTAAATTGACAAGTGCAAATGACAAATTGCGAAATAATGATACCAGCTTTGTGTTTAGTGGTGCACTCGAAACTATCGGCTATTTGTAAATCATAAACCAGGTAAAAATTAATGGATAATGCCTGCTATCAAACTTCGTCGATCTTTTTAGTCTCAATCGGGTTTTTGTTTATATTTAAATTTAATTAATTAAAAAAAATTTAATTTAAATTTTAAATTTCAGTTGTTTAAGCTTGAAATGGCGCCCAATTTACGTCACTTGGGTTTTCATTGTAAAAATCTTACTTAAAGCTTCATAAGTTCCATTTAATCGATCTGCAGAGACTATCGATTGAGATGACGATATACTAGTGTTAGAATCTGAAAACTGTAGGTATGTAAATTACAGAATTTTTATTTTTTGGTACTCTAATTTAAATTTATCAGTGTTTCTCTACAATATTATGCATGTATTATACATATAAACCTTCCACTTGAATCACTCTATCTATTAAGAAAAACCGCTTCAAAATCCGTTGCGTAGTTTTGAAGATTTCGGCATACATAGGGACGGACAGACAGCGACAGCGACTTTGTTTTATAATAATTATGTAGTGATATTCTAAAGACTGGTTTAGTAACAATACTGTCAACATCTTATTTAATATCCTAGGCTATATTCAAATAATGAAAGATCTGTAAAAGATTGATTTAATATTACGTAAACTTGTAAAAAATGGAATGATTTATATAAATCTTGTAAACTTCAAAGAAACTGTGATTTAGACATATTATAATAAGCACAACAGTAAATTAATGTAAATGATTCATCATTCATATTTACGTGTAAAATATAGCCGAATCCTAAAGTTACGTATGAGAACTCAACCACAGGCCGCTATAAACTTGTTACCGCTATTTCTTTTCTAATCAAAATTAAATGATACCATACCTCCCTAATTAATTACAAACAAAAGATATACATTATCATAACTCTAAACTAAAGTTTAGATATACATTATCATAACTCTAAACTAAAGTTTAGATATACATTATCATAACTCTAAAAACACTAGTTATACCAAATTGACATATTACGTCATACGTAACTTTAGGATTCGGCTCCACTGTAGTATTCAATTATTATTTGAAAAATATTAGAGTTGATGATTTTATCGATATTTTATTAAATTCGAGCAAAATAATTCATATTAGTACCACATCTCTATCAGCTACTTAGAAACACCTGCTCTTCGAGGAATAAAATTTAGTTTTGTTTTTATGCCGCGAAGAGCAATGATCTAAAATACGAATCATTGCTCTTCGAGGAATGGTATCGTTGCTATTCGAATCATTGCTATTCGAATAATTGCTCTTCGAGGAATGCATCGAAAACTCGTGTAGGTGATTCGTGTCATCATTTCTTCATATCTTCAATTTTGCCTAAAATGTAGTTAGGCACATAGAACAGTCTTCACAATAAACTTATCATCACGAAGGGTCAGCTAAGAATAAAAGGAAACATGAAGTATTGAACTTTTAAACTATGGCGTTCCATGCTATACAATAAAGTTAACAGGACTTGACGCAATCATGGTAGGTTTCGACCAGGTAGTCAGCCTGTGACCACGGCAGATGTAACCTGATCGAGTCAGCCTGTGACCACTGCTAGTAGAAACGTCAGGCAAATCAAAGGTATGTATTTACCTATACCATGATCGCGTTAAGTCCCGTTAACTTTATTGTAAATGAAATATTGAAAACGGTTGGCGATATTAGGTACCTACTAACTGATATGATAGCAAAGAACCCTAATAAGGTAATATATTCATTCGGGACAGAGACTGCACTTAATTTATATTAGAATGGCTACCTACATACAAAAACAGTCTAAATAAAACACATACAAAATCGTTTTGTAAAAAGGTGTTTTTATTCAAAATCGTAAAAATACAACTTCTTAACTAGGCTCAAAGTATGATTTTATATAAGTAAATAAATAACCAAGTTCTCAAATTTAAAATAATTTTGACCAATACGTATGCGTGGTCATGTACATGTACAATCAGCATTTGATCGATCTTGACTAGCAAAGTACTCAAAATGATCTTAATACCAAAAATACAATTTATATTTGCTATCACAAAGCTCAAATAGATGTAAGCATGCAGAGTAGTCAAAACAACTTAGCAATCAATTCTCCATAATAATGTAAGAAAGCAGGTCTCTCAATGGTGGATTTAAATGGCAATTTTTTTTTATACCACTTAGGTGGCAGACAAGCGCACGGCCCACCTGGTGGAAAGTGATTACCGTGGCCTATGAACGTGTGTAACACCAGAGAAGCCACACTCGTGCTGCCGACTCTGTAAGCACAGAGTTTCTGTGCCGTCAGTACAGAGGACAAAGCCAGGACAAGTCATCCCAATGACAGCACAAATTCTCCAGTGAGCTCTGGCTACCCTACTCACCGCTGGGAACACAACAAAAAGTTATTATAACCGCGGTATTCTGTAGGGCGGAGGCAAATAGGAAACTTAAAAAAATGGCATCTAAGCTAGCAGAGTGTCCAAAATTATCTTTAGGTACATTATGTCATTTAATCAAATTTTGGATTGTTGTGGTTTTATAGGTTATACATAGAAGGCACCACAATATAATCCCTCTGGATAAATTTTCTTTTCCGTAAACAGTGCAATTAAAATCTATCATAATAAACATACATATAAATATAAATGATAGGTAATTTTAACATTCTATCTACGTGTTAGGTTTGATTATTCTTTAATATCACTGCAGTGACACTTTCGAAAATTAATGTCAATTATTTTGTAAAATATCATAAGATAGGTAGGTACCTTGTCCAGTGGAGACTGAGAAGTATTCATCTAATCAAAATATCTAATAGTATTTATCCTGAAGAATTAATCAATTTACGTAAATTATTTAACATATATCTCTAAGAAAAGAGATTCTGTTTATTCCGGATTAATACCAATTACCAATAGTAAAACAATACTGGTTACCAAGTGTTTAAAACACTTAGTAACCACTATTATTTTACTATCGGTTTGTGTGTTTAACTTTTTGTTTGGAAAACTAATTATGTCAACAATTATTTAATTTATTCCAACAAATTCTGCCAGTGAATATTTAAAATATCAAGCAGTTGGATGAACTGTTATGACATAATTATTCTGATTAGGCAACCTGTAAACTTCTTAGAATAAGAAATATTTTCTTTTAAAGCTCTATTATTATACCTGACTAGCCTATGCATTATGTTTATTTCATACTTATCATCTTTCTATTTTATTATCATATTCATCGCTTTAATGATCCAAGTACCTATCCTAAATCTGCATATTGGACCCTCCTTCTTTCCCTAAATGGTTTATCTTGACTTTTTTGACTGCGCCAGTCTCATCCATCAATCAACAAGTGCACCAGCTTACAGGTGAGGCTTGGCTTGGACCCTGAAGATTTTAGTGAAGTACAATATTTCCACTAATCATCGAATGCCAAAAAACCGCTGGCAGTATTAATACCTACATGAAAATATAAAACTGAAAAATTGTATCTCAAAATTAATATTAAGCGCATTGACGTTACAGTTTAAAGCTAAGAAGAGATTGTGATATAGGTTTAGGCTAAATGCAGATCGATGACTTAGGATTTTTTGAAATTACGATCTAATTATTTTTTATGAAATATAATTTCACTTTTTTGTGATACAACTGTTCCTACATGTATAAAGCAAACTTACAAATGTAATTTCTATTTACTAATTATCCGTACCCAAGAATTTACATTGGTAAAAAAATATAAACGTACAACGATTCTTAAAAATATTACCTACATAACCAGTCTTAGTCAACTATCTATAAAATATTTTGATGTCAGAAAAACAATTGGCAGTTTATGAGATTTCCAAATTATTATCATGAGACTGCTTGAAGTGACCCATTGCCTTGATAAACGTATTATATACGTATATTCCTATGATTAATAAAAATATCAAAATACGTATGAATGAAATGCAATATACAGTAATTTTAACGTTTTTTCTACATTTGTACTAAGTGTACTTACAAAAAACGTTTCCATAAATTACATTAAATTTTCTTAGATTCTGAGTTTAACTCTTTTAGTTCTGTATCATTTCTCTCTTGTTCTTCTTCATCACCAATGACAACCGTACTCATCTTATCATCTAACTCAACAGTATTATACACATTACCCTGTAGCTCCAATTGTATATCTCTCAGCTGCTTACCCTTAGTTTCAGTTATAACATAGTATGAAAACACACCTCCTCCTACAGCAACCGCAGCAAATATGAAAAATATAGTTGTTAGACCGCAAGCATCTTTCACTAATGGATAACCTTGCCCTACAAGGAATCCTAAAATAGCACCAAATATATTTAAACTAGTCATAGCTACAGCTTTAATGTTCAAAGGAAATATTTCAGCAGGTATTATAAATATTAAGGAATTGAAGCCTAGAGTAGATGTTATATTCGATAATATAATGAACACGAACGGTATAAAACTGAGAGTTGAGAGGATGGTTGAGTCGATGAGGATGACATCTTGAAGGAAGAAATATAAGCCGACTGCTCCAAGAGCCACGCCTGTCCCAACGTATGAGTACACTAAGAGAGGCCGACGACCAATGCGATCTACTAATACTGAAGACATCAGAGCTGAAAAATAAAAGAAATATGAAAATTTACTTTTGTATCACGTTTTCTTCATCACATATCCTAGTTTGATACAACTATAGGTAGAATCAATATGTATTCAGTGATTTATCGAAAAAATTGTCGCAATCCCATGTTTATTTTCAGCTTTGGAATCAGAAATTATATATATATATATATATATATATATATATATATATATATATATATATATATATATATATATATATATATATATATATATATATTTTTCTTACTCCTATGTTAGTTTTAATATTACAATGTTTAATTAACTGTCTTTTATAAATTTTAATTTAAAATATTAATTATTACATTATACAATTATAATATTGTCTACATTTTTGTAAAGTCATATGTAAAGTCAATATATAATTAATCATTTCTTAATATAGTTCTGAATGCATTTTCAGACAGAGTTATTTTTATCTAATAAAATCATATATATATAATGTAATGTTATTGTTCTGTGTGTTGTTCGCGTTTCACGTTCAAAACAATACTTCATTAAAATACTCCATATGACTTCGTTTCTCTTACCTATAACGAACGTCACGCAGCCATATATGATGAGCGCTGTTGACAGTTCCATGTTTTGTTTGGTTTCCCCTAGTATCCAGCCCAAATACTGCCTTATCACGACACCACCGGTCATTATTTGAGTCGTTTTTAGACCTGGAAAGTCAATTAAATATTATAATTACATATTATATATCATTTGACTTAAAAACTTAATGAACCTGATTCGTCTGCGTTTCCCAAAAAATTGTGTGGACATTTTTAATTTTTGTCTATTTAGATTTTACATATAAATATTTATTTGCATGACGGACAAGACTTTAACAAGACATTGTTTTAAACTTTGGTGCTTTAAAAGTGGGCAAATTAAAAAATACACATTGAAATACACAACTAGAATTAAATTTCTTTACATTTTATAAAGGAACAGATTATATAAAGAAATTATAATCAGACAGTACAAGTAAACATACCCAAAGCGATTATGATAGCTTTCCTATATTGCTGTCCAGTTACTAACTCCTTCACTGAACTGGAATTGCTCATTTCGTTCTGGACGTCTGTTTGAAGAGATCGCAGTTCATCTTCTAGGACCTATTCAAAGTTAAAAATAAATACGTTTACTAACTTCCCTAATCATGGCCATCCTCGAATAGCCTGACATTTTGAGATAGGTTTAACAAACTTTTTTTTTTGTTTTCCGTGATTCCATATCATATGCTTAGTAATATAAATTGCTAACGGATAACAAATCATTGATATACAGATAGCCGATACGCACTACGTCATAACTGTTTTTTCCGAGTAACCGATATTTCGGCGCTGTTACAAACGTAATAGGCTCACCCCCTATTACGTGGGACCGAATACAATAATTATTATTGAAATGTAGATGTTAATTCACCTCTGCTTAACCGCCCGCGAATAAAGAATAAATAATATCGTGATTATATGTATGTTTGTATGTATGTTTGTATGTATGTACAAACGCCATGATCACGTAACAGCGCCGAAATATCGGTTACTCGGAAAAAAACAATAAACATGGTATATATCCCGGCGAGTTTTATTCTATTAATACATTCATATTTATATCCAATGTATACCCCATAATTGTATTGGGATAAAATATTGAGTGTTAATAAATGTTAATAAATTAGTTATTACCTTTTCATTTTTATATCCACGCAATATTCGCAATGATTTTCTAGCACCTTCCACGTTTCCTGTTTTTAAGTAGAAGTATGGCGTTTCAGGAATCCACCAGCATATGATGAAGAAAAATATAGGTAGGACGACCATAATATAATTCAAGGTATTGTAGGTGAGGAACGGGCCTAACACCATCGTGAGCAGCGTTCCGAACTTGAAGGTGAAACTGGTAATCACTTGCAAAGTTGCTCTTATATCTTTATCGGCGATCTCTGACAGGTAGTATCCAATAACCTGAAACAATAAAACATAATAACATGATACAGGCCGTAAGCGTTTCAGGATTTTTCATCCATAGATTCTGTGGGTTTTATCTTATAATCCCTAAAATCTATGTGTAACCCCAACCTCAAATTACTTCTTCCTTAGTGCTGTGCTGTATTTCTATGGACAGATGGATGTAGTTCTGTGCGATACTATCACTATTATGAATACCTACCAACTTGATTTGTTAGATATTATAGTTATTCGTATGTAGTGTTACAAATTATATCCTTGTGGTGAAAGAGCTGAATAAATTATTGAAGAACACCAGGCCCCACCCCTGTGATTTTTTGATTCCATTTCCGTCATCCATGGAAGCCCATTGCAGGATTATAAACTGCAATAACATATTAACATATGGTGTTCTATTAGTAGATATTGTATTACGTATGTAGTTATAAGTACAGTATTACGTATACTTAGCTCTGAATATACAATAGAGGGTCAAGTTTTAGAGAAAAAGGATGTAATTAAAGATTTGGGTGTACCTTTTTAAAGAGCAGCTGACTTTCCGTGCTCACTACCTACATATAATAAATAGAATCCGTAGACTTTTGGGATTTATCATAAGATCTACAAGAGATTTTAGAAGGCACCAAGGTGTATTGACTCTTTTCTCTAGCCTGGTCCGAAGCTGTCTTGAATACTGCTGTCCAATCTGGTCCCCTTTCTATGATGTTCACATAGATGCCGTAAATCACTATTTACGGCATCTATGTGAACGTATCTATGTAAACGTATCTCAAACAGCGCCATTGTACACTTACAATGGCGCTGTTTGAGATACGTTTCCCGTAAATTCAACTACGATAGATCGTTACAGCACTATGGTGATGGATTGGTTGAGTTCAATATGATACAACTTGAAGCTCGCCATAAAAAGTATGATCTCCTTTGCCTTCACAAAATCATACACTCCACCATCGATGCACCAGGTTTGCTGGGTTCTGCGGTCTGCATTAACACTAGACACTAGTGATCGCGCTGTCCCAATATACTTTCGATTCAAATTTACAAAACAACACCTCCTTCTATAATCCTATCGCTAGGATGTACTGAATCGGGCTGAGGACGTGGATATATTCAATGGTAGATTCTCCCAGTACAAGAAGGCCATATCAAATTTAGTGGGTGTACAATGCCTATCACATTCGAGCAGCATTTTTATTTATACTTGTGTTTTTATGATTTTTTTAAGTATTCAGTATGTATGTTTGAATAGGTTTTTAGTTGTAGGTATATTTTGTAAGAGCTTAGCGAGTATGTAGAAGTATTTTCATGTTGTTGCTATATTTGGAATACTGTCTAGATCTTATAAGTTATTTGATTGTATCCAAATGTTTAGTTACACAATGACAGTAATCTGTAAGCGTACCTTTAAGAAATAAATAAAAAAAATAGCACAAGTGATTACCGTTAAAGGTAACCGCTCGCGCTGTAGATAATTAAATTATTTAACAACAGAGCAGTCGTGTCTGTGTTCGACATTAAATTGAGTGATAAGCAGAAACTAAAATCAGCTGTACGGTAAGCAACCGTTGCGGTGATAACACTATAGATATCGATTCGTTGAAAATATAATCAGTAGTGTTGAAGTCAACTGTGGTAGAGGCAGCGCAAAGAAAAAAATCCAATGGTCCTCATCGTGCGAACACTCGTGTACCCATTTGTGATTGCATGACGTCACCAAATGATAAAAATCCATTCATTCATCGGAGTGAAAAAGATATGAAGTACTGTAGAGATGCGAGTACGCGGTGCGAGGTCATAATTAATTAATTAATTTTTGTAATTATTTACTGAATTATGTTTTTATTTTTACAGTTTTTCTGGTTAAATATTGAAAAGGTCTTACAATAGGGTGTCTAGGAGGTAGGACACGACGGTATTTCCGCCTAATTGAGCAGTGCGACTGGGGAAGTACCTCCGCCCTACAGAATACCGCGGCCATAATAACTTCGTGTTGTGTTCCCAGCGGTGTGTAGGGTGGCCAGAGCTCACTGGAGAATTTGTGCTGTCAGTGGGAAGACTAAAGGCTTGTCCTGCTTTGTCTTCTACACTGACGGCATAGAAACTCTGCTCACAGGGTCGGCAGCGCGAGTGTGGCGCTCCTCTGGTGTTACACATGTCCATAGGCCACGGTAACCACTTTCTATCAGGTGGGCTGTGTGCTTGTCTGCCACCTAAGTGGTATAAAAGAAAAGTAAATAAACAAAATCTAAAGGAAACGTATACGCAAGGTACTTATTTATTGCGCCTCCTTCTGCGAGCAAGTAATGCTCGTGAAGGAGGAGGCGGGGCGGGAGCGGCAGCGGGAGCGACGAAGGATCGCAAGACAAGCTGCCCGCGTACGAAGGCAACTCGGGCGTCGGAGGTCGATGAACGACCTCCGCCCCCCATGAGCGCCGGCCTGGGGGTGACAGGTAGAGCAGAAATAATATGAAGCTACAATTTGAATATTATAATATTTAATATTTTGAATGTGTACTTACAGTGCTGACCATACCCGTACCGCAGTTCCATGCCAACGCTGTAATGTACAGAAGCCAAGCCTTCAATGCAAACGCCACGATTATCTGGAATCAATCAATGATATTATTATTCTTAGAATCAGGCAATAACGACCGCAGCTGGCTTATGCATTACATACATATGATAAATAATTTGGTTATGTTTTGGCACGTCCACGCATCTACCTACAACCTTATACATAAAATCGCAGTTTTAATAAACATGGTTATTTTGAATATGTATATTTGTATAAGCTTAAATATTTCAACGCTTTGGTGTTAGCGGAAGTGGCTCATCTTTTCACTTCGTCTACATTGCCATATCTTTTTTAACTCAAAATTCTATATTGAATAAGACACTTTGGACTTTTTTACAAAGTGTCTTATTCAATATGTGAAGTGGGTTCCACCAAGCAAGCAAAAATTCTATATGAACGAAAAACAATCATGTGAACAGATAAATATATTTTTAAATCAGATTATCAGGGTCTTTTTTTTTTTATATAGGACACGCCAACTTGACCTCACCTCGCCTGATGGTAAGCTAAAGGCAAAGTCTCAGGAAAGAGGGTCACCATTACAGACACTAAGTGCTACAATGGTGGCACTCAGCTTGGCGGCCTCATCAGATGCTTTTTCACGCCCCGCTTAAAGGCCCCGGGACTGTAGGAAGAAGGAAACACGTGTGCTGGTAATGAATTCCAGGTCTTGGTGGTGCGGCAAAGAAAAGAGTCTCCGAACCGCTTGGTTCTTGCTCGTATATTCTGCACAGTGTGAGGGTGACATCTAAGGCCTGCATGTGTTGTCCTATGTAGGAAAGGAGATGGTGGGATTAGTTGGAAGAGCTCGTCAGAACACTCACCGTGGTAGAGACGGTAAAATACAGCCAAGGAAGCAATATCTCTACGCATCTGTAAAGGCTCGAGGGTGTTCGTGACCTCAGGGTTCCCAATAATTCGGACCGCGCGTCGCTGCAACCTGTCGAGAGCATCTAGTAGGTATTTCGCGGAGCCATCCCAGAGATGCGAGCAGTATTCCGCGAGCGAATTTGTGTCTTATAGAGAAGACACCGCTGCTCCGGCGTGAAAAAAGTCTCACTTTGTTTAGGAGTCCGAGTTTCCGCGAGGCTGTTTTGATGATGTTCTCGATGTAATTTCTGTTATTCAGTTTGCAGCGAATATCCATGCCTAGGATATTGAGATTATCCTGCAGTGGCAGTGGCGTGCTCTGAAGAGTGGGAAGGGGAAGGAAAGAAGATACCTTTGCTGTGAACGCACAAGCCTGCGTCTTCTTGGCATTGAACTCGACCATGTTCTCAGAGCCCCATTGAGAAATGTGATTCAAGATCCGGTCCAGTTCAGTGACAAGAAGCTGTCTTCTTTCCACGATATCAGACTGTTTGGCCGCAGGTTGTCCGTGATAACTCCCGTGTAAGGTGCTATCGTCTGCATAGCAATGTATGCTGCCGGTGGACGGCATGTCGTTGATATGCAGAAGAAAGAGAGTGGGAGATAATACAGACCCCTGCGGTACGCCAGCATTTATTTGCAAGAACTCCGAAGCCCGTCCATCACAGAGGACGCGGATACGGCGCTCCCGCAGGAAACTAGCAATCCAGTTGCACAGTCTAGGAGGCAGACCAAAGGCTGGTAGCTTGGAGAGAAGCGATTTGTGCCAGACTCTATCGAAAGCTTTGGCGATATCAAGACTAATTGCCAGTGATTCGCCGTGCTTGTCCATAGCCTCACCCCAAAGATGGGTAACGTATGCTAGAAGATCACCCGTTGACCGTTTCGGCCTGAAGCCATATATATATATAGTCTTTAAAATTACCTGATACTATTAAGATACAGACTCTGGCACTGCGTAAAACCTATGCATGGATAAACGTAAAGAAGATTTGTGAAAATATAATTAGTATACATATCAAATAAGTGACTTTTTTACCTAATTACTATAACTAGGCAATTTTAAAAATCCTAACACACTAAGTCATGTAATCAAAGGGGTTTTTCTTTCTATGTAAGAGTTTATTGGTTTTTGCTATATTCTTCAGCATGGCGACACCGACCTTATATTTTCGTTTCTCTAGGACCAATGAAATCGCTGAAAAAAGATGTCATGTGACCAAAATTATAATAATAACTTTATTGATGCCATATTCCTCATGAGGTGGAAGAGAAGAATTTCAGTTTGAGTATAATTAAGATCTTGCAACCAATTCCAAATCTTTTCTTTTACTTCATGCTGGTTTAGTTGACCCAGGGGAAATACTTTTGATATTTTTCTATACAAAAAAGATCCTGTAATGCAAAATTGACGTTGTGCAAATGTAGTTCTGTGCTTAATTGGGGTGCATGTGGTTCTGATGAGTCAGGTGGCGGCATTTTTCTATGGGTCCTGATAGTGGCCTGAAGCACAAAGAGTTGTCTCACAGTTAGGACCTTGGAGATCACATATAATTCATTAGTAGGCAATCTGAATGGTTTATTCTGCATGACTTTAAGGACAGCTCTCTGTGATCTCTCCAAGTCGAGTAACTTGCTTTTGCCTGTTCCGCCCCATACCACAATGCAGTAGGTGATAACGGACTGACATAAAGTTTTGTATACCATGGTAACGGTGTTAGAGTCGGCGATATCTCTTAGTTTCCTGAATATAAATATAATTCATACTATGTAGTAGTAAAGTGCGATATAATATAATCTGTTTAGAATGGTTTAATATTCACGTTAACTTTCGCAAATATTATGTAATTTAGAGTCGCCAACAAGGTAACAACATGTAAGTATCTAGTGTATTTACCGGTTCCCTGTTGTTTAACAAAAAACGTAATTTTTTTTATATACCACTTAGGTGGCAGACAAGCACACGGCCCACCTGATGGAAAGTGGTTACCGTGGCCTATGGCCGTTTGTATCACCAGAGGAGTGCACAGTCGCGCTGCCAACCCTGTAAATACAGAGTTTCTGTGCCGTCAGTGTAGAAGACAAAGCAGGAGAAGCCTTTAGTCTTCCCACTGACAGCACAAATTCTCCAGTGAGCTTCGGCTACCCTACTCACCGCTGGGAACACAACACGTAGTACGTATGACTGAATCAAGTCAGTAGATAAATTTATTAGTCAGTAATAATTTTGTGTCCAATAGTACTAATTCCGTAGATACTTTGTCATTAAAAAAAATACATACTGCCATAAATAAACGAAATAAATAGAATTCGGTTCATGCACTTGCCGGCCGCTGCCTGCCGCTGTTCTAACATAACCTAACCTATATAGTCATTTCATTTCCATAATTTCGTGCTAAAATAAAATATAGAAAGAAAGAAAGAATTTAATTATTACAATTTTGTTTACAAACACAGCCCAAATTCCTTACACCTTATACTTACATATATATCCACAAATTAAAAATATCCTAAATATCCGAATTGAAAACCTACTCCTTTTTTAGAAATCGGGTAAAAACTGAAATTGTTTTTCCAAATAACATGTTTATAAAATAATCAATATGTGAAATTGTGTTAAGGCATAATGAAACGTCTACAAGTAAATATTTTGTCTAATGAGTACTTTACTGAACAATAATTTGTAAAATGATAAGTTTATAACATAACATAAACTCACGCCTATATCCCTAAGGGGTAGGCAGAGGTGCTAGCACCCAAATTTCGCCGTTTATGTTTAGGTCCCAATATAATAGGTGGTGAGCCTATTGCCTTCGAAAAGCAACGAAAAGTCATTGGTGTGTGCCATGGTAAAACCTGGAATCGAACCTGAGACCTCGTCTCAGCAGTCCATTACCCATACCACTAGGCTACCGCGGATAATTAAGTTAATTAAGTCATTAAGTTTATCAAGTATAATTTTGTCAAACGTTGTTTGTCAAGTGCAACTTTGTTATTTGTTTTTTGTTAAATGATTGGATACCGTATCTACCATCATAATAGCACATATGTAAGTATCAACGTCACCATCACCTTCAAGCGATCGAGTTCACAGTCATAAACATCAATATAGTTCATTAATACATGACAAATAACGATTTACACTTACCGAACCAATTACTATGGGTATTGCGCTACTGAGAATTGTGACGCGCCTCCCAAAAGTGTCTGCTATATACCTCGTGGCCAGGGACCCGATGGCAAAACCAACTGGGTACAAGGACAGCATGGTCCCCACTTCTTTCTGTGGAGCATAAAAATATATGATTTTCATAATATTGCAATATACAATCTTTAACTAAGTGAATATCTTCAATCGTGTTTATACAACTGTCGAAATTTGTTGATGTTTCTGCCAGTTTCAAATGCGAGAAATAACGTAAGCCATATGGTTTCTTTGACGTACCTACTAAGTACATAAGGCAACATGTGGTTCAAAAATTAAAATCAAATCTGTGTGTGTTAAAGCTAACTTATGAGTTCAAGGAGGTATGCTAAAACCTCAATTTCAGTAATAACACTAATATCAATTTTATTACCAACTATACCCCTTCCATAAGGAGGAGCTTTCCATTGCTTGCGAGAAGAGCTAGTCACCTAGATATATACCCATTTCCCATTTCCTATAGAATTAAGTCTATACAATCTCAAAACCCGACGGGGCTGTAAATTCAAATAGAATGGAAATAGGACACTTATGGGTGACGTTGATTATTTCATGACTGGATTACCTACCACCTTGCAATTCAGGGCAATATAGTTTAATCTGTGAGTCTCGACGATTACGATAAGGTAACACGAAATGAATACACAAACATGATGTAAGTAGGTATTATTATGTAAATTGGCACTTCTAGTGAAACGGATAGATATTGAAGTATGAATAAGGTCCATTGTTATGAGAACGTATATTACAGGACAAGCTATTGTGTTCTTTTTTTTTTAATTTGAATGCAAAGCAGTGATTCTAATGCGCACTAGGATATAACAAAATACTAGATTTGTCGAATAAAGAATTCAATACAGACGTAGTGGCGTGTGTCACTTATCGTTATCACGCGTCCAATATGGATTCTAGAAAACTATAAAAGGCACAGACGTCACTCTGTGAACATCGAGGGGAATAAATTGTGCCAAATTAGTCTTCTATTGCTCTATGTATTTGCAGTGGACAATTATCTACCAGCCAGTTAAACGCGCTGTTTCTAGGGTTCCTTATCCCAAAAGCAACGGAAGCTTTAGCTTCTTTATTTTTCTACATATAATAACATGTTAAGATAATATTCGCAGTAACTAGCAGAGATCCTTTATTTTCATCATACCAAAGCGACTTTTCTAAAATATAGGATCATAAAATGTCGGCACAGAGAAAGTCAAAACGAAGAAACTATTTTAATTCTATACAAAAACTATCATTATTGTGACACGGATGCCCAATAGTTTAATAACGTTCGTGCTTAATATTATATACCGCATTTCCTCGCATTTGCTATCAACGGTCAAGCCGAGTCAGGCTCATCACCACATAATGTTTATTATTACGTAAATAATAATAAATCAACTAACCTCTTATCAGAATATGAACATAAAGCTATGTATAGCACTCGTTCAGTATCAACTGCCTAAACCACAAACATTGTATTATAGAATTCAATCATGTCAACAATGGTTACGCTTTGACATAACTGTAATTAAATTAGTACTATTCTGTGCTTTATTATAATATAAAACCACTTTGAATCAATTTGCCTTTACTTATCTGCAGACTTTTTATCTGTATAATTTTGTAATATTCGGGGGTGCATGTATAGAGTAACCTACGTAATTTCTTAGAGTTAATTATCTATTCCTATTACTACCATGCCTTTGTAAGGGGCATTGTTATACACAATGTTTATCTTATTACTTACAAAGTAGATATAGTTCAAGAAAATGTTACAAACATCTGCACTCACAACAAAGCACATCACACTAATTGTTCACACGAGCTATGGTAGAGTAAAAAAGTAGCCAAGCAATCATAAATTCCATAAATCCCGATCATCGCGCTTTTAGACAATAATTTATTCATGGGTGTAGACAGGAATCCCTGCAGAAAGTGTTAACTCGCACTAATCACTAATATTATAAACGTAATAATATAATAAAAAATACAAATAATTATAATATAAACGGAGCCTTATGCGCTATAGTTTGAATAAACCAGTGGTTTATTCAAACTATAGCGGAATGTGTTGAATGTGGTATAGTGGAATGTGTTAACTCCACCTCCGTCACTTATGGCACCCATTGTGGATAACGACATCGTGTCCAAGGTCACTTAGGTGGAAGGAGGTACGTAGGCTTAAGGTCAGGAACACCGCCTCTGGACCCAACGGCATTCCAGGTTGAGCGTGGGTACAAGCTCCAAGGGAAGATGCTCTCGAGCCCCGACTGAGAGAGATTGTCACTGCATGGTTGTAGTGTGGCCAGTCTCCGCAACTGTGAAAGACGGGGATACTGGTCTTCGTCCGAAAGAATGGGCGCCCGGCGGACTAGCCATCCGCCTACCGACCTATAGTGTTACTTAACGAGGTGTATAAACTCCTTGAAAGAGTTATAGTGAAGCACCTCATCGGCACCTCTCCACCGTAAACGCCATTATAAGTTGGTTTCTATAAATAACTGCCTATTCTAATAATACCTAGCTTCTAATAAATACCTAACGCTGGAGGTCAAGGAATATATTTTACGGCCCTCCACTACCTTAGTTAAGTAAACCTGTACAAAGTATGAAATGTAAAACGTCAAATATACCTACTGTTATGTAATAACCTTTGTAATGTCTAAGTTGGTTTTTTATAAATATTAATTTTAATAATACCTACCTTCCGAACTACTTTCTACCTTCTAATAAATACCTATCCCTGGTGGTCAAGTAAAACAATTAACGGCCTTCCACTACTTAAGTTACGTAAACCTGTACAAAGTATGAAATGTAAAACGTCAAATATACCAACTGTTATGTACTAACCTTTGTAATGTCTAAGTTGGTTTCGTTGTTGTTGAACTTTGGCAGAACAGGCGTGGGCCAGGCAGAAGACACTCCAAGCGCCATAAAAGCGATTGACACTGTAAGTAACATTTTGTAGTATTTTAGTACACGACATAGTAAATAAAAAACATTGTAAATTAGCTGTTGCCTACGGCCATTCTGTGTAGTATCCATCCAATCTATGCGTTAATTCGAAAAATAATCTACATCTGTCCCTGTGCCAAATTTCAGCCAAATCCGTAAATTGCATCTTGAATTGTAAAGTTTTTTCACACCATGGATTTCGTATTATTTATATGAGAACCGCAATATGAAATTTACATTATGGCAAGAATGCATGTAAACTTACAACATAGCGTGATTAAATAAAGATTTCTTCTATTCCCAGTCTCCATTATCTGTAAACAAATCAACAATTTTATTAATTAAAATGTAATATTTATTTACTGTACAGAAGGCTATAGGACCTACTTACGTATGATTGTATTTATTAGCGTTGTTAAAATAGCACTTATTTATATAATATTTTATGTGCTATTATGAAATGTTTCTATACTCGAAGTTGAAACCGAATTTTGGATAATGAATTCATGAACTATGAAACTCTTAATTATACTAGGTATCGGGACTTCTCGCGAATTATATCTTGGAACTTACTATTTCTGCCGTTGTTTCGGTTGCGTTGCTGCACCCGTGGTCACGACTCGTTCATAATACCTAGTATAATTATGAATTCACACCGCAAAAGTTTAAAAATAACTATGAAACTCTTAATAATATAATAGGCTATTTGAAATCGCACCAACGCGAGACGTCGCCTAAACTTAGACGGGCCGACAAACTTCAGTCAAAACATTAAATATCGAGCTTGCCTTATTAATCTTACGATTGAGAGTTCTATGAATCCCGGGAGCCCGCGACCTCATAAACGGCCCGTGACGCATCGCATCGTTCGGCCCACAGCCTACCGAACTCATATTATGGAGATGCTACGTGATTACGTCTGGCTCCGAAGTTTCCTCACTGATTGTAACTATTTGTAGCGTATATGTAATACATGAACAAAATATCTTATATAATTCGTACTAGGTACAACAATCCATCACCAAATTTGCTATGGGACGATATAAAAAAACGTGTAGATATTCTTATATCGCGTCGTGATCACTTTGAGTATATTTTTAGGATGAGATAGAACACGGCGGTATTTCCGCCCAATTGAGCAGTCCGACTGGGGAAGTACCTCCATCCTACAGAATACCGCGGTTAAAATAACTTCGTGTTGTGTTCCCAGCGGTGAGTAGGGTAGCCAGAGCTCACTGGAGAATTTGTGCTATCAGTGGGATGACCAAAGGTTAGTCCTGCTTTGTCCTCTACACTGACGGCACAGAGACTCTGTGCTTACAAGGTCGGCAACGCAAGGGTGACCTCTCTGGTATTACACACGTCCATAGACCACGGTAACCACTTTCCATCAAGTGGGCCGTGCGGTTGTATGCCACCTAAGTGGTTTAAAAAAAAATTCTTGTTACAAATTAGACTTCAAGTTTGTAACTATTTAGGAGTAACTGCAGTTTGATCCCCGATCCCGAAAAAAAATTGTTAAGTATCTACTTATCTTTTCTTCTTATGACGTTGTTTATGATAAAGAATGAAAGAAGGAAAGCACTTGTACGAGTGAGTGATCGTCTACTTGCTCGCTATAATATAATAAATTCCTAAGTAAGTGCCTTTGGTATCAAGTACCATTTAGCATTTAACACAAGTGAACAGTTAATAAAAATAATTATAAATTACAGGCTAATTTAGATGCTGATGGATATGGGTGAATGAAGGCAAATGTTAGGGAAACCCCCGTAGTTAAAAAATCGGTCAAGTGCGAGTCGTATTTGTGCGCCGAGGGTTCCGCAACTTAAGCTAGGTACATAAACTATAGTTAAAATATTTTTAATACGTTGACTTAGAAGTTTCATTTTTGCACAGTTTCAAGACGTTATAAACCTGAGTATATAGTATGAATCAACTTGATACCTTCGCTACGCATTCCTGAGCAAAATGTTTTTTAAGAAAAACAAACAGGTTCTACTGCCACGAAAAAAAATTGAAATTAATACTTATTATTCATATGACAAATTAATATAAAAATGACTTTCACTTGGCGTTACAAATATACTTAAGTAGGAAGTATATTAAATTACGACCTTAAGACGAAATTTAGATTAAAATCGTTTCAACCCTTTGAGATAGAGTCTCCATTATCAAGAATAAAACGTTTTTGGCTGGGCTAACAATTGAGTAGGTACTAGGATGCAAACATGCAGAGGGCGCTCCCAACCTAAGCTGTCATCGGGTTTCTTGCATGACTACCACGAAATACTCCCTCTTGAATTATTACCTGAAGAAAAGAAGAATCTATTGGAAAGGAAGGGAAGGTATTTATCGCGTGTCAGCTGCATACTGCTTCTTAAATTCAGGTGCAAAATGCATTTTTACCCAAAAAAAAACTCACTATTCCTATATTAATCAGGATATAATACCTCTAGATTAATCTATATCAATGTTTTATGACAAAATAATGTAAGTGACCCAGCGCGGCGGCGAAGGGCTTGCATGAAAGAAGAAGCTTGTGAAGTGTGCTAGGATAGAAGCAGATGGCGGGCTGTTGTCTCTGCCTACCCTGGAGAGAAATAGGCATGAGCATAGTTACGATACGATAATATATTTTATAATCAACTTTTGCTTCGCAGGCAAAATCCCATTCAACTCTACAAATCTAATCTTATTCGAACCCTCATCCGGAATCCCCTAATTTAGTTTTTACCGTAGTCTACACTTTGGTTATACCTACAGCATATATAAAATTCGTGTCCTCGAGTGATAAGTCTCTTAAATCTGGTTGAATCACAGACAGATAAGATACGGTTAAAATGTTAACCCTTTGTTGCTTCATGCTGATAATGTTGTGATTTAATTCTGAAGGTGCTGGAACGCGCAATGATTAATGTCAAAACGTTAGCGAAATAACAGCAGTTTTGTCAGCGTTGCCAACCCTACTGTGGCTACTGTTTTATAGTAGAATTATTGTTTTGATCCATGAAGTAAAATTTTAAAATAAATGCTTTGTTCTTGCTTTTCAACTGGGTGCGAAGTAGATCATCCACTAACAAAACGAAATAATCGTTTAAAGCAGTTATCTTTAAGTTCATCCTCATACTAGAACCCACATTTTATTATTATTATTATTATATTCTTTTTTGTACGCCAATTACAATATTCATATTACAGAAATTGAGAAGACATTTCAGTTAGTTAAACTTATGCATACGTCGGGTTTAAATAGTACTGTGTGTTTATATTATAATACTGTACAAACACATATAGTTGGTGTTAAAAGTATACATTTCTGGATTTTCAAAGGGGCCGAAGAACAAGATGTAGAATTTAAACTTCATCTTTTGCTAGACCTTAGAGCGCTTATACTATCAACTATACCTACTATAAATATTATGATAAGTACCTAATTTAAATTAGTAATGTTTTCTGCTATTTTTTTAAGTTGATTTGGTGTTTTTTAGTTTAACGGGGTTGGCAACACTTTCTCTAGGTTTTATATTTAGGTATAGGTCTTTGTTAAAGTGGTATGCTTGTACCTTGCTTGTTACTGTTATAATAATGTTTGTTTTTATCTCAACTTACTAATAATTTATTTACGGACTCGATATAATGACGTTAGAGGAGTCCATTATTAGAATAACATCCTCAAAATAATGTAGAGGTATAATGAAATTCTAGGTTAGGTATGTAAAAGTAATAAAAAGAGATATTCTTATCACTATGTCAGTTAAAGATATATTAGTAACTAAGTACATATATAATTATGTACCTACTTAACTCATTTACAATTGTATTATAAATGTGCTAAATACCTAGGTCACATGAATTTCAGGACCTAGATTTTAGTAAGTACCTAGGTACTTAACTAATTTTATGAACAAAATCCATTAATTGTTTTCAAATAACTTTGTATTAGACGCCTATTTCAACATTTGTCAACATTTTGTCGTTATTAACCGAATGTAAAAAAGAGGTTCCTTCTATTTTGTGTCAAATTAAATGCTTTTATTTCTTCATTGTCATCAGCCACCAACACACATTAATTGAAAATTGTATGTAATAAATGAACCTACCTCGTCCACAGCTTCACTGACACTCATTTCGTTTATAAATATTAAACCAAAAATTTCACGAACCGGTAAGAATAATACATACGAATTATTTTTTAATGAAAATAAGGTCACAGAATCTGCCCTCGGAATATTTTATAAAATTAAAAATTTTGTTCTTTGTATCATACTAAACTAAAGTTGTGATAAACGAGACGTCTTTTAAAAATAAATGACGCGTAGCGGGATACGCGACCTTAGTCGCCGAATGTAAACACATGTACTAACTACTGAGTTGATGTTGACCCAGACACAGACAACCAACAGGGCTGCCAGTAGATCAATTTATTTTGTACCAGTTTTCAGTTACGATAGAATATTTTACAGCAAGTGCAACATGACTATTGTTAAACTAACTTTTAAACTTTCGCATTCTATGATATACAATAATGTTTACGGAAATTAAAGCGATATATTCGATATATTCCGGACATGATATATCATGTCCGGAATATCAAAGGTATGTATGTACCATGATCACGGTAATTCCCGTAAACATTATTGTATATGACTATGATTTTTAACCAACATCACAAGAGGAAGTTTTCAGTTTATTGAATTATTTAATGAAAGTTTTCTATAGGAGGTAGTTTTCTATAGTTTTCTATAGGCCTAAAGCACAGGATTAAATAATATCAAATCAAATCAAATCAAATTCATTCATTTATTTAATAGTTAAATATACCCTGTATTGCCTTTAGCTGGCTTAACGAACGCAAGCTATCTATAGTTTACAATTTGATAATATACGAAATATCGGCATTTTCATTCTTAAAAGGAACATTTATTAGTGACAAGTTACAATTAAACGTCTATTTGAATTCTCCTACGCCCAAAAATGTTTTTTATATACATACATACATTTAATTACGTTCCTTTAGTCAAAAACACACAGATATAGCTTTATTTAATATAGATAGAAACAGGACAGAAAGTCAGGGATCTCCGTGCGCGATTCCGACTCGTACTTGGCCGGTTTTATTGTTCCATCATCACCTTTTTTCTGTTACAAAGGAATGTTAATGATAAGTTTGGCGTTTACGGGAGCGACTGCCGTCTAAATCTAGCCTCGTTAATCAATCAGCAGGTGTATTGGCTGAGGTGAGGTTGGCTTGAATCTTGGTAAAGTCACAAGTTGTTGGGCCACATATTTCTAAATGTACCTAATGAAAATTATAGTCCAAGTTACATTCCTTTCTATTCTAAGTATATTTTCTAAAATGTTTTCAATATATGCAGTAAATAGTATTCCTTCACTTTAAGCTTAGGTATGTTTGGTATTCCCCAACGTAAAGTTACTTTTTCAATACTTAGTTCACAAGTAGGGGATTTCTACTTACTTACTTAAGAGGTCTACTTTTTTTTTATATAGAACACGTCAATTAGACTTCGCCTTGCCTGATGGTAAGCTGAAGGCAAGGTCTCAGAAAAGAGCGTCACCATTACTTACACATACCTACCGTGTGACAATGGTGACGCTCAGCTTGACGGCCTCATCATATGCTTTTTCACGCCCCGCTTAAAGGACCCGGGACTGTAGGAAGAAGGAAACACGTGAGCTGGTAATGAATTCCAGGCCTTAATGGTGCGACAGAGGAAAGAGTCTCCGAACCGCTTGGTTCTTGATCGGATATTCTGCACCGTGTGCGGATGACATATACTACTACTCACTCACCGTCCCCGACTTAAAGTACTTTGAGTAGGGGTCTTGACAACTTTGAGTAGGGGACTCCCCAACTGACTTTAGTTAGTTGACCTTTTTTGTCAAGAAGTGAGTTATGTGATCCGAATATATTAATTTAGGCAGTTCTGTTCTAGATCATTATTTTAAAATTGTTGTGAAACGAAAGAACTACGGGAACTCCCCTACTTTTAGTATTACTAACATCGGCGAGTAAGAGTTATAAAAATAGTGATTTATCATTACCACTGTTTATGTAGTATTTTGTATTATTAGTCATGATCCCTACCGCTTATCTATCATGACACCCATCACAAGCCTCACTGCATACTACATGCACTGGTCGATCCAAAGACAATTTTTTGTACCATGAGAAATAAAATATTAAACTGTATTGGCACCAGAACCATGCATGACAGAATATAATTAAATGGTTTTTGCCACGGAACCATGGATTCGACTTTCACCCTAAGTTTTTTTTTACCACTTAGATAGCAAACAAGCACACAGCCCACCTGATGGAAAGTGGTGCAACATCGAGTTATTGTCCGATGTATTGTCGTGGAGAAATATCGAACGGTGTGGGAACCGCGTGTCTCACCCGGTGAAATTATTGCCCTGTCGGATGCAGCAAACCGCCACATTTTTGTACGTTTTAGTTTTAAAATATCCACATACTTTCACCCATGTGAAATAATTACAAAAACCCATGTCGAACATAGTTTTCTTGGACTTCCGACGTCAGGTGTTCTACGCGTAAGATCACCGGGGATTATCCGCAACCCGAGCTAATTTTAAAGTCTGTCTTACCCAATACAACTGTTTTTGGTTTGATATATTTTGATAGGTGATTGGGTACAGGCGGAGCTTGAACTGTTACTCTTACATACAGATAGAGCGAACTTCTGTAAATTGTTGAAGACCATCACGTGTACCTATATAATATTTTGGGTTGTTTAATCATTTATTATACCTATAGGTACATGTATCTGATTTTATCTTCTTATTTTAATTTAAACCGTAAACCGGCAGTTAACACAAAACGCAGTTTAAGAATCTCTGGATCTGGTGATTCCATTTAACCAAGTTGTGTGTGTTATGTTTTCTGGAACATTGACGTAACGTTACTACACATGTTACCACCAAGTTACACATTGTTCCCAATATTTTACACTTTTTTTTTTACTTGCGCAAAATCCCCACGGATACCTCCCCACCGGAGCCGGTGGAGGAGGTTATGTCGGACTCGAACCGACTAAAACGCACGCCGCCTGTGGGTCGCTTTGGTTGCCGAAGGTGAGGTTGACAGGCATATCATTCGCACCCCGGCCGACCCAGGGCCATCTCTCACGATCTGGTCCTCTTCTCGGGTGTGGGGACTACAGAGTCCCCAACTCGACCCCGGAAACGGGGAGGCGCGCCAGGCGCGCTACCGCCGCGGCCTGCTTCTGCCAGGGTGACAGGCGGCTCCACCTGTCACCCCCAGGCCGGTGCTCATGGGGGGCGGAGGTCGTTCATCGACCTCAATATTGTACACTAGTTTCCTACATAATGCGAGTATAAAAGGGTGTAAAATATTTTTTCTGCTACAGTAGAAAGTTACTAAAAGTACTTTCTGTCGCTTCTTACTAAACGGTTACGACACATAGAGATAAGCCCCCACACAATCGTAAGTGTCGTATCTACAGTTGTATTAATTCATTACATTTATATTTAATAAATAATAATAAATAAAAATTCATTACACTAGGCAAAGCCTGTCGGGTGCCAAATACGTTTATTATTTACGTGAAAACATTGTTTGCTCTGACGATATCAGAGTTTATGGGCTTAACACAAAAATTAAATCAAAACCAATCTATTCATAATTTTTAACAACAATTACATTTATAATTATATACTTTACTACATCGATGATGAAATTACTTAATTATGTATTCAATCTTTCACTTGACAATCACCAATGACCACAACATTTATGACACATGAGCAATTAAACTTTCGGTAATATCGTACGATAGGGAACTGAGCCATTTTGTGACTCAACCTTGCCTCTTTTACCTAATATAGTTTTTTTTTTTTTTTTTTTTTTTATATAGGACATGTCAATTGGACTTCGCCTTGCCTGATGGTAGGCTGAAGGCAAAGTCCCAGAAAAGAGGGTCACCATTACTTACACATACCGTGTGACAATGGTGACACTCAGCTTGACGGCCTCAGAAACTCCGAAGCTCGTCCGTCACAAAGGACGCGAATACGGCGCCCCTGCAGGAAGCTAGCAACCCAGTTGCACAGCCTAGAAGGCAGACCAAAGGCAGGTAGCTTGGAAAGAAGCGATTTGTGCCAGACTCTATCGAAAGCTTTGGCGATGTCAAGACTAATTGCCAGTGACTCGCCGTGCTTGTCCATAGCCTCACCCCAAAGATGGGTAACGTATGCTAGAAGATCACCCGTTGACCGTTTCGGTCTGAAGCCATATTGCCGGTCATTAATTAAGGAGTGATCCTCTAGGTGCCGCATGAGCTGTTTGTTGATTATGTGCTCGAACACTTTGCACAGCACTGAGGTGACGGCTATGGGTCGATAGTTGGCTGGCTCCGAGCGATCCCCCTTCTTGGGAATCGGCTGAACATTCGCCTCTTTCCAAGGCAAAGGCACTGTACCCGAACTGTAGGATAGCCGGTACAGGCGCGTAAGCATTGGAGACAACTCCGCTGCACATTTTTTCACGACTACCGCTGGAATACCATCCGGACCACTGGCTTTCCGGACATCGAGTGATTGCAGCACTGCACGGACATCGCGTTGCCTGATATGGATATCAGGCATCGCGTGGTCACTGTCGGGTAGTGTTGGTGGCTGCGTACCACAATCATCGATTCGGGAGTTGGCCGCAAAGAGATTAGCCAGCAGATTTGCCTTCTCTTGCGGCTCATGGGCCAGGGATCCATCAGGGTTACGCAGCGGAGGCAGCGAAGGCTGACAGAAGTTGGCTTGCACGGCTTTAGCCAGTCGCCAGTAGCCACGGCTTCCCGTGGGATGCATCACTAGCTCTTGACCAAGCCGCGCTATGCGCAGGGCATCCGCTCTGACGTAGGCCCTTCTGCAGACCTTTGTGGCTCTGTTGTACGCCGCCTTAAAGTGGCCCAGATTGGGATGGCACGTGGCGCGCGCCCCTACCCAAGCGCGGTACGCAGACTGTTTTTGTTCAACAGCTTCCGCACACTCGCGCCCGAACCAAGGGCGCACCCCGCGGTCACCGGTGACATCGGTGTATGAGATATAGTATTCCATACCCAGACCGATCTCACCGGCGACAGCAGTAGCACAATCCGATGGGTTCTTACCTTCAAAGCAGCGCTCAACCCACGGGATGGATGCAAAATAGTCACGAAGTCCATCCCAGTCCGCTGACGAGTAGTGCCAGAGACGCCGCTTCCCCTGCACGGGTCGTGGGGGCGCTATAATGGGCACCGTGGAACAGACCAGACAGTGGTCGGAGTTGCCTAAAGCGGCTCGCACCGATACACTGTACCGGTCCGGATCACTCGTCAGCAGAAGGTCTAGCAGAGAAGGTGCTAGGCCCGACCTTCTTGGTATCCTAGTGACCTCGTGCACCAATTGGGTCAGGCCGTGCGCCAGAGCAAACGCGTGGGCGGCTCTTCCCGCATGGTCTGTTTTGGAGGAGCCCAACCAGATCTCGTGGTGGGCGTTAAAATCCCCCAAAAACACCATTTCGGCATTCGGAAATCGCTCCTGCGCATCATCTGCCGTCTGACTCAGATATTCAAAGAGTCGAGTTGTCTCAGCATCTCCTGTATAGGAACGGTAGAGGCACACATAGATCTGACTCGTAGGGCCATGGTCTACGTGTACCCAAAGGATGGAGAAGGATGGGTCCTCTAGGCAGCGCAAACGGCGACAGCAAACATCCGCCCTAACAAACACGCACACCCCGGCTTTTGCACGAAAACTTTCCTCAAGAACATAGCCAGGGTAGAGCAAGTAGGTCGTGTCGTCAGGGCGGTGTATTTGCGTCTCCGTTAGAAAAAACATGGCAGGTTTCGCCGTCTCTAGGTGTTGGTGGACGGCGTTGAGGTTTGCATGGAGCCCACAGATGTTAGTGGACTCCACCTCAAATAGCAAGCTTTTGGGAGTGTGTCGAGCCGCTGTGTTGCCTATTTCCTTGAATTGCGCTGCCATGAGTTTGGGTGGGAGAAGGCGTGAAAAAAGAGGTGATTGCCGCCGCAGCACCGTGTGACAAAGCGCGGGATATTGGTTTTATCTATGAATGTGAGGCATGGCGAGAGCCGACGCGCCGAACGGAAGGGCCCCCGTACCCCCCCGAGTATGGTCGCCGGGCTCCCAATTCCGGTCACCAACCGGCACGACGAACCATATCGGGATTATGCGCGGCCTGGTGAGGCAGCCTCCCAAGGTGGTTAACCCCAGTTGGGCCCCTGTACTATACCGCGGGCGGCCAGCGGCACCACCGTTTCTACAGGTCTCCCTGTTCGGCGCATCGCCCCGCGCCATCCCCACTAGACTACGCCAAGACCCACTGGTCCCACTAGTGCTGCGACAACCACCACCTCTGCCCGGCTATGCACTTGCTGACCCCTGAACACAATCCAACCGAGATTGAATTGCTATGGAGGGTTTTTCGCAATAGTGCACGGTGGTACCTACCCGGTCGAAACTTGAGACAAATTTATGCCACCAAGTTTCTACCACCAAGTTTATATCGCAAGCGCTATTTGCCTGATTATAAATGTGGATGTCTGATGTCTTTAAATGGACTAAAGAGCTTGGCAAAGCTTGTGTTGACTTGGAGTAGTAATAAATAATAAATAAATAAATAAATAAATAAATATTCCACGACATTCTACACAACGCTATCTAGACCCATGGTAAGCATAGCTTAACTAGCTTGTGTTATGGAATCTAGAATGCGGATAAACATACTTAGATACTTTTTTTTTTTTTTTGTAAATACATACATATTATACATAGAAACACCCAGACCAATGCAAATATACATATTCATGCTTACAAATATTTGCACTGAGCGGGAATCGAACCCGCGCCCCCTGCATAGCAGTCGAATGTGTGATGTGTGATAGTTTGTACACTGTACGCTTAGCTAAATCTTTGTAGTCTTCTGAATTTATTGTTTTTCCAGAAGGCCCCTACTAATCAAAATACACATAGTATATATACAGCTGTATTTATTCATTATATTTATATTTGTTTCAGATGTATTGAAAGCACATTTGAAGACATGATTTCAGTATGAAATGACATTTCCAATGAGTTGGAAAACATCGATGAGAACCAAATAAATTACGCAGGAATCTCAAACAGCATTTCGGGTGTTTAATACTTAGACCGATACTTTTTTGTTATAAAAGATTATATTTGTACAATACCTACATCTCTTGTTTTCATTTAAGTACTACACAACATCTTTGAAAATTTCAACTGTCTAGCGATAGCACGACTCATGAGACAAACCATAGCAATAGGGTGGACAGCGGTTTAGAAGTGAAAGTGTAACAGACAGACAGACATACAGACAGATAGAGTTACTTTCTCATTTATAATATTAGTATGGATTACCGGGGCTGGTGAATTTGAGGTGACCTTGGGTCATTTGTGGTTTAAAGATAGTCCTCTCTGCTGTGGGAAGCACGGATACGCCCCTTACTTGCTCTCCACTATGACCTCTGTTCCATTAAGGAACACGTGACCAGCCTCCGAGCAGTTCTTCACAGACCTGATCCTGTGCATGGTGAAATGAAAATATAAAAAAAATACTAGAATGTGCGGGTGATTGAAGAACTATCTACTACATGGATTCGACGTTGATCGAAACGTAGGTTACAGAATACAAATTTACATCGGATCCAGATGTGCTGCGATATTTTTTTACATTTATTTATTTATTTTCGACGCGACATAATCGCGAATTTATTTTGTGTATTTATGGTTTAATTATTTTATTTTTATAATGAAATTATTTTATAAAAAACAAAAGATCAAGACTTTTATGACGAATTAAAGACGCCTTATGACATCCATAAAACATGTTCAAAAATTCGCAACGCAGTCATACATAAGGTATAGTTAATTTTTTTATTAAAATGTTTGTGAAAAATGCTGGTTTATAATAGGTCTGAATGAAACGATATTACCAATTATAGTACGGATGTTATAAATATATTATATCTATTTACGCCATTCTCTATGTTTTTTGGCTATATTTTCTAGTAGTTTTGACGAAATATTTGTCCATTATTGGTTCTTGTGACAAAGTGCATTTAATAATTGTAATTAAAGTAAAAATATGTTATTTTTTTAAGATTTTATCTGGAAAAGTTAATTTCTTGATGCTACTGTAACAATTTAAAAAAGGACGTAATGACCATTCTTAAATAAATATATATATAGATATTTGTCTTTAAAGTGTACGGCATTAGTGCTTTTATCTTAAAAGTTAAAGTATCTTTAAAATAAAAATAACTTTTTCTACTGTTTAATACTTTTGAAGGAATTATTTAAGTTAAATGTATACTTTTATATTAATTGATTGTGACAAAATATGTATAATATAAGTAGTAAGTATGTGAGCAAAATTATCAAAAAAACTTCGAGCGATGCAAATGGCATGGCAACACTGTTAGAAAAAAAATCTCTAGCCAAAAAGTCATTTCGAAAGTGTCGTGTGGCATTCATTTAACTTTATGTTGATTTATAACTAAAATTGTGTTTTCTGTAGAATTGCTACGATGTCGGAACATGTGTTGCCGGCAGAAGAGCCTATACGGTTTATAGCACCGATAATACAGGATAACCCAACAGGATGGGGTCCATGCGAAATGCCTGACCAATTTCGGGACATGCCGTATCAACCTTTTAGTAAAGGCGATCGCTTGGGTAAAATTAGTGACTGGACTATGGTACAAGACAAGAAATACCAGAGTAAGTATTCCAATTCGCATTCTTTGCACTCTGAAGCAGTATGTTTACTTATATTTTAATTATCTTTGAGGTTATAATTACGTTAAGCTGTTCCACCGATAAATGTCAAGATGTTCCGGTTAAAATCCTTACCATACTGATCTAGTGACTGTACAATTCTCATCTTTAAACTTTCAGATAAGTATGCGTCACAGTTCGGCGCTGGTTCGTCGTACGCTTATTACCATGAAGAGGACGAAAGTACGTTCCATCTAGTGGACACGACCAGGGTACAGAAGCCTCCTTACCAGCGTGGCCGTGCTCGAGGACAGCGTGGCCGTGGTGCCAGGGGTGCTCGCACTCCTGGTGGCATGACTACATTGAACAAGGTGAACTTCGAGAATTTAAAAACAATTTTTTAGATATGTTTACATATTATGAGGTATATGTATAACAACAAATTAAAACCAAAATATCAAACATAAAGAACATAATCTAAAAAGAAATTCATATCTTTCACAAAATTAGTGCATGTTTTATGAATTAATTATTTATTTATTTATTATGTAACTTCACAAGCAATATTTTTCACACTTTGTTCAAAATTCTCATGGAAATGTAAGATAATAATGATAATTACACACAGTTACATAGGCAATAGACATAAAATTGGATAGACTTGTAGTGACAAGTAAAAAGAATGACAACATGTGTTGCAAATGAAATTGCTGCCACCTAAACTAGGTTCTCACCTGTATTTTGGGTGTCAAATTACATTTTATATCACTCACTTAATTTATGCAAATGGAATCATATTAAATTATTGAAAGAAATTTAAAACATAATAAGACTAGTTAAATTCTCTACCAACTCAATTATAAATATTTAGTTAATATTTGAATTGATAGAGAATGGTTTACAATGTTAAAATTGAGACTCTTTGTATAAAGTACTCTAATAAGAATATTATAGCTTAATAAGTCTAAATGAAACCAGCAAATATCATAATTGGAATATAGAATATTTGCTAAATATTGTGATGGAATCACCCCCTGTGCTCATATTCAAACAGTGAATAGCAGTATGGTTCCTGGCAGAGTAAAATTTGGACCACCCCATCTCTTCCCATGCGTTGTCATACAAGGCGACTATGGAATAGGGTAGTACATACATACATAAAATCACACCTGTTTCCCATAGGGGTAGGCAGATATCATGAATCTCCACTTGCTACGATCCTGACATACTACTCTCGCTTCATTCACTCTCATTACATTCTTCATGCATGCTTGTCGGTTTAGAGTACTCCTGACCTGCCCCTTTTCTAAAACTTCCCCGATTTGGTCCAGGTATGTGCGCCTAGGTCTTCCCCTTTCGTCGGTACCATCCACACTCGCCTCATACACCTGTTTCGTTAGTCTTCTTTCATTCATTCTCTCAACATGACCAAACCATCTCAACATTCCTTTCTCAATTCTCATCACTACATCTTCTATCACTCCACATCGTTCTCTTATCACGCTATTTCTCACTCTATCTTTCAAGGTCAAGCCACACATACTTCGCAACGCACACATTTCCACTGTATTCACTCTACTCTGATGCTTTTTCTGCCACACCCAACTTTCACTACCATACATAAGAGTCGGCACTAATACTCCACCATGTACAGCCAGTTGTGCCTTTTCGAACACTTTCCGGCTGCTCATAAAGTTGTGTAGTGCCCCATTCACTCTATTTCCAACTATCACTCTCCTTCCAACATCTTCATGCTTTCCATCTCTCGTAAAGAATGTTCCCAAATATATGAACTCATTCACTTGTTCCACTTTTTCTCCATCTATACAAATCTTACACTCTGTCACGCATTCATCTCTTTCAAAAACCATAACTTTTGTCTTACTAACATTCACTTTGAATAGGGTAGTAATAATAGTTTAACGACAGACAATAACTCACCCCCCTTAAGTGGGACCAAAATTATTAATTGGTGAAAAGTGGGTGTTAATCCACCTCTGCCTAACCCTCTGCGGGGGGATAAAGGCGTGATTATATTATGTATGTTTATCATAAGGAAAACTAACTTGTGAAACATTTTGAAATATCCACTTTCTATATAGCCTTATTTAACAATTTTAATTATGTTTTACTAGCAACGTGATCGCAAGCTTGGCAAGAGATGGGGCCAGAGAGGGGCTCCTATGAAAATTCGTGATGCATCTGTCACGGTGAGGCCTACATGGGTCACCATTGAAGACATGGACTTTCCGCGCCTTGCCAAGCTTTCTTTGCCTGGTATCAAAGAAGGTATGTTTATGGCCTTGTATGCTGAATATCTCAATGAAGTTCTTCTAAACCATATAGAAGTAAACCCGGCGGTGAGTAGGGTAGCCAGAGCTCACTGGAGAGTTTTTGTACTGTCAGTGGGAAGACCAAAGGCTTGTCCTGATTTTGTGTTCTGCACTGAAGGCACAGAAAATCTCTGTTCTTACAGGGTTGGCAGCATGGATGTGACTCCTCCACTGGTGTGGTTCATAGGACACGGTAACCACTTTCCATCAGGTGGGCTGTGTGCTTGTCGGCCATCTAAGTTGTTTAAAAAAAATAAAAGTTCAAATATCACAATTTTTTTAAGATTGTAGTGCCATATAAATAATAAAATATTTAATTTCTTCATTAATCTCAACAGGATTAACTAGTTTAAAATTTTATGTAGTTTCTATGGAATTTGTTATGAAGCTGTGAATAAAAAATGAAAGTAATTAATACCATTGATATAGGTACTGAAAAGTGACTGGATATGCAATGTAGAGGGTCAGGAGCTATTTATAACACACATTGAGAGAGGTCTGTGTTCAACTGTGACTGCAATAGGTTAATTGATTGATAAGTCACCGAGTTACAAAAATAACATTAAGTTTAATGCTTGATTTTTTATTAACAGGTGAAGACATTGTGTGCTGCGGCACATTGGAGTATTATGACAAGGCTTATGACCGTGTCAATGTTAAACATGAGAAGGCTCTGCAGCGGATAGACCGTATCTTCCATACGGTTAGTGTATTCCTTTAATCCATTATAGTTATTCAACGACACACAAAATCACATTTTTATATTGTTTAAGAGCAAACTCAAGTCTTTTTAAAATGAAGAAATGAGATGTTTCTTTTAATTTATTAATTACGTTTATAAATGATGCATGGCTACAGCAACAGAGTCTGGAAGACGACAATAGGCTCACCCAGGCTAATTACGTGACACCGAATTCAATGATTGGTGAAATATGGATGTTAATTCATCTCTACCTAACCCTCCGGGGATAAAGGCATGATCATGTGTATGTATGTAAATGAAGAAGTATATGGACACTCCTTTAGATTATATGCGCATGCTAGGATGCAAAAACTAATGTAACTTATGGTTAACTTCAGGTGACAACTACTGATGACCCAGTCATCCGAAGGTTGAGTAAAACAGCTGGCACTGTGTATGCCACCGATGCCATCTTGGCCACTATCATGTGCTGCACTCGCTCCAACTACTCTTGGGATATTGTTATTGAGAAGATTGGTAAGACTCCTTAATATTTACTCTACAAATTATTAATAATTTTTTGAAATCTTTTCCATTGTCTTAATGGTGAGAAAAAAGTTTTTGTTCATAATTTGTTTCTCAATTGTGGTCGACTTTCAGCCTTATATATGTTTCATAACACCCCAAATTTCTATATTTTTTATGAGGCAACTGCCATATGACCTCCACAGTTATCTACGTTATATAGTTAGTCCAAGCTGTCGGACTTTTTCGCGATATATAGCCTAAAACCTTCCTCGATAAATGGATCAGTAGTTCCAGAGATTAGCGCGTTCAAACAAACAAACAAACTCTGCAGCTTTATATTAGTATAGATAAATTAAGAGAGGTAATTAAAAAAATAAAATTCCAATCTTTATCTAAAAGCAAATAATTTACAAGTTTGGAATCACTTTACTCATGTACCTAATACCAACCAATATTTAGTAATATACCATTATCTCAGGTGATAAGTTGTTCTTCGATAAGCGCGACAACACCGAATTCGATCTTCTGACGGTGAACGAGACATCTGTGGAGCCTCCAACTGATGACGGGAACTCCATCAACTCGCCACGCAACCTCGCGCTCGAGGCGACGTTCATTAACCATAACTTCAGCCAACAGGTGAGAACTTCGTTGAGATGAGATAACATATCATATCATATCATGTTGAGCTTTTATTTCATTCATTCCATTTTGCAATTTGAACAATAGAAGCCGGACGATCCTACGAATCATGAACTTTTTATGATTTATTTTATTTGTAAAAAAAATCGACATAAATATGCAAATTAAAGGATTGTGAATTGATTTTTTGAACTTGAGATAAAAAGAAGTCTGAGTTATATGTTTTTCTACACATGTGTTGATGTCTTCAGTGCTTCACTATCATTATTATCAGTAAAATCAACATCAATATATTTATACTATTATAGAAATAAGTTGACATATATTGTTAGGGTTATTACAAGTAGTAACATAGTAGTATTAATATTTACATAATGTACATGTAAGTTATCTAAATTAAATTCTTTAAAAAAACAATATACCTAAACAATCCTGCAGGTTCAGGCGTCAAAGAATTCCTCCCCATTGATGTCAACCGGGAGGGTGGCCAGAAGGCTGGCGGTATTGGCACGTTGATTGGCAATACCAATCCTTTACGCAAGGAATAAACCAGCCCTCTGGTCACGGGTTTCATCAATTAAACGTTTAGAAATTTCTCTAAACAAAAGGCACTTGGACATCAATTTAGTATTTATTTTTTTTATATAGGTATTGAAGAATGGTCAAACCGAGCCGAAGTATAAGTTCCCGGAGGCTAATCCGTTCGTGTCTGAAGAGGAAGAAGGCGAGGTTGCATCTGTAGGGTACCGCTACCGCAAGTGGAACCTCAACAATGGAGTTGTAAGTTTCTTTTCATGGTTTTAGATGTATATGACAGCCACGACACGAGTTTACGAGTGTACCATGGGGAGTGTTCTGATGAGCTCTTTCAATTAGTCCCACCCTCCCCTTTCCTACACAGGACAACACGTGCAGATCTTAGATGTCATCCGCACACAGTGCAGAACATCCGATCAAGAACCAAGCGGTTCGGAGACTCTTTCCTCTGTTACACCATTAAGGCCTGGAATTCATTACCAGCTCACGTGTTTCCTTCTTCCTACAGTCCCGGGTCCTTTAAGCGGGGCGTGAAAAAGCATATGATGAGGCCGTCAATCTGAGTGTCACCATTGTCACACGGTATGTGTAAGTAATGGTGACCCTCTTTTCTGGGACTTTGCCTTCAGCTTACCATCAGGCAAATTAGGATTTTCTGTTAATCAGCATGTTTCCAACTTAACAGACCCAAGCATCTTGGTGGGCCAATAATTAAACTTTTAGGAAAACCTGCTTCACAATCACTAATATTTCTTAGCAGTGTACTTCAATTATATCATTCATAGGTGCTGGTTGCTCGCTGCGAACATGATGCAGTAATGCAAGGTCCTCAAAATGAGACCCAGTTTTTAAGCATCAAGGCGCTTAATGAGTGGGACTCGAAACTTGCAAACGGTGTCGAATGGCGCCAGAAACTGGACACGCAGCGCGGTGCCGTGCTCGCCAACGAACTCAGAAACAACTCCTGCAAGCTTGCCAAGTGGACTGTCCAGGTAAGGTTTCTAACTTCTATTCTAGCCTCTATGGCGCAGCGGTAGATTTTTCGACTGCTATGCGGGTTCGATTTCAGCTCAGTGCAAATACTTGCATTGGTCTAGGTGTTTATATGTATGAATTTATAAACAAAAAAAAGTATTTATAAGTATGTTTATCTAGATTATATATAACAAGCTACTATAGTTATGCTTACTTTGGGTCCAAATAGTGTTGTGTAGAATATTATTGCATGTATGAGAAAAGTTTAGTAGTTGCCTGGCTGCAGGCAACTAGTACAAACAGGTGAGTGACAAAATAACCCCTGTACTCTGCAGGAGCTATGGGCTGTGAGCCCTGTTGTGGGACGAAAGTGAATCAATAGATACATTAACACGAGCTCCATTGGCAGGCGCTGCTGGCCGGCTCGGACCAGATCAAGTTCGGCTACGTGTCGCGCACGCAGGTCCGCGACAACTCGCGCCACGTGATCCTCGGCACGCAGCAGTTCAAGCCGCACGAGTTCGCCGCGCAGATCAACTTGTCTATGGACAACGCGTGGGGCATCCTGCGTTGTATCATCGACATTTGTATGAAACAGAAGGATGGTAAGTTCATAACTTTTAATATAGTTGCTCGACGTAGTGGTAGAACTGCTAACGTCAGAGGTCTAGGTTTGATTCCCGTTCATTGTAAGTATTGAATGTTAATAATAGACTGTCAGCGTGGCAGTAGTACATTTGACTGTTAGGCAGGGGCGCGGGTTCGAATCCCGCTCAGTGCAATTATTCTGTCTGGGTGTTTTCGTTTCTCGGAGTGCACGTTAAACCGTCGATCCCGATACGAACATCTATGGCAGTCGTTACGGAAGACCTGAAAAGGTCGACTAGCCTAACTACAGAATTTCAATATCGCCAATTGGTAGTACAGGTCAGATGACAGTCGCTACGTAAAATATTGAAGTACACAAGTAGACTGGAGAGCCGACACCAACTGAGTGGGAATAAGTCTCAGAGAATGAGCCTAGAGGTTACTTATCACTCAGCAGAAGCAGGCCGAGACGGCGGCGCGATTTTTGTCGTAGTCCCACACCCGATGGGGCCTTCTATAGCCCTGGGTCAGTCGGGGTGCACGAGAAATATGCCAGAGGCTATCTTACCCCCGGCAACTAATGGCCCAATACGGCCATGCGGCTTTAGTCGGTTCGAGCCCGACATTACCACCCCACTGGTCTCGGCGGGGAGTACCCGAGTGGATTTCCGCAAAAAGTACTCAGAGAATGACGATTGTATGTGGATAAATATGTTCCAAGTATTATACTCTTTTAACTTATTATGATTTATATTGAACTTAATTTACAATAATCTACACATGTAGATTATTGTAAATTAAACATGTTATGTTATGTTTAATTTACAATAATCTACACCATATTATTCTTTTGCATTTTCTTGACATTCCTGTACATCTCAAGGTCATGCCATACATCTTGTTTTACATTTGAACCAAGGCGAATTGAAATTGAAACCGAAATAAAATAATTTTTATGGATAGAAATTGATGCCCGGTGATTCGAATATATTATTTCACAATTGAGTGTGACTCACGGCTGATAAAAGTACAGCGGCCTTGTAATCTTACCTCTTGAAAATATTAGATCGCTCTTTTCTATATGTTTCGGTCATAATATGAAGTTTATCATAACACTAATGTATGATATCAAAATTGCCAGCGCACCGTACCACTAGAGACTATCCATAAATTATGCTACTCGTAAAGGGTGGGACGTGAATCCACCCCTAACATAAGCATGGAGAGGTTAGGGGGATAGGAGTAATTTCATTTCGTACCTTTGGTCTTTTTTAATGTGCCCAAAATCCCCACGGATACCCCCGGCCGGTGGTTGAGGTTATGTCGGACTTGAACCGACTAAAACGCACGCCGACTGTCTGGGCCGCAGGTTGCCGGAGGTGTGATTATCTGAGACATATCCCTCGCACCCCGGCCGCCCCAGATCCGGCTCTTATGAGACGGCCCTCTTCGGGTGAGGAGACCACGGAGTACCCATCTTATTCCCGGGTCTTGGGAGGCGCGCTTTGCGCACCGCCGCCGAGGCGTTTCATTTCGTAGCTGCTCTTTAAAAAATATTGTCTACATTTCGTTGTGGCTTCTTTGACGGGCGTGCCTACAATTCGATTCAAGAGAGAGTACTCATATTCAAGAAATACCGAGACCTTGGAGAAGTGAGGCTGAAAAAATCTCAATAATCGTATTACGTAATTTATGGATCCTTTACAGAATAAGGAACTCGCCAATATCAGTTGTAACACTTGATAAAATGTTTATTAACTAGCTCAACTGTGCTTGTCACTGCCAATAAACTGAAGAACGATAAGTGTACTGATAATACGTATAACGACTTGGTAAATGTACTGTGGGAATGACTTTTTCACAAGTCTATTGATGCTTAGCAGTTTACTATACCTAATCTAAGATTTACTTTATTGTCGTTGTCTTCACTACTGCGTTACTCATTACTTTTTATATTACTACACGATGAAAACGCGACCGTAATGTTGTTATTAATACACAATTGAAAAGTAAGAATTTTTTATAGTTATTTCGTATCTTAATCTTTACAAGAAAAAGTGAAAAGTTACCAGCCTTAACCTACTCTTGACCGATAACCATCGAAAAACATGTTAAATACATTTTATCTCAAAAAATACATTGTCTTAATCTAACTGAACATGATGAAAGTACATTTACTATGAGACATTCAATTTTAAAAATATAATTCCAAGTCAGAGGTTAGAAACATTTTAAGATGCTGACGTCCCGAGTGGCGGCTGTTACATTCGAACAATCCTAAGGTAGTGTAGTGGTAGTGAATCATTAACTTCTTTCTACAAAAAATTTTATATCTTCAGGATATTCACGTGAAAATGAAATGTTTTTCAGGTAAATACTTAATAATGAAGGACCCCAACAAGCCTCTGATCCGGCTGTACGACATTCCGGACAACACGTTCGAGTCCGACGCGTCCGAAGAAAGTGGCGATGAGCCGGCCGACACGCCCTTTGCTCCACTCTACTCTTACGGCAACTCCAAGAGAATTTAGTCTATAAACCATTTTATTATTCCGTTCATATATTGCATTGTATAATTTGGCATTCAGTGACATCTTATTGTATCTTCTATTGAATGGAAATCATTATACGGTTTCCATAATAATATAAGTTTTCTGGCAAACAGTATATATACATTTCATATTTTATTCTCTTGAATACAGTTTTATAGCGATATTTTGTTTGTAGTTATTTATCACACGCTATCATCTATTTGGCAACGTATATACCAGGCTTTTGATTTGAGATGTTATCTACCTATTACCCAGCGCATGTCATTGTCCAGACTTACATATTATCTTTTTATTAGAGTAGTTAAAACCGAAGTTTTAGGTTTAATATGCTCATAGCGGTCAATGTTTACACTTTGGACTTTTGATATCTTATGAGCACAAATTGTTTTAATAATTACTCTACAAAGGTATCTAACTGCTAGTCTAATGTACGATAGAAAGAACGCTCTACAAAACCAATGCGTCGTGATCGTTACATGTGTCAGTGTTGTACAGCTCCTAGTAGCTCGTGTCGTCATGGGTCACACTAAAAATTTAACAAAGGAACCGAACTACATATTAATTAAAACTAGACACATTAGAAAATATCCTATATAATCAAGATCTTAACGATTTACATTCTTCTATATCATTATATCTATTTATTGGTTCTTCTTCTGTACCCTTCTGTACGTCATCTTGAACCTCTTCCAAAGTTTTACTTCTAGTTTCTGGCACAAAGAAATATATGAAGAACAGTCCCACATAACCTATTAAGGCGAAAAACCAGAACACAACATGATCACCGAATGCTACTTTCACTTGTTGATAGCATTTAGTTACGGCGAAACCTAGTATACAGGCGAGCATCGTGGCTGAACTAGACGCTACCCCTTTGACGTTCACTGGGAACAGTTCTGCTTGCATCACGTATGGTAAGTTCCCAATACCGCACGCATATAGAACGTTGAAACCGACAATGCCAGTTAAAGGCAGCCAGCTGAAGGCTCTCAGTGTTTGTGGGGTAACTTGCACTGCGTCTTGTAGGTAGAAGTACAGGCCCACTAGAGTCATGGAGATTGATACGCCGAAGCAAGATGTGAACATGAGAATCCGACGACCCACCCATCGGGTGAGAAACGTTGCGCCTATTCCTGAAATGAACATTTAGAAGGTTTAAAAATAAATATAAGAAACTTTGTGAATGAATGAAAAGTTGAGAAGAGATTGAATGATAAGTTTACAAAATGTGGGTTCAATATATCGACGGTTGAAAATCAAAAAGGTACAAACGACATCGAAATTTCATACAAAAAAAGGTCTTAAAGTACATGAAACACTCTTTAAAACACAGTGTAATTTGCGCATGAACTATTTTTGTCGCTTACGGCCTTTCAACCGTCGATATTGTTACGTGCACGGGGTACAATTAAATGCCGTTTACTCAACGAAGAGATTTATTAGCTCACCACAAACTAGACAATTTAAACACTAGTACACACAGTACTCTTCAACAGTTCCAGTCGCTCAGTAGTTCACAGTAGTCCACAGTCGTTGCTCAGGTCGCAGGTAGAATCTTCTTTTCGGTCGCTTAAGTTCGCTGTGTTCGTTATCGATCTCAAAGACTGAATGAATCGTGTTGCTATGCGAGCGTGTTTTTATACCTCTCAATTAAGAGGATCGAATTATCTAGAAAGTTCGCGAGCGACAAATACCTATTCTTTGATCTAGCCGCCGTCGCTGACCTTCGAGTACATTCTCGATATTTACCTATTGTTTATTTTTATTCAACAAAGTCTGTAGGTACTCGTAGGTAGGTTGTGACTTTTTGTTGACGACGGAGTCGTACGGGTCTTGTTCATTCCAAGGAGTTTGCACATTTCTTGAAATAGAGCAGACTCGAAGTTCCGTCCTTGGTCAGAGTGGATCTCCATAGGTGCGCCGTACCGGCAGACCACTTCCTGAACCAGTTTCCTTGCCACAGTGACTGCTTCCTGGTTGGGTGTCGCAAATACTTCCGGCCACTTAGTGAAGTAATCTTGCACTACTATGATGTATTTGTTTCCTTCTTCAGTCGTTGGAAAAGGTCCAGCAACATCAATGGCGATGCGTTCCCATGGTGCTCCGACGTTATACAGTTTCAATTTTCCTTTGCTTCTTGTCGGCGGTCCTTTAACTGAAGCACATGCAGTGCATTTACGGCACCAATCCTCGACATCTTCCCGACAATGAAGCCAGTAAAACCGCTGTCGTCATTTAACTAAGGTTTTCTTGACTCCGAGATGCCCTCCAGAGACACCATCGTGGCTGTGCCGTAAGAGTGTAGCCACCTTGCTTCGTGGTACCACTACTTGTAGGGTCACCTCTTTACCGTCGTTGGATTCCCATTTCCTATACAGCACGTCGTCTATCAGAGTTAAGCTGTCCCACTGGGCCCAATAACTTTTGGTAGTGGAACTGTAAGCAGATATATCACTCCATTGAGGTTTGCTTCCAAGCTGCTTCCAGTGCAGTATAGGCTGTAGATCATCATCATCCTCTTGCGCCTGCTTCATACTGCTTCCGGTCCATTCGTCGTCAAGTCCATTCACCTTTATGACTTTAATATTTTCATGGGCTTCGTTCTTCTGACAATGCTTGCAATCTTCGGCACACGGCCTACGTGACAAAGCATCAGCATTGCCGTGCCCTTTTCCGCTTCGGTGTTCTATCACAAAGGGAAATTCCTGTAGTTGCCCGATCCATCTTGCTACTTAACCTTCCGGATTCTTGAATTGCAGCAACCATTGTAGTGCAGCATGATCTGTCCTTAGTGTGAACTCTCGTCCTATAAGATACTTATTAAAATGCTGTAAGGACTTCACCACAGCGAGAAGTTCACGACGAGTGACACAGTAATTTCTTTCCGGCTTGGATAGCGATTTGCTGAAGTATGCTATTACAACATGGCGATCTCCTTGCACTTGTGACAACACTCCACCTATGCCGGTGTTGCTGGCATCCGTATCCACAATGAATCTTCCTTCTCTGGTAGGATAACCCAATATAGGAGCTTCGCACAACCGTTGTTTAAGTGTACTAAAAGCTTGCTCGCAATCTAAGTCCCAAACGAAGTCTCGTTTATCTTCCGTTAGTCTGTGTAGTGGTTTGGCAATATCCGAGAAATGCTTAATAAAGCGTCTGTAATACGCGCATAGTCCCAGAAACGCGCGAATCTCTGTTTTGTTCTTTGGAACAGGCCATTCCTGAACAGCTCTTATCTTCTCGGGGTCGGTTTTAACTCCTTCCGTGGAGATCACATGTCCAAGATAGCTGACCTCCCTTTTAAATAAAGCGCACTTCTTTGGACTCAGTTTAAGGTTAGCCTCACGGATTCGAGTAAAAACTTTTTCCAGGTTCTTCAGGTTTTCTTTGAAGCTGCGGCCCATAACTATGACATCGTCCAGGTAAACCAGACAGACGTCTCCGAGTAGACCCACCATTACTCTTTCCATGAGGCGTTCAAACGTGGCCGGGGCGTTACATAACCCAAATGGCATAACATTAAAATGCCATAATCTGTTTCCAACTCCTGTACTAAAGGCTGTCTTCTCTTTATCTTCAGGGCTGATCTCCACCTGCCAGTAGCCACTTTTTAAATCGATGGTTGAAAACCATTTCATACCACTAAGCATGTCCAGGGTATCATCGATTCTAGGCAAAGGATAACTGTCTTTCTTAGTGACATTATTTAACATACGGTAATCCACACAAAACCTTGTGCTACCATCCTTCTTTTTCACTAGTACCACAGGTGATGACCATGGACTCGTAGAAGGTTCGATCACTTTGTTATCAGCCATGTCTTTAATCATATCTGCTACCTCCCCTTCTCTTGCCCATGGTAAACGTCGAGGTCTCTGTTTTATGGGCCTGGAGTCACCTGTGTCAATCCGGTGTTTCACGAGCCCAGTCCTTCCACAGTCATTCCCGGTCGCAAAGATGTCTCTGAATTGTAGCAACAGGTCTCTGGCTTGACGCAATTCTGATGTTGTTAAGTTTTCCTTCGAATTCTCAAGGAGTCGTTCGATGTGATCTTCGGAGATTTGTGGACCGTCTTGTTTCGTTGCAGTGTTGTTCAACCGCCTCAGGCACTTTACTTCCTCACATCTTCCGACCACACTATTCTTCTTCAGGAGGACCATTTCATCACTGAGGTTGAGAATTCTCACTCTAGTGATTCTGTTCGGTATCAGTAAGGTTCTTGCTGTTATTAAATTTTGATGACTGCCGGCATCTTCCACGATGAGACATTGTTCAGTCTTCGCGGAAAACTTCACTTTGACTAATGTTTCCGATTTAGGAGCTAACGTTGTATCCGTCAAACAGTAAAGAGTGCACGGGTGCGATCCTTGTAAACAAACTTCCTGATCAGGGAATCTCAATACTCCTCTAGGTATATCCAAGATACATCGGTGGTTCCTCAAGAAATCCAGTCCCAAAATGCAGTCATCAGTAATATTAGCAATGAGCACTGACTGCTGGTATATTTGGTCGCCAATTCTTACCTCCATTTCTGTTTCACCGAGAACGGTCACTGGCTGGCCAGTAGCTGTCTGAAGCTGGCACCTCGGAAATCGTTTTTCCCACCTTATGGTGCGTTTCAGTAATTCTGGTCTAACAACTGTACGCGAAGCTCCAGTATCCACTGTTAAACTGCAAGGTTGATTGTTTAAGGTGGCCTCGATGATCAAACTATTGCCATTGCAAACTTGAGTTATAGTGATGGTTGGGGCCTCATGTCGACCAGCCAGCGCCCGCCTCGCGGCCCTGGCGGCATTTAGTTTAACGGAACCTCTTGATCCACTTGGGTCCCGGAGTCCGTGACCCTCCTCCGTTTTCTCGAAGGACACTCTGATTGAATATGGCCCCTTCCTCTACAGGAATAACACGTTGGGACATACCGTGGCTTCCTCTCTTCTGCAATCACCTCTTTGACCTCCCTAACCTTACTTATTCCGGCATTCTGCCGCACAGTTTCCACCTCGAGAGCATAAGCCAGTGCTTCCTTCAAGGTCTGATGGTGACGCAACTGTACACTAGCTTTCACTTCTGCGTCTCGTATACCGTTTAGGAAGGCCTCTAGCAAAATGGTCTCGATCATCATGGTAGTCGATGAGTAGGCCCAAGGAACGAGTCTTTCAACCTCCACAGCCCATTCCTGGAGGCTTTGACTAGATTTTTGTTTCTTCTCCCGAAGCTGCGCTCGGTAGGCATTCTCCAGGTGCTTGTCGCCGTAACGTGTGTCTAAAGCTTCCATCAAAGACCCCAGAGTCCTTCCTTCAGGTGGTAGATTTTCCAGTATTATTAAGGCATCTCCTCGTAATGCAAGTGTCAAGGCCATAAATGACTCCTCGTTGCTCCAGGCTTTAGTTTTTGCCAATATCTCGAATTGGTACTTGAAGGCTGTCCACGAGGAAGTTCCATCAAAGTGTGGTAGGTCGAATTTTGCTGTTGATGGTGAAGTCACGGTAACAGGTCCGCAGGTTTCCAGCCTGACGATCTTCTTTTCGAGAACTTGCAAGCGGTCGTCCACGGTCCCAGTCTTCAAGCTCAGCATTTGCAAGTCGTTTTCGAGGCTCTTCACCTTATCCCCCAGTGCGTGGATGCCTGCATCGATTTTACCCATGACAGCTTCCTGGTTGGCCTGCATCTCTTGCCTGGAGGCCTGCATCTCTTGTCTGGAGGTCTGCATCATCTGCTGCATAGAAGCCTGCATCTCTTGCCTGGAGGCCTGCATTTCTTGCTTGGAGGCCTACATCATCTGCTGCATAGAAGCCTGCATTTCTTGCCTGGAGGCCTGCGTCTCTTGCCTGGAAGCCTGCATCATCTGCTGCATAGAATTCTGCATCTCTTGCCTGGAGGCCTGCATCACCTGCTGCATAGACGCCAGCAGCGTCATTATGTCGGTATCTGACGAGGTTCCCTCTGGTGCTGCCGTAGTTCGCGCTGAGACAGCAGAATTGGCCTGACGCCCTTCTTCTTCGAGGCTCCGTTGACATGCGGCCTCCATTTCCACTTGACTTCTGGTCCGTGGAGTACGCCCTTCGTCTTCACGTGGTAATAACGGCATTCCGCTTCTGACACCAATTGTTACGTGCACGGGGTACAATTAAATGCCGTTTACTCAACGAAGAGATTTATTAGCTCACCACAAACTAGACAATTTAATCACTAGTACACACAGTACTCTTCAACAGTTCCAGTCGCTCAGTAGTTCACAGTAGTCCACAGTCGTTGCTCAGGTCGCAGGTAGAATCTTCTTTTCGGTCGCTTAAGTTCGCTGTGTTCGTTATCGATCTCAAAGACTGAATGAATCGTGTTGCTATGCGAGCGTGTTTTTATACCTCTCAATTAAGAGGATCGAATTATCTAGAAAGTTCGCGAGCGATAAATACCTATTCTTTGATCTTGCCGCCGTCGCTGACCTTCGAGTACATTCTCGATATTTACCTATTGTTTATTTTTATTCAACAAAGTCTGTAGGTACTCGTAGGTAGGTTGTGACTTTTTATTGACGATTCCAGATTTTTCTATGCCATTCGGTAGAGTACCTCGTCACTAACAATGCGTTTTTATTTCTTGAAGATTTGATTATTAGTTTTCGAGATATCGACGGCTGTCGTAACAATATGAATTGTAAACAGGACGACGACGCGTTCATTCGTTTTTGTATTCTACTTCCTAAGTGCTTACAATTTCACGCTTGTGTATAAAAAACTGTTATTATTGTAATTTGTTTGAACATTGATGGCACTAATGCACGGAAAAACTAATGAGTATATGTGGCATTTTTATGATGAATGTATATGTTTTATAATTAATAAAATAAAAAGGTTAAAAGCAGAGACAGACAGAGAATCATTCAAAAGTACGTACTTAATATGGATCAAGAGAAAGTGCCCTTAAACCATTAAACCTTGTTAAGTGTCGTACCTACTCGTTTATTAACCCCTCCAACAAAGCTGAATTGCGTGGTTTCACGACGTCGGTAGTTTAATGTCTGGATTCGAACCTGGTACCTCTGGCTACCGACACTTGATTTTATGTTCCGTTAATTTTATATTCGTTAGGAATGGACGTGTGCTTACCCGCTCCCAACTGCACAAAACCATAGACGATACTGCAGATGGGTCCCGACATGAAGTTAGTTTGCCTAAATATCATCTCTAGATATGATTGTATCACTAGAATACCGGTCATGTACTGCAACATTTTCAAACCTGGAATTAATTAACATTGGAAAGTTTTAAATTAAAAGTTAATAATTATTTGGGAGTAGGACACGGCGGTATTTCCGCCCAATTGAGCAGTCCGACTGGGGAAGTACCTCCGCCCTACAGAATACCGCGGCTATAATAACTTCGTGTTGTGTTCCCAGCGGTGAGTAGGGTAGCCAGAGCTCACTGGAGAATTTGTGCTGTCAGTGGGAAGACTAAAGGCTTGTCTTGCTTTGTCTTCTACACTAACAGCACAGAAACTATGTACTTACAGGGTTGGCAGCGCGACTGTGACTCCTCTGCTCTGGTGTTACAAACGTCCATAGGCCACGGTAACCACTTTCCATCAGGTGGGCAGTGTGCTTGTCTGCAAATAAAATTGTGGGTTGAAGTCTAGCGTAAGCAGCTTCGATATCCAGGGTCTTCTTGCTATATTTTTCACGAATCTTTACTAATCATTGATATATAATGATACTAATAATATAAAGTTGTTTAAGTGAAAATGTTGCGAAAAATATAAGCAGTATACGAAACGTAACTCTCTACCTCTCTCTCTCTCTTTCTCTCTCTTTATATCTTAACTATCTTATATCTCACTCTCAACTTCCGTTTGCCTTGTCCAATCACACTTTACGTAACTCTTTTTCCAACTTACTCCCTAAGTTAAGCGTGCGTAAAAAAGATTGACTTCAAAAATATATAGAAATTACTAATACTAAATGGATTTTATAATATTTTATCCTCTATCCATCTATTATTTTGTTAGTAGACTCAAATATACTATGATAACAGGATATTATATTATAAAATATAAAAATAGATAAAATAAAACAGATGGAAAACGTAACTTACCTATCACCACATATATGGCTTTCCTGTATTTCATGTTAGTTACTAGTTCCTTAAAACTTGATTTGTTCTCCATGCTTTCTTTTACGTGTATTCGTATCGTATTGATCTCATCTTCTATCAACTGAAATAATAAAGTACCTATTGATGATGCTTGATCTTGACAACTCTGCCGTTCTTACGAAAAGTGCAATAACTCGTGTTTTGGCGCGAAATGAGTTAAATACATATTCGGATTCAGCAGAACAAGATCTATATATTCGCTTTAGACAGTTTTAACGTATCTATGACGGAGCCTGTTTTAATACTAAACATTACCGCAATATCTATATCTCTGCTCTCTGGATTACTTAGTAAGACCGACCTAACTATAGATAGGAATAAATTTCGTACGATATTAAGTTAGTTTACTATTAATGAGCGCAATTATTATAGTTATTGCATTTATAATTTGCACTATTTAGTTATTTGTATCTTCATTTACTAGTTATTAGCGCAACAAAAGTTGATTTATTGCGGTTATCATAAGGAATCTTATTCATCATCATAAAGAAATTTATGTAACAAACAGATATATTACAGTTATTTTTAGGAAGAGTAGGAGAATGTTGTATATTTACGTGAAACTAATAGCAATAAAATTACTATTTATTGCGGTTATAACTAGTAACAGGGGTCGAGAGGGGTACAAGGGGAGTTAAATATATTTACGAGTGTGAAGAGACTCTTATATACTTTTATGTGCTATGAAACCCTTCCATCATCCTATGAAGAAAAGGACAACATGAACCGATCTATAAATCATTTTGAAGATTCCGATGATAGTGTCAAGGACGAAGATCTGATCTGATCTGATCTGATTACCCAGATTTTATAGGTAATTATTCAAATTAACCCCTTACTAATATAAATTATATTCAAAATATGCTTGATGAAAAAGGGATACACGTAAAGAGAGAGTATGTGAAGAGACTGATCGTGTAGAAACTGAATGTGAAGAAACTGATTGTTTAGAATCTGAATGTGAAGAGATTTAATATAACGGGATATAATGTGAAAATAGCGAAGTGGAGGCATCTGTAATTACTGAGAATGAAAAAAGGGATACACGTAAAGAGAGAGTATGTGAAGAGACTGATCGTGTAGAAACTGATTGTGTAGAATCTGAATGTGAAGAGATTTAACATAGCGGGGTTTAATGTGAAAATAGCGAAGTGAAGGCATCTGTAATTACTGAGAATGAAAAAAGGGATACACGTAAAGAGAGAGTATGTAAAGAGATTGATCGTGTAGAATCTGAATGTGAAGAAGTTTAACATAGCGGGATTCAATGTGAAAATAGCGAAGTGGAGGCAACTGTAATTACTGAGAATGAAAAAAGGTATACACGTAAAGAGAGAGTATGTAAAAAGACTGATCGTGTAGACACTGATTGTGTAGAATCTGAATGTGAAGAGATTTAACATAGCGGGATTCAATGTGAAAATAGCGAAGTGGAGGCATCTGTAATTACTGAGAATGTAAAAGGACTTACTAAAGCGGGCTAGCTAAGGAAAAGACGTAAATTTGATTAACCCCTTCCTGAAGGTAAAATATAAAAAAGAAGATGCCGAAGAAAAGCTTTCATTGAAACCACCGTGTAATGATAAATGTCGCAAAAAGTGCACAACTAAGATTGCTGAAGATGCTAGAAGAGAAATACATGATCAGTATGTAAATTTCAATTGGGTGGCTAGAGGTGTATTCATGAAAGGAATGGTTGAACTAAAGAAAATAAAAACAAGAAGTACAAAGGCAGATAAGAATAAGAGAGACGTTGCATATTACTATCATTTTCAAATCAACAATGAAAAAAATAACGTTTGCAAAACTTATTTCTTAACTACACTTGGTTACAACCCACAACATAATAGTCATGTTCGTTTGGCACTCAGTGAAGAAATTGATGACCAAGTGGACAAAAGAGGATCATATCGTCATAAGAATCTTAAAGATAAAGATATAATCAAGGACAATATACAAAGCATTAATCCAACATTTTCACATTACCGTCGTGGACACGTTACTAATAAACTTTGTCTAGTGACATCAGTGTCACGATGATGCATCAGTGCTGTACGGATAAACATCCCAGTATATAGATTTCTTAATAGTTCACAAACAAATCTTACATAAGAAAATACTGAAATTGATCTAGTATGAGTACAAAGAAATAATTTGTACTTGGGTACAAATTGTTCAATGGTACTTTCAAACTTACTTCTTACTAATGAAAACAGCAATAAGTAAATCACTTATTGCACTACTGGTTGGGAAACAGTTCATAAATAGTTATCATTTCAACAATGTATTATGTAAGTTTCCTAATTATTAGTGCAACAAGTGCCATAGTTATTGCGGTAATAACTAGTAAACTTTCTTTTTACATACTAATAGTACTAATCATAAGTAGTTTTATTGTTTTTTAATATCGAAAATGAATATATTTACAAATATTAAGTACTGCATAATATTCTTTACATTTATATCTAACCGTGGTAAAAGTTTCAAGTCAATACCATGTTTAGTGATGGAGATACAAACAAATCAAAAAATAAATCTTTAACCGCGTTTTTCTCGAAAACTACTTTTTCCTAGTTATTGCACTTTACGTAAGGACGGCAGAACTGCTGACAACACTTCCCTGTTAATCTTGTGAGAGGCTACCATTACCGCTACCATCTAAGTCCACTTGGTTAGTTTTTATGAGCGGTTTTTTTTCGGGTAGCTCTGAAATGCTCCCGTTCGTGCTGGTGTCATTTTTACTACTACCTACCTACTGTAACATGCTACGTGTCTATAATGGTGACCCTCTTTCCAGGGACTTTGCCTTCAGTTTACCATCAAAGGTGAAGTAAAATTGACGTGTCCTATATAAAAAAAACTACCTACTTTTGTAGGTAGCAGGTAAGTATAGGTACGCCACGACGACCGTGGAGGCTAGCAGAGAGAGAGTTTAAATAAAAACCAAATCTAAGGTAAACTAGGTGACTACCTTTTCATCTTTAATTCCTTTCAGTTTCAAAAACTCTCGTTTTGCGTCTTCAATTCTTCCCTCCTTCAAGTAGAAATAGGGCGATTCCGGTATCCAAGAGCAAAGTAAGGCGTAGGTTATTGGTATCGAGAGTATTATCGCATTGAGCGCCGTGTATGATACGAACGGCCCAATGCCATACACGGTTAGACTCCCTAAGTTGTTCATCACTTGAATTGTCATTCCCAACGACCCTCTGATTTCTTTGTCAGATATTTCTGTAATATATATCATAGTTACCTGAAAGACAACGTTTTACATTAGATCGTCGTGAGCTAGGAAACTAGTGTTAATACACTTGCTCTATCTGTTTATAATTTCTCTATCTATATCTAAATAAGGAAAGATCTATTGTTTGTCTGTCTAAAAATACTAAATAGGTAGATACTTGTTCTTAATGTTATGTAGAAGAAGCGACTGCTGCACACAATTTAAGCAGCTGTACAATTTAAGCAACGTCTGTATAGCGTTTGTTCGTCGCCATTATGGCAGCTTAGTGTTTAAGAAATCGGCCTTACGTTCAAGAGACCGGCCTCGAATGTTTTTCGCACGCATCTTGTATGTACCTATGTTTGTAACTAAATGACCAAAACAGTACTACCGCAAGGTGTTGGGCAAATTGTAATTGCAATTAAACTTGCAATTAACCCGACTGCTATCTTTTTTTTAGTGTGCACAAAATCCCCATTGATTAATTTTTGTTTCAATATATGATTGGCAATAGGGTACAGCCTGCTGTCAAAGTTATTTCGATTTTTAGACAGCAGTCGTGTTTACTTTTTACGATATTTTAGACAGCAAGTCGGGATTTTTATTTATTATATTTTTTAATTGCAATTAAAATTTGCCCAACACTCAAGGGTATGAATAAGTTTGGCAAAAAAATACCTACCAACCTAAGTGTACCTAGCTAAGGTCCCATAAACTACCTTTTTTTATTGTGCGTGAAATACCCACGGCTCCGGTGGTGGGGGACCACCGTTGCCGGTGGGGGGGTTTATGTCGGACTTGAACCGACTGAAACGCACGCCGACTATGTGAGCCGCAGGTTACCGGAGGAGGTGAGATTATCTGAGACATATCCGTCGCACCTTGGCCGCCCCAGGACCGTCTCTTGTGAGACGGCCATCTTCGGGTGTGGGTAACATGGAGTCCCCATCTCGTCCCCGGGTATGTGGAGGCGCGCATCACCTACATCCGCCGCTGCCTGCATCTGCTAGGGTGACAGGTGGTACCACCCGTAACTCCCAGGCCCGCGCTCATGGGGACGGAAGTTTCTTTGCGACCTCCGACGCCCGAGTCGCCTCCGCTCGCGCTAGTCTCCTTCGCTCCCGCTCCGCCGTCTCCTTCACGAGCATTACTTGGTGTGCTAGGTGGCGCCGGCAACCCGGTCTCATCAACTACCTATGTCTTTACCCGCTGTCAAAATTGTTAATAAACATGCTAAACTTACCACAGCTACGATGCCATTAGATACACCAATTAGAAATCTCGCTATACACATCATCCACGGTATAGCTGTCATCAACATGGTAATCTGGAATTCATTTTAAATAACTAATTAGACACAGGACGTTCGCAATGCAGTTTGTTATCATACAATATATTTACTCTGTGGTGTGAACACATTGCAAACAATTAAATCTTAAAGTTATAAGTAGGTACCTACCTAATCATAATTAAATAGTGACTAATATTCACTCATCAATTTGTTACTTAGGTAACTAGGTAGGTAGGTATTTATCTAGAACTTAGGTACCTACTGTGAAAGGTTTGCACCGTCAAGGTTTATTATTATAATGATATAGGGCGCGATTAATATCGCGATCCAGTATCATGATCTAATAATAAGTACCTAATACAGGTGCTATTGCACATTGCGTCAATATTAACAATATCATCAAAACAGGGTGGAATATTTCAACGCTAACTGGAGGGAAAGTACCTACGTTACTTGCTCAAAATATTGGAAATAAAAAATTTTATTCGAAAAAACTTCTTTATTTTTAATTAAAAAGCAACAATTCTGCATTCATAGGTCAGGTTTTCGGAAACCCACTGGGCCCATAGAATATAATCCATACGGAGCTCAAGCCGAAACACTACGATTGGCGGACGACGCTAGGGTTGGGAGATCAGACGACAGTCGCCCCCGTAATGACAAAGATAAACCAATGGAGGCGTGTGAGAATGAACTCCAGACTCCAAAGTTCATGCCTTGGATGCCACTGGGTTTGGCGCTCAGTTGATGATGATGACATAACGTACCGCACCTAAGACGGCTGGAACTGCCGCGCCGATCAGCGTGCCACGTCGGCCAAGCCTCTCGTCAAGCACCTGGCCAAGATAGCAGCCACCAAGCGCCCCCGCCGGGAGCAGGGACACGACCCATGATGTTTCTGTCTGTTAACATGGAGTTTAGAATTAATACCTACCTACAGATTTTGATATAAAAAATCTTGGTGAGTAAACACGGTACGTACGTTCTCTGCATGATTTTTAGCTAAAATACAATTTGCTTTCTTTAAACCGCGATGCAAACCGCGGTAGCCTAGTGGTATGGGTAATGGACTGCTGAGACGAGGTCTCGGGTCTCGGCACAAACCAATGACTTTTCGATGCTTTTTGAAGTTATGTGATATATCGCAGGTTTATAAGTGCCTGGTTATATATAATAAATATAATAGGCTCGCCACCTATTACATTGGGACCTAAACATAAACTGGCGAAATGTGGGTGCTAGCACCTCTGCCTACCGCTTCGGGGATATAGGCGTGAGTTTATATTTTTTAAGATGTGCTTTCTTTATTCGAATTTTAAAAAATCAATCAATAACAAAGGAAGTTACTATGGTATGGCTTAGGCGCTTTTGAAATAATAGGTAAATAGAGCAGCACCACTATAGCTAAAAGTACTTATTTAAAATTAACAAGATAACTACGGTTCCGAATAGATTGAATGTCAGAGACCCTCTCCTTTACACCGATAGATTCGATCAATCAATTAGCCTTGCAGTCCACTGATGGACATATGCCTCTCTCATAGTGCACCATTGCTCCCAATCCACCGACTTCCTCATCCAGACTGTCCCAGCCTTCTCGCGGTGTCCACTCTAGGCTCCAGGACTCGTTTACTCCAACAGTCATCGGTCCTTCAACAGATGTGGCCAGCCCACTGCCACTTCAGCTTGCTTACTATGCAAGCTAGGTCAGTAACTTTAGATATTTGTCGAATGATAGATTACTTAATTAAAGTTTAATGACACGAGTTAAACATTAGATACAATTTCCGTTTTCGACAATCTCGTGTTTTAACGTATTTCTGTAAATCAAAGATATTTTCATCTCTTCAAGGTTAATCGTGACTTTTCACTGCGGGCATGCATGAGACACTTATGTTAATGTCATAATACATAACCTAGGTAGGTATGTTAGATAAAATTGATTTGCTTCTCTAAGCATAATATGCAATGTATTGTGACATGTGTAAATACCGTAGGTATGTTCTCTAATCACCACGACCTTTACCTATGCCAATAATTGCTATGTAGTAGAATGGTACTTAATTGATACTGTGTCAGAAAATATCACTCGCTTAATGAATGATTTACCCCATTTACTTTTGATACTTAGGATCCTATATGTAGTAGGTATTTAAAAAATGGAGTATTAATTCCTGCCTATGTACTTAGATATAGACTAATAATATCTAGTGTTCCTATACGTGTACCTACTGCGTGTCGTCATCTTCATCGCTATGGGAGTTTATAGCCAACGAGTTTTTGGCAGCAACACAACGTGCCATTGATACAATTTTGGAAGTCAACATTTTGCAAGGTGTGCAACTCGAAATCCGACAAAGATCGTTAACTTGTACTCACTGAGTTAAATAAATACTTGTACTTAATACCTATATCTAAGGCAGAAGGTAGACTTACAAAAACTTAAACAGCTGACCCCTTGCTCTCTCGCAGGAGAGACGAAACAAAAACCATACCTCTTCTAAAAATCTACTTGTGACGTGAATACCTAACTATTTTACATAATAATGAGCACAAGCCTCGATCAACAAAACGAAATGAGTCAGCGCTAATAGATGCTACACCATTAAATTATTTATGAATATTGATGTTGAATTTATTATGTGTTGCGTTCTGCTGCCATTATGACACTTGGCTTCAGCAAAACCACGACACAATTTGAAAGATCCAGGAAGAATCTTGGTCGTCATAGCACTCAAATCTCGTAGCACGTACCACATTTGAGTGCTACAACAGCACTCAAATTCAAATTCTATATTTCTCAAAATAGAGCAATTACATGTTTTTGACATCAAATTCTGCTTAAAACTAAGTTTCTACCGCTTCCTAGGCGCTAGTGGAGAAAAAACGGCAACAAACTTAACTCCGGCATTTCGAGACGTCAGCTTATAAATAGTTATTTCTTAAGACTAAATATGGACGAATGTATGTACATTTTTGTCTCGTGTCAAGATAATTAAAATGATATTAAAAAAAACTTATCATAAAAATTTAACCGAAGTTAAACATCAAAATGCCTAATTGAAAAAAATTAAAATATGGTAAAAAAGGTCGCGTGCCTTCTACAATATTATGCTGTAGTTCTAGGGACCTGCGCCATGCTCACTCGTCGCTGATTTATATCTATATATGTACCTATACTTGTGAGGTCATGAAAAAAAAAATGTACTACTTAGGTGGCAGACAAGCAGACACGGCTCATCTGATGTGAAGTGGTTACCGTGGCCTATGGACGTATGCAAGACCAGAGGAGTTACACTCGTGCTGCCGACCAAAATTTACAATTTACAGACATCTGTTTTAATTACTTCAAATGTGTAAGATTATGGAGATATCAAATGTTTGCCTAGTCCTAGTTACGCGACAGGTACGACGCGCAATACGTGCCTACTTCGCAACGCAGCAGACGCAATGAAATACGACGCCGCACCATCTCAACTTCGTGTGCAGCAATTTTATTTAGGAACCTAGATTTTATTTTTTTACCTATGTTTATGTATTTCTACAATATGACCTTTAGCAGTCTGAAACAATTGTACGAATAAAATGGAGACCACTGACTACTGTAGTCATCTTAGCGTTGTTTCCTGTTACATTGGAGACTTCAGATTTAACAATATGACATGAAATTATTATTTTTTATACCATTTAGGTGGTAGACAAGCACACACTGCCCACTTGATGGGAAGTGGTTACCGTGGCCTATGGACGTCTGCAACACCAGGGGTGTTAGACTCGTGCTTGAAGAACCTCATATTGCAGTCGTTTAGGAAAAACCACAGCAGGTTATTAGTCGATGTTATTCCAAATGGATTAACTTCACATCCCAGAATAACGAATAACTGTTCTTAGGTAGCATATTATAGGCACCTAGATATGGTTTATGGAGGGTCTCTACTCTCTACACTCCGTAGTATGGACGTCGATCGCTTTACACTCCATCTACCTAATCTCCAATTTATGCATTTTTTATTCATTCATTATTTCATGATTATACACTTGACTACGTGAGTGGAGATCGCGAAAAGGCAAACGGAAGGTAGGACACCCCCCGACCAGATGGACTGACGACCTAAAAAGGTGGCTGGGACAGACTGGATGTGGAAGGTGGAGGATCGGACGATATGACGCACATTGGGAGAGGCCTATGTCCAGCAGAGTACTGCGGTGGCCTAATTGATAGATTGACATTATACACACATAACAGTGTAACTTACCTACTAGTGTACAGTACCGACACATTTGCATCGTGGAGTTTGAGTAGAAATCGACGGGCGACCTCTTTATTATTTTATATCGGCTAATTAAGAAATTTAAATTTGGCATGTATCAACATATTTCTGTATTAACTCATTACATCTCTCTACTTACATTTTTGATCTACTTACATCAGTGATAGCCACATTTGTCTCGCCATTTAAGAACTTTGGAATCGCCGGTGACGACCATGCTAATGTAGCTCCAGTGAACGTAAATACGGACGCCGCTGAATTTGAAAATAACATTACAGAAGTTCAACACAGTGTAAGTTTTTATAGTTCCCGCTAAAATTAAATCAAGCACATTTTGTATGTGTACAAGTACTCACCGCAAATACCCGCCAAATATTGCACCTTTCTATTCGTTTTATTATTCATTACAATATTGCAATGTATCAGTAAATATCACCAATTTAATTTTCCTTCTAATATGAAACAAGTGCTGTCTGGGTTAGACAACACTGACAACACTGTCACGATTGACGACTGATAAGCGCGGCTATTATACGAGGCAGACGTGCGCCACTGTAGTGAATGGGTGACAGAATAAATAGATAAGAAAATGTTTCTGGCTGCGTGTATGTCATGCATAGATTATTATTATTATATATGAGCAGTTAACCATAGATTATTTAGTGGAAATGGTACACAATACACTTTTTCACTGAACGAGAATGCTTGTCGGCATCAAAAATTAATTTGTCACTTTATCGGGATGTTCAAGCGTGTCTGCAGTATAAACTTAATACAACAGCTATCATAATCTGCGCTTCGCGCTCGAATGAGTGTCAATTCAGATCAAGCGGAAAAGTACTCTAGCACTTTTTAAGTTTTAGTTAAAAATCAACCTTATCCTCATTAGTCCAAGGCTGAAAATATGATGCTGGATCAAATCTTGTCCAATAAGACAGTGGTGCGTTGTTGCTTACTATTTTAAACATTATCTCGATGTCATAATGTTGATATTTTATTACCACAGAAAACTGCATATTTTTACGTATTTAATGAAATTTAAAGTAATTAGTACCTATCTATGCTAAAGATGAGAATACCCATCGATTTAGATTGGGAAAAGGGAATGCTTAATACCACAGATATACGATTTATTTATTTTGTAAACCAACAGCGACACAATGAGTAAATATATGCATTATAAATTAAAAGTAAGGCTAATAACAGGTTTGCCCTTACTGTGCGATACTTTACGTTACTGTGCATTATTCTTACAAACTATCAACAACAATGAACAATGTTAGAATAATTTTCAAACATAGTTTTTTATTACTCCGCTCAATCAATTTAATGAAATTTTAAAGCATGTAGGGAGTATGCTAACCATTCCTATCAATATTGATTTGAAATGTGAATACTCTAGATGGGATTCTTAAATCAATGTTATATATTTGTTTATAAACAATTCAAACAGGTATAGATAGATAGGCTTAGTAGTTACCTTCTTAATGAGTACTAAAAAGAATAGGTAGGTAAATTAAATTATTTAACAAACTTATATACTAAAATAATAGTACAAAAGTTATATTAATATACAATTATAATCTCAGCAAATTGATTGATCACTTTTTTTTATACCACTTAGGTGGCAGACAAGCACATGGCCCACCTGATGGAAAGTGGTTACCGTGGCCTATGGACGTATGCAACACCAGAGGTATTACACTCGCGCAACCGACCATATTACATTCTCACAATATTAACAAAAATCACTATAGACCAAAGTCCGCTGGCATTTTTTCCAAAACTTTCTTCACATGTAAAGCTACTATGGGGTTGTCAGTACACACATCTAAACTTTTATACGGTGGTAACAGAGTGACATTGCCAATTATAATTTTATCATTCAGTTCTGATACTGGCAGCAGATTTGATTCAAACCATGCCACGAGTTTCTTTCTTCTTTTTGAGAGTTCTTCCTTTGAATCAAGTAATGTTTGGTTTCTCTTTGGAGGTTTTATATCAGCAACAAGAACTTCTTCAGTTATATCCAAAATAGCATGACCTGGGATTATACTTGTTTTATAATTATCTTCTTGTGGTATCAACAAGATAATGCTGAAAGAAAATTTGTTAATTGAATTCATACATACATGTATTGTGTAGGGAGGTGGAATATAGAATACTGACTAATACTATTATAAGTGTGTAACTAAGTCTGTCTGTATTTTACACTTTGCCTTTGCCACATGCCTAAACCACTGAACCAATTTTGATGAAATTTGGTGTAGGGGTAGATTAGACCTTGAGAAAGAAAATAGGCTATATTTGGCAAAGGGCAAAAGCTAGTGCTCATAACATAACATACATAAACTCACGCCTATATCCCCGAAGGGGCAGGCAGAGGTGCTAGCACCCACATTTCGCAAGTTTATGTTTAGGCCTCAATGTAATAGGTGGCGAGCCTATTGCCATTACCCAGGCACTTATAAACCTGCGATAAATACACACATAACTTCGAATAGCATCGAAAAGTCATTGGTGTGTTCCATGGTAAAACCTGGGAACGAACCCGAGACCTCGTCTCAGCAATCTATTACCCATACCACTAGGCTACCGCGGTTTTTTAGTTAGTTGAATGAAGCACCTAAGTAGGAACTATAAAATTTACCTGTGAGTAACTGGATCAAAAGAGTGCACAAATCCTACAGGTGAGCAGTTACGAATTAGGTGAACTTTAACATATTTATCAATAAGTTTCAATTGCAGCTCGGAATCTTGTTTTATTGAACTATAATTCGTATTTTGCTCTAAACTGCTAGTCATTTTGTTTTCTCACTAATTTAGCAGTTGATAAGAAGAATAGACTGTTTAAACTTTTGCCGCTCAGTTATTAAACAAATAATTTCAATTTCGTAGATATTCAAATTTATTCGAAGTACCTACATACATTTGTGTGTATTAAAAGTATTTTATTATTATTTTGGTTTCTTTCTAGTTTCTTTTCTCTTCTACAGCTGTCGATTTTTTTTAAGCTTAGCGAAGCAACTGCGTATTGGTCTTTTGGTTAAGTGACAACCATAGATTAATATTATAAACTACAGTCTCTACTTTTTTTACTCCATTCTTTAGTAAATATGAGAATGAGAATAGAGTCAACAGTAAAAAATGTGTGGCTTAAAAGGTCTACAGTAAAGTCTGCAATAGTATTTATCGATCTCTTAAGACTTATTTTTTATAAATTACAATAAAATAATGTGTTATGTAGGGACACAATACCTAATTAACAATAATTCGTATATATGCAGCTAAGACCAGGTATAAGTTTCGTTCCACGCAAGTGAATTGGGATAAATATGTGACCATTAGAAATCACTGTAACAAGGTGTGTAGGAATGCGCAACGCTAACACATTCATACCTCGGTTGAGAATGGAGATCCAGCTAAAATCTGGAAGTTTCTTAATACATTAGGAGTTGGAAAATCACGGTCAGATTCTATTCCTAAAGACTTCGATATAAATTCACTCAACGTACACTTTTCTGGTTCGCCCAATTTTGATGGGCCTTTAAAAACAAATACATTACAACATCTTTCATCTATTCCAACTCCTAAATACCCACCTTTTAGCTTCGATAAATTAACCGCGTGTGATGTTAAAAAGAGCATAGTAGTAATTTCATCCAATGCTGTGGGCAACGATTGTGTCAGCAGAAATATGATCTTACCTATTCTTGATGAGATCGTGGACATTCTCTGTCATATCTTTAATCACTCATTATCCTGCGGCATTTTTCCGTCTGCGTGGAAAGACGCTCAAATAATTCCTTTCCCAAAAAAATCCAAACCATGCTCGTTTACTGATTACCGTCCGATATCCATCCTTCCATTCCTTTCCAAAGCCTTTGAGCGACTCGTCCATACTCAACTTAGTTCTTTTCTGAATAAAAATGAACTTCTCAACCCATTTCAATCTGGTTTCCGACGCGGACACAGTACGACCACAGCATTGGTTAAAATAACTGATGATATAAGAAAGGGCATGGATAGTGGTAGACTTACTTTATTATCTTTACTTGATTTCAGTAATGCTTTTAATACTTTCCACATCCTGCTTGGTATACTCAGCTCTATTAACATATCTCCAACGGCTATTGAATGGTTTCGTAGTTACCTGTTCGGTCGCCGGCAACGTATACGCATCGAAGAATCTTATTCTTCTTGGTGCAGTACTGCTGGCGTACCGCAGGGTGGCGTTTTATCTCCCTTACTCTTCGCAATTTTTATAAATACCATCTCTGAAAAACTTGTTTCATCCTACCACCTTTACGCCGATGATCTGCAAATCTATACGCAAGCTCCCTCAAGTGACTTAACTAGAGCTATTTGTACGATCAACATGGATCTGGAGCATATTTCCGAATGGAGTAAAAATTATGGACTGACGGTGAATCCAACAAAAACACAAATAATTGTAGTAGGTGTTCAGCAGCTGATCTCTAGAATGAACTTGTCACAATTGCCGCAAGTTCAATTTACAGGAGCTATTTTACCAATTAACACTAATATAAAAAATCTGGGTATCTATATTGACAGTACCCTCTCCTGGAGACATCAACTACAACAAACAAGTCGGAAACTCTTTGCATCTGTAGGGGCTTTGCGTCGGTTACGAAATTTCCTTCCAACTTCTACAAAAATTTTGCTTGCTGAATCTCTTCTTCTTCCTGTACTAGATTACGCCGATGTCAGCTATCCTGATCTGACTGAGGAGCAACTTGATAAGCTAGAGCGTCTTCAACATTTTTGCATTAGATTCATATTCGGCTTACGTAAATATGATCATGTTTCTGAATTCCGTAACAGACTCAAGTGGCTCCCAATTCGTCTTCGCAGGAATGCTCATATTTTAGCATTATTATATAACGTTCTCTTTAATCCAATTACTCCCACTTATCTTAAAGAACGTTTTACATTTCTCCATGACACACAAACGAGATCCTTGAGACCGTCTAGGAACCTGACGCTGGGATTGCCAGCGCATTCTACTGTTTACTATGGCAAATCTTTTACGGTGAAGGCCATTGGCCTATGGAATGCATTGCCAGTAAATATTAAAGAGGCACAATCCATAAATATTTTTAAAACAATGGTAAAGAGACATTATCTCTCTTCAGCGTAATCGTTGAAGTCTTCTCATATTCACTTATTATTTTATTTATCTATATTTCATATTTGTATACTATGTAATTATTCATGTAACACACTATTTTATAAATGTTGACAAATTACACCAACACTCACTTATATACTTTAATTCCTGTCCATCCTAAGGTTGCCTGGAAGAAATCACTTTAAGTGATAAGGCCGCCCATTGTGCATTTAACTGTAACTTTAATTTATGTCTGTAATTTTTTTATAATATTGGTGTGCAATAAAGAATTATCTATCTATCTATCTATCTATATCAAACATTGTAGATGCGTATTTACGTTAGCACGTTTTATAGTCCCGATTTTATGCGACAGATTTTATAATTAAATTGTATATAATAGCTTTACGGTGCACCTTACCGGTGCAGTGGCACGACGTTCGCCTTCCCCTCTTTGCGAGGTTCGATGGGGACACCGCTTCAACAGTAGTTTTTGTTCATCAGGTGTGGGCTGATGGACAAAAACCACTGAACGGATTTTGATGCGGTTTTTTATTAAAAATGTCTTGATTAAAATCTTACGTTAGTTTGATTGCAATCGGTGGAGTAGAACTGGAGATAAGGGATCCGTGGGCAGAAGGATTTCTTTTTTTTATCATGTGAAATATCCCCACGGATTCCCCTTCTCGTCAGAGCGAGTGGGAGAGGTTATGTCAGACTCGAACCGATTAAATCGCACGCCGTCTGGGAGTCGTTATTGGTTGCTGAAGATGAGGTTGGCAGGTATATTCCTTGCCCCCGGCTGACCCAGTCAGAAAAATATACAGTCATAAGGGCCTTTTAAAATTCTTAATTTTGAGAAGTGTGACAGAAAATTATGTAGTTTTATACCTACTCGTGGAGCTTACGCTAATCTTTTAAGGAACCATAGAGACGTATATCTCTACAATCTTTTGTCGTGTCGACGGCGCTTCTATTTTCTACAATGTTTTGTTGTGTGTTTTAAGTGAAAATTCGCGAAAAATATGAGCTGTAGCCGCACCTTAACTGTTTGATATAAGTTAAGTTCAAGTATTCATTCCTTAATAAAAATATCTCCGCTCGCGCTCACCGCGAGAGTTAAGCGCCAACACACGCCAACACAAATTACAGTTTATAGTCAATTGTATAAACTCCTATATCAAAGAATAATATTATATACTAGAGATGTCCTGTATCTTGAAGGAGACATTAATAATAAATGATCGTGTAAGATATTTAATGATAGAATAAGTAATTACTGATTTAATAATAATTTAATAGAAGTTTCCAAAAGAGCAGGAAGTATTTTCAAAATGCCCAAATGAATGTGCACAGTAAATAAATACAATATTTAAATAGATTCAAATAGCTTTCGAGTTACTAAACCATAGACAAGATTGAAACTCCTGATTTAGAAACTGGCAGCACTGTTATTATTTCTCGGGATTACCCGAGTTGTTTAAGTTCAAGGTAATATGACCTTTATGCTGATGGAACAAAGCATATTGTCCACTACGTAATGTTCAATTACGGATAGTGATATCGAAGCCGACATTTAAAGTTATTGACCATTCACTAGCCACGTACCGACACCATAAAGTTTGCATTTTGCATTGCTTTTCATTCTGAAGTGCAGCCGTCGAAAGGTGTCCCTCGTGCTCATACTTTACATTTCTTACTCTGTGATACTTTACTTTTACTAACTTCAGTTTTTGTACAGTTTATACAAGCTCGAGGTAAGTTTACTTGATAAAATCATTAGGATATGTACGCCAAAGGATTTATTTTGTTCTTTTAAATGTCGTAAAGTTGTGAGATAATTCACTGGCAATCTATAATTCAATAAAAATAGTTCCTTGGCATATTATGAATCCGTATTATCATTATCCGTAATATACATATTTGTATTATTATAAAGTTATAAAGTACCTAAGTATAACATAAAATACCTAAATAGGTATTAAATAGCTACCTAGTTTATTTAGTTGCAAAACAAAAGGTTAAATTTCGATACAATTAAGTACCTACCTACTTCATCAAATAATAGATATCAAGATGACTGTGAATGATTGTGGTAAGAAAATGGATGGACCTACGTTGCTTACATTGAGTTATATGGTTGCTTACGTGAAATTAGACAGGTAGGTTATACCGGGTATAGGTACCTATAATAATATGATTATTAAACATATCTCTGTAGGTACTTACTTCATTCTGTCTCTCAAGATACAGTATATCCTAGTTTGAGAGGCAGGTTAATATTATTGTACACCTTAAACTACAAACAATGTTACAAGTAGGTAGCAAATCAATGTTGTTATATATACTGTACTTACTTCTTTTTGGTTAATAAATTATTATTATTATTATTATGTTATCTGTGCTGTAGGTAAGTACATAAAATAAAATGAAAACAAGTGAAACAATAGGGATCAATGAACCGCCAACTTGTATTTCATACCTTATATCTATTGGTTAAACGCCATTATTTTTGTTATCAAGACCAGACGATGATACTGATAGATTAGGTATAATACTTAAATTTATCTATATAAGTATCAACTTCATGTTTAAAAAAAAAAATGTTAAGTATAAAAAGGCTTGGTGTGTCATTGTCCATTCATGTAGATTAATTTACTGTACAATAGTAGGTAAGTAAATAGATTTTATAATGTGAAGTACCTACTTTGAATCATTATTTATAATTCGTATATTTTAGGTAGATAAGATAGGTACATATACCTATAATTGAAAACATACTGCTAAATTTATCTTATGGTGCTTTTAATACATAAAACTGCCGGCTAAGGTCTCATTCATCATATTCTCTGTTAGTTAAGTGAATGGTAGTTATTTTATCTACTTTGTTCATTTTATCAGAATCACTTGTGAATCTTGTCGAATTCTTGATCTTTTACTTACCACTAAAATTATTAAGTACCTATTTCAGTAGTACTTACCTACTTAATTATTTAGTATGTACTAACTTACCTAATATAATATATAGATCTTGATATGTATCTCACAAGATTTCTTTTTCTTACAGCATTCTAGCAGAAATGGCATCAGCGAGGGCTAATAAAAAGTAAGTACCTACCTACCTATCTATACATTTTTTTGCAGACCTCATATCATTTTGTTTTGTATAGTTACTTGTGCCACTATGTTCTCTTTTCATCCGTACGGTAATATCGTACCTTTTCGATAAAAAACATTAAAATCTTGATTCGCGGGTCTAAAATGGTCACATTGAGCTATTCTATGTAAAACTGGTACCTATCATAATGAATTTCCAGTAGATGTCAATAGATTCCCACAAAATTAGTTAAATGGTCACTCATATGAGCATAACAATTACAACAAATCCTAACCTAACCTACTAAGCAGATTCCAATTTAGTGTAAATATCGCCACAAGACGAAATATTATCCTAATACGATTCCAATCATCTTACGTCTTACGTATGGAGAAACTATGTAATATAACACCTTTATGTAACCCATATTTGCAATTAATGAATAAATAAATAAATATTCTCTTTGATTCCAATAAAGTGGCTTTTTTAGACCTCCTGTTTATGACATTTAGGAGATTGAGATTAGATCTAGATTGATCTTTTTTCGATTTTTACTAGGATAATTGACCATCCGCACAACTGAAAAGTTTATTAAGTGATGTATGTGAGTGAGTGGTAGTTAACTTTGGTATCTACTAACAAAATTTTCCACGAAATTGATGTTGTGAAACAAACATCAATTGGAGTCAGTTTCAGATACTTGCTACTGTTTCTATCCTACGGTAGCTATCTAATTACCGTCGATCGCAGTCCCTCTCAGGTCTTCAGATAGATACCTACCGCGCCGGGTCATAAGGCATTATTTCCCTTGCACCCCGGCTGACCCAGGGCCATCTCTGGTTTCGGTATGTAGGGTCGGAACCACGGTGCCCCTTCTTGCTCCTGGAATGGCCTGTTTCTGCTAGGGTAACAGATGGCTCCACTTGTCACCCCCAGGCCAGCTCTCATGGAGTCTTCGTACTCCGTTGAGTGACGTTGAAAGACTTACGAAGCGACGTCTGACTCGCGGACTCTGCGGATTGAAAGAAACCCGTGTCTCACCCGGAATTAGAAAAATAAATGGTCAACCGCATTGGTTGACTGACCCAAAAATAAATAAAAAACTTCACATAGGTATTTACGTAGGTAGCTGTTTGTGCAGTAAAATATGCAATTAAAATCAATTTTTACTATTATAGAGCGGCCACGGTGGCAGTAGAGCTGCCAGAATGCCCCGTCTGCCTCGAGACGATGAGTGCTCCGATCTATCAGTGTCAGTCGGGACATAGTCTGTGCAACTCTTGCACCCAGAACCTGATGCCGCCGATGTGCCCTATGTGCCGCCAACCACTCACGCAGATGCGAAACTGGCAGTTGGAAGAAATAATTTCGAAGGTAGGTACTTAATAATGAAAAGTCACTAGAAACAGGACAGGCTGGAAAAAAATGTAGACATACAAAAGACCATGACTTGTGTAATTGTGATCTGCGTTGTGTCGTTCTTGTACACGCGGGCGTCTGTTTCGTGCAAATAATATTGAGTTAATTTCGTGCCAATAATTCACAGTTTGTGTAAAAAACCATGCTATTTGCTTTTGCACTATTGATAAGCATACCTACCTACTTACTTATTACTAAATTAATTTGTTTACCAGTACATATATGTAAAAAGTGAATTTGTTTAATTTTACAGGCTAAAGTACCTTGCGTTAACAAACCGCATGGGTGTGTTTATGTCATGGGATCAAAAGACCTTGATGAACATCTTAAAGAATGCATCTTCAGGGAGATGGACTGCCCGCTCGGCGTTGCCTTTGGGAAATGTTCATGGACTGGTAATATATCTACTAAAATTATAACGTGTCGCAATAGTTTCTTCTGCCCTTTACTATTTTGTTCACTCACAGGGTTAAACGGATTTTAAATTTTAAATACTTATCTACTTATTAAAAATAATTAAGATTAATTTGTTTTAATAGGTAAATTGAAAGAAATGATGGACCATTTCAAGGATCGCCATGCAGAAAATTGCAACGTGACTACCGATGAGGAAGTGGAATTGACTAATATAGACATTAAGAATGATGATCGGCATGTGTATTTGGTAGCGCAAAGTAAACTGCTTTTTATAATCACTATGAAAATTGATACAATTCAAAAGATGGCGTACTGGACTATCCAGCACATTGGCGGCAAGAAAGTGGCTCACGACCATATCTATGAAATACATATAAGCAGCAAGCAAAATGCTAGAAGAAAAGTTGTGTACACTGAGCATTGCTTCAACGATGCTATAAAAGCGGACGACGTCTTTCGTATGGGCAAATGTGCAGTTCTGCCATTAGATTTATTGGCTCATTTCATTAGTAACAAAAAGATGTCATTCAGATTCTTTATAAAGAGGATTCCTGCTGAGTCTAAGAACAATAATAAGGGTGACGACAATAAGCCACAAGGTCCAAAAGGGCCTGGACCTAAGGGACCAAGCAAGGATACAAACAAAAACAAGCCAAATGGGCAGAATGCACACGGGCCCAAGGGTCCTAAAGCTAATAAAGCACATGCTTAATAGATACGTATTCCAGTCATCCAGAATATAATATCAAGTACCGATGGTACCTACCGTTAGCAGATAATTAGAATACAAACTGATAAAAATAGCATGTAAATTAAGTGACTGCACTGAATTATTAGTTCTTGTGAGATAATTAATGGAGTCCAATTCTCACGATTACGTATACCTCTATAGGATACATGATAAACATTATTTAGGTACCTACCTTGAAATATGAGTTGGGTACAATATTTTAAAGTGATTTAATATTTTTGGTGAATGGTTTTGCAACAAATCTGTATGGTGTCTGATGATTGGTACTACGTTTCGATGACCTGTTTCTAAAGGTTAATCTTCGTAAATGTGTCTCCGAAGTATAATGGCACACAGTACAGGTCACCGCAGTCTCCCATAAGTACCTACCGATTTGTTATAGAAATATATTTTTTTGTGATATCCCACACGTGTTGCAATACCTAGTGAATGACCAAGTCTAATGCTTATTTCTGTATGCAAACCTACCTTATCGCCAACTACTTAAATCACACAATTTTGGGAGTTTAGCCTATACTTGCGCGCTAATGTGAGATTTATGGTATCAGTGTGTGCTGTAACTAGAATGTCATTACAATGTACCTACGTATTCAACCAGGAAAGTAATCATCCACGACATAGGTATCTGATTAAAGATCATCATTGATAGTTGCGTTGTATTTAGGTACAAATGTACTTAAATATAATAATTATGTATGTTCTTTTCGAAGTAGGTCATACCGTGATGGACGTAGGCCGACTTCAGCCGATCGGTAATCGTGATAGTTACCTACTAGTTCGGAATCTGGACAACATATTATTTTTGTGCAAAGCGCAAAATTAATAACGTCGATGAATTTCAAACAGCGCTTCACTCGATTTCTTGAACAGCGTAAGGGAAAATTAATCCACTTTACTGCGGATCACAAGTTCGACAGTCTTCAAAATACAATTTATCATGATTTTCTATCTAAGTGGGTTATGAAAATGAGTTTTGGCCTCTAGTACATATCCACTGCTAATGATCAGTGTAGCCACAATGTAGTAACGTGCAACCTGTATGATGTACGTTGCTATATAATAGGATTCTATTTCTAGGACCTAAATATTAAGTAACTTAGATTATAATTACTTCATTTAGCAATTTATATTTTGCATTCTTTACTTTTTATTTTTAATAAGGCTTTTTACCCTCGGGCAGGAAAGCTTTTAAGGCGAAATAGTTAGATTAAGTATCTACCTACCAATAGTAAGTTTGAGAAAAACGTTAATAAGTCTATCTTAGATGTTGATTACAACACTATACATATTATAAAAGGATAAATTAATAATGCGCAGTGTCGCACTCGTACGAACTTCCGAACCGCCATTAAATGCGAACCGAGCTGTATCAGCGCTGTGCTGACAAGTTCAGGGCTGCAAAGCGTGTAACTTATCAACGTTGTTAAATAGTATAGATACATCGCCGTGTGCAGCAGATTCAAGCAAAAGCAAGCACTTCAGTGGAGAGTGCTTTGTGTTGCTGATAGAAGGAGAACTGCATGTGGAAAGGAACTGAATAAATGTTTATTCCTTTAGTTTTATTTTAAATAAAAGTATAATAACTATTTTTGGTTAATTCATTTACCTACTGTTGCCTACTATCATGAGAAATTTAGATAGGTACTGATAAAACAGACATTTTTGGTCAATTCATTTACCTACTGTTGCCTACTATCATGAGAAATTTAGATACTGATAATACAGAAGCTTCATTTACGCAAGCCAAGGCATTCTGTGGTTAAGACTGAAAGAACAATGGTGAAATTATATTAGACAAAAATTTGAGCGTCTTAAAATGTCATTAAGAGCAAATTCATTCTAGTAAATATCTACGTTTTATGAAATTATCGTCCAAGCTAATAAGAGCCGAGGAAAAGAAAGACAATTATTATGAGCTTAATTGATTAATTAATTTCCTTATCAATTCAATGTTACCATTTTGCAGCTATACAAAATGCTATAATAATATATCTAACGGTCGTAAAATACTGTGCAGTAAAGTCTAATTATTTTTAGTTTTATAAATTATTGTAAGAACTGAATCAATGAAGTATGTTAGTTATTGATATATGTATTTTTAAATGCATGTTTTTCAACCTCACAGGCTTTCTGAAATGAATGTACCTATATAAGTAATATAAATAAAAAACATATCTATGTGTTCACTGTTCAAAGGTTCGAAAAGCCCCATATCAATTGCAAAGAAAATAAAGAGTTCCTATTGATATTTACGAATTAGGTCTGATTTTATAAATTGGCAACTCTCAACTGTCAGTGAAATTACTTAGCTGTCAAACTTTAAAATTTCTTTCACGTCGTAACAGGTTTTGTGTTTTGTTACCAGTTACTTAAGATTTTATTAAGGTGAGTGCCACTCTGTTTTAGCTGTTTTCGTGTTCATTTATGAAAGCTACACATGATTATTAATGTTTTTTGGGTTTTGAATAGTTTACACACGTATTTTTGTCCTAGTATTCGCAATGAATAAAAAATATTTTCAATTTGCCGCCATGACAATAACCGGTATGCGATTCAAACATAATTCTAATTTATTGGCACTCTGACAATAAATGGGGTTGTATGACAAATATTTTTTTGCAATTGGAACCTTATTTTAATCAAACTTTTATAAGTTTTTAACATCAATACAAAGAAATCATCGTATTTTCTACAAGATTTCCAAATGTTGGCCCCCATGCCAATAGTTGAAATCTAATTACTGGCAGTAATGCCAATAATTGGTAAAAGCATGACAATAATTGGTTTTAGGTGTCGACGATGAAGGGAAAAAAGCCTAATAAGAAACCAGATAAAAAAAGAAGTGAAGTAGGAGTACAAAAACGGAAAAAATATACCGAAGAAAGTGTGCAAAAAGCTCTTCAAGCTATTCGAAATGGAATGAGTAAAAAGCTTGCTTCTAAAACGTATCAGGTTCCGAGATCAACCTTACAGTTTAAATCAAAATTTCCCAATAAAAAATCTCGTCCAGGTCCATCAACAGCTTTAACCACGTCTGAAGAATTATGCTTAAAAAATTGGTTAGTAGATTGCAGCAAAAAAGGCTTTCCAAAACGGAAAGATGATCTGATAGCCAGTGTAGCAGATTTTTTTAAGAAAAACGATAGGCAAAATCCTTTTAAAGGTGGGATACCGGGAGACAAATGGTATAAACTTTTTTTAGCTCGTCATCCTGATATTGCAATTAGAACTCCAGAAGCAGTAACTGCTTCAAGTGCGACGGTCGCAGAAGGTGATATAAAACATTGGTTTGATGATATAGAGCAATATATTATAGAAAATAATTTGACTGACATCTTGAAAGATCCGAAAAGAATTTATAACGGCGATGAAACAAATTTTCTTTTATGTCCAAAGAGTGGGGTAGTATTGGCTGCAAAAGGAGAGAAAAATGTCTATGAGATTGATAATGCTCCCGCCAAAACATCACTCACGGTGCTGTTTACTTTCGGTGCTGATGGCAGTGTTACTCCACCTCTTGTCATTTTCCCACTAAAACGTTTACCAAGTGAGTTGCGCTCTAAAATTCCTTCTGATTGGGGAATTGGGCTTTCTGATAATGGATGGATGAAAAGTGACATCTTTAAGTCATATATTGAAAATGTACTTCATCCACATTTAAGTAAAAAGGGAATAGAGTTTCCGATCATACTTTATGTCGATGGACACAAAACACACTTGACTTACGAAGTAAGCGAACTTTGCTCGAAATTAAATATCATTCTTATAGCTCTATACCCGAATTGTACGAGGATTTTGCAACCAGCGGATGTTTCGGCATTCAAACCACTGAAATCGGGATGGCAAAAAACGGTTCTTGCATGGCGTCGAAATCATCCGTCACAAGCTCTTACAAAACAAGAATTCGTCCCACTATTAAAAATCACTATTGACGAAAGCATTAACCCATCTATTATAATAAATGGATTTAGAGTAACTGGACTCTATCCTTTTAATAAAAATGCCGTGGATTATACTAAATGCTTAGGTAAAAGAAAAAATAATACTCAAGAAGAAAATGAAAACATAAATCAGATTGAAATACACGAAAATAAAATGACATTTATTGATTTTAAAAGAATTGTAAATGAAAGCAAATTACGAATGTTAGAGAATGGCAAAGATGTCGACGAAGATTTAAAAAAAGTGTATCAATTTCTAACGAGAAAATCAAAACATGAACCACAAAATATTATTGATAACATCGAAGAGCTAGTGCAAAATACATCAGTAACAAATTTTGAACATTTTGATATAAACAATATGAATATAACTATTGCAGATGATGTAGAAAACGAAATCGTGATTGAAGAGATGCAGAAATATCCTTTAGAAGACACTGATATCCAAGATTTTGAGCCCCCTGTCTTGGAAATTACTCACAAAGCGCAGATTCATACTGATACTAATAGAGAAACTTCTAACATGTATGAATTTGAACTCCATAAAGAAAATCTAGCTAAACCAAACACAACTATAAATTATGACATGATCGAAGTAGTTTCTGTAATAGACAATCCTTCATTTTCGTGTCCCAATATTGATACTTTAAAACCAATAAAACTTGACGATATACTTGTTTTACCAAAAACACCAGAACGAAAATGAGGCAGGAACCACACGAAAACTCCGTTTGTACTTACATCAGCAGCTTGGCAAGAGCTGGAAACTAAAAAAAGGAGAGAGAAGGAAGAAAAACAGGAAGGGATAAGAAAAAGAAAAGAAGAGAGAGAGCGAAAGAAATTGGAAAAATCTAAACCAAAAAAAGAAAGTAATAGTAAACCAAAAAAAGGGACAAGGAAACACATAAGTAATTCAAATACGAAAATATTGCAACGAAGCTCGACTGAAATTACTCAGAGTAAGGATACTTTAAAAAGTGACAAAAACAATTATTTAGATGAACCGCAAAGTCAAAACGATAAGAGTGATACAGATAATGATCAGGAAATTATAATAACTAATAGGAGACCTAGTAAGGCCTACACCACAGAAGAGTTGGAAAAACTTTTATCTGAAATGGTAGAATAAAATATTAGGGAGAATAAAGACTTAACTACTAAGTTACTTGATTGATGCTTAAAGTTTATTAATTTAAGACTGAAATAATATTATGTTACCAAAATGTTCCTAGATTACCCTTTGTACCTAAGAAATGTACCAAATTGCAATTTTTATGTAGGGAGCTACCTAAATAAAATATTATTTAGAGAGCATTCGTTTTATTTCGCTTACACAATATGTAGATATCCAGGGTTTCACAACATCTAGACGTCCTAGAAGATTTTTAACTACTAAATGCCAATAATAGAGTAATTAGTGCATATTATTGGCATCCAGTGCCAGTAGTTGGTCCAACACATGCCAATAATATGCCGAAAGATGCCAGTAAATGGTATTAGGGTGCATTTGAAGAAAACATGTGTAATGCTTTATTTCTCATTCAAAAATTGAAAAAAGGTAGTCCAATATGATCCCCACATTATAGTGAATTATTTCAATAGATAGTCTAAACCTCTCTACCCAGATTTTGAAAATTTGAGTCAAGTTAAGGTACAGTATTGCTTAAAGTGCCAATAATTGGGTGGTTTACCCTACCTATATTATGAATCCTTTTAACAATCCATAAATCCGAGTTTACATTGAGACTACCTCACAGGTCAGCAACTCTTACATAAATTAGACAATAGCAACTGGAGAAGTAGTCAATGAGAAACCTAGTCCTAGTTCAGCTATATCTTAAACCTTTCATAAAATAAATAACAAAACAATAGAAATAAGTTGTTCTCAGAGTATTATAAAACTACGAGAATATATCAATAATGATTACATCATTTCATTCCTAATTGGGCTTCAGCAACTTTTCCTCATCAACTGCATATCCCAACCAACAGACAAAACTGATCAAAATCCAATTAATTAAACTGCCTACATTTCAAATGATCAAAAATTTTACATAATTACATCTCGCAGTATTTTATAAATTATTGTTGCAAGACAATCATGGAAATATTTAAAGTACAGGCACTTCAATCTGATAAAATTTAGACTTAAAATAAAACTTTAAATGGGTTTAAATGTTTTTATTGTCCTTACAAGCTAGATGTTCATTTCTTGGCCTTGGCTTCCCGCGTGGCTTTCCTCTCAGCTGCACGTGCAATTTGCTTGGCGGGCTTTAGGTTTCCTTTCTTGCAGAATCTCTGATTCCTCAGAAACTTTGGGTCCATCTGTAACAAAAAAATGTTAATAAATAACAAGTTCCGTTGTATACTTTTAAAAAGCCTACATTCAGATAATGAAGTCTGTAGAAAGGAATAGCATGAAATTTTCTCTTGTAAAATCCTTTAACAATATTGGGCGGTTTACTGAAACTGCATCTAGAAACTTTGAAAGGAAAATAGCACTTTTCTTGTTCACTAATTCTAGTTTCTCAATTAATTATTGCCTAATTGGCCTGAAACTAAAATATAATAACTTAAGACATGCTGTGTGAAACATATAAGGAAACTATCAACCACAATTATGTATTATCTGCAACGTCAGTGGCTGTAGCATCCATAAAAGTGTTGAATACATAAAATATTATATATGCATTAGTTGTTTCTATGTATGTGTACCTATCCACTTTCAAGAAGTCTAGGTAGTGATGTGCACAACGTCTTGATAATATTTCTATGGAAAATGCAATTCCAAAATTTCACATACTTTAGGAATAGGTACTCACGATACTTTGCGAGCAGTTGAGAGGTTGAACATTACAATGGTATAAGTAGTAGTTGAAACATTTAAAACCTAAGGTTTATAACAATTTCCAGTTGAATTTTATTTGTTACATAAAATAGATGTTGTACTTACGCCAAGGGTGGACTCGTGTCGGACTTTCGTTGGTTTTTTAATACCATTCCTATGCGCCTTGCGGTCTGTAAATTAAAGTTGATGTTTACATATTGCTTCTAGGTTAGATTGCACAGAACTGCACATTTATTTTTAGTTACTACACACTGAACACACGAAATAAGACGTACAAAATATTATCCGGGTTTTAATTTTGAAATAATAATCACTATTTACTTACTTTGGTTATGATTTGTGTGATTCTTTGACTTTGCCATTTCGTCAAACTATCTTTCCTGGAAACAAAATATGTGTATTACTATTGTAACTGACACAAGATAGTGACAACTAAAGAATATTACTTATTTATTAGTGAACGATTAAACATATATTTGGAGATAAAATTATAAACTGACACCAACCTAACACAGTAAGGAAAAGGAAGAATTTGACATTGACAATTCGACATTAAACTAAACTGCGAACCGTGTAAAATATTTGTAATGTTTTGAAGCATGAATATTGTATCTATCTCTATCACACTCAAACACAAGAAAAAGAATATATTCTTCTTCATTCGTACACGTATCCTAATTTTATTCAATCTGCACCATTAAATATGTCATAATGTTTAAATAACAATTTTAAAATTGATACATATGAATACTTATAAACTAGTTTTATTTTTTTTGTCTGTTTGTTGTCCAGCAGTGGACTGCGGTGGCTTGATTGATTGTTGTGTAATCTCCAAAACGGCTGGGTCTATTTTAGGATTTCTACTGTAGCGGAGTTATAAAGTTATAAACTGTTTTGTGTACTTATATTTTACAAAAGAAATTTGGGTTCCGCTCAGCTAGTTTTCTGTAAAAACTGCACTTTGGTTAGAGTATAATGACCACTGTACAAATATATAATACTAGCTGACCCACCCCAGCTTCGCCCGGGGTATATTTTGAAGCTTCATATCCCTTTGAGCACGTATGTTTTAGTCTTCAAAATATGTATGAAAAAGTGCCGGATTTGTTAACATTTATTGTCGATGCTCCGCTCCCTTAAGTAGTAGCGTGATGATATATAGCCTAAAACCTTCCTCGATAAATGGACTACCCAACACTAAAAGAAAGAATCATTCAAATCGGACCAGTAGTTCCAGAGATTAGCGCGTTCAAACAAACAAACAAATAAACTCTGCAGCTTTATAATATTAGTATAGAAATAGATATGTACTACTCGTGTCATCCCTTACATAGGTAATTTGGTTCAATTCAATTTGGTTATCAGACTCAGGAGCCCCCCCCCCCCCAGTTATATTCTATTAGATTCTGACAAACACACAAACACCTGACGTCACCTGAGATTAGTTTTGGCTGTACCTCCCCATTCTCAATGTGAATTAATTATTTTTAATACTAGCCAATTCTATGTATACATATATATATTTTAAATAATCATTCGATATTTTAATGGCCAATAATTATTTTTTAAAGATGGGGCATTGAGTCTGTTACTTAATGTAACTTTAAAGCTCTAACTCATGAATATCTAAAAAAATTGTTAATGTTAAAGAGTACAAGTTTTACAGTCGCCAATCTGCAAGCGATGTCCTTATCCTGCATAAAGACATGTTTTTTTCTTTTATTTTTATAAAAACTTTATACAAAAGCGTAATAAAAACATGTCATTAATTTCATGTAAACTGGTTTTTATGAATATCTACACTGACGGACTCATAAACTGCATCAAAGTAATAGACGACTTTGAAATAAATATTTTAACCAAGTATGCATACTTTCTATGCAGATTTAAATTGAAACCTCTAGATTGGTTCGTGAACTTTAAAACAGCGTAGGGTCATATCTTTAAGTTTAAGTTTATGTACTGGAAAGGACCTTAAGACTTTTATTGAAGAAAAAACAGAAATTTAAGAAAAATTGGTTTAATTAAAAAATTGGTTTTAACAATAGACACAAACTTTATGCAAGGGTTTATTTGTGTTTTAATAAGGTGTATTACCCCCACGTGCCCTTATTACGGATTCTAATCGGTTCCGCATAGATTTTATAAGGGTTTTTAAAAGATCTTGCGGAATATTGTCCCATTCTTCTGAAAGTGCTGTTCTTAGTGCTGCCACTGTCGTGGGCGAAGGGTTTCTCGCATATACAGCTCTTTTTAAATTGTCCCAAACATGCTCGATGGGATTAAGATCCGGGCTGCGTGCTGGCCAATTCATTGTACGTATCCCAACCTCTTCGCAATAATGTTGAACTTGTGCAGCTGCATGCGGCCGGGCATTATCCTGCATTAAAGTAAAATTTTCGCCTATGAATCCCATGTAAGGCACCACGTGATCTTCTAATATCTCTGTTATGTAGCGATGTGCTGTCAAACCCCCTCTATTACCGTTTTGACGGACCATGTCTATGAACACAAGTTCGGTTCGCCCGTTCATCGATATGCCACCCCAGACCATACATGAACCGCCTCCAAAAGGAACACGCTCCTCAATGCAACTTTGAGCATATCGCTCCCCACGTCGACGATAGACTCTTCTGCGACCATCTGCACCATATAAACATGTCCTACACTCGTCCGTGAACAATACAGAGGCCCACTGCTCTTCTGTCCAATTCAGGTGATGACGCGCAAATCTTAAGCGAGCTTGTCTGTGAGCTGTAGACAACTTTGGACCATTTGCTGGTCTAAAAGGGGTGATATCCGCTTCCTTTAACCTTCTTCTTATTGTTCGTGCACACACGTTTACTCCACGCACTTCATTAAGCTCGGTTTTGATGTTAACTGACGTGAGGAAACGATTTCGCAGGGAAGTTATAACAATAAATCGGTCATCACGACCTGTGGTTGCTCGAGTTCTGCCTGTACCACGTCTCCTCCTGTAAGAACCTGTCTCTACAAACCTTCTGTATATTCTAGAAACCGTAGACTGGTTTAAATTTAAATTTCTACCAATCGTTCGTTGATCCAAGCCCTCCCGCACCAATGCTACAATTTGTGCCGCTTGTTCGGACGAAGTATCCATATTATGGTTCAAAAACTCTCGATGTGTTAAAAAACTAACCCAACAATTATGCTGGTAACAATAATTCAATTGACAAAACAAAAAAAATCAATGAGAATCAATTTAAAACTTTGCTATATGGTCTCGCATGGGCCAACGTGCGCGAGTGGACTGTATTGCGGAGAAGCAGATAACTGTTCTATTGACACTTTACACACAAAACAAGACAGGTGGCCGGGCTGCCGCGGATTCGATCCAGGCAGTGAATGCAGCCCGAGAAATTAGGAGAGGATGCACTAACCTTCACGACCCACGTGTTTTTCATCGCAGCCGGTACACGGATCTTCTCTTCCTTGCTCAGGAGCTGCCGTCAGCGTCACTAGATCCCTTGAGGAACACACGAGAGGCACCATCCGATCGGTAAAGGTCTATGAGGCGGTTAAAATACAACAAATATTATTCATTTCTGAGAGACGCGCTCGCGATCCGTCCCTACGCTGGCTAGTTCAAAGCGGGAGTGGCCGTCCACATCTCACACAATGGCGGACGGAAGCTACAGCTAGCCCTACTCTATGGTTAGTGCGGAGGGGGAGACGGATCTAAAAGGAGTGTGTTTCCATGTCAAAAAATACAGTTTCCACATCGGCGCAACCATTCCCCCCGGCTTGAAGGGTTACCTTCGAAACGAAAAATGTGGAACAAAACTAATGTCTAATCTAAATCTAGGTTTGCGAAAATAACAACTAAAATATAAACATAGATTGGAACTCGTGCCTACTGCTGGCTAGGCAGAGGGCAGAGGCGAACAACCGGGCGCAGATACGATCCGGTTGCAGTTTTAACCCGTACAACACGAGTTATCCCGCGGGCATCGGGAAAAATTTCCTCTACTACTCCTAGAGGCCAATGTAAAGGAGGCGCATTCTCAGTCATAAGGACTACCACCGTACCTACAGTAATTGGGTTGGATGGAGTATTCCATTTTTGACGTGACTGCAGCGTGTGCAAATAATCGGTTCTCCAACGATTCCAAAACGATTGGACCATCTTATCTAAAAGAGCGTGACGAGTTAGGAGGTGTATTCTATCGTTATCAACATCTATTGCGGGCAAATATTTTAAAGGAGTCATATTTAAGAAGTGAGCTGGCGTCAGCGCTAACGGCTCTGACGGATCGCTAGATAGAGTCCGACACAGCGGACGCGTGTTCATCACCGCCTCTACTTGCGCGAGTACGGTACTCAACTCCTCGAACGAGAGAATCTGTTCGCCTATGACGCGAAACAGATGCGACTTAAGGCTTTTAATATTCGCTTCCCAATTACCACCAAAATGACTAGCTGCAGGCGTGTTAAAGTACCATTCAATGCGATTTTCGGCTAAGATGTGAGCGAATTCACTTTGGTAGTACTTAGACCGTAAGAATGTGTGCAATTCCGAAATACTACGTCGGGCCCCTACATAGTTTGTACCGTTGTCCGAATACATGCGCTTAACCGGACCCCGACGCGACAAAAAACGTTTAAAAGCGGACATAAAATTTGGCGTACTTAAATCACCGGTCAACTCTATATGAACCGCGCGAGTTGTCATACAAATGAACAAACAAACATAAGCTTTCGTGGAGCGAATGCCACGACCACGAGCAATGGTGACCTTGAAAGGCCCAGCAAAGTCTGTGCCGGTGTGTACGAAAGGTTTTGCGGATTGAACAACACGACAAGAGCGATGATCGGCCATTTCAGGCGCGATAAAACGCGGGCGGAGTTTAAAACAAGGTACACATCTGTGTACTCTAGCGCGAATCAAATTACGAGCGGAAATTATCCAGTATTTCTGTCTCAAAATAGACATTAACAAATCGGGACCAGCGTGACAATTCACCTTGTGATGATAATCTACTAACAAATCTAATACGTGGTCCTTACGCGGGAGAATTACTGGGTGCCTTTGTTCAAATCCTAAACCTGAATTTCTCAAACGACCACCTACTCGAATGAGTCCATCTTCCAAAAATGGTTTCAAGTGTCGGAAAGAACGAATACAAGGTTTGTTAAATTCTAAATTTTTAAATTCAGAAGCAAAATAACACTTCTGCAATTCGCGAAGTATGATCAATTCAGCCTTATCTAAATCAGCGGCGGTTATATGACCGCGTGTAGATAAAATTCTCAAAAATCGGCCTACATAAACAACACAACGCAACAGTCTCGACCAAGACGAGACGCGATTAGCCAACAACAAAACCAGGGACTCTTCACGCGGGACCGACACCACAAGCGAGTGCTTCTTTTCCTCGGGTGGTTCGGAAACCGTAGTGGGATTGAATTGACCAACTGGCCACTTATCTAACGCGGCATGAATCCAGGACGGTCCACTAAACCATAACGGGTGATCTAATATTTGCGAAGGAAGCAGTCCACGAGAGAGACAATCGGCTGGGCTGTCGGTGCCAGCAACGTGAAAGAGATTTTTTGGCGCTAATTCCGATTGAATTTTTGCCACTCTATTAGCGACGAAGGTGTCCCAACGATGGGGCGAAGAGTGGGCCCAACACAAAGCGACTGTTGAGTCCGAAAAAGCTAAAATTCTATTAATATTAATGCGACTACTACAAGCATTGGCGATAGAGGTGATCAATCTAACCAACAATAGTAAAGCGCATAGCTCGAGGCGTGCCAGAGAGACGACCTTACGGGGAGAGACCTTCGATTTCGCGCTTATAAGGCTAATTGAAACCTTACCTACATTCGAGACATGAAAATAGACTACTCCTCCATACGCCCTCTCACTAGCGTCCGCGAAGCCTACTACCGTAACAACACTATGTTGCGATATACCTACATGACGCGGAATTTGTACTTGGTCAAGCACAGAGAGTTCTTTTCTAAAGCGAGCCCACAACTTAGCAATGTTGTCGGGCGCGGTGTCGTCCCAATCACAATTCGAAAGCCAAAGCTCTTTTATAAGTAGTTTGGCGTACAGAACGACAGGAGCTACGAATCCCATTACGTCCCATATCCGTGCCACACACGACAGGATAATGCGTTTAGTACAAGTTTGCGGGGTCGAACTACTTTTCAAACTAAACGTATCAGATGCGGGCGACCAGCTTAAACCAAGCACCTTGTGCGTATCACTTTCATCGAACTCCTTAACCGAAGACAATCGGTGCGACGGTGGAATCGACTCTAACGCTGTTTGCGAGTTGCTCGTCCATTTCACGAGATCAAATTGACCCGCCTTCATGAGACTTATAACTTGAGCGGCCGTCTCGACAGCCTCGGCCTCGCTATCTACACTATACACGAAGTCGTCCATGTATAAGCCAGTCTCAATGGTGGCTCTCGCTTTAGGAAATGCATCGCCCTCGTCAGCGGCCAACTGCTTGACGGTGCGAAGTGCGTGAAAAGGGCTAGATTTAAGCCCGAAGCAAACACGATTAAACTCGTAAACCATTAAAGGTTCTTGCGGTGAAAATCTATACAAAAATCGTTGAAACCTACGATCGGGTTCGCGCACTTCAAGGCACAAAAACATTTGTCGAATATCTGCAGAGAGTGCCACAGCGAATAAACGAAAATTTACAATTATGTCAAATAAACTACCTTGAAGATTTTGACCACAATACAAAATGTCATTAAGCGACACGGAAGTGCTAGTCTTAGCACTGCCATCTAGAACTACGCGGAGTTTAGTAGTAAGCTTATCTTCTCTAATAACTCCGTGGTGCGGGATAACGTACGAAGGCTGGGTCTCGTCAGTGTCCGCAGGCGCAGGTGAGATGTAACCTTTATCTAAATATTCGTTAACAACCTCATCATAGGCTTGCTTTAACTTTGGAGACGCCTGCATCTTTCGTTCTAAACAAAGAAAGCGTCTTTCAGCGGATGCACGGGAGTCCCCGAGCGAAAAAATATCTCCCTTGAAAGGGAGCGCGACCACATAACGACCCTGCTCATCACGAGTAGTCGTGCGACAATAAATCTCCTCAGCCATCTTGTCATCGGGGCTTAGGATTGGTGGGACATTGACCTCTTCAATCTCCCAAAACTTGCGGATGGTAGACTCCAGTGGCGGCTCGACGGTGCAACAGAACGAGGCAGTCGAGTGACTAAAACTATCTATAGAAGCGGGTGCGGAACCAATTATAACAAAACCCAGAACTGTTTCCAGGGCGTGCGGAGCGGGGTACGTCGGTCCCCCTTTGACCTTACGTGATAACTGGAGGTGCGGGAGAATCGAAGCGCCGATCAATATATCGACGACTCCAGGAACAGCGTAAGTCTCATCAGCTAAAGGCAAGTCTTTAAATTTCGTTAATAAAGACGTGTCAACTGGGACGGTAGGCAACTGTTCAGTTATTTTATCTGTAACGAGCGAATCCATGTCAAACCAAACATTATTATTAAAACGAGATCCAAACCTTGTTTTAATGGTGCCATGAACAGCTGACTGCAAACCCCCAAACCCTTTCACCACTGAATGGGTTGAACGCTTATCAACATTGAAACCAAGACGTTGACAACAATCTTGAGTAATAAAATTACTTTGCGAAGCGCCATCTAATAGCGCTCGAACAAGGTGCGGTTTACCTAATGTATCAACAATAACAACGCGAGCGGTCGCAAGACAAACCGTAGTGAGGGCAGCACTAGCGGAGAACGAACACAAGGTGACGTCATTCGTAGCGGTCCCCGGGCAGGCCGGAGCGCGTGCGAGCTCGGGCTGCGGCTGCGGCGCAGGCTGCCGCGCGTCACCGCTCGACGAACCAACTGTGCTCACCTTGGATGCGGCATTACTATTTTCAAAATGAAGCAAAGTGTGGTGTCTCGCTTGACATTTGCGACAACCATTTCCACTATTACATAAACCCACGCGGTGTTTAGTACCGAGACAATTAAAACAAAGATTATTAGCGCGAACAAATTTATAACGATCACTAGGCGACAATTTTAGGAAACCAGGACACTTGTACAGTTGCGAGTGATGAGTACTACACAAAGAGCAAACAGGTGATTGTACACGTGCTGGTGCGGTATTAACATAAGTATGGGTTGACCTCAGTGACCTTGATGACGCATCTATTTTGCGCGCGGGACTAACAACTGTCTTCGCGCCTTCATGTTTCGATGAAGAGCGTTGTAATATTTTTATATGCTCGCGAACAAAACCTTCTAAGTCTTCGAACTTAGGAATTTTATTGCCGCGATGATCCGACTCAAACAAACGAATGGTTTCGGAATCTAATTTCCTTAAACCCATATACAAAAATACGAAGTCGCAGAGGTCATCAATCTTTAGGTTCTCTACAGCGCGAACAGCTGACGCGAAAGTGTCTAGAAATTTCTCTAAGTTTTGATCGTTACATGCCGTAATAGATTTCAAATCAAACATCTGATCCAAATAGGCGTTAGCTACCGATCTTTTATCCTCATACTTAGCTTTCAAAGTATTTAAAATTAAATTATAATTCCCGGCACTAAACGTAATTCCAGCGCAAACGGTTATAGCTTTACCAGTCAATTTTTCAACAAGATAATGCAATTTTTCGTGATCTGTCAACGAATCGTTCTTATCTATTGTATTCTCAAAACTATCTATAAATCGACACCAATTGCGAATGTTACCATCAAATTCGGGTATTTGAATTGGTGGCAACTTAGGTCGGTCGCGAGTGGGGTTGGGTCGGTCAGACGGCTTCTCCAAACTCCTCGCGACGCGCTTGATACGACAATACAAATCGTCAAACGACGACAAGGCTTGATAACTCACTGAGTAATCGGGATCCAAATTCAACTCTAAAACGTTGATGTCATGCACTAAGGTTTCGAAATCCGCGCGTAGACTATCTAAGTTTTCTATAGAACACAAGAACGAATCTCTGATGACCAAATCAGAGGTTTTAAGTGCACTATCATAAATCGATTGTACGCGAGAGTAAATCATTTCTTTTTTAGCGTATAAAAGTTTCAATTGAACCTTACCGGTCTTATCAACCTTTGGGGACATGTTTACAATTAAATCTCAAACTAAAGTGCGGTAAACAATAAATATGAAATGACTTAATCCTAGCGGTACAGAGCAGCGAGGCGGCGCGAGCGTTAACTATGTAGGTAGGTAGGTGCTTACAACTGTGAATGCACGCTTGAACAAACGCGCATAGCAACAAGGTCGTACCTACGCGATGGTCGCTGTCTAGATTCAACTATTATTTCCGAGATTAAGTATTGCGTAATATCTATTCAAATTAAAATACTTTCGTATGAATTGGGATGAGATGCGAGCGAGGTAGGCACAGCCACGTGTCTACCCACGCAGGTACTAGGCAAATACGACGTGAGCCGAGAACAACGTAATTGAAAAAAACAAAACAAAGCCAAATGCGTTAGGTATTACACTGTGCCTATGCACTAGGGTGTCTGAGTATACCTAAGATCTAAGCCTAAATGTCTGGATGCGGGGTTTTCTACTAAAATAACCAGGCACTTAGGTGCGATGCGAAAATTGCGAACTACGATTAAGTGTTGATATGATACCTAACCTATTTATGTATTAGGTAGGTACAATGCGAGCCAGCGGCGAACGGACAACAAATTCTAAGCCTAAGTGTCTGGATGCGGGGTTTTCTACTAAAATAACCAGGCACTTAGGTGCGGTGCGCTCATTCCCATTAGAATAATAACAAAATACGAACTACGGCTAAGAATCCGGCTCGATCCGGACCAAAAAATGGTCTCGCATGGGCCAACGTGCGCGAGTGGACTGTATTGCGGAGAAGCAGATAACTGTTCTATTGACACTTTACACACAAAACAAGACAGGTGGCCGGGCTGCCGCGGATTCGATCCAGGCAGTGAATGCAGCCCGAGAAATTAGGAGAGGATGCACTAACCTTCACGACCCACGTGTTTTTCATCGCAGCCGGTACACGGATCTTCTCTTCCTTGCTCAGGAGCTGCCGTCAGCGTCACTAGATCCCTTGAGGAACACACGAGAGGCACCATCCGATCGGTAAAGGTCTATGAGGCGGTTAAAATACAACAAATATTATTCATTTCTGAGAGACGCGCTCGCGATCCGTCCCTACGCTGGCTAGTTCAAAGCGGGAGTGGCCGTCCACATCTCACACAATGGCGGACGGAAGCTACAGCTAGCCCTACTCTATGGTTAGTGCGGAGGGGGAGACGGATCTAAAAGGAGTGTGTTTCCATGTCAAAAAATACAGTTTCCACATCGGCGCAACCACTATAAATAACACGCAAATCTGATACTACAAGTAAATTTTCTTTCCCGGCTATATTCATTTGTTTTACTGCAGTTCTATTTTTAAATTTAATTTTTTTTTAAGATTAAGAGCCAGTCTTTCCATATTTATATAATTTAATCTAAAAAGTTTGCATACTTATTATAAAAAATCCTTTTAGAGTAAACCTGAACTTTGATGCAGTTTATGAGTCCGTCAGTGTATTAAACAGTTTTTAAATAAATCACAGTATCAACTCCATTTTATCGATGTATTATCGGTGTTGCAACCTTTAGATTTTTCAAAATTGACGCCTTTTTTTTATCCATCTTTCGCTGGCCAGGACTCTAGAACACTCTAGAATACCTAAAGAAAGCTCTCTTGTGAGCACTCTTTGTAAAAATACTAATTATGCTAAATGCTCTGCGTTCAACTCAACTTTTTAAATTTTTGGAACTTTTAGGTCAAGTGGATAAAGTGCTGCAAGACACTCTATGCAAAATTTTAAATATAAATTTGAACGATCGAGTGGCTTCGAGCTTCAGGCGTCCCTTCCAGTTCGTCTCGGGGGCCTCGGCGTTCGCAAAATTGCAGATGTAAGTATGCCAGCATTTTTGTCGTCGGTCCATGGCACTGAAGAATTAGTCAGGAAAATTCTATCTCCTTCACTGATTAATTCGGATGTGCCAGGTAAGGCCGAAGCTGTAAATGCTTGGAAAATGACTTGTCCAACTGCCGCCATGCCCGCCAACCCATCTTCCCAAAGGCAATGGGATGAGCCGCTCAGTATTGGTGTTAAAAAGCTTTTAATCAGTACAGCTACCAGCGCTGCTGAGCGCGCTCGTCTATTGGCTGTGGGTGAATGGGAATCTGGTGTATGGCTCCAGGCACTTCCTTCGCCCAACATTGGAACAATGTTGGACGACACGACCTTCCGCATTGCGACTTGCCTCCGTTTGGGTGCACCGTGTGTTTCTCCGCATCGGTGTCTCTGTGGAGAAGCTGTCGATAGCCTTGGACATCACGGATTGTCTTGCAACAGGAGCGCAGGCCGCATGTCCCGACATGCAAACATTAACGATATTATCCGTCGAGCTCTTGTCACCGCCGGCGTGCCAGCTATACTTGAACCTGTTGGTTTGGCTCGCGACGATGGTAAGAGACCGGACGGTATGTCGTTGATACCTTGGAAGATGGGTAGGCCTTTGGTGTGGGATGCAACTTGCGTCGACACCCTGGCGCCTTCCCATCTTCCAAGTACGATGGACTGCGCATGCGCTGCTGCTGCATCAGCGGAGACTCTCAAACGGCGCAAATATACCAATTTAACTGGTAATTATATTTTTGAGCCGTTTGGAGTCGAAACGTTGGGTCCGTGGGGTCCAAGCGCGCGCGCACTATTCAAAGAAATAGCGAAGCGACTAATCGACGCTTCCCGTGACCATAAGGCTGGCCTTTACCTCGCTCAAAGAATTGGCATCGCCATTCAGCGTGGTAATGCCGCCAGCCTCTTGGGCACGGTACCAGTAGAGATCGATGGGGAGGAATTTTTCGATGCCTAAAATTACAGTCTCCCTCTTTTTCTCTATTCCATTTTTGTATATATTGTATAGTTAGCATAGTTTTATATTAAATTAATTTGTAAGTAATTGTATATTATAATAGAATATTTTATGTACCTATGTAATAAATATAATTGTCTGGAAATTAAAAAAATTATGCTAAAAGCTTGCTCCTCGAACGCCCCTTCTTGTGTCGTGTTGTCAGTTGTCACTGTCAGAATCAGAGACCCGTGGTCTGGCTGGTGGATTAAATATATAAATATTAAGTTTTATGAAATATATTAAGAAATTGCGAAAAGATAACAATTTATAGTTACAATGGTGGTTTTGGATGGTGACTCTGGCGATGCGAAACCTATATCGTCTGAAGAATCTTCTAAAGAAGATATTAAGTCACCCAGACTTCTTACGTTAGAAAGTATCCTTTGAAAACATAATGTATAGTCTTTCCTTAAATTATATCTTACTGCTTCCGAACTGCTCTGCATTATAGAAATCAGTTTGTAACTTAGAAATTGCTGAATAACACAAAAATTCTAAAAGTTTGAATCCACAGTAGCACAGCCTGCTATAAAATTACTACTCTCCATCCTGTAGTAGAGATTAGATTAAGTAGGTAGGGCACCTTGTAATGGGTCTACTTTCTTTATTTGTACTTGTGCCTTTACTAAACTGGTTGGACAAATGTTTTATAGATATTTTTGTAGGCTCTGGCCCTGAAATAATTAAATTTCTTGACAGCTGGTTATTGACATGATATAAAATCTAGTCTATTCCTAACTTGTCATAAAGCAGTTGCTGCTACTTTTATTGTTACATCAACAACAACAACAACAACAGAATTATTTTCTTAAAACTTGTAGACAAAATCAATAATATGTACCTAATTAGTTTTCTTCCTTAGGCTTGGCATAGGACGTCTTATTGTTATTATTATAATTCCTTAACGATCAGCTAAGTATTCCGTATTATCAAGGATGCCCAACAACAGCATGGGTTACGCCATGCTGACTTTCAGCGGTACCGTGGCTACTGCTCACGGCGGCTCAGGAGACTGCGCAAAGTGCTCAAGATTCCTCAGGTTTGCACTACATGATGTCTAATTTTAACAGTAATTTCGACCAAAAAAATACTCTAGCTAAAAACTCAGTGGGCATTTTATTCTAAATACAATAGTTTGTTTCAGTAGCTTAATTAAGCGACAAGCTGGTTTATTATCTAAATACACTTGGATTTTATAATAGCCTTTTTGGCACAGTTCATTCTTAACTATCATTTTAAATTTCTACATTTCACAGGTAAATCCCTAATTTTATTAGGGAGCTTGTTAAAAAGCATATACTGTTATCCTGGAAAGAATTACTTATTTTTTGGAGTACTCTGTCACAGACAAAATGTTTTGAATTTGCATTTGAATGCTTGTTTGTGTGTATAAAATTGTTCTAAATTATCAGGGCGACAGACGTCATTACCGACGTCGTGACGTTACTACGGTTCATTTGACGGCGTCTACCGCCGAAAACCGTCTGCTTTGCGTGCCTCTCCTGCAAGCGGAGAGGGCTTGGGCTCACGCCATGCAACTGCGGCAGGAAGCCAACACTGAACCAAGAAAGAAATTCCACCTTGTGTCGCGGTTGAAGAAGGCTTGCGCGCATGCTCAAACGCTTTTGCAGTTGTGTGAGGTAGGTTTCGTCCTTTGTAATATCTTCTGTATATTAAAAAAATGTGTTTTTTGTAGACATGTATTTTTATGAAGTAACACACGGTTCTTCGTTCGTATTTATATGCGCAGTGCGAGAATGCCGACCGAACACCTGTCAAAAGGGCGTTTTGACAGACCTGCAGGTACTGCGCAAGCGCATAAACGGTCGCGCTTCTAGACAAATCCTCGCTTATTATGGTGTTCTGAATGTGAATTACTTTTACTTATGCTCGCAAAGTTTTTAGACAGTAAAGGCACCCCTTTTCGGTGCTGTAGGAGTGAACATAAGTATTGGCTTTAACACGCAAGTGGCGTTGCAGCAAAGCGGCACGTGTGACGCGCGCACGCAGCTGGAGGCGGGCGCGTACGCGGCGTGGCTGGGCGGCGCGCTGCTGCTGGAGCTGCAGCAGTGGCGCGCCGCCGCCGACGCGCTGCAGCGCGCGCAGCTCGTGCTGGGCAAGCTGTGCGCCGCGCTGCCCGACGACGAGCGCGCCGTCTACAAGCAGAAGGTGAGTCGCGACAGCTAACCGCACTAACACTCTGGGCGGCGCGCTGCTGCTGGAGCTGCAGCAGTGGCGCGCCGCCGCCGACGCGCTGCAGCGCGCGCAGCTCGTGCTGGGCAAGCTGTGCGCCGCGCTGCCCGACGACGAGCGCGCCGTCTACAAGCAGAAGGTGAGTCGCGACAGCTAACCGCACTAACACTCTGGGCGGCGCGCTGCTGCTGGAGCTGCAGCAGTGGCGCGCCGCCGCCGACGCGCTGCAGCGCGCGCAGCTCGTGCTGGGCAAGCTGTGCGCCGCGCTGCCCGACGACGAGCGCGCCGTCTACAAGCAGAAGGTGAGTCGCGACAGCTAACCGCACTAACACTCTGGGCGGCGCGCTGCTGCTGGAGCTGCAGCAGTGGCGCGCCGCCGCCGACGCGCTGCAGCGCGCGCAGCTCGTGCTGGGCAAGCTGTGCGCCGCGCTGCCCGACGACGAGCGCGCCGTCTACAAGCAGAAGGTGAGTCGCGACAGCTAACCGCACTAACACTCTGGGCGGCGCGCTGCTGCTGGAGCTGCAGCAGTGGCGCGCCGCCGCCGACGCGCTGCAGCGCGCGCAGCTCGTGCTGGGCAAGCTGTGCGCCGCGCTGCCCGACGACGAGCGCGCCGTCTACAAGCAGAAGGTGAGTCGCGACAGCTAACCGCACTAACACTCTGGGCGGCGCGCTGCTGCTGGAGCTGCAGCAGTGGCGCGCCGCCGCCGACGCGCTGCAGCGCGCGCAGCTCGTGCTGGGCAAGCTGTGCGCCGCGCTGCCCGACGACGAGCGCGCCGTCTACAAGCAGAAGGTGAGTCGCGACAGCTAACCGCACTAACACTCTGGGCGGCGCGCTGCTGCTGGAGCTGCAGCAGTGGCGCGCCGCCGCCGACGCGCTGCAGCGCGCGCAGCTCGTGCTGGGCAAGCTGTGCGCCGCGCTGCCCGACGACGAGCGCGCCGTCTACAAGCAGAAGGTGAGTCGCGACAGCTAACCGCACTAACACTCTGGGCGGCGCGCTGCTGCTGGAGCTGCAGCAGTGGCGCGCCGCCGCCGACGCGCTGCAGCGCGCGCAGCTCGTGCTGGGCAAGCTGTGCGCCGCGCTGCCCGACGACGAGCGCGCCGTCTACAAGCAGAAGGTGAGTCGCGACAGCTAACCGCACTAACACTCTGGGCGGCGCGCTGCTGCTGGAGCTGCAGCAGTGGCGCGCCGCCGCCGACGCGCTGCAGCGCGCGCAGCTCGTGCTGGGCAAGCTGTGCGCCGCGCTGCCCGACGACGAGCGCGCCGTCTACAAGCAGAAGGTGAGTCGCGACAGCTAACCGCACTAACACTCTGGGCGGCGCGTCGCACTAACACCCTTTCTAAATCCGTGTTCAATGGAGGTAATTGCCTACTTGTTACCCCAAACACGTGTTTTATTTAAAGCAAGAACGTTATTCCGCAATCATGCAGAGCCCCCTTATTAGATTTTTACGAGAGCGAGCGACTGCCGTCTAACCTCCCACTCTAGGGATAAAAGCTAGCGCCAGAGCCTCAGTATGGCGGTTCCAAATTTCACCAGGTGGATAAAATTGTAATATACTACGTATTTACACTACTGTTAAAACCGTGTGAATATAATTATTGTACTTGTGTTGCTGATATAGGTGGAGGAGCTGAAGCCCAGTCTACGTTTTTGCGCGTACAACATCGGCGACGAGTCGGCGGCCGGCGACCTCGTCGCCATGCGAGGACAGGGGCTCATCGAGAACTTGGACTCGCTTATGGCTCAGGCTAAGTGAGTTACGTTTACTGTTAACGATTACCAGTAATTTGAGATGTACAATTTTTTGCGACATAATGTAACCCCTCCTCCAGACTATGCTCCTCGCATTGCTCATTTTGTTACCGGAAATAGTCTAGCAATGGATTGGAAATACTACACCACTGTTCTTACAAGGTTATATTCAATGTTATATATTGTTCTAGGGAGTCTCGTACTGGTGTGATGCATGAAGTGGAATGGCGCGGTCGACGCGTCACAGTGCGCCCTGAGAAAGTGCGACTTTTCCTCATCGCATTGCAAGACTTAGACAAATCGGTTACTAACGCTGAAACTGTACAAGCCAAGATAGATATCCTAGAAAACATTCTCATGGATTCTAAGGATGCCATCTCGGCTCTCAAGGACGAGATAAAAAGCGACCCGAAACTTAAAACTGCTTCCGAGACTCAAATGTCGAGCGTCAACTACTTACTGTCTTACTTGATGTATGTGCGCCTGATGCGCACCATCGAGAGGAACAACCTCCTGGTGCAGCAAGCCGAAGAAGCTCGCAAAAACAACATTCAGATCGATGGCAAGAAAGTACGCCCACATGACTTGACTCGATTGTACGAAATCATTCTGCAAAACTTCACTGAGCTGCAGCAACTCCCCGGTTTCGAAAACGACGCAGCTTACCAGCAAGAAATTGAGATACAGACAAAGGTGTACCGGGCGTTCCGTTGTTATTATATAGCCCAAGTGCTCACTACTCTGAGACGCTTCAGGGAGGCGCTGGCTATGCTCGAGAGATGCAGCAATTATACAGCAGAGTCGCTGGCCAGCAAGCTCACTGATAAGCAGTTGCTTGACAAGTTGCAAGTCTTGAAAAAGGACATTGAAAGCTGCAAGTTTGAGGTCCACGCAGACTCTGTGCTGGAAGACGATGACGAACAAGACGAGGATACAAAGTATACAAGCGGCAAGTATAAGGATAAGAAGCCTCTAGTGGACCGCTTGGATGAGTACCGTGAGGATACCCAGGTCCTCACTAAAAACCCTAACATTTACAAACTGCCGCCTTCGATGGACGCCATCCCTTGTAAGCCATTGTTCTTTGACTTGGCGTGCAACTTCGTGGAGTTCCCGAACTTAGATGACAAGACTGGCGCAGCTGACAATAAGAAGCAGGGCGCCGGCCTGACTGGACTCGTCAAAGGGTTCCTTGGTTGGGGTAAGAGTGATAAGTAAACACAAATTTCATGGTAATTTTATTATATTTGGGTTTTCTTTAAAAGTTTCAAATTATATACACATATGAAATAATGCAGCTGTTTATTTTAAATTTTAATGTGTTTGATTATACCCTGTAAGTGGCGCTGCAATCAGGTTATGATAGATAGCGCGCTGTGTAGAATGTTGTAGAATATTTAATTATTATTACAAAAGAGACTACACCTGTGTCTAATAACATGAAAATAAAAAATAATAACATACATTCTCATTATTGTTTATTTATTAAAGTAAACGTTAACGTGCTAGGAATAATAATATACCAAGGACATTAATAGACGAACACAAAATCTCGAATGTTTCCCGCTAATCAATGGTCATGACGTAACTGTCGGGATTATAGTCGTGGTCTATAACTCGGGTCTTGATAATTTGTTTGTAAATAAACGCAGACTTTCTCGGCGTGCGTGGACGACTGGGATCTTCAAAGTCCACCTCGTATAGCCCAAAACGTTCCCTGTGAAGATATAAAGTAGTACTTAAAACCAATATCTTCTATAACTAAGGGAGCTTGTAGAGCCATTTTGGACAATAAATATAGCTAAACCAATTGATAAGATAATTTTCTAGAATGAACTCTAACAAGTCTGTTGATTATTAAAAAAAATTATTTAATAACCATACAAGTATGAGAATTTTCGCGCTAAGTACACCGTGTCAAGACCGGACTGAGCCTCGCTAGTCATTCCAGCTAGACTGCGCTGTTTGTGTGTAATCTTGGCACGGCCGTGTATCGAAATCTCGACACAATATAGCGTGAATCATAGTTTAAGCAATGCAACTTACGAATATCCCGCCAACCATTCGAAATTGTCCATCAGACTCCAAGCGACATATCCTTTAACATTAACTCCTTCTTCTAAGGCGTCTAGTACTCCTTCTAAAGCTGCTCTGAAGTAGTTGACACGACCATCGTCTTCTATGCCTGTGGGTGTAGACCAGCCATTCTCCGTGATGTAGATCGGGACTTCACCCCCGTATCTATCATGTACGAGTTTTATTACAATATACAGGCTTCTTGGCATTTGCTATTAAAAGAGAAAAAAAATGGTTAATCACAAATATCATTAGTTGGAAGTGTTACTAATTGAGTCGATATTATTTGTGATTGACAGGACAGTTGTTTAACAATTATAATTCAAGAATACTGCCCCGAGACCCGACGGCATTTCCGCACATCCCGGGGAAAGCCCCATTTGTCCCCTGGACGTGCACCGTGGTTCCCACACCCAACATTCCTCAGCCACATCAAGTGGGGTGAGGAATATGTCTTAGGCAATCTTACACTCCGGCGGCATCTGAAGACCCGAAACGCTGAGTGGTTTGCGCTGTTTTATTCGGTTCGACTCATGTTTGTTTATGACTTGAAATCCCCTCGGATAAACACATCGTACATATCTGATAATACCTCATACATATTAAAAAAATCGTAGCTACTTACCGTCAACCAGGAGGAAGATGACCTAGGCCAATCATCGGGCACGTAAAATCCAACCCTGACATCGTCAGTTGATGAGGGAACAATGGTATACTCTCCATTATAAAAGTCGAAGGACAAATATCCGCCGCCATAATGGTTAATGCCAAAGAAATCACTAGTACCGCGGATATATTTCTTCTCTTCTTCGGTAAAGTCTGGGAATCGGGATCTACTGTAACCTTGTTCAGCACTCTTTATGGCTACACGCTCCAAAAGTTCCTTGGGAAAACCTCCTTCCTTTGAAAATATCGGATCCGTGTAAATCTGCCACTGGAATATTAATTTCCAAAATCTATTAAGTACTTAATCTAAAAGGGTATTAGCTGTTTTAATATAAAAATAGCATCACTGCTACAGCTGCTTTTAATTACATAATAATGTAATTAAAAGCAGCTAAACTTACCTCAGATTGTCTGTATAATTCGGCGGCTAATTTATCTTCATCGCTGTCACTAAAAGGTACAGTGGAGGCTATAGCGATTGTGTAACCACATACTCCACCTTGAGTAGGTTTGAAATCATTGTTATAGGCATGGTAAGCTCTAGCGTGGGCTAAGGCCATATTTTTAGCGCATAAGTATTCTCCAACACCAGTTGCGTTCAACCTCGGTGCTTTGGTGACAGAGCCATAGCCTTCGAAGCAAATATTCCACCCTTCATTAAACGTCGTCCAAGATTTTACTCTGTCACCAAAACTCTTATACGCAAGTCGTGCGAAGTCTTCGAACCACTCAGCGAAGAGAGGATTTAGTAAACCACCCATTTCTTGTAGCTTCTGGGGCAAATCCCAGTGGTATAGTGTTACCATTGGTTGAATATTGTATTTGAGCATTTCGTTTATGAGATTGTTATAGTATGTAATACCAGCTTCGCTAGCGTAGTTAGATGCACCGGTGGGTAAAAGCCTTGGCCAGGATAGCGAAAAGCGGTACGTGTCGATGCCGAGCTCTCGCATCATTTCTACGTCACGCTTGTATTGGTTATAGGAATCGGCCGCGATATCGCCATTGCTAACGTCTGCTATTACTTCTGGTGTATTGTGAGTCATGTGATCCCAAATGCTTTCACCTTTGTCTAAAAAGATATATTAATATCACATATAATAGGAGTAAGTAGAGAGTGCTTATGTGAAGAGAATAAATAAATACTGTAGTTCTAGAGTGATCTTGAATTTAAAAAAAAGAAGTTACCGTCTGCATTCCATCCTCCCTCAATCTGGTACGCCGAAGTGCCAGCACCGAAGATGAAGTCATCTGGGAATCTACGAGCCTGTTTTGATGTGGCGCCACAGACTAACGCCGCACAAGAGCTGCAATAGAATCTTTATTCATATAAAGCCAAAAGGATATTGCAGCATGCCAAAGCGTAGTTCTACACGGCATGGCAGGTTTTCCTTCCTTACCGATGCCAACCATGTACGCGAGTCCTAGGTAATTTTCCATATCAGGTCCACAAAGATCTGGGTATTAATTACTTTTATTATTAATTCTTATTGGACCGCAGTCCCAAAAATCGCAGTTAGAATGGGGTTTAAATAACCAACACACATTCCCAGCGAGAACAAAAACAATTTTATTCACTGAAGCTTTTAACATGGTTCCGGAGACTTTCGATACCGCCATGTACAAATCTGACAAATTGTACAACGCCATCTAGTGAATAACTCGGAACTAAATTATGTACACATTTGAATTCTTAACACTAAACATTCCGCCCACCATGGACAGCATGGCCATAACAATCAAAAGTTCTGAATTACACATGGTTCGACAAACTTACAATTAGATAACCGCCCACCATGAGCGTATTACACTATAGCCTGGAAGGCGTTATCAGAGCTCGTGGACTGTAATACACATTATTAAACCTTTCTTAACAAACAAATAAAATCTAAATAGTTATACAAACATGGCGTAAACACTTAAACCTAATTACATATTGCTTACCGGAAGTATAATAAGCTTCGAAACAGGTCTCCTTATTATGGAGTCCTTACAGCGCAATGAAACAACTCTCGTGACCTTATCCGAGCCAGTATGCTTTTCAACAATAAGACCATAAAGCCACCTTGCCGGAGGTAAATCATCTTCCATCACTAATACGACGTCCCCTACTTTAGGTTCTGGAGTTTGGTGCGACCATTTGTGACGATGATGAAATTGGATGAGATATTCACTAGACCACCGACGCCAAAAGTCCTGAAGCATGCGTTGTGTCAATTGCCACCTTTTTAATGTGCTAATATTAGAGCTCTCAAAGTTGGACTCGGGCACAAGCAATAGAGGTTCACCGACTAAAAAGTGACCTGGAGTCAACAGACACGGATCCTCAGGATTTGTGCTTATTGCAGATATTGGCCTGGAATTTAGGCAAGCCTCAATCTGTGCTAGAACTGTCGTCATCTCTTCAAATGTTAGCGTACTAGTGCCTATTACTCGCCTAAGATGGTGCTTCGTGGACTTCACTCCAGCCTCCCAAAGCCCTCCAAAGTTTGGAGAGTGAGGTGGAATGAAGTGCCATTCAGTTCCATTAGTTGTTAGCCAGTCAACAATTTCAGGTGCTACGCCCGACCTTTCATGGCGGAAAAGAGCTCTCAACTCTTTGTCAGCCCCAACGAAAGTAGTGCCATTATCACTCCACAGCTCTCTGCAATGGCCTCGTCGAGCTGTAAAACGCTTAAAGGCTGCCAAAAATGTTTGTGACGTCATGTCGCTTACAATTTCTAAATGTATGGCTCGAGTAGCCATGCATACAAAGAGGCAGATATATCCTTTGGTGGCGTGATAACCGCGACCCTTCGTTGGTCTGACGCTGATGGGACCTGCATAGTCCACACCACTGCGAAAGAAAGGTCGGTGAGCATTGACCCTGGCGGATGGCAACTGCCCCATCAATGGCGTAATCCCTCGGGCCGAAAATCGAATGCACGAAACACACTTGCGCACGTAACCCCTGACAGTGGTACTGATAGAAACTTTATATTAATTTTTTGAACTAAATTTACGGAATAAATACACTAGTGCTATATATTTTTGAATTCGCACCGCTGCCGGCTACACGGCGCGACCGGAAAATTGGAAAATTTCCACGAAAATTCATTGACTTCACCGCTTTGTGCAAATTTTGGACAATTTAGCACAGCATATTGCTTGACAATCGAAATTTTTGCACTGATCCCTGATGCGCTAGCTATACCAAGTTGTGTGCGACGACGTTCCGCGTCGTCTGATACCATACACGAGTACATCAGGTGGATCCTGTGCATCCCAGGACCGTATTTCGTCTGCGGAATAGGGATTTTCGTCGGTTTCCATCAGTTTATCGTATTTTATTCAATTTTTTACTACTGACTCATAGTACGAATCGCATACCATCAGGTGCGCGAGGACAATACCTGTCCTCCGACTACCCACACGGGCACATCGTCATCTGTATCGTGCATATCCAGGTCGATTCCTGAAAATTTTTATAACATTTTACAAAAACATTTACTTCTGTAATTTCACGTAGGTACAGGGGGGTTCTTGCACCTTGGGAGGTTCAAGGGAGACGGCATCCTCACCGCCGCACCATTTAAACACCTATACTCCGAGAGGATCCCGAGGGAGTGACTGACCCGTTCAGTGCCTACCCATTCAGACTTACCTCCTCGTTTTTGGTCATCCATCTTTACAAACCTGTGCATCTAGTGTTTGGAACGTGTCCACTGGGACGTCATCTGTCCGTAGGTACCGTTCCCGATTTTCTGGGTGGTACAGTTCGCCTGAAAATTAACTTTTTATCCAAATTTTTATTGTAAACAAACCGTTTTTCGGCGATATTTCCAAATTTTCACAGGAACGCCTACCTAACCGATTGCACCACCGTGTGGCTGCTGACGAGACCTTTCCGTAGGTACCTCTCGCGACTCGCTGGAGTCAGTACTTTTTTGGCAAGTTGCATTTTTAAGAAACACGCGCAAAAAATTTACTGCCTTAGGCACGTCGACTCGGTTGGGAGGAGTCCTACGCGGGGGCGCCTAAAACCGGTTTCGACCGGTCAGTTTCGAAATTTACTTTCTTTGTTTAGTGACGTACGAAGTAGTTCGTACAGTTTAACACATTAACTCTGTTGACACAGACCTAAATAACGAGTGTATATTGTGTACACTTAAGACACATTTAAAATAAGACCATTTTACAAAATTAAGAACTGAGCTAGACTTAATTGTCTATAACTTTATATTGTATTTATCTTTTAAATTTTTATATATTAGTGATCCAGGTTGGTGCTAGTTCGGCTTACCGACTGTTCGCCAACTGTTTGTCTGACCGTCGCGTGCAGCCACCTGCATACACACATAAACATACGTACACAGAACACACATACCCTAGGTAACATACAGAACACGCCTTACAGAACTCATACACACATCATACACACTATACAACACACAACACACACGTAGGTACACTGTTATCTTGGGGCACTACTCGCGTCGCATCATCGCCTCACCGTGCCGCTGCCTGTGCGTGACCTAGCCGTTGACTTGTCTACTTTTAGATATTACTTTCCGCTATTTTAATTTCTATAATATATTCACATTGACTTCAGTTTAGCCTTTTACTGGAATTTAGCTTTATACTGACATTTAATTAATATTATACAATTATTTTATTTTTACATTTTAATTCTTAAACGCGCATCTCCCCAAGTACAATGAGTACTTTTCGCTCGCCGTTCGAGAAAAAAGTAGCTCCTCAAACAGACCGCCAAAGAACCTTCACGGTCGAAAGCAGCCCAGAGATAGATGCGGGGGGGCGTGGGTCCGGGACTGTTCGCAGGAGTATCGAGAGGATCCAATCGAAGGTTGGATCCCTCTCTCAAAACATAAAGAAGGGGGTAGTACACCCGCCCCTATCACCTCCTAAATCCGAGCAGATGTCGGACCCACGCCTTTCCAAGGCGATTAAATGCTGCTACACTATTAAGGAGCAAATTCTCCTATCAAGAAACCTGAAAACCGATATTAAGGTTAAGATCGAAGGGGCCGTAGCAAAGCTCGAGGAGTGCCTAAAAGCGTTCGATAGCGGCGCTGATAGGCCTCAGGATCAGGCAAGGCAGGGTGCCGGGGCGGTGGGGTTACCGGCCCCCGTCGCCCCGGCCCATGCCCCGAGCGGGCACGGTATAGAAATAATTAGGAAGATAGAAGAGAATGAAAGATTGATTAGAGAGAATGGGAGAATGATGAAAGACTTAAGGGAAAGAATAGAAAGACAGGATGAAAGGGAGAAAGAGAGGGAAAGAAAGGAAGTGACGACGTATGCGGGTGTAGCGTCGGGTCGCTCGAGAGCACAGCTCCCCGAGCGGGCGTCGTTGCACTCCATAGCCATCACATCGAAAAATGAAAAGGAGACGAGTGAACACGTGATGGAGAGATTGCGAAAGGTTGCGAATGAAGATGAAGGATGGATACAAGTTGAGAAAGTAAAAAAGGCGAAGGATAGAAGAGTCATAGTGGGATATAAGACGGAGGATGAAAGAAAGAGGGCACAGCAACGGCTGACAGACAAGGAGTCGAACCTCGCCGTTGAGGAAATCAAAAACAGGGACCCTCTCCTCATACTTTACGGCGTCCTCAAAAGTCATAAAGACGACGACCTGTTAAAGGCCGTAAAGTCGCGGAACCATGATGTGTTCCGTGACTTGGCCCCAGAGCAGGTGAGGATGGCCGTATTGTACCGCAAGACGGCGAGGAACCCGCATACGTGCCACGTGGTGCTGAGGGTCTCCCCGGCGGTTTATAACCGGGCTCTGGACGTGGGGAGATTGCACATCGATCTCCAACCCGTAAGGGTGGCGGATCAATCGCCTCTAGTGCAATGCTCCCTGTGTCTAGGGTACGGTCACACACGGAGGTGCTGCGGCGACAACGTAGAAATATGTAGTCACTGTGGTGGGCTCCATTTGAAAGCAAACTGCCCGGACTACATTGCCGGCGTAGAGCCGGTGTGTGTTAACTGCCGAAGGGGGAAGCTGAGCGGCACGGGGCACAGTGTCTTCAGCGATCTGTGCCCAGTGAGAATGAAATGGGATACCATAGCGAGGACCACCACTCAGTACCACTGCTAATGTTGTCCCGGGGAACGTGACCCCCTACAGGGTGCTGCAGGTGAACCTCCAGAGGAGGAAGCTGGCAACCGACGACTTCATACTCGAAGCCTCGAGGCGAAAAGCCACAGTCGCTCTCGTACAAGAGCCCTACGTAGGCAACTCGGCGAAGATGAAGACATACCAGGGCGTCAGGGTCTTCCAGAACACTGGACAAGGAGGAGGGACTGTGAAGGCGGCTATTGCCGTCTTCGATCCGACTGTGGATGTCGTACAGTACCCGCAACTCACCACTAACAACATCGTAGTGGTGGGGATCCGGACCAGTGCCTGGATGATCACGCTGGTGTCCTTCTACTTCGAGCCGGAGCCAGTACCACTAGGGCCCTATTTAGAGCGGCTCAAAGAGGTGAGGAGAAGTCTAGGTTCCCGGCTTGCTGTCTTTGGGGGGGACTCCAATGCGCATAGCACCTGGTGGGGTCACAGGTTCGAAGACAGCAGAGGGGAGGAACTGAGGGGGGTACTCGCGGAAATGGACCTCCATGTCCTGAATAGCGGAGACATTCCAACTTTTGATACTGTGAGAGGTGGACAAAGGTACTGTAGCTATGTGGATGTTACGGCCTGCACCAACAACGCGATTGCCTGGATCGACGCTTGGAAGGTTGATACGAACCTCACGCCGAGCTCAGACCACAACGGCATATCGTTCAGCCTCAACCTGGCTAAAGCGAAAGGTACAAGCATCAGCCGTACCACGCGCGCCTACAATACAAGGAAGGCAAACTGGGATGCTTTCAAAGCCAATATGACTCGGCTGCTCTCGGATATAGTGATAGGCGACACAAGACACAACGACGAGCTTGATGTCTTGGCCGAAGCTTATACGAGAGCAGTTGAGGATGCGTGCAGGGAAAGCATCCCAGCTAAGAGGCCGGGGGGGCTGGTCGGTATGCCCTGGTGGTCGGAAAAACTCGCCAACCTGAGGAGAGTTATGATCACCTACAAGCGTCGAATCAGGAACGCTGCACCGATCCGAAGGGAGTGGGTGATAGCGCAGTACCACGAACGAAAGGAGATGTATGAAAGCGAAGTAAAAAAGGCACAGGTCGAGAGTTGGAAGGACTTTTGCGGAAAGCAGGACAGGGAGGGACTTTGGGAGGGCATATACCGTGTCATCGGGAGGGCCACATCAAGGGAGGAGGACACTCTCCTCACCGCCAATGGTTCTTACCTGGACGCCAGGGGTTCGGCCGAATTACTCGCCCGAACCTTTTACCCACAAGACCGGGAGGGGGAGGGCAACGGAGGGCACCAATTAATTAGAGAACAGGCCAGAAGGCTGGTTGAAAATATGGGCCATCATGACGATGACCCGCCCTTCACTGTAGGCGAACTCTACGATGCCCTCCGGAAGTTCAACCCCAAAAAAGCTCCGGGAGCGGACGGCTTCACCGCCGACATCTGCACCCACGCCATTGGGGCCGACCCCTTACTCTTCCTGAAGCTACTTAATCGGTGCCTCCACCACGGCTACTTTCCTAAGATATGGAAGGAAGCCGTGGTTGTGGCACTGAGGAAGCCGGGAAAGGACTCGTACGCCGTCCCCAAGTCGTACAGACCTATCGGTCTATTGCCCGTCTTGGGGAAGGTGTACGAGAGGATGCTGGTGGCTCGTCTTAATTTCTACATACTGCCGACAATTAGCCCCCGCCAGTATGGCTTTATGCCACAAAAAAGCACCGAAGACGCCCTGTATGACCTTATGGGTCACATAAGGGCTAAGCTCGATGAGAAGAGAATAGTCCTTATGGTGTCCCTGGACATAGAGGGCGCCTTCGATAGCGCATGGTGGCCGGCCATAAAGGTGCGACTGGCGGAGGAAAAATGTCCAGCGAACTTGAGACGAGTCATCAGTAGCTACCTTAGCGACAGGGAGGTAAGGGTTAGGTATGCGGGCGAGGAGTGCAGACGCTCTACGGAAAAAGGCTGCGTCCAGGGTTCTATTGGCGGACCCTTGTTGTGGAATCTCTTGCTGGATCCACTGCTACATTGTCTGGAAGGTAGGGCAGTTCACGCACAGGCATTCGCGGACGATGTGGTGCTGGTGTTCGATGGTGATAGTGCCTTGGAGATTGAGAGACAGGCCAATGCCTCTCTCGAGCATGTGCGGGAGTGGGGCATCGGAATGAAGCTGAAATTCGCACCGCACAAAACTTGTGCGATGGTAATCACGCGGAGGCTAAAGTACGATGTCCCTCGCCTCAGCATGGGCGGGATAGACATTGGACTGTCCAAGGAGATCAAAATCCTGGGGCTCACCATTGACCACAAGCTCACTTTTAACACACACGTCACTAACGTTTGCAGGAAGGCGATCGGCATCTACCACAAGTTGGCCCGGATGGCCCGGATCAGTTGGGGATTGCATCCCGAGGTGATCCGGACCATTTACAACGCCGCTGTGGAACCGACGGTGCTGTATGCCGCCAGTAGCTGGTGTCCCGCGGTGGACAGGCTTGGTGTACGGAAGCAGCTGAATGTGGTGCAGCGCGGATTCGCTCAGAAACTCTGCAAGGGCTACCGCACGATCTCCCTACACTCGGGGTTGATCCTGGCTGGGATGCTCCCTCTGGACCTCAGAGCTCGCGAGGTGGCCTCGTTGTACGAGGCCAAGAGAGGAGTACCCCAGTCATGGTTGAGAGACCGGGAGGTCGAGCGGATGGCCCCAGCTGTCGAGGCACCTCACCCCGCGGAGCATATGAACCTGGAGTTCGTAAGTCTGGTAGACGAGGAACATTTCCGACGCGTACAACAATGTACGCAAGTACAAATCTTTACGGATGGGAGCAAGATTTAGGGCCGTGTCGGCGCCGCGTTATCCATTTGGGATAACGGGGCCGAAACCAAGGCCCTCAAACTTGCTCTCTCCCCGTACTGCACCGTCTACCAAGCAGAGCTCCTGGCCATATGCAAAGCGGCCAGTGAGGCCCTCAAGCGAGGCGCGGCCACATTCGGCGTGTTTAGCGACAGCAGAGCCGCACTCATGACGGTCACCAACCGTCACGTCCTCCACCCACTGGCCATTGAGGCCAGGGCTTCCATCAAGCGGGGATTGACCCAGGGCAAGGAAATATCCTTGTTCTGGGTCAAGGCCCACGCAGGGTTGGAGGGCAACGAGCGAGCAGACCAGCTCGCCAAAGAGGCGGCTCTGCGGTCGAAAATCGCGCCGCATTACAGTCTGTGCCCCGTCTCGTTCGTGAAGCGGGGTCTGCGTCAGACCTCGCTTCGCGAATGGAACTAAAGGTACAGGCTGGGCCACACGGCTTCCGTCACCAAGCTTTTCTTCCCTTGCGCTCTGGAGGCATACAGGATCGTTCGGAAGATGGGGATCGCCGGCACCACGACCCAGCTCCTTACAGGGCACGGTGGGTTCTCCGAATACTTGAACCGCTTCAAGTGTAAGGGGGACCCATCGTGCGCCTGCGAGCCAGGCGTTGACGAGACGGTCGTCCACCTCCTCGTGGACTGTCCCATTCACTCGAGGGAGAGATTCAGCCTTGAGCAAAGAACAAAATTAACTGTAAGCATTACCAACTTGCCCAAATTTATGACCAAGGAGTACAGGGAATACTTCCTCGAGTACTGGGACAGGATAGTTCGGTTGGTGAACAAGCGGAATAGCACGTAAGTCTTATTACGCCGGTATTTGTTTACAAATACCGGGCAAAATAAGTAATCAATAGCAGAGAGACAAAAACAGCACACCTGGTCTAGATAGATATAAGAAGTGTAAAAATTAAGTAAAAAAGTATTAGAAGTAAATAATAGTCAACAAATAAAAACATGTAACATAACATCAAGAAACGAAATACAGAAAAACAACAAAGCCCTCAATCCCATAGTATGAAAGTGGTAGGGTGAAAGCGTGATGGAATAAGAGAGAGGAATAGAATGAAGAGAATAAAAATAAAAGCGGGAAAAAATTAATAGTACATTTTATTAAAATAAATGAAATATGCGCAAGTCCACAAAAAATCAAGAGACGAAAAGACTTCGAACTCGGGTCGAAGGTGCTAGTAAAAAAAAAAAAAAAAAAAAAACCCCTGACAGTACCCCTGGCATTGACTATCCAGTATTGACTACGCAAATAGTTCAATACTAGCTGTGATCGGATGCCCACCATGTAAAGTTCGTTCATGAGCATCTGCGATTAAAAGGGTTGTAAAGTGCGACATGTGAGGTATAATAATTGGGTGTTTCATGTCTTCATGCATATTAGCTCGGTGTAATCGACCGCCTACTCTTAAAATTTGATCACTATCGAGGTATGGATTAAGCGAGTAGAGCTTGCTCCTTTTATTAACCTCTCCCGTCTTCCTTAAACTAGTGAATTCTTCCTCAAAGTGATCCAATTGACATATCCTAATGCAAGTAAATAATGAGAGATTGATTTCTGTAAAGGATAAAAGAGTGTTAATAGGCTCTCTATTTTTTTGTGCTAACCCTAAAAATCGCCTGCAAATGGCTATTACTCTAACTAATCTTTTTAAAGATGAGAATTTCGCATTATAGTATTTTCCTTGCGCTCATTAATTACTGCATTTAACACTAAATGTTTACCTTTCCGTTCCTCTAAACTGGTCTCTATAATACCCTTATTGTATTTAATACTCTTATCCTTAAGCCAGCTGGGCCCGCTCTTCCAAAGCTCAAACCCGACAAAGTCCAACGAATTCATTCCTCGAGATGCACAATCAGCAGGGTTATCCTTAGACTGGACATGTGACCACTGATTACTTTCCATTATGGTAAGAATCTCAGATACCCTATTGCTGACAAAAGTATTCCATCGACTAGGATGGCTACTCAGCCAGGCTAAAACAACCGAGGAGTCAGTCCAGGCATGAATTTGTTCCTTGCCTATACCTAAGGTGCCCGAAACTTCTGATAGAAGTTTTGATAGCAGCACTGCGCCGCATAGCTCTAAGCGTGGTATAGATACCACCTTGACTGGAGCCACCTTAGTTTTGGATGCCACTAAACTGACATGAACAGTACCATTACAATCTACTGACCGCACGTACACCACAGCTGCATAGGCTGCATTGGATGCGTCAGAGAAACCTTGAAGGTCGATTGTATCACCTGGACTTGTATAAAACCATCGAGGAATGTGAAAGGCGCAAAGATTATGAAGAGTTCCTCTGTAACTAAGCCAATCTTTAAGTATGCTGTCTGGAAGGTCATCGTCCCATCCAATACCTGATAGCCAAACTCGTTGAATGAGAACTTTCGCCGTGATGACAACAGGAGCGATCCAACCGAGAGGATCAAATAAACGAGCGATATCCGAAATCAGCCTGCGCTTGGTTACGGGAAGGTTCATCTGAGGAAGATTCACGGTATATTTAAAGTCATCTGATTTTCTATCCCATGAAAGGCCCAAAATTTTTACAATATGGTCTACTTTAAATTCCAAATTTTCCCTGGACCCTACAGATTCCTTTGTTACCTTCTGCAAAAACTCCTCGCTGTTACTTGACCATTTCTGAAGCTGAAACCCACCGCGACCAAGTAACTCGTTCATTTCGGCATATATTTTTTCACTCTCATCGATCGAATCACAACCAGACAGCAAATCATCAACGAAGAAGTCGTTGAGAACGCAATTAGCTGCCAAAGGAAAATCCTTTCCATCGTCGTAGGCTAACTGCTGCAAGGTGCGTACAGCTAGGTATGGCGCCGAAGATGTACCAAAGGTAACACGCAGCAAGCGTAAGTGCTGGACTTCAGAGTCGGGATTGTCGCGCCACAAGATGCGTTGATAATTCACATCACTCTCTGATACCCTTACTTGGCGGTACATCTTGACAATATCAGCGACCAAACTTATGCGGTGGCAGCGCCATCGCATAATAATTTTTCGCAATTCCCCTTGCAAGGTAGGCCCAACCATCAAATCGTCATTCAACGAAACTCCGTTGTTTCCGGGACAGGAAGCATCAAAAACGACCCTAACCTTGGTGGTACTCTTATCATTTCGTACCACTGCGTGATGCGGCAGATAGACCGCATGAGTTCCCTTCTCAGCTTGAGGAACCACCTCTGCATGACCCAACTCAAGATACTCATTAATAGCAGCACTATACTGCGTTTTGAGTTCAGGGTCTTTCAAAAGTCTCCTTTCCAGTATGTGAAAGCGTTTGAGAGCTATTGCCTCCGATTCACCATACAAACACTTGTGATCGGTGGACTTAAAGGGCAACTTGACAATATATCGCCCGGTTGCATCTCTCTGGGTTGTTGCGGAGTAAAAATCTTCACAGCTTTGTTCCTCAGTGGTCAACATGACCTTAGGAGTCAAAAACTAATCAGATTCGAGCTCCCAAAATTTGCGCAATAGCTCGTTGGAATCTGTGCCTGCAATAGCATGGCAGCATACTGGACTCGACTTCCTTGGATTACTCTGGATTTCTCCCGACAGAATCCAACCAAGTTTGGTTTTTTGTGCGACGGGTGTTCTCGGCGGACCCTTAACCAAACCCTCCAATAAGACTTCGCCGACCACACGACTACTCAAGAGTAAGTCAATCTTACCTGGAGTGTCAAAAGTTGGATCGGCTAACTCGAAGGATGAAAATGTTGACAATACCTGAACGACCTTCCGTTCAGGCAGTTGCGACGTAAGTTTGCTTAAAACATACGCATCGACATTCAAAACAAAACTGGGATCTAGGCGTGATTGCAACTGGAATTTAACTATCCACCTAGAGGGTATGCTGGAACCCTCATCATCGCCTAGCCGCAATATGTCGGTGCGTGCAGGTGTTTTCCTAAGGCCAAGCATCTGCACTGCGGCCTCTGTAATAAAAGAGACCTGCGAACCCTGATCCATCAGAGCTCGTAACACAACAGCAGTACCTGTTCTTGACCTCACATTGACCAAAGCAGTAGCTAACAGACCTTGGCTGGTGACATCTGTGAATAAACAAAACCTTTTGGTACACTCGCTTTGAGTAGAAGTAGTTGCAGCTGCAACCACTACAGAACGGTCTGCTGAATTATTAGATCCAGTGGATTCTGCTATTGGTTTGGGATGAAGTAGTGTGTGATGCTTTTTCTTGCATATTTGGCATTTGGTGGATTGGCGACAATGATAGACGTTGTGATTTGGACCTAAACAATTGAAACACAATTTACTGGCTCGGACAAATTCACGACGTTCGTCTGTGTCCTTTTTTGCGAATTGCTTACAATGACACAATGTATGCTCCTCTGAACATAAAATACAAGTTTTTGAAGCGACATGGAATGATTTGGCAGAGTTGTTTCGGTTATTAGTACTTGTTACATTTTGTTTATTTAATGGCTCGTCTATGTTCTCTAAAGAACGAAATCTGGATTCTAGGAACTTCTTAAATTCTACAAAAGTTGGTAACTTGTCCGACGTACTGATTTCCCTTTCCCACAGTTTCCGTGATTCGACATCGAGTTTTGAACGCACTAAAAATATTACAATGACATCCCAAGAATCTACATTAATACCTAGCACACGCAAGGCTCTTAAGCAGTCGACAGTTGTATCTAAAATGCCTTTTACGGACGCTGATGACTCCTTTATCACTGGTTGATTAACAAGACGTTTTAAGATGCAGTTCGCTAAATGTTTTTTATTATCGTAGCGCTCCATCAACACAGACCAGCTTTCCTTATAATTGGATGCAGTTATAGGGGTATGTCTCAACAGTTGTGCTGCTTCGCCAGAAAGATGAGCCTTTAGATAATGTAGCTTCTGAACATCATCGATCTGGTCGTTTTTATCAATTAAAGACAAAAATAAATCACGAAAGGAATTCCATTCACTATATTGTCCAGAAAATTTGGGAAGATCAATTGTGGGTAATTTAACATTAAAATTGTTAACTTCTACATGTTTATTAGTGGTAGGTTTAGGTTTAAGTTCTTTTAATTCCGATTTGTATATAGTGTAAATATCTTCTGTTTTCTCAAAAATGTCTTTTGTAAAATATGATGTACTTTTCCTTTCTTCATCAGTTGCAATTTCAATAATACTACGATGTGTTCGCACAAATTCTGTCCATTGACTTTCCAACGTTTCTAATTTCGTTTCAATGTACGATTGAGTTAGTCTGTCTTTAGGAGACTTCTTAAAATTAGTTCGACCTTTCTCAATAATACACTTTGTATCTAATTGCAACCTTGATAAAGATTCCATATTTACTACGACAATCTAACTACAATACACTAATACAACTTAAGTTCTAGTATACTAAAGAGAACTACAAAAATAGACTACAAGCTTTACATAAAATTTATTCTAAGTCGAAGAATTCAAGTCTTAATTTTACACTCACATACTCTAAGTCTACGACTACAGAATTCTAAGTTGAAGATCACAGCCAAGAATTTTACAAGTGTTTGGGAAAAAATACAAATCTAGGCAAAATCGGGCATAGGTTCCCCGTAGTTACACTTTTTACAAAACTATTCTAAGTCTACTTTAACTAACTACTGAATTATTCTAAGTCGCTAATTAATTCACTATAATTTTTCTAAGTTCTAAACACTGATAAATTTACTAAGTTCAAACTATGTTCGCAAACCACAACTTTCACAAAGGCGTAAACAGTTCCAATTGTACTCACGGTTTCTTTCTGCCAAACCTCACTTGTGTCACGTCACAATGTCGTCACTTCGTCGATGTCTTGACGTTAACTTCTAGTGGCGCCCTCTAGTGTCTCAAGGAAAGACTTGCATATACTGCGTCTTTTGTCTTCCAGGTGGCTCTGTATGCAATTCCTTTACCGCAATTGATAGCGGTAGGAACCAACTCTTGGATTCGAAAGCACCGCTGCGCCCTCTGTCGGCTCACTGCTAACGGTCTCGTACTTCCACACGAATGCCAACACGCACACACTCCAATGGTGTATTAGCGATCCACTAATACAACCACACGCCAATACTTAAGTACTTTAAATCGTAAAGTACCTAAGTTGCCGAATGACCCGGTTCGTTAGGACCAAATGGACCGCAGTCCCAAAAATCGCAGTTAGAATGGGGTTTAAATAACCAACACACATTCCCAGCGAGAACAAAAACAATTTTATTCACTGAAGCTTTTAACATGGTTCCGGAGACTTTCGATACCGCCATGTACAAATCTGACAAATTGTACAACGCCATCTAGTGAATAACTCGGAACTAAATTATTTACACATTTGAATTCTTAACACTAAACACTTATTAAAATATCTCTCTCTCATAGTCATAACCAACAGCACACTGATAGCAGAGTGCCAAACTGCCTTGAACAGGCTATCTACCTTTAATGTAGTAACGCTGCAGTGGATAAAGGGGCATAGCGGGTCCTACGGCAATATGCCGTAGACGAGCTCGCAAGGAGAGGCTCTGGTATGACCGTCACTGGACCGCTACCATAAACCATAATATACCAAAGATGGATACAAACCACCGACTGCAGGCAGTCAAAAGTGGCTATGCCATCGGTAAACAAACGTCTCCTAAAACTAGACATAACAAGTTTAAGAATAATAATGAGGCAATAACGGGCCATTGCCCCTTCCACAAGCACCTAAACACCATCGGTGTTACGGACAGTTCCCTTTGCAGGGGGTGTTTTGTTGCTGAGGAAATAGCCGCCCACGTGGTTCTGGAATGCGAGGCAGTAGCCCATCAACGATCACAAATCCTCGGTACAGTGAGGTCGCTTCGCGAAGCCTGTGAAGCCCCCAGTAAGCTTTTGCGTTTCTGGGCGGAGCTAGGCTGGCGACTCTAGCCATTACTCTACACGCACAATGGCCCAATAAGGAGGCTAAGTGCGGACAAAGGAGTCCTTCCAGTTCCAGGAATGGAATGGAAAGATTCCATTCTATTCCAATAAGTATCTTTCTAAAAACCCTATCACATTGTGTTTGTCAAATGAATTTGTGAAACGTGATTAAGATAAGATAATCAACCGGAATCAATTTATATCTAACTATACGCTGTGGATGGCCCAGGGTCAACCGGGGTGGAGGGAATTGCTCTATTGAGTCACCTTACACCCCGGCAATCGAGCACGGCGTGCGGTGTTAGTCGGTTGGAGCCCGACATAAGGGTGCGGCGCGGCGGGGATTTCCGGATGAAAAAGGTACCTACTTAGACCTTTCTTCTGTTATAACAGAAGTACAATTTCATTACATTGATTTTTTTCATTGGCACCGTTATGCTAATTAAGAGCTGAACGTTAACTATCTCATTAAGAACAGTGGCACTCCGGGAGTGCCGACAGAAATGAAAACACTCTATTTAAAAAGTATTTACTTCACAAAAAGGTGCTCAACGTGCTTAAAGTTTTCACAATTTGTCAAATAGGTACTACTGGCCGAAAAGAATTTCAAAAAACTAATTTACTTGTGAATCGTGTCGTAGTATTATATTCTCTTTGAATCGTGTCGTCGAGAGACGATAGGACGCGCCTTAAGGTGTCTTCACTTAAAAACTTACCACAATAATATGAGAGAGATCTTCATTATCAGAGAGAATTGATATTCATAACAACAGATACACACTAAAAGGATCGACAGACTGTAAATACTTATAAGGGCTAAGTATAATCATCTCGTGCTATCAGATAAGAGACTTAACCACACGTAGTGACTTGTATCAGATAAGTATCTGCTCTCTTCACTTAATGTCAGTTATGGACGTTATCCATCATGGACATGGATAAGGAGATTTTCTAATATCGCGCTTTTGACCCTGAGCTGTAAAACACATACAACATAATAATGTTTTTACAACAATAGTGCCGCGATAGTATATTCGGTTTTTATAAATTTGTTTCTGAAGTTTTGTTTTCCTAACGGCCTCCAAAATGTTTGGCAAAATAGTGGTTACAGACAGCATATTAAATACTTCCACATTTTTACAAAAAAGAGAATGCCGCAAAATGTGGTTAAGAAACTTTTCTGGCCTGAAAATTTTCTATTATTCTGACGATCTTCCTTTGCGTTGGATTATCCACGATTATATGAGGTGAACAGACATTTATAAATAAAAACAGTTTTCAAAAATTACAATCTTTTAATAATTATCATCTACTTCCACAGTCATGTAATTAATGTTCATATTTTTATCAATCATTTAGAAAAGAATCCGATCTATACATTGTGTAGGCACTGTATACTTTATATAGGCCAGTTTAACCTAATAATGATATTCCTTAAAGTACCAGTGCCAGTTTATATTATTTTGGCGAAAAAAAAAGAAAGACAATCACGACATCAGCCTGTGATTAAATTATTAGAAGAAATAGATGAAATGTTACCATCTAAAGTTTGAGACTGTAACAAAAACAAGGACTTGTCTTTAGTACAAATATTTTTACAGAATAGAAGAAAAAGTTGCCGTTTGTAGTATAAAAATATAATAAACTTTGAAACAATATATTTTACACCATTTAACATTTACATTTATAAAAATCACATGTCCGTGTAATAATTGCGTTACTGTGGATTTAACATTTATGATCACACACAACAATGCACAGTCAAAGGAAACGAGGCTAGCGTTTACGAAATTATGTCATATACCTACGTAACATCGAGGTGCGAACACGTTCACACCAATAAACATTTTACGATACACACGTAACTACCATATATGAGACAACTATTTATATACAAACGGGCGGACAGTTCGTCGTTCGAGACGCGGCCCGACGACACTGTAATAAATTATAATACGGTCAGATCGAACTCGCCATAGATACTTCTACGGGGGTTCTGTAAAAATTGACGCAGCGCTAGCCAGCCGAGAGCGGCGACGGCGCACCCCGTACACCGCACACCTCTGAGCACAAAAGTCCTGCGCGGCGAGTTAGTGGCGAGTGAGCTAGCGCGGCGCGGCCAGCGGCGGCCAGTGCGCGCGCTCGTGCGGCGCGCGGTCGGGCGGCGCCAGCAGCTGGCCGCACGCGGCGCACGCGCCCAGCTCGGCGGCGCGGCCCACGGCCAGCTCCTGCTGCTTGGCGATGTCGGGCAGCAGCGCCACCAGCTCGGGGAACACCTCGTCGAAGGCGGCGCCCAGCGCGGCGCGGCAGTGCTCGCGGAACTGCTCGGCGCCGATGGAGCCGTCGCGGAAGGCGCGCGACGCCACCTTGAACTCGTCGACGGCGGGCGCGGCGCCGAGCGCGGCCGTGAACTTCTTGACGAGCGCGCGGTTGCGCTGCTCGAAGTCGGGCGGCGGGATGTACGCGTGCGGCGGCGCCGGGAACGTCTGCCCCGCCGAGTTCGTGAACGTCATCCCGTCGCACGCCGGCCGAGGCTTGAAGCCGGGCGGCGGCGGCACGCCCCCGTTCGGGATTTTCTTCGTCGGCAAACAGTTCTCCGTTCTGGCGCTGAGCGGCGGGTAGTCCTTGGCGGCGAGGCTGAAGTCCCCGGTGCCGCCGTTCTTGTTCTTGTCCGCGCTCGCGGGGCTGGAACTCTCCACGGTTTTAATTTTCTTGCCGCTCTCGACGCTCGGCGCGCTATTGACGGCCGCGTACGATTCTTTCAATAGCCACTTGTCGTTCGTTCCGTTGACGTGAAACATTTCGTCGAAGTTTTCCTTTTTGCTGTTTTGTTTCTTTTTCTCTTTTTTGCTCGGTTTTGTGTTTTCCGGTGGCGACGCTTGAGTTTGTTGCGGTTGTTTTTTATTAGATTTCGATTTCGCGAGGTTGACAGGTAGCGTCGGAAAGTCGGCGACCGGGTTGAAGGAGGGTTCTCTCGGCTTCGACGGTGGCACGGTTTTAGCCGGTTTCTGTTTGTCCTTGGACTTAACGGTGATCCACTGGGGCGGGGCGACGGGCGCCGAAGTCGACGATAGCGCTGGGAACGCCTCGGAATTCATTGGAGCTTTTTTCGACTGAGAACTGGGCTGGTGACTCTTTAGAGCTTGCATCTCTTGACTATTGATTAGAGTGACCTGTAAAATAACGACACTTAGTCTTCGTATCTTGATCGCTTTATCTGTTCATATTAAAATGTGTGAATAATTAATTGACACAAACAAGAAACGCAAGTACCTTAGGTGCCTGTACGGTGCCGGCGCCGATGCTCGGATGGTCGTCCCGGGGCACCGACAGCGAAGGGTAGTCGTCATCGTCAATGGGCGGCGGTTTCCTCTGCTGCGGCGGGATGGTGATGCCGCGGTTGCCACTCGTCTGCGTGAGGCGGAAGTTGCTCGCCGAGGCGGGCTGGCTGTGCAGCTGGATGGACACGCTGGGTTTAGCTGTTACAAACAGTTATAATATAGTTGCCAGAACAAGTCTGTTTTATAATTGACATGCCACTCTTCAGGTTTTCCTATTTTTTTTTAAAGAATTAGCAATCGAAATTAGAAAGAAAAAAAGAAAGAAAGAAAAAACATTTATTTACGAACACACAACGTACAATTTTTTACATAATACACAAATTACTAATATTCCCTCTAACCCCTCCAGCTAAGCTAAATTAAGTTGACGTCGGTAGTGCAATAGCCAGTATTCGAACCCGGAACCTTTCGATCGGAAGGCTGACTAAGATGCCAACGCTTCAAATTCCTTCAATTTCCTTTGCGTTATATTACACATTTTAAGTATTTACCCGAATGCGCCAGCGAAGGTAATGTGTTACGCACAAGCACACAAGCCTAACAGCTGAACGGATTTCGGTGAATGGGGTCTCAATAGAAATACGTTATTTCCCGAGTGTCAAAATAAATGAAAAGCAAAGAAAAACTTTGGTGTGGATTTTTGGTACTAAAATGCGTGTTGTCAAATACATTTTTTTATTCAAATTTATCGAGTAGGGCAGTAGGGTAGGTAGGTATCAAAATGAAGGGAATAAGAAGGAGTATACAATTTTTTTTTGAACATTACATAAACATAACATAAACTCACGCCTATTATCCCCGAAGGGGCAGGCAGAGGTGCTAGCACCCACATTTCGCAAGTTTATGTTTAGGTCCCAATGTAATAGGTGGCGAGCCTATTGCCATTAACCGGGCACTTGTAAACCTGCTATAAATACACACATAACTTCGAAAAGCATCGAAAAGTCATTGGTGTGTGGCATGGTAAAACCTGGGATGGAACACGAGACCTCGTCTCAGCAGTCCATTACCCATACCACTAGGCGTAATAAAGTATGAGTGTGTAGTTGAAAAGTTGGTATCGTATAGACAACGGATGCCAGCTGCCAGATAGCGGAACGGAACATGGCAGAGGTCGGGCGTACGTACAGTTGCGCACGACGGCGGCGGCGGCGGCGGCGGCAGAGGGCGCGGCGGGGCGCGGCGCCGGCCCGCCGCCCAGCGTCGGGAAGTTCTTGTCGGTGCGCGCCAGCCCGTCCGTGCCTGCGGCAGAAGGCACAACTACTGTCACCACCACAATGCACAGCACAAGCTCCTCAGGTTCTTTTGGCGCCAACACGAAAAGGGCCGCAATTTTCCGAAATTGGTGTGATTTCGATTTCTTATGGATAAAAATGGTGGATTTTTAGACATAACGTCTCACAACGCACAAAAGTATAGGAAAGTGGTATATTACAGTGAATTGTGAAATTTTCGTGTTGGTTCCAAATCTCCCTGGGGAGCTTCTAGTAAACTTTACTACGCAATCATCTCATTTATACCGCAACTTGTAAAACTTGACATTGGCGTCTCGCCATTAATAATTTTATAGGCATTTACTTGACATTGGCAAAATTGCGGCTATTCGCTGCAGAAGCCATTAATAAATTTATTATGATTGGGATAATGGGTGACCGCTATCATACTTTTCAAATCGATTAAGATATAAAAAAAGTTTAATCAGTTCAGGAAGGATTCGAACCCGCGATATTTCCTTTACAAGGAGAACGCTCTGACTACTGAGCCACAGAACCTTCGCCCGAAACCATCTAAATTCTTCTATACATATATCCGTCTCACGGCGACGGTCATACTTGTTTCGATCGTATAAATAGCAGTCGGGGGTTTTTTTTTAAAATAATATCTTTCATGACGCAATCAGTCATAATATGAAAGAGTCATTGCAGCCGCTCAGTAGTCTTCGAGGGTGTCCGCCAGTGGAGAGACCTCCAGACGGTAGGTCGCGGACCGTGCGCGTACCGTACCTTTGTAGACGCGGTGGTGCGCGGCGAGCAGCGGGCCGGCGGGCGCGGGCGCGGCCGACAGCGCGGGGAAGTGCGCGGCGCTGCGGGTGTCGATGTCGGCGGGCGCGGGCGGCGCGGCCGCGGGGGGCGGGGACGGCGCGCGCTCCCCGCGCTCCCTGCGGGAGTACAGTGTACTGTGTAGGTATATCTGTTTTGATTATATTATTTAAGTTGTGTACTATTTAAGTAAACACCATTGTTTAACATGGAGCATTAAAGAGTTAACTTCTATACGAGTGTTTCCTTTGATCTCACCGACGTCCCGACCTCACATGGCGACCCTGCCATTTGAGCCGGTGCACCGGCATGCGGTTATATTATTACGAGTATGAGAATTGTGAGAAACGGAAAGTGATAACATGTGTCGCTCAAAATATTGAAAAGGAAGACGTTTTTATAACCCAGAACACTTCTGGTGGTAGCAATGCAGCCCGAGCTACCCAGGATTAACACACACAGGATTAACAGTTTTCATATAAAACCAACGACTTCTATGTATACGGCCTCGAACTCAACGGTGAGCGGCTCAAGCGCAAGCAGTAACACAAACCAATTAGATTGAAAGAGAGTGCCCGCCGCTCACCTTTCTTTCGCTCTCATTGGTTTGCCTTACTAATGGCGCTGCCGAGACGATCGTCGCTTAGTTCGCGGCCACGGCCTATCCATCCAACATTATAAAGTAGTTCTAACCCAAGTAACCCGCATGAGTAGGCCAGAGCTCACTGGAGAGTTTTTGTACTGTCAGTGGGAAGACCAAAGGCTTGTCCTGATTTTGTGTTCTGCACTGTAGGTACATAAAATCTCTGTTCATACAGGGTCGGCAGCACGGATGTGACGTCACTGGTGTTACACACATTCATAAGTCACGGTAACCACTTTCCATCAGGTGGGCCGTGTACTTGTCTGCTAACCTAAGATGTATAAAAAAAATCAGCACTGTCATTATCACAAAACGTTTTGCGTAAATCTTCTTTTGAGTCATGAGTGATGTAGTGTCACCTGTAAGTTTCATAAAAAACACCGCTGCCCAACGTAAAAAACATTTGTGAGCTGTAATGTTGTTGGACATTTATGCAAAGTTGTGTCACGATCGTGTTTATAAGTTGAACAAATTCTCGTTTTTGAAGTCGAACTGTAGCAAAAGTGACGTAAGCTACCTGGGCGCCCTCTGCGTGACGACAGGGTGCGGCGTGATGTTAAACTGCAGCTCGAGCGTCCGCGCCTGCCGCGCCGCGCCGCGCGGCATGTTGCGTCCGTGAACGGTCGCCTTGTGCGCTGCAATCACACTACATGTTTATGCCGCAACATTACGCGCATAGAAATATCGACAGACCATCTAATACGGGTGGAGGGACCCTAGCTTAGATGGGGGATCTGAAAATTGTAGTTAAGTTAGACTGGATGCCAACTGCGTCATCAGATCAGAGGATATTCTAAAGTCGACTTTTTTATAAAAATGTGGTTAAGACCTTAGAATCTAAGTGTAAGGCAGTCGAGTGTTTCAATATAAGATGTGGTTAGATGCAAATTTCAACAAACCAGGGTCTTCTTAGTGTCTTCAGTCGCCGTAGTAGCAGTGTGGTTGAACCTTCAGACTGTATTGAGGCTTAATATTTCGTATTGTTAGCTACAATACTACCAAATCCTGTTGTCCATCCGTTTATAAATGCGTTTGACGAGTTCGATACAGCGCAGATTTTTGCTAAACGGCTTGACTGGCCCCTTGTCTGCATATTTTTGAGGATCATTATTGAGTTTTGTCTGGAGTGGTGCAATGCCACTACCACCTGGCCATCAGTTAGTCAACCAGAAGTGGAAGTTCTTTGCAAAAACAGATAGACATTTAATTAGACTAATGTTCATATATTATGTCATTTCTGTAATGTTTTCGGTTGATCACATTTTTCTATAACTTGTGGTAGACTTTCCCAATTACCGACAATGGGCTGAAATTTGAGTAAACGAGGCGAGGTGTACGAGGCAAAATTCAACCTTCTTCTGAAAACATATACTAACCTTTCAGATCAATTTCGCTTCTAAACACAGCTGTCAAGTGTTGTCCAGCGCATTCTCCTTCCTCACACAGGTAGTGGTCCGTCCTGAAGTGGTGCGCGAGCGCGGTGTGTGATGCATAGTACAGGTTTCGTCCGTCAGCATCACACAGATGACAGTACAAGTGTTCTTTGCGCAGATGTCGGTACAGCTCGTCAGCGTCCATAAAACGCTCCTCGCAGAACTCGCATAGTGGATGTCCTCTGTAGGTCACAAAAATAAAATGTTAAGTTTTGTTCAATTACATACATACGCTCACGCTTATTTTCCTCGGGGGTAAGCAGAGAAAACAGCCCGCCATTTGACTCTATCCTTAGATAAGTATCGTGAAGTTCACGAGGTTCCTCTTCTGCCATTAATCCTTTCATGCAAGCCCGCCAATTTCGAGCACTTCTGACCTTCTTTTGTTCGATTACTATACGCTTTAGGACTATAGTTTACAAGTACAATTTTGCTGTAGCATTCTCATTTGTTATGTTAACAATATACGCATTATTATGTAGATTACGATTTCATGCCACTAAAAATTTAAATTCAAAATGTTACTGTTGTCGATGTAACAGGCAGATAAGTAACTGCTTATTATGTAAATTTTATTAAAATATATAGATTTTCCGATTTAAATCTATAGGAAAAGTTGGTTTAGAAATTGCTTTAACGTTTCAAAAAACAGTGCTATCTCTATTACTCAACGTCATCATCTCAGTATTAGTCCCATTGTATCCAAAGCTTGTAATTTGGAGCCTAGTGTCCCGTCTACTACTCATTCACATAATTCTGCTTATATTGGCTTTTTCGGGAGCGACTGCCATTTGACCACCCTAAGTCGATAGAAAAGCTAACGCCAGTGCCTCATACGTTAATTAGCAGTATAGGTATTTAAACTATCATGGTCATGCTTGCAACAGCGCCGAAATATCGGAAACTCAAAACAATACATCATGGTAAATATCCCGATTATTTTGATACTGACGTTAATTAGCAGGTTTACCAGCTAGCAGATGAGGTTGGCCTAGAGCCCCCATAGGTCTTGGTGGGTCCAATACATAGAGGTAACTTTTATAATAAGTACAATAACCAATAGTATCGTTTCTATAAAATCTATGACGTATAAAAATTCCACTGCTCATAATAATTAAAATGTTCCTTTTTTAAACTGGCATAGTTCTGTTGAAGATATCAGTCAACACCTTGTTAGACATTCTGCAACCTTGCAGGACATTTTTTGTTAGCTCGGTCGCCCAGGTACTTTTTATACGAATAAATTTTGCTTTTGTGTGTGTTTCATGCATACGATAGGTATACGAATACGATATAAAGAAACGATTATATTATGGGATTTTTTTGCCAGCAAAGTTTGTATTTTGTTATCAAATGTTCGAGTTCAAAATTAAGTCCAATAGTATCGGAAGTGGTGGTCCGTATTTTTTGGACTGTACCTCAGCTTTCTACCATTTAGCGGCGTGTAAAAAAAACAATAGTGTAAATCTGTCGCCAAAAATGGTAAATCTGTCGCCAATAATGATAAATATGTCGCCAAAAATGGTAAATCTGTCGCAAAAAATGGTAAACCTGCCTCCAAATATATCGACTATTGGCTGCAGAAAATGAGACCGTGCGCATACGTATAGATAAAGGTTAGAAGAGATAGGGAGAGATCTCGTAGTGACTTCCGCCAATCTCTTCGTGTTAGATTACTTTTGTGATAATGCACAAAGAAATAAGAGCCCCGTCGGCGTCGCTCTAGACTACATTTTGGACGCAGATTACTATTTCCCTGACAAACCCAATTATTTTGGTGACAGATAAATCATATCTTTATTTTATTGGAATAACTGGGAAATGTATGTGTACAGGAAAAAGTTTAATAAGCATTGTGTCACATATCAGACAATTATCAAGTATTGAATAATATTTGCCATGCTTAGATAACAAGTAATCTATATGGTTAATAACGATTTTATCTCGTAATATTTAGATAACAATATGTGTATACTTTAGTGTAACAAAAAAAGCAATATTTGAATGTTGATACATAGGTAAATTAGCATAGGCTAATTTTAATACTTTTGGTAAAAAGTATGAAATATATTTTTGTCTAATACTAGGGTAAGTATCAAACATATATCCTTTCATTCTCACAAACTTTCATTCATAATATTAGAAGGGGGATTTGTAGAAATATTTTTAAGGACCATGTTCAAACTACACTATTCTTACTACTCATACAAGTTCCAGTTCAGGGTATGTGTTGCAGTCAAGATCTGGTAGGCCTACATCCCCAGTTGAGAATAGGAGACGAAATTCTTAGCTACTCATGAATTCACCGTGCGGGTACCGGGACCATCGTGTGGTCTGCCACACGATGGTCCCGAAACCCGAAAAATCTTGCTAAAAGTACCTGCGTACCTACCTAATCCTTCAAATAACTTAAAAAATATCTTTAGTTAACATTTAAGCATATTATTGTTTATCAGTTAAGTTTTAGCAGAAGTATCCTGCTCTCACTTAATATCATAATGAAGGGGTACAATAATAAATTATGGAGTTCTAAAATCTCTACAGGTCATTAGACTCATAGAGATAAAATTATGAGTTCATACTAATTACATAAACCATCTTGTAGGCAAGGTTAATGCTTTCACTAGTCATTAACAAATGTGTTCATTTGTATCAAAATAGGTTAGAACAATTATATTATTGAATGTGCTATGAATTTTACAACTAGTGATAGATAGGTACCAACAGATTGAAATATATATATTTGTAGCTTCTTGCACAAATATTTATGATTCATAATAAAAATATCATCCATAAATGTATTTTGTGGTGTGCATGTATGAATGTCTAAGAGGATGTTTACATGAGTTGTTGTGGTATGACATCACCTGTGTGATGTGTCGTCGAGATCGCCTTTCCGTCGATGGTGTGCGAGCTCTTGACGTGTATAACATTTGCGCTCGTTAGTGAAGATCTAAAAATGATAAAACATATATTGTATTTCAAATATTTTTTTGGATAACTGCAGATGTGGTGTGTACAGTTATGCAAAATCGTTATACACAGGTAGTTCATAACATAACATAAACTCACGCCTATATCCCCGAAGGGGTAGGCAGATGTGCTAGCACCCACATTTCGCCAGTTTATGTTTAGGTCCCAATGTAATAGGTGGCGAGCCTATTGTCATTATCCGGGCTTTTATAAACCTGCGATAAATACACACATAACTTCGAAAAATATCTAAAGTCATTGGTGTGTGCCATGGTACCAAACCTGGGATTGAACCAGTGTCAGCAGACCATTACCAATACCACTAAGCTACCGCGGTTCACCATCCGGTAGTTCATCCTCACACATTAAAACCAGATTGGATGCATATTGTGGTTTGAAGTGAACTTTGTTGTGTGACTCTCATGCAACTAAATGTTTGGATGCTCAAAATACTAAATTCTTAGCTTTGATTCATTACAATATGGGGTTCTTTAAATGAGTGATTAAAAACATGGTTATTCCCAGGATCTGTTCTGTTGGTCATCTTGTGATTAACGCTGAAATGCTTTTATATGTTCACACATAACATTACCTTCTTGTTAAATTTTCCTTGACATTGCACAAGTATGTAAGTAGAATCCAGTAAGAATTAAATATAATATATTTATACTACTAATGAATCAGTCTCAAAGAAAGTTTGATAGACATTAATTAAATATTGACATTTAGCATTATCATATTCATAGTCTATAGAGAGTTGAATAGATACCTTCAAATGCTTAACACAGAGATCACAAAAGTATCTTTCATGCACCTTCCTCATGTGATCATTGAGCATGGCAAATGTACGGAATGGTGGAATTTTCTCACAGATCTTACACCGGTTCTCCAACAACCATTCATATGCCTGTTTGATCTCCTCACTACAGTACCCAATCTTAAACTGCCTCTCAAAGAGTCTGTCAGTGAAAACCCTGTTACGAAGCTCTTTGTAAGGTTGGATGGAATCTGTAAAAACAACCTGAAATGAAAGCATAATTTATGTAATGCTGAAAGTTATTAATTATTTTGACCTGCTTTAAAGACAGAGACATGTATTAATTGTTGTAACCTATATGTATTATTAAATATCTCACTGGAAGTACACAAGAATACTGAATATATGAGATTAAAGGGTATCATTTTATGGCTTCAGAATTCAGAATCATTGGAAGCAACAAAAATGTAATAAATATTGCTATAATGTTTTTGATTGTCTTCTCACATTTGTAAAGTTGAAAATAGATAATCACAATAAAATAATGCATTACTTATAGAAGATATATAGAAGAATATGAATTTTTTTTTGTACAAAATATTGGCAAAACTATCAAGATTATTCTTATAGGTATCAAGTGGTAAAATCCTTTTCACAGTGAATTGTCTCAATGCACACTGCATGTGAAAATTGTGAAAGCCTCTAACTCCCATTCTTTCTTGTAACTTAAGTAGGTATAGAGTTTTGTGCAGGTTCAGGTTAATTTTGTCTGGTTAAGAAACAGACCATAATGTGAGTTTTGTAGTAAGCCAAGGCAAGAACATTACATGATTTTCACTGTGTTTATCAAGCAATTGCTTACAACACTGAGTGCGAGTCAATGGCTAACAAATATAATGATTAGAGGATATCTTTGAAAATAAAACAATAATCACATTAGTAAATATACTTTTGACTTGACAGTCATTCTATGACAGCAGGGAGTATGGTTTTTGAGAATATTATAGAGTTTGCGAAATATTTACCAATTTTGAATTTTTACTACCCGACACTAAACTATGATCTTGCGACCAAAGAAATAAAAAAATTGGTTCCTGTTCAGAAAACTTGTTGAAGGGGCTTCAGTTTATTACATCGTATTTTTGTATTAACACAATGTTGCACAATTATATAGGTATCTAAACTGATCTAAGATAGCTCACCATATATATAACTGTAACTTACCCTTGAAAGGTCTTGCCGGCAAATAGGACACTCATTTTGAAGGCAAAGCACTCGCATGCGAGTAGAACACTCGAAACATACGGGATGATCACATTCCCCAATCGAATAGTACAAAACGTTCTTGAAACAAACTACGCAAGTATTTTCATTTGTCTGCGAGTCAGCCATGGTTTCCAATTGGGTTCTGTAAATTATAAACGCCGTAATGATGAATTGACAGGTTAAGCAGATTAGTGATATATTTTTTGGAAAAAATAATATGTGTACCTACGTAAGAATATGAAAAGGAAAGATGAACGAAAATTTCGTGTTATAAATTGACAGCAAGAGACAATTATTGCCACTCCAAAAAATATATCCAATTTAAAACTCCACTGCTCCTGTGAAGTGGAACATCAATAAAAAATATCTATGGTTTATATGGAAAACATTTAATTAATCCATTCTATACGGGTATATAGGCCTATGAGCTACAGACCTCCGTATTGAAATAATATTTTGTATTTATTTCATGAAAAAGTAACTTTGCATGAATTTGAATATTCGATAATTTTTTTTAAAAAAGAATTCGATACTTTTTGTATGCTCCCCCCAGTTACGGTTTTATGGCATCCCTAGCAATAAACGGTTCTGACTTTTGAAGTTTGAAGAAACTGTTTGAATCTTTGAATTCAATTTTGAAATTTCAATCAAAGTTCGTTTGTAAACGTCTTGTATTATTGAACTGTGTAAACTTGTAAAGTTTAGTATTCCCTTCTAAAATGCGTAAAATGAAATAATTTGTGATCAACAACGGCGCTAACACCTTAATTTTCCAACAATGTATTTCCAAGTATGTGTATGAGATGCAAGCAAAACATGTAATATTATTATTTACCCAACAAGTATTTAGTATTTCGGTAACGTTTTAGATCGAAAACACCCCTGAACATATTCGTCGAGCTCGTCGTACGGTGCCTGTACCCAGAGAATCACCAGAAGAGGAATGTCCTCGTCTAATGCTGGCTCCATTTTCTCGACCTCCTCAAGTTGTGTTTGACAATGTCCTTATTGGTACCACTTGTGAGAGAAATTTGGAAGTCTTTAATCCGTCGAAGCAAACCCAACAGGTTAGCTATAGGTTTAAGATATGATTTATAAACATGATGGGAAAGGTACTGTTTTCCAATAAGTAATAAATATCTACTCATTTCTTTAATTCAATTTTAACTCATCAAAATGCAATTTCAACACTGGGGTATATACAAGTCAAGGTATTACTCTTGGGCCATATGATAGATGTCATACAGTTACCCATCTTTACACACTAAAAGAACTTACAAATCTTATTCTCATTCTCACATTACCATCATAATGACGACCTCCGTGGCGTAGCGGTAGATCATTCGACTGCATAGAAATTCAGGAGTGAGTGTCGTTCTAGAGAGGCCTGGGGGTGACATGTGGAGCCACCATTCACCCTAGCAGAAACAAGTCGAGACGGTGGTGTGGTCCGACCCCCTCCCCGTTTTGCTGGGGAAAGATGGGAACGACTCTCACACTCGATGGGGTCTTCTATGACCCTGAGTCAGTCTGGCTGCGCTAGGGATATGCCAGTGGCTACCTCACCTCTGACAACTAATGGCCCAAGACATTACTGTTTTGGTTGGTTGGAGTCCGATATATCCACCCCTGCTGGCTCCAGTGGGAGACTATCCCAGTGGATTTCTGCACGTAAAAAAAGTGTTGTTCTTGAATATGGGCCTTAAAATTCAAATTATTACCATTGCACTAAATGGTGTAATAATAAAAAAAATTTGATTTTTATTTTCTGTATCTCCTATTTAAAAGAAATAGAAATAAAATTGGTTTGTAAGTACATTACCATAAAAGTTCGGGCGCCTTGGAGATACACATGCCTAGGATAATCAGCGGAGATTGGAAACTTTTAATCTGCCGGAGGTGAGCTAAATGAAACCAAACAGTGAGGTTTAAGGTTTTATTGTCCACTCCAGTGTGCATTTAGAAATAGTTGCAAGGATACATTCCTTATGTATAACTAACCTTAAATTTAAAATTAGAGTTTTATAAGCCAGGTCAATATGATCTTATGTCAATATGATCTTATGTCACCAATGCATTTTTAGGTTATTTTGAAGTTTAGATTTAAAATATAATTAAAGTAAGCTCACGGCATCCCTCGGCGAGTACATGTAAACACAGCAGCGAGAAAGCTCGTAGCAGGCTAAGTTTTCAGTTTAAGCCCATGCGGTACATCCAGGTTTGAGGCGAAAAGTCCAAACCCTCCATAAGGAAATGCAGATGACCGAAGACAAAGGTCCAAAGAAAAGATCCAAAGGCAAAAAGAAAAGAGAAAAAGTCCAAAGGAAAATGAGAAAAAGAGAAAAGAAAAGGGCGGTTCCAATTTGGAAACCTGTAACAAAATTGCATGTCATTAGAACAAACTCCAATATGAACACGAGGTCCTAATTTTTTATAAATTTGTGCGACTTACCGCCTTAATTTGCTGGAACAATGCCAATAGCAAAAGAAATCATAATATTCTCAGATTAAGAGCTGAAACAATAGAATTTTAACAATTATTTTTCAAATTAGGAACGTGGCGAATGCCAACAAAGTGAATCTTATTAAAAAATGACAACTCACCAGAAATAAACTATAATTCCACAAGAGGATAGTTGTGAAGACACAAACTATTATCCTTTAGGCAAAAATACTCTCATTTTTATGAGATTTATTGAAATTAAGTTACGAAGCCATGAATATCGACCATCCAGCCTCAACGCTAGGAAAAAAGGTGCTTTGACAGCTATACGTCAAAATGTCATTCACTCCGCGTTCCGAAACTTTTCGTTCAAAAATAGAATTAAAACCGGTGTGACGACGTTTGCAGAGCGCGTCGTTACATTACATCCCTCCCCAAAAAGAAAAAAGAAAGAAAGAAACTTCCTTTTCTAATGAAAATTATGAGAGTCCAGAACAAAATTCCAAAAAACCTCAAAAGACAAAATGTCTTGCAACATTTTTCAATAAACAAAAAAGGCAATGCGAAAGCATCTTGCATTGGGTATTGCAGAAATAATTATAAATTAAAGAATGGGAAAGCATTCCTAAAAATCAAAGAATGTGAAAACACTCGAAAAGTAAAGAATTAAGTTGAAAAAGAATTTCCAGTTTCAAATGGAAACAAAGGACACTATCCAACTTAATGGAATAACCGAAACCAAACTCAGAAAAGAGTAAAAACTTATTTCAACACAAAAGTAAAATAAATCCTTCAATAAAACAAATTAAACAATCCCTACTCAATTCCATTCCAGATATCGATTAGGCAACCAACGCCGTCGAATCTAATCCTTGATCTTAACCAGCCTTCTAGCATCAATACAAAAGTGCGGTTGAGCTCCTACGCCACCGACTCTATACCAGCTATTCCTGAAACAAAAATATGAAACTAACAAGATATCGGTTAAGCACCAACGCTGCCGAATCTGAAAGAAAATCGGTAAAAACAATGAAGTTTTCCCACTGTCGGTTAGGTTGAAAAGCCGCCGACTTCAAATTCAAACTCCAACATCTAAAACGTCAAAACAAAATCACAACAAAAGTGTCGTAATAATATATTTATAAGCATTGTGATCGGCATAACACCACCAACTTTCCGAGCACAAGCAAAATATAAAGAAAATATGACAATTGTGACCAGTACAACACCACTGACTTTCTGAGCACAACCGCATAAGAAAAGTATGACATTTGCGACCGGCACAACACCACCGACATCCCGTGCGCAAAGCATAAAAAATGTAACAATGTGTATAAAAACACAATCGTACAAAAAGAGAAAAACGACAATTACGACCGGCTCAACACCACCAGCTTCCCGTGCGCAAAGCGTAAGGTGTGACTATGTGTATGAAACACAATAGCACAAAAAATTGTAAAGTCCAGTAAGACACAAGTTTCCCAAAAAATGGTATAACAAGGTGTGTAAAAAATGCATAAAATGCGTCCAATCCGAGAATCTTAATACTAAGAAAATAACCCAGAACTGTACAAAAATAAAGTTCAAGAAACTTAATTTTCCATTCCCTAAGTGAGTGGAAATAAGTCAAGGGAATTTAATGTAGAAAATGAATATTAAATTTCACTCCTATATTAGAGTAGAAACTAAATTCCTAAATTTGTACAAAATATACAATATTAAATATACAAGTGTATAAAAATATATACAGGAAAATAATCCTATACAACAAAGAAAAATAAAAATATAAGATCTTTTGATGTGGAACAATTTGTTAATATGGAGTAGAGTTACACAATAACAAGTCCTAAAATGACCTAAGTTATTTTTGAAGGAAACTAAAATTGAAATTAATAAATTGTTGTGAAGTTCCTAACATACATCTCCTTTCAACACCCCTCAACCTTTCAAACATCACCTCATAGTGGGGTCATACTTCAAACAAAGTACCAAAGACAAAGATAGACATTGTCAAAACAAGAATAATTTTAATATTTAATTATGTCTTTAATATGATAACGACCAGTATAGTTTTTATTAAGGTCTTTTAAAACATAAACATTAGAGGAAATTTTATCTATTATTTCACACTTAACAAACTTAGGTGCTAACTTAGCCGAAAAGAATGCAGGAGCATTAGACTGCACAAAACTTCTCCTCCACACTATATCTCCCACTTCAAAAGAAATGACCTTCCTTCCTATATTATAATAACGCGCATTACGCTTATAAGCTTTAAGCAATGAAGCTTGAACTTTTATAAAAATATCACTAAGTGATTTAAGTGAAAAAGCAAATGAAGACCTATCAACAACATCAAGTTGATGGAGGTTATCAAAAGAATTACTAAAACGGTGCAATGAAGCATCAAAAATAAGTTCTCTACCGAACATGAGAAAATTAGGAGTGAAATCTGTAGCTAGATTCACACTACTATTTAAAGCTAATTGAACATGAGGCAAATATTTTGACCAAGTTCTATGATCATCTTTAACAAAACAAGAAATACATGTTTCGACTGTTTTGTTATATCTCTCTACAGGATTATTTTGAGGTGTATATAAAGTATTATAAAATATTTTACTAATATTATAACTTTTTAGAAAATCTACAAATTGCTTAGCTGTAAATTGGCTTCCATTATCACAAACAAAAATTTTAGGTGTTCCAAACTTAAGAAATATTTCTTTTTCAAGTATCCTACAAATTACTTTAGTGGTAGCACTAGTCATAGGAAATATCCAACAATATTTTGTAAAAACATCTATGATTGAAAGTATATACTTATGGCCAGAATAAGCTTTTGGAAGAGTTCCAATAATATCAATAGAAAGCATTAACATTGGTTTATCAACTTTCTTAGGATCAACCATAATTCCATGAGGTGGATCAGCAGAAGATTCATAAGCTCTACAAACATCACAAGAAGAAATGCATTTCCGAACATCAATAAACATACCTTTCCAAAAATAATGTATTTTTAATTTATTTAAAGTTTTATGAATTCCTAAATGTCCTGAATTAACATCATCATGATTAGATTTAATAGTGTCTAAGATGTGTTCTTTAGGTATGACAATTTTCCAATTTAAACGATTATTAGGATTATATTTATCTTTACAAAATCTATACAAAGTATCACTTTCAACTTTGAAATTTTTATATTTTCTAGGAAACTTTTGACAATTTACAAATATTTTTCTATACCAAGGATCAACGATATCCTCATTTGGCATAACAATAATATTATTTACAGGAATATTAATAGCAGAAATTTCTATTCTGGATAAACAATCTGGAACTAAATGTAAAGAACCTTTTTTATATTTAACATCAAAAGTAAATTGAGAAATTCTAGCAGCCCAACGTGCAAGACGACCACTAGGATTATCAAGTTTAAGAAGCCAAGTTAAACTAGCATGGTCAGTGATAACTGTAAATTTCATTCCTTCAATATAAGGTCTGAAATGTTCAATAGAATCCAATATTGACAACAACTCTCTCTCAGTTGTACTATAATTACGTTCACATTTATTAAGTGATCTAGAATAATAAGCTACAGGATGTTGATCTCCATTATCATCATCTTGGCTCAGGACACTACCAATTCCAACAGAACTAGCATCGCAATGTAAAGAGAATGGTCTTTCAAAATTCGGACAATGTAAAACTGGTGCAGAAATTAATGCAAGTTTTAAATTATGAAAAGCAACTTCAGCTTCTTCATTCCAGAAAAGAGATTTTTTAGAATTCTTGCTTCCGGCCGTTAATTTGGTTAAGGGCGAAGCAATATCAGCAAACTTATCAATGAATCTACGGTAATAAGAACATAACCCAAGAAAACTTCTTAATTGTCTAACGCTTTCTGGGCGTGGGAAACTTTTAATGGACTCTAATTTAGCAGGGTCTGTATGTAAACCATTACTATCAACAATATAACCAAGATAACGCAGTTTATCTTTACAAAAATTACACTTTTTTAAATTAATAATTAACCCAGCATCTTTAAGGATTTTATAAATTTTATTTAAATAATCTAAATGATCAGAGAATGTAGAATTTATCAATATGAGATCATCTAAGTAACAGAAGGCAAGTTTTTCCTCAAATTATCATTCAATAAAACATTCATCATATTAAATGAAGATGCGGCTCTCAGACTATGATCACCAGCTCCTCGACTATTCGAAAATGGATCAACAACTTCAGAAAAATCAACCATGACATGAGGCATCTCATGAGTAGAAGTACCAACTGGAACATCATTAACAATATTCTCAAACAAAGGCGGGACCTGTATTTCCTTATCCATGTTTGATTTATAAAAGGATGTGAAAATCTAATAAAAAGTTGTATTAAATACACTATAAGTTTCTAATTAAAGTATCAATTAAAGTTTCTAATTAAAGTTAATTAAATTATGAATGAAGTTAATTGCATTGATAGCAAAACGCTAAACTCAAAAGTCAAACAAACTCATAGAATGGAATGTTATTGTTGCAAAAATTATTTAGGTCAAATGCCTATAAAGATAAAAATGCATTAGTGATTCACAAAATAAATTATTTATGTCTACTTAAGGTAAACAGCAAATATTCAAATATTACTATGTTTTCACACATGTGAATAAAGGTTAAGAACTAGTAATTATATAATATTACTAAGTGGAAAATCTTACCTGTAATAAACAAAAGCTATATAAGATAAAACAATTATAACAATAACCATGTTATACAAATTGAAACATTCACCTGTAATTGAGAGATACAAACAATAGTACTAACTTGTAGTATGATTAGTTTTGCAAAGTAAACAATAACAAAGATTTACTGTAATACACAGTTATGTAACAGTAAAATACATGAAGAAAACACTGTTCTTAACATGATAAGGTAAAAAATAATGCAAAGGTGACAAGGAATAAAGATATATGCACACTGTCATGTCCCTGTTCGCGAGTGCCAGATGTAATAATAAAAAAAAATAAGAGCTCTTATTTTTTTTTATTATTACATCTGGCACTCGCGAACAGGGACATGACAGTGTGCATATATCTTTATTCCTTGTCACCTTTGCATTATTTTTTAGTTAAGTTATCACAAGTGATAGGTAAAACCATAGTTCCAATAACATTGTGTGCAGAACCATCAGCAGTAACAGCGTTACCTTTATAAGGTTTAAATTTATAACCTAATTGCAAAAATGTTTGATGAATATTAGAACCGAGTACACAACTACAAGCTCCACTATCTAACAAACCTGAATAAAATTTATTATTAATATTAAAATTTAAATAAGGTCTAGTGTCTTTATGTTTAACAAACAAAACAGGAGCAGCCCTGATATTATTAAAGAAAACTTTCAAATAATCCAACCATTCATTAAATTCTTTCTTACAAGTGGCTTCATTCGGAGCACTGCTAAATTTTTTCAACATCGAGTCACCAGAGGTTTTATCAAAAACTAGGGCTCGATGGGACCTGATACGTTTTTTGACTGAACAGTATTTGAATTACAAACTTCGCAATTCTTCGTAGTGACGCCAAGCTTGTGACATTTAAAACAAATTACACCTGGAAATGTAGGGCAATTTTTATAAGAATGTCCAGAGGACTTACATTTTAAACAAGTTAAATCATCTGATTTAACAGCACTAATTTGAGCAGAATATTTTTCTTTTTTAATACTTTTATTCTCACTCAAGTTCTTTCTTGACACAAAATTCTCTAACTCTCTGCTGAGGTTAATAAATTCGTCGATAGAAGAAATAGTTCTACCAAACACAAAAGGTGTGTAAATATTCAACATGTTATGTTTAATAATAGTTATGAGGGTAGCATCAAAAACAGGCATAGACAAACGGCTAGCCATATCCATTATGTCTGTAATAAAATCTGGTAATGACTCAGTTATCTTTTGTTTACGAGTACGGAGTTCATGTTCCAAATGATAATCAAATTCAATTCTATCAAAACGTTTCAACAACGCAGCCTTCAAATCCTGCCAAGAAGCAATACGAATACGAACACTACGAAACCATTTAAGCGCAGTGCCTGACAAAAGATCAGAGAATGAACTAACCAAAAAATATTCATTAAAATTTTTAAACAAGAAATATTCTTCCACTTGAGTAATAAATTCCCTAACGCACGATTTACCATCATACAAAAGCTCCTGCTGCTTGGCGATGTCGGGCAGCAGCGCCACCAGCTCGGGGAACACCTCGTCGAAGGCGGCGCCCAGCGCGGCGCGGCAGTGCTCGCGGAACTGCTCGGCGCCGATGGAGCCGTCGCGGAAGGCGCGCGACGCCACCTTGAACTCGTCGACGGCGGGCGCGGCGCCGAGCGCGGCCGTGAACTTCTTGACGAGCGCGCGGTTGCGCTGCTCGAAGTCGGGCGGCGGGATGTACGCGTGCGGCGGCGCCGGGAACGTCTGCCCCGCCGAGTTCGTGAACGTCATCCCGTCGCACGCCGGCCGAGGCTTGAAGCCGGGCGGCGGCGGCACGCCCCCGTTCGGGATTTTCTTCGTCGGCAAACAGTTCTCCGTTCTGGCGCTGAGCGGCGGGTAGTCCTTGGCGGCGAGGCTGAAGTCCCCGGTGCCGCCGTTCTTGTTCTTGTCCGCGCTCGCGGGGCTGGAACTCTCCACGGTTTTAATTTTCTTGCCGCTCTCGACGCTCGGCGCGCTATTGACGGCCGCGTACGATTCTTTCAATAGCCACTTGTCGTTCGTTCCGTTGACGTGAAACATTTCGTCGAAGTTTTCCTTTTTGCTGTTTTGTTTCTTTTTCTCTTTTTTGCTCGGTTTTGTGTTTTCCGGTGGCGACGCTTGAGTTTGTTGCGGTTGTTTTTTATTAGATTTCGATTTCGCGAGGTTGACAGGTAGCGTCGGAAAGTCGGCGACCGGGTTGAAGGAGGGTTCTCTCGGCTTCGACGGTGGCACGGTTTTAGCCGGTTTCTGTTTGTCCTTGGACTTAACGGTGATCCACTGGGGCGGGGCGACGGGCGCCGAAGTCGACGATAGCGCTGGGAACGCCTCGGAATTCATTGGAGCTTTTTTCGACTGAGAACTGGGCTGGTGACTCTTTAGAGCTTGCATCTCTTGACTATTGATTAGAGTGACCTGTAAAATAACGACACTTAGTCTTCGTATCTTGATCGCTTTATCTGTTCATATTAAAATGTGTGAATAATTAATTGACACAAACAAGAAACGCAAGTACCTTAGGTGCCTGTACGGTGCCGGCGCCGATGCTCGGATGGTCGTCCCGGGGCACCGACAGCGAAGGGTAGTCGTCATCGTCAATGGGCGGCGGTTTCCTCTGCTGCGGCGGGATGGTGATGCCGCGGTTGCCACTCGTCTGCGTGAGGCGGAAGTTGCTCGCCGAGGCGGGCTGGCTGTGCAGCTGGATGGACACGCTGGGTTTAGCTGTTACAAACAGTTATAATATAGTTGCCAGAACAAGTCTGTTTTATAATTGACATGCCACTCTTCAGGTTTTCCTATTTTTTTTTAAAGAATTAGCAATCGAAATTAGAAAGAAAAAAAGAAAGAAAGAAAAAACATTTATTTACGAACACACAACGTACAATTTTTTACATAATACACAAATTACTAATATTCCCTCTAACCCCTCCAGCTAAGCTAAATTAAGTTGACGTCGGTAGTGCAATAGCCAGTATTCGAACCCGGAACCTTTCGATCGGAAGGCTGACTAAGATGCCAACGCTTCAAATTCCTTCAATTTCCTTTGCGTTATATTACACATTTTAAGTATTTACCCGAATGCGCCAGCGAAGGTAATGTGTTACGCACAAGCACACAAGCCTAACAGCTGAACGGATTTCGGTGAATGGGGTCTCAATAGAAATACGTTATTTCCCGAGTGTCAAAATAAATGAAAAGCAAAGAAAAACTTTGGTGTGGATTTTTGGTACTAAAATGCGTGTTGTCAAATACATTTTTTTATTCAAATTTATCGAGTAGGGCAGTAGGGTAGGTAGGTATCAAAATGAAGGGAATAAGAAGGAGTATACAATTTTTTTTTTGAACATTACATAAACATCAAATCAGAAGACGCTACAGCTATATGCAACTATCGGCCCATATCCATTTTGTCATCCTTCGCAAAAATTTTTGAAAGCATTATCTGTCCAATTATGCGAAACCATTTAAAGCTCTACTTGAGCGATCATCAGCATGGATTTGTAGCACACAGATCTACAACTTCAAACCTAGTCCCTTTCACAGAGCTACTGATCAATGCTATAGATTCGGGCTGTCAAGCCGATGCCCTTTATACCGATTTTTCAAAAGCATTCGATAAAGTGTCTCACAGTATTCTAATTGCAAAGTTACAGGCCTATGGCATCTCGGGATCCTTGCTTGGTTGGTTAGCATCGTATTTAAGTGAAAGAGTTTTCTCAGTTGTAGTTAATGGATATGAGTCAAATGTTAAGCATATTTCCTCCGGTGTTCCTCAAGGCTCGCATCTCGGTCCAGTCCTGTTCAATTATTTTATAAACGACGTTCCCGAATGCTTCCATTTCTCTGAGGTCTTTATGTACGCAGATGATCTCAAGTTTGTAAAAATAATAAAATCAGATCTAGATGTGGCTCACCTGCAAAGTGATTTGGACAGACTTGTTTCATGGTGCAAAAATAATGGGATGCTTTTAAATGCAAAAAAATGTTATCATATAACTTTTACGAGAAAACTTAAAATTCAAAATAACAGTTATTATATCGATGGTGACAAAATAAATGAGGTGGAGACTATCAAGGACCTTGGAGTACTGTTTGATAAGAAATTAACATTCACGCCACATTTAGACAAGGTCATTGCGAGAGCTTCTAAGTTGTTAGGTTTTGTGCTCAGAAATTGTAAAAGTTTTCGCAATACCTATACGAAAATTTAGCTATACAACAGTTTAATTCGTAGCACCGTAGAATACTGTAGTGTTGTATGGCGACCACATTTTGCGACACATGCATTGCGCCTCGAACGTATTCAGAAGCGTTTCGTTTGGCATCTGGCATTCTCGGTCGGTGTTACAAAAAAAATACGCTCTTATAGGGGTAGGTTGGAGCGGTTCCGCATTCAAACCCTAGAGTACCGTGCAAGGCTAAATGATGCATTATTTGCCTATAAGATTCTTCAACACCAAATTGATAGTCCTGGGTTGTTGGCATTGTTCAGGTTTAATGCTCCAACGAGATTACCTCGACGCTCAATTACTCCTCTTTGCCCACCGTTAAGGAGAACAGTTCTAGGTTCTAGTTCTCCTTATGCTAGACTTAGCAAAATTGTGAACAGTGTCAGCGACCTGGTGGACTTCAATTTTGACCCCATTCGCAAGCTGATAATGAGCCTATCCGACGACGTCAATTAAATTAATTTTGCCGCATTTATCATTTTCTTTTAGTTGATTGATTTTGTGTTTCTTTTTAACTTTTTCATTTTATCATTACTTTTCTCTAATTTGTAATTTGCATGTGGTGTTTATCTATAAGTAATTATTGCACTGTCCGTTGTTTGTTTTTATTGTAATTTGTAATTGTTTTAGTGTAAATAATTGTTGATAAACCAAATAAATAAATAAATAAATAAATAAAACATAACATAAACTCACGCCTATTATCCCCGAAGGGGCAGGCAGAGGTGCTAGCACCCACATTTCGCAAGTTTATGTTTAGGTCCCAATGTAATAGGTGGCGAGCCTATTGCCATTAACCGGGCACTTGTAAACCTGCTATAAATACACACATAACTTCGAAAAGCATCGAAAAGTCATTGGTGTGTGGCATGGTAAAACCTGGGATGGAACACGAGACCTCGTCTCAGCAGTCCATTACCCATACCACTAGGCGTAATAAAGTATGAGTGTGTAGTTGAAAAGTTGGTATAGTATGACAACGGATGCTCAGCTGCCAGATGGCAGAACGGAACATAGCAGAGGTCGGGCGTACGTACAGTTGCGCACGACGGCGGCGGCGGCGGCGGCGGCAGAGGGCGCGGCGGGGCGCGGCGCCGGCCCGCCGCCCAGCGTCGGGAAGTTCTTGTCGGTGCGCGCCAGCCCGTCCGTGCCTGCGGCAGAAGGCACAACTACTGTCACCACCACAATGCACAGCACAAGCTCCTCAGGTTCTTTTGGCGCCAACACGATAAGGGCCGCAATTTTCCGAAATTCGTGTGATTTCGATTTCTTATGGATAAAAATGGTGGATTTTTAGACATAACGTGTTTGACAACGCACAAAAGTGTATGAAAGTGGTATATTACAGTGAATTGTGGACTTTTCGTGTTGGTTCCAAATCTCCCTACGCAATCATCTCATTTATCGTCATCATCATCATACTCAACATTAATTCTAAGGACCGCAACTTGTAAAACTTGACATTGGCGTCTCGCCATCAATAATTTTAAAGGCATTTACTTGACATTGGCAAAATTGCGGTGATTCGCTGCAGAAGTCATCAATAAATTTCTTATGATTGGGATAATCGATTAAGATATAGAAAAAGTTTAATCAGTTCAGGCGGGATTCCAACTCTCGATATTTCCCTTACATGGGGAACGCTCTGACTGAGGCACAGAACCTTAGCCCGAAGCCATCCAAATTCTTTATACATATCCGACTTACAGCGACGGTCATACTTGTTTCGATCGTATAAATAGCAGTCGGGGTTCTTTTTAAATAATATCTTTCATGACGTAGAAAGTGTCATTGCAGCCGCTCAGTAGTCTTCGAGGGTGTCCGCCAGTGGAGAGACCTCCAGACGGTAGGTTGCGGACCGTGCGCGTACGGTACCTTTGTAGACGCGGTGGTGCGCGGCGAGCAGCGGGCCGGCGGGCGCGGGCGCGGCCGACAGCGCGGGGAAGTGCGCGGCGCTGCGGGTGTCGATGTCGGCGGGCGCGGGCGGCGCGGCCGCGGGGGGCGGGGACGGCGCGCGCTCCCCGCGCTCTCTGCGGGAGTACAGTGTACTGTGTAGGTATATCTGTTTTGATTATATTATGTAAGTTGTGTACTATTTAAGTAAACACCATTGTTTAACATGGAGCATTAAAGAGTTAACTTCCATACGAGTGTTTCCTTTGATCTCACCGACGTCCCGACCTCACATGGCGACCCTGCCATATGAGCCGGTGCACCGGCAAGCGGTTATATTATTACGAGTATGAGAATTGTGAGAAACGGAAAGTGATAACATGTGTCGCTCAAAATATTGAAAAGGAAGACGTTTTTATAACCCAGAACACTTCTGGTGGTAGCAATGCAGTCCGAGCTACCCAGGATTAACAGTTTTCATATAAAACCAACGACTTCTATGTATACGGCCGCGGCCTCGAACTCAACGGTGAGCGGCTCAAGCGCAAGCAGTAACACAAACCAATTAGATTGAAAGAGAGTGCCCGCCGCTCACCTTTCTTTCGCTCTCATTGGTTTGCCTTACTGATGGCGCTGCCGAGACGTTCGTCGCTTAGTTCGCGGCCACGGCCTATCCATCCAACATTATAAAGTAGTTCTAACCCAAGTAACCCGCATGAGTAGGCCAGAGCTCACTGGAGAGTTTTTGTACTGTCAGTGGGAAGACCAAAGGCTTGTCCTGATTTTGTGTTCTGCACTGTAGGTACATAAAATCTCTGTTCATACAGGGTCAGCAGCACGGATGTGACGTCACTGTTGTTACACACGTTCATAAGTCACGGTAACCACTTTCCATCAGGTGGGCCGTGTACTTGTCTGCTAACCTAAGATGTATAAAAAAAATCTATTTCTATTTCAGCACTGTCATTATCACAAAACGTTTTGCGTAAACCTTCTTTATAAGTATAATGAGTCATGCATGAGTGATGTAGTATCACCTGTAAGTTTCATAAAAAACACCGCTGCCCTAAAAAACATTTGTGAGCTGTATTGTTGTTGGACATTTATGCAAAGTTGGGTCACGATCGTGTTTATAAGTTGATGCTGAAAAAATTATATTATTTCTTGACATTCATAATAGTAAAATTTTAACGTTCATGTGCACCATATGAACGTCAAAATTTTACAATTATGTATCTAATATCTTTATGTGCCTAAACTGAATAAATGAAATTGATTCTTTGATTCTTTGAACAAATTCTCGTTTTTGAAGTCGAACTGTAGCAAAAGTGACGTAAGCTACCTGGGCGCCCTCTGCGTGACGACAGGGTGCGGCGTGATGTTAAACTGCAGCTCGAGCGTCCGCGCCTGCCGCGCCGCGCCGCGCGGCATGTTGCGTCCGTGAACGGTCGCCTTGTGCGCTGCAATCACACTACATGTTTATGCCGCAACATTACGCGCATAGAAATATCGACAGACCATCTAATACGGGTGGAGGGACCCTAGCTTAGATGGGGGATCTGAAAATTGTAGTTAAGTTAGACTGGATGCCAACTGCGTCATCAGATCAGAGTATATTCTAAAGTCGACTTTTTTATAAAAATGTGGTTAAGACCTTAGAATCTAAGTGTAAGGCAGTCGAGTGTTTCAATATAAGATGTGGTTAGATGCAAATTTCAACAAACCAGGGTCTTCTTAGTGTCTTCAGTCGCCGTAGTAGCAGTGTGGTTGAACCTTCAGACTGTATTGAGGCTTAATATTTCGTATTGTTAGCTACAATACTACCAAATCCTGTTGTCCATCCGTTTATAAATGCGTTTGACGAGTTCGATACAGCGCAGATTTTTGCTAAACGGCTTGACTGGCCCCTTGTCTGCATATTTTTGAGGATCATTATTAAGCTTTGTCTGGAGTGGTGCAATGCCACTACCACCTGGCCATCAGTTAGTCAACCAGAAGTGGAAGTTCTTTGCAAAAACAGATTGACATTTAATTAGACTAATGTTCATATATTATGTCATTTCTGTAATGTTTTCGGTTGATCACATTTTTCTATAACTTGTGGTAGACTTTCCCAATTACCGACAATGGGCTGAAATTTGAGTAAACGAGGCGAGGTGTACGAGGCAAAATTCACCCTACTTCTGAAAACATATACTAACCTTTCAGATCAATTTCGCTTCTAAACACAGCTGTCAAGTGTTGTCCAGCGCATTCTCCTTCCTCACACAGGTAGTGGTCCGTCCTGAAGTGGTGCGCGAGCGCGGTGTGTGATGCATAGTACAGGTTTCGTCCGTCAGCATCACACAGATGACAGTACAAGTGTTCTTTGCGCAGATGTCGGTACAGCTCGTCAGCGTCCATAAAACGCTCCTCGCAGAACTCGCATAGTGGATGTCCTCTGTAGGTCACAAAAATAAAATGTTAAGTTTTGTTCAATTACATACATACGCTCACGCTTATTTTCCTCGGGGGTAAGCAGAGAAAACAGCCCGCCATTTGACTCTATCCTTAGATAAGTATCGTGAAGTTCACGAGGTTCCTCTTCTGCCATTAATCCTTTCATGCAAGCCCGCCAATTTCGAGCACTTCTGACCTTCTTTTGTTCGATTACTATACGCTTTAGGACTATAGTTTACAAGTACAATTTTGCTGTAGCATTCTCATTTGTTATGTTAACAATATACGCATTATTATGTAGATTACGATTTCATGCCACTAAAAATTTAAATTCAAAATGTTACTGTTGTCGATGTAACAGGCAGATAAGTAACTGCTTATTATGTAAATTTTATTAAAATATATAGATTTTCCGATTTAAATCTATAGGAAAAGTTGGTTTAGAAATTGCTTTAACGTTTCAAAAAGCAGTGCTATCTCTATTACTCAACGTCATCATCTCAGTATTAGTCCCATTGTATCCAAAGCTTGTAATTTGGAGCCTAGTGTCCCGTCTACTACTCATTCACATAATTCTGCATATATTGGCTTTTTCGGGAGCGACTGCCATTTGACCACCCTAAGTCGATAGAAAAGCTAACGCCAGTGCCTCATCCTTTAATTAGCAGTATAGGTATTTAAACTATCATGGTCATGCTTGCAACAGCGTCGAAATATCGGAAACTCAAAACAATACATCATGGTAAATATCCCGATTATTTTGATACTGACGTTAATTAGCAGGTTTACCAGCTAGCAGATGAGGTTGGCCTAGAGCCCCCATAGGTCTTGGTGGGTCCAATACATAGAGGTAACTTTTATAATAAGTACAATAACCAATAGTATCGTTTCTATAAAATCTATGACGTATAAAAATTCCACTGCTCATAATAATTAAAATGTTCCTTTTTTAAACTGGCATAGTTCTGTTGAAGATATCAGTCAACACCTTGTTAGACATTCTGCAACCTTGCAGGACATTTTTTGTTAGCTCGGTCGCCCAGGTACTTTTTATACGAATAAATTTTGCTTTTGTGTGTGTTTCATGCATACGATAGGTATACGAATACGAGATAAAGAAACGATTATATTATGGGATTTTTTTGCCAGCAAAGTTTGTATTTTGTTATCAAATGTTCGAGTTCAAAATTAAGTCCAATAGTATCGGAAGTGGTGGTCCGTATTTTTTGGACTGTACCTCAGCTTTCTACCATTTAGCGGCGTGTAAAAAAAACAATAGTGTAAATCTGTCGCCAAAAATGGTAAATCTGTCGCCAATAATGATAAATATGTCGCCAAAAATGGTAAATCTGTCGCAAAAAATGGTAAACCTGCCTCCAAATATATCGACTATTGGCTGCAGAAAATGAGACCGTGCGCATACGTATAGATAAAGGTTAGAAGAGATAGGGAGAGATCTCGTAGTGACTTCCGCCAATCTCTTCGTGTTAGATTACTTTTGTGATAATGCACAAAGAAATAAGAGCCCCGTCGGCGTCGCTCTAGACTACATTTTGGACGCAGATTACTATTTCCCTGACAAACCCAATTATTTTGGTGACAGATAAATCATATCTTTATTTTATTGGAATAACTGGGAAATGTATGTGTACAGGAAAAAGTTTAATAAGCATTGTGTCACATATCAGACAATTATCAAGTATTGAATAATATTTGCCATGCTTAGATAACAAGTAATCTATATGGTTAATAACGATTTTATCTCGTAATATTTAGATAACAATATGTGTATACTTTAGTGTAACAAAAAAAGCGATATTTGAATGTTGATACATAGGTAAATTAGCATAGGCTAATTTTAATACTTTTGGCAAAAAGTATGAAATATATTTTTGTCTAATACTAGGGTATCAAACATATATCCTTTCATTCTCACAAACTTTCATTCATAATATTAGAAGGGGGATTTGTAGAAATATTTTTAAGGACCATGTTCAAACTACACTATTCTTACTACTCATACAAGTTCCAGTTCAGGGTATGTGTTGCAGTCAAGATCTGGTAGGCCTACATCCCCAGTTGAGAATAGGAGACGAAATTCTTAGCTACTCATGAATTCACCGTGCGGGTACCGGGACCATCGTGTGGCAGAGAGAAACCCGAAAAATCTTGCTAAAAGTACCTGCGTACCTACCTAATCCTTCAAATAACTTAAAAAATATCTTTAGTTAACATTTAAGCATATTATTGTTTATCAGTTAAGTTTTAGCAGAAGTATCCTGCTCTCACTTAATATCATAATGAAGGGGTACAATAATAAATTATGGAGTTCTAAAATCTCTACAGGTCATTAGACTCATAGAGATAAAATTATGAGTTCATACTAATTACATAAACCATCTTGTAGGCAAGGTTAATGCTTTCACTAGTCATTAACAAATGTGTTCATTTGTATCAAAATAGGTTAGAACAATTATATTATTGAATGTGCTATGAATTTTACAACTAGTGATAGATAGGTACCAACAGATTGAAATATATATATTTGTAGCTTCTTGCACAAATATTTATGATTCATAATAAAAATATCATCCATAAATGTATTTTGTGGTGTGCATGTATGAATGTCTAAGAGGATGTTTACATGAGTTGTTGTGGTATGACATCACCTGTGTGATGTGTCGTCGAGATCGCCTTTCCGTCGATGGTGTGCGAGCTCTTGACGTGTATAACATTTGCGCTCGTTAGTGAAGATCTAAAAATGATAAAACATATATTGTATTCCAAATATTTTTTTGGATAACTGCAGATGTGGTGTGTACAGTTATGCAAAATCGTTATACACAGGTAGTTCATAACATAACATAAACTCACGCCTATATCCCCGAAGGGGTAGGCAGATGTGCTAGCACCCACATTTCGCCAGTTTATGTTTAGGTCCCAATGTAATAGGTGGCGAGCCTATTGTCATTAACCAGGCTCTTATAAACCTGCGATAAATACACACATAACTTCGAAAAATATCTAAAGTCATTGGTGTGTGCCATGGTACCAAACCTGGGATTGAACCCGTCTCAGCAGACCATTACCAATACCACTAAGCTACCGCGGTTCACCATCCGGTAGTTCATCCTCACACATTAAAACCAGATTGGATGCATATTGTGGTTTGAAGTGAACTTTGTTGTGTGACTCTCATGCAACTAAATGTTTGGATGCTCAAAATACTAAATTCTTAGCTTTGATTCATTACAATATGGGGTTCTTTAAATGAGTGATTAAAAACATGGTTATTCCCAGGATCTGTTCTGTTGGTCATCTTGTGATTAACGCTGAAATGCTTTTATATGTTCACACATAACATTACCTTCTTATTAAATTTTCCTTGACATTGCACAAGTATGTAAGTAGAATTCAGTAAGAATTAAATATAATATATTTATACTACTAATGAATCAGCCTCAAAGAAAGTTTGATAGACATTAATTAAATATTGACATTTAGCATTATCATATTCATAGTCTATAGAGAGTTGAATAGATACCTTCAAATGTTTAACACAGAGATCACAAAAGTATCTTTCATGCACCTTCCTCATGTGATCATTGAGCATGGCAAACGTACGGAATGGTGGAATTTTCTCACAGATCTTACACCGGTTCTCCAACAACCATTCATATGCCTGTTTGATCTCCTCACTACAGTACCCAATCTTAAACTGCCTCTCAAAGAGTCTGTCAGTGAAAACCCTGTTACGAAGCTCTTTGTAAGGTTGGATGGAATCTGTAAAAACAACCTGAAATGAAAGCATAATTTATGTAATGCTGAAAGTTATTAATTATTTTGACCTGCTTCAAAGACAGAGACATGTATTAATTGTTGTAACCTATATGTATTTTTAAATATCTCACTGGAAGTACACAAGAATACTGAATATATGAGATTAAAGGGTATCATTTTATGGCTTCAGAATTCAGAATCGTTGGAAGCAACAAAAATGTAATAAATATTGCTATAATGTTTTTGATTGTCTTCTCACATTTGTAAAGTTGAAAATAGATTAATCACAATAAAATAATGCATTACTTATAGAAGAATATGAATTTTTTTTTGTACAAAATATTGGCAAAGCTATCAAGATTATTCTTATAGGTATCAAGTGGTAAAATCCTTTTCACAGTGAATTGTCTCAATGCACACTGCATGTGAAAATTGTGAAAGCATCTAACTCCCATTCTTTCTTGTAACTTAAGTATAGAGTTTTGTGCAGGTTCAGGTTAATTTTGTCTGGTTAAGAAACAAACCATAATGTGAGTTTTGTAGTAAGCCAAGGCAAGAACATTACATGATTTTCACTGTGTTTATCAAACAATTGCTTACAACACTGAGTGCGAGTCAATGGCTAACAAATATAATTATTAGAGGATATCTTTGAAAATAAAACAATAATCACATTAGTAAATATACTTTTGACTTGACAGTCATTCTATGACAGCAGGGAGTATGGTTATTGAGAATATTATAGAGTTTGCGAAATAATTACCAATTTTGAATTTTTACTACCCGATACTAAACTATGATCTTGCGACCAAAGAAATAAAAAAATTGGTTCCTGTTCAGAAAACTTGTTGAATGGGCTTCAGTTTATTACATCGTATTTTTGTATTAACACAATGTTGCACAATTATATAGGTATCTAAACTGATCTAAGATAGCTCACCATATATATAACTGTAACTTACCCTTGAAAGGTCTTGCCGGCAAATAGGACACTCATTTTGAAGGCAAAGCACTCGCATGCGAGTAGAACACTCGAAACATACGGGATGATCACATTCCCCAATCGAATAGTACAAAACGTTCTTGAAACAAACTACGCAAGTATTTTCATTTGTCTGCGAGTCAGCCATGGTTTCCAATTGGGTTCTGTAAATTATAAACGCCGTAATGATGAATTGACAGGTTAAGCAGATTAGTGATATATTTTTTGGAAAAAATAATATGTGTACCTACGTAAGAATATGAAAAGGAAAGATGAACGAAAATTTCGTGTTATAAATTGACAGCAAGAGACAATTATTGCCACTCCAAAAAATATATCCAATTTAAAACTCCACTGCTCTTGTGAAGTGGAACATCAATAAAAAATATCTATGGTTTATATGGAAAACATTTAATTAATCCATTCTATACGGGTATATAGGCCTATGAGCTACAGACCTCCGTATTGAAATAATATTTTGTATTTATTTCATGAAAAAGTAACTTTGCATGAATTTGAATATTCGATTTTTTTTTTAAAAAGAGAATTCGATACTTTTTGTATGCTCCCCCAGTTACGGTTTTATGGCATCCCTAGCAATAAACGGTTCTGACTTTTGAAGTTTGAAGAAACTGTTTGAATCTTTGAATTCAATTTTGAAATTTCAATCAAAGTTCGTTTGTAAACGTCTTGTATTATTGAACTGTGTAAACTTGTAAAGTTTAGTATTCCCTTCTAAAATGCGTATAATGAAATAATTTGTGATCAACAACGGCGCTAACACCTTAATTTTCCAACAATGTATTTCCAAGTATGTGTATGAGATGAAAGCAAAACATGTAATATTATTATTTACCCAACAAATATTTAGTATTTCGGTAACGTTTTAGATCGAAAACACCCCTGAACATATTCGTCGAGCTCGTCGTACGGTGCCTGTACCCAGAGAATCACCAGAAGAGGAATGTCCTCGTCTAATGCTGGCTCCATTTTCTCGACCTCCTCAAGTTGTGTTTGACAATGTCCTTATTGGTACCACTTGTGAGAGAAATTTGGAAGTCTTTAATCCTTCGAAGCAAACCCAACAGGTTAGCTATAGGCTTAAGATATGATTTATAAACATGATGGGAAAGGTACTGTTTTCCAATAAGTAATAAATATCTACTCATTTCTTTAATTCAATTTTAACTCATCAAAATGCAATTTCGACACTGGGGTACATACAAGTCAAGGTATTACTCTTGGGCCATATGATAGATGTCATACAGTTACCCATCTTTACACACTAAAAGAACTTACAAATCTTATTCTCATTCTCACATTACCATCATAATGACGACCTCCGTGGCGTAGCGGTAGATCATTCGACTGCTATGCAAGGGGCGCGGGTTCGATTCCCGCTTAGTGCAAATATTTGTATGCATGAATATGTATGCATTGGTCTGGGTGTTTCTATGTATAATATTGTATGTATTTACAAAAAAAAAAGTATCTAAGTATGTTTATCCGCATTCTAGATCCCATAACACAAGCTAGTTAAGCTATGCTTACCAAGGGTCTAGATAATTTTGTGTAGAATGTTGTGGAATATTTATTTATTTATAAAGTTGTAGTTATTTTTATTTTCACTCATTTTCATTGTTCTTAGGAAACAAAATTTTTTTAAATTTTTAATGGTTTATGTTAGTTAAGGCCTTCTCTGTTAGGGGCGATTTCCATGTAATTATTAATGCTACTACGACTACTACTGCTAGGCTCGTATTCTTGAATGGTACTCAGTTCTGCATCTTTATTTATCTGAGGACAGGTTGTATACAGAATCTGTCAAATCTTTCAATCTGTTTTCAGGTAAATAGAAATTCACGAGTGAGTGTCGTTCTAGAGGGGCCTGGGGGTGACATGTGGAGCCACCATTCACCCTAGCAGAAACAGGTCGAGACGGTGGTGTGGTCCGAGCCCCTCTCCCCTTTTGCTGGGGAAAGATGGGGACGACTCTCACACTCGATTGGGTCTTCTATGACCCTGAGTCAGTCCGGCTGCGCTAGGGATATGCCAGTGGCTACCTCACCTCTGACAACTAATGGCCCAAGACATTCCTGTTTTGGTTGGTTTGTGGAGTCCGATATATCCACCCCTGCTGGCTCCAGTGGGAGACTATCCCAGTGGATTTCTGCACGTAAAAAAAGTGTTGTTCTTGAATATGGGCCATAAAATTCAAATTTTCAACCATTTTCAACCATTTAGTGCAATGGTAATCCATTGCACTAAATGGTAATAATTTGTATTCTAAGGCCCATATTCCATCCCATCTCATCTATAAGGTACACTGAAGATGAACAGAACGAAGCTCTGATCAATGTCTCTCTCAGATTTGAGAAATGTGAACACTGTAGCTACCATAAAAGCAAAGCATTTAAAGTATTTAGTATGCTAACTATTCAAATTGGAAAAAATTAAATCAGTTTAGGAGGGATTCAAACCTGCAATCTTGCCCTTAGGAATGCTCTGACCACTGAACCTCGCAGAAGTCATCCAAATCTTCCAATATTTATCCAACTAGCAGATACTCGTATAATTATTATAGAGAAGTAGGAGAGCCAACTGGGGACCCTAAAGTGCAATCTTTGGGTATAAGTGGGTCAGGTGTTCAGATGAATAGTTGTCATCTATAATGAAAGTATAAATCAAAGATAATAACATATATTTAATTCTATAAATGTTACCTGAATGTCCTAGAAATACATATAATTTATTATTCGTCAAATTAATACAATATGTCAAAATGGTACAACAAGCAACGCTTAGTCCATGTACTAATCAAATAACCCGCCCCTGATTGCTCCCGGTGCAAAAGTGCCCATAACACTTGCTGTGTTGCCACGTTGGATGGTGATGGACAACCTTTGGACCAGGAACGACCCGGAACGAGTGTCACAGGTTGCCTCAATCAGCCTCTGTCCAATTTCTTTAATTAGGCTTTTAGAAGTATATGTGATGCATATGTGATATAATAGGTGTAATAAAAATAATAAAAATGTAAACCTACAGATAACCCTTGGAAAATCCTTACCCCCTGGCCTAACCATCGAGCTGCCAGAAGAATGGGTTCTATTAGAGCCAGAAACCTGTTACTGCGTGACAATGATGTGGACCCCAACACAGCCAACTGCTACAAGAGAAACTATTCGCTTCACTAATGAGAACAGAGGCAGATATGATGTCATCGTGGTTTTAAAGTCTATCCTGGTAATTATTTTACTATTGTAAATACTGCATTATTATAGTAATATAGAGATCAACTACTATGCTGGGGATGTCGTTTCGGTTCGATTTGTGCAATTATTTGTCTACAAAAATATGTATATTTTCATTGGTCTGGATATTTCTGTTTCATATTTTAAAAGTTACAAAAATAATGTATCTAAGTATTTTATCAGCATTTAAGATCCCTTAAAACAAGCTAGTTAAGCTATGCTTACTTTGGGTCCAGACTCTAGATAGCACTGTGTGGTATTTCATACTACTATAGTATTTTATATTATAACATACTACTACAACACTAATGCACCTATAGACTAGCACCTGCCCAGGGCAGTACTTGTGGAACACCGAGGTTGTCGCACTTACACTGCTTACCCTGTAAAAGCCTTCTAATGCCCTTTTTTTTATTAATTTCTTTTTTTAAACTAACTATTACTTTCATTTGTTACAGAATGTTAAGGGGAGAGGCGCCAAAGTAAAGGGCTTAAAAATATCACCTGGTAAAATGAAGAAAAAAGTGGGTAAGAAATCACCTGTGTCTATCTACAAGAAGAAATCTGAGACCATTTACAATACAACACAGATCAAAAAGACCTATAGTGAAATTCAATATAAACAAAAGTACTCTTTAGTGTCTAACAAAGAAAATGAGACTATTAATGATAATACATTTGACTCGCGCCCTATGAAGTGTCCCTTTGATTCACCATCAACCATTGACTTCCATTTTGATACATCTGAAGTTTTTTCAAATATGAGGAGGCCTGATGTCTTACAACAAACATATGACAAATCCTTTACCACTAATAGTTTGTTAACACCCCAAGTATCTCACAATGTGCTCAAGCCATATAACAAGCAAACTAGTGATATTTCAGCTACAGAGCTATTTGATAATCTTACTTTTACCCCTATGAAAACCAACACAGGTAAAACTGAGAAATTAGATACTGGACCTAAAATAATATTCAGTATGAACTCTGAAAGTGAACTAGATGACAGTTTAGATACGAAAAACACAGAAGAGAAGGAAAATCAAACTCATTCTATAATCAGTATAACATCGACCCATCCACCAAATAAATGGGTGACAGTTAACCACCAGACACAATACAACAGTTACATTGAAACACCCAATGGCGTAAGTAAGAAACAGCCAAATACATCGTCGCCTAAGGAACTCAACAGTCCAAACTTCTCTATCAATACAGAATTTTCTCGTATAAGTGACCTATCATTTTTTCCGCAAAGATTTTCTACAGAAAGGAAATATTTTCCGAAACTAAACAATGATACACATGACCTATTAGATGATCCCATTAAACTGAGTTCAGACACTTACACAAAAGACTCTCCAAACACACCAATAGAACCAAATTTTAATCAAATACATGACACAAGACCTCCACACTTTTTCCTGAAGGACCAGCCGAAAATGTGCAGGCAAGCCCTCTTTAGAGAATACCAGTATCAAAAAGATACTTTTGATCAGAAAAACTACCTGCATCCATACGAGCATAACTTTTGGCAAGGTGACTTGCGAGTTGATGCTAGGTCACCTCCGAGATCGATAACTCCACCGCTACAGTCAATACCTGAGGAGAGTGTACAGTTTTCTGATACTCAAGTTTTTGACAAATCTGAAAAATATAGAAACACTTTCACCATTAATCGCACTTTTGATAAAACGAGTGAAAACTTTACACCAAGTCAGACTAATAACAGACAAACATGGTCTAAGAAAGCTGTAAGGGCCGAACCGGACCTTTGGAAAATACCTATCACTCATGTTAAGAAGTGTGTAAAAAATAGACAGTCAGCTAAAAGTAAAGACTCCAGTTTCGGAAAAATATCTAATACGACATTTGAATCGAATAAAAGTATCATACAAAATATGACGATCAATCAGATAGGGAATGTTTACTCTCAGTCCTCAACTGTAGATCCATTCGTATCCTCTACATACTTCTACGATGAAGAAGCAGTAGAAAGATTTGAATCGGAATTTAAGAGGTGGCTTAACTGCATACTGACACCACCTGCTGATCTTGATAGTAACATAGAACAAAAAATTGATGTTGGCAAAGCTTGGATTGAGAATAGGAACAAAGAAGTACCAGTTGCACCAACAAAGGAACAAGTTTCCAGTGCATATCACAATAGTCATAGACTGGAAAGTCTTAGAAAATCAGCGAGGTCATTACTAATGAGTCCCGAAATGACTCAAGTTTTTCAGAAACTGCATTTACAAATCGAAAAGAAATTGATAGCTATCAGGACTGATCGAAACCTTCATTTGGATGTTGGACTACAAAAAATTATCATGGAGTTATTATTGTCTTATAATCCGCTGTGGCTTCGCATTGGTCTTGAAGCCATATATGGCCTTGTTTTACCCTTGAAATCGAATAGTGATATCGAAGGGCTCACGACATTTATTATTCAGAGAATGTTCAAAAATCCATTCCTCAAGAACAAACATTCTAAATCGAGTGCACCGAACATGCTTCTCCCAGCTTATATGGAAGCTATAAAGAAATTTACTCTAAAGAAGTTCTTTATGCTAGTGTACTTCATGGATCAAGCTAAACAAAGGAAACTTATAGCGCATGACCCATGTTTGTTCTGCAGGAACGCTATTTGCAAAGAGAGCAGGGAAATCGTTATAAGGTTCACTAGAGAATTGATTGCGGGAATTGGTGATATTACGAAGCATTTGAGGCCATTAGGATATGTCGTCAGTCATAAACAGTCTTATTTAGACGAATATAAATACGCAGTTCATAACATAGCTGTAGATATTAGAGACGGAGTCAGGCTAGTGAAAGTTATGGAGATCATTTTGATTAAGGATGGGTTACTGAGTCAACTCCGAACGCCTGCCATATCACGATTACAAAAGATTCACAATGTACAAGTAGCTTTAAATGCATTGAAAGAAGCAAATTTTGTCATTCACGGTGATATTACAGCTACAGACATAGCTGATGGACATAGGGAAAAGACGTTGTCCTTACTGTGGCAAATCATTCACGTCTTTCGCGCTCCTCTTTTCGAAAAAGCCGCGAATGTTATCCAAACGTGGTGGCGAAAGAAATATGAAGTTATTTTTGAGAAAAAAAATGAAGCGGCAAAAATAATTCAGAAACACTATAGATTCAAGAGAGAATCACGAAAAATATACAACGACTATCAGAAACTCAGAAATGCGGTCATTTTCGTGCAACGTAAGTTCCGTGCAAATAAAATAGCTCGTGCAATTAGGCGATGTGAGGCTGTACGAAAAATACAAGAATGGTATGTAGCTACAAAGAAACGAAACGAATGTCGTCAAGAATTTGTAAGGTTGAAACAGACCGTCACATTCATACAATCTATAGTGAAAATGCATATTATTCGCAAGAGATTTACTATTATAAGAAACGCGACATTATGCATTCAGAGATATTACCGCTATTATAGATTGACCATGATTGAGAGACAAAAGTTTCTTCAAATAAAACACTCCGTAATAAAATTGCAAAGCCATGTAAGGAGTTTTATAGCGAGAAGACGTTACATCAAATTGCTTTCCGCTGTGCGAACTATTCAAGCTGCTTATAGAGTCAAAGCGCAGTACAAACTCATGCAAAAGCGTAAAACAGACGCAGCAATATGTTTACAGAAATATGCAAGACGATACATCATTCGTTCGCTATATCTGCAATATCTAGAAAAAGTTATATACACTCAGAGAACATGGAGAGAAAAATTGCTGACAAGACTGATCCGAGGTCAATATTTGAACACTAGAAATATGATTATTAAATGTCAGTCAATTATTAGAGGGTATTTGGTGAGGAAGCATATACAGCTTATGAGTGATGCTGCCCGCAAAATACAATATTGGTACAGAGCTATCAGAAAACGTGATGAATGTCGCCAAGAATTTTTAACTCTGAAGAAGACTGTTACAGTTGTACAAAGTAAAATTCGAATGACAATCGTTCGTAAGAGATTTATTACCATCAGGAAAGCTACTTTGTGTATACAGACATATTGGCGCTCTTACAGAATGATGACTATTCAGAGGCAGCAGTATATTAAAATAAGGTATTCTGTAATAACTCTACAAAGTTATTTCAGATGTTATATTGTAAGAAACCGCTACAGTAGATTTTTGTCTGTTGTGAGAACAATTCAAGCTGTTTTCAGATACAAAAAGCAAAAGTACAAAATACAACAACATAGAACAGCAGCAGCAATATGTTTACAGAAATATGCAAGGCGACATATAGTTCGCACGCGATATCTGCAATATGTAAAGAATGTTCTGTACGTACAGAGAATATGGAGGGCAAAGTTGCTAGCAAGACAATTCCGCATTCTAAGACTGAATAAGGCTGCGTGTAAAATACAGCATTGGTACATAGCTAACAGAAAACGTGATATATGCCGTCAAAACTTTTTGAGGATAAAGCAATCTGTCATATTTTTACAATCTGTAGTCCGGATGGGTATCGTTCGCAAAAAGTTTACTCTAACGAAGAATGCCGCATTGTGCATTCAAAGATATTACCGTTCTTACAAACTGACGACGATAGAGAGACAAAAATATCTTAAAACGAAATGTTCGATTATTACATTACAAAGCTATGTCAGGGCCTTTATTGCAAGAAAACGTTATTGCAAATTAATCTCAGCTGTGAAAACTGTTCAGGCCGCTTATAGAAATAAAATTCAAAAAAGGCTTACACAGAAACGGAGAACTGAAGCAGCGATATGTTTGCAGAAATATGCCAGACGGTATATTATTCGTTCGCGATATATACACTATCTAGAGAAAGTTCTTTATGTGCAAAGAAAATGGAGAGAAATATTACTTATAAGGCAGATCAACGTTTTGAAGCAGAACAAGGCTGCCTCTACAATACAGCATTGGTACATAGCCACCAGAAAACGTGATATATGCCGCCAAAACTTTTTAAGACTAAAGAAATCCGTCACGTTTATACAATCTATAATCCGGATGCGTATCATTCGTAAAAGATTTACTGTAATAAAGAATGCTGCCATGTGCATTCAAAGTTACTACCGTTCTTACAAACTGACGACGATTGAGAGACAAAAATACCTTAAAACAAAACAATCCATTATAAAATTACAAAGCTGCGTCAGGAGATTTGTCGCAAGAAAACGTTACTGCAGATTACTGTCAGCTGTGATAACAATTCAGGCTGCGTACAGAGATAAAATGCAGAGAAAGCTGACACAGAAAATCAGAACAGAAGCAGCAATATGTTTACAAAAATATGCAAGAAGATATATAGTCCGCTCGCGTTACTTGCAATATCTAAAGAAAGTTCTATATGTTCAGAGCATATGGAGAGAAAAGTTGCTAACGAGACAAATCCTTGTTCAGAGACAGAATGAGGCTGCCTGCAAAATTCAACGTTGGTATGTTGCTACGAAAAAACGTGATATATACCGACAAGAATTTTTGACCCTAAAGAAGACTGTAACATTAATACAATCAATAGTGCGAATGCATATCGTTCGCAAGAGATTTATTATGATAAGGAACGCTACATTGTGTATACAGAGATATTACCGCTCTTATAAAATGACAATAATTGAGAGACAAAAGTATCTTCAAACAAAACATTCCTTAATAAAATTGCAAAGCCATATTAGAAGCTTTATTGCACGAAAGCGGTACTGCAGACTATACTCCGCTGTGGTACAAATACAATTGGCGTTCAGATTCAAAATGCAAATGAAAGTAATACGTCAACGTAGAATAGAAGCAGCGATATGTATACAAAAATATGCAAGACGTTACATACTCCGTTCACGATACGTGCAATATCGAGAAAAAGTTTTATATATACAAAGAATTTGGCGGGGAAAATTACTAACTCGACTGATGCGTTGCGAGTTTTTACAGAAGAAACGGATTATTATCAAATTCCAGTCTATTATAAGAGGGTTTTTGGTGAGAAGATTTATTCAAGCTAAGAAGGAAATTATCCAAAAGACGAGAGAAGAACAGCGGCGACATTTAGCTGCATCCAAAATTCAGGTAAACTTTATATAAATATTTCATCTTAGCGTTAATCCCAGTTGCATCCGAAGCATTTCCTCGCCTCATAGTCAGGGGACCGCTTTACCAGTCTAACTGCGGATTTGGCTGAACTTGGATATTTTCCGTGAAGCTAATGCCACACCTCCGTAATCTAACGGCGACCTCTACAACCTAAAGGCGACATCGAAGCATTGCAGTTAGACCAGTTCTCAGTTCTCCAGTAGCTCCAACTACGCATAACGATTACGGCAACGGGGACCGACGGTTTATCGTGCTCTCCGAGGCACAATTTGACCAATGCAAATACCCATATTCATGCATACAAATATTTGCACTGCGGGTTTCGGACCCACACCTCCTGGGTGGCCTGTCTATAAATATTGTATGTCGTAAGCTATATCCTTCCTACCCACTGGAATTAAGTGTATACTTAACATAAAAAATATTTTGTGAATATGTATTATGTATGACATTTTTAGGCACTTTGTCGTGGCCATTCAGTGAGAACGAATATGATTCACGATAAACGAGTGGCCGAAATTCGGCGTAGATGGCGTGATGGTGCTTTGAAATCAACTCAGGAGACCATGAAAGAGCGCAATGACGAAGCTATGGAGGTATTGCGGAACATTAGCGGCATTGAGACAGTGATCAAGGCTTTTAGATCTCTTGGTGAGTATAAAACAGTTATGGGTGTGTACAACGATAGCTGATTATAACCAACGGTAATCAAAATTAATGTCAGAATTATAAAAATACGAGTATTCTTTAAACCACTTGACTAAAGTAAAACTTTTTTTTTAATCCACTTAGTTGGCAGACAAGCACACGGCCCACCTGATGGAAAGTAGTTGCCGAGGCCTATGGACGTCTGTAACACCAGAGAGTCACAGTCGCGCTGCCAACCCTGTAATTACAGAGTTTCTGTGCCGTCAGTAAAAGACAAAGCAGGACAAGCCTTTAGTCTTCCCACTGACAGCACAAATTCTCCAGTGAGCTCTGGCTACCCCACCCACCGCTGGGAACACAACACGAAGTTATTATAACCGCGGTATTCTGTAGGGCGGAGGTACTTCCCCAGTCGGACTGCTCAAACCCAAACTTAATAAGCCTGTGAACTAACTACTTAAATATACGAAACGTAACTGAGAAATAGAGAAAGGAAATGTGTGCTCACACCTCTCTCTTGCCCTTATAGTATTTAAATACTAAATGCGAAATGTAAATCTCTCTCTTTCTATCTTCACTAACTTGTAGCTACCTCCCAACTTCCGTTCGCGTCGTGCGATCAGACTTTTTGTAACGCACTTGTCACTCATTTACCAGCATACTCTTCAAATCAAGCGTGCGGATATAAGTTTTAGTTTTTTAAATAAGGTAGGGCACGACGGTATTCCCGTCCTAATTGAACAGGCTATAATAACCTCGTGTTGTGTTCCCGGCGGTGAGTAGGGTAGCCAGAGCTCACTAGAGAGTTCTTGTGCTGTCAGTGGGAAGACCGAAGGCTTGTCCTGATTGTATCTTCTGCATTGACGGCACAGAAACTCTTCGTTCTAACAGGGTCGGTAGCACGGGTGTGACTCTGGTGTTGCACACGTTCATTGGTCGCGGTAACCACTTTCCATCAGGTAGGCCGTGTGCTTGACTGCCTAAGTTTTATAAAAAAAGGAATACACAAGAGGATCACTGCAGCGATTTGTTTTTATGTTTTTGTTTCAATTATTTATTATTTATTTATTTATTTATTTATTTATTTATCTTCAGGTACCTCACAGCTTACAGTTCAGAAATAAATACATGAATATAAAAACATTAGGTACGCCAAAAATTAAGGTACACATTAAAATTAAAGTGTGGCGTAAGTAGACATGAGAAAATAATTAGGTAATAAATAAAGGAGTGATGAATGAGAAAGATAACAAAAGAAAATGAAGCGCAATGCTTCGTGTGATGATCTGAAGAGTGTGAATGTATGTAGGTACTTGTGTGAAGATAGGTGTGTATATATGCAAGTGTGTCTGTGTGTGTGTGCATGTGGGTGTAGAGGAGTGCTAGGATGTATGGGTGGGGTGAGTGATAGGGACATTGGTGTTTGACAGTAGCTGAAGTATTGCAGCCTTATATGAGTTTCGAGAGGTGCTAAATGGATCCAGTGATGAGAAAATTTTATTATAGGCGCTTGGAATACGACTGAGTGGAGATCGCATTAAGTAGTTTGTTGGGGCAGATGTGGGAGCCAGTAATGGGGTGTGCCTAGTTCGTCTCACAGGCACGCTGAACCTGACGTCCCCCAGCAAATTCTGTACAGTCAAATCTGCCATTAAGGACATCGTACAAATGCATCATGTCGGTAACCAAACGCCTATCTGCCAGAGTGTTTATTTTATGGTACACGCATGATTCAGTATAGGACATGGAATTCATACGAGCTCTGTAGTTCAGATGTTTAATAAATTTTTTCTGAATTTTTTCTAAAGTGTCAATATCCACTGACTCGCATCAATAGTTCAAAATAAGAAAACTATTTATATCAACAAATCAAAGCATCATATCACCAAATTAAATAATTATTTTATTCATTGCAGAGTTGTTAACTGAAGTTTTTCCGATGATGTACCATGACAATGCATCGGCCATTGTTCAAAGAGTGTACACATATATGTCGGTGACGAACAGATCCATTTCTAGCATAGAAGTGCTGAAGTCTGCGGCCGCGGTGCTCGTCAATCTCACTAGATATAAAGTTACAGGACCTAAAATTTACATGGTAAGGTTATGTGTATTACCCCCATACTAAGAATTCCCATTTATCTTACCATCAGTCGAGGTGAAGTCATATTGAGGTGTTCCTGTGTGAATAGTTCGATTTCCTAAAACATATACGAATGATTTCACTGCATTGTAGACTAAATAACTTTAAAAAAAATATTTATCACGAGATAGCTCTAAATAGCCGAAAATCTCGTACTACTCCGAGTTGAAAGGAAGTTGTGATTTAGCGTAGCTTTTTTGTACGTGCAAAAACCCCACGGATATTTCCCACGCCCCGGGTGCCTGTGAGTCGTGGTTCGTTGCCGAAGGTGACAGGCATATCCCTCGCACTCCGGCTGGGCCACGGCCATTTCTATCGATCTGGCCCTCCTCGGGTGTGGGGACCGAAGTCCACAACTCGTCCCCGGAAAGGAAGGGAGCGGGGGGTCATTCAATGGTGATTTAGCGTAGTATAATATTAAGATAATGACCTCATGTTCTTATTGATTGCAGCGAGATCGTATACCACCTATATTGAAGTTCATGTGGAGGTTCAGCAACACTGAAACACAACTATTCTGTATAATGGCTACATATCTATGGCTGTTCTCTAAGTACGAACACATCAAAAAGGTAAGACTAGAACGACTGTGTAGGTACATTAAATATAAACTATACCTATTGAGAACAGTTAATATAAACAATTTGTCTGCTCCCAGGATTTGACTGAACTCCTCAACATACCAGACAATCATAGAATGCTAGTAACAATCAGAGGCAATGTTGGCAGAACTAAGCGAATGTCGACAAATATGAAGCACAAGTTCAATACTCCACAGTGTTCAAAATTCGTCTCTCATACAAGGAACCAATCATGGAATACGACTATTTGCAGTATAGGTAACAGCAGTATTATTCTGCCTGCCGTAGAACCAGACTACGGCATCGTACGCGTTGACAAACCGAGATATTTCGAAGACCCAGAGGAAGCCATCAATTGCCTGTTCCACACCTACAAGTTGTGAATATGTTTAGTTTAGATTTATATATCAAGTGTTGAAGTAGTTAATATATATTTTAGGATATTAGTACTGATTGCTATCATGACGTCAACAAAACCAAACAAACCCTTTTGAGTGCATCGTTTGGGTCAATTTGACTGACGTTTTTCTTACATTTTGCAGGTAGTGCATACATTATTAACAATTTTATCATGCTTACGAAACATATTTTGATGACATATTTTAACAATGTTTTAATTTGTAATAACATTTCTAATACCCAGTAATTCCTAATTATTATCCAATATAATTAATTTTATTCTATGTTAACTACATACCGATAGGTTAATTGCATAGTTAATATAATTTGTAATGAAAATCATTGGGGAGTCTTGGTATACTTGTAAATTTCTATCAACTAAATTGGATGAGTTTAGTTTAGTTTATAGAAATATATATTACTTGTTGGATGAAATGTATAACGAATAATTAGTTCTTAATAGACAGTATCAATAAGTAGTCAAATATTTGCATGATATAACAATAATTGTATAAACTAACATTTCTTTAGTATCGTTTTTAGTTTGTTTTATGAGTGATTATGGACTGTTATTTACTTTATGATTATAATTTGAAAAATTAAATCTATAGTCTTATTTCATCCGAGATGGTTCATCATACTCTTATTTACAGACGTATATTTTACGCTCCACCGACCAATGCAAATATTTAAGACCCGCAATTTCAGTTTTATAAATGGAAGTCGCTCCCGTAACGTCCATCATAATCAATTCATAAGAAAAGAAGTAGGAGGGCGAAACTGGGGCTCCAAAGCACAAGTTTGAATGTAATCAGGATTGGCGCATGGACGCTAATATCGTCCCTTCATCAAACTTTCACATCACGCAAACCTAAAGGGGATGATCATAATGTAGGCACAACAAAGAACAAGCCTAGGTAGGCACAAGTCAGTGTAGTCGCGTTGTGAATAAGTAAATAGCTGGGCGCTTCTTGATTCTGGTGTGCTGTAAAATGTTAGCATAGTCCATTAACGATTAAATAATATTCCAGGACCTTCTATACAGCATTATCTAGACCCATGGTAAGCATAGCTTAACTAGCTTGTGTTATGGGACTAGAATGCGGATAAACATACTTAGATTTTTTTTTTGGTAATACTTTTACACATAGAAACACCCAGACTATTGCAAATATACATATTCATGCATACAAATATTTGCACTGAGCGGGAATCGAACCCAGGCCCCCTGCATAGTAGTCGAATGCTCTACCACTACGCCACGGAGGACGTCATGAACGACATTCGACGACGAAACATTATAAAACGACTTGTCTTATTTACATCATTATAAAGTTTATATTGCATTGGATCCCTAGTGGATGACTAACCAGTAAACGCTGCAAGTATATAAAGGAAAATGACAAAATTTTACATTCAACCAGCTTTTTACAAAGTGTAAAATATAGCAAAAAGGATTTCATGAGGTGTTGCTATAGCCATTGACAAGGAAAAAGTTTTTTATCATTATGCTATCAATGTCAACTGTCAACGTCAAATCTGTCAAATTAGATTTTTAGGTTATCGTCATATTTATTCATCACTCGATAATTGAAGAAACCCACAGCAAAAACTAAAAAGGAAGTTGAATTATAGAATAGAGTTTATAGTGCTTACATTCTATAAATCTGGTTGGTAAATAGTTAAGTACATTATTACAAACGTTGAAAAGTAATTCCCAGATTATGGATGAATTTGTGAACTATCTATTGTTGATATTAGTCATACTGCCAGTGCTGTTGTTCTTTAACTTGTGGGCTGGCATCGGATGGGAATTGTTTGAAAACAACTAATAAACCTATAACAATTAAAAATGCATTTGGCACCCACAAGACTGTTTCGTTTTTATTTTAAATAATAATAAGGATGATAAACTAGGTTTTGTAGTATCTACTTATAAAATAAAACATGTAATTTTTTTATTTGCTTTTTATTGAAAACATAGATTCTCACCTAAGGTAGGTTTGGAGAGCTAGTTAGCATTATCAGTATGCTATTATCCAAATGGGCAAAAGCGTCTTGGTATTGCTAATAATGGACACGCCAAACCTGCCTTTAAAGTACTACAATTATCACAATAGTGTCATAAATTCATAATATTTTCATAACCAATGATAACAGCAACTCCAAGAGAACTACAAACTGTCTTAATCTTAAGATAAAAATATCACATCAATAGTAAGACATAGAAAGATACTAAGTACAGCACTTAATAAACAGTCCATCAGTGGTGAATGTTGAATTAAAAAAAAAAGGAAGTTGGTCGAATTCATCCTCTATCTAGTTAGTTGTGCACCATGTGATCCATTGGGCATCCGGCAGGAGTCGAGTTATAGGAACCCCTTGCCATTGCAGTCCCTAGTCTGAAACTGTATTTGGTTTTACCATACCACACTAGTCTAATTATATTCAATCTATCTGCATAAAGGTCTGCAATCATATAGTTTTTTCCTATTTGCATTTGTTATACTTTATTTCTCTTATCAATAGAATGTAGGCAAGTCAATGATAGAAATTAGTCCTTAGTCATAAATTAATATAGGTAATAGAAATATTTGCAGGTACATAAGAAAATGGGATATTTTTTACTAAAATTTAAGCAATACTGTACTTGAGTTTTTAAATGTCATGAAGATCACCAATTTGACTAAATAATAATTCTATTGTAGGCAGAGGTGCTAGCACCCACATTTCGCCAGTTTATGTTTAGGTCCCAATGTAATAGGTGGCGAGCCTATTGCCATTAACCGGGCACTTATAAACCTGCGATAAATACACACATAACTTCGAAAAGCATCGAAAAGTCATTGGTGTGTGCCATGGTGAAACCTGGGATCGAACCCGAGACCTCGTCTCAGCAGTCCATTACCCAAACCACTAGGCTACCGTGCTAGCACCTCTGCCTACCCCTTCGGGGATATAGGCGTGAGTTTATGTTATGTTTATGTATAATTCTATTGTTATCATATTCTAATCAGTATATACAAGAATGTCACTTCATACTTCATCAGAATGCAATTCCCATATTAAATTATTATAATTTTAAGTTAAAATAAACATTCCTAATTGAAGATTTTCACAATGATTTAGATTAGATTAGACTAACAACTTACATAATTGTCCATATAGTTTACTAATATTGTATTTGGCATTCACTAATACATCTACAATACAAAACACTATTTAACTAAATAAGGATAACCGATTAAGGTATAAGACCAAAAATAATACAAATATTATTAAATACAAATTACAAGTTATGTTCTTGGTATTATTATGTCATTTAATTGAAAGTTAAATTAACATTAATTTAAATGTGAGACTTAAACCACAGACAATTAAATACATAAATATTCCTTGGGCTGGGTCTTTCCTCTCAGGTTGGGAGTCAAATTGAAAGGAGGGAAAAGAAAAAGGGCTTGGACAGACTGACGGCACGGCACATGATTTTAATTTATTGAGTACAAATAGACCTTATTATTGTCGATGTTAAATGATAATCATACTGGCTTTGCTGGAGCTAGAGTTTTTGGGCTGTCAGTGTGAAGACCAAAGGTTTGTCCTCCTTTGTCTTCTTCACTGATAGCACAGAAACTGTGTCTTACAGGTTGAGTGTGCTATAAGCCACGGTAACCACTTTTGATCAGGAGGGCCGTGTGTTTGTGCCACCTAAGCTGTATAAAACAGATGATTCGATGAAGTTTCTCTTTTATGCAGATACTGATAAGGTCTATCCTTTGCCGTGTCGTGTCGTAGGTCTGCGCCGACCCTAAGCATGTCCAAGGACAAGTACATTTATCATAAAGTTCTATCTAAGGTGCCATAAATGCACAGTATGGTTTCTAAGACATTATCCTTAGCTATCTAGAATATTCTAGGTGTGCTGTTTACCTTTTATATTTTATAATGTTACCTATTGTCTACTTTGGTTTTTAAATTTCGCTAGAGAGTATTAATTCTTCCATTCCCATGTGACCCCGATGACGCCATACGCGGTACCTGGCTATATCCTTTCTGGTTACCATACCAACCACCTGTGACCAAGTAAACATTTCTGTTAAAAGACAATGTGATATAACCAATGTCCTGAAAGGGATCTAATTACTGTATTTAAGTTTGTCATGTTTGTTATACATTTTTCTTTAATTCACATGATTATCCCATCATATTTCTCTCCATCACAAAGTAACATTTAAGAAGATACTGTCTGAAGTTTTCGCGAATATCACTCAATGAAATAAAACCACTTTGTAACAACTACCATCTTTAATCACTCTGCGACCATCTCTAATCAAAAGTGGCCGAAACGTTTAGCTAAATGTAACTGATAGCAAATATATCGCGATAGAACTTCAATTCCTAAGGTTACATATAAAGCCTGTTCTTACCTCATTGACATCATTGACTATGGGCAAGTGCCGCAGGCCGAGCGCGCGGAACAACCGGAACATCCGCGGCAGAGACGCGCGGTGCGGGAGTGTGTATGGGGACGGGTTCATAAACGGACGCAAATCCATTGTGCATGTTTTCTCCCAGTCTGCGATCTCCAGCTGTTCATATAAAGTAGAATATGTATCATAGTTACTAGAACTGGTTCTAATTCCGTTCTGGATCTACACAATTTATTGTGTCATAAATGGTGTGTCAGAAATAGGTCATAAATGCCTAGGTACAAATCAAAAAATCTATTGTAGTCAATATATCCACATCTCGTATTCTCTACTTCACATTATGACTAAATCGCATAATGAGATAATCACAAAAAGGCTATTGATATGACTTTTTAGTTTTAATTACGAGTCAAAAATATCTTCTGATGGCTATGTTTCAAAATGGACATGGTAGCGAAATGCCCATCATCCTTTTATCTGTCCAAGGGGTATTGTTCTCGACTGTAATTTTTTTATAAAATAGGTATTTTGCGACTATGTTATTATGCGATTTAGTCATAATGTGAAGTGGAGAATACGAAATATGAATTTTTACTAGTTTTACTACATAGGTTTTTTGCATTATATACATTTACAACCGGACCCAGACTAACTTCTAGGTCCGGTTATAAATGTATATAATGCAAAAAATGTATGAAATTAATATACAGGGTGTTACAGAAAGGTGTGGTCATATTTAAGGGTCGTTACACATGCCTGATAACCAGTCGATATGCACCGGCCAATGTACAAATAGTAATAAAGTGATGACATCGTTAGTCGTCTTACAAAATTGTTAAATTCGTTAAAATTTTCGATATTTAGCAAAAGCGGTAGGTCACAACACTATTGTATTTTGTTCTTTCGCGATAAGTTCAATTGAGTTCAATAACCTCTGCAAAATCTCTAATCTCAGCTGTGCGCCTGGTAGCCGGCCTACCAAGCGTAGGTATAGTTAGATACAGGTTACATCAGAGATATTTTGACTATCACTTACCGGGGCGTGTTCTCCTTACAGCGAAACGGTGATGTACCTGATCTGGTACAGTCATAAGAACGCACTAATTTATCACTTCACGATCGCGACACAAGGAGTTTAAACTATCACTTATGTAGGCCACAAAAACATAACGAGTACATGTACACATGAATGGAGTTTATGACGCCACAGTATGCGTGAAACTCCAAGGCATACCTACGTTTAAAAAATTATAGCAACGCGCAACGGCTCGTTGCTCGATGCCGTAACATGCTACCACGCACGCTTCGAAACATATCTGGGGTTACGCTACGTAAATCTCTGATATTCGGGCTTCCATATTCTCTCTGCTGTCACATGCTGTACTGTACACTTTTTCTTCACGTAACCTCAGAGAAAATAGTCGAGCGGAGTGAGATCCGGGGACCTCGCCGGGCAAGCGACTCTCACTTCACCGCCACGCCCAATCCTCTGATCAAAACGCATCTTTAAATACGCGCGAACTTCCCCCTTGAAATGAACGGGTTTCACTCCGATAACCGTTCCAGCTCGCCGGGTATCTACTCGTACTCGGGTCTACTTCAAAATGCTCGAGAATACGATCGTCTAAAGCAGTGGGCGTCGTAGAAGGTCGCCACGAAAACTTCCAGTGTGTTGAAGGCGGTTCACCATCTTCTTAAAACACTCCAAAGAGGGAAACCGCCGACGGTCACCCTCTAGTCTTCCGTCCACAAATATCTCACTGTACAGCCGACGAGCTTTTCGCAAGCTGCCATCAGCTGCGCCAACACAAAGCATCATCTAATATTCGCTATTACTAAAAACCGACATTTTCACTGCACAACAGAACAACAACTAGTCTACAAATAAACATGTAAACAACCTACAGAAAAGAAGTCGGCACAAGTAGGTACATACGAATGTTGCCAACCATTAATCTATCTAATTCTAATTATCTAATTTAATACGTAGAATTTTGAAAAATCCACAGACCTTCCTTTCATTTTTAAGGTAAATATGACTGAAAAACCTGCAGTTAACTAATTAATGGTTAAATCAATCCCTTTGTTCAGAACAATATTCTATTTCTACTAAAAAGTACATTGCCTAGGTACATTTTGCTATCTGTTCGCGCTAAAAATCTGAACTGAAAAGTAAATGATAGCTTCGTGCTCAGTGGTTAAGGTCGGCCTTTCTACTGAAAATCACAAGTTTTAATCATACCGAGAGGAGATAGAGCCAGAGTAGAAAGAGGAGAAAAAGTTGAGGAATCAGGAAATAAGTAATACATAAAATTGTCACGATATTTTTCTTTGCATATGACAAGACTTACCTACTCTGCGGGTGACAAGACGCAAAACAAACGAACCGGATTTCGTCTTCTATCTTTTAAAAAGCATAAACGCGTAAAAATACATTTTAATCTATAATCAGCTCGGCGAACCTTGATCCCTATGACAGTTCATACTAGTGACGGGTCGTGTCGATATATCGCAACTTTTTATAGGCAAAGGCGTGACTTGCATTCAGCCACATCGATAAACATGTTTTTAAAATATAATCTACATTACTATAATTATAATGCTTGTTATATTTACAAGTATCCGTGTATTTGTATATGGGGTTGCCAATATTCCGATGCAGAGGTAACATGGTCGGACTGTATAATTTTAATGTGAATTAAAATTTTAGTTATAGCAACACTATCTGATCTGTCACTACGCTAGTACTGTCAGTTCGCTACGCCAGTACGAGTGCTAACGCCTTGTATGCGCCACGTGTTTTCTTGTGTCAACGGAATCCTTTGTTTGTTACTATTGTTGTTTTCTGTTTTTGTTATTGTTGCTGTTTTGTGTTTGTTGGTGTTTCAAAATGCCGAAAAGACTGAGAAAAACTGTACTCAACAGTGAAACGCGGGAGTTTGTTGTACGCTTGCGTGACTATTTTGCTCGCGAACTACAAAATGGCGGACCTTTGTTGCCACTTGACAACGTACGCGACCGTGTTGCTGATGCTTTGGGAATTGGCAAAGCTACCGTTTCCCGAATTACAAAGGAGAAGTTCGGCGAATCGTCGATGGAGGAGAACAAATTATCAACTCCAAAGAAGAAAAAACATAATAGGGCACGACCCGTAACTAACCCCGATGATTTCGACATGGCAGCGATACGAAACCATATTTACGGCTATTATTTTCGAGGTGAACTGCCGACTTGCACAAAATTATTAGCGTCGCTGAAATCGGCTGATTTATTTAAAGGTGGATTCACTTCTCTCAGACAAGTTATAAAAAAATGTGGATTTCGTTATGGGAAGTGTGACAAAAGAAAAGTGATAATGGAGCGGAAGGACATTGGATTGATGAGGTGTGATTTTCTACGACAAATAAAAAACATCGAGAACTGGGACAAGGTGGTTTATCTGGACGAAACGTGGCTCAACGCCAATCACTCAGTCTCCAAAACATGGACAGACGACACAGAGAAATCCTGTACCAAAGCACCAGAAGGCAAGGGCCAGCGTTTGATTATCTGCCACGCTGGCACAGCCAAAGGTTTTGTACCTAACTGCTTGTGGGCCTTCAAATCCGTGAAAACAAGTGATTATCACGAAGAGATGAATTTTGAGAATTTCAAGAAATGGTTCACAAAACTATTAGACAATTTAAACGAGCCCCACTACATTTTAATGGACAACGCCCCATACCACTCTGTGCAAATTAATAAAGCGCCTACCGCGAACAACAATAAAGGCGAAATAATAGAGTGGCTGCAAAACAATGGTGTGGCAGCTAATACTCAAATGCTGAAAAAGGAATTAGTTAGATTGTTGAACCTTCATAAACAGCAAACAAAGAAGAAATATTTCTTGGATGAGATGGCAAAATCAAAAGGGCACACCGTGATTCGGCTACCGCCCTACCACTGCCAATATAATGCAATCGAAATGATATGGGCGCAGATCAAAGGTGGGTTGATTTGTATTTATTTTAACATGTTTTTATTTAGGTCACTGGTGACTGTCTAGTCGGCTAGTACTATTTAAAGCTATTTTATTTCACTAGCAAATTGCATTTTTATTTTTATCCATGTGCTTATATCAATTACACACTTTTAACGTACAAAATTATGTACTTATAATGTACTTACCCCGATCTCGCTCTTTGACTTTGCATCATTTTCAATCTAAACCATTATTGTTTCAGGTTGTGCAGCCAGGCTTAACACCACTCCACCATTCACAGCTAATAAAATGCTTACGTTGCTACAAGAGGCATGTAGTCAAGTGACTCCGGACAATTGGAGGAAAGTGGTTGAAAAGACGAAAAAGCTATGCTTAGATGATTGGAATCGAGACGTGCGATACGACAATATAGTAGACCAGCCGTTTATCATAAACATAGGAGAAAGCAGCTGCAGTTCGGATTCCGAGTCTGAGACGCAATCGGTGACACCATTGTCAGATTCAGATTAATGTATATTAAAAAATCATAAATAAACCGCTTTTGTTTTATTTGAGTAGGTATATACAATAAATTTGTTAAATCTCCTTTATTTTATTATCGCAAACAACTTAAATGATTATAAATCTGACACTAAGAGCGTAGGTGCTCTATTGATGTATTTTGTACACTCGTTTCCATTTTCGATATTTGTTTATCGATACTTTTCCGCACTAGTCGATATCTTCCAAACGGAGTAACTTTTGCAGGACGTCAACGTAAAGTCTGATTGAGATAATTTCTTGTAAGTGTTAATAATTATTATAATTCCAACGGGATATTATTGTAATTGCATATATCTGCCTAAAATTAATAAATATCATTTTTAGACACCGCCAATTCGATTATAATATAACGGTGACGCTACTACAAGGTTGTGTCGTGGGAATAACTGTCAGTGTCATAGGGATCAAGGTTCGCCGAGCTGATTATACTAATAAATTTACCACTTTTTCATTTGAAATCTACGCTGCTTCTACTATTTTTAACATGCCATCTACAGATTTTATAAAATCAGTTATGGCAACATTGATGCCTACTGTTTTACGCACTTTGGCGCCAAATATTATGTCCTTGGCGGCACCGATTGTCCGTGTCAAAAGCGCCGCCACGCATCGCGGTCTCATCAAAGGACTCCGCGGCCGAACGTATTACCTATGAAATTAGGGTAGAGGTACAGGTTTACGTCCATTTAAAAATTTTTTATTTTAATATTTAAATCTGGATTTTTCAACTATGACTTTGTGCTTCTTTCAAGTGCAGAAACCCCCTCGCATTGAGTTTGGGTTGGACAATGAATGGACTATCGCGCTCAAATTTAATAAAAACCAGAGTTATGTACTTACTCTGAAAAAAAAATCGCAGCTACTATTCAATCTACTCGTTGTCTGTTGTTATGTAAGAGACAACTTTTTCGACGCCGTGATTTTCGTATCATTCAATAACGGGTGGGCAAACAAACATACGACCCACTGACTGAACAACATTGTTATTAAAAAAGAGTATGTAATTCAGTAGAAATACATCCGATACTAAGAATGCAGAAAATAATAAAATTGTGACCATGGTCGAATACTAGTCAGTTCACCCTATTTAGGTATAGGAAAAAAATAACAAATGATTTTATCGTATCAATTATTTTAGGGTACCGTAAAATCTTGTTTCAAAAATTTTGAAGAAACGACTCTTACATTTTATGTTATCCTGGTATTTGAACATATTTTTGTTCACTTTACCATACCTTTTTATGCTTTAAGAAAGGTTTTGTATTAAATAAAAATTGGTACGGAACCAATCATAATAAAGGGCGTGGCGATTTGGAGTGAAAGAGAAGATATTTTAATTTTATGAAATAGTTTAGGGTACCGCAATGAATGTTACTTTAACGAACACTTATGAAGGACCTCTTAGAGTTATGTTATCCGGGTACGACATGATATACCTTAGTAAGTTCTGTGTGCATTTTTGTACACTGCCGTTATTTATGTTGTGCGCCATTGTGCGCATTATCATGACACCTGGTTTCCCAAACGTAACGAACAAACAAATCTCAAAAAAATCCGATAATAAATAACTACGTAACTCAAACTAAGGCGAACGTGTAACGATCACAGTGTTGCGGATGCTGCTTTTTTATACCACTTAGGTGGCAGACAAGCACATGGCCCACCTGATGAAAATTGGTTACCGTGGCCTATAAACGTATGTAACACCAGAGGGAACGCACTCGCGCTGCCGACCCTGTAATCACAGAGTTTCTGTGCCGTCAGTGTAGAAGACAAAGCAGGACATGCCTTTAGTTTTCTTACTGACAGCACGAATTCTCCAGTGAGCTCTAGCTACCCTAACACAACACGAAGTTATTATGGCCGCGATATTCTGTTGGGCGGAGGTACTTCCGTAGTCGGACTGCTCAATTGGGCGGAAATACCGCCTTGTCCAACCTCCTGCTGGTCTCGAAGGACGAGAGCGTGCGGGGATGCGAGAGGAAAACAACCCTGTTTTCGAACCTGTTGCCATGTTAATTCCGTATGGAAAAGTACGATATCCTCATCTTACCCTGAAAAGGGGCGGCTCCTCAACCAGCCCTTTGAGGCTTTGTCTGCTCTCCACTGTGTCCTATGCTACTCAGGCACACATGAAGAGTCACCCAGCATCCCTTTACAGGGGCATTCCTGCCTCGGTCGGGATTTTGGGAGAGGAGGTGTGCTGCCGTCTTCACGCGCAGTTGCGCTGCGGAGATTCGCAACCAAGCATCTCTATTTATCGTGTACCTATCCAACAACTTGTAATTTTGTTCTATTTAACTTCTCATCAGGTGGGCCGTGTGCTTGTCTGCCACCGAAGTTGAATAAAAACCGAAAATTTATTTTTTGCATAACATTTCAATAAAATTGGGTACGGAACCAATTTTAATTAGTTTAATATTAAGGGGCGTGGCTGGAAATTCGACAGTCCACGACTCCTGGTATTGAATGTAGGTTAACCTTTACCTAAGGTATCTTTGAGACAAGTCTTACATTTAGCATGGATGATTTCAGGAACATAAAAATGTTTTATTATTGCTAAAAGTAAATTTTGTTTTATTTTAATACTATTTTAACAAGTTTAAGCTGTTTCAGAATTTCTTTGCCCGATATAAAAAAAAAAATGTTTAGGTACAAAGTAAGTAATATGATATTGAGACAGGGCCTATCAAATCCGATCGTTTGGTAAACCTACTCGGGTTCAAACCGTAGAGTTCATTTGTAACAGCGCGCTGCAGCTGCTGCAGCCCTGGTTAGTATTTTAGTGTTGTGCGTTTGTCGACAATTTCCACTAGCTTACACATGGTCGATAAAAAAGAAAATTAATTATCTACGTGATACAAAGTAAATTGGTGTTTATACTCCCGCGGAAAATTTATTTATATCACACGTAATGCGTCCCTCGAATATGACCACACCTTTCTGTAACACGTTGTATATTATAATAAATTTATGAAATTGTGTGTTGGTAGGTTCTATTCTTACCTCATCAATAGACGGGTACCGTGGGTATTCCGTCCTAAACATCTTCATATCAACGTTAAAGTTGGACCAGGTCGAGTTCGCATTCTCGTTGTATATTTTGTTTTGCAATAACACTATTAATTGAGAGCGAAGAATTATGCCTCGAAGACGTTTGTAAGTTGTTATTTCCACCTAAAACATTTAATTTAATGATTACAAATATACTGCTCCACATTGTGGCAGTTGGATTGTATACAGAATAGATAAACGATCGAACGAGCCTAAAGCGAATGTTTATTAATACAGTGATGTGTGTGATATTGGTAGTAGAGCAGCCTGTTCTAACAGTTTTATTGGTCGAATTCACAAAATATAAAACCGCGGTAGCCTAGGTGGTATGGGTAATGGATTGCTGAGACGAGGTCTCGGGTTCGATCCCAGGTTTTACCATGGCACACACCAATGACTTTTCGATGCTTTTCGAAGTTATGTGTGTATTTATCGCAGGTTTATAAGTGCCCGGTTAATGGCAATATGCTCGCCACCTATTATTGGGACCTAAACATAAACTGGCGAAATGTGGGTGCTAGCACCTCTGCCTACCCCTTCGGGGATATAGGCGTGAGTATCTGTTATGTTAATAATACTAATATTTTAAATGCGAAAGTAACTGTTTGTATGTTACGCTTTCACGCCTAAACCGTTAAACCGATTTTGATGAAATTTGGTACAGGTTTAGATTAGACCTTGAGAAAAGGTATAGACTATGTTTTGTTGCGATAACCGACATCCATGCGGGCGGAACTGCGGGTAACATATTTGTATCAATATTTCACAAAGTTCTGAGCATGCTACATAGGTACTTGCAACAATTGTTACTATACTTACATCATCAGCCAAGGGCGGGTCCACAACCGGGAATCCGTTATATGTCACTAGTTTCAACAACTCGATAATGTGGCCGACATTCTCTACGGTTCGTAAAGTGAACACTGGGTGTGACATCACTTCGGAGGCGTATATATTGTGGGCTAGCGGTGGGGGTTCCCATGGCAAAAGAGGAACTGCAGCTAGCTGTATGTGGATATCGTAAATGCCCTTAAAAAAGAAGAAGATATTAAGAACATAATCCTCAGCAATAAGTACATAAAAAGCAGTATATTATAGTATAATTCCCATTCCAGCAGGTTGGCACACTGCAAGATTAAGTGATACTGGTCAAGTCAGTTTTAAAATGAGATCGGTCTTAACATATTGAGACCTCTTCGTACTTCAGGCAGCACCTTAAGCCGTCGGTCCCGATTGAAGTTCGCCACCGCCGTAGCACCCCGTGCTATCCTACAAAGACACCCAAGGAACGTGTACTGCGCGTATAGAGCACATTTTTGGTTCAAAATATATGTCCCGAGGTATACAAACATTCGTTACGTATAGTTGGACCACTAAAAAGTTGAACAATATCGCCTGTTAGTTGTGGAAGTCTGAATGATAGCCGTCGCTTCCCCCGGCAATATCGAAGTTCAGCCGTTTCCTATTCAGATTGAAAGCCGACCCCAACTGAATGGAGAAAAATCTCGGAAGAGGACATCTACTTATTAAAGGAGGATATCGCAACTCAATTTACTGAAGAACTATTCATACCTCGTTAAAGAAGTCGCCAGTCCACTTGGCGACAACTAGCGTGATTATGATGGGTAGCGCGTTGGAGATCTGTCCGGTGGTCTCGATGATAATGACGGTGAGCGAGATCGTCATGCGAACTACACCCCCGAGTTGTGCCGCTGCGCCGACCAACGCGTACTTCGCCGGGTTTATAGTCTGTTGTGGAGATAATAGATATTACATTAACTGATAAATAAGGAAGGATCATAGCAAGTATTTACCCCAATTGAAAAGAGGCGTGACTGTATGGACCTGTGAACAGTATCCGCAATTTGGTTTAAAGCGGAGGGGAGAAGAGTGAGAATCCTGCTAAGATTGGCTTTAGTTTTATGAAGAGTAATCTCTGTCGCACAGTTCATGTGAAGCTATTTCAAAAAACTTATATTTTACATTGTACGTTTGTGAGGCAATAGTACAATTATTAGACAGACATGTTATTGAAGCTTTTATGCGAGTCTGCCGGTTTCGAGTGCTATGACCTGTCCACTAGTCAAATTGAGAAAAAGAGCAATAAGTTGCTATACTTACATTAGAAGGAAGCATTAACTGTATCAAAATAGCTAAGAGCCTGCCCCAGGCTGCCCCCGTCAACAAATTTGGTATGAAGAGTCCACTGGACACTGACAGTCCGAAGGTCCAGGTAGAAAGTAGGAAGTAGCAGATCACAAAGACGAGGAGAGACCATGGCTTGTATGAACCAATCGGATCGTGGAGGAAGGAGCGTACGGAAGCTTCAGGCGTTTGGAACCAAATGGCGGCTAAGGCGTTGTATTCACCATCGGCGCAGAATAACTGTAATAAAAAATAATCTTTTACAAAATTAAATTGAAGAAAGGTTTATAAAGAAACCCCTAGAAGTTCCGAAGAGAACTCCTATCAACATAAATCACCGTTCAACTTACATTATGCGTCCATGATACTTTGAACTGCACGCCGTATATACTCTAAATACGGCGTGCAGTTTAAAGTAAAAATGTATCTCGTCTCTTGGTGTATAAAATAATATAAAGTTTTAACGCTGCAACGAAGGATAAGACGTTCCGTGCATATTATTTTATATATAGGCCTCTCATAATGTGTGCCATTTCTGCCGATCCTCTGCCTTCCGTAATCCAGTCTCTCCCAGTCACCTTTTCCAGACAAGGCAACCGGAGTACTATTTTTTTCAGTGTCCACACTGAATGTTATATTTTTTATTCGTATAACTACGGAAAATTAATATTTTCCACAGTCCGGTTGATCGGACAACTTAACCGTACTACGGGCAATAGATGGTAACGCACGTGATCAAGATTAATATTTTAGATAAAAATAGTTAGGCATTTTTTATACAGTTTTATTGTATCCCAGCCCATTACAGTAATACGATTATTGAAATCAGATCTTTGTATAATATTTAATGTACTAATATTTACCTGTAAAGGCACTTTAGTAGGATCCTCTCCGAGTGGTCGACAGTCATTTAGCAGAAACATCATGAGAAATCCACAGGTGGCACTCGCGGCAGCAACCAGACAAGCTTCTACTACCCGGAGCCAAGGGGTTCCAATATACCTGGTTGGAATTACATGATATGTTAAATGTTTCATCACTAGGAAACAAAGTCAAAGTTCATTTATTCTGTATAGACCATTATATCGGCACTTACAAAACGTCAACAAAAAAGGAACGTGAATATCAGTTTAGTAAATGGGCCACCGGTTCGAACCGCGGCTCCGACCTGAGAAAACTCGGCGGGCATTTCTTTTTTTTTTGTATATACTTAGTCTACTTAAGAACATACACTTAGTCACATTAAAAGAATAACCGTATTGGTCCCCCCCACTCTGCCCGCGTACCCCCTTGCACACCTTATATTGTCGTACGAGCTAGTTTATGTTTTAGTGACGTGTCTATCAATTATTTGAGTGTGCTAATGGAGTAATGCTTTTCAGTTACAACAATGTATTATGCTACTGTGATAACAAACGAGTTATTATAATCATATCAATCTAATACCGGATAACCCAACTGACCTCTAGGTTGACGGAAACTTCTGAGTACGATTTATCAATAAACACATAACATTTTTTTTTTTTTTTTTTTTTTATACCACTAAGTTGGCAGACAAGCACACGGCCCACCTGATGGGAAGCGGTTACCGTGGCCTATGGACGTATGCAACACCAGGGGTGTCACACTCGTGCTGCCGACCATGAAGAAACCTTCTGATGCCCCTCTTGAAGAACCCCATATTGTAGGCGCTTGGGAAAACCGCAGCAGGGAGGTCATTCCACAGCTTGAGTGTGCGTGGGATGAAGTTTCTTTCATACCGCACAGTGCGTACCGTCTCAGGTCGCAATGTGTGGGGATGAATTCCCTGCCTATGGCGAGAGGTGCGATGATAGAATGAAGCTACGGGCATCATGTCAAACAATTCATCTGAGCACAAACCATTGTATAGGCGATAGAACACACACAGTGAGGCAAAATCCCTCCTAAGGCTAAGAGGTTCCACTCTACCTGTGAGTATGGGATTGTCAACCAGCCTCAATGCCCGTCTTTGCAACGAGTCGAAGGGGTCAAGCTGGTATGCAGGTGCTCCAGCAAAAAGGTGACAGCAGTACTCCATGTGAGGCCGGACCTGTGCCTTATAAAGAAGGAGTTGCTGCCCCGCAGTGAAGTACTGCTTCGCCCTGTTGAGCACTCCGAGTTTTTTTGATGCCAACTTAACCTTGTCCTTCAAATGACTTCGGTATTGGACGTCGCTGGAGATATCGACACCAAGGATCCCGATACTCGAGCAGATGGTAAGCGGTGTGCCCAGGAATTGCGGCGCTACAATGAATGGGGTTTTCTTAGCGGTGAATACACATACTTGTGTCTTAGTGGGGTTGAATTGGACTAGGTTTAGTCGTCCCCAATCGGATACTCCAGAGAGAGTAGTCTCGATTTTAGACACAAGTTGTTCGCGACTCTTCTCCACCTCGGACTGAGGGATATTTGCACGGCCCGTGTAACACGTGTCCCCGGTACTGTCGTCCGCATAACAATGAATGGAGCCATCAGACAGCATGTCATTGATATGCAGCAGAAACAGCGTCGGAGACAACACGGAGCCTTGTGGGACACCAGCGTTTATGTTCATGCGGTCCGAGCAGCTGCCGTCGACGACAGCTTGGATGCTTCTGTTGGACAAAAAGCTGGCGATCCATTCGCAAAGTCCCTCGGGGAGTCCATAGTACGGCAACTTCGCAAGAAGACCTTTGTGCCAGACCCGATCGAAGGCCTTTGCTATATCGAGGCTGACCGCTAGTGCCTCACCCCGACTCTCGATGGCTTGCGACCACCGGTTTGTGAGATACACAAGAAGGTCACCGGTTGAGCGACGGTGGCGAAAGCCGTACTGTCGGTCGCTCAGTAGATCGTTTCCTTCAAGGTATCTCAGGAGCTGTGTGTTAATGACACGCTCCATAACCTTCGAGAGTAGGGAGGTTATAGCGATAGGCCTGTAATTGGTCGGATCTGTCCTGTCGCCTTTCTTAGGTACAGGGTGCACGAATGCGGTCTTCCACGAGGCTGGGACCTGCCGCGCGGAGTAGGAGAGTGCAAAAAGGCGTGTAAGTACAGGGCACAGCTCAGGGGCGCAGTGTTTAAACACCATCGCCGGTATCCCATCCGGCCCACTCGACTTCCGAACATCTAGGGACTTAAGCTCACGCCGGACCGCCCGTTGCGTGATTTTAACTTCAGACATGGAAGCACCACAGCTGGGAATTATGGGTGGTTCGGCGTCCCCGTCGTTCATAGTCGAGTTTGACGCAAAGAGATTACCCAACAGATCGGCTTTCTCCTTAGCGCCAGACTACCATCGGATTTTTGCAGCGGTGGAAGGCAAGACTGGCAGAAGTTTCCCTCGGCAGCTTTGGCGAGCGACCAAAATGCACGACTGCCAGATGGGTAGCGCGCAAGCCGCTCGCCAATTCTGCCGATGAACTCAAACTTAGCCCTGGCCGTAGCTTTTTTACTAGACCTCGAGGCGGCATTCAACTTTCGCTTCACTTCAGTGATATTAGGATCTTTATTGGCTAAAGCCGTGGTCCAAGCCCTGTATGCAGATTGCTTGTGGTCTCTTGCTTCTCTGCAGGGCCTATTAAACCAAGGGCGTTTGCTCTCTCCTGTTGCGATCCAGCGGTTCGGAATATAGCATTCCATACCCGCTAGGATCGCATCAGCTACTGCTGTTGCACAGGAGCTGGAATCATTTGAAGTGAAGCAAAGCTGCCTCCACGGGTACGACGCGAAGAATTCTCGCAGTCCATCCCAGTCTGCCGACTTGTAGTGCCAGACATGCCGCCATTGAGGTGGCCGCGGTGGTTCAGGCCGCGTGAGAGTCACTTGCGCCCGAACGAGGCTGTGGTCCGAAGTACCAAGTGGTGCTTCCACAGTTACTGAGTATTCGTCCGGGCGTGAAGTCAGCAGAAGGTCCAGTATAGAGCTTCTATGGGTCTCTATTTCTGGTGTTCTAGTAATAGAATGCACCAGTTGAGAGAATCCGTAGCTCAGTGCAAAGTCATGAGCAGCCCTTCCCGCAAAATCAGTTCTAGGAGACCCCAGCCACTCTACGTGGTGAGCGTTGAAGTCCCCCAAGAATACTAAATCTGCGGTAGGGTATTGCTCAATTACCTTGTCCGCAGACCGCTGCAGATGCTCAAACAATTGAGCTGTACCCAAGTCACCGCTATGAGACCTGTAGAGGCACGCAAAGATACGGGTGTGGCCACCGTGATCCGTACGTACCCAAAGAGTTGACAGGTCCCTGTCTTCAAGGCCTTGAAGACGGCGGCAGCAAATATCATCCCGGACGTACAAGCATACCCCGGCGCGACTCAGGAAGTTATGCTCGAGTTTGTACCCCGGGTACATTAAGTAGGCTGTATCGGCCGGGCATGATATTTGCGTCTCCGTCAGAAAAAACAAGGTGGGCTGCGCGGTCTCTAAATGTAGATGGACCGCGTTGAGGTTGGTGTGTAGGCCCCTGATGTTACAGAAATCCACATGTATTGTGGATGATGGTACCGCTGTAGTAACCTTATTCTTATTTTTTCCTTTCATGACCTATGTGGGGGGTGGGGGGGAGGAAGGTATAGAGAGTTTCTGTGCTCCCAGTGCAGAAGACAAAGCTAGGCTTCGTACCACCACTGACAAGCTGGGGTTGTGTGAGTGGCTGGCGCGGCGGGCGGAAGGGCCCCCGGTCCCCTCCCAAATACTGTAGCCGAGTCCACTCCGGTTTCCTCCTCCGGCACGACTACAGCATTGGGCACTTTACACAGGCTGCTGGTTCAGCCTCCTGGGGCGGAGATTAAGTGATCCCCAGGTTCGGGAACCGTACAACCTGCGGGCGGCCAGCGGATAACCGTTTCACCGGGTCTCCCTGACCGCCGCGCCAACATTTCACGCCCCTACAAGTCAGTGGTGTCAATTTAAGCCTACGGTCTATCCACTGACAGCACAAAACCTCTCCAGTGAGCTCTGGCTACCCTACTCACCACCGGGAACACAACACAAGGTTATTATAACCGCGGTATTCTGTAGGGCGGAGGTACTTCCCCAGACGGACTGCTCAATTTGAGACGGGAGATACCGTCGTGTCCTACCTCCTAGTAGGTAGGTACCATAATATTATTGTAAATCGTATCAATAAGAGTTAAAAGCATACCTTATCCTAAAAACAGCTAATCTATAGTTGATGTAGTTCCACAGAGCGCCTAGTGTACCGCCGACCACACCAAAGAACATGAACACAGGCAGCTCGTAGAATTGAAACGGGAAGGGTTCCATCTTGCCTAAATTCAGGAGACCTGGAAATAACATCTTAGTGGAGTGCCCAGAGACATACAAACAAAAAAGCTTTGGATTTCAGTCACAGTGAATGGTGTATTGAAAAAAATGAGTTGGCAATTTAGAGCATAAACTACAAGATCCCATTTCAATTACATAACTCCATTCACCATAACAAAACTCCGTGTTATAAAGACCCAGGCACTCCACTACTGACATTAATTTTGATTCCGTTAATGTTCTTAAGGCAATTAACTGTAGGTAAAATTACTTATTAGGCACAGGACAAAGTTAATGTGTCAGTCAGTTTCCAATACTCTCTCTCCCTCTAAAATTTAGAGGTCAGGTCCTCTAAATAGATTAGAGGGAGGGAGAGAGAGAGAGAAAGAAAGAACACCCTTATTCTTAGTCACTAATACATTATTAGTTTGATCGTCTTATTACTTGAAAAGCTCATGGCGTTTCATCAAGCATTGGAGAAGACAAGTCTTTGAATAGTCTTTTTTTTTTTTTTTTTACGTGCGCAAAATCCCCACGGATACCTCCCCACCGGAGCCGGTGGAGGAGGTTATGTCGGACTCGAACCGACTAAAACGCACGCCGCCTGTGGGTCGTTTTGGTTGCCGAAGGTGAGGTTGACAGGCATATCCCTCGCACCCCGGCCGACCCAGGGCCATCTCTCACGATCTGGCCCTCTTCTCGGGTGTGGGGACTACAGAGTCCCCAACTCGTCCCCGGAAACGGGGAGGCGCGCCACGCGCGCCACCGCCGCGGCCTGCTTCTGCCAGGGTGACAGGCGGCTCCACCTGTCACCCCCAGGCCGGCGCTCATGGGGGGCGAAGGTCGTTCATCGACCTCCGACGCCCGAGTTGCCTTCGTACGCGGGCAGCTTGGTTCGCGATCCTTCGTCGCTCCCGCTGCCGCTCCCGCCCCGCCTCCTCCTTCACGAGCATTACTTGCTCGCAGAAGGAGGCGCCGGCCGCCCACGCATCCGCGCAGCGGACCATCGCCGCGAGCAAGGTGGAGAGCGTGAGAACTCTCAGTCCCAGGGCCGCCACAAGCTACCGCCTCGGCGTCTCCCACGCCGGACACTCGGTGAGCGTGTGCGGACCTGAGTCCTCGCTCGCGTCGCAGTGATGGCAGTCTTTGAATAGTCTGATGATAGCAAACACTCATTTCATATGAAACATTGATTGAAAAAGATGTTTAAAATTTTCAGAATTTGAACCTTAAAGTTATACGCATATATTACTTTTCGTTTTGTAGTCATTTTAACATCTAGTATCATTTAGCATTCCTTTGTGCAGCATTGTACGACTGCGGTGAACTAATTGATTGATTAATCTATAAGGACAAAAATGTACTAGAAATATTCTAATGGTAAAGAAATCAAAAAGTAGTCTGGTCAGAGTGTAGAAATGTATGTTTACCTGGATAACTTAGCTCGCCAGGTCGTCCATGGTAAGCAGAGAGCGCGCAGTTCAATGTGAACGTCGAGACCACAGTCCCGAAGAACGTCCGCCATGTCAGCGCCTGGTTCCAGAAGCTTGTGCCCTCTTCTAATGAGAATAGCACGCCACCTAGTAACGTTAATATTTTTTCGAATTAAATATCATGAATGTAATACATAATTGTTATCCGCGTGGTGACGTAGAAAGAATACAAGAATCACCACCCCATCTTATCCGACGGGTGTCGTGAGAGGCGACCAACGGAAAAATATGCTGATGATATCAATGAGAGAAAAGGAAAATTCGAAATAAAATCCTGTACCAACCCGGCGTGGAAACAGCAGGTCAAAGCTACCCAACACTGGGAGAGGCCTATGTCCAGTAGTGGACTGCTCTGGGCTAATAGATTGACTGAATCCATAATTTATTTAAATCCAAGGCACAGTTTAAAGACTCTTACTTCATACAGTCGGTTGACGAGGCAGAGCAATCGTGCGGGGTGAGCGGAATGGCGGGGGTGGGAAAGGGCCCTACCGAGTAGCCATACTTTTTACTAGGTACTTAACGATTCAGGGCTGTCTCATTAGTAATTATGTTTTTATTTTATTATATTTTTAATGATTAGTTATTGTTTGTTAAAATTGACGATTTCGATTACGAGTTCATTGTAAAGATGACTCAAAAGTTTCTAAAAAATGAATATGAGTACCGTTTTCGAGGTTTTCTGGGTTCCCGATTACGAATAGGTATGCTATTAATTTAGCAATCAAAGATGGTGAATTCATTATTTTCAAAAAAAAAAACAATATTGGTGTTGTTTTCGAGGTTTTCCGGGTTGCTGATTACGAATATGTTATTAATTTGGCAATCAAAGACGATGGTGCACATAAAATTATAAAATAATAATGATTTAATTAAAATTAAAGTAATTTACGGACGTGAATGTTTGCATAATTTCTTATTTGGAATACTTACATAAATTTACACAGCTTGGTTAGAATTGGCTGCAATTGATTGAGTGGAAATATGGTCAAAAACAATAACCGACATCCACACGGAACCAAGGGTATCAGCTAGTATTGTTATAAAATTGTAATTTAATCGTGTTTATACATTTTATATAATATACATGCTGATTTTGTGTTCTGCACTGAAGGCACAGAAAATCTCTGTTCTTACAGGGTCGGCAGCACAGATGTGACTCCACTGGTATTACTCACGTTAATAGGTCACGGTAACCACTTTACATCAAGTGGGCCGTGTGCTTGTCTGCCACATAAGTTGTACAAAAAAAAAACTTCTCGTCTACAAAATTTCACAGGGCACTTTACTTCTTACAATTAATTCCTTAGAATATCTAATTCGAATAATAAATATACCGAACCGATGTTCTTGAATACGTTAAGTTAGAACTAGGTCACGGTTACTAAGACCGCAGTAAACACTACTTTGATAATAAATGCAATTGCTAGTTTTCGCGATTTCAATACTTTTAATACTGATGATTTTCTTGAACTACTACGGTAGTAAATAAGGACACAGCCTACCAGCTGGTATTAATTTTGCTGTTAAGAAAATACGTATTTTTCACAAACAATACTAACATTTTTTCTTTATTCTTCATTTCCAATTTGAACCTTAGAATGAATATTATTATCAATATAAAAAATAAATAAATAAATATTCCACGACATTCTACACAACGCTATCTAGACCCATGGTAAGCATAGCTTAACTAGCTTGTGTTATGGGATCTAGAATGCGGATAAACATACTTAGATTTTTTTTTGTAAATACATACATATTATACATAGAAACACCCAGACCAATGCAAATATACATATTCATACATACAAATATTTGCACTGAGCGGGAATCGAACCCGCGCCCCCTGCATAGCAGTCGAATGCTCTACGCTACGCCACGGAGGTCGTCAATATGAGCATAAAGCCTGCTTCCATGAACGGTGGATATACGTATAGAGATAAAAACTAATAAATTCTAACCTATAGGTGCTCCGAAAGCTGCCGAGACACCGGCCGCAGCGCCAGCCGACACAAAGTCCCGTTTCTCATGATCCTCCCTGAAGTACTGGAATATCTTGAAGTCTTTGTTGAATGTTGTGCTTTTACCCTGCGATATCCCTGCTGCGACTACCGCGCCGCTGTGGATCATAGGACCTTCCTAAAACCAATTAGAGGAAGTATGACCAACTACTCGACCAGGCTCGGAAGATCGAAAATAGTATTCAGGTTTTAATTAGAATTTTGATTGATTGTATTTAAGAACCAATAAAAATATAGAATGAATTTTTAAGCATTTAGTATGCTAACTATTCAAAATCGATTAGAATCGAAAGAGCGTTCCCCTTGTAAGGGAAAGATCGCAGATTCGAATCCCGTCAAAAAATCCGATCTAAAATTTTTCCTCGAAATTATAAGCATGTTGGGTGTGGATGTGGTTTCAGCGACGGTGCTGCGTTCAGACTTCAGTCGTTAAGAGAACTATGATACCAAGAGTCGATAGTGGCCTAAAATACATGCGTACCTTGCCTCCAGCAAGCCCGCCCACAACTGCAGTGATAACACCAACCGCCTTCACCAGAAGAGTCTTAATACGCACCACTCTTGGTACTTTAACGCCATTTAAGTAACATTTCACTTGAGGAATACCGCTACCAGCTGCGACAGGCTAAAATATGATAAATTGTTATTTTAATGAAAAATTTTACCTAACAAAAAAAAACCATTTTATTTTTCTAAGAATCAAACCTACGACCTCGCAAAAACAAACATAAGCACCACTTCATATCATGAACTGAACACAACATTTATATTATAATTGTAATCTGGTTATGTCTGTACATTGAATATATTTATAAATAATCTTGGGTTATGTTATATTAACGGTACTGAACACAAACAATTATTTTTTCGAATTTTTGTCTGTTTGTCTGTGATGAACACAAAAACTACTAAACGGATTTGGATGCGGTTTATTTTGTTTGAAGGTCTCGGTCAGACTTAAAATCTTATGTTTGTTTGATCACAACCGGTTCAATAAGACAAGAGATATGAGCATAAGTGTCGTTAAAAGAAATCCGCACGGGCAGCAGGCTATTAATCATATGAATATTCAGTTCACATTATTACTTTACCTCCACATACGCAACTAGCATAGATCCAACAAACACGATACATATGTTTGATAATACCCACAGTAGATATGGTATGTATAGTCTATCTTGCAATACGTATGTGTCGACAGCTGTTGAGTGTGTAGTTACGGAAATCACAGTTGAAAGAAATATAATTATGTGTCATAATAGTATTCAGATACTTTATTAGTCTTGCACCAGTTAATAATCTCCTTTCACCTTACAATTAAATACAAATCGCCACAAATCTATAAGGTCAGGTTGTTGCACTTGGTTTAACCAGAAACTCTGTTCTATGAATCATTCATTGCCTTCAAATACTACTGACTACTCAGTACAAGTACTACACTACTCAGTAAAAGACTGAGTAGTGTAGTACTTGAAGGAGTCTGCCTGATATAGTTGATGAGTCAGATGGAAATTATTAGTTCCTGTGATATTCAAAGTACACAAAAAATTTACAGTATTTAGGAAAGCAGAACCCTGAACTGTGAGGTGAAATATTAATTAGGACACATATGTACATATTACCACTATCATAAGGTTTATATTGACAAAATATTTTGAAAAAGGATACACTTTTTCAGCTCTCTATATTTAATTTTGGAGAATTCTTCTATACATATGTCAATGACAAATGCTATAAGAGCTGTAATTATTCCAATCAGCAGTATAATGAACCACCGAGCTATATCCTTCCAGACAACAAAGGGGTATCCACGTTTCCGCTCTTCATCAAGCAACAAGTGATTCTCACATGTATCATAATCTAAACTCTGAAATATAATGGGCATTGGAAATATTAACATAGTGTAGCATAAATCAATGAACAAATCTTAATCAGTCTAATAACAATAATTATTACCCGACTACAATATTTATTTTTAATATGAATTTATTGTAAGGACTACATAGAAATGTATGACATTGGCCTGATCCTGTTGTTACAAACTCGTAAGTACTTATACTAGTTTAACCACAAAAAATTAATTTCATTTATTCAGTTTAGGCACATAAAGAGCACATATGAGCGTCAAATTTTTACAATTATATCAAGATATAACATAAAAATATTAAATAATGTAAAAATATATGTAAAAATATATCAATTACATATTCTATTCACACATATTCTATGTTTTTTTCTACTATAGGCAGAACAACAATGCACTGATTATTATAGTCTTTGTGACAAAGGAATCAACACCAATATCAATAAAATAAATATGTTGAATATCTTAGATAAAGTGTGTTGCCTCGCATTTGCATTTACACCATGCATACATACCCATACATCAATACATATATGTAATTGATAAGTGACTGTTACTTACTTCATATTTAGCTGAGAGGGTATTCAAAGAGCCGGGCTCAATTTTTTGTGGAGGCTGCCTTCTTCTAATGCCATGACTACCAAGTATTTCATCATCATCAGAATCCTGCAGATGATAACATTCCATATCACAATAATTACAGAAGCTCCTAAATTAATTGAAGCTTTACAAATATATATAAAATAACAATGTGGTATTACATGTATATAGTATATACAAGGATAATAGATAAATATTAATATAGTTATAAAATAAATTTCAATAATGCCATGACACATACATCATAGTTCACCGATTTATTAAATTGATAATTTGAAGTGGTAGCAGCTTCATTGCTGAGCAGCTGAGCTGTGTCCGAAGTGGTATCAATATTGCTAATAGAGCTGGCAGTGCCATCAGCCGCTGAAGTCGACGATTGACTCATCTTAATGTGAATTAATTAAATATGTGGATTTAACTTTAATTTGTTTCAATTGTTTTCAAATCAATCATTTTGTCATTCGTCATACATATAACTTCCCTTTCTTTGTGTCAATTCAATTCAATGTGGTGCTATAGCATAAAATATTATTTCTTTATGTACAAATAGCATTAGTTTAACTTTGTCACAAGTGTAACAACACAACACTTTTTCTGTTTTCATAACACTGTACATGTGCGTCACATTACGCATCAAATATTCAAAATTTCACGCTAAATTTGTTATTTACACTACATACATATATAAACTTGTTAAAAAATAATATTTTATGACCCAGAGCCACACAGAGCCATATGATTGTGTATGACATAACTGACATAAATTACAGTCTTGCCAACACCATGATCTGAATTCCCCATAAACAAGATTGAATATTGCCCATTTGAGGGTTCATAAAAACGATATTCCACACAATTTCCTCACAAATCATGTTCAGAAAAAAATATTAAATTAAATATATTGTAACGTGCACGGGGTATAATTAAATGCCGTTTACTCAACGCAGAGATTTATTAGCTCGCCACAAACTAGACATTTAAATCACTGGTACACACAGCACTCTTCAACAGTTCCAGTCGCTCAGTAGCTCACAGTAGTCCACAGTCGTTGCTTAGGTCGCAGGTAGATTCCTCTTTGGTCGCTTAAGCTCGCTGTGTTCCTTATCGGTCTCAAAGACAGAATGAATTGCGAACGTGTTTTTATACCTCTCAATTAGGAGGGTCGAATCATCTGGAAAATACGCGAGCGGTTTACTATCTACCTACTCCCTTTTGTAAGTGCCACCGGGGCATTGACTTTCAAGTTCATTCTCGATTTTTACATATTATTGGCGGTAGGTAGGTTGTGACTTTGTGTTGGCGATTCTAGATTTTTCTATGCCAATCGGTAGAGTATCGCATCACTAACAATGCGTTTTAATTTCTAGAAGATTCGCGTACTAGTTTTCGAGTATCAACGTCTGTCGTAACAATATTTATAACAAAAATCTTTACATACTTTTTCGCGCGTATCTTGTATGTGTATATTTATAAATTTCTCTATTATTTCGTATGTTCCAATCGGTGAAATGAAATGTGATAGTTAAGGCATAGAGCATAACCCTGATGGATCCCTGGCCCATGAGCCGCAAGAGAAGGCAAATCTGCTGGCTAATCTCTTTGCGGCCAACTCCCGAATCGATGATTGTGGTACGCAGCCACCAACACTACCCGACAGTGACCACGCGATGCCTGATATCCATATCAGGCAACGCGATGTCCGTGCAGTGCTGCAATCACTCTATATCCGGCAAGCCGGTGGTCCGGATGGTATTCCAGCGGTAGTTTTGAAAAAATGTGCAGCGGAGTTGTCTCCAATGCTTACGCGCCTGTACCGGCTGTCCTACAGTTCGGGTACAGTGCTTTTGCCTTGGAAAGAGGCGAATGTTCAGCCGATTCCCAAGAAGGGGGATCGCTCAGAGCCAGCCAACTATCGACCCATAGCCGTCACCTCAGTGCTGTGCAAAGTGTTCGAGCACATAATTAACAAACAGCTCATGCGGCACCTAGAGGATCACTCCTTAATTAATGACCGGCAATATGGCTTCAGACCGAAACGGTCAACGGGTGATCTTCTAGCATACGTTACCCATCTTTGGGGTGAGGCAATGGACAAGCACGGCGAGTCACTGGCAATTAGTCTTGACATCGCCAAAGTTTTCGATAGAGTCTGGCACAAATCGCTTCTTTCCAAGCTACCTGCCTTTGGTCTGCCTTCTAGGCTGTGCAACTGGGTTGCTAGCTTCCTGCAGGGGCGCCGTATTCGCGTCCTTTGTGACGGACGAGCTTCGGAGTTTCTGCAGGTAAATGCTGGCGTGCCCCAGGGGTCCGTCTTATCACCCACTCTCTTTCTCCTGCATATCAACGACATGCTGTCTACCGGCAATGTTTATTGTTATGCAGACGATAGCACTTTACATGGGAGTTATCATGGACATCTTGCGGCCAAGCAGTCAGATATCGCAGAGAAAAGGCAGCTTCTTGTCACTGAGCTTGACGGGATCCTGAATCACATTTCTCAATGGGGCTCTGAGAACCTGGTTGAGTTCAATGCCAAGAAGACGCAGGCATGTGCGTTTACAGCAAAAGTATCTTCTTTCCTTCCCCTCCCCACTCTTCAGAGCACGCCACTGCCACTGCAGGACAATCTCAATATCCTAGGTATGGATGTTCGCTGCAACCTGAATAACAAAAGTTACATCGAAAGTATCATCAAAACAGCCTCACGAAAACTCGGAGTCCTGAACAGAGTGAGACGGTTTTTCACGCCGGAGCAGCGGTGTCTTCTATACAAGACACAAATTCGCTCCTGTGTGGAATACTGCTCGCATCTCTGGGATGGTTCAGCAAAGTACTTACTAGATGCTCTCGACAGGTTGCAGCGACGTGCGGTCCGCATCATTGGGAATCCCGAGATCACGAACACCCTAGAACCTTTACAGCTGCGTAGAGATCTTGCGTCCATGGCTGTATTTTACCGTCTGTACCATGGGGAGTGTTCTGATGAGCTCTTCCAATTAGTCCCACCCTCCCCTTTCCTACACAGGACAACACGTGCAGGTCTTAGATGTCATCCGCACACGGTGCAAAACATCCGATCAAGAACCATCATTGGGAATCCCGAGATCACGAACACCCTAGAACCTTTACAGCTGCGTAGAGATGTTGCGTCCATGGCTGTATTTTACCGTCTGTACCATGGGGAGTGTTCTGATGAGCTCTTCCAATTAGTCCCACCCTCCCCTTTCCTACACAGGACAACACGTGCAGGTCTTAGATGTCATCCGCACACGGTGCAAAACATCCGATCAAGAACCAAGCGGATCGGAGACTCTTTCCTCTGTCGCACCATTAAGGCCTGAAATTCATTACCAGCTCACGTGTTTCCTTCTTCCTACAGTCCCGGGTCCTTTAAGCGGGGCGTGAAAAAGCATATGATGAGGCCGTCAAGCTGAGTGTCACCATTGTCACACGGTATGTGTAAATAATGGTGACCCTCTTTTCTGGGACATTGCCTTCAGCTTACCATCAGGCAAGGCGAAGTCCAATTGACGTGTCCTATATAAAAAAAATAAAAAATAAATAGAGGTATTGTTAAATTTGCGTTTAAAACAAAAGTAAACTTTGAGAGATGTTTAAAAAATATGAAAATTGTGGATTATCGGCGCTACATTGTACCTTAATCGTTAATTATATTTATGTTCCGTTGTCCGTCTTTTTTCTAAGGAGTATGTGACATATCAAATACTCAACAACTTTTTGCAGCCGTGTAAAACTGCAACTTCTAGGGCACTATCATAAAAATATATAAGTTCCTAGATAATGGGCTGTTTGTGCACTCGTATAGTACTTAAAAGTCTGGGCGCATACGCACGGTTTCCTGATTATGCTTCCTAATCAGGAATTAAGATTCGGAATTCCGCGTGCATAGCGTACACGCTCGTTTTCTTGTATTATAAATTCGAATAGTAGAATTGAGATACTACACAATGCTAGCGCGGTTCCGAATGGAAATTTCTGTTCGTGTGCGGCAAAAGTTCGAAATGTATGTGAGCGCTGCGTTCGGGGTGACGTCATTAGATGATGACAATTTTCCGTTCTTAGCAATCAATCATAAGTGTAGGTAAGTGGCATATTGCAGTGAGTTGTGAGTGTTCGTGGTGGTTCCTAAGCTCCCCAGGGAGCTTCTAGTAAAGTCTCCACAACTTTACTAAGGCAGCAATCATCTCATTGATCGTCATCATCACCATCATCATCATCATAAAGAGCTACATAATCTCTAATACCTTACTGACGTATATGTTACGTTTAACCGTTAATAAATAAAGACAAGAATTTATCAATGCTTATAATACTTACAACTTCACAGATGATATAAAATAATTATAATACTACTTATCACTTCCTTACCTACAATACCCACAAATTCCCCAATCAGGTTGAAAATCCCCACAATTTTGGGAAATCCCCACTCGTTGGCAACGCTGATTAATGACAATGCTTGGGTTTTTATATTGGGATATGTTGGGATAGATGATAATGATAACGATCAGTGAGATGATTGCTACCTCAATAAAGTTGTGGGGACTTCACTAGAAGCTCCTTAGGGAGATTTGGAACCAACACGAAAAGTGCCAATTCACTGTAATACGCTACTTTCGTACACTTGTGTGCATTGTTAAGACGTTATGTCTAAAAATCCACCATAAAAACTCGAGCTCCAACCAATTTCAGAAAATATTATACCGTAATGCACCCTTCTTCGTTTTGGCGTTTGTCTGTCTGTTACGCTTTCATGTCTAAACTATCACACAGTCACAGGGGACCACAGAGTCCCAAACTCGTCCCCGGAAATGGAGAGGCGCGGGAGGCGCGGCCTGCTTCTACCAGAGTGACAGGCGGCTCCACTCGTCACCGCCAGGCCTGCGCTCATGGGGGGTGGAGGTCATTCATCGACCACCGATGCCCGAGTTGCCTTCGTACACGGGCAGCTTGGCTTGCGATCCTTCGTCGCTCCCGCAGCCGCTCACGCCCCGCCTCCTCCTTCAAGGATGCGCCGGCCGCCCACGCATCCGCGTAGCGAACCATCGCCGCGAGCAAGGTGGCGTGCGTGAGAACTCTCACTCCCAAGGCCGCCACCAGCTCCCATCTCGGCGTCTCCCTCGCCGAACACTCAGTGAGTGTGTGCGGCCCCGAGTCCTCGCTCGCGTCGCAGTGATGGCACTCGGACGTTGGCTCTTTCTCCATCAGATGCAGATACTTCCCGAAGCACCCGTGCTCGGCGATCATCTGCGTAAGACGGTACGAGAGGCTGCCGAGTGGCCTCTCTAGCCACTTCTCCATAGATTTGAATTAGATCCCTGAGAAAGGACATAGACATTGGCTATGTTTCGTCGCGTTAACCGACATTCACCGCGGGCAACAGCTAGTGTCATAAAGGTAAATGATTGTTATTGATTATAATTTATAACACAAATGCGTATAAAGAGAAATAACTAAACCACTGACACCATTAAACAAAAGAATAATCCCACAGTCCCACAGCCTGAAGATTTTCCTTGGCGTGTGAATGTTAAACGTACGTATCACTGAGAGCAACGTAAAACGAAACGTTACTGGAGTTTCTGCTTTTTGAAGCGGTGGATATTCTCGCGACCTTCACTGAAATTACTGTGTGGAATCATTAAACAGAAAACAATATTATTTAGATATTCTAGTGTTCCAATAACAGTAATATTTAACAAAATAATGAACCAGTTTTTGTTTATAGTATTTAGTAACAAATTATCTTTCTGTACTGCGTTTTATGTAAAATTATTAAATTATCTTTAGTTATTTTTATTTTTTATAAAACGAAGTAAAAATAAAAAGAAATGTCTGTTTCGATCATTAACAATATTCAATAATATAATGTAATCAATATCTTGCCATAATTCGCTTTTCTTGCAAAAAATATTACTATGATAATGTTATCATTTTATCAGTTCGTAAACTAGAACATACCTTTGAAGCTCACACATGCGAGGCGTTCAACGCTTCGTAAACAATAGAGATTATCAATGTGTGTGTAGCTTGCTCGTTCGTTGACAATCGCGATGTGATGTATTCTACCATACATCATCGCATGCTGAGTTATATTTTCAACAAAACCTTTTAATTTTTAATTAAGTTACTCGATTAATTTCTAAATGTTTTCTTTCATTGTGAATACTTTTATCTGTTTTAATTTCTAAATATGTGTAATTTGCCGCCGAAGTTCCATTCAGTGTGTCGCCTTTGTTTATCATTCTGTGGCGATAATTGCAGTGATGTTAAACTTCCAATATTTGACCGTGATAAGGATAAATCACGACTTTCCGAGATGATAATGGCTAATTTGTCAATAATGGTAACAATTTTGTATTATTAGTTGCAATGATCACTAAGAAGGAGGAGTTTTCTCGTGTGAAAGTTTAGCGTAAGCGTATGAGATTGTGGATGCTGATAAGCGCCATTAACTTTCTCGCGGGTGTTGGGTATTTTCGCATTGTGATATCATATTACGGCCCACGCGTCGATTGCTCGACCGTATGACTAATGTCATTCGGAGAAGTGATATACGAGCGTGTGGCAGGCGCGCTGTATCAGCGGCGACCGCGTTGCTGATAACAAAGGAGCGCGGAGATGATCTCGCGCTCCGCGACACTCGCCCTCCTGCGCCAGCCTATGTCGCCTTGGCCCCCTCGCACTCCACAAATACACTTCTAAAATAAATGCTCCCTTAACTGTGCTTATCCACATTATTCTATACTCTGCTATTTTGAGATTTCAATATTATCTAAATTTAGATCTGTATTTTAAGGGAATGAATCTGCAGGGGCACTGTATTCCATGTCTGTTGCAGAGTATCCTTATAGCTGTTACAGAAACTTGTAGATTTGTTTAATGTGTTTGTTATCAGATTGGCATCAATGACTCATCATCTATGATTACACTTGCAAAAGGTCACTGGCCACATCGATTCTCCTAATGACATGGTGTGTTGAAGCTGGCATAGGTATATTACTAATGTTATGAATAAAAATTTTAGGTGTCCCCAGAAGATTTGCTACCACAAGTATTATGTGGGAGCTGTGCCCACAAGCTTGATGAATTTCACACCTTCAGAGAGTTATCTCACAAATCTGAAAGACTATTAGAACAGTTTGTCCAGTATGCTGATTCATTATGTGGTTCAAAAGAGGTGAGTTATAATTAAAAAGGAAACATTTTTATTGTATTTTATTGATTTTCAAAAATATTAGATACAGTTTTTATTTACAGTTTATCTATAAGTATTAAATTTGTTCTATGGTTATGTAAATACACTACTACTTAATGTTTGATAATACTTTGTGTACTCATGCAAAACTTGAGTCTGAGTTTATATTAATGTACCGAATTGGCTGACTTCTGATCCTTTTATTGTAAACAGACTTAATTGAGTTGACCAATAGTCCTAATAGCATACCTAAGCAAGCTACTGCTGCCACTCCAAGAATGCTCCACAGTACATGTTTTGGTCTCAAGTTTGAAAGACTATACCTCTGTTTAGGGGCAAATGTGGTGTCGAAGGTGGGGCAGTAATCTATAGTAATGTTGGTTATATATGCCCCACTAAACCTTATGGGGGCTGCACAGCTGTAAATAAAACAAAATATTCATAGTCCATTAAATTTACAGGCAGGTTGATTAATGTAAATATTTGTAAATAAACATGTCTTTAATGATAATGGTATTTGTTCTTGTTGTGGGGTCACCCACAAAACCAGCTTATCTTGAGTTGATAACACTAAAAAATCACTTGTTATCATTAATTACTTTGTAATTAGGGTGGAGCATTGATTTGCCACATTTAATATATGTTACTGATAAAATTCCTGATTGTTTCTAAGTGTACTTACAAAGGTATATCATCAGCTTTGAACCTATGTCCGGCCCCTTGTTTTGTAACAATATCGGCTAGTTCACAGTTACACAGCCAATTGTTGCCAGTCATTCCTAATATATCTATCTTATTCCATGGCATCAAATCAGTAGACAGTTCACTCAAATTGTTGTCATCCAAGTATACCTGTTGCACATGTAAGATATTTAAAACACATACTTTGAAGGTGAGATTCAATGAATGGTGAATGACATTTTATTTTGAATAGCGAAGACTATCAATCCTTTTATTTTTGGTTTTTCTACTGAAATGGTGTGGTTAATATTTGTGTGTATGTGATAGTATTTTTTGTTTTCTAAGTAAAATTTCTCATTAGGATAAATGTTGAAATGCATTGATTGATTGTATATCAAATCAAAACATAATACTGAAATGATTACTAAGATGCAGATGACCCGGTTCATGAGTGTCATGTTAGCACTTAAAAAGTAGGGCAATGTAGTGTGTAACATTCAATAATGTGATATTTTATGATACACTTATTAAATATATTTGTTAATAATTACAACAAATTTGATAAAACATTTTACCATGAGCTAGTAATAACTGAGTTTACTATTCTGCAACCTAGTTATCAGTGATATTTTTGTTAGATTAATTGTATAACTGGATTTCTGATCAATTTTGAAACTGCTTTATATGAGAATGACTTCCGCCCGCCAAAAACCTTAGTTAAACAACACTTGGAATTGAATTTTTGTCAGTAAGTAGAGCCCTCAAATGTCCTTGGGGAGGTGAATAGATCAGTGATGTTTGTAGGTTGATTCTTATAGTTGGGATCAATGGACTGCTATTGGATACGTCTTATATATATATAGAGGATAAGATTTACGTCAGTAGTCTCGAAAACACTTAGGGTGAAATACGAGTGTTAAATTAATACACTTCTGCCTAACCCATCCTAATACCTACTGAACAGTTTGACATAGAGACTTACAAATTTAGAATTTACAGACACTTACTCATACATACTCACTGATCTATTAGTCACAGTAATAATGCTTCAGTATAAGAATTTAACCTGTGTTAGCGGCATTCGGGATTTGATAGCTTAAACTATTTTAGCATCCTTTCAGATTACTACAGCTTTTGATAGATGGTTCTTCAAAACTGCCTACTCTTACGTTGGCAAAAGAAATTACTCACCTCCTTCAAGGTCCACCTGTTTTTTAGTCCTCGAAAAGCATTGTGGCTAATGTACTTAAGGTTTTGGTTGTGGCAGAGGTGGAGCACTCTCAGGCTTTTGAGTGGCGAGAATGTACCCTTTTTAACTTCATCCAAATAGTCGTTTTCGGCGACTTCCAATTCGATCAAGTTCGTTAAACCTGCAAAAAAATGTACTCTATTATTATGTACTTCCGTATTTTCAAGTACCTATACGTTATCTATAATCTACATCGCACATCAGGTTTTTTTTTTGTTTAATTACGCGTACTTGGAACAGATAACTAATTCTTGAATCGTGGGTAGAGGCATTCTGAAAAGATCGGAAGTCTGTATAAATGGCGTAAATAGTTCTTAAAATAGTTATTTAGATAGTTGTTATGGTTTATGCTCCAGATTAACGTCGTTGCCAAATAACATGGCCCATTCGTACATTTACTAATACATAACATACAAATTACCTACTCATAGCGATATGAGTGGATGCTACTGATTGACCAATGCAAAAGACGAACGTCAAGGCAGTGTTTCTGTGTATTTGTTGACTATATTTCGAGTTTACTATACTGGATACAATTGAGGCGTGGGAGTAGAGCGTTCGACTGTTTCGTGTGAGGCTGAGAGTTCGATTTCCGTTCAGTGGATATATGTATTTGGCATACAAAAATATGTTTTTTACAAAAATATGTTTATTTGCATTGGTCTGTGCCTAAAAGGTTCTGAGTATGTTTCACCCTTATTCTGAAAGCTCTATTATAAGCTATGTTTAGCTTGGTCTGGTTATTTACAGTTGTTGAGTACAGTATCTAAGCACGACAAAAGGCTTTATGATGCTACATTATGATGATACATTTAATTATTTTTGAAAATGTAACAGAATACATAGTTGTATTAATATTATTGACACAAGGAACCAAGGTTAGGCGTTTGCTTAGTACCCGTAACGAAAGTGAGTTAGGTAAGTTAAACTGCAAACTAAGTACCAAAAAAAAACGCGATCGGAGAACGGCTTCCAGTTCACCCTCCTGTTAGTATTGTTTGCAATGTTGTTGTTTTTTTTTTCGCTTTCATTGTGCCTCTATCGACCAAAATGAATAATGCCACAACACACGTTGGAACAAACAGAAGTTTTTATTATTATTATTATTAATCCAGTTAAAATATAAGAAATAATGAAAACTGGTAGGGGTCTTAGAAACACCATAATAGAAGAAATAATAAGAGACCTCATTCCTTATTTTAGTCCCTTAGGAACAAAATTTTCAAAAATCTTTTATTGGTGGATGTTAGCAACGTGAAAAGTATCTACTGCCAAAATTTCAAGTTTATAGGACCAACGGAGCTTGAATGATAAAAAATGCACAAGTCCAATCGATGGCGACTTTTGATATTCCTTGCATAAGACCCCCGCCAATTTTCAGCCCCATGCGAATTTATGCAAGCTCAAATATTTATTTTGTCTGGATTATAAAAATATATGCTATTATAATATGAATACTTTCCGAAAGCTTAAGAGCGAATTCTCGGAAATGGAAAAAAATAAGAGCTCTGCAAGAAACTTCTTACAGAAAAATAAGAGCTCTGCAAGAAACTTCTTACAGGAACTTACGTTGTAGGATGAATTTAGAGTGATGAGCGAAATTGCTTGAAAACTGTGGTTACTTTACGTAATTTATCAACGTGTACCATGAGTACAACACAATAAAAAGTATATAAATACAACTTACCTATGAAACTGTCGTCATTCAGCTCGACAATCGGGTTATTGTTGAAGGTCAGGTACTGTAGAGAACTACCGACTAGGCTCAAACTCTCGGGCACGGTCACAAAACGATTATGGGACAAATCAATCATTTGTAACTTTGTTAAGCCTCTAAAGGCGTCCAGAGGAATGTGATCAATGTCAGTCTTACTAAGGTCCAACACCTGAAAATAAAAAAATACGTTTAAAATTCAAAACTAAAAAAAGACGTGTGGCACCCGGGGACTGCCGCGGTAAAGCTATTGCATAGCATTTTTTATGAACTTATGCAATTATAATAAATAATAATTTAATTTGAATTTGAATTTGAGTCTGAGATTGAGTCTGAGTCTGAATTTGAATTTGAAAACTAACAACTTATGCAATTATAATTACTTACGTTAAGCGGAGCTACTTCGGAGCAGCTCGGCTCGATTCGTGCGAGCTCGGAGTGGGGGGTGTTAAGTTTTTTTCGTTATGGAATTTCTGGATTCGGTCCCCACGCTCAAGGCCCGCGATAAAAGCTATGCAATAGCTTAATATAATTGGATCTACCTACCTATAGCACTTTACCATTAGTAGTCGAAGACTAGTTAAAAAGTCATGAAAACATGAATCCCGCATCAAAACCCGTGAAATAAAAAAATAATATCCACCAAAAAGACCTTTCTCCAGACCAGCAAAGCCCAATTACGTTCACGGTGATTATAAATTTTACAAATCCAATAACCCAAAAACTTCATAAATTTATATGATCACACTTCAAAATACCACTAGTTAGCACCCACCTTGCTACACATGGCAAACGTTAAACGCGAAAGAAAACGTTTCAGACGTTATTTTGCCTCATAGTGTTATAGTTAACACGTACAATTTGTCGTCCTATGTGAAATATGTGATGTCTGTCTACGCTTTTATTATCTAAAAGTCTTGAAAACAGCTTTTATCATATAACAGGTTTTCGTAGTTATTCATTTTTATCCGTTGGCGGATAAGGGTTATTGTACCGAAAATCGGCCTTTGCGGCGTCTAACGTTCTGGAAGAGTTCACAGACGGTACCATGCTGCTCCATCATATCGTTTCACTGTGCTATCTGCCTTATGATAACAGAGGGACATGCACATAAAGGAGAGTAACTCAAATCGTGAGGTTCAGCACTAGTAGAGCAGAAGAGCTAACACGTACCTACAATTTGTTGTCTTATGTGAAATCTGTGATATCTGTCTACGCTTTTATTATCTAAAAGTCGTTAAAACAGTTTTTTTTTTCATATAACAGGTTTTCGTAGTTATTCATTCTTATCCGTTGCCGGATAAGGGTTATTGTACCGAAAAGCGACCTTAGCGTCGTCCAACGTACTGGGAGAGTTCACAGATGGTACCATGCTGTTCCAACATATCGTCTCACTGTGCTATGTGCCCTATGATAACAGAGGGCATGTGCCCAATGATAACAGAGGGACATGCACATAAAGGAGAGTAACTCAAAATGTGTGTGTGGGGTTCAGCACTAGTAAAATTTTAGCCGACAACAACAGGGCTACCTCTGCAGGGAGGTCCCAAAAGATGCTGTCTGTCTATCTTTTACTGTCGTGGCCCAGCAACGCCCATTTACGTCCATGGTTACAAAATGCGCTTCCGCACGCGATTACTTTCCTTCTAACGCATTACTTTTAAAGTCATTTACTGCTACGCCCAGGTATACCGTAGTACTTGCGTTAGTCCCGGTCGCATCCGTAGCCTACACCTCAGAGTCCTGGGTCCGTTAATTGGTGGCACTGACAAGTAACAAGCAACACAAATACATACTGTAGAATGATAAATCTTGAATATTGCGTCTAATTCACGTATTGTGATTGCAAATGTAACTAATTAATGCATTTGTCAAGAAATTAAATTCGTACAAGGACAATAAAATTTGTTTGTTAGCTGATATGTGTAACATGTAATAAAAAAAACACAAATGATAGGTAGGTACCTACTATTTGCATAGCATATTATTTGCATATTGTTGCTGTTGGTGACTAAGTTCGTTACAGCTCTTCGGAGCGTGAACAAGAGCATGTCTCTAGTCTAAAATGTTGTTATTATCAGCCTGGCTATGCTTGTTTGCCACTTTACTAATAAAAAAAGTAATTGGCTGTACCTAGTACCTACATGCTAGTACGATTGTCTCTACATAGAGTAAAGTTTCAATAACTTTGCATAAATTATAATGCTCTTTAAAGTTTAAAGAATAATAGTGCTAAGTTCATTGATCTTATTTTGTTGTTTACGTGCTTTTTGTTATGAGAATTTGTTTTACCTCGGCAAGTCAAAATTAGTAAAATGACGAGTCGCTTTTAATTCTACATTGCTATCTATTAATGTTTATCCTTGCTTCCGATAAAGGAAAGAAGAGCGGATAAAACAGTAGGCAACTAATCTGAGCGTGGATGTCCAACCAACCCGTAAACCTGCTACATATAGCAGTTCTTCCGTAAATATGAATTTTATATTTACGTCGAACTTCCACCTTTTTTGAAATCTGTTATTAAATGGCTCTATGCGAGGACGTTTTACAAATTCGTTCAAAGACGATGGATTCGATCTGATATAGATCTCCCTCCAGAAAACTCGTAATCCCGACCAGGAACGACCTGAATAATGGTTTCTAGCCCTGTACCAGATACAGCAATGACGACTGATCCTGGCCATTGCCTGTTTAATAGGTACAAACTATCTATATAAAATCACTTTATTTGTCTCGAGTGGTTTTGCCGTCTGCGAAAAATCAGCCTTCTTTGTTAAAGTCGGCAAATTCGGTCTGATACAGATTTTCTTTCTATCGTCACACACCACGGTTATAGAATAGTTTCCATCATTCATATTAAGTTGCTTCCCCTCGAAATGTATGCTCCTTATGCTTTCACTTCACTATCCCTGTAGTGACAGCTAAGATATATTATGTTTGTTATTAAATCTAAATTGTCAATGATACCACATAGTTCGAGTACTCTCACCTCTAAATTAGTAGCGCTGGACAAAGCGCTGGTAGTGACATGATCGAGGATCTCGATAGGATTACTGTTCAAGTATAATCTCGTCAAGTTCGGCGTATACTGGAAGAGGTAGTGGTCCAGTGAATGTATGTCGTTATAAGCCAGGTTCAATGTTTCCAATGCAATGCTGGCGTATGTTCCATCTATGTAGCGACCCTGGAATACCTCACTTCTCAATGTTTCACCTGAAAAGATGTTTGTAGGTTAGACTACATTTAAATTGCATTCTACATAAGCACCTCTGCCTCTGTGACTCAGAATCTCTTTAATGTCTTACTTTAACAGAATATACAAACTTCATTCGACATATATCAAAAGCTACCTTAAGTTTCAAGAAATCTTGACGTAGCTACTTACATTAGCAAAAAGGTTATTATTATTTCGGGGATGCGAATTGATGAAGTATACGATTAATTATAAATGCTAATTATAGTACCTACAATACATTGAGATTTGAGCAGATTTCACCAATTATAAGATACAAGATCAATTTCAACTACGTACGGTTGTTTATATCGTTTAACTCTCATTGAGTAAAACGTGAAATTGTGATGTGATTTCAGTGATTAAATCCGATGTTATACAAGTGATACAATAATAATCAATGAAGAAATGCAACTGCATTATTTTGTGAGATAAGTAAATAGATAGCAGGTACAAATATTAAATAAACTTTTTAATAATTTAACAATCGTGAAACTCTGCCTAAGTATGTAAATGCACTTTTCTCTCTTACGTGTTAAACAAAACTCCAATAAATTAACTGAAAGTTTTGAAGGATCCCAAAAGCCTTCAATCATGCATCCCACTGATAAGCAATTTGTAAAGAATTCCAGCGAAATTAAAATTGACATAGGTTTTAGATTAATTCATGTCTAACACCGTTTGGTACTACCAGTACGTGTCAGCAACTTTGTTTATTTATGCTGATCATATACAAATCATTTACGTAATCTGTTTGCGATTTCTTGTAGGTACCTATCTGTTATCTTGCGAGAATACATAAGAAGATTGCTTGTGATAATATAACTATCACTCTTACTTTCTATAGCATCAAATTTATCTATATATTATTAAGTGTTATCAGAAACTTGTTTGTCTCTCTCAAGGCGTGTCCTAATTTAAAATTCCATTTGTCGGATCAACATAGGAAAATCTTAAATTAGAAAATTGTCTCTCAAAACTATAATTACGGATCGTTGAACCGAGGCTTTTGATTGAGATCTTTGTCGTTTGCTTAACCATTCATTCTTTACAACACTTCTTTTTTGTTACACTAATTTTTTTTCGCTCTCATCACATTGTATTACAAGTTAGAAAGATGAATAATTATTTATTCTGCCACAAGATTAATATTTATATTTTTCTTTGTTATTTAAAACTTATTTACATCAGTGATTTGAAAGTTACTCTTGCCAGAGTTGTTCAGACAACATTGTTTGTGTACAGAGCAACGTATCTACGCCATAAAGATTTCGATATCTAATCTGAATTAGTCATCACATCCTAGCTACAGTCATCAGCCGGAGTCGAAATTATGCTAACACACGAATGATACATTATTTCCTATAATGTCTGTTTCTTATAAACTGATTGTTAATTATAAAGACAGGTTTTTGTTTTCTGCTTGTTTATTCTGATTTTAATGCATTATTTCTTGTCACATATCAACTTAAGTTAATTGTGATGTGCATTTACGACATTTTATTGATCAAAAAGTTGCAACACAAGTAGCGTTCTCCGAAACCATATAAATAAATGTTCCGCCGCTGTTGATGACTAATGTTATGAAAGACGTTCGCTATACATTTGTATTGGTTTAGAGGGAAAGATAATAAACTATTTGTTATTTTAGCTTTACAAAATTATCTCGCCAACTATTTTCTTATTATACCTATATAGGGATACGTATATTGTTTCAAAACGCAAATGATATTCAGGGACTTCAATCAACATTAAATCTATTACGAATCGCACGCATCGTAGTTGAAACGTAATTTATTAGAATTCGTTCACCTTTACAATAGAAAGTATACAATTGTAGACGCAGAATCATGTCAGTTAATAATTATAATTAATCATGTTCTGTTTATAGATTTTATGAAGGATAGTCTCGTAATATAGGGCTAAAGCAATTTTGGTTGAAGCTCATGACAACCATCCGGTGATTGTTTCAAATTTGTAATCAACTAAGAAATTTTATCGGAAACCGCTCCGCGAAATCGTCGTTAATTTTTATCGCTATATCGATACCGGTTCTAAGAGATTAATGAACAACAACATTACATAGTTGATTAGTAAAGAATAATACCAGAGAAGTTAAAACTGACCAAGTGGGTGGGAGGTAAATTCTCGTATCTACTAAGGGTTTTATGCTGCAATACTGTCTGTAAAAACATGACAAATCGTATTGTAGTGTTGTTTATAGTTTAGCAAACTTCAATAGGATAAATATAATGAAAATTTGATCTGGGTATAGAATAGGCTCTAGAAAGTAACGAATACTAGTACGCGGTTCAAATCCAATCAAATTAATTTATTGTTTGTCACAGGTAATAGTAGATGTTGTCAATTACATAATTAGTTAGTTTTGTTTATTTGAGTATAGTCTATAAGCGTCACTGGGTAAAATTTAAGTTAACTAAAATTATACCTTACTTTTAGATTTCAGTTCGGCGCCATGTTACAAGGTTTTATTTTGTAAGCCTCACTATTGGCCAGTGTAATACCAGTTCTTTTATTATTTTTTATATAGGACAGTACCAGGTATATTCTTTTCCAACACCAATGGTTTCAATAAGAGAAATATTTTTACAAAAATCGTATAATGTAATTATCATTCATGTAATAAGGTGCGAAGCGTTAATACATTTAATTTACTCTCTCAATAACTTCTCAATACATCATGCACTATAATGACACGCGCTACGCTACCGTGCCATAGATCTACTTGCATAAAATATCGACAACACACCTAATGTTACTGATAAAAACTTGAAAATGCGCGGAAAGGCCATTTTCAAAGCTGGAGGCATTATTTAACCGTCAGCGGTCAATGAAATTGTACTTCAATGGCACTATTTTTTTTAGCTAACATCAACAGAAACGCTTTCTCATATCGCTATCAACATTTAGAACAGTACAGAAATTCCCAACGATATCATGTTTGTCATTTTGTATACGATATTAATAGTAGCGCTTTTCTTGTGGAAGTCGACATAAATATCTGACCTACATAAGTTTTCTGATCAATAATCTCATCTTGTATCATATTTTATTGTAGTGTTAAAGTAGGTACTTAACGCTATTGTTGTCAAATCACAGAATTTCACAATCATGATTCTGCTTACCTGCTTGGTGATATAAAGTAGATTATTTTATTTATTGCGAATTGAAGGCGATTCATTACTATGGGTTACTTTTCGATTTGAAGTGATGACTAAGTCATTATATCTGATTTCTCCTCTGGTATATATGTTTCATTATCTCCATGACGAGCATTCTTAGAAGTGATTATTATAATTAATAAGGCCATATAATACAATCTTATTAGTTATTTATAGGTTTCTTTTGGATACAGTGTTCTATATACATTATAGTAAGGTTTCATTGTATAGCAGTTGAATTGAAAGGCGCCTGGATAGATTTGCGAACATACCTATCATACTCAATTTTTCATTTTTTTTTTTCTAAAATATGCCGCATAAGACATGCATCTTATCGATGCTTCTAACATTATTGTTGCCCACTCGCGAAACTATTACTATGACTAATATTTAACTTCAGTTAGTAGTAACTTAAATAATAAGAAATTGTATATGCTTATTAGTGACATTTGGATGGAAGCCAAGTGTAATTACCTATATGATGCACATCGGCCTGTAATCCCGAATGCGTACCCTCAATGGTTTACTTTTTTTTTAATTAACAGGAGGTGATTTATATAACCAGATTCTTGTTCGAATTTGGAACCGCTGTAAATTATTGTTGTTTTAGATTGTAATATATTCCTGGCAGTAAGTAGGTTCAACATAGCTCTATGTAAGGTATTGTGCGGGTACCACGTAAATAGATAATACGTACCACTGGTATTGCAAACGTTTATAATCAGGCATATAAAAAATTCTTTAATATTAAAAATGTTGCCATCTCACCTGCTAACTAAAAAATTCTACCCGGCTCCATATCTGTAGAAGTCTTACACTTACGTACTTACTTGTAATGTTATTCTTGCTTAAATCTAGATACACCAGCCCCTCAATGTTACTGAAAGCATCGTCTTCAATATCCACGATCTCGTTAGATTTAAAACTGACCGCTACTCTCGTACCCGGCACCGCAGGCAATTGCGACAGGTTCGATATCGTGTTGTTGAAAAACGTTATGAACACGTGCCCATCTGGAAAGTAGGTAAATCCCCGTTTAATGTTGCCCTACTTTCTATATCTAAATTATAAAAAAAGTATCAGAAAATATAAAATACTATTTTGTATGTATAAATTACGCATTTAAAACATTCTTAATATTCATAAAATTAAGTATTCTCATAAAATTTAATAGAATCCACCTACGATAAACTACACTACAAATTAAACTATGTATGCACATAAAAAAGTCAAATTCATCGGTAGTATTTTATAAAAAAAATCCTAAAACTCGATCAGATGCTTCATCACAAGATCAACTGATGCCGCAATGGTTATTTCAAATGTGTGTTAAAGCGCAAATATAAACCTGATTGAGTTGCAGCTACGTATTTGTTTTGTTTACGTCATCGTCATACTTTTGCGATAGAGCTGCAAAATGAGCCCGCTCCGCTTTCGGTGGCGTTACCTTTGTCTACGCTGTTTATGCGTTCCGGCCAATTATCAGGAATCTCATCGATATTACGCCGTGAACAGTTTAATGTAACACTGTTAATATCTTGTATGGAAATATCACACGGAACACTAGCCGCGTTGGGCTCTTGAGCGCGGCTCCACGAAACTAGGACGCATAATATCATTAACACCTACAACAAAGAGACACCATTACTTATATAATTTCTTAGGTACACAAACTATCGTTTAAATGTCTCGTCATAACGGTCACTCACATTGTATTTCGTTTGGAAGTACATTTTGATTCGAAACTGTGAAGGATACTGAGACTACCTTAGAATAGACACATATTTTATCTTATCAGTTAGGAGCTGTGATATCACGAGTGACATGAAATAAGCAAGCGCCTCATTGGTCTATGTTCATTTGTGTTATCCTCATACTAATATGGATAACGATTGATGTTCACACATTGTCTTTATTTTTTAGGAAATACTGAATATAGCGGCAGCAAAGTTAGAAGAAATTATCAAGCCATTGAATGATAACGACTTCGAGCACGACGTGAAACACAAATATGCCGAGATTGGCTCCCCGGACTCCACAGAGGAGATGAAAAATTTGGAAAGCCGACAGGCGGCGGTCACACTACTACAAATTAAAAATTACGATCCAAGCAAATATACAATCAAAACGGAAGATGAGCCTCATATAACGTTCAACAGTGTACCGAGTTTACCACCCTCAGATAGAGCGAGAGAGGTGATGCATTGTAATACCGTCATCGATATTATAAGTAAAGCTGTCGCAGTCGCGCAGCGAGAAAACGAAGAATCTCAAAAGTTTCCACCGAACTACTCGAGCGTGATCGACAGGACGCAGGCCGGCGCGGCCGGCGACGTCTACCCCCACGATTACACAGAAGACCAGTACAACGCATACAGCGGTACGCAAAACCAGCAGAGTCCGTGCAGTAACGAGGATCATGATAACAAAGAGATGGATCTATCACTTTATGGCTCAGTTAAAAACGAACCGGTTGAACAAAACGAACAACAAGAACATTCAAATGCATACTTTCACGGCTCGCTGACACATAATAAGCCTACGAACTTTGTTGATGAATATAAGCATCATGTTTTTGGTGGCGATGAATACAAGCAGCATGCTTTTGGAAGATCGACCAATAAGATGAAAACGTCAATAAAGGAAAATTCGTCAGTTTATGAGGAATGCAGTCAAAGCAGTAGTGGGTCGGACCCAGACAGGCTACAGATGGATATTTCTCAGATGTCGCAGGTAAATTGAGCATTAGCAACTCAGTAGCGCAATAGAAGGCCACTAATGTAATAGTTTACTGTCGATCCACAGACACTAGACAGATTGTCTGCTGTTGTCTTAACATTTTACACATTTTATTTAGCAAATATGCACAGGAAAAACTTATTAAAATGGAGTGTATTTATGTTACAGGACGACCCAGAAGAAACCCAATCGGCCCGATCTGCGCCGTCATCTCCACAGCCTCCACAAGAACATGAACCGGACAAGGAAGTGCTCTGGCAATCTATCAACAGGCAAAATGGTAAGCGGACATCCCATGATGAATCAAATCAAATCAAATTTATTTCATAAACGTTCTTAAGCTATCGTGCGTTATATGAGCATGAGTAGGTATCTTAGGTATGCATAATATACAGGGTGGAAAAATAAGTTCGTCCCTGGAAGGAAACTAATCCTTAAATTGGCTAAGAATGTCTCCTTTAAGTAATAAAGGAGACTTTCTATTATTTTTTCTACAACACCTGCTAGTCAAACCGACTATAATTCGAAAAAATAATATCCATTATTTTTTGACATCAATCGATAGTTTAAATTATAAGGATCAAATCTATCTAAGTGTATTCATAGTTTCCTGTTTAGGAACTCATTTTAAAGATTAAAAACCGTAATTGAACCAGTCAGTTAGTCAGACTAGTTTATTTGTTTAATATGTGTTTTTTTTTTATAAAAAGTCGGTACAAGATTGTTTACCTTTAGTTAAGTACCTAACAGAATGGAGTATAGTTGTGTCTGTACATTGAAGATGAAAAGAAAAGAATACTTACTTAGAATATTAACTACACTAAACACATTTTTTTTTAATTCTTGTCTGTTTGTTTTTGTTCGCGATAGACGCAATAATTACTGAATTTAGATGCAGTGTTTTTAGCATCAGTAGTTTATTCGTTTAACAATTTGTTTTCTCATAAAATTACCGTATGAATTGAACCTACACATTTAGTTAAAATAAGGACCGTATAAACAACATATACTAATGTATATATATATATAATATCTTAATATACTATTGTTGTGTAAACATTAAAATCTTTCACATTTAAAGTTCTCAGTGAATAACTTGAAAAATTATTGAATACGATTCGGCGGTTTGGGGTCGCAATTATGGTAGACGTTTGTAATCAATCTTGAGTACCAATAACATTTAATTTTATAAATGCCGTCTAATTTTGTGCTTTATTATGCATTTATGGTAATATTATATGCATCATTAATTTTACTATGCGTACTGTAAAATATTGCAGACAACATTCACAGTAGTTTAATTTCGAGACGTTAGAACGAGATGAAAATAGTTATAATAGACTGAAATAGTAACTTAATAAATCAATAACGAGTCAAACATGACTTTGTTATTAAGCTAATCCAAAGTGAGAGGAACTTTAAACAGACATAGTAAGTCATAAGATTTAAAATAAGTGTGTAATCTTTACCGTAAAAAGGTTTCCTATTGAAACAGAATAAGTAACTCAACAATAGATAGGTACACTCGATATGGTGCTCTATAAAATATTGCACAAAATAAACGCCGAACAAGAACTATCATCTCTGGCAAGTACACAAATTCATCATGAAACTCATACATATTTCCTGACGAACACATAACATGACATAAACTCACGCCTATATCCCCGAAGGGGTAGGCAGAGGTGCTAGCATCCACATTTCGCCAGTTTATGTTTAGGTCCCATTGTAATAGAGTGGCGAGCCTATTGCCATTAATGGGGCACTTATAAACCTGCTATAAATACACCCATAACTTCGAAAAGCATTAAAAAGTCATTGGCATGCGCCAAAACCTGGGATCGAACCCGAGACCTCGTCTCCATTCATTCGTCCATTACCCATACCACTAGGCTACTGCGGCAACCTGACGAAATAAGAAATAAAACAAGAAATCATATATATTTTGCATGGGATGCGTTCTTACTGTTCACCGTGTGGATAAAATATCTACCGCCGATATCCTAACTAAAGCACAGTATCACTATTATATTTGAAAGAGCCTACAACGCCCAATTTACAAAGCAGAGAGAGCCTTGTTATCTGTTTACCAATTTCTCTCACTCTCAGCACTAGCTAAACTTTTAGAAAAAATACTAATAAAATACTGGTATGGGTCCTAGAGACAAACAAACGCATCAGCAATAACCAATTTAGTTTCAGAGGGAGAATTAAAATGTTGTTATTTCCGGTTTCCGGTTACATAACCACGTATTTAGATAGACGAGAGAATTGACTTCCAGAAAGTCCTCAATACTGTCTGATCCTACTGGCTAGATCAGATAATGTGGAAATACATGATGTCCTTTGTAATGGTTTATTTAGAGACGACTTAACGTATCGGGTACAGAGTGTTGTACGCTTTCACGCCTAAACCACTAAACCGATTTTGATGAAATTTGGTACAGAGATAGATTAGACCTTAGGAAAGGCTATGTTTGGTCGCGATAACGAATCTTCTACAAAAATATGCAGTGGCGTTGTCTCCAATGCTTGCGCGGCAGTATCGACTGTCGTACAGCTCTGGTACAGTGCCTTCGCCTTGGAAAGAGGCGAGATCCCCGAGAAGGGCGATCGCTCAGACCCAGGCAACTATTGACCCATAGCCGTCACCTCAGTGCTGTGCCAGGTCTTGAAATGAAATGAAATGAAAATTTATTCGTAAGAGACACGGTGAAGCTTCTTTGAGCACATCATCAACAAACAGGTCATGCGTCACTTATAAGATCACTCTTTAATTAATGACCGGCAATATGGTTTTAGGCCGAAACGGTCAACGGGTGATCTTCTAGCATACGTTACCCATCTTTAGGGTGAGGCTATGGACAAGCACGGGAAGTCACTGGCAATTAGTCTTGACATCACCAAAGCTTTCGACAGTCTGGCACAAATCGTATCTTTCCAAGCTACCAGCCTTTGGTCTGCTTCCTAGACTGTGCAACTGGGTTGCTATCTTCCTGCGGTAGCGCTATATTTGGACGAGCTTCGGAGTTCTTGCAGGTAAATGCTGGCTTGCCGCAGGGTCCGTTTTATCATCTCTCACTCTCTTTCTTCTGCATATCAACGACATGCTGTGCACCGGCTATGCAGACGATAGCACCTTACACGGGAGCTATCACGGACATCCTGCGTCCAAACAGTCTGATATTGCGGTAAAAAAGCAGCTTCTTGACACTAAGCTTGACTGGATCCTGAATCACATTTCTCAATGGGGCACTGAGAACCTGGTCGAGTTCAATGCCAAGACGCAGGTATGTGCGTTTATAGCAAAGGTATCTTCTTTCCTTCCCACTCTCCAGAGCATACCATTACCACTGCGGGACAACCTCAATATCCTCGGTATGAATGTTCGCTGCAAACTGAATAACAAAAACTACATCGAGTGTATCAAAATCACGTAAACTCGGAGTCCTGAACAGAGTGAGACGTTTTTTCACGCCAGAGCAGCGGTGTCTTCTCCACAAGACACAAATTCGTTCCTGTGTGGAATACTGCTCGCATCTCTGGGATGGCTTCGCGAAATACCTACTAGGCTCTCGACAGGTTGCAGCGACACACGGTCCGCATTATTGAGAATCCTGAGGTCACCAACCCCCCCGAGCCTTTGCAGATGCGTAGACATGTTTCTTACCGTCTCTACCATGGCGAGTGTTATGGTGAGTTCTTCCAACTAATTCCACCCTCTCCTCTCCTGAACAGGACAACACGTGCAGGGCTTAGATGTCATTCACACATGGTGCAAAATATACAAGCAAGAACCAAGAGGTTCGAAGACTCTTCCTTTGCTGCACCACCAAGACCTGGAATTAATAACCAGCTCATGAGTTTCCTTCTTCCTACAGTCCTGGGTCCTTTAAGCGGGTCGTGAAAAAGCATCTGATGAGGCCGCCAAGCTCAGTGCCACCATTGTAACATACTACGTGTCTGTAATGGTGACCCCCCTTTCCTGAGACGATGTCTTTAGCTTACCATTAGGTGAGGTGAAGTTAAATTGGCGTGTCCTATATAAAAAAATACCGCCATCCACGAGGGTGGAGCCGCGGGCAACAACTAGTTACATGTATTTTCGTAAAGAAAATAATAAAATCAATTTTATTGCTAATTAAATAATTGTCTAAAGTTTAATTTTGTGATCTTTATTCTAAGAACCAATGATGAAAAAGTTATTAACTGCGACTTAGAATACTGTGGTACGTACGTCATGATTTATTTGAGATAAACATATGTAAATTAACCATTAAATTCAACTCTCATGACAAGGTGACTTTATGTTTAATACCTAATACCATTTATCTGAAATGGATGTTAGTAGGTATATAAATTTGATATGATAATCATTATGATAACTCTTAAGATCTCAGGTACTGTATTATCAAGGTTCTTAGTTTTTATGTAACTTCTTTTTTCATCCTGAAAAATAAGGCGCGGTAAATTCAGAAAAATAAGGGATAAATTATAGGAGGTAGGACACGGCGGCCTTATTTCCTCCCAATTGAGCAATCCGACTGGGGAAGTACCTCCGCCCTACAGAATACCGCTTTTATAATAACTTCGTGTTGTGTTCCCAGCGGTGAGTAGGGTAGCCAGAGCTCACTGGAGAATTTGTGCTGTCAGTGGGATGACTAAAGGCTTGTCTTGCTTTGTCCTCTGCACTGACGGCACAAAGACTCTGGGTTTACAGGGTCGGCAGCGCGAGTGTGGCTTCTCTGGTGTAACACACGTTCATAGGCCACGGTAACCACTTTCCATCAGGTGGGCCGTGCGCTTGTCTGCCACATAAATGGTATAAAAAAATTATGGGACGCATCATGCAGGATACAGATGATGCACTAATTGAAGGTGTCTACATGTACTAGTTTATTCAATTTATTACCTATTTACTAACTCATACATTGTTATCACATGGATATATTGAAACGAACCCCAGTAAGTTAAGAAATGCTTGTGACGGCAATTTATAGTATAAATTATTTTATGTCATCTTAAAATATAATATTTAAATGAGTACAAACGCTACAGAAATAAGCTTGATACGTTCGAGCGTTGCACACAAAGCGGACAAAATGGAGGAAACTCCATTCAGTTAGGGAATAATTAAATTCAACGTTAAATGGATCGTTTAGGGTGTGGTTTTGAATTAGTCCTAATCTGAACCCTTTTGTAATTCGTCATAGTAAGTCACACCATGTAGTAGTATTTTCTATTTTGTAAACAGAAGTTATTTGTACACACAGGTCGCAGCAGCGGTGAAGCAACACAGTTGCTGCGGCGGTTGATCAACAGCAAGCAGCTGGGGATGACAGTGTCACCGTTGCGACCTCCTGCTTCACCAGTATCGTCCACGTTACAGCAACCGAATAATGGCGCCGTCTCTCCGGTACGTTTTGCTTTTTACCCGACTACGGCGAAGCCAAAGGAGAGTTATGATTTTGACAGGCTATGTAAGTTTTTTTTTTATATAGAACTCGTCAATTAGACTTCGTCTTGCCTGATGGTAAGCTGAAGGCAAAGTCTCAGAAAAGAGGGTGTGCGTATGTATGTGGGTTCTTCTGTTCCTTCATAGCTCTTCAACTACTTATTAGAACTGGACAAATAAGGTACTGTTAGAAGCGTCTTGATCGTCCGCTGGTTATAGACTACTTGACTCGTCCTTGAATCTGAAGCAGGCCGCGGCGGTGGCGCGCGTGGCGCGCCTCCCCGTTTCCGGGGACGAGTTGGGGACTCTGTAGTCCCCACACCCGAGAAGAGGGCCATATCGTGAGAGATGGCCCTGGGTCAGCCGGGGTGCGAGGGATATGCCTGTCAACCTCACCTTCGGCAACCAAAACGACCCACAGGCGGCGTGCGTTTTAGTCGGTTCGAGTCCGACATAACCTCCTCCACCGGCTCCGGTGGGGAGGTACCCGTGGGGATTTTGCGCACGTATAAAAAAAAAAAAAAATGTGACGCCCTCTAGAGGTCATAAAGTGCTGTGTTAAAAAATAAATAGATATGCCGTGTTTGGTATCAAATGAAAGGGTTTAATTAGTACATTTCATATATAAATATATTAAACCTATTGCTTGCCCCAAATTTATATAATAAAAAATAAATTCACAACAAAAATCCGACTACTGAAACATTATAGATTTATAAAAGTGGCATACGACCACGGCTATCCTTGATATTTTCTTGTTTAATGCTTTTAAAAGTGTAATTTTTCAGTAGTCGGGTTTTATCTCTTTTGTATGTACTGTAAAAGGAGTGTCTTGGAAATGCTGAACACTCGCCAACGTACATGTGGTGTGTGATGTTCGTTTGGTTGTATTGTGTTTGATTGGGTTTCAGTAGGAGAATTGGGTTGGTTATTTTTTACTACGAATGTTTCGTATTTTGGTCTGTGTATAGTCAGGAACTTATGAGAAAGAGACGTGAGCAGTCATCCACACCGTCGTCTTAGTCAGATGAGAGAGCCTTAAACCAACTAATTAAAAAGCTGATTCGACGAGACCTCTGACGCTTTAACACCCACACCGTCCAAGAGGCAAATGAGCGAAATAGGGGGTCGAAAGTGTTCGCTCAGCAGTTGGGGAGGCCCCATCTGACCAAACTGGAAACTGCGGATGGTATAATGACTGCCTCAAAGTTCGAGATTCTCCATGACAGAGAAATTCTATGGACAGCTATATGCATCACGGACGAGTAAACGACGGGACACAGCGATGAAGACCACAGAGCCCCACTCACGCGCCATTACACCATTGGAGGCGGCTCTCAGACAACTGAAGAACAACAGGTGCCCAGGTGATGACGGAATTACTACTGAGCTCCTGAAAGCAGGCTCAAATCCTGAAAGAGCTAGCAAGCCTCTTTAATTCCGTCATCCTACAAGGTCTAACACCTAGGGCATGGAGCGGGATGGTGATACTGTTCTTCAAAAAAGGAGATAAGACCCTGCTGAAGAACTACAGGCCCAACTCACTCCTGAGTCATGTCTACAAGCTGTTCCCGAGAGTCGTCATAAATCGTCTTGCGGGTAAGCTCGACGAGTTCCAACCACCGGAGTAAGCCGGGTTTCGAAAAGGTTATAGCACCGTGGACCACATTCATACTGTTCGGCAGATTGTAGATAAAGCTCAAGAATACAATCTGCCGCCGTGTATGGCCTTTGTGGACTACGAAAAAGCCTTCAACTCCATCGAACTCCATCGAAACCTGGGCAGTTCTGGATGCCCTGCAACGGTGTCGTGTCGATTGGCGATACATCGAGGTGCTGAAATGCTTGTATGACACTGCCACAATGTCCGTCCAGCTCCAAGACCAGGAGACGAAACGTATTAGCCTCCAGCGTGGAGTGAGACAGGGATATGTCATATCCCCTAAACTATTCAGCAACGCACTGGAGGACGTCTTCAAGAATGAACTGGGCAGGGTATAAACATTAACGGTGAGTACATCTCACATCTTCGGTTCGCCGACGACATCGTCATAGTAGCGGAATCGATGGAACAACTGGGCGAGATGCTGCATAGCCTAGATGGAGCTTCTCGACGCGTCGGCCTCGGTGTAAACTTGGATAAAACCAAAATTATGTTCAACGAGCATGTTGCACCGAGACCGATTGCCATCGAAGGGTTCAAAAATATATCTACCTGGGGCAGGTTATGCAGCTCGGTAAAAACAACTTCGAGTAAGAACTAGTTAGAAGGATCCAGCTGGGTTGGGCAGCATTTCGCAAACTACGTCGAGTCTTCTCTTCATCCATACCGCAATGCCTTAACACAAAGGTCTTTGAGCAGTGCCTCGTACCTGTTTTGACTTACGGTGCCAAAACGTGGACACTTACAGTGGGGCTGGTACATAGCTATTTTTTTTACGTGCGCAAAATCCCCACGGATACCTCCCCACCGGAGACGGTGGGAGAGGTTATGTCGGACTCGAACCGACTAAAACGCACGCCGCCTGTGGGTCGTTTTGGTTGCCGAAGGTGAGGTTGACAGGTATATCCCTCGCACCCTGGCCGACCGAAGGCCATCTCTCACGATCTGGTCCTCTGCTCGGGTGTGTGGGGATACAGAGTCCCCAACAGGGCTGGTCCATAGCTTAAAAGTAAGGAAGGAAAAAATTAGTGTATATTTATTTAAATTATCATTCAATGACATGACATGTTAAGAATAATAAATACAGTTAAGTCATTGATTATATGGATATTAGTTATGCACAAACGACATTTTTAAAACTATTGAAGTATTATCGGGCCTAAGAAGCTTGGTGCTTGTTGGCAAACTTAATAAATTCAAGACTAACTCTGAAGTGACTTACGATTTAGTGAGACACACAGGATTATAATACAAAATTATAAGTAGGTACTGACTTGAAACATATCACTCAACACTCAGTTCACAACACTGTATATCAGTAATTGTGTTAAATTATTTTATCAACAATATAGTGCTGTTTTAGCAGCTACAAAGCGACACCACACTGACGTAGCCTCAGTCACGAATAATGCATATTACTTGAGCGGAGGACAACTTGACAGCATGGATTGATCTGCTCATTGTCAGTTCATACGTTATTGTAATTTACTCACGCGCCACTATTTTCCTTAACCTTAGAATACTTGCTATATTAGTATCTCTGTATCAAATCATTGATGCTTATTTTAATTTTTTTTTATTAATACTGATCTGTGACTAATTTCTGTTCAATAAAGTTGAAATATTATGTGAAAGGTATTATTTGCATTTCTGTAGTGTGTCTGTAACTACAAAATATGTGTTATCGTCCGTAGCTTTTAGAAGGCTAAGAGTCGACCTTGCGAGTGGTCCTAGGTGCGTGTCTTTGCCATTACACTGCTAATGCGAATAAACACAAACCCACTCCTAATATTTTTGCTTGGTTGATGGGGTTTGAGGGAATTAATACTATACTGTTCCACTCCCATGATATATACAAAATAATATTTTTTAAATATTATCTTGAATGGACATGGCCATTCAAATTACTATAATCAGAATATTTATATTATGCTTTTGTTATATTGTCCATATTTCGACACTTGTACAAGCGCCGTGATAACACACGATCATGGTAAACCATTCCGATACTAGTACTTATTATAATAGGAATAAAAAAGTTGATTAAACAGAACCGTTATTTAATCATACTAATGGCGTCCATGTGTCAACTACGTAATGGTTATGTTTAATTTAGTCACCAACAATGACATTTATCGTTATGTAACTCTTTTACCAATTGTATTATAAATAATGTAATTATATATTATTTTACTAACAGAATAGCGAGTGGCAGGCGACAGGACGCGGTGCCAACGTGGCTGGCACGGCGAGAAGAAAACAAAGCTTTCCCGCGCGAGCCCAGCCTATCGCACCTCTAGACCCGCCTCTAGCAAATCCACTATGGCAAAATTTTACAGAAAATGTAAGTCAAAATTATTCTTCCTATTCCGGGTGGGAATTTAATTGCAATATTGCAATGGGTTTTATAAAAGCGCAGAATTTATAAATGTCAAAAATCTTTTAACACACACTTCACAGTAAAGCCACCTTGTTCCTCGAGTCAAATGAAATCAACTTGAAAGTGATGATGTGCTTCTTCCATGTAGTAGTTTGGTTAAACCTTGTAGGAATAATAGCAGTTAAAGACCCAGAACAATTTTCGTAGAATTACTGGAGGTAAATACACAATTTAGAGAACGTAAATGTATAGGATATGGAGAGGTCATTGACCTTGTGTCTAAGCCTCAAAAAACAATTTAATAATCGCATGCTACAGTTTAAATTCGAATGAAAGACATTGCCCACATCTTTATCGATATTATAAATACGAAAGTAACTGTCTGCCTGTTTATTTGTCTGTTGAGTTTTCACGCGTAAGCTACTGAATCTATTTAGATGAAATTTGATACAGAGAGAATAGGCCTTGGGAGAGGACATAGACTATGTTTGGTTGCGGTAGCCAACATTCACTTGGACGAAACCGCGGTCAAAAGCTATTCTCTGTTCGGTTAGGTATTAAACTAAACTTAAACAATCTTGACGTGCCTATTTAATATGTTCTATTTAAAAACTCAGTTCATTAATATTTTTCTGTTTAGGAACTAATTTTAAAGACTAAAAACACTGGTTTTTAATCTTTAAAATTTTAAGATTTGTGATTTGTTAAGCTAACCAACTGACTGCAGTTAGTTAGCTTAATCGATTAAGAGAGAAAATATTGAATCGTTCCAGGCGGGATTCGAACCTGCGATCTTTGCCTTACAGGGGGAACACTCTGATCGCTGAGCCAACGAACCCTCGCCTGAAACAATCCAAATTCTTCTATACATATATCCGTCTATCGATTTTAATAGTTAGCTTACTAAAGCTTGGCTTAGTTTATTTGTATAACATGTGTTTTTATAAAACGTCGCTAAAAGATAGCTTACGTTTAGTTAAGTACGTAACCGAACAGAGTATAGTTATCAATATTGGCACTGGTTATGAACACAAGACGTCCCTGCGGCCACGGCAGGAGCCCACAGAGACGACGACGGGCGGCGGGCGCGGGGGCGCGGGCGCGGGCGCGGCGGGCCCGCGCGTGGAGCTGTCGTGCAGCAACTGCGGCACGCGCACCACGACCATCTGGCGGCGCGACGCGCGCGGCGAGATGGTGTGCAACGCGTGCGGCCTGTACTTCAAGCTGCACGGCGTGCCGCGCCCCACCGCCATGCGCCGCGACACCATCCACACGCGCCGCCGCCGCCCGCGCCACGACGCCAAGCACAACAAGACCAGTGAGTCCACATGTTCATCTCTGCTTCCTTCCTGCCGCTCGCTTCCGACACAACCCCTCCGGCTTTATGGCATACGCCTTAGAGTTAAAGAAAGTAGTACTCGACGGTATTTTAGCCCCAATTGAGCAGACCTTCGCCCCACAGAATACCGCGGACACAATAATCTCGTGTTGTATTCGCGGCGGTGAGTATGGTACCCATAGCTCACTGGAGAGTTTCTGTGGTATCAGTGGGAAGAACAAAGGCTTGTCCTGCTTTATCTTCTGCACTGCATAGAAACTGTTTTTACAAAATCGGCAGCACGAGTGTAACTCCTCTATTTTTGCAAACGTCCATAGACCACGGTGACCACTTTCCATCACGTGCGGTGTGTGCTTGTCTGCCACCTGAGTGATATAAAAAAGTGCTTCGGCTGTCAATCAAGAATACCGGCTTTCAAGTAGTGTTGGCTTGGCTATAAGATCTTGGCTAAAGACATCCATCACAGCATGAACAAGAACGTCAATACTGTTAATCTGACAGCAGGTAGACTAGTGCTGGTTTAACACTTAGAGTACGCATATCCTAACCACAGGATTTTCTAGTATTACCTTTAAAAATAGATGAAGTCGACAGCCAAAGTGCGACAGTGACACAAACTAGCAATTTAAAAGAAACTACTGCTGGAAATGTGGGTGTTACTACTACACTAAGGTAGGGCGTAGGAACCCATAGGTGCATCTTAATGGTGTACAAAACTCAGTGGATAGTTGGTAGACAATCTGGCCTGTCATAGCTCTTGTCTGAGAGTGTGTTAACAGAAAGGTCTGGGACAGTATATACTGTTAAATATTTATGATATAGATAGTATCCGTATATACTGATGAATTTAAATCGATCTGGAATGGTATATCGGTTAGGCATAAATTAAATGTTCTCATGTGTACTTACTGCACTCAGGGACTCATTGAACAAATGTTTTATTACGAATATTGTAATTAAAGTGTGATTTATCAAAAGGAATGAACTTTAATACTTTATGTACTTATATATATGTTGTATTTATATTATATGGAATTAATTAATTATTCTTATGATATGCAGCGCGGAAAACAGACACACAATAGGTAAATAAAATATATATTATTTTTTTCCTGTCTTGAAATTAATTGAAATAAAGTAAATATATGTTACTGAATAGAAAATTATACAAGTTAATTTTAATATATTTTGACTAATAAAAACCTCAAGAACATATTAAAAGGACTACGAGTATTAGTGTACATGAGATTCATTAACTGCAAAAATCACCTTGAGTGTTGGCACATCTAAGTGTTTTATGGAAAAGATTTTTAGGTACATCTCAATTAACCGCAGTTAATATTGTAACATGCCCAGTAGTTAAATTTCGATATTACGATTAAAACGTAGAGAATTCAATGTTCCATTCAATACAGAACTTTTACTAGTCCAATTGATGTTGTAATATGACCGCGACCGATGTACCGCGCCCTAGGAACGTCGAGGTAGAGAACTAGCATGAGTCGAGAGCGAGCGAGCTACCGCCGTGATCGTTGGCGGCGGACTGACCAAATCGGACGGTCGAAAGGTCGATACTCCCACCTCTCGCCTCGCACATACCCAAGGCGCAGTACAGCGGTCACGGTCGATCTATGGTAACTAAATTTTATTGTCTATGTTGCTCAAATCAAGGACGTCTATGAACCGACGCGATAAAAGGCGGCTGTCACGTTTAACAAGCTATTTTATCTTGCTAACGGTGAGCTAGCACCCCGGTACCGTGACCTATCTTGCGTGTCCAGGGTCTTCCGCGAGAGCTTCGCGACAGCTTCATCGTTGCGAGGCACGACAGTGGAGTCCCTGGGCAGCGCGTCTGCTCACCACCTGACATACTCAAGCTGAGTGCTCCTAACATCTTAGCACCCGGAACATTCCAACTCCACGACGAATATATTTGTAGAACTCACTCCTGCGATAACCTAAACCTATGTGAATTTTTGTAACGGTATTCTGTTATAACAATATACATGATTGTATGTAATGTAAAACAATCTTTCATTTAAATTGCCTCGATGCTCCAGCTAGGCCGGACTAGGCAACTTTGGTATATTATTATTTTTAAACTAAAAATCTAATCTCTAAACTTATTCACCCTCTTAGTTTAACTGCACTTGACTATTATCAAAACCACTTTTTTACGTTATATGAGTACAAATTGTTAATCAAGAATATAATTTTGTTAATTATTATTAACCTATGCCATCAAACGGGCAGCTGTTTCATAACTGTCTGATGGAGAGAAGTCTTATCCTTTCAGCATCCACAACACCCATGGGAAGAGATAGGGCGGAGCTTGTATTTTTCTTCATTGGTAACGATGTGTCGGCGGGCAATGATCCGTCAACATCATTGCGTGGTGGTAGCCGGAGGAATCACTGTTTCTCCGTGCACCCTGTTGTCCATGGCTGAAAATATTGAAATTATCAACCTATACCTTATCCAAGTTTCATACTTCTTTTTTATGTTCGTTATAAAATTCTCAGTAGCCACCAGCATAAAGTCTAAAAAAACAGCAATTTCGTCTTCCAATTAAACGTGGACCCGAAAATATAAAAGTACAGGTGTGAGTATATTATATCTACTCAAAGTATAAAATTCGCACTCATTTATTAATTTTAATTTTTTTAGGGATTACATGTTTTCTTGGTAGGTATGCCAGAATACTTTACTTTTATAGATTGTTAAAATTGAGCTAGTTACGTCCCAGCTACAAGTTAATCAGCGACAGGTCTGCAAGCAGAACGGCGGTCATACAACGTACACCTAGAGGTGTAGCGTAGGTACTTCAAAATGTATTTATACGTTTAGATACATTTCAAAGTATACCATTTTATTATGAAATGATTTTTTATTAGATTAATAAAACAATATATAACTCCTTCTCTAGCTCCATCTCTTTTGAATAACGGGTAGTCCTTTTAAAAATAAAAAATTTGTCATTGCACTCAATGTTCCGTGCAGCGGAAATAGTGTAATGTCTATGTAACCACGGCCCCCAGGACCGGAACAAGTGTACAAATTGATTGTTTGAAATTGGCAACTATGTACAAAGCGGTGTACCTGTTCCAGAATCCAGACGCAGCGGCGGCGGTGGGGTGTGCGGTGGGGGCGGCGGGGGAGGCGGCGGGGCGAGCGTCGTGGAGGCGTGCGAGGGCGCGGGCTCGGGCGGCGAGGGCGCGGAGGAGGCCGTGCTGGCGGCGCTGCGGCGCCAGCTGCAGCCGCACCTGCTGGCCGCGCTGCACGCGCACAACACGCGCGCGCTGCGCCCCCAGGTCAGACCCACTGTCCGATATATGTAGCATCGTTCTTGCCTGTGAACGTTACTCATCTTATTTTGGGTCGACGTCTAAGGGTCTGTTTGACAACTGACAGTTGTCAGCTGCCACTCAGCCTTTGGCGTTCGCCGCTGCGTTTAGTTTCTGCGGTGTCCTTGGTAGGAACATCATCAGCGGCGCCGGCGTTTAGTTGTTGTTTCACTATTTATCAAGTGACTTATGTGTGGATCTATTTTAGATGTATTTTAGATTTTAATTCAGTGTGGATTTATTTTAGAATACTATTTTATATATTGCCGTGCACTTACCACAGCTGATGACGACGATCATCGTCGCCAGCAGGCCCTTCTGGCTGAGGAGCTGGGTCGCAGAAAAGAGGAGGTACAGTGCTTGGAGGAGTTAGTTGGTGAGACCTCGTCTGGGTCCCTAACTCCATTTGCCCCGAGAACCTCTCTGGGCCGCACCCCGCCCCGAGGCTTATTTGCGATGCCTCAAAACAGTCAGTGTTCTCCTCGGTGGCCACCAAAACTACTATTGGGTCCCAGGAACCAAGTGACAATATGCTGCTTAGTTCTCCCGAGGAGGTCTAAGCGGCTATCCGAAGGAGAGTGACGGTCAAAAAGTCCTGGCCACCCCTATTAGTGGCATCCTCAGCGCCACCTGTAGAAGCAGGTACGGTCAGCGCCCCTTCCCCCTATGCTCTTCCTCGTAGCAAGGAGGATATTAACGGCGCCGTTCACCAGGCAGCGAGGAGAATTTCCACGATGGTGAACGTGCCCAACAAACTGAACATAGGCAACAAAAGCAGCATTGCTGTCTATGGGCAGAGCATAATTGCTTTGGTCGCCTAGTTGACCTTTAGTTTGGTAGAAGTCGAACGAGAGGTAAGTGAAGCCAAACTGACAGCTCTCCAAACGGAGCGCGTAGGTCCGTCGGACGCGAGCGCCTTTAAAAGGCCTACGGGCAAAACACCACTACAGGTGCCGCATCAGGGTCAGGTCAATACACACTTGATTTATTTCTCCACTCGATACTTATAGGATCAAAGAATTTATAATGTACGTTGACGTATTAATGCTAAACATAACAGCCTGATAAGAAGTTGGCAATATGAAATAAGATTTTATGACAATGAAGCAAAAGTTCAGACTGTTATATTGTTTGTGCAGGTTGGTCACACACCAGAGTATGACGAAGCGCCTTTGAACCTGGTCGCGTCACACGTGGCTGCCACCGAAGAAACGCACTGACTCACTGTGATAGCTCGCCTCGCGCCGCCGCCGCCCTCACGGTACCTGCAGCCTATCCACACACCAATGAAACCCTGTGAACGTACTAAATGATCCGTCGCATGTCTACGGATATACTTCCCATAAACTTTGCACACACTAGCTACTTTTGTTGCATCATTGAGATCAACATTACTTCAGCATTTATCTTTAAACCTGTTTAATTTTAACTACGTTATCCTCGTATCGTTTATTATATTAATGCGTTCCGGTAATCACGTCTGTAACTGTCCGTCATTATTCACCTGAGAACTATTATTATACTTGAATTTCATATGCCAATGGTGACTTCTAAAGGAGCTATTGTGTGAAGATCATTATTATGACGTGTTTCTGTGATTGTTTTACAAAAGTTGTTCGAAGCTTATATTGACATTATATCCGAAAGAGTTACAGAGGTTTTCAAACAAATCATCCTCAATCATTTCGCCAACTATGTTTTCCGGTCCCTGTACAGGGACGAGCCTTCTGCCATTAAACGGGCATACTTCCAATAGGCTTTACACTTTCTGCCGCTATATTATATGATTTTCGCCTAATACGACTTCCACGGGTTAAAATGTGACTCTTTTATTCTACTTTGCCCGAAATTACTCACATATTGACACCTTTTATAAAATAGTTACTGAAACACATTGCACCTGTTAAAAAAGCGCTCATGATATGTACACCCAAGTAATTACATTATAACGTAGTACTAAATATACAGACATATATAGTGATAGTTGAGGCCAGTGTTTAAAGACAATAGCGTTTTATTCTTTTTGTCAGGTTGTTAAGCGTACTATCAAATATTTATTTTTATAGAAGACCGTACAATATTCCAAATAGAGTTAAAAGCATTTTGAAACGTTTGTTCATAGTTAATGCTTAAAACGGCCGACAGAAGCTTAGAATCGAAACTTGTCGCAAAACTGAACCAATAGTCGACCACGAATTGAATATTTTTATTATTGTTAGTTATTGTTGTCGACTATCTTATACCTCTAATGCTTCAGAAGTAGTATTAAACAGTATTCAGGATTAAATATAATAGGCCGGGCATTGCGTAAGCACTTGGTTTTTGGTCGCGGGAAACAATAATACATTCTTTGATTAGTGCTATTAAATTTATAGAAAAAAAAAAGTGGTACCACAGTGGATATGCGGAGGTATGTCGTGTCCGTGTACATATTTTCTTGACTTGTGATACCTATGTATGATTGAAGTCATGCATGTGTAAGAATTGTGCAATTAGTTAAGGCCAAAATACACTTACTCTTATTTCTTATATTCTCGCGCAGTAAACTGTACCGACTACGTACGTTACCGGTACATTAACTCTGTGCAATAATTAGGCTTGCAGGACAGCGACAAATATTTGTGTGTGTATTTTAGCTCTTATGTGGCAGCTCGGGACATTCTCACGTAACGTTCCTAGTTGCCTTCAACATATTCGGGTTTGTTTCATTACGAATTTAACACAGATACCAATTTCGATCTGTAATAATAATCTCAAAAAGATAATGACACTATGATATCGGGTTTTATTATTATTAGGCTGTTGCCTTAGAATGCTCTCTTGATGATATTGAAATTATATTTACGGTTACCTATTGCAGGACGCAAGTATTCTTTTAGTTGTAGGTCATATTGTAAATTTTATTATTTACTTAGTAATAGTAATGTTTAAATTCAGTAAATTATAAGTGTCTAATTTATTTCCCATTTCGGTCAGTATTTACAATGTAAGTATTTTTTTATTTCACTATAGTATTTTGTTAGTTAAGATAACGAGATGAGGTGAAGCAATAATAACAATCATAAGGATACAAAGGAATCTCTATACAATATTGATGTAGTTACGTGAGGGCATATTAATGTTCGCTGTTAGTGAAATATGTATATGAAAATGATTTACACTTAAAACCTTTTGTAACATAGTGATATTCCATAAAACCCCCAAAACAAATGTGAGTTCCCCATTTTTCTCAATAATATTCTACATATTTCCGTATTATTCTTTAACACAAAATAAACAAATCATGAATTTCTGGTATTATTAAAATAGATATATTAATATGTAATATTAATATATAAATAATAGGTGAAAGTTTATTTTAGGGACTAACTCTTCAATCCATTTGATTGGGCATTTTGTTCGTTAAGAAAAGAAACGTGTTACAGTAGCTTAGTGGCATTATATTCAGTGAAAATGTACCAGATTCACCTCACAAGGTCAGTGTTACGTATACAATATTATAGCAGAAAGCATTTAGGTTGTACCCGTATCTTGAACTGTTTTGTTATTGCTTCCATTCGACTTATTTAGCTGTGAACTCTGTCACCGTCCTTTACTTGACGTCTCTACTTAATTTAGTATTAGTTCGTTTTATTATTGAAACCCCTCGGGCCAGTAAAATACAGCTGTCTATGAGACATTGTGATATACTTAGCTAGACAAAGCTCGGCTGTAGCGAAGCTGAGACTCTGATCGTATGATTCTGTTGCGGCTAACCTTTCAACGTTTACGTCAAGCTTATCGTATTTTTAAAAAGCTTTAAAATTGAGATTATTTATTCATTTTTATTGGAAACACTGCGTAGTTGTCGGTGTAGCTTATATAGTTCAGTATTGCTTACTATATTATTTGGGAGTAACAGTCTACTTGACAATAATGTTTCGGGATCGTTTATAGTGGAACTATAATGATACGTACCTAAATTTATCTAAAATTATTTTGCTCTCTACTCAATTTTAGCTCTCTGTGTGATGTTATCAAATAGACATTTAAAAGATCTATCCATGATAATTTATTACCATGATATATTAAAAAACTAGGGCGTGTTTATTTTTCTAAGAGTATATATATTTGATCAAATCTTAATCTTCAAATTTATTTAAATTGTAGCCACAAGTGGTGGCTGGCGGTGAAGATCTGAATTAGGTCTTGTTTCTAAGAATTATTGTAACGTAACGGTAAAGCAAAAACGTTGATACTCATAGTTACGAGATTATACACAGGGTTGTACTGACGCAGCTTCGTATGATAAGTGAGCATCGCGTAATGCGTCGCGCACACGACCATAATTCGTGTACTTACGGGCGAGTGTCAGCTGTAGGGGTGTCGAAGTAGTCCTCGTCCATTCGCTGGAACAGTTCTAAAACTCCACGAATATTGCTGCTCGCAGTAGTGATCCAGTATTATTTTATACAACTCTACTCTGTACATTTGTGTTAGGTTTATAATTTTTGTATTTTTATAGTTTTTATATAGTTTGACTTTCGAATTTAAATTCTTAATTGTAGTTGTGGGAAGTAGATGCATATTTGCAAATTTTTTTTTGCATGAACACATCTATTCTATGCTCGAACTATGTTTCGTGTTTCGTTGCCGTTATAACAAATTACACCTACGATATAGATCTTCCAATTTGATTATTTATTATTATGTTAGGTTAATTTATGGATATATTGGTATTAAGAGTTGATGAACAATGTATATCGTCATTTAGTTACTAACAAACCGGTTGTGTTGTGTGTGCTTACGCTCTAACAAGCATGCGTTTGTGGTTTTGTTTTATTATCACGTCTGTCACTGATGCAGACAGTACCAATACTGTTATGAATTATATAATTTATGCTGGAATACGAGCTCAGTATTCATATTCAAGGAATTCCATTCGACATTGTATGTTCAATATTTTTTCAAGACTAAAGACTGACAAGAGCTCTCATAACGTCTTCTGTTTTGTAAATCTCTACGCGCTATACGTATTTCACTCGAGTAATATTCGAAAAATGATAAATGTAAAAGTATTTTAATTCATTGTGATATATTTTGTTGGAGAATGTGGATGTGTGTTTCCGAAAAGCAATAACATTGTGATAAGTAATGATGAGCAATGATTGTATGTAACGAAACATAAAATTCTGAGTGAGATAAAAATCTATCTTGTCAATTAAAATGATTATATACGCGCCGGACAGTGAGGCTCACAGTTTATGGAGATTCGCTTTTTGTCGAATAGTTTCTAATAATTACGGATAGCATTAAAGACGAAAGCAATAGACCATTTTGGTCATATAGCCTTATTGTAATCCCGGTAAATAATAATATTAAATAGATATATTTAAAATTAAGAAGTTAAATATTCTATGTACATACCTAGATTCTGTGAGTCGGACTGTCCAGCAGCCAGACATTAACCCCGATTAGTTTGTCTCTTGTAATCGATCTTCAACTTGATGTAGTGACTATATAATAATTGTAAGCTGATTGAAACTTATATAGCAGACATATAGTTTCTGTTGGTAAAGACGTATTCATAGTATGGTGTAAGCAATACTTTCCAATATAGAAAGCTTGAAGGACCATTCGTTGTTGTCAAATTACATAACTATGTATTAGTAAGTTTCAGCATAAATTATCCGTTGAGATTGTTTAGTGAAAACGTGACCGGAATACTCATTGTGAAAACATTAGTTATTGTTGTATAGATGATAAATAATGTGACTTACGCAGGGATGGATACTTAAATTATTAAAGTTTAAACTGATATATTGGCTATGTAGTGAGTAGAATATTTTTTTACAAATAAATTATAGCAGCTATTATTTGGTTTTATTACACATGCTGTAACGCATTTTGCCTCATACCCTTGGCCTTACATGATTCAGTAACATAACATAAGTAACATAAGGAGTCGGCCTACGATCGAGAAGTCCTCGGGTTCGAATCTTGGCCATCACACTGCTGCTAAGCTAAGCAATTATTATATTATATTATAATATTATACAAGCAATTTAGCTAAGCTGAAGCGGTTACGTTAGGGGGAATTCTAGTAGTATCTGCTACTCGTGACCTTTATGTGCCCCGCCAAGATCAGAGCCAAGCCAACAAAATTACAATTCAATATTTGGTCTTATTCCTCTTATATCTATATATTATGAGAGAGGAAACTTCACTCAATTGATAATTCTAATTTTGGCAGTTTACTTCCTATTTCTATGAAACTTCTGTTCAATTTAAAATGATAAATGAAACCCAACATTGATAATTATTTACATGATTTTATTATATTTAGATTAATACTAAGTAACAGTAAGTATAGGTCGTTTGATGGCTTGTTTGGCTCGCCGGCGTTTGTCCTTCGCGCGTCTCTCCGTAGTAGCTTCTCTGAACAGTTGCTCCGAGTCGGCCGCCTCCACCTCCCGACGCAGCCATTGAAGTGCTTGCACGTTGTACCCAACCATATCCTGTTACGTTGAAATAGAATGTTGTCATTTGCATACTTTAAGCTTACGAATGAGAGATTACCGTAGTTCTGCAGAACACAAGAAATAATTTGAATTCTTTATAGTCTATTAAGGCAAATATTACAAGGACGAAACTCGTACTGTTGTGATTTGCGCGGTAACGGTATCAGTCGCTACAATTTTATTATTGATTTAAATAATTATTATTATTATTTAAAGACCTTTCGATTTAAAGCAAAAGTCATCTATATATTTATAAATCAATTGCTGTTCGTTAGTCTCGCTAAAACTCGAGAACGGCTGAACAAACATCTTATCTTGGTCTTGAAATGTTCGTTGAGGTCTAGGAAAGGTTCAAAAGGTGAGAAAATCCGAATAATTGCCGGGAACCGACATCCACGCGCGCGGAGCCGTGGGCAAAAGCTAGTAAAATTTCATTGGCCCTGTTTAATATTTTTGCTACCTTAAAATAGCAGCCATTATTTGAATTTTATAAATCCTTACATTTCAAAGCTCACATCGCTGCCAAGTATTTATTAAGTAATAAAATAATTGTCGCCCTTAATTTGTTAGTCGCCTCGAAAATGATTTGGCGGTAACAAATATATAAACGCGCTACCGTTAGGCACGTAACCGACTGGAGTATAAAGTGGCAGTAGATAGTGACCCTTATCTCGGCGAGGCGCATGCTGGCGCGGGCCTGGATCTGGATGACGTGCTTGAGCAGCGCGCGGTTGGCCACGAGCGGCGCGTGGTGCAGGCGCAGCAGGAACACGGCCAGGCGCGCCAGCAGCTCGGCGTGGTCGCCGCGCTCCAGCAGCCGCGGCAGCATCCGCACTATGTCGCACGCCACGCTGAACGGTATCAGGAGCAGGGCCTCTTCTAAATCGCTACAACAATTATGCTATACATCTTTATTATGTAAAATACATCATCAACCTCCTGCCCTTATCCCAAGATTATTTGGAAACGGCGCAACATGTGTTCGTTTTCCATTCATCTCTAGGTGCAGTCATTTCAACATTCACTCCCTTCTTAACCATATCATCATTCACACAGTCCATCCATCTCATTTTAGGCCTCCCTCTCCCCTTGTAGCCATCCACTTCCATAGCTAGTGCCTTCATTACGACATTACTTTCATCCCTACGCATTACATGCCCGAACCAGGACAAATGATTTCCTCGTAGCTTTTCTGTGATTGGTGCTACTCTCAAACTTCCTCTAATATTATGCTAAATACATTAACTAAATAATTATAAATTAAATTATGTTGATTTTTAAACGGTAACAAATATTATTTTAAAAACAAATCAATCAAGTTACGGTAGCTTGATGGTTAGAAAGTAGGACCGTACGATTAACAGGTGTCAGGTTCATTTCTGCCCTGTACACTACCGACACTACCCACTCCTAACTTAACACAAACAATTTAGCTAATTAGGTAAGCAAGAAGGTTTAGCGGGAATAAAAGTAATTGTGGTTTGCAGTTTTGAATATATCTGTGACGATGTTCGGTGTAAATGCTGACATCGAACACGTGAGGTGATCCGAGACATTTCATTATGAAGTTAATAATTAGAAATTGCTAGTGTACCAACAGCGGTCATCGCGATCATTATAGCATCGTAGTCGATTCCGTCGTATCCGGGCGCACTCGAACATTCATCAAACATTAATTGTAACATTTCATTATAAAATAATTAACATCAAAAATAACAACTTTTACTCACGAATTTCCGAACCCAACGCGGTATAGTTAACGTTACCCGAACAGACGGAACAAATTTTCTAACATACAAATAAGTGACCCCGTTCTACAAAATGTGACAATCCAATACTCTACAAGTACATAAAGTCCAAAATGTCCGTACCTAGAGCGTATCCTCCTAACAGTCTCCACGAGGAAGTCCTCAGGCGTGGCGCAGTTGTAGGCGGCCATCAGCAGCGGCGGCTGCACGGGCTGGCCGCGCGCCTCGCCCAGCTCGCGCTTGAACTCCGCGCCCACGGACAGGCACTCCATGATCGAGTCCGCCTGCAACCAGAACACGACTCGGTGGAGGCACATTGCACCAGATTATTGTTATTATTATTACGTAGTACTGGGGAGTACTTCAAATAATACACAGATCATAAATGTGTTTACAAAGTAAAAAAAAATAACGCTATACTTACAGCTTTCTCAGCACCAATTGTTTTTTTGGTTGCCATATTTAAACCGGGTAGACCGGGTACTGGCGCCTGAAAAAGATTTTATTTTTAAATACAGATATGTTGTTTATTTAAAAGATAAAATACTTCATACACATTTTTGATAATTAATTTCTTAAGCCACGTAGTTCTCGGCAGAGTAGATTTTGGGCCACCCCATCTCTTCCCTTACGTTACCGTACAAGGCGATTAACATCAGACAGATATATATATAGCCCAGACTCAGCCACAGATGCATGGCTTGAGTCAACAATAGTGCCCGGAAGACGGAAATAGGCTCACCCCTATTACGTGGGACCGTATTCAATGAATGGTGAAGTGTGGGTGTTAATTCACCTCTGCCTAACCTTCCGATGACAAAGGCGTGATTTTAAAATCTGGCTACTACCGTGTTAACATATAATTACTACTCATTACCAATAGCAAGTAGGTCGAGTATACATCAGGGCACGTATCTTGGACCTAAGTCGCGAGACGAACGGGGATCTGGCGCGCGCGGATTGTTTTGTAATAATAATAATAATATATTGTTTATTTCAGAAATTCTTCCATATTTGTTAGTTAAACTTACAACTAATGTTAGTAGGTAAAAATACAATTAAATAGTTTGGGTGCGCCATCCCGATCCGGGGACTGTGTCAGACTTTATTGCATGTAGTTTTATGCACCGCCCCAGGATCGGGGAGTCCCACCGATCAACCAACGCTCTAAGGATGGTATTGGGACTGCCGCGGGTACGGCGTAAGAGTGAGGCGCTTCTTTTGCGCATGATCGCCGAAAAACTGTCTATTTTTGCCTCGGCAAACATGGCAGATGCGCTACAAAAACGCGGCAGTCCCATCAGCACCCGGAACGCGTTGTTGTATTGAATACGCAGATCGCTGTATGCCCTCTGCGTAAAGCCCGTCCACAGGCTGCACGTATAAAAACACTGGCAAAAAGTGTCCTGAGGCCTCTGATCGATGGGCTCAACAGAACCATATCATCGGCATAGCTTATATTATCTGTGTTTGGTGAATTTGAGCTCGTCCACCGCCGTAGCATCCCGTTCTATCTTCCAAAGACACTCAGGAAACGCGCACTGCTAGTTTAGACCACATTGAAGAAGGTAGGACACGACAGTATTGCCGCCTAATTGAGCAGTCCGACTGAAAAGTATCTCCGCCCTACAAAATACTGCAGCCATAATAACCTCGTGTTGTGTTCCCGGTGGCTAATATGGTAGCCATAGGCCACTGGAGAGTTTTTGTGGTATCAGCTTGTCATGCTTTGTCTTCTGCACTGACGGCACAGATACCATCTGTTCTTATAGAGTCGGCAGCACGAGTGTGACTCTCCTGGTGTTGCATACGTTCATAGGCCACGTTTACCATTTTCCATCAGGTGAGCCGTATGCTTGTCTGCCACCTATGTGGTATAAAATAATTGGTCCAAGATATATATCCCATACGGACATTGCTAAAATTACATTTAATTTAGACTTTAAAACATAACATAAACTCACGCCTATATCCCCGAAGGGGTAGGCGGAGGTGCTAGCACCCACATTTCCCAGTTTATGTTTAGGTCCCAATGTAAAAGGTGGCGAGCCTATTGTCATTAACCGGGCACTTATAAACCTGCGATAGATTTTAAAGTAATGCGTTTAAAGTACTAGTGTAAAATTCGCCGGGATATTTACCATGTTTATTATTTATGTTGAGCGCTGTTACAAGCGCCATGGTCTCGGTGTACTGACAACCGCCGCGCTATATATATACAAGGTAAATATCCCGGCAAATTTTACACTAGTAATGTGAATGACCATGTAAATCACAAATCATACATAATGCGGTTAAAGTTCATAATTAAAAGGCTTTTTGCTGAGTGAATGATGAAGTGCAATGAAACTCTTTTCATTTAATTTTGGACTTTAAACGCATAGAACATAACATAAACTTACGCCTATACCCCCGAAGGGGTAGGCAGAGGTGCTAGCACACACATTTCCCAGTTTATGTTTAGGTCCCAATGTAAGCCTATTGCCATTAACCAGACACTTATAAACCTGTGATAAATACACACATAACTTCGAAAAGTCATTGGTGTGTGCCCTGGTAAAACCTGGATCCCAAGACCTCGTCTCAGCATACCATTTTTTTTATACTACAGACAAAAACGGCCCATCTGATGGAAAGTGGTTACCGTGTCCTATGAACGTGTGTCACACCAGTGGAGTCACATCAGTGCTGTCGACTCTGTAAGAACAGAGATTTTATGTACCTACAGTGCAGAACACAAAATCAGGACAAGCCTTTGGTCTTCCCACTGACGGTACAATAACTAAAAAACTACATAAAACATAAACATAAACTCACGGCTATATTCCCCGAAGGGGTAGGCAGAGGTGCAAGCACCCACATTTCGCCAGTTTATGTTCAGGTCCCAATGTAATAGGTGGCGAGCCTATTGCCATTAACCGGGCACTTATAAACCTGCGATAAATACACACATAACTTCGAAAAGCATCGAAAAGTCATTGGTGTGTGTCATGGTAAACCTGGGATCGAACCCGAGACCTCGGTCTCAGCAGTCCATTACCCATATTACTAAAAAACTAAGAGGTCTAAAATTGAATTCCATTGTGTGCAGTGTTCGTGGTATTGTATATATGGTATATATGTACGTACGTGTTGGTCCCCGGTGGCGAGTCCCTCGGCGGCGTCGTCGTCGTCGCCCAGCACGAGCGGCTCGTCCGAGCGCGCGAACAGCCGCAGGGCGCCGTCCGCGCCGCACGAGGCCGCGTGCAGCCCGCCCGCGCCCAGCGCCGCGCCCCAGCACGCGCCCGAGTGACCCTGCGCGACCGGGACACTGCTGTACTCGTGCAACGAACTCACGACAACGAACGTACGCATACCTTTTTAAGGGATGGGACAAAATTCTATCCAGATGGGGGCGGGGTTGTCGTGTTGTCGTTCGGGTAAAAACTTTGCTGTCACACACTCTTAGTTTTTTATTTTCAAGAGAAACCAATGTTGTAATATCTTACAGAAATCTGTAGGTACTTTACTTAATTTTTGATTTGAAATAGTTAATCCTAGAGGTCCAAGTCAGCCTTGCTTGCTAGTCGGTACACCTGCTCAACAACGGACGAGGCTTTAGCGCAATCTTGGGAGGTCGGTACCCTCTCGTGGTTGGGAGGTCAGACGACAGTCGCTCAAAAAACGCCGACTTACCAATCAAAAGTTAAATGTACCGCGGGCTCCAAATTTGGATGTATAGGATCGAGATTAAACCGATCTTAGATGGACTAAAATTTGAAAAATACTCACATTTAAAGTAATAATATTATGGTAGCTGTCTGCATCCCACTGCTTCACCTTCCCGTCCTTTGACGTCGTGAAGAAGTAATGCGTGCTGGGTACAAACTGTAGTGACGTCACAGAGTCGTTGTGCGCGAATATAGACTTGTGGCAGTCGCCGAAGTCCATGCCCCATATCTTGACGTTGCGGTCTGCGGAACCCGTGGCGATGATGGTGGAGTCGTAGCTGATGTCCAGGCACAGCACGGGCAGCTTGTGTCCGTACAAGGACAGGAAGAACTGAGAATTAAATAGTTCACGAGAACGTTTTACTTGCCAAAATAAAGATAAGATTTGTATTAAATTGTATTTTGAATTGTCAAGTTTGAGAATTTATTTCTAAGTAGTGCTGTGTAATGTCCCATTATGTTAATTTCATTTTTAAGGGGGTCACTGAAATTTGCAGATTACTATTTTACGGTCTAGGTGGCTACTGCGATTGCGCGATTGTATAAATGCCCTCGGGGATATGACTACCTACAGACGTGACTGCGTAAATAGTAATTTAACAACAAACAAAATATTACCTTGAAAGTGTCAAGGAAGAAAATCCTCACAGTTGAATCCAACAAAGCAACCGCAATGAACTTATTGTTCGGACTTATTTTCACTGCTAACACTGACTCCTCCAACTCTAACGTCCTTGTGTGAAGAAGTGATAAAACCTGCAATAATAATTATCGTGAATCTTAACGGTGACATTACCCGTGCGTTGCGAAGAACAGAATCATAACAACGAAAGAGCATGCATCCAAATTAATAATTTAATATTTTACCTTTGCTTTAGATTCTCCTGTCGCATCCGGTATAAGTTCAAACGACCAAAGCTTCACGGTCTTATCGCCGCCACCAGAGAAACAACCTCGCTACAAAAAATAAACATTTTACTAAAGATAAACTTTCTCCTAATGAAAAAACTAACGAAATTATGGTCACATCCTTATAACTTAACTGTTAGTAGGTATTAAAGTAACCGAGTTTCCGATATTTCGGCGATGTTGCAAGCACCAATATCACGGAGGAACTGGAGTATTGGCGGTGAACAGTATTGCTATAATATTAATATGAATGACCATGATAATTTAAATACCAACTTGACTGTTGCCAGGCAATGTGAATAATCTAACCCATCTGTTTTATTTATTAATTTAAGAATTTCGATTTAGATGAATTCTACTTACTATAGATAGTCAAATTATTAAATAAGATACATACATACATAAAATCACACCTGTTTCCCATAGGTGTAGGAGTACCCTAAATCAATGAGCATGCATGAAGAATGTCATGAGAGTAAAATGTCAGGACCGTAGCAAATGGAGATCCGTGATCTCTGCCTATCCGTAAATAAGATACACCCGGGAACAACGCTGAGATCTTTGACTATATATTGTAAACATAAGATGAAAGTACGCGTTATGCGTGAGTAAGCTAGTGTCAATATTGCCTTTAAACTGTCAATATGTGCATGTTATAGGATTTATAGTATATTATGTCAAACTGTAGTGTCAAACATTACTGTGTCTATATAGTTTGTGTACAGTGTGAGGCGGAGATGACAATAAGTAACTTGACTGACCATATCAGGCGTCAGGCCCACAGTCGAGCACTCGCCGGAGTGCGCGGGCACCTGCTCCAGCACGCGGCCGGCCGCCACGTCCAGCAGCAGCAGGGCGCCGTCCGCGCAGCCCGCCAGCGCGTGGCGGTCGCCCGGCGCGAAGCACACGCTGCACGGCCGGCCCCGCGCCACGGGCACGGTGCGCAGGCACGACTGAGTTGACCTGGTAATCGTTACATCAGCTCTACAGTCAATTTACATTTTTTTTGTTTGTTTTTTCTTTTTGTACGCCTCTATACGAGGTTAGACATGACTGGACTATACGTCCTATCACTTACTTTACATATTGCACGCTTTTGTATGTACAAACATTTTGAACAAACAAAATGATACTATTCTATGTACTTATCACCATCCAAAGGTTGCCTGGCAGAAATCGCTGAAAGCGATAAGGCCGCCCATTGTACTGTTCCCTTGTTATTAGACTTTAGTAATGATATGTATTATTGGTGTACAATAAAGTACATAATAAATAAATAAATACAGTCGCGATGAATGATTTCACAAACAATGAAAATGACTGGACTATACGTCCTATCACTTACTTTACTTATTGCATGCCTATGTACAAACATATTGAATAAACAAAATGATTCTATGTACAGTCACGATGAATGATTTCACAAACAATGAAAATACGAAGCCTAAGAAGTAGACAGAACACAATGGGTGAGGCGGTTCGAGTGAAATTATGCAGACATGAGACTATTTTTATATAGATCACATCAATATAAAATATTAATGAAAAGAGTGCATCGGAACACTGTGATGATAGAGGCAATAAAATAAAGATATAAATTGTTGTACACTAGAGAGAGACATATAATATATATTGTTCTACTTAAAACAATGATTTACTTACCTACTCCACAATTTGATAGAATCAGCCGATGCTGAAAGTATGGCTAGATTGTCTGAACTAATAGCCACACACCGTGGTTCCTTTTCATGACCTTGCTGAGTGATTTGTTTTAAACATTGCACTGCAAATCAAAAAGTATATTAGAACTTAATTCAAATCACACATACATATAGTTACCGCAGTGATCACCAATTCTATACGAAGTCAAGAGGCGGACAAATAAACATTAAATATGAATTTCTACATAAAAAATGACCAATTATTCAATTTTCTTGAAGAACTTTTATCTGACATGTAACATTCTGGTAAATTCACCTTCATTTCCTTCACCAATCTTCAAGCTATGCAATGCAAGCGTATTGTTGTTTAGAGTCACACCCACACGCAGTTCACCCGTAGTGCCAAGTAATAGTGTAGTGGATTTTATTTTATGCTCCAGCTTGATTGAAGAAAGTCGCTTCACTTCGTCTGCTAGTGTTAACAACTGAGGTACCTCAACTTCAACACCCGCTTCGCCAGACTCCTTTAATTTTCTGTATGAGATAAAAAAGTTAGATACTATTAACAATGATGGCAGGATGATTAAATTCATAAAATGCCATTTTTGACATACAGTACAAGTCATAGAAGAATGGATTTTTCTATGACTTATTTATATGTCGAAGCTCCGGCTAAGTAGTAATGTCGGAAACGAACCGAACAGGACTACACGGTGACTCTGATTTCAGAAGATTTCTGATTATCGAAAGAGACAGTTTGCCCGCAAAACGAAATGCCCACTAACCTACGGTAGCTTGGTCCTCAATGCCCACACTACACTCATGCATTACTGATACTTACGCCAATTTTTTCCTTTGCTTCTTAATACGTTTATTCATTCTTAACTTCGCCTCTTCGTCAGAACAAAACGAATATAATTCTAATAACGAGTCGTTTCCGTGGCACGCTAATACACTTTGGCCTAAATCTGTAGCAAGACCCACCACCCGACCTTTCCCGCCTCTCACTAGTGTGCCCATTTGGAGACATTGTAGTATCTGAAAGCAAAACACAAATTTTCTATCATGAAACCTGTCTACCAGCTAGTGAGATTAACATAGAGTTAAATATGACAATTTCTTATCTATTAGTAGGCAGGCAGTGAGGTATTAAGTTCTCAGCTTAATATCTCGTGGTCAGCAAGAATATTCCTTTACAAAATATCCATTATTCGAGTATGATATAAAAATATGGATGCATAAATAACTATGGACTTACAGATGAGTCCTCTAGATCATCAGTCTCTTCAAGTTTTACTACTTCCAGTTGATTCGCCAGTTTCTCCTCATCCTTTGTGTCTACATTCCAGTTCAATTTCCAGACCCGCAATTCGTGGTCCTTGCTGCCAGTAACTAAATATTTTTCTTCTTTGAGTAGCACTGCTGACCATACCTGCAAATGAGTATGAAATTCTCCTATAGTGATTATGCGAGCGCTGTACCGCTCGCATAATACACGCGGCGTGGATAGGGACCCTGTAAAGAAAGATTATTAGGTGAGAGCTAGTGAGATACCGCCGTGAGTGCTGGCAGTGGTATCTCGCTCGCTCTCGTCTCATGATCTTTCTTTACCATGTCCCCCGTCATGCGGCACGTATCATAGGAGAGGTACAGTACTCGTGGTCACCTTATAGATAGATTTTGTTTTATCTTCTATTCTTCTTCATTTAAACCAGATTCCAGGATTTACTCTCTAACCCCTTCCTATAAATTAGATTTTTACTGTTTTTAAAACTGACCTGAGCCTCAACCTCGAGAGGAAAGGTTTCGCCAGAGCCTAGTCTGTCAAAAAGCTGACTAGTCACATCTAGTAATACATATCTTAGTTACTCATCATACCTCCATTTGATGTCCTCCTAGTGTCTTGAAGCAATGCTTAGTTTCAATATCCCAGAACTTGACAAATGTGTCTTTTGAAGAGCTGATAATACAATTTTTGCCATTGATGAAGAGAACACTGGTTATAACTCCTTTGTGACCACTGAAGCGGGCTATTCCTGTCTCAGAAACAACATCCCAAAGAATCACTTCTGTATCCTGTAATTAAATTAAAAATCACTTGTACTACTGCACTAAAACAATCATATTTATTATCTGTGTAGTTTTATTTTTTTGTTTCTCTCAATGATCTATAATATATTATTTGAACCTATGTATTGTGTATTAATGTAGAGAAGTGTGAATGAGTGAAATACGATTTTTTGGTGCCAACACGAATAGGTGTGAATCGCTGCTTTTTTTTTTTTTTTAAATTGGTGTCAATTTCAGTTTTTATGTATAAAAATGGTGGATTTTTAGACATAACGCAACGCACACAAGTGTAGGAAAGTGGCATATTACAGTGAATTTTAACTTTTCATGTTGGTTCCAAATCTCCCTAGGGAGTTTCTAGTAAAGTCCTCACAACTTTACTGCGGCAGAAATCATTGATCATCGTCATCATCATCAGCATCGTCAAGTCATCATCATTATCATCATCAACAATCATTCTATAAGATATTAATTTAATACATGATAGTGGCTAAATGATCTGGAAGAAGCCAAACACAAACAAAAAAAATCTGTGAAATAAGCAAAACATACAATATTTTTTTTATACCATTTAAGTGGCAGACAAGCACACGGCCCACCTGATCGAAAGTGGTTACCGTGGCCTATGGACGTGTGTAACACCAGAGAAGCTACACTCGCGCTGCGGACTCTGTAAGCACAGAGTTTCTGTGACGTCAGTTTAGAGGACAAAGCAGGACAAGCCTTTAGTCTTCCCACTGACAGTACAAATTCTCCAGTGAGCTCTGGCTACCCTACTCACCGCTGGGAACATAACACGAAGTTATTACAACCATGGTATTCTGTAGGATGGAGGTACTTCCCCAGTCAAACTGCTCAATTAGGCGGAAATACCGCTGTGTCCTACCTCCTATTAAATTATTACAATTTATTTGGTAACTTTTTTATAAGGTATCTCTTTCAATTAATTTGTATTTTGGTTAGGAACAACTTCAATTCCATATTATATTTATTCATTGACTAACCTTAGCACCAGAAACCAAACGATGCCCCTGCTCATCATACTGCAGACAGGTCACTGCAGACTTGTGACCAGCAAACACACACACTACTTCATTATTGGTCAACTCAAATACATTGATGTTCCCATCTACATATCCCACTGCTATGTGGTTACCGCTAGGGCTGGCAGCTATCTGTGATACGACTACATTCTCGCCAGGAAGAACTTGAGCCTGAAATCATAAAGTACAGTGTATTTTTAAAGTTTACAATGTCTGTTTGGTTGGCTAATAGACTGACCCCACATACATGGTCCTGTCCATGTTTACCAATCAAAAGTTCAAGTATCATGGACCATACGTGAGGAAAGTTAATATAGTTAATATAGTATATAAAGTTAATATACTGGGCATTGTTTCTATAATGTGAGCTTTTGCAGACCCAACTGCCGAAGGTCAGGAATAACTGCCTAGAGCCTCGTCCGTTCTTTAGCAGGTGCACAAACTTCCAGGCTAGGTTGATTTGGATCTCAAATAATATGTTAGTAAGATAACATATTATTTATTGTATACACTTATACAGCCATATACACCCTGTTTATTCTATTTATTTCTTACACATACCATGTTTATTCTATAGCACGACTTCTGAATTAGCAGTTTTATAATTATTCATATTATTCACGTTAAGTTACCTTTTCGCCAAGTCTCAGGTCCCAAATAATAACATGTTCACATGCTCCAACAGCAACATATCTACCGCTTACTCCATTCAACGACACGTGAGTGCAGTTACAATCACCACTAGCAATTACATTAAAAGTTCCGCTAGGCACGTAACGTAGATATTGCTTTGTAAGTCCCATCTTAATTTGTTTTGATCCTATTAACCTCAAAATATTAAAATAACACGAGCCATACACACACGAGCGAGCATTTAAAATTTTTACAATTGTTATGACATATTGGGGCATTGACAAACTTTGACACATCAAGTGTCACAGACATATGACCACAGACTATTAAAATCACAGGACATACTAATTGTGGAATAAATCGATGTTGTGAACATATTCTCATTCTACATTCTTCATCATCATATTAGTGTGTTGAGTCCCGAATGCATCATCCCAAGGGCTTTATCTCAGATTATGAGGCACGCTTTCCGCCTTTTCCGATCCGCTTCGCATGATCTTGGTCCTTGGACCTTGGGTGGGACACTTCATTATAATCATTATTACCAAACTACAGATTATTTATACATTTTGGAAGCATTTGGCACTTTCGGCAGCCTGTCCACTCACTCCTGTGTTGCCAGTATATGGGGAACTCCCTAAGCTATGGGAATTTTCAGACTGCTTGGGGAATTAACGCGGATTGCGCTTATGTGGGGAATATGCGGAGAATATAGACATTTACTCAAGACCCTGAACTTCAAAATGATAAGTGGTAAATGTAAGTCCCTTTCCACATCACATTTCATCCAGTCGATTGGAACATACGAACCTAACAAATAAGTTTACAAACAGTCTAAATGGCGCGTGGCGGTAGTGAAACACTACAAATTAAATATTTTGAAATATTTGCATGCATTATTAACAATAATAATATCATAATAATTTATTATGAGTATTTGCATTGGTCGTGGTTCGGAGAGTATGCTAAGCCGATGGTTTCGGTTGCCATACGAACATCTATGGCTATGGCTAGATAGCCATCTATCTATCTTTTTTTTTTTCTATGATAATTTGTAGTGAACGTGTGGGAAATATTGATTTTGTGAACCCCCAAATTGGGGATTTTCAGTCAGGTTTGTGGGGAATTCAGATCGTGGTCATTAGCAACACTGACCCACCCACATTTTCACTTGACTCTTGAGAGATCGCGTAATTTTATTTTTTAGCTCGTCTCGTAGCATTTGTAGAAGCGTAGATGTTCGATCTCTGTATACATTTTAAAAGTGTGGTTTACTGTAGAAAGTAATATAAACCTGAAGTTTATAATTCTGCGTAATTAATATACAAGATTGCCATCAGGTTATTATGTTACTCAACAAAACCAGGTTTATTGTTTTTCTAGTTGATCCAACGTGACGTCCCTTTCCTTCTCATAAGTTACTTATGACAGCCGGTCTGCCGCTGATTAAAATATACACTATTTTTGCAGGCTTGTGGGGTTTACTAATAGATCCCATAAGAGCAATATGGAGAACAACACCACGTCAGACATTGTGATCATTAGCGGCAATTCGCATCCTGAGCTCGCTGATTTAGTTGCTGAGTAAGTTTCAGCTTCAAACAAATAATATTGAGCAGTTTCAAGGTTGGAAGTATTGACCTAAAGTTTGACACTTGCAGAGGTTAAGTAGTTTGACCTCCTCTAATGTGTGTGTATTATATGTATTAATATTTAATTATTATACATATTCTGACACCTTTGTATCCCTGTAGGAATACGCAAAGATCTATAAAACCTACTTGTGTATTCTCATGATAATAGTACCAATATGTTTTCTTATAGCCGTCTTGGTGTAAGAAAGGGAGGATGTTCTGTATATCACAAAACCAACAGAGAAACTATGGTAGAGATTGCAGACTCTATTCGTGGAAAGAACATTTACATTGTTCAGACTGGGACTAAGTGAGTATTCTTAAATAATTTTAATAATAGATTCCTTATAATGCTTTTGACCATATGCTTAACATAAATTAGGTACTTAAGAACCTAGTGTTGAAATGATTAAATTAAATTATACAACTCAACTATGTAAGTACTTCGGTTAGTAATGGGGGTTAGTAATGGGATTTAGTACAACAACAGAACACTCATTGTTAACTGTTCATAGAATAGATTACAGTGGCATTTGTTTATGTTTTCACATTGTTTGCACAATATGTAATTTACAAGAACTATAAGAGTAGCTGTGAAGTGCGAAGCCCCTAAAGTATTTAATTATGAAATCATATATACAGACATACATGTTTATATACCTAATATACTGTAATTTTTAACACTCGCATATAAAACTATCTAATATTTGAGGTTAGAATACATGTTGTTTATTTATATTATACTTAAATATGTATATATATACAAATATAGCACTAGTTAAATTACTTTAAATTAGAGCTGAAGTGATGGTTTTTGGTTTTTTACTTATAATTTAAGTCATGTCTTCTGCCATTTCTGTTCTTGTGAATGTAGCGGCTTTACCTTGCTCAAGAGACATATTGCAGGTTCTATATGACATGATCATGATTATAGTCTAATAATATTTATTTAATTATTAACATTTATCTGTCTATTTATGTACAAATTATACTAAATAAATTTCAGTTAAATTAAGATCTAATCTATACTATGTAACTAATTAATTAACTACGCTAAATATAACACGTTATGTTGTTGTGTTATTAAATCTATTATACTATATACATCCGTGTGGTGACGGAGAAAGAATACAAGTATCACCACCCCATCTCATCCGAAGGGTGTCATAAGAGGCGACTCATGGAAACATACGCAAACCATATCACTGCGAGAGAAGGAAAATTCGAAATAAAACCCTGTACCAAGCCGTCTGGCCAGCGTGGAAACAGTAGGCCAAAGCCTCCCAACATGGGGAGAGGCCTAGTCCAGCAGTGGACTGCGATGGGCTAGTTATTTGATTGATATACATTAATAAAAAATAATAATGAATTAAACCAAAAGTTAAAATGCATCATTGAATTCTTCCGCATTGCATGCCTCTTGTGGTAGCGTCATCATAATTACTATGTTTTGAATTGACTAAGATCCATGTAACTTACTAAAACTATATGATCAACAACAACGGTAGACACTGATCGGTACGCACGCATACACTCCGATAATTTCGCTCGTGTACCTGACGACAGTAACAGCGTTTCTCAAACTTTCGTAAATTAATATAATGTCTACATTTACGTGCAAGAGGTGTGAGGTTGAGTCTATCGACGGTGTCATGTGTTCAGCGTGCAATGGGCGTTTTGACTTTCCTTGTGCTGGTATAAAAGAGGCTGGCTGGAGAAAACTTGGCGACAGGAAGCTTACTTGGAAGTGCATTGACTGTAAAAACCTAACGATAAGTCCCCGTGCTGGATCTTCGAAGACTACCCCAGCGGATATTGACAGTGTACTTGTGGAACTCAAGAGGTTATCCACTCATATGGATTCACTGCCATCTATAATGGAGAACTTGAAATCAATTAACATTGAGTTGGCGGAACTCAGATCCATGAGAGCGGAATTTTCGGACGTCAAAACATCTATATCGGATATGAAGTCATCTATAGAGTATGTGCATAGCTCGATTATGGATCTGACTGAAAAGCTAAGAGGCATTGAGCAAGAGGTCGAGGGTTTGAAGAAGACCAAACAGGATGTGTTGACTTTACAAGACCGCATCGGAATCCTAGAAATTCAATATCGTGAAAACGAGCAGAGATCTAGAAGTAATAATATCGAGATCAAAGGCATCCCTGTATCTGGCTCTGAAAACCTCTTCAATATTCTATCCAGCATAGGAGAGAGGATCAACTGCCGGATTCCCAAAGAACAAATAAATTATATCGCTAGAATTCCAATGCGAAATGATAACAGCAATAAAACAATAATATGTTCGGTACACAACAGTTATCTTAAGAACGATTTTATTGCCGCTGCTAGAATTTACAAAAAATTAAATACTGGTGATCTGGGATTCGAAGGAGATAAGAAGATTTTCATTAACGATCATCTAACTATGGACAATAAGGCATTACTTAATAAGACCAAAATTCTAGCTAAGGAACGTGGTTATGATTATGTTTGGGTGCGGGCGTGCAAAATATATGTGCGAAGAAATAACTCTTCACCAAAGTATCAAATTAGAGCAGAACAGGACCTTAAAAAGTATTTTTAAATAGCAGGTCGGGACGACTTTCCGATGCGTTGTTCATACTATTTACGACAACTTTGAGAAACACAGGTACTTATTTTTTGCATGCATTCCATTCTGACCCGCCTTTTGTTCTCGCTGTGGTCGGAAGTCACTATTCATTCATGTTAAATCTATGCAATTTTAAACGTTATTTGTTTAACGATGGAGTTGACATCTACTTGAATATAATTAAGTTTAAGTTAGAGTACAAAATATATATTGTTTATTCTTTAGATACAGCTTTAGCCAATGCATTTGAATTGTACCCACTTCACAGAATTTATAACACTTTATTAGGTATAGAACGAATTTTTGAGTGCAAATTGTACTTGGTGACGATATTGAGTGTGCTTTATGTTGTTATTATATTTATGTCTTGTGTACAAATTCACACCACTTAGTATTTTTTATCAAAATGTTCGGGGACTACGGACGAAAACTTCTTTATTTTATAGAAATGTATGTCTTAGTTGTTTTGATGTCATCTGCCTGACGGAAACGTGGCTTATTGACAGTATTGAGGATAGTGAATTATTTGATAGTAGATATATTATTTGGCGGCGTGACCGGGACTATGCACTAACGGATCAGATGTTAGGTGGAGGAGTGTTAATAGCGGTACGTCGTGAACTCGTCGCTGACGTTCGCAGAGACTGGTGCTCCTCTGCCGAAGACTTATGGATAACCTTGACCTTAAATCAATCGAAACCCAGAATCTCCCATAAAATCAATATATGTGTAGTTTATGTGTGCATCCAGAAAGGTGGTCAGTCTTTGATGGGACAACTGAATAATTTTTCAGACAATCTTACTGACATTGTTATGAAGAACTCATCCGACAAGTTTATTGTTGTAGGTGACTTTAATCAAAGTAATATCGTATGGCAAACTGTGACTGATGGATATCACCTATATCCTAGTCATTTAGAAGGACCTATCCAGGCTAAATTTTGTGATAATCTTGTTGTGTGTAATTTATTGCAATATAACTCTCATGTAAATATTAATGATAGGATACTAGACCTTGTACTGTCCACTGACGAAGTTCATGTTATGCACTGTCAGAATCCCCTAGTAAAAGAAGACTTACAGCATAAAGCAGTTTGTTTCGTCGTTGACTTTATTCAGACCCAGCAGTTACATTCTCGACCACGGCTAAAATATTTATATAATCAAGCAAATTACAACGCCATCAACAAGGATATGAACCAAGTTGATTGGGCATTAGAACTGGGAAGTAGACCCCTTGTGGATGCGGTTGGGTTTTTCTATGGCACTATCAATGAACTCCAAAAGCAGTTTATACCCACGAAGACTGTTTTTGCGCGATGCAGGTACCCTCCATGGTATAAAAGCTCATTGATTAAAATCATAAAAGAAAAGGCCAAATATCACTCAAAGTTTAAAAAATACGGTAACATCTCTGATCATCAATCATTCATTGTGTTGCGTCAGCGAATTAAAGATATAGAACAGAACATGTTTAACAACTATATTGCAAATACAGAATTAGCTATCTCAAGAAACCCTAGAGCTTTATGGCAGTACGTGAAATCTAAACATTATTCTAATTCTTACCCGCCTGTACTCAAATTTGGGGATTTAAGTTATAGTAATGGTGAAGACATCTGCAACATGTTCGGGGAATACTTTTATTCCAATTTTAGAGAACGTACTGACAGTGACAACTCGTTATTTTCGGGTGGTATTGATGATATAGGTAACCAAACTACTGGTGTAACTGACATCCGTTCCGTGAAGGTACAAGAAGACGAAGTTCTTGGGTTTTTGAAACAAGTTGACCTATCAAAGTCTGCAGGTCCTGACAATATTTCACCAATTTTCATACTGAATTGTGCCAAATCTTTATCAGTTCCGTTAACAATTCTACTCAATAAATCATATTCTCAGGGAGAAGTGCCTGTAATTTGGAAATCAGCGTATATAACACCGATCTATAAAAAGGGACCCAGAGACTGTATAGAAAACTATAGACCGATATCTAAGTTGTGCGTATTTGCAAAAATCATGGAGAAAGTAATTCATAAGCATCTTTCTTTTGCATTAAAACTAGGCTTTAGTAATGATCAACATGGATTCATAAAAGGTCGTTCAACTACATCCAATCTGGTGGTCTGTAGCGATTATATATCAGAACACATGGAAATGAGGTCCCAGGTCGATGTTATTTACACTGATTTCAGTAAATGTTTCGATCGTATTGATCATAATTTACTATTGCGCAAACTTTGTCTAATGGGCATTTCAGGTAACTTATACAGATGGTTTACATCTTACGTGCAAAACAGATGTCAAATAGTGGCTCTTAATGGATATACCTCCAGAGCCGTATCTATACCATCTGGAGTTCCTCAAGGATCCCTGCTAGGTCCCATGTTATTCAATATCTTCATAAATGACGTCGGTGTATGCTTTCAAAACTCTAAAATTCTGCTATATGCCGACGATATGAAGGTTTTAAGGCAAATAACAACCGTAGGGGATGCTTGCTGCTTGCAGGATGATTTGAACAAATTTCAAAATTATTGCGTTCGGAACAGGTTGGATTTAAATGTCTCCAAATGCTACGTTTGCACATTTACACGTAAACTAAACCCAATAGCTTATGATTATACACTATTAAATGCGTCAATAGCGAGAGTCACTGCCATTAAAGATCTTGGAGTGACATTCGACTCAAAACTGATATTTGATTCTCACATTGAATCGGTTGTCAAGAAAGCATCCAAAGCTTTGGGTTTTATCATTAGGTTATCCTCTGATTTTAATAATATTAAGACAATGAAAATTCTTTACTGCGCGTTCGTCCGTAGCCACCTCGAATACTCTTCCCCAGTTTGGAATCCAAATTATGATATATACATCAATCGCCTTGAAGGTATACAGAGAAGATTTCTAAAGTATATTCAATATCGTTCTCAAATATACTTACCTAACTATATAGCAAGATGTAGAAAATTTCATATACTCCCGCTGTATGAGAGAAGGAAAATTGCAGATATGTCACTATTATTTGATGTGATGAATGGTCGTATTGACGTCCCTGAGTTAGTAAGCAAAATTGATTTACGTGTGCCTTTGGCATTCCTACGAAGGACAAACATTGTAAATGTACCTGCTGTTAAAACTACATATAGACAGAACTCGTGTCTCATTAGAGCTTGTCGCTCATTTAATTTAGGGTGTCGTAAAGTAGATCTTGACTTGTTTGCAACGAGTATTCCTAAAATGAAAAAGGATCTTAGTTCTTGTTTCTTTGACAATAGGTAAACATTGTATTTTGATAATGCTCCTGTTTTCTTTATTATTTTTGTAATTTTTTTATTTTTTTATTCGGCTATTGTTTTCGTGTTTATGTGGATTGTCTACCGCTTACTAAATATTTTCAACCAATATTTAGCAGTGAAAACTTTTAATTGGCCGTCTATTATTTTATATATCTTTGTAACACTAATTGATAGCTGTAAGTTTTCCTACTATGAAATAAATAAAATAAATAAAATAAACTCCCCTAAACCCAGTGAGGTAGTATGCATAGTAGTTTCAACATATAAAATGCATGTTGACCAGTTATGGCTAGTTGGACCTTAAAATACAATAATAATCATAATCAATTTTCTATTTTCAGAGATGTTAACAACAACATTATGGAACTGTTAATAATGGCTTATGCTTGCAAGACATCATCGGCGCGGTCCATTGTGGGGGTGATCCCATATCTGCCATACAGCAAACAGTGCAAGATGAGGAAAAGAGGTTGCATTGTCACCAAACTCCTGGCCAAAATGATGTGCAAGTCTGGTTTGACACATATCATTACAATGGATTTGCATCAGAAGGAAATTCAGGGTTTTTATGAATGTCCAGTTGATAATTTAAGAGCATCTCCATTCTTGCTTCAGTATATCCAAGAAAGTGTAAGTAGAATTTTATTTTATAATTTTTGAAAGATCTTGTATGTATTGAATTTCCTGTTTATTAGCTGTGGTCAGCTACGGACTACGGACGAAGCTGGTGCGAGTGCCCAGCTTCGCCTGTGGCATATTTTGCAGAGTGTGATGATATATGTTGATAAACAGACTATTCAACACAATAAGAATTTTCTAATTCGAACCAGTAGCTCTTGAGACTCGCGCGTTCAAACAAACAAGCAAACTTTTTATAATATTGGTATAGGTTTGTCTTTAAGTAGCATAGTGTAACTGTAGGGGTTAAAGGGAATACCCGTGACTTCAGTATTAAGATTTGATATTAAGAAAAACATTTAAGTACTGTGATAGTGTTAAGGGTCTTCAGTAATGAAATAGTAAGAATTTAGATTCCAGATTATCGTAACTCCGTGATAGTGGCTCGTAACCCAGGCTCTGCTAAGAAAGCGACATCATATGCTGAGAGGTTAAGGCTGGCCATAGCAGTTATTCATGGTGAACAGAAAGAAGCTGAAAGTGATGAAGTTGATGGGCGATACTCTCCGCCATGTTTGCCTAAGTAAGTTTTTAATACAGTTCTCTTTATATCTAAGACATTATAGGAAAAATACCTTTTGAAAATGGAAGTTTTCTGAAGATTAAATATTAAACACATTCTTCTTTCAGATTGGGTTTGTTATGACTTATGGACGATTGCAACACCAGGTGTGTTAAATCCTGATGTTGCACTCATCCATAGGCCATGGTGACCACTTTTCAACAGAGTCCTGCGTTTGTCTGCTACCTAAGTGTTATAAAAGAAATTCAGCTTAACCTTAAGTCAACTGTCATAACTGGATATGTCTTAGGGGCGGGTCCATTAATCATTTGATGTTTTTTTTACCATTTTTTAACTCCACCTCCCCATTAGTGATATATGGTGACTGTTGAGGTTTCAGACTATCCCTGTATCCCCCATATTCGCGTGTAATTTTGAAAACATAAATAAACGTGATATCTGATTAATGGACAGTTCCTTCTAAGAATAAAAATAATTTAACATTTTAGATAAAACTTTATTCTTTTCTATCTAGGAAACATTTATATTTCTGTATGTATTGACTAACTACTGGACTGATTTAAAAAATCTTTTACTACCTACATTATCACTGACTAAAATATATATATAAATATTTATGCATATGTATATATATTTATTTATTATGTTAAAAAAAAAATAAGGTGTGAAAAAAGGACCGTACGCTACGCCATATATCGCGTACGCTGCGTAAACTATTAATAATAGAACAAAACAATGTATTACAAAAATATGTGGCTTAAAACGGTTGACAATAAAGTCCCCGATAGCATATGTATATCTCTTAAAGATAACCGATAGTAACCATTTCTATTTTCTACAAATTACAAAAAAATTGTGTCATTTTAGAAGCAATTTTTAACAATACATCTGTTATTCTTTATGCAATTAAATACGTACCATTCAAACTATATAATTACAATAAACAGCTTAATAGATATTGCAATATGTAAATTACGCGTGAAATAAATTCAAGCGAGACGTATAGAAAATCAGACCAAAATACACCTTTTCATTAATTCTTATACAAATAAGCCATTTTAAAACCATAGATGGCCAGGACCAGCTGGGAGCGGGACAAGGTTTAGGCAATTTTATATTCCGGCATCTGATGACCAGAGAAGATGTGCAACTTTAGTGGGTCCGATTGCGACAAAACCACACCCGTGGGCCATCGGGGTTGGTATCCGAGAGAATTTCCGCACGAAAAAAAAGGTTATAAGATCAAATGGTCATTAAACAACGTTGCAACATGGTTAAAATGTAACAATCTACACTTAAATGCACAAAAAACTAAACTAGTACAATTCCAAACTTACAATAGTAAACGTACGCAACTTCAAATAAACCATGCCAATGAACTAATTGAAGAAGTTGATAATATTAAATTTCTAGGTGTAACCATTGATAAAAACTGTAATTGGAAGTCACACATTGACGCATTATGCATTAAAATAAATAGATTTGTGTTTGTCCTGTACAAATTGACACATGTAGCTGGTTTGGAGGCTGCACTATGTGCCTATCATGGGTATGTCTCATGAGTACTGCGTTATGGCTTAATAATAAAGGGTAACTCTGTAAACCGTATTTTGGCGTTCCAGGCCCAAAAAAAATGTATACTGGCAATTTGCAAAGCACATCAAAAAATCATCAAATCAAAGCTGTGTTCCGCTGTTTAAGCAAACTAAAATATTACCACTGCCTGCCTTATATTTGAAATGTGTGTATTTGTCCACGGTCAAATTGGTCTGTTTGATCTCCATAATGATATGGTAACCAGACCCAAGTAGTAGAAGAGGTCACAAGTTACATATACCTAAGGAAAATCTTCAAATATTTTCTAATAATGTATACTGTATGGCAATTAGAATTTATAATAAACTACCCGCTCAGTTTAAGACTTTAAAGCTTAAGACATTTAAATATAAACTATTACAATTCCTTCTGACTAAATGTTACTATTCCACGAAACACCTCCTAAGCGAACATTTTGAGTCTAAAATTGACTCTGTGAACATTGACATGTATAACCTATGATTTGACATTTTGTAATTATATAACTTCTATTATGACTAAGTATATCATTTAAACGAGGAATTATTATTAATTGTATGCTGACATTATTTAAATTTGTATTACTATCTTTCAATATTTGTACGCTGGAGACAGCAGAATATTATGTACAACCAACTTTGTAACAACTTTTATACAATATACAAATAAATGAATCTTATCTTATCTAAAAATTCCTCGCGGGCGGAGCCCCGGGCAACAGCTAGTAACTTATAATTTGAAGTATCTGGACAGATAACTCCACTCGGACAAATGTAACACCTGCATTAATTTTTACCCGACTGCGCCGACAATTATGGATGTGTATATATATGTATGTATGTATGGATGTAGTTTTCTTTGTTCCCCTCTACAGGCCTAACGGGTGGACGGATTTCGAAAAATCTCAAATGACAGGTATTTATTTATCTCCCGAGTGTCATAGGGTACATATAGTGTCAACTAAAACTTTGATGTGGATTTTTGGTGCTGAAATGCGTGTTGTCTTTTTTTTTTCATTTAAATTTATGTAGTAGGGTACCAAAATAAAGGGAATTGGAAGAAGATAAGAAATATATATAAATATATATATCATATCATAATCAAGATGTTTATAATAAAATAAATAATTTAAAAAAAACAGACTGCTGTCTACATCGAAACAAGTTTAAAAGCAGGCGGTAGGTACCCATTAATATTCTTTCGGTTTATGATTGATAAATGGGTACCGCCTGCTATCAAACTTATTTCGATTTTTTAGACAGCAGTCGGGTTTCTTATTTTTTAATAATTTATTTTATTACAAGATTATCACTGGAAAGGAGATTAATATACGCTTCATTTCTACAGTAGGTCCCGCACAATGGACGTGTCTGTAGGGGTTCCAGTCCACCCTGCTAAGGAGAAGCCACCGATTAATGTAGTCGGTGATGTTGGCGGAAGAATAGCTATCATGGTGGTAAGTTTGATTTGTAGTATATTCTACAAATCATACTTTTAATTCTTTATTAGTGACATATGGTGTTCACGGATAATCACAACTTTTTAACCTATGAACAGCTACTGGAAAAACATAATATCCTTGAAAATAGACATATATTGCTTCAAGCAATGTTGTTATTATGATATTTGTAATATGTAACATATATGATTGTAAAGCCCTAATTAATAAAATAGCATCATTACCAGGACGCATTGCCGCAATCCCTACCAACTGTTTGCAACGCACCGCTGCCTCACTAATGCAGAGGTGCGTTCGCCAACTTATCGCTTAGTTCATTTGTACAATAGAATCTTCAATTCCATAGATATTGCGGCAACGCGACCTAGTATCCTTAGAAATAATATAATCGAAATTCTAAATGAGTTATTCTCTTTGTTCTTTTTTCTTTGTCTTTAATACTACCCTGCTAAACTGTGGTAAATGTCTTAAGGAACACAATTATAACTTTATGTACCTGTATGACCGGTTTTGCCTTACTACATCCTCAAAGGTTAATTGTATTATAAACTTTTTAGGATGCCGTAGGGCGGAACCGGTCAGGTCTAATAAAAAATAATGTGGAAAAAGTACAAGTGTGTTCTCAATATTGTGTAACAACAAATTCAACCAAATGCTATCAATCAACATTATAAATAGTATGATCCTAATAATGGAAAGTAGTACGAGAGTGGACCCTGGGCTCAAAAGTTCAGGTTTCGGATTAACATTTTAGATGAACATAGTTGGGTAAAATGAAGCAAATTTTTGATACTACTTTTTACATATATTTTTCGTTAAAGACTATTATAGCCAATTAACACTCGCAAATTTATGTTTCATTTATTATATTGCAATTCATTTAGTGGCAGTTAGCAACTAAACAAATAACACTACCATCCATACAGTCATCAAAAGTATATTTTGTAAAAGTGAATAAAGTTATCCCCTTTAAAATAAAAATATTGACCACTTTCCTGAGAAACGACAAGCTAGAACAAAAGCATTCTTCGTGATCAGCCTCGAAATTTTTGATAAAGTATATTTTGAATAAATTATTGGTTTTTCTAGGACGACATGATAGACGATGTGCAATCGTTCGTTGCGGCAGCCGAGGTATTGAAAGAATGTGGAGCCTACAAAATATATGTACTTGCTACACACGGATTGCTGTCTTCAGATGCGCCGCGACTTATCGAGGACTCGCCGATCGACGAAGTGGTCGTCACAAACACTGTCCCACATGAACTGCAAAAGATGCAATGCAGCAAAATCAAAACTATTGACATATCAGTACTACTGAGCGAGGCGATCCGTCGCATTCACAACAAGGAGTCTATGTCATATCTCTTCAAAAATGTTACCCTTGAAGATTAATTTAATTATGCTTTCCATGTTTTAATTGTAAGTATTAATTAAGTATTGTATTCTTTTTGAGTTTTATAATTAGATATTTAGTTAAACTTTGAAGAGGAACCAAATTGGAGGTGTAGTATTTTCATAACCAAGATAACTTGTTTTGTATTCAAAAAGTATTCCTAAGCAAACAAGTACTTACTATGACTTCATGTCTCAGTGATTTTATAGCACATTATAAAAATGGGCATACAATCCCTTCCTACTGTATTATTTAATGAATCTTTATTTTGTACTTTGTGTTAATCAGAAATTTTGACTTCAGTTCTTCATGAACTAATTTTAATAGACATATAATATAAAGATTGTTGATATTTATTACAGTATTTTACTTTGCTTTTCCACACCACTTGATGTTATAATATTTATTAATAATAATATTAGTGTTCCGTACCAATATTAAGTAAAATCACATAAAAAGCCTTTACTATTAAAATTGTTAGATAAATAGAACACAATTTGCCTTCAAGACTTTTGTTCTTAAGCAGTCTCATTACCATATTTTAGTAGGTATTTTAATCTTTGTAAATTGATAATAGGTACATATTTTGAAAGGATCTTGCACTATTTCGTATGTATCACATATTAAAAATTAGTATTTAAGTTTAGTTTAAAATCGTATAATTTTAGTTATACAGCAATATTTTCCAAAATAAAATTTTTAGTAACTTAGTGTATTACATATAAGTATTTTTGTCTATTAGGTCGTGTTGCCTATGACGATAAACATTGTATGATACGGAACATTAATCAAATCACGCAAATTTATCCATTACATTGGAATCTGGCATTTCATACTAATTTAATGATTGCAATCAGTTTTAACTGCCTTGCTGTCATATAGACTGAACATATTATATTTGCTCTACAATTTTACAATAGGTATAATATATCTATATCTAGGTCTGGAATATAACAAGAAAATGTAAATGACAGTGACTTGTAACGAAGTAAAGCTTGTTGATTCTGAATTGTTTTTATTGGAAGAAAAATGTTTAGAATGTTTAGCAGAATGTTAAATGTTATTTGAGTCTATTTTTTTCTGGAAATATTTGTAAACGTGTATCTATAGCTACAGTGAATGACTATTAGATGAATTATAAATTATACCAATTGATCCTGTTCAGCAAAAACACATCTGGCCTGGATTAATTGTTATAATTGAAGTAAAACATCTTGAGAATTATAGTAATACATATATTATATATTAATATTGTATAAAGGAACGCCGTATAATGTGTATTACTAATAGACTCTATTAAATAAATGTTTGGTGGCACTCATTGTATTTTTATTACAAGGTGATTTGTACTTATTACACGTAATATATTCTAGACTGGGCTGCACCGAACACAAAAATTGTTAACACAATTCGCGTAAGACCACGAGCACTCGACTCTAGCGTCGGCGATCATTAAACCTCCGTGAGTGCAGACCTGGGGGTGACAGCTGGAGCCGCCTGTCACTCTAGCAGAAGCAGGCCGAGACGGCAGCGCGATCCGCACCCCTCCCCCTTTTTCTGGGGAATCCCCTCCGTAGTCCCACACCCGATGGGGCCTTCTATGACCCTCGGTCAGTCGAGGTGGGCTAGAGATATGTCAGAGGCTACCTTACCCCTGGCAACTGATGGTCCAAGACGTCCAAGATGGTTATAATAACTTCGTGTTGTGTTCCCAGCGGTGAGTAGGGTAGCCAGAGCTCACTGGAGAATTTGTGCCGTCAGTGGGAAGACTAAAGGCTTGTCCTGCTTTGTCTTCTACTGACGGCACAGAAACTCTGTACTTACAGGGTTGGCAGCGCGACTGTCACTCCTCTGGTGTTACAGACGTCCATAGACCACGGTAACTACTTTCCATCAGGTGGTCTACCAACTAAGTGGTATAAAAAAAAAAAAAACGGCCGTGCGGTTTTGCTCGGTTCGACTCCGACATAAGCACCTCTACTGGCCTGGGGCGGGGAGGGGAAATATCGGAGTGTATTGCCGCATGTTAAAAAAAAACCACGAACAGTCCTTTTCATTGCTGGGTCAACTAAGGTTATTAGATTGACCTATCCTATTCTGGAAAGGGGGGATCGCACCATGGCGCAGGCCTGCTTCTGCTGAGGTGACATGGGACCGTACCTGTCACTGCCAGGCCTGCACCCGGAGAACCAGCCCACTCCTTACCTGTATGAGCCCTCTGCTAGGGAGGCTTCAGAGGAGCATATAGCCTCGGTCGGAATTGGCCGTAGGCGAGGCAACATCTCCCTTGCATGTGAGAGGTGCTGCCATCTTGTTTACCCCTGATGCACCGCAAGGAGGTTCCGGATCAAGCACCCCGGAACCCATGCACCTAACACGGTTTTAGCACGCGTAACTCATATCAATTTATTCTTGCACGAAAGTAAAGTTATATCTGTGGTATAGTTAATGTCACATCGTCATGTCACTTGTCTTTCGAATCGGTGATTTTGTTTATTTATAAACAAAACTAATTATATGGAATTGCGGTGATTTTACTGCAGAAACTATAATTTTAACTGTAATTCAAGGACTGAATTTAAGTTATAACACTAATTTAATTGAGTCCAAATCAGCTTGGAATTTCATTCATATATTAACCTCTAAATGTAGTAAGTATTTTTATTCTCCTTATGTAATTTAAGGAAATGAGTTAATTTATTGGACTTTACCATAAAATTAGAATATGTTTGTATATATATAAATTTCTACTATGATTTGGTTCATAGAGAACTATCAATAATTAATGTGAAAATAATTTCGTTTATAGGTTAATTACATCTTTAGGATATCATAAGCTTTAAACATGAATCTAGTAAAACAATTATTATCAAAAAGAGCCAAAATTTCATGGTTACGGTCTTACGAGCGCTCCTTTGCCAGCCGGAATATTTTGAAGCTGAGCGAAAGGGGAATGTATCAGGATATGTTTCCTAGCACTGCTGGGTGAGTCGAACTAAGAAACCAAAAAATTCATATCATATTACTTATTCTGTGTAATCACTAAATTGCAAGCCTATTATGTTGGAATATGGTGAAACTGTTTATCTATTTTTTATTATCTTCTATTTATATTCTTGGACAAAGCTGGGACCTAGGCAGCTAATTATGTCTATTTTATATTCAATTTACTTAGCTATTCAATTTAATGTAAAAAACTTTATTAATTATTAATGTATTTTTAATAAACATATCTATGTAGTACCTTATTTTGATAAAAAATAATTGTTTTAGATCAGAAATATTAAACTTACTGAACAAGGCCCCACAATGTGTGTATGCTGGCTTTGACCCAACAGCCAACAGTTTGCATGTGGGCAATCTACTGGTAATAATCAACTTATTGCACTGGCAGAGAGGTGGTCATAATGCTATTGCATTGGTAAGATATCTTCTGTCTTCTCCTTCCTTACCACTCACTGATTAGAATCACGGTATAGTTGTGTCTGTTCATAATAAAATTATGAACAGACACTATACCGTGATTAAAACTATAGATGAAAGCTGTGGTGATAATATAGATATAATTAAGCCAAGCTAAAAAGGTTGTTGGGAAAAATCACATTAAAAAGTTTAGTTTGAAATTTTGTTTTCAAAAAGCTGATACAAAAAATTCCACCTAAAATTTTGGTTCACATCCGGTCCTTTTGATACTAGGTCTTCCACTTAGCTCTCGCATTATTTGTAGTGAATGGTATTTAAAAATTATACAATGCTTGTATTTCTCAAAAAAAAAAAATCTATTCATCTGTTGTTAAAATACAAAAGCAAAATAATAAGTCCTAACTAATATATAGAAATATTTTAGTTAGGTGGAGCTACAGGATTCATTGGTGATCCCAGTGGGAGGAGTACAGACCGGATAGCCATGCAAAAATATGACATTGAAGAAAACATTAGCTGTATTGAAAAGAATTTATCAACAGTCTTTGAAAACCATCAAAAATATATCTGGTCAGAAGATGCAAGCCAACTAAAGCCTTTAAGGTACACATAAAATCACAATCAATCACATCATAAAATAAATAAAATTCATTGTTGAATTTGATCAGTTAAGCAGCACAAGAGAATTACACCTGTAATATATTTATAATATTTAACATGGCCCATCTGATGGAAAGTGGTTACTGTGGCCTATGGAAGTGTGCAATACGAGAGGAGTCACACTCACGCTGCCAACCCGGTAAGCACAGAGAGTTTCTGTGCCGTCAGTCTAGAAGACAAAGCAGTACAAGCCTTTGATTTTCCCACTGACAGTACAAAAACTTTCCAGAGAACTCTAGCTACCCTACTCACCGCTAGAAATACAACACAAGGTTATAATGGCTGAGGTAGTGGAATATTATATGAGAAATAAGCTACCATCTCTGCCTACCACACAGACAGATAGGTGTGCATATGCATATATATATTAAAGAATAATATGGACTCTTTCATTTTCCAGGATAGTCAATAATGAGACATGGTATAGAAATATAGATGCAATACAGTTTGTGAGTGAAATAGGACGGAACTTCAGGATGGGCACAATGTTACTGAAACAAAGTGTACAAGGTCGAATCAACTCTGAAGTTGGAATGAGTTTCACTGAATTTGCGTACCAAATATTTCAGTCCTATGATTGGTTACACTTATTAAAAGAATATGACTGTAGATTTCAGGTAATGTTCTGAATGTAGGTACTTTAAAGTTTCTTTATTGAAATCATAATAATAAATTTAAAGTATATGTTGACATTTAAATTGTATAAACTTTTTGATCATATATAATATATTGTTTCAGTTAGGTGGAAGTGATCAGATGGGAAACATAAGTGCTGGTCACGAACTAATTAGCAGGACAGTAAAAACAAATGTTTATGGTAAGCAGTTCATTTTTTTAGCGATAACTGCACTACTTGCCACAGAGGGCGCACGGAGCAGTGGTTTCCGCGTGCGCCTCTATAAGGAATATCACGGGGGGAGTGGGGGTCTGGTCACAAAGGTCGATGTGACGAGACACCCACCCGGTTTTAGCTGGTTCGAGTCCGATATACCCACCTCTTTATTGGCTCTGGTAAGGTCAAACCCATTTAGTTTAGGATCCGACGAAATATTGACCTTCACCCGCCTGTTTACTGAATGAAAAATACATTTTAGCGAATAAAATGTGTTGCTGAACACATACCAATAGGGTTGCCCAAAAAATATGATCAAAAAATTAATTATTTAAAATTTTTAAACCTCATTTCTTTGTTCCAATTTCACTAACCTGTCTGCCAAAAAAATGAACATTCAATGAAAAGTACACTATGTATACTGCATGCAAAAGCTAGGTAGCCTACCTTTTCCTGCTCCGTACTACCGTGTGCAAACAGGTAACTAGATTTCATTGCGAATTCAGTAATATATGGTTGCATGTGAAAACCTGCTCATGAATTGAATTAAATTAGAAAAGAAATGACGTTTCAAAATTTTAAATAAATAATTTCCTGACCATATTTTTTTGGGCAACCCTATTGGTATGTGTTCAGCAACACATTTCATTCGAAAAATATTTTTTTCATGCAGTAACAGATGGGTGCAGGTCAATTTTAGGTTGGATCTCAGACCAATTAGATCTCGATCAAGTGAAATTACAATGGTGGTGCTTCCCTTCCCAAAGGGTAGGTCCTTTTCAGGCCTTACTTTGAATTATTTGTGATAGTCAATAAAACCATAAACCTTGCTGATTTTACTTCCCTTCGTTATTGTTAGCCATTTATCGAAAAAAAATTACTTACTACAAATTACTGACATGTCTTTTTTAGGTTTAACATTGCCATTAGTGACCACGGAAGAAGGTGATAAATTTGGTAAATCAGCAGGTAATGCTATATGGCTCGATGAGAGCAAAACCAGCTGTTACAGTTTATATCAATTTTTCATTCGGACAAAAGATACAGAAGTCGAGAAGCTATTGAAATTATTCACGTTCTACAGTTTAGGAGAAATCAAGGATATAATGTTCAAACATAAAGAACATCCAGAGCAGAGATATCCTCAAACATGTTTGGCGGAGCAGCTCACAACTTTAGTACATGGAAGTAAGTACCTATTCATGTGTAAGGGTCAATTTCCACTGAAAGAGTAGCGTGGCATACGCGGCAGCGCGCATCGGCCCGTAGAGGCTTTTAAAGCAAAATAGGTATTACAAACCATTTTGAATCTTATCTATGTGTGTGTGCAAAATGTTCTAGCTGAACATTCCACATCCGAAGGCTATGGAGAGATAAGTTTCGACGCGGCTGCACAATCCTACTGGTACTGCTGTCATTGAGAATTGACCCTAAGAGTTACCTCTTGTCACTTTGTAATAAAATTGATTGCTGTTGTAATAACTCTCTTAGATTGAGTTTAGGAATGAACTTCTTATATTACATTTATTAATGTTATTGCTTTTAGAGGAAGGACTAAAACGAGCACTGAAAGCGACGGAAGCGATCTACAGCAAAGATGTAAAGTCGCTTGTGTCCCTCAGTAGTTTGGAATTGGAACAGATATTCGACGGTGCGACAGTCACGAGACTGCTGCTCTCCCCTGGCATCACTGTACTGGAGCTCGGCATGAAAGCCAAGTGTTTCCCTACAGAGAGTAAGATATACCATATATGTACATAATAATACCTATGTAATACTAACAAAATAAGATATTCGGATGATTTAAATATGGGGTGTATAGGGTTTCGAGAAGCTTACCATTACTTTACTCTATGAGCTTACCTACTGCTAGCGCCATGAGCGCGCTTTTGACCTACAAGGTATAGGCATCACTTTTGTAATTGGGTAGATCGGGCCGTTAGAGCTAAAAGCGAGCTTCTCGAACATACCTAAATAGCCATAGAACACTTCACATTGTCAAACTATTTTGATAAAATGAAAATGTGCATCAAGGGTATTATGGTAGTTAGAAATTAGTTTAGATATGTGTCCTATACCTAATGATCCTAGAAGGGGACGAACCCCGTGGACAATATATAATGTAAAAGGATAAATGCTATTTATTTCCAGCTGATGCAATGAGAATAATTCAAGCGGGTGGATTCTACATCAACCATCAGAAAATAAAGAAGATAGATGAAGTAATAACGCAGTCAGCACACATACTGCCAAACTTAGTGTCGTTGTTGAGAGTCGGCAAACGTAACTATTATATAGTCAAATGGCAAACGTGAATAATAAATAGATTGTATTGTTTTGTTAATTAAAATATTACGTTGAAAAAAAATTGTTTTAAATTACGCTTGGCTACCCGGGTTTTACCGGGGTCTATTCCATCTTAGAGCTAGTTCTAGTAGGTACTCATAAACCTCTAATAAAAAAAGTTTGGCAATAGTGGCTCAACATCTACGGTTCACAAACAACATCAACTCAAACAATAACTGCTTTGCTTTGCTAGTTGTAAGCAAAGCAAAGCAGTTATATTGTCAATTGTACTAAAGATTGAAGAAAGAAATTTAGACCAGTTCAATAGGACGCGGTAAATTCCCCTACTCCCGTCTAAACAATCTAAATATATTCATCATTCATTCAAATTTTTTCGAGCATAGACAATGTGTGGGTTGTCATGATGTGTAAAAAAGTAAACTAATAACTGTTGACCACTGCTGACGTAGTCCCCATCTAGACCTCCCCTCCCCTATGTCATCAAAAATATGCAAAGAAAAGCCTCCCAATCCTTCTATAGTGCTTACATGGTATTTGAATGGCCCTTATGATTTGCTGCAAAAAATGTAGCGTATATTAATTCGCATACTAGAACCCATATGAGCCAGTCAAGCTTACTTGGAATAGTGCTCATATATTATTTGTATTATGACCTAATCAAAACTGTACACAAGCAAGGTAAATGAAAAGCTTAAAGCAATGTTTCGGCTATTTTATTAATTTACTTACAACAGAAGCTGGTATACTTGTAGTATATAATAATAAAATGCATATCACATAAAAGATTGTAAACACTATATAACATACTTACAGCTAAAATAATATACTTAGTCATTGAAACAGCATTGCGTTGATCACTAAACCTAATCCATTGACAAGTCACGATGGTGCACCGTCGTCGAAACACTTCGTTGACCTCGTTGACCGGAAGGACTACAATACAATGTCCATGTACGTTTCGGCCCTATTTACACAACCATTCCTATTACTGACTACAGCACTAGTCTTGGTCAACTGATGGTGTTCAATGATAGTGAACCATCATAAATATAGTTAAAATATGGCTGTTGGTTACATTAACGTTTGTGCATGCTCCTGCAACTGGTCATCCAACCTGGAGTGTAGATAATATTTTTCTAATATCACAAGTATTAATTGCAACATTCACTCATCGTATGAACTAGTTTACAATATTTTACCTTTTAATACAAATTAGCCTGCATACAAAAGCTACGTAGACAATCTAGTCGAAATGTCTTTTTGGAATAAACTCCCGGGGTCAATCGTTAATCGTCAGACCTGCGTATTACGCGCAAAAGCTGTTATCTTTAATATAGTAATAGGTAGTAGATATAATTTACTGCATTATCACGTGTTACGTTATTAATATCGCTATCTTTTAAAAAATAAATACATAATACTCATTGATTTGATGCAACGAAAACGTTTCTCAAACTGCAATTTTACACAATCGAGAGGTGGGTCGATCTTGCAGAGAAATAAGAGCGAACATCAGTCTCATCGCTACTCGGGGTACACGGCTGCGAACACCGAATAATCACCACGATAAAGTATCATCGACATCAGCGAGGCATACCGACGCACGCGCGAGCTGGTCGTTCAACGTCTTCTTCTTAGCCGCGGCATAGGCACAGGGCTGAATGTCGGCTAAAGATCTGTACTCTCGCTCTGTGGGGGAGCAGTCGGTACTGACTGTGGAGGCACGGAGAATATACTGGCAGTCGTACCGGCCGCGGCCGCGGGTGTCTGCGGGGACTGCGGGGGCGGGGCTGACGCCGGGGCCTGCACGGGCGGTGGAGGCGCCGGCACCAGCGGCCGCGGCGGGCGCGACGCCTGCGGCCGCGGCGACGGCGGCTCGGTTATATCCCCTTCCGACTGCGAGAGTTGTCGACTAGCAACACACAAGCTCCTCGGCTCTTCTAATTCGCCGTCTCGTCCACCAGAACTATGGGTGCGTTGAACGGTAGCCCGTGGCGTGTCCTCACTGTCTTTCTGTTCGCTGCTTCCGTTCGCTCCACCACCGACTTGAATGAGTGTAGGCTGCTGCTTGTCGACTGTGTAAATATGCGTTCGCTCCAGCACTGTGGGTACTACTTCTGAGGCGTCACTGAGCGAGGAGCGCGGCCCTCGGAAGCTCTGCGGTCGGAGAGTTGCAGGGCGCTCAGGTACTGCAGGTTTATGGCGTAGTTGAACGTCTCCGTCGGCCTCTACGGGCACCACCGGTAATATCGTGCGAGGCGCTGCCACGGGTCGAGGTGGAGGCTGACCGACCGGTTTAGTTGTAGGCTGCTGCCGCGTTGGAGTGGATTTTTCAGCAGTCGTCATCCGTTCGGCTCCTAGAGACATTGGACCACTAATTGCATCTCCGATAACCTTCAAGCGGCCTACCGTCCCTGACTGGGCAGTCACATTTTTTACTACTAGAGTCGACTCTTTACTGCCGTCCGAAGTTTTCAGTAAGTCTAGCTTGTCTTTGTCGAGCTCGAGACTTTGGCGGCGTATATCGGAGAGATGTTCTCGACTACTGCTTCGTGCCGCCTCTTCCTTCATCGCTCTATTTTGTCTGTACGTCGAACGGTTAATAGTTTGTACTCCCGAAATAACCTTCCCACTGTCTGGTAAGAGAGGTCTCGGAGGTTTAGCAGGCTTGTCGTTATCGACCTTCGCTGCATTCGGTAGGTCTCTAGCGACTTCTACCGCAGTCGTTGCAGGTTCAACTTTCTTATTCTTATCAGGAGTGAAATTAGGGGGAACCGGCGCTAAAGGCTTATTTTTTCGCCTTACAATCGGTTTTGGACTGCCAAGTGGGGGACTAGATTGATCAGACAGCGAACTATTAGACTGAGCTTTTTTCATATGGTTGTCTAGCAAAATTAAACTAGTGTCATGACTGTTACTCCTCGAATGTCGACCGGTGTCTGTGGTCTTGCTCTGACTTTGGTGATTATAATCAAACATAGACTTACTCATGCTGCTGTAGTCGCCGTTCGCGGGCTCGTGATTCAAAGCAGCAGTTTGATTATAGCCGTGACCGAAGTTTGATGTGAAACCATAGTCACAGTGCTCTGGAAGTAGATCCTCTTTGGTGAATGAAATGAAAAAGTTGACATCATCTTTGTAGAACCAGTCAGCGTGTTTGATGAGTAGCTCTACAATGCAGTTGACAGCTGTTGTGATGTTCATGTCGAAGGTGCTTTCGTCGGCCGCCCACAGGAGGTTGGGAGCGATCACGATAGCTAGGTTCGAAGGGGTCATTTTGTTAGTACTTTGGTTTTGAGTCAAAGTAGACAAAAATTTTATTAGATACCTAAGGTTTTGGAAGTTAGCTTCGGGTAATAAGTGTATGGCTTCCCAGAGAGCGTTTAGTCGAGCTTGTTCTGATGGTTGTCGGGATGCGATCAAGAAGTTTTCGTAGAGCCGGTAAGTTAATAGAGGTTCTGGTAGTTCCCTCAGATAACACTTGAGGACTGAAGCGACCACGTGCATGTCTCTGTAAGCCTCTGGCAACGGAACGTTGAATAGTCCTGCGTCTAAGGACAACTTCAGTCGTCGAACCTTTGAAGTACCTAAAACAATACAGTACTCTGTAAGTAATTAAAAAAAATCTTATTACGAGAATTGTGGATTCTTTTCATTGAAATCGTGATCGTTTGACATTTGAGTTTGAGATTAGATCGAGACTGTATTTTGAAGCAGTTTTTATTATGAGAATTAGCCATGTGATCTCTCAAACCTTATATCATTCAGTGTATCTGTATGCCATAGTGAACAGTGAATCATTACAAGGCCGATAATGGTTGCCAACTTCCATTAGCTACACTGGTTATAATTTGTTTGTTTTCCTGTACGTACCGCCAGCGATCCTGAACAGGCCCTCTTCATTGAGCGCTAGTTCGTGTAGCGTACACACACAAAGTTCTATCGGAAACGCGATGGTGCGCGTCGTCACCCGCAAATGCTCCTCCAGTGGATATCCGAAGACTGGCTTTACAGAACTGTCGTCTGCAACAAAAGTAGTAGGGTACTTAATAAATGGATTAACCGATTCAGTGGATGGAGTCATTGGGCAATAAGCATAACTTGCGAGATTGTCTACCTATATGTGTACTTAAGACATATTATTAGCTTGAATTCGGAATTGACAGGTAAATAAATGTTTATGTTAACGAATAATTTATTGTTAAGCTTGTTTTTTCGTAACTTTTGAACTATTTAGTTGGTTGTAGTATAGTTATTTAATCGAGACGATGGTATTGGAATAAGTGTACAATATGCGAAGAACGCAACAATAAAATGAACGCGAGCGAAATGCAGAATTTTGTATAACGTATAACTACTAATATTATGAATGTGAAAATTTGTGAAGATGTTCTGGTTGAAATTTGGTACAGGGATAGATTAGGTATAGTCTGAATAACACATAGGCTAAACTACTCACCTGGTACTCGCGGGTGGAGCCGCGGGTATCAGATAAGCAGTCTTATTATATATAATGATAATGTAAACAGCGTTTGTTTGTATTTTAATGATCATACTATTCATTTGGAAGTAGTCAAACATTGGTACCTTGAGCTGTGCATTCTTTATTTTCACTTTTACAGAGAATTACTCACAAGCAGCAACGCTAAAGAAAAGAAGAGTGGAGATGCCACTTCCGTTGCCCGGGGAGTGAGCCCTATACTCAATTTGCTCTAGAAATCGTAAGTAAGCAGCAGCCAATCCCAAAAAATAATTTATTTTCCTTTAAATGTGTTTAAGCGACTTTTCCTCTTAGTGATTAATACCTAGTTAGTAGATACCTACCGGGCCGCGAAATATATATTAATCATTAGAGTCATTTCCAAGATACCATTGTATAAATCATATAAAAGTAGGTATAAAACATTTAGGTCTATGCTTTGTTTACTCCTAGTTTATTTGAACACATTGACGTTCGCAATTTTTTCAACGCACGTGCTCATAAAATGGCTCTAACTTCACCGCAATTAGGCACATAATGGTACCTAGGTATAGTCAAACTATGACTTTTTCCTTGCTATAATTCACAAGTGAGTTTTAGCTTTTTTTCATTTTATTGGTCGAGTTGATTTGTTCAAAAAAAATTTCGATACAAAAAAATCGTGTTCAAAATTGTACATACATATAATCACTCCTTTATCCCCGGAGGGTTAGGCAGAGGTGAATTAACCAATAATTGTATTCGGTCCCACGTAATAGGGGTGAGCCTATTGCCGTGTTCCGGGCACTATTGTTGACTCGAGCCATGCATCTGAAGCTGAGTCTGGGATGTATATTATCTGTCTGTTGTTAGACAGCCCTATCCCTTAGTCACTGTGCGAAGCGACTACATCGCATGGGAAGAGATGGGGGGATTTAGTCTATGGTCTATGCACGCGCCTATGAAAACTAATTATTTTTCTCGCTGTTGCGAAAATAATTCTTATTTCGTTTTCACTGTTGAAATTATAGTCAATTATTAATTGAATTATGTACAAGTACTATTTATGAAGAAAATGATTTATGCTGTTCACCGCCCGATATATTTCATGTGTATAACGTCATGGAAAGTTTACTACCTGAAAACTACAAGGGTAAAAACCTATTTTTTTGTATTTTTTTATTCCCAAGTGTGTTGAAAAACGTCGTATGATACTCGTGAGTATTGATGATTACCGTTTTCGGCTCTCTTAAGACCTCAATAGCGCCTCAGCGGTAATCACCAACTTTACTCACTCGTACCATAATATACTACATATTAGGTATATCCTACGACGAAGTACAAAAAGTAGTAACAATTATATAAATAAACTAACAACAACAATAATACATCGTTTATTTGGCATAAAACATTTGCAAGTAAGTACAGTTTCTGTGACGTTGACTGTGGTGAATGCGACTTCTACGCAACGGGAGCGGGAATAGATCCCACTCCTTTTCAGGGGTAAAATGGAAACACCGTGGTTTCTATCCCAGAAAGGAACATCTCGAAACCGTGGCTAGCTCAGGGTCAGCCATGGTGCGAGGGTAATGTCTAAATGCTCATTAAGAGGAAGAGAGTTTCGCACCTACAAGATACGATTATCGAAAGGGTATGAATAAAGTTGCTTCGTACAAAAATTTATTGCCTCGCAATTGAATATTGATAATGACCGTCTAAACAGAATTTCAAGCCAATAATCCTATTTTGACATAAGGCGATATGTCACTTGCGATTCTCGTATGATATAATCACAGGCTAGAATTTTGTATTTTTCTGAGTGTAAATGTTTTATATACGATAATGGTAAGGCGATTATCGCTAGCGATAGTAGCGTACGATTTCTCGAAACGAATCGTACGAAAAACTCTCCCCGTCTAAATGACGGCTTAGACGACGCGCGACATACGGTTTAAGTCAGTTCGAGTCCAAAATAACCACTTGACGGCTTGTACACGTGGGTACGTGCACGAAAAAACAAGGCGAAGTAATAATTTCGTTAAGAATTATTTTTATTATTATATTTATAATTAATCTATTCTTTTTGCAGATGAAATCAAGATTTATCATGGGACTATCTTGCTGCTGGTGACAAGTTTGAACTTCAGTGCGGCGCTTAGTATAAACGTATTTGTTAGCATACAAAAATAAATTGTATTTTGACAATAGACACTATGAACCCGTTTTAATTTAACACATAATATATCTATTCAGTAAATTGAACTTCAGAATTGGAGTGCGGCGCTTAGTATAAACGTATTTGTTAGCATACAAAAATAAATTGTATTTTGACAATAGACACTATGAACCCGTTTTAATTTAACACATAACATATGTATTCAGTAAATTGAACTTCAGAATTGGAGTGCGGCGCTTAGTATAAACGTATTTGTTAGCATACAAAAATAAATTGTATTTTGACAATAGACACTATGAACCCGTTTTAATTTAACACATAACATATGTATTCAGTAAATTGAACTTCAGAATTGGAGTGCGGCGCTTAGTATAAACGTATTTGTTAGCATACAAAAATAAATTGTATTTTGACAATAAACACTATGAACCCGTTTTAATTTAACACATAACATGTGTATTCAGTAAATACGCTTTTCCTCATAATACGATTATATGGATTTTCGATTGTTCGCACGCCTAACGACAACCATAAGCACGGTTAATCAAGGTTCTACTGTATATTCTATTTGGGGCATCCATATGTTCAGGGATGTGATTCTAACTTTGTATCACCCTATGTGAATGTCAATGTCCCAATAACATTAGGAAGGGCCTCACACAAACTTTCGGGGCCAAGCCAACGTTACCTGGTAGCTGGTATACTTGCTGTTTGACGGATGGAGGTCTGACGTAGACTTCAGACGGGACGTTTACGGGACGCTTCCATAAAGTACAAGTCAAGTAAAAAGGAGAGGGTGCAAGTGGATACCGGGCTGAGAGGTGAAAGCCTCGTATGCAACCGAGTACATCGCTAAGATACTGATGAGTACATTATGACTTGAGAATATCCAAAGTATTTTCGAACAAAGGACGACTAGTTTGCATGCTCGACAAGTTAAAGGTAGTATTTTTATTTCTGTTCTCTAAGCATATAAGCGCTTGATAAATTGGTATTGTGAGTACCTCAACGGAAGAAGTATATTATTATGTAGATGATATGATCATGATGACGGATGTACTTCCTACTCAGTGATATAAAGAAAATTTGCATAATATATTATTAAAGGAATAATTTAATGACTGACGAAGGAATTAAACCCCTGACTCTTTGGATTCTAGTATACCACAAAAAGAGTTCAATGACCCTATCGTGGCGTGACTACACATTTGTATGGACAACGATATTTGTTTTAGGCTTGGCTATTAAAAATGAAACTTTTGTAAAAATATCTTAGCAGGTGCCACGGTTTTTCGGATTGATATTCCAAGATTAAGTTTTTAGTGAATACGGAAATTTTATTAATAAATAATCGATTGCATTTACTGAACTGACTGAATTTACTATTGTATCCCGGTTTATAAATAAAATTATAATTAATCTATGTGTAAAGTTAGGTTATATTATCTTTTATATAATATGTATTTCCTTTCAATAATGGGTAGTTTCTTACCAATACTGCTTAATGTCTTAGTATTTTATCTAAAAATATGCACAGTAAACTAAGATATTGCCTAGTTAGGCAATATCAAACTGAAACTATGACTTTTCATTATTTTTAATGCATAAATTAGGTCAAAATATAAACAATCAAAATAAAGCAAAATTTACAACTTTTTCGATTCCTTATGAAATTTCAAATAAATCTTATTATGCACTGTATGCGTATAAACGCAACGTAGACTGAGATAAATGGGATATTCTCTTGCACTCCATACATTTTCACTACGCGCCAGCACGCTGTGACGTCACCACGTGCCACGATTTTGTAAGGAGCGTTTTCATGCGGCTCGAGAAATTGAATTTTAAAAATTAAATATTTATAAAACTATGTCATAAGAAAGTTTCACTTTTACAGTTCATTATATTATTATAAAATGTACTACTAATTAAACAGTAATAGGACACAACCCTATTACGTCTAGAGCGAACAATAGGTACTCGTATCATTGTATGTTATTTTTTGTTTTTTTACGTGCGCAAAATCCCCACGGATACCTCCCCACCGGAGCCGGTGGAGGAGGTTATGTCGGACTCGAACCGATTAAAACGCACGCCGCCTGTGGGTCGCTTTGGTTGCCGAAGGTGAGGTTGACAGGCATATCACTCGCACCCCGGCCGACCCAGGGCCATCTCTCACGATCTGGCCCTCTTCTCGGGTGTGGGGACTACAGAGTCCCCAACTCGTCCCCGGAAACGGGGAGGCGCGCCACGCACCATGGGACGTGGGACGCACGGACCCCATGGGTCCCGCTCCAGCGTCTCCATGAGCTCCTTATAAGCCGCGGCTTTCGCCCGCTTAATCTCCGCTCGGAGGGCATCTCTGGCCTCCCTGTATCCCACATGAAGCTCCGTCACTCGGGGCTCCGTATCTGCAGTTCGGCTACGCCTCCTACGGAGTCTGGTCCACCGGCGGTGCGCGATCACGCAGGCTTGCCGTAGCCTCGCGATCACCGCAGACCACCAGTAGACCCGACGCCTCGGACTATAGTGTGGTGCCCTAGGCATATCCGCATCGCAGACACGAGTCATGGCCTCCCGGAACCACACCGCCTCATAGTCGATATCGACAGGCCTGTCCGGCGCAATGGCCCAGGCCTGTATGATGGCGGCCTCCAGGAGGACCTCCCGATTCAGTCTCCCAAGCACCCAGCGTGGCTCGCGTGGGACCGGTATGACCGGCGCATCACCCGCGGGGGGGGGAGACATCAAACCGAACGTATCGGTGATCCGCCAGTGTCTCCACCCCCACAACAACACGCCAGTCCCGCACACAGTGCGACAGCGAAGCGCCTACGAACGAAAGGTCGATAATCGAACGTGGCTTCGGCCCCGCGATTCTGGAGAACTAGACCGTGATTAGCGGCCCAGCTCTCCAGAGCCCTACCTCGTGGGTTCGTGTGCCGGGACCCCCAGGTCACTGACCATGCTATCATTGTATGTTTATTTTAATGTGTTTTTTTTATTTTATAAGGAAGATTCACCAAAGACTTGTGCTGTATATCCTTTTTCACAGACCTGTTTAAGGTTGGTTTACGCTACATCATGTGGCACCGTGGTATAGTTACCGGCGGCATATATCTTGATCACAATCATGTCATAAAATGTACGCCACATGCATTTTTGTAGATAGTGTCTTTTGAGGATAGTACGGAGTGCTACGGCGCGGCGGCGAAGAGGACCAATGGGGAGGTACAGAGGTAGTCATTGGTCGATTTCCAGTGACGTCACCTAGTCTGTCAATCAATCAGCCTATCACAGTCCACTGCTGGACATAGGCCTCTTCTATGGAGGTATTTGGCCTACTATACCACGCTGGCCAGACGGGTTGGTGTAGGGTTTAGTTTCGAGTTTTCCTTCTCTCGCAGTGATAGTATCTGCATAGCCCCTTAGTCGATTCTTACGACACCCTCGGGATATGGAAGGGGAGGTGGTTTGTATTCTAAGCCGCCACCACACGGCGCAGCCGCCACCACACGGCCTGTGTGTCTGACCAATGAGAATACCTATCAAGGCTGTCGCAGGGCTGTGCTCAACGCTGTGCGCTTAGAGAATTCCACAGCAGGCAACTAATCTCAGATGGCGTCACCTACGCTTGCGGTGCTTGTCTTAGAGTAATCGTAAGTATGTGAGTATGTGTCTTGCGATAGATGCATGTCAATCTTAACATTGGCATTTGCATTGGAAGTTTATAATTTTGTTTGTGAATTTATCATTACAAATATTCTCTTGGACGACAGTGACGAATTTAAAATATGTATTCTAAAAGACGTATTTGGTAACCAGTTTTTGATACGCAGGGCTTTAATGTACAGCATCCATCTATTCTTGTCAGTAGGGAAACGATGAGGACCTTTTTTACACTGAAGTGCACTACACAGCGTCATTGTTTATTCCACAAAGTCCTTTATTTACTCACAATTTGTATGTAATTTGACAGCAATACCATACCAGTGATAATGCGCCACGTATCGGGATAAATAAACAATATAACTCCCCATTATAGATTATATTAAACCAATCCGCACGCGCCAGGACCTCGTTTCTCTCGCGACTTGGGGTCAAGATGTATATGAACAATAGGGTAGTTTCCTGAGTCAGCGTATTCTTACCAATACTACTTAATGACTTAGTATTTTATCTAAAAATATGCATAGTAAACTAAGTTATTTCCTAACTAAACTGAAACTATGACTTTTCATTTTAATTCCCAAAATATAAACAATCGAAATAAAGCAAAATTTTCAACTTTTCAGATTCCTTATTAAATTTCAAATCAATCTCATTATGCACTGAACACGTGTAAACGCAACGTCGACGACTGAGATAAATGCGATATTCTCTTGCACTTCATACATTTTCACTACGCGCCAGTGCGCTGTGACGTCACCACGTTCCACTATTTTGAATGGAACTTTTTCGGGCGGCTCGAGAAATTGAATTTTTAAAATCAAATATCATTAAAACTATTTGTCATAAGAAAGTTTCTCTTTCACAGTTCATTATATTATTGTAAAACGTACAGTTAACGATAGTAAAAACGTACAGATAACGATAGTAAAAAACAAATAGGACACAACCCTATTCGCCCAAGAGGGGCCAATACCTACCGATATCTATGAAGGCCTGTGTCGCGTCTTGGTACTAGGTACACGGTTTACTTGAATCATTCTTTATACTTGTAAAAAAACAAGACACCTTTCGTATAACCTGTTACAGTTATCTTATCTGCCATGATAATGTGCACTTGTTACAATTAGCGCGCGTGTTTCAAAGTATCATGGCTAAATTTGTACAAAAATTGAAAATCCTAATAAAGTAAAATAAATAAATTATTTATCTTTGATTCCGTAAGAACGACGTTAGGTATTTAAAATATTTTTATAACACCGAAATGAAATAGAATATTTTGACGAAACAATAACACTGAGCTTATTAGCCAATAATTGCTAACCGAATTATTTTGTAATTTTAGCCTGTTAGCTGGCGAAGTTTCAATGCCCTGTGCATTAGTCAGGTTTTAGACCCAGCCACAGCACAATTTGGACCCAGGAAACATTTTACATATTTGTGTTATTTACATTTAAAAATTTTTAAGGTGTTTATTTGGGTGTCACATAAATGTAGGAACTTTCATTGCTAGTTTCTTAAAATATTAATATTAATTATTAACTTTGTAATCAAATTATTTATTATCGTTTTATTAGCATCTTGTTAACTGTAACAGTTTACAATGTTATTATTATATTAGCTATTCAATTGTTATGGTTAAAGCTCTCCCTTGAAATTTTTGTAATCCTCTTCCAAATTAACATAATTGCATAATTTAGTTCTAACTTATAAATATGTGTTAGGAGTAATTTTATAAAAAAATTACTTTAAATAATTATCTTTAAATAATTATCACAACTTTTATTTCATAGGGTTCAAAATTGCAACAACTTATTCCAAACTTTTTAAAATGCACCATTATAACATTCATGGTTGTTGTTATCAAAATTAATTATTTACTACTCAATCTTGACAAATAGGAAGTATACTTACTTATAAATTTCTCTAACTCAGGCACTGTGTCCTGTAGGGAATGCAATGCAGATTCATGATATGCTCTCTGTAACTTGACATACTGTAGGAGTGTGTGTGCTAATTGAGCTTCCTTAGCCACTAGCGCGAACATGTCGGCGGCGAGAGCATCTCGCGCTGCTTCCACCCGAATCCCAACTTCCTCAAGTTCTTCTTTTGCTGCACTTAGTTTTGTTGGATTCTCGTCTTTCTGGCGTTCTAGATGCTGAAAGTACAGTATATTTGTTTAAGTATATTCCATTATCAATTTAATAAGTCAGTCAAATGGAGTAGTCAATATATTTTGTTAGGTATTAGAATACCAAATCTAAATTAAGTAAATATTTCCAGCCAGTAATTATCATTCAGAGGCATGGGTAGGGATTGTCCAGAGTGTAAAATATGGAAGTGGGCCAGCCGGTATACATGAATATAGTTGCATATGTTACATTCAAATTTAAACCAATGTTAGAGTGAAGTCTACATGTTATTACTTAACTATATTAATAATACCAACTAATCTAGGAATAATGTTTATTTAAATAAAAGTAGGTACCATAACTAATATTTTTATAATATTAACATCACAATTAATATTGTAACTTGGCTGTCTGTGGTTTATGTAACTCTTGTTTAAGAATACCTCCTCTTTGTGCACTTCAGATAAGCAAAGCAGTTATATAGATCTGACAATGGGTACTTTTTAAATTTGGTCTAATATAGGTTACAGTTATATCCAAGTATGAGACTTCCTCATTTGCATCCTTTCCTCAGTGGCTCATCAGTCATTGGAACAGGAAAAAGTGGTGATGAATCTGAATAGGTATTAATATTTTGCTAACTTAATATGAATTCAAAATTTTGCTAACTTTAATTTTGTATCTTTGCTGAAATATATGAAACTACTTAATCACACTTATCAGTTACTTTACAGTTAACAATTTCCTCTTTATCTGAGAAGACCTAAGCATTGATGTATTTATGTGGCACATTTTATTGATGTGACAGATAAACAAGATATTAACATGACACAAACATGGCAAGATCACTTACAGTGTTGATCTCAAAACTCAACATGAGATGATAAATATTGATAAGAATGTCAAAATGACTCACATTATATCGACTGGTGGCTGTTTCCTTCTCACTTAGAAGCCTGTTTAACTGTTTTTTGGCTTTAATAATGGCCGGGAGATCTGTTTCACTAATGGCTGTAAGTGGTGCACATACCAACTGCTCCACCTTCAATTCATGTTCAGCAATTTCATTTGCAAGGAATTTTTCAGTTTTACCTGATGAGTTAGGATTACATGTATAAGTTTGAATGTCTGATATATTGTTATAGGATAAAATAATATATCAGACAAAATATCTTATTAATAATGGCACAATGAGGATGGGAATACATTTTAGTTCCCTCAAACGCTTAATTTAGAAATAAATATTTAAATAACTCACCACATTCAAATAAAATGTACTTTAAAATGCTATCATCATCATCAAAATTGCTAGCTTCACACATGGACAGTCCTAGGAGGTACTCCGGCAATTTTTTAAGTCTTTTCTCTCGAGCAGCAGGATCCTGGCCCTGTGTACTTCCCGCTCCAGTTGATAAACGCTTGCTAAGCAATTGTAAGGCATTTCGAAGGTGTTCAACCTTTTTGTCTGCTGTCTGCAACTCATCTGTCAAGCCCGCTGCCTTTCCTGACTTGCTAAAATTCGAAATAAGTTATATGTAACACATTATTAAAAAATCTAAAACATTTAAATTATTAAAGAATTATTACTTCATTTTTTAACTAGCCGCTACATCGGTTCTAAAGATACTGATAAGTCTAAAAAGATTACAATAACTACGACCAAAAGTTACAAAGAACAGCATCTTATCTGATAGCTGAGATAATGTTAAGTACATAGGATACCTTGAAAATGTCTGGTCGGCGAGTTGCTTCACCCTATAGAACTGTTTCTTCATTTTCGCTTATATATTTAGATGCAATTATTTTTAAGTTACAAGGTCACTGGACCCAATAACAAAATAAAAAGAATCAAGATTTTGCCAAAAGAACGTAATGTCAGAACGTCAATGAGATCATCCTCATCAAGAACGATGCAGTACTACTGAAATATGATAATTTCGTACACAAAATATCCATTAAGGCACTTTCATTTCCATTGCTCACTTAAATCACTTTATTGCACATCTTATTATTAATTTTACTTATGTATAAATATTCAGCAATAAAATATGTATTCTCGATGAATCAGAAAAATAAAATAAGCACAGACAATAATCAATTTCATACTGCTATAATCTGTATCCTTGCTGGTTTTATCTTTGTTTTTGTATAATTCTTGGTAGAACGAACCACAGTACTGTGATAACACGGAAATAATTGAAGCGATAGGAGAGAAAGATATATACGCCCAGCTAAAACTACTAAAATTAGATAAAAGTCCTGGTCCCGATGGAATAACTAACGAAGCGTTGAAAATAGGAGCACCAGTTTTACTCAGACCTCTCACAGAATTATTCAATCGCATACTAGAAGCCGAAATCGTACCAAGACAATGGTGCATGTCAAACATCATACTATTATATAAAAAAGGAAACCCTGTAGATATCAACAACTATAGACCAATCAGTCTACTGTCAAATATATACAAAATCTTCTCATCTATAATTCTTAAACGCATAACACAAGACATTGAAAATGCACAGCCATTAGAGCAAGCTGGCTTTCGCTCTGGGTTTAGTACACTAGATCATATACAGACACTGGAACAGGTTATAGAAAAATACGATGAGTTCAAAAGGCCACTCTATCTAGGTTTTATCGACTACAGTAAAGCATTCGACAGCATAAGCCACAACTCTATATGGAAAGCACTTAAATATCTAAACATAAATTCGAAATATATAAACATTATAAAGTACATATACAACAACAGCACAAGTAATGTCATGCTAGAATCTAGAGGTGGTGCAATTAACATCGAAAGAGGAGTCAGACAGGGGGACCCCCTGTCACCTAAATTGTTTATTGCTGTTTTAGAAGATATTTTTAAAAACGTAGACTGGAAAACTAGAGGCATAAAAATAAACAACAGCTATTTAAGTCATCTCAGATTCGCAGATGACATAGTTATACTGTCTGAAAGAGCAGATGAACTACAAGATATGCTCCGCTCTCTTGCTTTAGCAAGCTCAAAAGTAGGATTAGAGATGAATGCTACAAAAACCAAAATCATGACAAACAGCATAGAACGGCCCATCAACGTAAAAGAAAATCATATCGAGTATGTCAACAGTTACATCTACTTAGGCAAACAAATATCTTTTTTGAAAACGCACAATGAAGATGAAATTGAAAGGCGAACAAACATAGCCTGGAAGAAATTCTGGTCACTCAAAGAAGTCCTAAAAGGAGAATACTCGATAAACCTTAAGAAAACAGTATTAGACACCTGCATATTGCCCAGTCTACTGTATGGTTGCCAAAGTTGGATATACACGACAAAAGCAAAGCAAAGGATCACAACAACACAAAGAGCTATGGAGAGAAGTATCCTAAACTTAAGAAAAATACAAAAAGTCAGAAGCAATGTAATCAGACAAAAAACAAAGTTAACAGATGCCCTCACGCAAGCCTTAAAATTGAAATGGCAATGGGCAGGTCACGTATCGAGATACACAGACGAAAGGTGGACAATCAATGCCACGAGGTGGAAAGGGCCAATCGGGAAAAGAAGTGTAGGAAGACCGAGGAGACGATGGGCAGACGATATTACAGATTTAATAGGAAAGGACTGGGAAACTATTGGCAAGGACAGAGACAAGTGGAAAAGACTGGAGGAGGCCTTCACCCGAAGAGGGGTCCATATCCAACAAAACTAACTATTACTAATATTTAGACAGTAAGCAAAATATAACTAACAATAACATACTAACACCAAAATCTAAAATGTACAATAAGGATAAGGAAATAAAGGCTTTTTTATTTTTATTTTTATTTATTTATAATCTGTATCAGATAACAAAACGCATATGAAATTCTACGAAACTTGGACATGAAAGTTAGAAAATTAATATTCAATGTTATTAAAATTGAATACAATTTTGAAGAATTTAATATGTTAACTATTCAAATCATTTAAAATAGAAAAAATTAAATCGATTCAGGCGGGATTTGAACCCGCGATCTTTCCCTTACAGGGGGAGTGCTCTAACCACTAATCCACAGAACCTTGCCTGAATCCATCCCAATTTTTCTGTATATTATATACAAAAAAACGTACGAACTCCTTGAAATCCCGCCTGAACTGATTAAATGTTATCTATCTTAATTGATGTTATTCGCTTTCTTATGGGTACAGTTATGAAGATAAAATCAAATGTTATAGTATGTCTTCAGTTCGATGCTGCTTTAAGTTTCAATTGTGAATAATCTAATTTTATTGCTTAGATTAATTCAGAACATCTTTCCAACTATCTCAATATATTAAATGCGCTTGTAACAGGTGTACCTGGAACCATAGATCCTATTGGTTTGGTCTTCTACACTTTTACATTCATTTATGTAAGTCATAGCAAGTCAAACTTTTATTGGAATTGTATTCTTCTTTTTTAGCTTGTGTAAAATACAGGTGGTAACTAAACGTTAATAAATGTCATATCAAATTGTCATAATGTAATTTTCTATTAATGTCATATTTGACACTTGACAGTACAGGTTTTCCTTGCGAGTCGTGTGTTTATTTACAAGACAGCAAGAATGAATTCTTTGCTGTATTATGTATTATACGTCTAGTCCTGTTGGTGGAGGGAGTTAAAGTTTAATGTAATAGCATTTCAAAGAAACGTTGTCAATTCAACTCAGTTCTCTTTCGAATGTTGGACTGTTGACTACTATAAGATTTTGTAAACGTAATCATAAGTTCAGTTATCATTGTTTTATAGCAGAAAAAAGATCAGTCAAAATGAATCGAAAATTTTTAAACGTTATAATACTTGGATTTGGTTTTATGTTCGTCTTCACTGCATTTCAAACTATGGGAAACATAGAGGTAAGTCAATATAATGCAATTACTTATCTACTTTTTGATTTTTAATGTCAACAAAAACATTATGTACACTCTGATAATAGTTCTTTTAGTTTTATTTTAACTGTTTTTGTATATGTTAACTTCAGAAAGAGTTAAGATATTAAATAATATTATTTTGAAGTAGAGTTGAGACAGGTAGAAATCTGATTGATTAAGAAGTATTAGTCTAGACTTATTCTAAATTTGCTATTTTAGACTTAATTGGTAGACTAATGTAAATGTTGATTTGTATTATCAGCTTGAAAAGGATTGCTGTGTTGTTTGATAATTATCATGATATTTGTTACGATTTATTATGATAATTTCAAACCCTTTATTTTTTATAGCTTCTGAACCTATGTGGCAGCATAATTATGTTTCCTGCTAAGATAAGCAACAAAATCAGTTTGAGTACATTTTCTGTTTGAAAGGATTGTTTCTAAATGTCAATTTGACCTGACATTGACTATTATGTGTGTAACTTGTTGCTGCTAATGTCAAATTAAATATCACTGCATTACATGAAGAGCATTAGCATTATTTAGCAAAAAAAATGCATAACATATTGTGGAGTGTGATGCAAATATTTTGTTTACAACTAATGTATTGTAATAACAAATACAGCAAGTTTATGGTCAATATTTTACTTTATCCAGGTATTAAAAGAAGGCCCTATAACTGAATTGCAGTACCACCTGCCATGTCCATTGCAAATAAAATAATAAAATGTTATCATTTGGGTTTGAATCAAACTTTATTCCAATTTTTGTAATAAAAATGCAAAAGTTTAAATGATGAACTGTCTTTATAAATTTTCTACCTCCATCCAATTAGGTAGGTAAATTTTTTAGGAGTTTAGAGAGCTCATTTTAAACCATCAATGCTTGTTTTCATACAAACATCTACAGCAATCATGATACATGTAGAAATGGCCGACACAGAAGAGCCAGATCAACAGGATTCCCACTGGTAGTAGTAGGCATTAATTATATAATTTATAAAATTATTGGATTTAATTTCTTCCAACTTGAATATTTTTAGACTAACTTAGGCAGAAGAATAAATCTCCTATGACTCAGTGGTGTCTAATTATTCAAATAAAAGAAATCACCATTCCAGGTGTTCAAGTGAGTGTGAAGTCAATGTCTGATAAGAATGTGAATCTTTATTTTCAATTCATTGTTTTGTATACATACTTGATTATATTCCTATTGTTTTTTTATATCACCAACAACCAAATATAAATTGTTGAAGTGTTTGTTTGTAGTTCTAAATAATCTCTAAAGTGGCTATTTTGATGGGATTTTTAGTATAGATTGCAAATTTTATATGATATAACATAGGTTGCTTTAATTTAAGAAAAGAATAAAATATTAATATTTCCACAATTGAAATACCCAGATCTAAAGTCACATGGACTAAATCTCGTTCACCATGTTTTCTTACATCTTTCAAATAAAAACATATTTAATGATGGAGTTATGTGATGATAAATACTAAAGAAAATATAACGAAAGTTTTGACGACCTCCGTGGCGTAGGGGTAGAGCATTCGACTGCTATACATCGGGTGCGCGTTCGATTCTCGCTCAGTTGAAATATTTGTATGCATGAATATGTATATTTGCATTGGTCTGGGTGTTTCTCTGTATAATATGTATGTATTCACTAAAAAAAGTATCTAGCTATGTTTATCCGCATTCTAGATCCCATAACACAAGCTGGTTTAGCTATTTTCTCCATGGGTACATATAGTGCAACATTTATTATTTTATTTATTTATTTATAAACCAAATTCAAATATCCTCATCCTTTTTTGAAGTCTGCTAAAAAAAATACATGGCAGTGTGTGAGTACCTTTATACTGTATGTGGTTTAAAAGGTCTAACTGATGTGCAATCTCTAAAGGACAAAGAACGCAACATTTGTTGAATACCAATGAATAGTGAACTTGGCGTAGGCGACGGTGAGTGTACCAAGTAGATCGATCGCCCGCTCACTAGTGCGTACGATACAATGGCCTAACGCCTAACCTTATTTTGTAATGTTATGATACATTTTGTTATATTTCAATGTTATGATACGTATAATTTAAACTTCATTGTTATAAATAAATATTCTGGTATATCGTTTGCGGAAGGACACCTATCTACATATAGGTGTCGTATCTGGATTTAGTTGAAATAGTTCGTAGTTAGTTAGTCCTAGGTACGACGTAAGACTTTTTATTTGATAACAACCGCAACATGGACTCGGTGACGGCAACAACTGCCAGAGGCATTCAAGGCCAAGTCCAAGAACAAGCCTTATGGGCATCCGTACCGGTAACCACTAATCACTGTACTTGTTTACCACCTTAGTAAGTGATATTTCAAAAGTGAAAATGGTTTAAAAATATACAAGATGCCTCATAAAATGCCCGTTAGTTTAATAGTGCCGGTACACATCTTGAACGAACATCAGAAATTTCGCGAATGTGCACTAATAAGAAAAAAGCAAAATTGTAGTTCCAAGCATTTAATTGGCTATTAGGTCGACCGTCGTTACTATCTCCAAACCAACAAGCTTCTGGTCTACAAAACTATTATAAAGCCTTTTATGCCCTATGGATGGAATAAAACTCGGGGGCTATGCTATACATTTCAAAACTTCGCTCTGAGAACTATTTCCATGGATCGTAAGGATTAAAGACATCCATGACCATCTAAAGATGTTGTCAGGGAAGAGTTCAATTACAGCAGCAAGAAATGTAATGAAAGACTAGAGAACGACCTGGCAAAGGACTACTAAACAGGCATGAAAATATAACACGCCTTAAAAGATGTCAAACACTAGACCTAGACCAAAGAAGTTACATTCTGCTATTCAATGTGGTTTCATTTAAGGAAATTATACCTTTCATACGCTAATTTATTAGAGCTCATTTAATTATGGCTAAACAGCCGATTGCAGGTATAAAATGCAAAAAGTGCACTATGCTGACCAGCCAAATATCCAAAAAAAAAGAACAGGTCAACCGCTGACGCGAGTCATTTTGAGCCCGTGGTTTATCGATGATTGGTAAATTTTAATAGACGTTTCTCAGCCGTCACGCCCTGCACCACTACCAAAGAGACCAGAAAAGCAGCTACGCAGCTAAAGTAAATTATTGTTAAGATGTTTGCTAGTTATTATACCCACGGTTACTTTTCACTTAAGGTCCATGAACTAGGTACTTATTCATTTTCATTAAAGTCCACGAACTACTAGGTATTTATGCAAGGACGCAGTTGAAGAATTCTATCAAATTTTGATTTCAATGACACCTTAGCGCATGAATTTAGAAATAACTACTCGAGGGGTTTTTTTGAGAGGTGCCTGTCTAGCGTGGCACTCTAGCTTCTTTAGCCCATTTCTGACAATGGATTTACGTGTATAAATTATAATATCAAATAGGTATAAGTACGACTTGGTTATAGTAAAGGGGTGTTTCTATTCTTGTCTAAAGGCTGTCTAGAGACTCTGATAGAGCGGGGACATAGTATATAGATAGATAAACTAAAATGGTAGACAATAGAATATGTTGATGAATTCAAATTGCCAATTGTGGATACGCACATTATGAATGTACCTACTCAAGCGGAGGTGCATCGTATTTTATAACTAGGCCAAATCAATCAAATCATTTACCTATTTTTATTAATTTAGGTCGCAAAATAAAACAATAGCTGTAGGTGAGAGATGAGCCAGGCAATAAATCTCACGGTCACCCCTTTTTAACTATGTAAATCAGGGACTATTATGTAAAAGATGCTGTGATCGGGAAGGAAGTGAATGTTGAGATGACTGCAAGCAGACATGAAAAGAAAAATAATATAAATACTGACAACATATAGGATAAGTACAGGAAGATGATGATAATGATGATAACATCAATAACTATAAATAACAGGATGCGTGGGTTCGAACCCCGCTCAGTGCAAATATTTGAATGTGTGAATATGGACATTTGCATTGGTGTGTCTGGTCGTGCTTCTGAGTGCACGTCAAGCCGTCAGTCTCGGTTGCAATATGAACATCTATGGCAGTCGTCACGTAGATGGAGCCCTAAAAAGTCTAGCAACTGGTCTAGTTGCAATGCTTCGACATCGCCATTGGGTTGTAGAAGTCAGGTGGCAGTCGTTTCATGGAAAATATCGAAGTTCAGCCAAATCCGCAGTTAGACAGAGAATTGTGGACCCTAAACTCCGAGGTGAAACCTTCGGATGCTACTGGGATTAAGGCTAAGTTGGAGAAAAGAAGAACAATAAGTAAAATGCAACAATTAATACGCCAGCCAAAGGAAATATAACCAAGTAGTTAATTTGTTACTAATAATACATGTGTAATACATACACTGCTATTTTAAGCATATCGTAAAAAATATACAGACTGAAAGCGCAAGTATTCCACATGCTGTTTTTCCAAAATTTCAGTACCTCAGATTGAAGTTCGAGAATTTGAAACACACGGTACCTGTTTCTTAAGTAGTCTTTCAACTAATTACTAAGTTAAAAGCGTTCACAGTTTACTTGTCGAATGATAAAATCAGTTAGATTGGTACTTTCGATCCACTCACGGTGTTGCTACAAAACTTAAAATAATAAGAATACACAAACTTTTAACAGATGTAGGTAGGTACAATAAAACGTATAAAAACAAGGTATATTTAAGGACCGTAAGGGCCGAACATAACTTAAATGTTCGGTCCAAAATCGTGTTCGTAAGACATCTTTTATGTTGAATTATATAACAATAAATTGAAATCATCGACTGCAATTCAAAATGGTCATTGTGAAAGTCCTTCCAGTGCGAATAAGTCGTTTTTTTATCTCTTTTTTACAAAGCCCCTACTTAAAATTTCCTTTAGTCCAGAAACAAATTCATATTATCTGTTTATTATTTAACAAAAATGTTAATCTGACGATATAACGCAGTTAACGGAAGCACTTGTATCAAAGACAATAGCCAACATAATAGTCAGTTGAAGCTAACCAATAAATAATGTGATGCTTGTCATCTTCAGACTTCACACAATAGTGTTATAGTCCCGCTGCTAGGCATAAGCTCGCATAAATTATAATTGTATGAATTTTCGTCATGTCGATAAACTCCACGCTAAATAAATACGAAAATCTTAGTCCACAATCATAAATATAAAAAAATGATATTTTTTATATTTCTAATGTTTATAATTACGATTGTCAGAATGCCGCATTGTCACAAGCAACCTAACACGAAGAAATTCACGGAGAAAATCGGTGTTTTGAAATTCAGAGTTAAAATTTCGGGACCTTTATGTGTTGCCCAGTCCCCTCTATCACACCAAAATGGTTGATGACATTTGCCTAATGCATTTCTGGGACAATATAAGTGAAGAACATTTCTGTGTTTGTTGGACGGGTCTGTGACCTAATAATTTATTCTGTTACTCTATATAATACTCTAATACTCGTAATCTCATCATTTTAAGCGCCATTAGATAATTGCTTTCTACGTAATCTTAGACCTACTCGTCCCCGGGGTCAATATTAAGTGTTTACGCAGACATAATTATTTGGTCGCAACTTCACGCTCAATAACATGGATGGAGTGGTTAGTTATCATTGTTTGTTTACAAGTCGATAAAGTGAAGGATTTATTTGCATTTGATTTAAGTAGGTCGCAATGATCTATTGGTAAGATATGCATTTTCAAGGATTTTTTCAATGACTTTTAGATAATTTCTGAGGGCAAAATGTCGTAGGTACTAGGAAGATTGGCTTAGATGAAATGTATTCTTTTAGATCCTTGCACATAAAAACTTAATGAGCGCTACCTATGGTGCAGGGAAATATCGTGTATGGTATTACCCGTAAACACACTGTACGTAATCATGTAAACATGTGCTCTGTGACAGAAAACGAGGTCTACCTATAGGTAATTTAACTCCGTTTTTATCGCGTTACTTACTCATCAACCCATTCAACGACCTACATGCGAATAACTGAGAATTTTGGAAGAAAATTTATCCAAAATCAATGTCCCAAAAAGTACCCAGTTCTTTTCTGGGACAAAATACCGTTTTAACGCAACGGCCACTCAGTCAATTAGGAATTTCAGTATAGGTAAGAGAATTTTAAGAGATATCGATACGGGGCATTAATTGGCGATGAAGGTATTGACACAATTTATAAACATACAGCGTTACCTGATGAGTACACTCTTCTCATTCTGTACCATAATTTATTGATTTTATTTTTTCAATACGCAGTTATCTGTGGTGCATTGCAAATGAGAGATTTCTCATCAAATTATGATCGTATGACTTATCATGCTTAAGCTATCATCACCTTCCTGTCCTTAACCCATGTTTATTTAGGTTCGGTGTAACACGACAATGTGGGCTCCTTCATTCATACATGACAGCATACTGGATACAACTATATAAAATTGCGTCATAAAAAACATTGTGCTCAATTTTTTAGGCCAATTGAGCGATGTTTTTTTCCGTTTGCGGAGGTTGAAAAGTGCAGAAAGATTAAATTTGTTTATAATGAAATGTCACCAATACATTAAATTAAATAAAACATCATTTATATATGCATGTACAAATTTACATTAATACTGCCAATGTCAAACACATAATAATGACATATTTGTACTCGGTTGCAGTTAACGGACGTAATAGAACTAAAGCCGAAAAACGCAGTGCCTATATTGAGATATGCTCTTTGACAAAACATTATTAATATCGCTCTTATTTGGCGAATTGCGATCTACTACTAGCTTTAACTAAATCAAGAAACCATCAACCAAATTTCTTTCACTCCATATAAAGGTTAGAAATATTTTTAAGCTCCTTGACCGAAATGCATTTTGGTCGTAAAGGATTTAGTGTGGGGAAAGTTTTGAAATCAAAATATTGTTGATGGCCAACATTACGCCAATTTTGTTTTATCGCACTGATACGATATGGGCACTTAACTTTTTATTTTACATATTACATTGAAATGCATTTTTTTTTTCAAATTATTCATGTGAATTTTAATAATTTAGTTCGTCATATAACCTTGATTTCTAATTATTGTATTTATTTCTAATTAACATTTTGCAATAATATACATTGTTTACATATTTATGACTTCAATAAATAAAGATATCTATTACTTAGGTACTTGTTTAGTGTAACTTAAGTACAATTTTATGAGAAAAATTTACATAAATTTACAAACAATTCTTGTTATCATTTTAGCAGTCCTTAAAATTTTCCTGATTTTGATTATCTGTACCTACTCTAGTGTAGATCTTTAGTAATTTAATTTGACATTTTCCACGTAATCCAGTTTTACATGGTTAAATCTATACTAATACTATAAATGCGACAGTTACTCTGTCTGTCTATATATGTTCGCTGTCACGCCTAAACAGCTGAACCGATTTTGATGAAATTTGATATAGGAGTAGATAGACTTTGAGAAAGGACATAGGCTTTTTTTATATATATAGGACACGTCAATTGGACTACGCCTTGCCTGATGGTAAGCTGAAGGCAAAGTCCCAGTAAAGAGGGTCACCATTACTTACACATACCGTGTGACAATGGTGACTCAGCTTGACGGCCTCATCATATGCTTTTTCACGCCCCGCTTAAAGGACCCGTGACTGTAGGAAGAAGGAAACACGTGAGCTGGTAATGAATTCCAGGCCTTAATGGTGCGACAGAGGAATGAGTCTCCGAACCGCTTGGTTCTTGATCGTATGTTCTGCACCGTGTGCGGATGACATCTAAGATCGTGATAACCGACATCCGAGCCGCAGGCAACATCTAATTTAAAATATAAGTCTACTTACAGGTTTATTACAGCTCAATTTAAGAGACAGTTGGAGAAAAATTTATACGTAAAATGTCCATTGGTACCCTAAAATAAAAATAATATTACCTGTATGGTGTAACTTTCACACTTTATGGATATTTTGTTTTTGCGGACATCCCACGCCTTATGTTTTCGAATTATGGACACGATAAACAAGTATCTTATATTCTATAACAAAAACTTATGAAATGTTTTGCGAAATTTCAATAAGATTAACGATGCGCCATATTATATACTCAACACATGTGTTGACCGACATCCCTTTTATAGCGGGTTGTTTTGCAATTATGTAGAGTAGGTAAACAAAACAAGCCTTTGACAATATAAAGAATAGCATCGTCCTTGATCTTTTCATTTATGTCAGACTAGTTCAACCTCAAGGTGAACTCGGCCGAATAAATGTTCTTCATTTTATAGAATATGAACATATAATAATTGTAACTGTACTAACAACATAGTACATTCTAAAATGTCGATATAATGGTCTAAATTCTAAATATTTATCTTTCTAATTTTAGTAGATAGGTAGGTAGTATAATGAATACTATATTCATATACCTATGTGTATAATAGGTATATGAATATAGTATTCATTATACCTAGTAATAGTGCACTGGGTTTGGCCAACTTGGCTGTCTTTCACTTTCACAGCTCTATGTGTTGCATTGTGCAACAGGAATTAGGTGTAAATCTGAATTCAATGATGGACTTTATTTGAACTTTTCTTATAAACGACTTAGGTGGCAGAAAAGCACACGGCCCACCTGATGGGAAGTGGTTACCGTGGCCTATGGATGTGTGCGACACCAGAGGCGTACATAAGCGCTGCTGATCCTGTACAAACCTTCTAATGCCTTCTTGGGAAAACTTGAGAAAACCGCAACAGGTCGTTTAAAATTTTGCTTTTTCGATTGTTTACAGAAAACTGTACTAGACAGCATATCACAGGATGACCCTGGCTTTACGGGTGATGGCTATACCTCTTTGGCCATCATATACGCGACGCTGGCGCTTTGTAATTGGATGGCCCCGTCTATCATAACCATCACGGGGCCAAGAGGAGCTATGCTTATTGGAGGAGCCACCTATGTGTAAGTGAATAACTTTATTTCAGTAGTTATACAGGTTCATTGCTAGCGACCCAGTCCATCCTTTTGAAGGGCAACCCTCTATTCCTATTGAGAAGCGTGCACTCTTTAATCGGATTTTATCTCTCGCAAAGAGCCACGTATTTCATGTTCCAGGCCTTCGTTTGGTCTAGTCAGAGTTCTGACTGCTTTTTTATTGTGTTTGTTATTGTCGAGACAAGAAAATTATAGAAAACTCCACGGCGCGTGGCGGCAGCGCAACTAGTAAATTATAAATTTAACAAGCAGCTTGTAATTGTTACTTTTCTTGCAATTGATGTACTTAATTGCATTTTCTAACCGGGTAATGAAATTTGATAGTTACAAACCACAATCAACAACGGATGATGTACTTTCTTCTGTAATTCAGTATTTACTTTCATCATAATTAAGTACCCGCAGTAGCCTAGTGGTATGTGTAATGTACTGCTGAGACGAGGTCTCGGGTTCGATCTCAGGTTTACCATGGCACACACCTAAGTTATGTGTTTATTTATCGCAGGTTTATAAGTGCCCGGTAATAGGCTCGCCATCTAAACATAAACTGGCGAAACGTGGTTGCTAGCACCTCTGCTTACCCCTTCGGGGATATAGGCGTGAGTTTATGTTATGTTATAATTAAGTAAATCTTTTACGTTTACCATACATGTACTCTTTACCAAGTAATATTACAAAAAGTTCTTGGTCTGGGTTAAAATAGAATAATCATAATAATACCATTTTCTGCTTCCCGGAATAGTAAGTTAGGGATACCTACTTAATTACTAAAAAATGGCATCTATGTAGCTTTTTTATTACATAAATTATATTAGCTAGTAGCCAGTATTATACAACAGATTTTTTACGTAGGTACTTTTTGAGTAGTCAGTGTTGTATAATAGATTTTTATGTAATGCTGAACGAAGTGAGCAATTGCTCATAGCCGTCAAAATGTTTGGAGGTTGCAGAAAACGTCAAACTGATACCTCTATGCCCCGTATCAAAAATGATTTAAAACGAATGTCAATAAACTCATATCTACTCGCATCTACAAGGAATAATATGACATTTTGGGAATTGTAGTATTATTAGGTAATATAAGTGGGTATTAAGACGGAATAGTAAGGTAGTATGTATTAAAAATATTATAAACGGGGGTCCATAAGTTTCACCAGTATAGCAAGCAGTTCCATATGTGTAATAAATAACTTATAGCTATTCTGTGGCAAAAGTGCATACAACTTGCACAAGCACTTTCACAGTACGTTGCCTTATAAATTAGTAGTGATATTAAAGTAGCCCAATTACTACTGTGCAGTTCCAGCTCTCAGATAATATCACAATCATTTTATATGTCGCCTCATGTCCGCATTCTTCGATGTTGTGCTATTAAGGCCTGGAATTCCTTATCAGCTCACGTGTTTCGTTCTTCCAAAAATCCCGGGTCCTTTAAGCGGGGCGTGAAAAAACATTTCATGTGGCCAGCTCAGTGCCACCATTGTAACAGCTACGTATCTGTTATGGTGACCATCTTGCCTGAGACTTTGGATTCAGGCGAGGTGAAGTCAAATTGACGAGTCCTATATAAAAAAATATGTGAAACAGTTATCTACATAAAAGTAGATAACTCGCAGATGTTTTTTCGTTGAGAAACAACTATACAAAAACCCAAGCAAACATATTAGTCTTATGCACGTCATGTGCACGTTTAAAAAAAAAGGAAATTAATTGAAGTACTAACTGGCTATTAATATCGATGAAGTTTTGTAGTTTTCATTGCCTATCAACTATAAAAATTCTGGGACGGGAATTTATTGATTCTATAAACGGTTTGTTCTCCACCACCTCATCGGATTTGAAATTCTTCATCAATTAGCCTTTCGCAGTCCACTGGTGGACATAGGCCTCTCCCAATGTGCGCTATTGAAATTGTAATTGTAAAATGTAAAATTGTAAAAAAATAAAAATGTTATCCAGTTTCCAAAATAATTAAATTTGAAGTTCAAGCTTTTGTAATTTTAAGATGGTCCAATGTGTGCGACGCGACTGGAGAAATTGACAAGTCTCTCTTTTTTGACAACAAATTTGTACATCGTCATTCGCAGTACACCTCTTAGTTTTTATCACAGTTCGAAGTAAAAAGAACTTCTACTTGGTCGAAGATTTCGACACGGTTTGTTTTTTGTTGTTCAGTGAGTTCATAGTTCATACTGTAAGTATACCTAATACATACTTGCGAGCTCTTTGTCTTTTCAGCCGAAATGTCATTAGAGATTGCTTAATACCACGTAGTACTATTATCTATTCTGTGCTTATACTATGATTTTCCGTTCATCGTTGTTGAGTTCGTTTCTGGTCGGCTACAGTGATTGTTACAACTTTCCAAAACGGAATAGATAAAAGCAAAAACACAATGTGCGTACACATGCGGTAACTATTCCATAAACGTCGTTAATTTTGCTTGTCGGCTGGGTTGCGTGTTTACCACAACAGATTTCACATGGTCGCGGAAACAGTGATATCAAAGAAAAATTGAACACCGCCGGCAGACAAACGCCACATAATTCCTTTATGTAGTTCGTAAGAATACAATTTTGACCGCTCTCCAAACTGACTGCTAGGCTAGGCTTGATCTAGTCTAGCCTGTTGATGGATTGTGACCAGTCACGTGGTATGTGACACACACAAGAAGTGTATCATTAATGGTAAAATAAAATTGTATTTTATTGGTCAGATGTGCTTTGTCCCATCGTGTTCATTATGTTTTAGCTCACATAACTGCTTATTACTATGTACCCGCAGCATATGCGCCAAGAGTTGTGTTGTGCATGTTAAGTAAGCTCAAAAGAAATTTTGCATTTTTATTACTTAACTGTAAGTTTCATAATAGAGTAAAATCGAATGGGAATGTAGTTAATAAATAAATTCAAGAACTTCTGTGGTACTACACACGTTCTGTCTTGCTCGGTATGTAACAGTGTAACTCTTACTAGACCTTGTAGTCGGTGGTTGTCTGTCGTGTTCGGAATACGAGCACTCGGTTAAACTTCTGTCGGTTTGGATAAATATATTTGTTGACGTCAACAAGCTCGACTACGTAGTTAGCGGACTGCGTGGGTGTGTCGATTGACACACCTACGCAATGCAATGCGGTTTTGAGCTTCGCAATGTAGTGAAGAACATTCACGTACAACTGGTGAATAGGAATGTACATTGTAGTTACAGTAATCACAATTATATTGTATTGAATAACCCTTTTAAAATAAGGTCATTCTCATATTATCATTTGCATGCACCTACTTTTTTAGTTATCAAATCATAATTATACTGACAACAGTAAGAGTGAGATGACTTCATACCTCGTTATTTCATGCTATTTCTGTACGACCGGTTATTTATTATCGATAGTAGGAGTCGTTCTATGTATAATTCCTGTTCGTTAAAAAATTACGGTAACTGAATATTAAAAAAGTAAAATGCCTTCTTGTAAATCACAACATTTACATAAATTAGGTATTTATTAATTCTACAGGCTCTAGATCTAGAATAAAGTAAGCGAATGTTGGACATTCTAATCATCTGGCCACGACCTTGTCACCAGAGGCGTGCCAGGCGATCAAAATAATAATCAGGTCGTCATCAGGCCATTTTGCGGATTTAACATGTTCTTTTTTGACTTGACTGTAAATTCTAGTTTTTCACATTTGGCATGATTTTGCAAGTAATTTATGTGCATTCTACTAAACTTTATTGGTATCCATATCACTTTGTATACTTGTTCTTACTTTAATAGTTTCTAGTTTGGAACTAGTATTTAAAAATACGACTTTTTGTTCAAGGTTATATTATATGAGTGGTATTTTTACATATTATGTATTTAGTTGGCGCTTACCTACAAATCACGCCGAAGACATAAATTCGCCGTTTATATTGTCGTTCCGATGTAATAAAGGCGAGCCTATTAAGGTCAGCGGGGTTATTTTTCGTGGGCTGTGTTTAATCTCGGACGAGGAACTGCTCTAACCCCTAGTCGTGTTTGCAAGCAACCTCTCAGGGTCTTAACAACATGTGGCCAGCCCAGGCCAGGGCCACTGGGCCTTAATGGGTATCTACCTATCACCCAGTTGCACAAAACTTCCTTTAAATGCAGCTTTAGTTAATGAATCATTACCGCTAATTGTTCATTAAATTTAAAGGCGTTGCACAAAACAGTTAATGGGACATTTAAAGTCCCCTTAACTAATGACCCTTTAGTGGCGACATTAAACAAAGTGCTAAAAAAAATGAATGAAGTGAGTGAATTATTGCGTTTCGTTTCTAAGTTTTGAACGTTGCTGTACCACCAAAACATCTACGTTGTACCAACAAAACGTAATCTAATGTCAGTGACGTCAAAACATAAGCTGAGTTGAGCCAAACTATCAAAATATCAACAAAGCGTGTGCGTGCACAAGTAGTGTTTTGTATTTGTTAAATTTTTTAGTTAATTAAATCAAAATTTAAAATGTCAACTCGTAAGCGTGGAGCCAACTACACCCCCGAAGAAAAAGCGTTGCTGTTAGATCTAATTACGCAGTGAGTACATGTTTTATGATCCTATCACTGGCGCACGTGTTTTTTAACTTGAAGTTATTTTGTTTACCTCGTGGTGTTAATCCATTGCATCTTAATTTCGCAGATACAAAAACATAGTAGAATGTAAAAGAACTGGTGGGATATATATTCTAAAGAAGAAAGAGATATGGAATGAAATTACAACTAAATATAATAGTAGCTGTACCAGTGGTCCAAGAGACATAGATCAATTAAAGGCTCTGTACGACAATATGAAGCAAAAAACTCGCAGAGAGCTTGGGGAAAGTAATGTAAGAATGGAAACCAATATTTATTACATCCATACAGATTATGTTACAACATTTATTGTTTTGCATTTATTAAATGTAAAATTCAATTAATATTTCTACAGAAATCAGCATACATCAATGCAGAAGAGAGCCATGTGTTGACAGCGGAGGCAATCTCACATGCTGTACAAGCTGGAAAAGAAGATAAGGTATACACCTTCAATGTGACTTTTTGTTACAAAATATAATAATACAAAATATATAATAATTAAATCATTAACAAAAACTATTTTGCCTTCAGATTGAAATGAACAAAACTGGTGGAGGTTTCTGGAAACCAAAATTAAGTGACAATGACGCAAAAGTGCTGGCCATAATCCAAGACCAGATAGAGCCACTGCACAACCCATACGACAGTGCATCAAATTTCTTTAAAGGTAGAAAATATTATTTGCTTCATGTACCTGTACAGTTAGCATCAAATTGATTGTGTCAAACAAAATACTCAAAAAGATCTTAACATCTTGGTAATAAGATCTTTCTGAATACTTTGTTAAACATCGATCAATGTGATGCTGACTGTACCTTGCTGTATGTACATTCAAGTCTGACTCTTTCTGCGACTCAATGAACTTATTGTTTCAGAAAGTGTCAGTAATACTATTGACATGAACAGGAATGCTAATGTCATTGTACCTGCTTATGTTACTATGGAGTTAGAAAATAAGGGTATGTATCTATAAATATAATAATAATAATTTATTACCAAAAACACTTTAGATACAAAAACATTGCCAGTGGCCCCAAGTTTTGCAAATATCCTGTATGATGTATTTAATAAAATGTGTTTATTTTATTTCAGCTGAGGATTGTCAGTGGTCTGCACCTCCAATTATAGAAATCCCAGAACAGACTAATATAATGAAAAACGGTACTTACCTAATAACATTAAGTATTAACAAATATTGTAAACAGAATGCAAATTAACTTTGAAAACTATAGTGTAATAATTAACATCTTTGGAAATCTTATTCACCAAGTGAAGTGCAATTGTTACATATTATTATTATATGTTGGAGCTGCATATAGTTATGTCTGTATTTTATTTCAGTTGAGACGGTTCAAGTGTGCAAGAATTCACCTGTGATAAGGGAAACTCCAAAACATAGAAAAATATTGAAAACAGGTTCGGTTAAAGACATTCATTGCAAAACTAGCTACACTAATTAGCATTTACCTGTAATATGTTACATATATTCATTACTGGTATATATTTGTTGTTTCAGCATCAAAGCCAAGAAACTTAATAAAACCGAAAACCACATCAGCTGAAGCTTTCAAGAGGCTATATTTTAAGAAAAAATGCCAAAATGCTGATTTAGAAAGAAAGAAGCTGATGTTGGAAATAATCCATAATAAAGAGGAACACAAGCTGAAGATGGAGATTTTAAAAAATAAATTAAATAAGTAGACCAAAATAAAACCAATTTAGAAAATTATTGTTGTATTATTATTTTTCTACATTATGCACACTTTTTTTAAATATGTAGTTTGTCTGTCACTGTGACCTTCAAGGACAAAATTAGGCTCTTGGTTCAGAAGTACAAATACTAACGCCTTAAGTGATGTCACATTGACACTCATCAAATCCACTCATAAACAACTGATTGCTGGACTGATGAGACTGGGATTAATGAAGGATGAGGAGTTTGTATGGACCTGATTTTATACACAATATATATTTACACAAAAATATAATGACAATAATTGACCATAGTTACATCTATATACACAAATTTGAGATGGTTTTAATGGTTATTAAGTTAATCATATAATATTTAAGAGGTAGAGAATACACTATTTACAATTACAGTTCGTACCGATGTTTGAAAACCCTGTTGTGTTCTAGTGAGGAGATCATGTTCATTATCTATATCACCATCAATAGATATATCATTGGGAGGTTCCACTTCATCCAATTCTATACACATATTGTGTAACACTACACATGCCACAATTACTTGTAGAAGTGTTGAGGTTTTGTTGAGAGTAATTCCCTTTTCGAGACATGGGCATCTCCGTTTCAGCACCCCAAAACACCTTTCTACTGTGTTTCGTGTTGCTATGTGGCTTTTGTTATAAGCCTCTTCTGAACTATTCTGTGGACGCAAAAAGGGAGTCAGCAAGTAATTTTTGTTGAAGTATCCACTGTCTCCTAATAAATAGTATGCACCATATTTTCCTCTTTCAAAATCTGCACATAGATGTGAATTATTGAAAATTGTGCAGTCATGGACCGATCCAGGCCAACGAGCAATGAGATCTCTAATTTTAAGAGAAGAATCACAAACTGCCTGCACATTTATAGAAAAAAATCCCTTTCTGCATCTATATAATTCAGGTACTGCCCCTCCTCTACTAATAATTTTGATATGAGTACAGTCCAGGGCTCCTGCAACCCGTGGGAAACCATCTATTTCAAAAAATCCTTCTGCAACTCTTCGTAGCTCATTTCCTTCTGGCATTTTAATATATGTTGAACTCAAACTTGCGAGCTTACGTGTAACTTTTTGCACTATTCTACACACTGTTGACTTATGCACATTGGTTAAATCGCCTAACACTTGCTGGAATGATCCCGTGGCGAAAAACCTAAGGCAAATTAATAATTGTGTCATGCCATCAATTGCTTTATTTCTTCTTGTTTCTGGTTGTAAATTAAGAATCTCGCAGATTTGTACAGCTACTTCCTTGGAAATTCTGTATCTTACTCGGAAATCTTCCCCATGGTGTTTTTCAAACAAATTTACTCTATCTGGGATTCTGCGGCGTCGGGGAACGTATTCCTCCAGATCAGATAAAGATGAAAGACTTGAAAGTGACATAATAAAAACGAAATATTGTACGTATATACTATTTACACAAACTTTAACGGTTAAAGACGATTTTAATGGACGTTTAACCGGCCATTAAAAATTATAACCTCAAACTGTCAAGTTAATGACTCATTAGACGATAATGACGTTTTGTGCAACGTGAATTTCTGTTAAAGTCCTGATTTGACGCTTCATTAGTTAAACTTAAAGGAGCATTAAAATTGCCCTTTAATGTTGTTTTGAGCAACGCTTTAATGACGTATTAGGACATAATGTGCCTTTAAAAATTTAAAGATCGTTTCTGCAACTGGGTGTATATGATGTTATACTTACCAGTATATAAAACTTATACGAGTAGGTACGCGCTATTTCTGTAATCGTCTACTGTTATTATAGTTTTAATAATTAAAAAATAATTACCGAAGTGAAAACGACCATAACGTGGTCATTTACCTGCACATTTTATCGGCACAGTGGAATTTCGTTCAAGGCACATTACTGACCAACGTCGGTGTTGTATGCAGTAGGTATGCGTTCGTAAACCTTCACTAGACTAGAACACGCCTCCACAAGGTCGGTCGTTGATTTTGTTACGGATTTTTAACCACCTTTCATTTGTCTATAACAGTGTATTATTTAGATACACAGTACGCTGTATTTCAGAAATGTATTAGTCCAGTAAAATATCTCGACGAATATCACTTTTTTTTACGTGCGATAAATCCCCACGGATACCCCCACCACCGGAGCCGATGGGAGAGGTTATGTCGAACTCGAACTGACTAAAACACCCGACGCCTGTTGGACGTTTTTGGTTGCCGAAGCCAAGGAGAGTCTCTAAACATAGATTATTCTTGTCCTCTCAAATAGTCTTTTGCAAAAAGTTTATTGATGGACATCTGCTTTGCACTTTATGACTGTGAATTATATGCATGATAGGTACTTGTGTAATAATGATAATAAAATAATTAATTTACAAACACTATCCTACTTGAGTGTTTGTAAAACGTACTAGGAAGCTATTAACTTTGTATAAGTAATTGTAATTAACGCAGTTACCTAGAAATGAAATATTTGGACCAAGCTCTCATATTATTCAAACGCATGTGTATAAATAAATGTTCATACATAGTATGTGCGGTAAATTAATAGGGAAAAATCACGAATTATCACCAGGGGGAGGCAGGGATATAGTGAGATATTACATGTATGTTATTATTTTTGGGATGGGGGGGGGGGGGGGGGGGGTTTGAAACCCCACCACGTATTACTATGCAGGGAGAGGAAGGAGGGGGGGGACTAAAACTGCTAAAAACATCACGTGATTTATGAACAACTCCAAACGTGGAAGTAGACTGACTAAATGTATGTAGATCACAGTATCGCTCTATTTCTCCGCGTGCCGTATTGATTAGAGGATAATATAGTTATTATTCAGTTAGGTACTTACTTCCTTGTTCACATTTCTGTTTGCTACTACCTCTCATAAGAGTTATAACAATGCACACTACCCATTCAAGCCGCATCCTTGAGCAGCAATGAACAAAAATATTGTAATAATGAAATAATCCTTATTTCTTCGTTTAGAAGTAGGTACATTTTTTTTTATTTTTGCCATTTCGCCGGATTAAACATTTATATCGGAGATAAATCACACTGGCCCTTTAAAAGGCGACTTGGTTTTTATAGAGACTTTCTTCCCTGCAAGCCGTTCGGACTGTTACGTTAAGAAATAGACATTCTAAAACCGTAAATTTTCGAGAACCTAATATGTAATGAAAACAACTGTAAACGCTTTATAACAAGATCCCTTATGAATTTAGGGATTTATTTACCTGTGGATAAATTTAAAAATTTAGTTAAGAGTAAATTGTGCCAAAAAGGTTATTACGAGTAAAATCCAAGAATAAAGATGATAAACAAGCTTAGAAATGAGCTGTTCGCTCAACTATGCTACTCAAGTAAATTTTTGCATTTACACTAAATAGACTTAGTAAATGTTTGTAAATAGACAAAATAATGCCCGCTGAGTTTCTTGTCGGAATCTTCTCAAGTGGGGGCCGTGTTTCGAACCGGTGGTCATTTGTCAAACTAGTCTTTCATATTTCTTTTTGAATGGACGTTTTAACTGTTGTAAGTGCCGTCTGAAATAATACTTTAGTTTAGTAATATACACACATCAACAAAGTCTAGGGAACAAGGACATTTCTAGTTTTTATTTAAAAACCCTTTCTTGTAATAGAGAGTGTTTTATATCAATAGAAGGGTATTTTTATACCGTTTTTAATTTTAATAAAAACATTCTCATATCAAAAAATGTTTTTTTAAAGAAAGAATTGAATAGTGCCAATATTGAGTATTACAACCTTCTATGATTAGGCACAAAAATAACGAGGTAGTAAGAAATACAGTAATTAACCGTACTTTAAACGTTTTTAATAATCTGTAGGACCTCCTAAAGCATTAGCAACAGCTCGACTACGGCGTGGCATACTTAGTATGAGATTGTCAATCATCGTCTGTGGAATATGGCTCCATACACTGCGAAGGTGTAAAAAAAGTTGTACTTCAGTGTTCAGATTTTCCAAAGAATCACTGAAAGCTTTTCTCCCAAGCAAATCCCAGGCATGCTCTATGGGATTGAGGTCGGCAGACTGAGCAAGCCATTCCAACGTCGTAATATTGTGCTCGCTTAACGCATTGACCATTACCCTCGCGGTGTGTGACCGTGCATTATCTGCCGAACCGAACTGCTGTCGATGAGGGATTACCATGGGGTGTATAACCTCCTGAATGTATTGGTTTGCATTCAAATTGCCCCGTATCCAAACGAGGTCGGTCCTTCCACCAAGGCGAATTCCAGCCCATACCATGATTGTTCCACCTTGGTAAGGATGAACTTCTTGCGGATTCTGGAGACGACTCCGACGTCCAGGAACTCGCCATATACGCACTCTTCTCGAATCAGGATGAAAACCGAAGCGAGATTCGTCGGAAAACAGAACCCGTGCCCATTGATGGTCGGTCCACTGTAAATGTGCGTTAGCCCACAATAAGTGACGACCTCCATTTCCACGTCGAAGAGCTGGAACCCTAAGCGGTCTGCGAGCATGAAGATTGACTTCGTGTAGTCTTCTCCTGACAGTTTGATCGCTAATAACCACTTGATGCTGAGACTGGAGGCCTGCGACCAACTGACGAGCAGTAATCGTGGGTTGCCGCCTTGCGGAATTTTGCAAGAAACGATCTTGTCACGGGGTAGTAACCCTATTTCGTCCCCTGTGACGTTCGGCAACATCCCCTGTAGACCTGTAGCGTGCCCATAATCTGCAAATTACGCTTGGTTGGGTGTTGACAGCATCCGCTACGTCGCGTTGAGTTCGTCCAGCTTGCAGCATACCAACAGCCCTTAACATCTTAACATCTCTTCGCGACTTAAATGACGACGTGACATGATGACTACAGTCACAAAAATGCACAAACCATACGTAAAAGACGTATTATTGATAATAAACGTTATTTACAATCAAAGAAAATAATTTTTATTTTGCCTCAGAGAAACTGCACAATCAAACACTTTTAAAAGTTTTCCCTCCATATTCGAAAATCATTACTTATTTAAATTTATTTTTAAATTTCGAACAACTCTGTAATCTACTTTATTCTATTTTTATTTATTTGCTGCCAGTTATTTGCAAAACAAGATTTATACGAAAAAAAAATTGGGGTCATCTTGTTCCCTAGACTTTGTTGAGGTGTTTATGTGATATACATAATGGAGTAAATAAAAATGTTACAGATAATACGTATCAGGCAATGCGATGTCCGTGCGGTACTTCAATCACTCGATGTCCGGAAAGCCAGTGGCCCGGATGGTATTCCAGCGGTGGTTTTACAAAAATGTGCAGCGGAGTTGTCTCCGATGCTTACGCGGCTGTACCGACTGTCCTACAGTTCTGGTACAGTGCCTTCGGCTTGGAAAGAGGCGAATGTACAGCCGATCCCCAAGAAGGGGGATCGCTCAGAGCCAGCCAACTATCGACCCATAGCCGTCACCTCAGTGCTGTGCAAGGTCTTCAAGCACATCATTAACAAACAGCTCATGCGTCACCTAGAGGATCACTCCTTAATTAATGACTGGCAATATGGCTTCAGGCCGAAACGGTCAACGGGTGATCTTCTAGCATACGTTACCCATCTTTGGGGTGAGGCTATGGACAAGCACGGCGAGTCACTGGCAATTAGTCTTGATATCGCCAAAGCTTTCGATAGAGTCTGGCACAAATCGCTTCTCTCCAAGCTACCAGCCTTTGGTCTGCCTCCTAGACTGTGCAACTGGATTGCTAGTTTCCTGCGGGAGCGCCGTATCCGCGTCCTCTGTGATGGACGGGCATCGGAGTTCTTGCAGATAAATGCTGGCGTACCGCAGGGGTCTGTATTATCTCCCGCTCTCTTTCTTCTGCATATCAACGACATGCTGTCCACCGGCAGCATACATTGCTATGCAGACAATAGCACCTTACACGGGAGTTATCACGGACAACCTGCGGCCAAACAGTCTGATATCGTGGAAAAAAGACAGCTCCTTGTCACTGAACTGGACCGGATCTTGAATCACATTTCTCAATGGGGCTCTGAGAACATGGTCGAGTTCAATGCCAAGAAGACGCAGGCTTGTGCGTTCACAGCAAAGGTATCTTCTTTCCTTCACCTTCCCACTTTTCAGAGCACGCCACTACCACTGCAGGACAATCTCAATATCCTAGGCATGGATATTCGCTGCAAACTGAATAACAGAAATTACATCGAAAGCATCATCAAAACAGCCTCGCGGAAACTCGGACTCCTGAACAAAGTGAGACGTTTTTTCACGCCGGAGCAGCGGTGTCTTCTCTATAAGACACAAATTCGCTCCTGCGTGGAATACTGCTCGCATCTCTGGGATGGCTCCGCGAAATACCTACTAGATGCTCTCGACAGGTTGCAGCGACGTGCGGTCCGAATTATTGGGAACCCTGAGGTCACGAACACCCTCGAGCCTTTGCAGATGCGTAGAGTTATTGCTTCCTTGGCTGTATTTTACTGTCTCTACCGCGGTGAGTGTTCTGACGAGCTCTTCCAACTAATCCCACCATCTCCTTTCCTACATAGGACAACACGTGCAGGCCTTAGATGTCACCCTCACACTGTGCAGAATATACGAGCAAGAACCAAGCGGTTCGGAGACTCTTTTCTTTGCCGCACCACCAAGACCTGGAATTCATTACCATCACACGTGTTTCCTTCTTCCTACAGTCCCGGGGCCTTTAAGCGGGGCGTGAAAAAGAATCTAATGAGGCCGCCAAGCTGAGTGCCACCATTGTAGCACTTAGTGTCTATAATGGTGACCCTCTTTCCTAAGACTTTGCCTTTAGCTTACCATCAGGCGAGGTGAGGTCAAGTTGGCGTGTCCTATATAAAAAAACAAAAAAAAAAGATGTTAGTGACATTAGCGATGAGAAAGCCGGTTTGTGATTAATAGATTTAACCACGTTGAAATTTCCAACGAGGAAAACTAGCGGCTCATGACTTTCACTTGTGCTCTCTATGGCAAATGTGTTTTACGTTATATTGCTGTATAGTATTGCATAAGAAACGAGTTTCTAACAAATATTCAGTTATTTTACTTCAAGTTAATCATATTTTTCCCTAAAAGTTGAATATTATCGAATTGATAATCGTGTAAAACTTCAATACTATTTATATACTTCCGTTGTTCTATTTTAATCGACTATTCACCTTGTAAAATATAAAAATTACTTCTTTAAGTAAAGTAAATTTTATAAAAATGATTTCATTTGAGTAATCTTAAAAAATAAAAATAAGTTCTCATAAATACAGTTTTGTCTATTTTCTTCTGAAAGTTAGTGAACGGCGTGTGTGATAAATATATAAGTACGTAGTTTGGAGAACTTGTTAGTTGAGTATAGTGAGTTTATTGAGCTAGTAAATTGCAGTCCGAACTAAATAACATTTTCTAGCATAAGTATAAAATCTACTGGACTAGCTGTATCCGTGAGATACCTTCCCTATAATATTTGACTTTCCCCATTACTACTTCGTCGCCGAGTGATACCCTGTGAGTTAGACTCACTGGGCATCACTCGGCGATGAAGATGACCTTAATTATGTAGGTATTTAAAAATTCAAAACTCACGGTTTTTCTTGTTCCGTATTTCTCGTCACCAACCTTACCTACATTCGAATATAATTTCTTCATCGCATCGTGGCCATGGTTAACCATAAAATGTGTTAGTTTTGGAGCTCTACATCTACAATAGGTTGAAGTTCTTTTCATTATCGTTCTATTATCACGGAAAATATGACCTAAACAACAATAAAATTGCATTACATTAAAATGTGTAATTATCAATTAACATTGTTATAATTTGAACTCATTTCACAACTGACATTTGATAAATATAATAAGTGCTTACCAATTGGTATGGTATGCCTATTACCCTTTTTTAATTCATCTAAGCCTATTACAAAATATAACTGGTATTTCCAATGGTGTTACAAAATACTCAATTTGATTAGATCTAGAACGATGACAATGCCACTCTGAAAATCATATTCCTAAGAGAATTAATTAAAAGAATAAGTCTATTTTTTGTGTGTAACTGAATGATTCGTTTAGATTTTGTAGAGTGCACTTATGACATGAAATAATATAGCACTTAATTTCGTATAAGGATAAAATTAAAAAGAAGAATAGAAGATATAATACTGTACACAACACCTACTAGTCACACAACATACAGATGAGTTGATTGTAAATGTAGTATGTAATATTTTTACAATACTCTTTACGCAAATTCCTATGCCTAACTCGCAATAGTCATTTAGTCAAACAGTTACAATCATGCGTGTTGCGTAATATATTTGTATGTGTGGGTTTACGATAAAGTCAATCATTATCATTTACTGAGTTACCGGAATGAGCATAGTAATATGCATACAAATAGTCAATCTTTCGTCACTCCTAGAAGATAAATAGACTACGTTCTCGTACGACCTCCAAGTTTGGCCCCTCGCACAAAATGGATATTAGATCTTGGGATTTAGATTAAGAACTTGTTCTACGACTATCATCAAATTTATACTACCTTGTCGCATTTTCATTTAAGTAGTATATTGGAGCAATGGGAGTCATCGAGATTTGATTTATTACACTCTCATCGTTTTGACTGATGAGACGAGAGGAGTTTTAAGTGGTCAGCACACCACTGCATTAACGCATACGCCCATCTTGGAATACCGAACGCAGTGTGCGGGGTTTAAGATCAATCCTCATATGGGATGGCCAATAATATTGAATTATTGAATGAAATTTTAAAGGTATGCTAACTATTCATTGATTAAGATATAGAAAAAATTGAATCGGTTCAGGCAGGATTCGAACCTGCGATCTTTCCCTTATAGCTCCCGCTCATACCACTAAGCTACAAAACCTTGGCCCGAAACCATCCAAATTCTTATATACATATAACCGTCTTACGGCGACGGTGGGGTTCACCCTGTAAAGGGAAAGATCGCGCGTTCGAATACTTCCTGAACCGATTCTATTTTTTCTATATCTAAATCGAATATTGAATTATGTCTACCATTTGCTATGTGTCTATCACGTATTCAAAAGTAAGAAAAGGTCGATGAACTTCCGTCAAAATGTTATTCAAACTTATTTAGCTCGATGGGTATTATACTGTAGGAAATAATTCGTGTAGTTTTGAAAATTGGTAGTTATTCCCTAAGGTAACCTATATGAACATACTAAATGTCCCCAAGGGTAGGACACGAGCCGGCGGTGGGGGAGGGCGTGGAAATGTCCTCTTTTTTCAGTTTTTTTGCTTGTATATCTAATTGAATAATAATATCATTTTAGTTACTTCTACATATTACATCTCCATCAAATTTCCAAAAAAATATGGCTAAACATGCACTATTAATAACTCAAGAACGACTGTACCGATTTGGCTGAACTTAGAATCAGGAGACGGACATAGGATACTTTTCATTCCGTTCGATCTTCATCCCGTTCGACCGCGTTCCCGTGTGACTCGGAGAGAATACAAGTCACTATAAAACGTGGTATAACAAATATAATACTGGAAGATACTTGTGCAGTTGTTAGAATAGACAAGCTTCGCTATTGTTCTGTCAAATAGTTGCAGAGATTAACACACTACATTGGTATCAGAATAAACGGGATATTTACCATGTTTCATTATTTTGAGCTTCCGATATTTCGGCGTTGTTGCAAGCACCATGATCACGGAGGAACTGGAGTAGTGGCGGTGAACTAAGAAAAAGTTTTTTCTTCTAGGAGTAATTATATCGATCTACCCTCTTTCGAGTTCTTTTACTACGCGTATCTGCACTACTATTGGTTTCACTCTCACTACAAACTCGAACCCGATCTCGATCACGTTCACGACATACGATGCTCACTGTATCCACTTGCGATTTTGTTTTAGCTTGTTCCCGGTTGTTTTTGCAAAGACGGACCACTGGATGCCAGACGTTCGGCAGTTGAAACCCATCCTCACGATTGAAATTTTTATACTTTTTTATTTCAATTGCTTCCCTAACCAGTCTTGGTATATAGTGGCGTTCTGTCGAAAGCATCTGAGGGTTATGTAGTTCGATCCAGTGGTTCGTACCGGACTCCAATAAATGTTGAGCGATTGCAGATTTATGCGGTTCATTGTTTTTGACTGCCCTGATGTGTTCCTTGATTCGGCATGTAACCGTTCTTTTTGTTTGTCCTATATAAGAACTGCCACAGCTACAGTCAATCTTGTACACTCCCGGTCTGTCCAATGGGGAGCCATCTTTGGGTGAGCGCAGGCATTGCGACAGCTTTTTAAAAGGAGTGAAAATAGTTTTGACAGATACCTTCTTCAGGATGTTAGCGATCTTATCTGTCACTCCTTTGATGTAGGGTAAAAAGGCTGGCTGTCTTTCCACCTTATAGTTCCGGGGTTTATTTGTGGTGAGTCTTGGTGGTCTTATCCGTCCATTGTATCCATTCTTTTGTAGAACGCCGCTTATGTGCTTCAATTCTTCCTGTAAATGTTCCTCGTCACATAAACTATATGCGCGGTCAGTAAGCGACGTCACTACCGAATTCAGATGGCGCGGATGATGATGTGAGTCGGCATGCAGGTAGCGGTCAGTGTGAGTGGGTTTCCTGTACACGGAGTGGCTACACGACCCATCCTCACGAACACCGATCCTCACGTCAAGGAAGGCAAGGGTTCTTTCCTTTTCCATTTCGTACGTAAAGTTCATTTTTCCATGGATGTTGTTGAACTGGGCCACGTATTGTTGTACAACATTCTCACTCCCCTCCAGTATACAAAAAATGTCATCAACGTACCGTTTCCAGATTTTGATGCTTGGGGCGGTGGGTATGGCTATGGCTTCGAAATGTTCCATCCACAAGTTTGCCACAACTGGAGCCACCGGACTGCCCATCGCTACTCCATCTATCTGTAGGTAGTACTCATTTCTGTATACGAAGTAGTTTGTGGTCACACAATGTTGCACAAGGTCAGCATATTCTTTAGCGACTCCGTTCTCTGCGATTTTTCGTCTTATGATCTCCAAGCAGTCTGTGATGGGAACATTTGTGAATAGGGACTCCACGTCAAAGCTCACCATCACTTCTTGATCATTGACCGAAGTTTGACGCAAAATCTGAACGAAGTGTCTCGAGTCCTTCACGTACGACATGGTCCTACCCACCAATGGCTGCAAGATATTCGCCACATGTTTGGCCAGTTCATAGGTCGGCGAGTCAATCTGACTCACTATGGGCCGCAAGGGAGTGTTTGGCTTGTGTATCTTAGGCAGACCATATAGTTTGGGGGGCTGGAGGTTCCTGGGTCGCAGCAGGTGTGCCACTACCTCTTCACCGATTACCTGTTGATGTGCCGAATCACATCATCATCCGCGCCATCTGAATTCGGTAGTGACGTCGCTTACTGACCGCGCATATAGTTTATGTGACGAGGAACATTTACAGGAAGAATTGAAGCACATAAGCGGCGTTCTACAAAAGAATGGATACAATGGACGGATAAGACCACCAAGACTCACCACAAATAAACCCCGGAACTATAAGGTGGAAAGACAGCCAGCCTTTTTACCCTACATCAAAGGAGTGACAGATAAGATCGCTAACATCCTGAAGAAGGTATCTGTCAAAACTATTTTCACTCCTTTTAAAAAGCTGTCGCAATGCCTGCGCTCACCCAAAGATGGCTCCCCATTGGACAGACCGGGAGTGTACAAGATTGACTGTAGCTGTGGCAGTTCTTATATAGGACAAACAAAAAGAACGGTTACATGCCGAATCAAGGAACACATCAGGGCAGTCAAAAACAATGAACCGCATAAATCTGCAATCGCTCAACATTTATTGGAGTCCGGTACGAACCACTGGATCGAACTACATAACCCTCAGATGCTTTCGACAGAACGCCACTATATACCAAGACTGGTTAGGGAAGCAATTGAAATAAAAAAGTATAAAAATTTCAATCGTGAGGATGGGTTTCAACTGCCGAACGTCTGGCATCCAGTGGTCCGTCTTTGCAAAAACAACCGGGAACAAGCTAAAACAAAATCGCAAGTGGATACAGTGAGCATCGTATGTCGTGAACGTGATCGAGATCGGGTTCGAGTTTGTAGTGAGAGTGAAACCAATAGTAGTGCAGATACGCGTAGTAAAAGAACTCGAAAGAGGGTAGATCGATATAATTACTCCTAGAAGAAAAAACTTTTTCTTAGTTCACCGCCACTACTCCAGTTCCTCCGTGATCATGGTGCTTGCAACAACGCCGAAATATCGGAAGCTCAAAATAATGAAACATGGTAAATATCCCGTTTATTCTGATACTGATGTCAGTGACCATGATAGTTTAAATACACTACATTGTCTACATAATTTGTTGCCATTGCATAGCTCTGGCATAGGGAAAGTGAGGGAGGGTTTGGAATTGCCCGACACGTGGCGATTATTTGTACAAATTCTACAGTTGCTCGTTTACAGTAATTAGAAATCAATTTTCTATCGATTGCCGTGGTGCTGTTGATCACTGAAACTTGCAAATCATATTGCTAAGTGCGCAGCTCCGGCGTAATATTGTAGCTAGTTGCTAGTTTTGTTGTCAGTAGCCGTAATAGTTGCTCCACCTGTAAAGCGCATATATCAATGGAGTTCTTGCTAGATCTGTTCATAATTACTTCTGGTATTTCTGAATGTCAGATTGTATTGCGTTTTGCTAATCATTACTGTTACTAGACTCATAAGGAAAACGATTATACTGACCGTTTTTCTGGTGTATGATTTCTGCAATTCTTGTATGATAACCTTTAGAACTTTATGATGGGGTTACCGACTTCTCACTTTATTTTTGCATTTCGTCGTGAATCGGTAGAGACATAAGCCTTGATTCACGTTAAACTAAGTGTAAGTGCTTTTTAAATATTCGGCTGCAGTATTCAGCTGCGTCTATATTTATTATGTAATGTTGAAGTTATAATGGACATAAGTAAGTAGTCTTACCTTCGATGTTTCCTGTTTCTTTTACCAGGTAGTTCTGATAGCTTGGACGGTCAAGTGACAGTGACCGATGCGGCTTATCCTTCCTTTCCAAGTGGATTTCTTTCGTCATTGGACAAACCTTGGCTCAATTTGTTTCCGTTTGTTCCTCTTTCCTTTGGTTCGTTGAGTGGGTTACTAGCTTGACTTTAAATATTAACCACTAGTTGAAGTCGTTGAAATACTACTTTAAGGGCGTTAGGGTAATTAGATGCGCGCTAGGTTAGACATACGAAGTCATGGTTTATTTTTACTGTTAATGAGGTAATAATAAGGCTATTACCAAATACCACTCAGTCATGTTGAGATGTTTCGGACCAAAATCGAACTAGACATGTTGTTACTCAGATATAAAGTAGGCATATTATGATGCACAACCATAACGCATAAAGTAAGTACTAGTTTTTATGCCCAGGCGATAATAATATAATGGTAATTTCAAGATAAAGTACAATCGTGTTGCAAGTCATGAATATTTTTGCTATTACATAACAATAATGGCGTGTATGTATGTGTGTTAGTGGTCCACCATGTACCAAATAGGTACTGTACCTTTGCTATCGGTAACGAGTGCCTGAGTTAATTTGCTTTCAAAAATGATTCGCTCCGTTTCTTTAAGAATTTAGATTATATATTTTGATTTGTCGTGAAACCCAATTAGCAAGGCATACCACTTATGCTTTGAACAATTGATACTGAGAGGTTATTGGTATCGATTAGCAAATACCATTGAATAACTGTTATCGAGCAACTCGTAGTAGTGAGTGTTTATTCATTACATAATTTTAAATGATGCTGTTATGTTCTCTACGGATCGGCGCGGGCCACTGAACTTTCGAATGAATCATAAAGGCTTGTTGTGTTAAAAGATTTGCTTATGCAATTTATAGTTTTTAAATTGGAGTTATAATGAACCAGATACTGATTTATTGGCACTAATTAAATTATATTTTTTAAATCATACAATTTAACTACTGAATAGGTGAAATTAATATCAGAGATGGTAAATAAATAAAATGATTTTGACGATCCACTTGACAGTGTTGTATTTTAGACTAAATGTTCCTAATAGCATTGCTCTACATAGTTCAGGAGTTCCATTTTTACTAAAAACTAATACTGTCATTGAAGGTACATATATAGGTATTTTCCACGATAAGTATAATTACGGAAACTGTTTATCAGTACAACATTTTCGTATTCACGACTATGATAGAATGAGGGTGAGGCACACCATTTTCGTCCTTATGATTTACATTTTGCTATGGTGCCTTAATCAAACAATCTATTGCAGGTTCTTCATAGCCACTTTCTTGTTCCCGCGCACGTGGCTGCTGTACGTGGCGAGTGTACTAATCGGTGCGGGTGCAGCGGCGATATGGACCGGGCAAGGCAATTACTTGACTCTCAACAGCGATGCCGACACCATATCCAGAAATTCCGGTATTTTCTGGGCTATGTTACAATGCAGGTAAACTAAAACTTCCTTGTATTTGTATATGGACAGCATTTTCCACATTATTACCGTACACATACATTACATTACCGTGGTAAAAAGAATTCTTGTATAGATGTGCCGCTAGAAAAAGTTGTTAGTTGTAGTCCTACCTTACCATTACTCTACATTTACTCACCATGAATAATGTCTATAGAGGACTACTGGAGAGAGATCAGAAATGTGAAAAATTCATGCCATTGACCTGCAGATTCCTTGACAGTGACAGTTACGCAAGTTTTGGAAAGTACTTGGGGATACCAATGAATACATTTTTTGACGATGGCACTAAAATTCATTTCGTTCACTTTCCTTCTTGTCTTAATTGAGAGGTTCTACCTTGACCTATCCACCTGATTTTGGTCAATGTCTTAGGAAGGAAATTTATTGATATTGTTTGCCGATTATGTCTTGACAATAGTATCCCATTAAGATCTCAATAATCTGCAATAACTTGCGAAATTTAATTACAGGAGATACCTACTACGTATAATGTAATGTTGTAGACGTTATATATTGTAGGTAATCTTTTGATTGGGTTACCTATTGCAAATTGTAATGGATAAAGGAACGGAGTGTGAACTAATTAACTTGGAATGGTTGTTTTACGAACCTATTTCTAAACTTTAATCAGAAATCTTGACTAATAATTGCCTTTTTCCTTTCCAGCATGTTCTTTGGCAATCTTTTCGTATTTATAAAATTCCAAGGCAAGTCGCATATCGACTCCGAAACACGTAACGTAGTCTTTGGTGCTCTGACGGGTGTGAGCATCTTTGGTCTTCTGTTTCTCATGTTGCTGAGACCAACGAAGCGCATGCATACCATCGAAGATGCCAAGGTAATCTACACTCTTATGCAGTTGCATGTAGATATAATTTTCTTAATAACTATCACGGCCAACTAGGTTAAAACCTTTAGTGCTTCATAATTTATTGATATTTTAAACATATGCAGCTTGTATAGGCTAGTTCTTGATCTGTCGATCGGTGCTCACATTAACATACGATTTTCAATAAGGTAAAATAAAAGGTGCACATACTCTAATATCAGACTTCAGTATCGTATATTTTTCAGGGAGATATCGTGACGCATGATGTAACAGAGACGCCTCTTGAGGCATTCAAAGGCGCATTGAAGTTGTTTTGCACACGGGACATGTTGCTGCTCAGCGTCACCTTCATTTACACTGGTAAGTAAGGAGTACACTAACCCCTCCTTTTTGTGTGCTTAATACAATCATTCTGACCAATACATGTTTGAGAGATAAATACTAAAATACACAAATTAACTCAAGCGATGCTATTGCATTGAAGTATCGTTAATGTTTGCATGTCATGACGGAATGGCAAAATGTGTCTTATGCTCATAAATTGTTTGTCACCTTGTATTTACCACATCTTAAGCAAATAAATATATTATTATTATCTAATGTAAATAGTATTTCTAGAAAGTTATGATAAATGCAAAATGAAAAAAATAACATAATAGTGGAAACATAACTTGAAGAATTAATATGAAGTGTTTTATTTTATTTAATCTAGATTTTTATAATTATGATAAGAAACGTTGAAGTTTTGTGACGTAATCCTAATGATAGTGAATATAAAATAATTGCCAGCAGATTCATTCCACAACTTTTATATTTGGCTTAAAGAAAATGAAATAACGTTAAAACCAAACGCCTTACTTATCCGTGATTGTTATGCTAATTATTTTTAATGTTTTTTAAAGAACAAATGGACGGATTGGAAGTGATTTATGTCAAGTTATTGTCAAGTGTAATTTACACTTTTACATTCCCTTAACTCTTTTGTTAATCGACTTTGATAAAACGAGGAAGTTTTCAATTTGCCTGGTTTTGTTTTACTTGTACGTGACTTGGTTAAGATTTTACAATATCCTTTTTTCATCGAGTTCAGTTTAATTGGTAGACTTTAAATTAAAATTACTTGTTGCTTGTTTATACAATATATAACTAAACAATGGTATGGTATGGCAAAATCTGATGATGATCGGTAGGTGGGACACGACGTGCATCGAAGAGAATCACGTCTAGGTGCGATGACACTTCTATGGCTACAAAACATAAAATGACATGGACTACGAATAACATTGGAATATACAAACTCCAAGACTAGAGGAGGTAGGACACGGCGGTATTTCCGCCCGATTGAGCAGTCCGACTGGGGAAGTACCTCCGCCCTTCAGAATACCGCGGTTATAATAACTTCGTGTTGTGTTCCCAGCGGTGAGTAGGGTAGCCAGAGCTCACTGGAGAATTTGTGCCGTCAGTGGGAAGACTAAAGGCTTGTCCTGATTTGTCTTCTACTGACGGCACAGAAACTCTGTACTTACAGGGTTGTCAGCGCGACTGTGACTCCTCTGGTGTTACAGACGTCCATAGGCCACGGTAACTACTTTCCATCAGGTGGGCCGTGTGCTTGTCTGCCAACTAAGTGGTATAAAAAAAAAAAAAATTTTTTTGGAGCACTGACTGCATCCTCAGCTGTCCTCCTGAATACCAATGAATATATGACGAAACGCGCTTCAAATATTCTAGTGGATTTTTACAAGTTACAAAATTTACCTTGCCTTTTTTTTTACGTGCGCAAAGTCCTCGCGGACAAAAAATTTTAGTATTTGAGTTGAGGTTTATTGGAAATAATTTGAATTAATGATTCAATTATGATAATGAACACTTGTTAATTGATATTTATAACGTCGTATCGTTACATAATAATATATAATCTACTATGTGATGTTGAACTTGGCCATGTGGTTTCCTATATTGCAGCACCATAGCTTCCTGTAGGCATTATCTCACTACGACCTTGACGGATTATATATTTTGTTATTTTTTCTAAGCAACCGGATAACCTATTGATACCGAACATGTTACCTACATTATAATAATATATTCAATTCAGATTTTTTACTACACTTCTTAATCAGATAGACACATTTTTGCTGAGATGATAATGTTCGCACTTCACACAACTTTTTGTTAATAAGCTTTTTTTTATACAACTTAGGTGGCAGACAAACACACGGCCTACCTGATGGAAAGTTGTTACCGTGACTTATGAACGTGTGAAACAACAGTGGAGTCACATTCGTGGCGCCCTGTAAGAACAGAGATTTTATGTGCCCTCAGTGTAGAACACAAAATCAGGACAAGCCTTTGGTCTTCCCACTGACAGCACAAAAACTCTCCAGTGAGCTCTGGCTACCCTACTCCGGGAAACGGAAAACGAGGTTATTATAGCCGTGGTATTCTGTAGGGTGGAGGTACTTCCCCAGTCGGACTGCTCAATTCGGACGGGAATACCGACGTGTCCTACCTCCTCCAACAACAAAGCTACAACAACTCAAACTCCTATGTACTTAGTTATCGGTGAGCCCACCTGTTGTTGCATCTATGATAGAGGTGCAACAACATTCAGGTTTAGTGGACACATGGTCTCCGGCTATCATCCCATAGCCGGAGATGCTGTGAGTTACAGCATTCCTTACGTAGAAAAAAGGTCTACTCAATATATCATGTAACTACGTTAGTCTAATAAATATTCGCGCCTATTTCCAGGCGTGGAGTTGTCTTTCTTCAGCGGCGTATACAGTCCCAGCATCGGATTTACACTGGGTATGGGTGAAAATGCAAAGCAATTAGTGGGATTGTCTGGAGTGTTCATTGGCATGGGAGAAGTGCTCGGTGAGTGAAATGACAATATAATTATTAAATATTATAAGCACGATCAATCAATCAATGGACATAGCCTCTTCCAATGTGCGCCATTTTCTCCGATCCTCCGTCTTCCGCATCCAGTCTGTCCCAGCCACCTTTTTCAGGTCGTATAAGGACAAGGAGGCAATAGAATTTCAAGGAATTTGAGAACTCAAATATGAGTCAAGTCAAGATAACATTATTATACCTAAGATACTAGTGGCCGCTCACGACTTGTACGCGTGGACCCGTTAACCCATTTTAGGTGGAATTTCGTAAAATCCTTTTTTAGCCGATGTCTACATTTAAATATACCTATATAAGCCTGCCAAATATTAAGTTTCTTGGTGATGTAATTTCTGACATTTCGTGATTAATCAGTGATTGGTATATAATATATATATTTAAGTAAATTCCATGGTTTTTTCTAAAATAAATTAAAGTTAATGAAAGTTTAAAAGTGCCAACAAAGCACCTACTACTGCCGTTGACCTCAGTAAAGTATTGATACATGCGCGTAGATGGGTATAATTCTATACTCAACTTCACTCACGCGGCAGAATGTACTACCTAATGCATAATTCATGCACGAAAGTCGTAGTGTGGTTCCATGGTATGGTATCGATATATTTTCTTAGTGGTTGGTAAGTATGTACGTAATGTAAGTCCATTTTCTGGTTAGAAAGGATTTTCCCTGCAGTGATGTCTAATTGAAACGTCAGTGGAGGAACCCAACACCCAGTTCCAATGTGAAACAAAACAATAACTTACCCATAGGTAATCACGTAGTCACGAACTCACCACTCACACCGTTGCGCTGCGCTGTTGCAATTATTCGTCATATTTTGGGATAATACTAATTACATTTCACAAAAGAGATTAGCACCTATCAAAATGTTTTTTTAGAATTTAAGTATTATATATTCGTGTTAAACTTGGAAGTTATCACTTTGCCAAATTTTGATAAAAAAATTTAGTCTAGACACGAAAAGGTATCAGACATACGTACAGACACAGAGATCTAATTAAGTAGGTGCTTGTGTATTCATAATAGGTATTTACTATACATATAGCCCATATAGATATCCTTGTGATAACGTAGAAAGAACACAATTTTACCTATTACCACCACATCACACCATCTCATCCGAAAGGTGTAGTTACACAGTCACTCTGTGACTAGGACCTCAAAAAATAAAAGGGTGTCGTGAAATGCGACTAACGGAACAATATGCAGACGATATCACTGCAAGAGAAGGAAAACTCGAAATGAAACCCTGTACCAACCCGTCTGACCAGCGTGGCAACAGCAGCCCAAAGCCTCCCAACATTGGGAGAGGCCTATGTCCAGCAGTGGACTGCGATATGCTAATTGATGATACATATAGGTATGGATCGTGATTACTGACGGCCACTTCAATCATTTTCTAATATTTTAATCATTTAATGATTAATTGACATTGATATGGATACCTACTATACCATTAAGTTTATGATTAGATTAAAATACAAGAATATTGATATTGACTTTGGCTTACGAAACAATATTGACTATTTAATGTGTAGGCATGAAGATAAAGAGTTATATAGGGTCTTCACTAAAGCGCAACTAAAACTAAAACGTATATAGCTATAGACTAAACCGTAACATAAAACGACTTGTTATGACTTAAACGCATTTATTTCAATCTTAGCGTTTCAAAGGCTGGTCTGTCAATTTTAGAACGTATACATTTCTTGTTTGATTTTTTAATGCGGTACTTGGTTGGCGCAAGCGAGTTAGCGGTGCCCGGGGAATTCCCACATTTTGTTAACTAAGAAAATCGTTTGCTTTTTCATTGTGCTGGTGGTTTAAGCGAAGCACGCTTTATGGTAATCCTAATTTCTATTGAAATCGATATATCTCATCTATAATATAAAAATGAAAACTAAATGTCTGGGGAATGTGACGAAATATGAAAATTTATCTAAAGTTAGTTACTGCAACGCGGTAACGTGATAATTTTAACGAACCTCGGATGTTAGTTAGTTACACCACTGATAATGATGCTGTAACCCCAATTCAATTGAATCGCGCCCTTTCGTTGAATTTTCATTCGCAGTTTGACAGAATTAAAAGATTCGCTTAAACTGATATTGACTTTTCATTCATGTACTTCTTTCATATTTCAGGAGGAGCTCTTTTCGGCATCTTGGGTTCGAAGACCACTCGCTGGGGTCGTGACCCTATCGTTATAATGGGGTACTTCATCCATTTAGGCAGTTTCTTCCTTATTTTCATCAACCTGCCTAATGTGGCCCCATTCGGTGATACAGAAGAGATCTCGTACATCACGCCGTCACCCGTACTGGCCATGTTCTGCAGTTTCTTGCTTGGATTCGGAGATGCCTGTTTCAATACTCAGATTTATTCTATATTGGGAGGAAATTATTCAGACAATAGTACATCTGCGTTTGCGCTGTTCAAGTTTACTCAGGTGAGTTTCTTTCTGTAAATTGCGTAATTTAAGTACATGTATTATGGAGGCAACTCAAAGCAGCTTTAAACGGCGTTTACTTTATTTCTTTTAACTCATTGTTGTATATACGTTATACAACGTGTTACAGAAAGGTGTGGTCATATTCGAGGGACGCATTACGTGTGATATAAATAAATTTTCCGCGGGAGTATAAACACCAATTTACTTTGTATCACATAGATAATTAATTTTCTTTTTTATCGACCATGTGTAAGCTAGTGGAAATTGTCGACAAACGCACAACACTAAAAAACTAACCAGGGCTGCAGCAGCTGCAGCGCGCTGTTACAAATGAACTCTACGGTTTGAACCCGAGTAGGTTTACCAAACGATCGGATTTGATAGGCCCTGTCTCAATATCATATTACTTACTTTGTACCTAAACAATTTTTTTTTTATATCGGGCAAAGAAATTCTGAAACAGCTTAAACTTGTTAAAATAGTATTAAAATAAAACAAAATTTACTTTTAGCAATAATAAAACATTTTTATGTTCCTGAAATCATCCATGCTAAATGTAAGACTTGTCTCAAAGATACCTTAGGTAAAGGTTAACCTACATTCAATACCAGGAGTCGTGGACTATCGAATTTCCAGCCACGCCCCTTAATATTAAACTAATTAAAATTGGTTCCGTACCCAATTTTATTTAAATGTTATGCAAAAAATAAATTTTCGGTTTTTATTCAACTTCGGTGGCAGACAAGCACACGGCCCACCTGATGAGAAGTTAAATAGAACAAAATTCCAAGTTGTTGGGTAGGTACACGATAAATAGAGATGCTTGGTTGCGAATCTCCGCAGCGCAACTGCGCGTGAAGACGGCAGCACACCTCCTCTCCCAAAATCCCGACCGAGGCAGGAATGCCCCTGTAAAGGGATGCTGGGTGACTCTTCATGTGTGCCTGAGTAGCATAGGACACAGTGGAGAGCAGACAAAGCCTCAAAGGGCTGGTTGAGGAGCCGCCCCTTTTCAGGGTAAGATGAGGATATCGTACTTTTCCATACGGAATTAACATGGCAACAGGTTCGAAAACAGGGTTGTTTTCCTCTCGCATCCCCGCACGCTCTCGTCCTTCGAGACCAGCAGGAGGTTGGACAAGGCGGTATTTCCGCCCAATTGAGCAGTCCGACTAGGGAAGTACCTCCGCCCAACAGAATACCGCGGCCATAATAACTTCGTGTTGTGTTAGGGTAGCTAGAGCTCACTGGAGAATTCGTGCTGTCAGTAAGAAAACTAAAGGCATGTCCTGCTTTGTCTTCTACACTGACGGCACAGAAACTCTGTGATTACAGGGTCGGCAGCGCGAGTGCGTTCCCTCTGGTGTTACATACGTTTATAGGCCACGGTAACCAATTTTCATCAGGTGGGCCATGTGCTTGTCTGCCACCTAAGTGGTATAAAAAAGCAGCATCCGCAACACTGTGATCGTTACACGTTTGCCTTAGTTTGAGTTACGTAGTTATTTATTATCGGATTCTTTTGAGATTTGTTTGTTCGTTACGTTTGGGAAACCAGGTGTCATGATAATGCGCACAATGGCGCACAACATAAATAACGGCAGTGTACAAAAATGCACACAGAACTTACTAAGGTATATCATGTCGTACCCGGATAACATAACTCTAAGAGGTCCTTCATAAGTGTTCGTTAAAGTAACATTCATTGCGGTACCCTAAACTATTTCATAAAATTAAAATATCTTCTCTTTCACTCCAAATCGCCACGCCCTTTATTATGATTGGTTCCGTACCAATTTTTATTTAATACAAAACCTTTCTTAAAGCATAAAAAGGTATGGTAAAGTGAACAAAAATATGTTCAAATACCAGGATAACATAAAATGTAAGAGTCGTTTCTTCAAAATTTTTGAAACAAGATTTTACGGTACCCTAAAATAATTGATACGATAAAATCATTTGTTATTTTTTTCCTATACCTAAATAGGGTGAACTGACTAGTATTCGACCATGGTCACAATTTTATTATTTTCTGCATTCTTAGTATCGGATGTATTTCTACTGAATTACATACTCTTTTTTAATAACAATGTTGTTCAGTCAGTGGGTCGTATGTTTGTTTGCCCACCCGTTATTGAATGATACGAAAATCACGGCGTCGAAAAAGTTGTCTCTTACATAACAACAGACAACGAGTAGATTGAATAGAGGCCCGGTATTTTTTTTCAGAGTAAGTACATAACTCTGGTTTTTATTAAATTTGAGCGCGATAGTCCATTCATTGTCCAACCCAAACTCAATGCGAGGGGGTTTCTGCACTTGAAAGAAGCACAAAGTCATAGTTGAAAAATCCAGATTTAAATATTAAAATAAAATTTTTAAATGGACGTAAACCTGTACCTCTACCCTAATTTCATAGGTAATACGTTCGGCCGCGGAGTCCTTTGATGAGACCGCGATGCGTGGCGGCGCTTTTGACACGGACAATCGGTGCCGCCAAGGACATAATATTTGGCGCCAAAGTGCGTAAAACAGTAGGCATCAATGTTGCCATAACTGATTTTATAAAATCTGTAGATGGCATGTTAAAAATAGTAGAAGCAGCGTAGATTTCAAATGAAAAAGTGGTAAATTTATTAGTAGATTAAAATGTATTTTTACGCGTTTATGCTTTTTAAAAGATAGAAGACGAAATCCGGTTCGTTTGTTTTGCGTCTTGTCACCCGCAGAGTAGGTAAGTCTTGTCATATGCAAAGAAAAATATCGTGACAATTTTATGTATTACTTATTTCCTGATTCCTCAACTTTTTCTCCTCTTTCTACTCTGGCTCTATCTCCTCTCGGTATGATTAAAACTTGTGATTTTCAGTAGAAAGGCCGACCTTAACCACTGAGCACGAAGCTATCATTTACTTTTCAGTTCAGATTTTTAGCGCGAACAGATAGCAAAATGTACCTAGGCAATGTACTTTTTAGTAGAAATAGAATATTGTTCTGAACAAAGGGATTGATTTAACCATTAATTAGTTAACTGCAGGTTTTTCAGTCATATTTACCTTAAAAATGAAAGGAAGGTCTGTGGATTTTTCAAAATTCTACGTATTAAATTAGATAATTAGAATTAGATAGATTAATGGTTGGCAACATTCGTATGTACCTACTTGTGCCGACTTCTTTTCTGTAGGTTGTTTACATGTTTATTTGTAGACTAGTTGTTGTTCTGTTGTGCAGTGAAAATGTCGGTTTTTAGTAATAGCGAATATTAGATGATGCTTTGTGTTGGCGCAGCTGATGGTAGCTTGCGAAAAGCTCGTCGGCTGTACAGTGAGATATTTGTGGACGGAAGACTAGAGGGTGACCGTCGGCGGTTTCCCTCTTTGGAGTGTTTTAAGAAGATGGTGAACCGCCTTCAACACACTGGAAGTTTTCGTGGCGACCTTCTACGACGCCCACTGCTTTAGACGATCGTATTCTCGAGCATTTTGAAGTAGACCCGAGTACGAGTAGATACCCGGCGAGCTGGAACGGTTATCGGAGTGAAACCCGTTCATTTCAAGGGGGAAGTTCGCGCGTATTTAAAGATGCGTTTTGATCAGAGGATTGGGCGTGGCGGTGAAGTGAGAGTCGCTTGCCCGGCGAGGTCCCCGGATCTCACTCCGCTCGACTATTTTCTCTGAGGTTACGTGAAGAAAAAGTGTACAGTACAGCATGTGACAGCAGAGAGAATATGGAAGCCCGAATTTCAGAGATTTACGTAGCGTAACCCCAGATATGTTTCGAAGCGTGCGTGGTAGCATGTTACGGCATCGAGCAACGAGCCGTTGCGCGTTGCTATAATTTTTTAAACGTAGGTATGCCTTGGAGTTTCACGCATACTGTGGCGTCATAAACTCCATTCATGTGTACATGTACTCGTTATGTTTTTGTGGCCTACATAAGTGATAGTTTAAACTCCTTGTGTCGCGATCGTGAAGTGATAAATTAGTGCGTTCTTATGACTGTACCAGATCAGGTACATCACCGTTTCGCTGTAAGGAGAACACGCCCCGGTAAGTGATAGTCAAAATATCTCTGATGTAACCTGTATCTAACTATACCTACGCTTGGTAGGCCGGCTACCAGGCGCACAGCTGAGATTAGAGATTTTACAGAGGTTATTGAACTCAATTGAACTTATCGCGAAAGAACAAAATACAATAGTGTTGTGACCTACCGCTTTTGCTAAATATCGAAAATTTTAACGAATTTAACAATTTTGTAAGACGACTAACGATGTCATCACTTTATTACTATTTGTACATTGGCCGGTGCATATCGACTGGTTATCAGGCATGTGTAACGACCCTTAAATATGACCACACCTTTCTGTAACACCCTGTATACTCATTGCAAATCTGTTGAATATACATAAATATTATGTGTCATTGCGCTACGAGAGCCTTTAGAGTGAGAAGGAGTTCAATCCTAACAAGAAAATCCTAGTGTCCTACACACACTCACGCCTTTTCCTCTACTGAGCAGGTAGAGACAGTAGTCCGCCATATGTTTCAGACCTTGCATTCCTGCACTACTTCATAAATAAATTTAAAAACTCCATTATCCACATTAGTGTGTAATTACTAGCTGCACTTAACAGATTTCATTTGGAACATTTTGAGGAAAACGTTGTTGTTAACTTTGACATGGTTCCTTAATTGTGCAAATTAATGTATTTAGGTACGTACTAAGTACATAGTTATACTAGTTTATTCAATTTAAACTCGATCCTTAACTCTAAGGATAGATCCAACAAGTTTGTAAATTTGTTTTACTAGATTCTATAAAATCTGATGTCATATTAGCATAATATTTATAGATACGGCTGATATGTAAATTATGTACCTACCATTGCTTATGCTTCAATTATTAGACATTACATCCCCAAACCAAAAGAACTGGCAATACTGATTTATTATATACTTTACGCCAATTAAAATACATACATACATATAATCACGCCTATATCCCTGGAGGGTTAGGCAGAGGAGAATTAACACCCACATTTTACCAATAATTGTATTCGGTCCCACTTAATAGGGGGTGAGCCGTATTCCGGGCACTATTGTTGACTCGAGGCATGCATCTGAGGCTGAGTCTGGGCTGTATATATCTTTTTGATGCTAAACAGCTCTTATTCGCCTTGTACTACACCACATGGGAAAAGATAGGGTGGCCCTAATTCTATTCTGCCGGAAACCACGCGCCAAAATATCCATGGTATTTAAACTATCATGGTCACTCACATCAGTATCAAAATAAACGGGTACCATGTCGAAATATCGGAAACTCAAAACAATGAAACATGATACATATCCCGTTTATTTTGATACTGAAAATATCCATGATACATAAATTACGATGTATGTAATATTTGTACGCGTACTAACGCAAGTTTTTTGGCTCAGTCGATGGCGGCGGCGGCATGCTTCTTCTACTCGTCCAAGGCGCTGCTGTCAGTGCAGCTGGTGATCCTGAGCGTGCTGGCGTCGCTGGGCGCCGCCGCCTTCTGCCGCGTGGAGTGGGGCGCCCGCGCCCGCGCCCGCGCCGCCGCGCTCGACGCCGACAAGGGCGAGCCCAGCACGCACGCGCTCGCCGACAACGCCCTGCACTACGACTGAACCCACTCACTTCACAAGAACGACCTAACAGCACCTATAAACGGGAGTTTCTCCCTTTCGTTATATGTCAATCTCGGAGTAATATACTACAGATGTAAGTATTTTTATTACAGTGATCTTATAGTAGACCGTTTATATTGTTGATCGGTGACGCTCGGTGGAACTTGCTATTGCTACACATATTGAATAAGACACTTGTACTGTTCAACAGTATATTGTTTTTTTTTAACCTTACTGGTTTTGTCTCACGGATTCTCAAAGGTTTCCAAAAGTTAAAACCTGTTTGATTAAAAAAGAAAAGTAAGTACAAGAGTTTTGTGCTTTCAGTGAGAAGAGACCAAGGCAAAGTCTTGTCCTGCTTTGTCTTCTGCACTCTCTGTGCTTACAGGGTCGGCAACGCCTGGTGTTGCACACGTTCATAGGCCGCGGTAACCACTTTCCATCAGGTGGGCTGTGTGCTTGTCTGCCACCTAAGTGGTATAAAAAAAGTATAAGTATCTTATTCAATACGTAATCTTATAGTAAAATGAGGAATGGACGTAGCTAGGTTTAGTTTCAGTTCCAGGGGTTAAACCACCAATCCCCTGCCTGACAGTATGCAGGGAACACAGAATCCTTTCATCATTTCTCAATCTCAGGAGTGAAACACTGCAGATGTTTTTTTAAATATGGCCGCTACAGTGATATTAAATTATAATAGTAGAACACGGTACTGGCAATTACTGGCGATAATGTTTAGCCTGTCTCGTGGCGCACATTCGCCCGGAATAGTGTAACGTATAAGTATATATTTTACTTCATTGTAGTATAAAACCATTGGGCCGCTTGCTTTATGTATCTTCACTTATAGTGCGTATCTATAACTGGTTGAGGTTTGACGAAGTAGGTTCTGACTTAGACAAATCAAAAAGTATTTCGCGGAGTCGCATCTCAACCAGGCTATTGTATATTCTGTATAGCTACGTTTACGTTTTTTATTTGTATATTTGAACGCACACTCTTGAGAGGGACGTGCAGTGCGTGATGATGTCAGAGGAATGTCAATTTACGAGTTTTTGCGAAAGTACGATGTCCGTTCCATTATCGAGAATAGATAGTTTAAATAATGTACTAACGAAAGTGTCAATTTCGTTATATTCGCCTAGTATATAGTGTTGCTGGGTAATTATTTGCAATGTTTATAAATGAACGTGAACCTTATAATTAAAAGGATGTTCAAATTTTCAATAAAATTAGTCGTTAAATTTATATTTTAAATAACCTGTTTATTTATACACAATGGAGACCTCGCCTACAAAGATGAGCCTGAAAGGTTACAATAAATATGTATAAATGTATATGATTAGTTATATTATGAAGCATTTGTTTATGTAATAGCTATATGTAATATTAATAAATAATTACATTTTGTTCTTAATTAGTAACATCTCTTTATAATTCTTAGTTCACTAGTTAGTTTTCCTTTCTACTTTTTCCATGGAGTATCTCTTGCTTTTATGTATTGAACAAACACAACTTTGCTCATTTTGATGTCTATTAAACGAAATTTTAATAAGCTAGGCTGAGTCTTTGCCTTTTTAGTCTCTTTCTAATGTATTTTAATCAAAATCATGAATTTCTTTATCAGTGGCGAATGGTGGTTTTAATGTAATTTAATAGTTATGTTATGTTATTACAAATTGTAAGTACAGTTTTATAAAATGAGATCAAAGCAAATTACATGGCGTATACTATAACCCTTCGCATTGTGGGCATGGTATACACTATTAGTTGTCTTCAAAACAAAAAACTGAAACAATCGGGAAACAAATTTAACATGTCAAATATTATTAGACACGTAAACCAATGAGTCTAACACGTTTCCTGCTGGCTTTCCTTTTCAAAATTATTTGAAAAATGGAAGCCAGCAGAAATCGTGTTACACTCTTTGCCACTGATAGGTATTGACTTCGCATAGTTATCAGAATATTATATTATTAAAAGAGATTAATTTCGAAATTACATATTGTTTAAAATTCGCCTGATTATAGTTTAATATTATGAGAGGATGTGTGTAGAATAAAGTAACATTTAAACGGCTTATCTATATACTATTTTTTATAGTCAATATCATATATTTTTCTGTTGCGCTACTGAACGAGGCCAATGAAGGCACTATTCTTAATTCATGCTTCTTGGGATAGATAGATATAGGTAGGATCGTAACTTTTTAAACTCGCAACACTAGTGGGGGGCCGCTTAAAAAGCGTACTTACCCGATGAAACACATCGAGCTGATAACAACTCTACAAACTACATCTTGTAGGGCGCCGTTTCCACGCTGTTTTGGAGCACTCGGCCGGATGACAAAGGTTTGCTACTAGAACTAAACTATCGTAGACTATTTTATTTTAGGGTTTAAGAGAAGTGTAAATGACAGGGACTAATATGTTAAATATAAATATTTATCAGTTACAATTGATAAAGGTATTTGATCTTAAATTCACACCTCGTTATGTATTTGTGATTATAATACAAATGTATGCATGATGAAGTGCGGTGCTCATACTCAAGCTATGTATGTGTAAAGTGTAAAAATATTTTTGTACAGAAAACAATTATGTATTGGACGAATGTAAAAATATTTTCTAAAATCTTCTAGTCACAATACTCGAGGTTTATATGAATTTTAAAATGAAATTAACATTTAGGCAATATAGATAATTGTAAAATTCCATGTTGAATATTTTGTTTTATTATGATGTAGATTTATTTTTAGTCAATTTTTTTGTATATATTTATATTGGGTGATATTTAAAACATAATGGGACTGCAATTTGTATGGCATCTTGCATTGATAGCGTCCAAAGGCTGCTGTGAGCACTTCTTATAAAGTAAGTTATATATTTTTTTACCGATTGCATTTTTCTTATTTTCATTTACACTTCATTAATAAATTTTGATCTCGTTCAACTACTACTATTCTCGAAATTATCAAGCAGCTTGTTAGCAGTCTTCTTTTGCATCTTGCATTTTTCACCCAATGTAATTATACCTAACCATATTTTTTATAACTGTTATTTAGCGTTTGTGTACCAATTAATGCCAATAACAAGTAGTATTTACTCAATTAATGGTAACTAGTCTTATTTGCCTACGCGTTAACTACAGTAGACATAAGCTGTATCTAAAATGTTGATTGATTAATACTTTATGTGAGATTAAAATATTTTGAACTACTAGAGGTTTTTATTGTATTAAAAAAAATTATAACCAAAATTACTTATAATATTTCCTGGTCACTTTATCAAAGCTAAATCGCTTGTTGTGAGTGGGTATACATTGGTAGCATACTGGCCAGAATTAGAACTCAGGACCTGTCAGGTTAGGTCGAATCCTTATCAATCGATCCATTAGCCTCTATTGCAGTCCACTGCTGGACATAGACCTCTCCCAATGTTTGGAGGCTATGGCCTATTGTTTCCACACTGGCTAGGCAGGTTGAGATACTGGGTATGGGACATGGTTTTGAGTTTTCTTTCTCTTGCAATGATATCAACTGCATATTTTTCGATTAGTCGCTTCTTACCACACCCTTTGGATGAGATGGGGTGGTGATGATACTTGTATTTTCTCTCTGTCATCAAACGGATCCTTAACTATTATGCCATAATTTGCCTTATATTTTTATTAATACCACACATTTGAAAAAGAGAAGTTGATGGGTGGTTCCCGGCAGTGCAGAATTTGGACCACCCCATCTCTTCCCATGTGGTGTAGTACAAGGCGACTAAGGGATAGGGCTGTTTAACATCGGACAGATATATACAGCCCAGACTCAGCCTTAGATGCATAGCTCGAGTCAACAATAGTGCCTGGAATACGGCAATAGGCTCACCCGCTATTACGTGGGACCGAATACAACTATTGGTGAAAATTGACCTCTGCCTAACCCTCCAGGGATAAAGGCGTGATTATATGTATGTGTATGATGTTGATGGGAAGTTTGTCAGGTATTTGGTTTTCCAGCCTGTCCTCAATTTTGTTCAAATAAAAAATCATATACTTTGAACTCATTTTTATTTAATATCAACAACTACATACATAAAATAAATAACAACTATTTTTAATTATTCTTGTCACTATCAGTACTATGCTGTTCTCCAAGTTTGAAGTCCATGGGTTTGTCATAACCCATTATTTTGGCGTAATGCAAGGGATCAGTGAAATGCCTTGCTTCTATGAACAAAGGCGTGCCCTTTGCATGCATTGTGGTAAACATACCAGGAACATCTGGCACATGTACATCATCTGTTTTGAATTCAAGCTGAAAAGAAAATTACATTGATTCTGTATCAATTAATATTTCAAATTATATTACTGACATCTATATTTTTTTAAAGAATGTTAGAACCGAACTTACTAATATTCCCTCTAACCCCACCAGTTAAGCTAAATTGCTTGTGTTAGGAGAAGGTTCATGACGGTAGTGTCCAAGCCGTGATCTCTTAATAATTAAGATTATAGGCCAACTCCTTCACCACTAAGCTAGCTATAAGGCAAAAGTGGGTGTAGGCAATCAAATGGTCAAAGCTAAACAACCTGGCTTACATAGGCTTTTGATGTTTAGTACATGTCTTGCCTTCAATTCTCATTACAACATAATATCCTTATTTTTAGAAAAGGCAATAAAAGAGAAAAATAAAAAATACATATTAAAATAAAAGCCACAGTAGCCTATTGGTATGGGTAATGAACTGCTGAGATGAGGTCTCGGGTTCGATCCCAGGTTTTACCATAGCACATACCAATGACTTTTCAATGCTTTTCGAAGTTATGTGTGTATTTATCGCAGGTTTATAAGTGCCTTAACCAATAGGCTCGCCACCTACTACATTGGGACCTAAACATAAACTGGCGAACTAGCACCTCTGCCTACTCCTTTGGGTAGTTTATGAGTTTATGTTATGTTTATTAAAATAATGTGCAAAACATTGTCTTAAAAAGATAACTCAAATAGAAACTTACCATTTTCCTCGCTAAAAAGAAATTGATGGTAGTGGCTCTATATGAAGACGTCTCTGGATCATAGTGTATTTCAGTCACATACTTCTTTGTGACTAGATGTAGCAGTAAGGGTGTAACGAATGTAAAGAAGCCAACCACAGAACAAATTGCTACGAGTAACGATGTACTGCCTATAGTCGTTGCCTCCCGTATAATTATAGGCTGTGCTACTAATCCTGCCATGCTCGAACTAAGCGAGAAGATTTTTACACTTTTGATTTGAGGTGTCAGAGGTCCATAATATATGCATTCTAGTTTGTTATCCTCCTCTCTTAACTTTATTGCGTAGTGTCTGGCTATAATAGGGCTACTTCTAATGCATTTTAATTTTGAGGTTACTTCTTTTTGGATGAGAGATTGAAAGAGCGCTTTACTTCGGTTTAGTGTACCCATACCAGTGAATTGCAACATTTTGTTAAATACTTAGTGTGATACCCAAGAGATCAGAATTGTAAAAATGATGCCATTGCCTTTTATTGATCAAAACCAAAACACCATAATTTTGACTTTGTTGACAAGTGCCAAAAGCAGTCACAAGTGTCAAGTCTGACTATAATGAGAAATATCTGAATGACATTTAGTTATTCGTGTAGAATTTATTTACAGCGAATTATATTAAATTATACATCGACAAAACGGAGTTGATAACTATACTCTTTGTCAAAGAGTATAGTTATCAGCTCCGTTTTGTCAACTCAAAGAGTCTTTGAGTTGATACCATGATTTATTCGTTGGCGGAATCGTTGGAATAGAATCGGCATGGAACAAAAAAGAAGAACATATTTTATTTTACTACTATTTTTTGTTGGTACTCTGATGATATGTATTTATTGTACTTTTTGTTTAAAGTCCTTATAAAATATTAAAAAAACAAGAGTAGAGACGAGACTACATATGATATTAAGTTAAATGTTAAACTTTGGCTATTATCATGCTAACTTCTTCTAAACCTCAAAATCACTGTCTTCTGCACTGACGGCACAGAAAGTCTCTGTTCTTACAGGGTCGGTAGTACGGTTGTGACTCACCTCGGTAGATGGCGCTGCAAGGTTGTATAGATATGGTTTCTCATGACTTCTATCCCTAGCGAATGCTAACACCAGGCTTCTACTTTCTTATAAAATTTATGAACTGAATTTAATATGAATATTCTTGGAATAATGCGGAAGAATTTCACAACCCATTGTTTTGTATATTTTTTATTTTTTTATATTACCTACTATCTGCGATCACTCATAAACTATGAGCAGGTGTGATGTATGTAGACTTTGCACCCCCATGAGCGCAGGCCTGGGGGTGACGGGTAGAGTCGCCTTTCATCCTAGCAGAGGCAGGCCGCGGAGGTGGCGCGTCTTGCGCGCCTCTCCGATTCCGGGGACAAGCTGGGGAACTCTGTGGTCCTCATTCCCGAGAAGAGCCAGATCGAGAGAGATGGCCTTGGGTCAGTCAGGGTGCGAGGGTGTCAACCTCACCTTCGGCAACCAACAACGACCCTCAGTACGTTTTAGTCGGTTCGAGTCCAACATAACTTCTCCCATCGGCTCCGGTACCTAGGGGCTCTATATATGGGGCCGTCAAGCTGGGTGTCACCATTGTCACATTGTATTTGTAAATAATAGCTACCCTCCTTTGTGAGACTTTGCCTTCAGCTTACCATCAGGCAAGGTGAAGTCTAATTAACGTGTCTTATATAAAAAAAAATCGTGGAGATTTTACGCACGTAAAAATAAGACTGGGCTGTATATCTAGAAATGCGGTAGAGCAGTATTCTTTCTATTCCCGTGATGTTTTGTTTCTACTACAGACTCTATGCACAAGATAAGTTATTTTGTCGGTTCTTAGAAGAGAAGGACATGAGCACAGGCCATCCCTTGACCTGTACGCGTATGGTTTGATCGGGAGTGTTGGTGGAGGTAATTTATTTATTTTAAGAGCAAAGGCAATGTATTTTAATTTGGAGACATTGAGAGTCAGAATATTGCTCTGTAACCATTCACAAACTCTGTCAAATCCAGCCTGGGCAGAGTCAAACACTTCGTGTGAAATGTTATTGCTAAAATAGTTCAGTGTCATCTGCGAAAGTTATAACCCTACTGTTCCTAAGCTGTTGCTGGCAGAGATCATTGATGTTTATTAAGAACAAGGTCGGCTCCAGTATACTTTCCTGGGGCACACCAAAGTCTACATGAAGTTAATGGCCTACATAAGTTAGTGGTGATTTATTCTGAGTATTCTGACCTTTTACCTTCTGTGGGTGAGGTAATTCTGGAACAGTTTCTTTTATCTAGGACACGCCACTTTGACTTCACCTCGCCTGATGGTAAGCTAAAGGAAAAGTCTCAGGAAAGAGGGTCACCATTACACACTAGTATGTTACAATGGTGACACTCAGCCGGGCGGCCTCATCATATGCTTTTTCACGCACAGACTGTAGGAAGAAGGAAACACGTGAGCTGGTAATGAATTCCAGGTCTTGGTGGTGGTGCGGCAAAGGAAAGAGTCTCCAAACCGCTTGATTCTTGCTCGTATATTCTGCACCGTGGGTGACATTTACGTACTGTCCTGTGTAGGAAAGGAGAGGGTGGGATTAGTTGGAAGAGCTCATCAGAACACTCACCATAGAGACATTTTAAGTGTAAAACCGCGAGCGCCAATCTTTTCCATCTTGAGTACTAAATGCGGAACAGAGACCGTGTCAAAGGCCTTAGTGAGTTAACGGGTGTTGCGCTCATCCAGTAAAGCCAATTGCATGTTGAGGCGAGACAATCCACTAAGCCAGACTTTTGCCAACATCCGCAAAATATCTATTAACATCGTCTATACGTTCACGAGGAAAGTCGCAATGAAAAAGACATGAGGAGTAGTTTGATGATTTCTTGGACCTACTTATTTCTTTAATCGCGTCACATAGCCTTTTTCTATTGCCTTGAGCTCGTTCCAAATCTAGACTCTCGTAGCTTCGCTTAGTTTTTTTACAGGTGAGAGGTGCAAAAGCTTCTATACCGTTTGTAGGTGATGCTGAGTGTTTCATTTTTGAGCTCTTTTTGTAATTTTTTTAAAGCCATTGTCCCTATTACGCAAGCATAACAGCAGTCCTAATGTTAGCTACAGTTTAGTTATTCGTTTCCTTGAAGATATAACTTTTGTCTTGGTATAGTCGATAAACTTTCTAATTCCAGGATGACTTGATATTGTTTAGCTATAAGTTGTATATTATTTATTTTACTTTTATTATAATTGTTTATTATTGTTTGTATACTTTTAAAATAATACCAAAAATGTTTCAGATTTTTCATATGATATAGATATTTATAAGATCTGTAATTCTTGTTTTGATATCGTATAAATTCAAAATTTATAGGCTGTATCGAATACTGATATACAGATTCACTATATTTCTGCTCGCCTCCTCGTCTGTGTGGGTGTCGGTTATTACGGACGCAGATGATGTCGTGGTTTATTAAAAATACTTAGTTATAAGTATACTTTTTAGTTACAAGTCGCGGTACGGTAGTTTCTGAGCTGAGTCTGTTCACCATAGATTTTTACAAACTGCGACTATTAATGAGTAGTATTTATATAGAGTAAGGGAAATCTAATTGTTGAGAAATGAATACAAGAAAAGTACATTCAAACCTTTTGGTTTTGGTTCTAAAAAGACCAACAACATATAAAATAATATAGAACTTCGACATTGCCAATGAGTTGTAGAGGTAGTCGCTCGGAAGCCGCGTGGCAGTTAGACTGGACCCAGGACTTCGAAGTGAAGGAACTGAAGGCCTTAGCTGCGAATGGGATTAACGCAAGAATGACGATGATAATTTAATCAAAAAGGGTAAAAAAATAAAAAAAAAAACCTGAAATAATTTATTACTAAACCTTGTTACAATTTGGTACCTACTTATTTTTGTTGTCATTTGGTTTTGACACTTCTGTTTCTATTTATGTTTATGTAATAGACACTACGAATGCAATGTATACATGTTACAATTTTAACTAATTAATTTTCACTTTCAAACGTCTGTCGGAAAATAAACATTCAATAATTAAATATTGGAACATAAATCAGTTACACGTTAAAACATTGTTAAAGAAAAATACATTATAACTATTGAGTGAAAGTGTAACCCAGGGTTGTTAGATGGAAGTCATGTTTGGCTTTAGTCATGTTCCTTTGGTCATGGCACCAATGTCCACGAATTAAATCTTATAAAGGCATTGTAATTATTTGAACATTTTACCGAAATATTTTTTTAATAAGGTATGATATAAATAGCTAAATAATCTTATTAAACATGCTTCGTTGGGCAATTGTCTACATCGTAACATATGCCTGTGTCTGTATCCAATACTGTCGGTTCTGGGCAATCACATCTTGAAAATCCGCAGACAGTTCCGACAAACATCTCTTGTGGATTATCGCAGGTTTTTTGAGCATGCCAGTAGGATTTTGTACAGTCGCTACGGGTTGCAGTCATCCCCTCTGGGCAGACGTCAACACCTAAAATAGTAGGTAAACCAAGCAAGTATAGATAAACACGTACAATATAGCACAAAAACTACCCATTTACTGGGTAAACAGGATGTAGATATCTTATTTCTCAGTGGAAATTTTATTTACAATATAATAAATAATTTACATTAAACTATTATAAATATACAGAAAATATATATGCAATTACTTATAAAATTTATACAAAACTATGCTAACTATACAGTCTAATAGGTACAAAAACGAAATAGAGAATAAGAGGGAGACTGCAACTTTAGGCATCGAAAGATTCCTCCGCATAGATGTCTGTCTACTGGTACCGTGCTCAAAAGGCTGGCGGCATTACCACGCTGAGTGGCGATGCCAATTCGTTGAGCGAGGTAAAGCCCAGCCCAATGGTCACGGGAAGCGTCAATTTGTCGTTTCGCTATTTCTTTGTAAAGCGCACGCGTTTGGACCCCACGGACACAACGTTTCGACACCAAACGGCTCAAAAATATAATTACCAGTTAAATTGATATATTTGCGCCGTTCCAGAGTCTACTTTCTCAGTTAGTCTACTTCAACCATAAAACCCTACCGATAGTAAAATGCTTTGAATTAAAAAAAACAATATATACCTACCTTTTGCCCTCTTGCCAGCACCGGTGGGGGGGTTACATCGGACTTGAACCGACTAAAACGCATGCCGTCTGATGGTCACAGGATGCTGAAGGTGAAATTGCTAGAGGCATATCCCTTGCACCCCAGCCGAATAATATAGCTACGTGCATGACTCAATTGTCTACAATATTTATAAATTTAACCCCATATATTACCACAAGGGTGGGCAGATAATATAGAAGACCATATTATATAATTCTTACTTATACCTGCCTACGTTTACTTTTTAATTATGGTTATATTCGTCGAGGTTGATTAATTTAACTTTAAAATGTGACAGTAGTACGCGGGTTACTAGATTTAATTGTAGAATATCTAGGCAGAAATAAGAAGGGTGTGATCATATCTTTAGACCATCTTATCTAAATAGACTATATAGGTAGTTACAACATAGATGTTTGGCGTCCAACATTTGAGTTTTTCTAGAGCTATCTCTCTAATCGCTCTCACTGCAGTGGGCCCTACACGGTTTCTCGTATTCTTTTATTTATGCAGATATTCAAACACCAGCTTCGTTACCTCTACATTCAGAGGAAATGTTAACTAGTAATTTCAGTTACTAATATCTTTAAAAATGAAATTCATACTAAGCGGATACTCACATGAGTTATTGTGCCACAAGCAGATATTTGTACCCGCTCTTTCATATGGCACAACCATATTCGAAAAAAGACTGAACCACATAATCACGAACCCCAACTCAAACATGTCTAGGAAGTAATAAAAACTAAACGAGATCAAATCGCAGCTTCATTTATATAGGCTAGATCATTTCCAATGACCATTCTATGCTTAACATCAACATTTGAACAATGCATTAAAATGTGTTACAATGGTGCTTTGTCATTTCGTTTCTTATAACAATAGGTGTAGTATAGACACATCCATCGATGGTATACCTACTGTGGGGACGTTTTAGATTATTTGCCTTAATCACTAGAGGACGGCCAAATAACGGCTTGATAGGAGACTTTATTTTATTTTATTTATTAGGAACAAAAAACAGGTACATATTAAAATATTACAATAATCAGTTATACATTAATAAAGTAGTAAATATATACTATTGTTCACAGATTAACAATATAAAATTTTGAGAAATGGTCAGATTGTAATCGTTACTCGTGTAATTCAAAATAGTTTGAAAAAATAATATAATACAATAATAAGAATACAATAATAATAGTATAATTCATATGAAGATGTCTCGGAAGTAAATGAGTATTTACATGATTGATAAGACCTCAATGGCCCGACTTTTAAATTGTTCGTTAGAGAGTGCGAAGATGTCAATCTCACCAAAGTATGTGTTATATTTTTCAACAAGGCGACGAATAGGTGCGCGGATCCCTGCGTTAGTTTTGCAAGTGCCAGTATAGAATAATTGAGGTACACGCACCCTTCGTCGATTGACAGTTCTAGGCACTATGTAACACAGCTGATTGGTAATTTCAGGGCAATCATATTTGTTATTACATAAACCATGGAGCATCATGACACCAAGAAGGAGACGTCTAAACTGCAATGATAAAATGCTATACTGTTCCACCAGTTGCACATAGGAAACTCGTAACCGATAATACCTATAATGTATAACACGTAAAAATTTCCTTTGCACTAACTCTATAGTCTGAGTGTATTTACTATAAAGAGGGTTCCAGATTTGAATGGCATATTCCAATTGCGGTCGAACTAAAGTTTTATACAAAAATAAAAGTGTGGAAGGACGCACAAAGTCACGAGAGGATCTCATGACAAAGTTGTACATTCGGTAGGCTTTATTAATTATGCTGTCCACGTGCTGATCCAAATGCAGAGAGGAATCCAACAAAACACCCAGATCTCAAACCAGGCTCACCTTGTTCAAAACTACATTATTAATGGAGTAATTGTAGTGCAGTCTGTTTATATTTTTTGTAAAAGAGATTGTGTTACATTTGGGGAAACTGAGAAATAGCCTATTTTGCTTACAATAGTCATTAAGCCTGTTGAGATCTTCTTGGAGAAGCATACAATCTTGAATGGTCTTACAAGGCTTGTAGATTTTAATATCATCGGCGTACATTAAAAATTGGGTGTTTTTAAATCATTGGCTTATATCATTTATAAACATAATAAAAAGAAATGGACCTAATATAGATCCTTGTGGATCGCCAGAATTTACAACTATTGACTCCGATTTAAAGCCATTTATAACAACTCTTTGAGTCCTGTTCAAAATATAAGAAACAAACCAACGAAGCAAGTTACCGCGTATTCCGTTAAAAGCAATTTTATCTAAAAGCAGTACATGGTCCACTTTGTCAAATGCCTTCTGAAAATCTGTATACACAGCATCAACCTGCACGCGTTGATCCATATTCCTAAACAGGTGTTCAACAAAGCACATCAGGTTAGTGTTTGTAGAACGTCGCTTCACAAAACCATGCTGTTCAGGCATAATTATTTTGTGAATGTGAGGATACAGCGCGTCATGCATGAGCCTCTCAAACAGCTTCGACAAAGCGGAGAGGATCGATATTGGCCGATAGTTCTCCATGTTACCCTTACTTCCATTTTTGTAGACCGGTGTAATGAATGCCTGCTTCCACACTGATGGGAAAATGCACTCGCGTAAGCATTTGTTAAATATTATATATAACGCAGTGTAGACAGTATTTGATACTTTTACCAGAAAGTACGGTGGTAAAACATCGGGACCAGTACTTTTTGTGGAATCTAGTGATTTAATGGCCTCGTGAATTGACTGCTCAGAGAGGTAAAAATCTGACACACAAGCTGAATTATCTGAGAAATGATTAGGAGGCTGCCAAGTTCCTGGATCCAGAGTAGAAGGCTCATAAACAGAACTAAAGAAGGTAGAAAATAGGTTACATATATCTACAGGGTTATCCGATGACACATCCTTATAATGCATGTTATTGTGGTAGTTTGTCCTAGCTCTCCTACTTGAGATATAGGACCAGAAAGTCTTTATATTCGTAGGGATGTTATTTTCGATAGAGTTGATGTATTCGCGGAAACCTGTAACCATCTCTCTATGTAGTAACCTACGATAACTAGAAAAGTGTTCATAATCGGCCAGATTTCTATAGGTTTTCCATATCAGCCAAGCACGCTCCTTGCTTTTAAAAATACGGATTATGTTAGGAGTAAACCAAACCGGAAAACGTGCATTTTTGGCTTGAGTTGTGGGAACACGTTTCCTTATTATTCCGTACACAAGGTCATAAAAGAATCCAACCGCTTGTTCAGCAGAAAAGTGTGAAAGGGTGGCGCACCAGTCAACTTCACGAAGATCCTCATTTACATCACCATAATTGGCTTTACGGTAGTTATAGCTACGCGATGGCTGACACTTCATCTGAGCAAACTGTGCATCTAAACCAGTTAAAATAGAGAATGGGGGATGGTGATGAACCACATTTAATATAGGAGTGCATGATACTGTCTCTGAGTCTACATTGGAGATACACAGGTCAAGTATACGCCCGAGGGTATTCTTAAAAGTGTTGTATTGCAAACCATTACATGTGCACAAAAAATCCAATAGCAATCTACCGATAGTGTCTAAAGGGGAATCCGAAGGAATAACTACATGACTTCCCTAAGCAAGCCAGTCAATACTGGGAATGTTAAAGTCGACTTACCATGTGACTGGTCTTGATTTTCTTAAATGGTATTATCCTTGTTTTTTTACGTGCGCAAGATCCCCCCCGAAACCGGTGCCGGTGGGAGAGGTTATGTCGGACTCGAACCGACCAAAACGCACGCCGCTTGTGGGTCGTATTTTGCTGCCGAAGGTGAGGTTAACAGGCTATAACCCTCGCACCCCGGGCGACCCAGGGTCCGATCTGGCCCTCTCCTCGGGTGAGGGTACCACAGAATCCCCATCTCGTCCCCGAAAATGGGGCGGCGCACGAGGCGCGTCGCCGCCGCGTCCTGCTTCTGCCAGGGTGATAGGCTGCTCCACCCGTCACCCCCAGACTTGCGGTCATGGGGGACGGAGATCGTTCATCGACCTCCAACGCCCAAGTTACCTTCGTATATGGGCAGCTTGGGTTGCGATCTTTCGTCGCTCCCGCAACCGCTCCCGCCCCGCCTCCTTCACGAGCATTATTGGTTCGCAGAAGGAGGCGCCGGCCGCCCACGCATCCGCGCAGCGGACCATTGTCGCGAGCAAGGTGGAGAGCGTGAGAATTCACTCTCCTAGTGCCGCCACCAGCTCCCGTCTCGGCGTCTCCCATGCCAGACACTCGGTGAGCGTATGCAGTCCCGAGTCCTCGTTTGCATTGCAGTGATGGCACTCGGACGTTGGCTCTTTCTCCATCTAATGCAGATACTGCCCGAAGCACCCGTGCTCGGTGATCATCTGCGTAAGACGGTACGAGAGGCTGCCGTGTGGCCTCTCTAGCCACTCCCCCATGATGGGTCTTACCGCCGCTACTACTACCCATTCCGCCACCATGTCCCTGTGTAGCCGGGATCTCACGGCCCGAATTTGTTTGGGCTCGGGATCGTGACCCAGCTTCCGCGCCGCCTTTCAGAACCGGTATAGCGCCGAAAGCGATGTCGCTACGCATGATTTTCTTTGTTCACACAGTCCTGCCCGATTCCCCCAGGCGAATTCTCCCCCTTAGTCGAGGGCACCACTCCTTGTCCCAGTTTGTTTAACTGGCGCGAGTGGCACCGACACCAAGAGGAGGTCCTCTGACGTAGACCACTCCGTTAGTTAATGACGCTCAGGTCTCTTGAAAAGGTGTACTACAGTAACCATTAGAACATCTCTTCAAGAGATGGTTATAAGATTTATCACTTTACTAACCTAAGCGTTTCCTATTTGACCAATATACCCGCCTTTCCTTTAATCTACACTAACTTCAGATAATCTGAAATGATTCAGTAACAATAAGCCTTATGTCTTGATGGGCCACACAATATATATTTAAAATGGTTACAATTACATTGTATGCGATGACCAATCTAAATCAATTTATCTCGGTTACCTGACGATTAAAGATATTTTTTAACATTAACACCCTCCTACCCTGTTTCGTGATTCGTATGTCGTAAATGTGGTTCGCACGGGAAAGATAATACTTGAAATCAACAATCATTTGTTTCCTATTAGGATTCATGATAGAATATATCTGTCAAGTAATGTATAGGTCAAGGACCGTGACTTTGCTAATTCCAGTTTGGGATTTTTTTTATACCACTTAGTTGGCAGACAAGCACACGGTCTACCTGATGGGAAGCGGTTACCGTGGCCTATGGACGTATACAACACAAGGGTGTTACACTAGCGCTGCCGACCATGAAGAAACCTTCTGATGGGGTCTTCAAGAGGGCTTGAAGACCCCATATTGTAGGCGCTTGGGAAAACCGCAGCAGGGAGGTCTTTCCACAGCTTGAGTGTGCGTGGGATGAAGTTTCTTTCACACCGCACAGTGCGCACCGTCTCAGGTCGCAATGTGTGAGGATGAATTCCCTGCCTATGGCGAGAAGTGCGATGATAGAATGTGGCTGCGGGCATCATGTCAAACAATTCATCTGAGCACAAATCATTGTATAGACGATAGAACACACACAGTGAGACAAAATCTCTCCTAAGGCTAAGAGGCTCACACTACCTGTGAGTATGGGATTGTCAACCAGCCTCAATGCCAGACTTTGCACTGAGTCGAATGGATCAAGCTGGTATGCAGGCGTACCAGCAAAAAAGTGAAAGTAGTACTCCATGTGGGGGCGGACCTGTGCTTTATAAAGGAGTTGCTGCCCCGCAGTGAAGTACTGCTTCGCCCTGTTGAGCACTCCAAGTTTTCTTGATGGCACCTTAACCTTGTCCTGCAAATGACTTCGGTACTGGACGTCGCTGGAGATATCGACACCGAGGATCCCGATGCTCTAGGAGATGATAAGCGTAAGCATTGGAGACAACTCCGCTGCACATTTTTGCAAAACCATCACTGTAATACCATCCGGACCACTGGCTTTCCGGACATCCAGTGATTACAGCACTGCACGGACATCGCGTTGCCTGATATGGATATCAGGCATTGCGCGGTCACTGTTGGGTAGTGTCGGTGGCTGCGTACCACAATCATCGATTCGGGAGTTATCCGCAAAGAGATTAACCAGCAGATTGGCCTTCTCTTGCGGCTCATAGGCTAGGGAACAATCAGGATTACGTAGCGGAGGCAGCGAAGGCTGGCAGAAGTTGGCTTGCACTGCTTTAGCCAGTCGCCAGTAGCCACGGCTGCCCGTGGGATGCATCACTAGCTCTTGACCAAGCCGTGCTATGCGCAGGACATCCACTCTGACGTAGGCCCTTTTACAGACCTTTGTGGTTCTGTTGTACGTCGCCTTGAAGTGGCCCAGATTGGGATGGCGCGTGACGCGCGCCCCTGCCCAAGCGCGGTACGCAGACTGTTTTAGTTCAACAACTTCCGCGCACACACGCCCGAACCAAGGGCGCACCCCGCGGTCACCGGTGATATCAGTATATGAGATATAGTTCTATACCCAGACCGATCTCACCGGTGACAGTAGTAGCACAATCCGATGGGTTCTTACCTTCAAAGCAGCGCTCAACCCACGGGATGGACGCAAAATAGTCACGAAGTCCATCCCAGTCCGCTGACGAGTAGTGCCAGAGACGCCGCTTCCCCTGCACGGCTCGTGGGGGCGCTATAATAGGCACCGTGGAACAGACCAGGCAGTGGTCGGAGTTGCCTAAAGCGGCTCGCACCGACACACTGTACTGGTCCGGGTTACTCGTCAGCAGAAGATCTAGCAGAGAGGGTGCTAGGCCCGACCTTCTTGGTATCCTAGTGACCTCGTACACCAATTGGGTCACACCGTGCGCCAGAGCAGCAAACAGCCACCCTAACATACACGCACACCCCGGCTTTTGCACGAAATCTTCCCTCAAGAACATAGCCAGGGGACAGTAAGTAGGTCGTGTCGTCAGGGCGGTAAATTTGTGTCGCTGTTAGAAAAAACATGACAGGTTTCACCGTCTCTAGGTGTTGGTGGACGGCGTTGACGTTTGTATGGAGCCCACAGATGTGCGGCTCCACCTCAAATAGCAAGCTTTTGGGAGTGTAACGAGCCGCTGTGTTGCCTAGTTCTCTAAATTGTGCTGCCATGAGTTTGGGTGGGAGAAGGCGTGAAAAAAGAGGTGATTGCCGCCGCAGCACCGTGTGACAAAGCGCGGGATATTGGTTTTATCTATGAAAGTGAGGCATGGCGAGAGCCGACACGCCGAATGGAAGGGCCCCCGTACCCCCCCCCCCCCCCCCCGAATATGGTCGCCGGACTCCCAAATCCGGTCACCAACCATATCGGGATTATGCGGGGCCTGGTGAGGCAGCCTCCCAAGGTGGTTAACCCCAGTTGGGCCCCTGTACTATACCGCGGGCGGCCACCGCTATCCCCACTAGACTACACCAAGACCCACTGGTCCCACTAGTGCTGCGACAACCACCACCTCTGCCCGACTATGCACTTGCTGACCCCTAAACACAATCCCACCGAGATTGAATTGCTATGGAGGGTTTTTCGCGATAGTGCACGGTCGTACCCACCCGGTCGAAACTTGATACAAATTTGTGCCACCAAATTTCTACCACCAGTATAGATTACAAAATAGTGTAGTATAGATTAGAAAATAGTGCTGTAAGTAAAGCCACAAGTGATAATATTCTACAGTTACTTTTGTATTGAAAACGATGGACTTTTTTATTACATGCGAAAAATTCCCACCTCTTAAACCGATTAAAACGCACAGTGTCTGTGGGTCGTTGTTGGTTGCCGAAGGTTGACAGGCATATCCGTCGGACCCCGGCCGACCCAAATATCTCTCGATCTGGCCCTATTCGAGTGACACAGTACCACGGAGTCCTCAACTCGTCACCGGATATGGGAAACGCGCCGCCGTGAATCGATGGAGTAGGTATCATAGTTGATGTGAAATTTGAAAACTGGAAAAAAAGCGAATGTTGTCGTCATCATTACTTATTTATTATCGATGGTTGCAACTAAGTTTATTATCGGTGGTTGCAACTAAGATTTACACTATGGAGTTTGGGTTCGCTCTCCTACGCTCGGCTTTTACGGTAGTGACTATTTGCCTAATCTGGACCCCCAACCTCAACAGGAAAGCTTTTACCAGAGCCTAATCAGTTAATTAGCTGGCCCTCGATTCTACTCACAGATATCCGAATCTACTAAAGCAAAACTATTATCATACCACAAACACTGCAAAAATGGCATTAAATTTTAAACTTTATTTCTTTACCTATAATGCCCAATAATAAATGAAAAGAGTTGCATTATACTTTTTCATTCACTCTGTAAAAAACCTTTTAATTTTGGACTCTAAACCGCATTGCTATAGTCTAAAATTAAATGAATTTTTAGCAGTGTCCGTAGTCCGTGGTATGAGTATAAGAGTGGCTTTACTTTAGCAAAATTGAGACAGACCCTAGTGTACGTAGATGAGATTAGCTCCGGCCCCGAAGAACTTGCTTGGGCCACCACTATTTAATTACCCCACCGACCCATAACTACGTAGTAACTATTTATTAATCTGTGCCATAACTACTAAAATGTATCAATCGATCAGCCCACCGCAGTCTAATGGTGGACAATGTGCGCCTTTTCGTCCGGTCCTCCACCTTCCGCATGTATACCTCCGTAAATAAAAGTAATATCTAAATAAGTGATTTGTAATTGATTCATAAGAGTTTAATGGTTTAGCAGCAGTTAGTTATTTGTAGATATACCTACCTAAGTAGCAGCGTCTGCATTCTACTCATTTCTTTAAACTTCTGGCTGACTGTGAATCTCTTAACACACTGGGCCCTCTTGTAGTAGTGGGTATCATCTAGTAGTAGGTACTATTATTTATTCCATACTTCTATATTATTGGATCTACAGCCTCTATAGGCGATGTACAATGTTGTGCAACACAATACACAGTACAATGGCATGCAACGTTATGATAAAATATTAATCGTAAAGCAAGCTTGTTAGGTTTTGTGTCCTGTTTGCTAACTATTTGGCGTCGAAGTAAGATAAAGGGACGATTCATCGGCCTAAACAAGCATAAGTCAATGGCGACAATGCGGCTATCTACTGGCCGGGTAAACATCGGCTATTGATTTAGTTTATCTGTTCGCAAACAACGTACGCGCGCCTGCAGGCACGGCTGCGACCAAGCCGACATATCCCTATCCTTACACAAGTTCATAATATTATATGAAATGAACTAAGTAGGTATGTACTAAAACTGCTAAAACCAATGATATTACATATAAAAAGGAGGCTAAAACATAAAGTTACTTTTCTAATATTTTTATTCAAGCGTTGTCATGTCGGGGGGCGCTAGCTTTACCAGTTCCCCCTTACCAGGTCCCCCCGACATAGCAACACTTGAAAAAAAATGTTACTAGGTTTATCAAAGTTAAAGGGCACAATTTTTTTTCAAGTTTTTGGGGGTTGATTTTTGTGACGGGGGTTTTAAATTTATATTCTACGAACTTTTGGACCTCCCCTCGTAAGTAGTTATTGTTACTACAAAGATGTTGTAGATTTTACTATAAAATGTATCTAATAAAAAACTATCTTACCGCGGTAGCCTAGTGGTATGGGTAATGGACTACTGAGACGAGGTTTCGATCCCAGGTTTTACCATGGCACACACCAATGACTTTTCGATGCTTTTCGTGTGTATTTATCCCAGGTTTATAAGTGCCCGTACTGGCTAAATGTGGGTGCTAGCGCCTCTGCCTACCCCTTCGGGGATATAGGCGTGAGTTTATGTTATGTTTAAGAAAATATCTTAATTTTGTTGCTATTTTAAAAAAAATATAAGAGCCATGTAGACCATAGCCTATCGACAATGAAAAGCAAAAAAAGTGAAATTTAGCTATTAATTGCTGGTATTTCGGTGTGCAGATTTATCTCAACCCAAAAGCTTTGGACCCTTTAAAGAAAGGGACGTTCCGCCAGCTCACGGATATAAAAAGGGCAGATAATTATTACTTTCAAAGTATTATGTTTAATGTATTATAAGTTAAAGATTATAGATACATTTGTTCAGAACTACCTGTGATAATGAATGAATGTGCCAGATTCTGATCATCAGATATGATTTATAGCATATAATTGTGTTAAGTTATATTTTGTCTTTGTGCCGCCAAATTGCGAATATAATAGAACGAAACTTATATGAACTGTATTTATTTAATGAAACTCTTATTAATTACAGTTATTAATAATTAAGAAAGCACATTATGTGTGTACCTACCTATTTATGGGCAGAAACAGATTGTCTCAGCTTGCCTCAGATGCTCTTGATTCTTGCCTCAGACGGAAAAGGGTAAGTATTTGCATGTATTATGTATTAACTACACTGAATTTAATATTTTATATATTTTTAATCTTCTTTTCAAAATAAAGTGAAGTTTATTATTGACCTAAAATTCACCCTATATTATTCCACCGAAAAATTGGTACCTAGGATTAACGAAATGTGTATGTTTATTTCTGTGTTTAGCCCTTCGGGGATATATAGGCGTGAATATATTTATATCTTGAAGTAGATGTGTGAATTTTTAATAAAATCCAAAACATAACTGATATAAGTAACCTCGATCTCGATGGTAAATTAGTTTCCCGCCATTTCTAAAAGCTTAAGGCTTTTAAATATCTCAGCAACATATTTTTAACTTTATCACATTAACATAAAGTTTATATTCCAGCAAAGATTAAAACAGCAATGAAGACCATTTTATTGGGTTGAAGTGTTGTTGTTATATCTATCTCTTTCTCTCTACATTGTGATTTATCTACTCGAAGCTGCTGTCTCTGTCGCTGTTTTAGTCAAGTTTCTGAGTTCGTAGCGAAGTGTCGTTTGTTGTGAGGACGAAGTTTGTTTACTTTGTTTACTTGAAAGACCAAGGAAATGACATAAAACGATTGATATAGTGATGTGACTGCAGTAGTGATATTTTTAAAATATATTTGTTGTATATTGGACGCTAGTATGGAGAAGTGGCTGTTGTTTTGGACTCTACTTTTGGGAGTGAAATGGAGCGCGGAGGCGGGCATGATGGGTGATCAGTGCGACTGGACTGGCAGGTATGTTGATTTTGAAAAGTTTATTGTTTTGCATGTTTATATTTTACATTTTATCGGTATTTTACTGGTTTAATGTTACCGATATAATGTATAATTTTTGCTTAATTATAAGTATTTTTTATGTTTATAATTGTAAGTATAGTTGTAGAGTTATGTATCTATACTTTTTTATTTAAGTATCCAAATTTTTTTTAAGAATATTAGTATCCAAAATTACCCTTCAGCTAAGCATGTGTGAGTAGGAGTGGGTTCACGACGGTTATTAAATGGTCAGGATTCGAATCTGTGATCTTTCGATCGTAAGGCCTAATTCTTAAACACTAACTAACTCGGCAGCGCGAGTGTGGCTTTTCTGTTGTTACACACGTCTATAGGCCACGGTAACCAGTTTCCATCAGGTGGGCCGTGCGCTTGTCTGCCACCTAAGTGGTATATAAAAAAAAACTAAGCTACTGCCCCTGTAATACTACAAATCTTATAATATTGCTAAAATTGCCAAATTATATTGTCATTTGTCATCTATGTTTTGAAGAGAATCGACAAGTTAATTATTAATGTTCTATTAAAAACTTGTATTATTAGACACATTCCTCCAGGTATTCTTCCTAACTCTTCCAGCTAAAATAAAGTGGGGTTACATCAGTAGTGGCCAGAATTTGAACCCGGTCCTTGAGGGTCGCAACGCCGAAAGCTTGACTAGCAAACTTGTTCTATATTTACAGTACGTACTACTCTTCAGCATTTTACGTATCGGCTGCTCTTAACCTCCTTCTTGCTTCAAACCTCAGGTTTACCCCGTACATTTATTTATCAGCATTCTAGAACCCATAACAGAAGCCAGTTAAGCTACGCTTACTTTGGGTCTCTATAATGCTATCTAGAAATTCCTAGAATATGCACAATGCGCGTAGATAACTTTCCTAAACTAGTTTGCTACAAGTAGCTACCAAGTAGCCACACTATGTACTTTAATTTATTCTAATATTATCTACCTAATTAGTAAGTAGGTAGGTACTTAATGGTATTTACCTATTGTATCTCGCAAGTATTGTAAGTCATTAGAATTAGACGCAAGCTGGTAGATAGATCTAGATTGATATTTTTACTTGTATTTTTTACATGCTTCATGCCGAGATATAATGATTAACATAGTATAATTTGCAGCTACTAAGACGCACTAATAATAACAGACCAAGTCTCGCACAAAAAATGCTAATAAAGGAGTCCAATAAGTATCTACCTACCTATTCAAAATTCGCTTGGCATCCATCACAATCAAAAGATAACAATCCTGACCCGCGGCGAAATCGCGCTTCGGCTATTTGTTAATGAAGCCCAAGTTATTTCCATAACATTAGCCATCGCATGACCGATGTTATTAGCATTTGATGTTATTCCAATCCCTCATTTAATGAATGCCAAGACATTTTATGATAACTACCCGCATTTCTGTATTCACGTACTTGGATTCTCATGCGCAAAATTTCTCACGTACCCTGTATATATAATTTTGTAGACCTTCAACGTGTAATAGTTGTGATAATTATGACTAACTACTTTTTGCGGGGACTATTTATCAAATCAAAAGGCGACTAAGGGATAGGGCTGTTTAACATCAGACAGATAAATACAGCCCAGACTCAGCCTCAGATGCATGGCTCGAGTCAACAATAGTGCCCGAAATATGGCAATAAGCTCACCACCCCCTATTACGTGGGACCGAATACAACTATTGGTGAAATGTGGGTGATAATTCACCTCTGCCTAACCCTCCGGGGATAAAGGCGTGATTATATGTATGTATGTATGTATTTATCAAATGACTTATCTGCCGTAATGTTTCCAAAAGATGAGAATGATGAGGTTATTCAAAATGAAAACTTAAAAGTCATATAATAATAGTAAATATGTAAGTTATTGTTCCTTCTGCTAGGGTTAACTCCTGTATGAATGTCATTTGTACTTATATCATCTTACCTAATACTTAGGAGTTAGGACACGACGGTATTTCCGTCCCGATTGAGCAGTCCGACTGGGGAAGTACCTCCACCCTACAGAATACCACGGCCATAATTACCTCGTGTTGTGTTCCCGGCGATGAGTAGGGTAGTCAGAGCTCACTGGAGAGTTTTTGTGCTGTCAGTGGGGAGACCAAAGGCTTGTCCTGATTTTGTGTTCTGCTCTGACCGACACAGAAAATCTCTGTTTTTACAGGGTCGGCAGCACGGGTATGACTCCCCTTACACACTTTTATAAGACATGGTAACCATCCATAATCAGTTGTATATAAAAAAACCTAAATAATGCAACTAACTTATATTGGTCTCGGGCAGATTTAAATCTCCTTCAATTTTGCAAGAGCCTATAAATAGGAGACTTGTTAATTGTGCAATACACGGTTATTTAACAGCGTAGATATTATCAAAGGGCTTTACACCAAGTGCTTTAGTGACTAGGTAATATACAACTTGAACAACTCGTGTTGAGTCGATCACGAAGTAACACTCTAAACAACCTCATTAAAAGCGTTTCACTCTTCGCCTCACTTACTATTCATTCTTAATCATGTTCCAATGTCAACATGTGAAAACATTAAAACAAATAATTATTGCTAGTTGTTAATGGTTGTCCGGAAACGTTGTCAAATGGGGGCTCGATTACGGAACAAAAATCAACAAGTAGGGTTTCCCAGTTGGGGTTGCGATGGCGTGGGAAACCGATTTGGAAACTGTTCTCGCCAACCCTGTGTGTGACCCTTCCGGCTAAGGGGTGTGTCTACAGCACATTTAATGTAACCAATGTCATTTTATTGATTTTGAGATATCGGATCTCTGATAATGAGTATAGGATACATGCACTAAACGAAATGGAAATAATTGCTACGTAATTTATTTTATACTTAACATGTTAATTGAGATCAATGTCATTTGAAGTAAGTAGGTACTTACCACCGAGGCACCGCTGCTATTTCGAGACTTATAGCCATTTTATAAGGCAGACCGACCAACTGTCATGCATTCTACTTATTCATATTAAAAATTTAATGAACATAAAACAACCGTACCGGAAAATGATTAAGTACTATAATATATATACCAAAAGATCGCACTCACCTAATTGTTAAATGTTATAAAAACATTTGATAAGAATATACTTTTATCAGTGAAGTTCCTGGGATCTGTTTTTTGCATCAAACACGCAATATTATTTGTATTTTTAAAACATATTGTAAGAAAATTTAAATAATCTAAAATTTATCTAACATAACATAACATAAACTCACGCCTATATCCCCGAAGGGGTAGGCAGAGATGCTAGTACCCACATTTCGCCAGTTTATCTAAAATAAATATTAACTTTTAATTAATATCTACCAACCTGTTAAGTAGGTATTTAAATATTTTTACACATTATGATTTCTAAATTGCCTTACGGAAACGATAAATCTGACGCGGGTACAATCTTTTAAAAGAAGTTTACGAGTCGAACCATATCTATCACAACATTATGGCCTTACAGCTTATAAGCTAATTACGTAAGTACCTATATATGTATTTTCACTACAATTAAATTATAATTTATTACCTACTTGTGAATCTCGTAAAATTGTAAAAAACACCCCAATGACCTACGAGTCGCGTCACAAAAGCATAATCACACACCTGTAGTCCTAAAGATGTACATATATTTATATTTTTATACGTGTGGGAATATCGGTTCGCTTCTACAACTAAATCTGTTTATTTTTCTAATAAACAGATTTACTAAGCAAAACAAAACCAAACTCTTTCCCATATGAATGAACATTCTTCGTTTGGTTTTAGATACAAAAGATATAGTAAATATTTATATTACGTTTAAACAACTAATTTAATGGTGTCAGTTTCACAAAAACTGTTGATATCCCAGTTAGGTATGTTAATTAAGAAAGTATGCATATCAGTAAACATTCCCGCAAAAAAGCTATTACCTCAAAGTTGGCTGCAAAAAGCAAATTGAGTGTCAATGTACCAGCATCACTTGGACATTGTAAAGCATTGAAGTTCATACATTAATATTTATTAGGGAGGGCGGAGTGAACGCGAGGGGACCGGGATCTGTTTATTATAATATCCTCCTATTATAACGCGTTCGCACGATATGCTCCAATCTGGTTGATTGGTAAATGCTCAACGGTGATTGTTGTTGAACCCTCCGTACCGTATACATTTTATTACGGACATATTTTTATATCAATAAAGATCTGTCATAGAAATGAATGCGGATATCCGATAATATATTAACAAAATCAAGTCTATATAGATACAGACAAAAGTTTATGATCGACATTGCAGAAATTGCCCCTTTAATCAAGTTTAATTCGATGAAAAGAATTGACCTCAGACCGTGACGTCAAAATGTGCACTGAATTATAATTGGCTAATTAAATTGCCCCACGCAAGTGCATCTTAGCAACGGATGTGCGTAATGACTGTGACAAACGAACATCACGAAAAATAAGAGCAACACAAACAAAATGAACGCCCATCACTAAAGTCCCACCATTTGTCAAAGTCGCCATTAAAACAAAGTCAAAACTTCGCCCTCAGTTTACTGCACTTATACAAATACCTTAGTTATTACGCACGGTTTACAAAAACAAATTGTTGATAAGAGTTGAATGTCCAAAGTTGTTTTTTTGTTAGCTGGCGCCTGACGACGAAAGCTTGGGCTTGACTTATAACAATGAAAACTGCCACCTCACAGATAACTTACCAAAAAAACTTTGTTTTACAAATGCTCTCTTCTGTCTATTATCTAAATGTCGTCACAACCACTTACAGCTTATCCTACTGCCATTTAAATGCGTAATTACCTTGAACACAAAATGTTGTTGCAGTTAAAGCCAAATTTCCTTACAAGAGAATGCAATAATGTTTTTGTGAAAGATTAAAGACGTATGTCTGATCTACGATAAGTATGATAACAGATCTGGTTGATGGCTGTCGGCGCAAATGCTGTTTCATGTAAATGCCTACATTTTATAAATAATAATAATAAAATTAATATTAAGCACAGAATATATTATTAATATTATGGTATTAAGTGATTCTTAGACACATTTAGAAAATGAAACACATAAACAACATATGCTAAAAAATGATGAATATATAATTTCGTTAAGAAGAGAATCGCTATCATTGCATTATTATGCTATCGTAGCGGTTGCCAAACGAAACCATGTAGGTTGTTATGATATCAGCTAAACTAAAACATTGTTATTTAAGGGAAAAATAGCGTTGCGGTTTTACTTCCGGGTTTTGACCTATTTACAAATATAAATACCCACGAAACGCGGATGTTGCTATCTCAATATTTGCAATGGGCAGTCGCGATAAAACATCAGATGGTGGTTTGTAGAATCGGAGCTCTCACGCTCTCCACATGTGGAGCTGCGTACCACACTTTCGTAGGTACTTACGATTCCTTACGTTCCAGGAAGAAGTCCCCGTTCCATATTCCACAAGTAAAGTTCATTATCATTAGTGATTCACAGTTGCTATTCTACAAGTTATGGGACCGTCCTACCAGCACATTTCACATGGGATCAGAGCTTGTGGGAATACCACAGTTCGTTACGCTGAAAGAAAATAAGCATCACATGTTGTAAGATGAAATCACGGTTATTTTTAAGCGACGATTGTTTTTATTCGCTCGCCAATTGAGGGCAATCAGGGACACGTGTTCCGTTCGAGACGCTCGCCTAAGGCATCTATTGAGCTCGTTGATATGGCCACGTCACGTCAAATATCAGCTTGTAAAACAGTTCCGTAGAATTTCGTTTATGGCATTTTGTAAATTGGCAGACGGCAACAACTTCGTTCATTTCTAACATTCGGAGCGTAACAATTACTAAAGTTAAGTTGTAAAAAAAAGAAAATAAGCAATTTCATGAGAATTTATATTCAAAGTGAATTTCTTCCTCCACAAAGTCTTTCTTTAAAAATTTTATCTTTGTCTTCCTGTTTCTTAAATATGCATTTTCATATTTATATCGTAATACATCAACATTATCAAAATACCTAAATTTTGGCATAATATTCCTGAAACTTCTACAATGAACCATCTTACACCGACTCCTCATGTTATAATCATATATCAAATGTATCTACACGATAAGACCTGTAATTAACCTATGTTCCACAAATGAATGATTATGGTTACAAATATTAAAATAAAAATAGTACTAAAACCATGCGGGTCAAATTGATGGCTAAAACATCGGTCCTGCGGTAGAAGTTACGGTTTGATCCATTCAGTATACTGTATCGAGTTTAACCCAGAAATATATGAAAACCACTGCTCTTAAAGTAAATAGATCACTTGGAAGCTTGGAAGACTTGGAACCAACATCGTATTATTACACCGTTTAGCGACAGGTCTGATAATAACGTGTATATTATCAGACCTGTCGCTAAACGGTTGGTTCTTAGTTTCGGTTATGGTTCACAAGACACTTGAGCTATACCCATAACTACTATCACCCTTAGTCTGATAGCTGCATGTAACTCTACTTACAGAGAATTTTTATTACGCTCTCAACTTCCAATCACTGAGATAGTATACCATGTGTCTATACTTATCATTTTATCGGGAACTTTGAGAATGTTCTCAACAAAAGTATGTAGGTACGTAATGTTCACATTATTTTTTCAACCCCATTTCTGTGATGTTTGTCACCTAAATCGAAATTAGTCTGAACTACCTACCAGCTGTAGCTTCAAAAATATATCAATGAATTGTTTTATTGCCAGAAGCTCCGTACGATTAAAAACTATCGGTGTCAATAAGATGTTAATTCTTAGATTGTAAAAGCTAATTGTTTTGATTGCTTTGAACAAAGCGTACTCTGAATCTTAATGCGATAAACTTCGAGAATGTTCGGAACAATAGTTAGTACCTAACGGTCACATTTTTTCGGCTTGATTGATGTAATGATCACGACCTAGATTGGAATTACTCACGAGTACAGCAAGTACTATAGTTGAAAGTATACCACTATGTATTCTGTTGTTGCTAGAAGCTTCATATACGTATAGCTAAGTACAATTAGAGTCAATAAGATGGTTATTTTTCCGAGTATAAAAGCTAATTGTTTCGTTTACTTTGAACAGAGGATTCTTTGAATGGAACAGAACTAATTAACGGTGAATGTAGGTCGGCATTGTGTTGTGGGTCAGATGAAGCCTCTCTTTGTGTCGCTAGTGTTTATTTTTTCATTTCATACACGTAGCTGTTGTTCTCCTACACTAATTACATAGGTGGTAACTGTTATGTAAGCGCAGTCAATCGCGGTGGTGTTTGATCAATATCTATTTTTATGACTCTTAACTAATAGACGCCTACGTGCCGAGTCTCATATGAATACAATAGTTGATCCCTGCGGCCATACTTTGTATTTATTAAATACCAATTTATGGAATGGCAAGAAAGAAATAATTACTACATTATGATTCTATCTGTATCGCCATCGTTAAAAGTGTTTCCAAATAACATTGTTAAGACTTTTTTTCACATTCTTAGAAGTAACATAAAAGTCTCGCATAGTTTTGGCAAAAATATTCGAATTTAGAACCACCAGGACCTTTTGAATAATGTATTAGGCGCGTCTGGTCCATTATTAGTGACGGTGCGCGAGCGCAGCGCGGGCCACGTCGCACGAGCTGCATATTAATGCGGCTCAATTTCGTTGTGCGCCGTCAAATTACTTTATTTCTTTCGAATGCGTTTCCGAAACAGATTCATATGACAAATGCCTTGTCACATAAAAATCACGGTTGGAATAAATTATACCTATTCACTACCTATAGCCATCTGTCATACTTGACGTAGTGCCTACGGTGAACATTTACATGAAAAATAAATGATTAATATGAAACCTATACGATGTTTAACTTAACTCAAGCAAAATATGGATAAATGATAACATAATGCGTCGTAAATGAGGCGGCACGTTCTTGTTCGGGCGTAATTTGATTCTAGACATAAAATATCAAGCCCAGCGTAGCAGACGGACCTCTGAGGAACCGGACAGTCCTGTCATCTGTCAATCGACGAAATATGTTGCGCTTGCACGGGTAGTACCTAAGTGCCACCCACAGGAAGGAAGCTGACATCAATGAATTTGTATCGTCTGGATTTTAGTCGAGTCATAATAGTGATTTTGGTATTGAATATCATCAACCTTACTTTATATCTACCTTAGTCATTTAGGTCCATCATTGGTTATCCGCAACAAAAAAGAAGTGAGCGGGGACCGACCGATTATAATGTAAAAAGAGGTTCGCGGTCGTTCCATAACTGATTGCAAATGGCAACTGCCGCAGGGCCCGCTGCGCCATTTATAGCTCTTCGCAATCTCGACTGCTAAAAAAGTACGCAACAATTTTCTTCGGTGGATCGCTCCCTGTCTATAGTTCGTTCTGAACGTAATTAAATGAGAAGGCTAAAGGACAATGAAAATTTGATTCCACAAAAACGTCCAAAAGTCGCAGTCTGCCTTCAAGATGCCTTTGCGTAACATTCAACCGTGTTCTATGTTTTTATAGAAATGACAGTATTTATTTGTGATTGGTCCGATCGGGTAAACTCTTTCTGTCTCTTTTTAATACAGCTCTATTCAATGTCGTTTTATGAGGTTATTTGTTCATCCATATAACGAAGAAGCTTCAGAGTTATGACCCGGCATACGTCGCTGTATTAAATTCAGACCGAAATGCCATAAAGTGGCTTCAACTCTCATATAATAACTCGTTTTGTTTACACGACGACCGAGGCGACACAACAATGGCCGGCCACTGAGTTTATACATTGATGGCGATGTCTATTAAGATTTTATCCGATAATGGACTAAATTGGCTACAATCCGCTACATAAGGTATATTAACTGTAAATCGGTGACAGTCGCATGCTGATTGCGGATTGCGGAAAATACTGTTGGTATAATCTGTGATCATTCTTTTTATTATATTTTCAACGTTCCGTTTTATATCCGCAGTCTGCAGAAATGGTTCCACTTCCCTTTTATAATTTCGTGTTAACTTACTTAATTCCAGCTGATTGGTTACGGGCCACGTTTAAGAAGTAAGTGTAACATAATACAGGAACACGCGAAATGTTATTTAATACCCTGACCGGGACGACAAGACCGGTGCTGAACTGACACGTTATCTTAATGTGTTATGTTTATGAAAACTTAGAAGACGTTCTCTGAAGGGGGTTAACCTCCATAAATGTTAACAATAATATGAAATATAAGTAGCGACATTAGCTAAGGCTTATCAAATGGAGCAGACACGACAGCTACTATACGAGTACCATGGTCTGTAGATTGTATAGCTCGGATTTATGAGACTTGTCCGGTAAGCGGCTTAGTAGCTACCACAATAAGAACGCCGCGATCGCTGAGGCTTTTCACACCTTCTTGTTTGGGCCGCGGGTTAGCATTCACGCCTCGTGTGTACCCACCCTTAAAGTTCGCACCTCGTATTTTACATATCATGTATTCTTTATGTACAACTTTTTTAGTTTTTTTATTCAACTTGGTCAGTGTTGGTCTTCACACTTTTAAAACCTTCTCCATTATCGCTTTATGTTGTGAAGGTTCGGTGAAACCTTTGAAGGGATAGATATGAAACTAATTTTAAAACTGCGGTGGCTGATCATCTGGCAATGTCATTTCATACCTTAACAGTATTAGAGCCTTCATAAGTGAACGAGGAACCTAACTAACGAAACATTAAATAAATTGAATTTAAGTTTAAGTTGTTCCTCGATGAGTGCCCGAGTGTTGCCATCGATCTATCGATGTTCGAGAGAGTGTAACCTTCTTGGCTGTCATCAATCAAACGCTGGTACACAAAGGGTGTTGATGTTACGTCCTGCGTGACTCGGGGTCGTGCTTGTTATTCGTGAGCCGAACACCATTGTCCCAGAGAAAGTTGACTTTACAACTTTACAAGCCTTTTGCGTGTTACGAAAACATCATTATGCAAGATGACGATTATTGTTTCTCCATTCAACTTAACATCTAACGCTCGGATGTTATATGTTGATAAATATCGACTATAAAACTGATTAAACGAGAGTACATATTTATCATTACACTGCGGGTACTTATAGGTTCATGTTACCTGACAGTTATTACTTCTCGTAATGGTATTTTATAATATAAACGTTAAGTAATGTCTCCATTGTGGATGTAATTGCGAGGTTTTGCCGTCGCGGGGAGATGATGGAAGTTAATCAAAATTGCATTACGTGACATTTCGTCACGGACCTCGGTGCGCCGACAGTCGCTGGAAAAAATAGCGTTCATTTGACATACCACACCCTGATATCGCTGGTGAGACGACGCAATGATTGATGGCAATGATGGCATATATCGAGAAGAGCCGATTGCGATACATCAAAGGGTTTTTTATACTGTGCTTAACACGATCATATTTAAAAAGATAATCTTCTATAAAGTCTCTAAAAGGGAGAGTTTCTTGATTTCTTGGTTGTGTGTATGTTATCTAGGTAATTTCTTTGCTAACTTGTGAATTGATTTTTATGTTATCTAGGTACTTTCATTGGATAAAAAAGGACATACGGCATTACACAAAATTCAAAGTCTCATTACATTCTTCAAGTAATCTAAGTTGTTATTCACTGTACAGCATTAAGCCGTTGAAGCTAAAGTAATCATTATTTTAATAGTCTTACTAGGGTTGCCTATTAGTGGCTAGACACCTGCGTGACGGCACAATGGAGCATTATCGAGTGTTTACTGTTAATATTTAGATGTATCCAATGGCGAGGTTGGGACGTGGGCGGCACGAGCAGGTATGGCGTCTAACGAGTTATGTAAACACAGAGCGAGAGGTGACCACTGCCGAACGCCCGGCTACGTCGCGTATACGCCGGCTAGTGCTATACTCAGGCCGCAAGCCACGACTCCAAGTAGCCGTAATGCACACTCACTGTCAAGGGTGAGGTGTGATTTCTTCAATATTTAGAGAGCGTGTGTGTGCATACATATCGCTTATGTACTCCGAGAAGTCTGTACTTGGTACATTATCAGGACAGCAACATCCTGTTCAATATTGAAGAAACATATCCACAAGTCGTATCGGGAGCTGGACGAATGAATTATATTTATCGTACAGTCGCCCTCTGAAGAAAACAAACTAATTTACACACTGTATAGGCAATCGAATATATAAAAAAATATTGATATATACGTATTTAATGTATTTACACAATCTTCAGAAGACAAATTTAATGTATACCATATTTTGTTCCTCTATTGCATTTTTGTATAATTATATTGTATAGTTAGCATAGTTTTATATAAATTTGTAAGTAATTGTATATTATAATAGTATATTTTATGTACCTAAACTGATTGGTACCTACCTATTTCATAAATGGCTTTAGAGGAAAGATTATTCGTAATTTGATATGTGTTAAATTACTTCTGAGAGTAACTGCACCGGCTAAATTCATAGTCGTATGAAAATAGTTTCAATATATCAAAAATAACGATGACATTTTCAAATAAAATAGATAAGAAAATAAAACACAATGTTTACGTAGGATGTCAGTGGACAAGCGCGACGCGACGTGCCGTCAAAATATTTTATTTGCACGCGACCGAGCACCCCGAACAAAGGCACAAAGGCCTGTTTGTGGTTGGTCATTGTGTGCAGGTTTAGTGGTTTCTAAACAACTACATGCAAGTAGGTACGTGCCACGGACTGGCTTGACCATGCGTATAATGTGCCGTCAATTTAGTTGTTGTTAAGGTAACTAAAACTAACATATCATAAAACTAAGGTATGAATTTTTTTTTTACGTGCACGAAATCCCCGCGTATACCCTCCCCCCACTGGAGCCGGTGGAAGAGGTTATGTCGGACTCGAACCGACCAAAACGCACGACGCCTGTAGGTCGTTTTTGGTTGACGAAGGTGAAGTTAACAGGCATATCCCTCGCACCCCGGCCGACCCAGGTCCTATCAATAGGGTCACACGACAGCGTCGCGAATATTTCAGCAGTGGCGTGTAGCAGCGTAGCACATCATCGCATCTAATTATAAACTTGGCCAACGTATCACTAATTGGGTCCTAGTTCTTAATAACATTCTGTTCATTTGCATAGACTACCTACGGCTGTTTGTGTGCCACTGAACAGATAATACATTGTATCTATTTAATTCATATGCAACACGGTTTTGAGTAATTAACCTTTCATAAAGCTTTATAACTATTAGTGTTACCCGCCTTTGTAGTTAGTCATCCGTTGGTAATATTAGTTAAACAAATTATGGAAAATGAGCTGTATTTCGGATAGATGTTCAAATTATCTCCTTATTTATAGCCTTCAATTAATTCTGAGTCGCCGTGCGCGGTCAGACTGTCATTAGCGGTAATTACGCGGGCGAATAACAGAAATATGACACCAAAGCACCACTGCACCCGACAAAGAGGTTTTTAGATGGCGTCTGTTATTTATGTCCACCGTTTCTAGACATTTGTATAGCTTTGTAGCGTGTAGCCGTTGCGACAGCGACGTGAATTTAAAATAAACGGTCTCCAATCCATTCAGGTTACGACATTGTCCCTTTCCATTCTACTGTTCCGTCTAGCTGTCGATATTATCTTTGGCTTGATACTGTATATATTGAACTGCATTCTGTTAGAAATGTGGACGTATTTTAATGAGGTCGGTAAATCAAATGGTCTAGTGCGAGTGGGCAGGCGGCGCGTGCCACAAGGCCGGTCAACCGTAGGCGTGATCCTGGCGGTTGTTCTCGCTCGCACCACGCGAGCCTCGGCGTCTCGCCTTACGCTCTGTAAGGAAAGGACTGGCGAGTATTATGATTACGCATTAATGGAGGTTTGACCTGTTTGGCAAGCACTTCACGTTCGTCATTGCCGCCGTCGTTACACCATATCGAAGCACGTGCCTTTGTATGGCTCGCCGTACGACACCGGACACTGCTATGACTTTATTCAAATTGAGAGCGAGAAAAAATATCATCGCCAAATAAGGGTCAGTGCAATGCAATTTGAATGACGTATTTGGTGAGATGTCGGAATTCGGTGGTCATTTACCTACTTACGTACTTAAACGTCGATGTTAATCAGCCAATTAAAATGAAGCAATCCTTATTGGTACCAAGAATCGTTTCCATACGTTCAGCATCTCCTCTCTTTATCGCACCATAAAAATTTGTAATTTACCAACATCCTTCTTACTGCCATCCTGGGACCCATAACCAAAGCGAGAACAAGCTTTTGATGAGGCCGATAAGCTGAAGACCATTATTGCAACATAATTGACTTCTATAATGACAAATTTCACTCCTGACACTTCACTCAGTTCATCATAAGGCAATGTAAAGTCATATTGTAAAACATAAAAACAAAATCGCGATTCCATATTCTACCTACAGCAACAATTGGTTTTACATATTATAGTAGAAGTATGTCGACGCAGTTGTTCTTAGTCATAAAATAATAGTTACACGTTTAGCAAGCTCGCATTGGCAATAGCCGGGGGCGGCGGCCGTCCAGGCTCGGTCCGTCCACCGTTAAATAATAACAAGCATGTTGTTCTCGTACGGAGTTCCACTGAGCTATAAATTGCTGCTGCCGCCGGGCACGCCGCGCGCCGCACGCAATCCCAATGCGGAAAATATTATGGAGAGGCCGAAGGACCAGGCTTGCGCGGCTTGTGCCCGCCGGCGGTGTAAAGCCTACTATTGTTGCTCTGCTCCGTACTTGTCATGCCACTCCACCGTAAAGACTAGAACATTTGCAGCGAATGCTTTGAATACAACTGAATTAGGTGCCTATGTTTGTTTAGTATCTACTTTCTAAACTGTACTGTTGCTACTTTATATAAGTTGAGTTAGAAATTACTAGTTCTCACATATTCAGTAAAGAAATGGTTTTATTCTTCTAAGGCGGTATTAGTCCAATGGACATTGGGACTCTGTAATCCCCACACCCGAGAAGAGGGCCAGATCGTGAGAGATGGCCCTGGGTCGGCCGGGGTGCGAGGGATATGCCTGTCAACCTCACCTTCTGCAACCAAAACGACCCGCAGGCGGCGTGCGTTTTAGTCGGTTCGAGTCCGACATAACCTCCTCCACCGCCTCCGGTGGGGAGGTATCCGTGGGAATTTTGCACACGTAAAAGAAAAATGTCTAATGGACATTGGTCTTGCGATCGGGAGGTTACAGGTTCGAACCTCCACCCTACCATTAACACACGCCTAACACAAACATATTTTTAGTTCAGCTGTAGGTATAAAAAACTGTCACTTTTTTTTCATTTTTTTTTACATTATTCTGAATATGTGCTCTGTGTGGGTTCAAAAAAGTGAAGAAAAAACCTCTTAAATACTACAGTAATGAAGCCCTGGTACGCTCGACTTCCCTTCCAGGCGGTCGAGCGCTCGGTCGCGGCGCATTCCGCTCCATTGTCGTCTCGACCGCGGAACGCGCCGCCACCAAGCCACATTACACCGCGCTTATTGATTCCGTAACACTTTAGACACGGACAACTGTTTTTTTGACCCACTGATAGCAGACGACGTCGTGATCTATGAGACTTGGAACGTGAAAAACGTTAGAACATCAACTATCTACCAGAGTCACTTCTCTGTTAGAAAGCTTTTTACGAAGCGCCTTTTTGTTACTTTAGTAAGATTAAAAAGTACTAAGCTTTATGAAACGCGTATCATTTACAGGTAATTTAAATGGGAAGTTAAAAATTAGTCAGGGTTAAAAGATATAAAAAGAAACAAAAGTCGTTGATGTCTTTTGTAGGGAAAGTAACAATTTAAGCAACAATTAAAAGTAATGTGTTTAATATATTGCTGCAATGTTCATTTAGGAGATAAGTTAACTTGATAAAAGTACGTAAACAAACAGTTTTTCTTTAAACCTTTAAAACTTTACGACGGTTATAAAAAAAACTGGTTGGTTAAGTCTCGCGCGTGCGCGTACGCATCGCTAGTAGGTAAGCATAAGTGAAAGAAAGTCGTGTTACGCAACTAATCAGATATGAGTACTCGAAAACCTTTATAGATAAACCGACTACTAAATTGATAGAAAGCGAACGATATAATAAGGCGATGAAATAGTGTGCAGGGCCAACATCAACCTTACCTGTAAGTCGGTGCACCTGCTAAACAACCGACTAAGCCCTGGGGCAGGCTTTCCTCTCAGGAAGGTCAAACGGCAGTTACTTCTGGAAAAGCAGACGTTCCAACAAAAATCAAAATCTTTAGCAAGAACTTGGGCTCCGAAGTGCAAACCGTGAACGTAATTGAGAAATCGCTATGAAGATTATGATATAAGTACTAGCCTTCCGTCCGCGGCTCTGCCAGCTTGAATCTCTTAGCTCAGGTTTACTCCACCGATTGCAATCAAACAAACGGAAAATTTTAAGTCTGATCAAGTTCTTTCTAACAAAAAAAACCACATCATAATCCGTTCAGTAGTTTTTGCATCAATCGCGAACACACATTTCCAATTTCCAATTATATAATAGCATATAGAACAATGAAATAGTAAGTGAGGAGGATTTGGTACTCAGTATTCAGTTCGCAAACCGCACGAGTCTTTCTCACGGCTTCTTGCGTATTCCAGCGGCGTGTGCGCGTGAGAACCGCGGCCCGAAATATGCGGGTGAACAGACAGGGTATGGGTAAATGGGACCGTTTAAAAATATTCTGTCGAACATTGCTGGAGTATGTTTGGGTAGACAGTACAGGTACTGTCGCATTCAGAAGTTACTGAACATTATGAACGATCTTATCACTGAAATAAATCAGTAAAAAAATTGATGATGTTTTTATAAATAATACAAAGTAAATTATTTTGTCAATTTTTTTTTCGATATTTTTTTATTTTTATTTTGAAGCAATTCGTACGCTAATTTTCCTAAAGATTGAAAAAAGTCAATATGCGGGACCAAAGACCTTTCAGGGGGAATATTGTTACCAATTAAGCTATCTGGATGCTTGATATTAAAAGAAACTCTTCATACAAATGTCTTGAAACGACCCGTCCTAATTGAGCAATCCGACTGGGGAACTACCTCCACCCTTCAGAATACCACGGCTATAATAACCTCGTGTTGTGTTCCCGGCGGTGAGTAGGGTAGCCAGAGCTCACTGGAGAGATTTTGTGCTGTCAGTGTGAAGATCTAAGGCTTGTTCTGATTTTGTGTTCTACACTGAAGGCACAGAAAATCTCTTATCTTATAGGGTTGGTAGCATGGATGTGACTCCACTGGTGTTACACATGTTCATAGGTCACGGTAACCACTTTCCATCAGGTGGGTCGTGTGCTTGTCTGCCACCTAAGTTGTATAAAAAAACTACTGAAATTCTTAGGAATTATGTAAAGATTTCGAGTTATGGTGGATGGTATCTTGGAATGTGTTAAGCTAACACCGTGCATGGCGACTACACCGCGATAGAGATGCCAGTTGAGATTACTTGAGACTCTTGAGATTCCAGTTGAGATTTGAAATGAGGTCCCGTTTTTAGTTCGGGTGCTTACTAATTAGCTGCTATTGAAACACATTTTAGAAATAAATATTGCCGTCTTATTATCGTAGTTGAATAATGTGTTTGTATTTAAAAATATGTGCTTAAGTATGTAATGTTCATCTGCATTCTAAATACCCATATTAGAACCTCCTTAAGGTATTCTGTATGCATAGATAATACTGTAGGTACTTAGTATATCGTAGGATATTATATTTCTCTTTATTAACTTAATCTAAAATATAAAATCTCATATCACGGTATTTTGGTCGCACTCCTCCGAAACGTCTCGACCGATTTTAATGACATTATCTTGAGGTAATAATTTCTTTTTTCACTCTCGTTTTATGACAACACATTTACCGAATCGTCTAGTACCCGTCTACCACCATATAAAATAATATAGGTCCAACTTCCATTCCCAAGTGAATGTCGCAAGCTAACCATTACTTACCGGACAGGCTGCGGCGCGGCCAGCTCGGCTGTGTCCCTACTGAGCTATATTACACCGTTAGCAGTCTAGATTACCAATGATATGAAATAACTGAACCAGTTTCAACAGTTTGCCGTATACGTCCTGAAGCAGAACAAACGCAACAACTGAAAGTAGTTTATAATACAATATTTTACAATACAAAAGCCAATCGCCAATATATAATAAGAAGATATTCAAAATTCAGTCTGGATCTACTCTCAATCTCCCAAACGTCTCCGTTCTTACAGGGTCGGTAGTACGGGCGTGACTGATGTTGCACACGTTCCTAGGTCATGGTAACTTTCCACCAGGTAGGCCTTGCGCTTGTCTGCCACCTAAGTTGTATAAAAAAAAAACAAGATTACGATTTCGATAAAAATAGGACCAACTCTTGCAATAAAAACATTATTATTTTAACTCGTGGGTTGAGTTTCGTAGGTTGAGAACGGAAACAGACATTTTGCGTCGATATAATGAGAAAAACGATTATCATTCGTTTTTGAAAATTGTATTTGAATGCCGTTTTTAATATTTAATTTGATTTGACAGATCGAAATTTTAATGGAGGTAAGGCACGACGGTATTTCCGTCCAATTGAGCTGTCTGACTGGGGAAGTACTTCCATCCTACAGAATTTAATTAATTAAAAATTAATTTTAATTAAATTTAATACTGCTTTGTCTTCTACACTGACGGCACATAAACTCTCGGCAGCGCGAGTGTGACTCATCTGGTGTTGCACACATCCAAAGGCCACAGTAACCACTTTGGGGGCCGTGTGTTTGTCTGCCACCTAAGCGGTATAAAAAAGAAGCACGAAATATTGAACATATTGAATTCAGAATTTTTTTTCACTATTCAATATTCTAATTGGTTTGTCCGTAACAGAATGTGCATGGAGCTTTCCTATATTTTCATTAAAACGGGTTCTCAACAATCTCTTACAATACATTTACATTCGCGATACAGTTCCAAAACAAGATACAGTCAGACTTGGAACTGTGCGTTTTATCATTTCTATAATGTAGAACAGATAGAGGCTAGTAAATTAAGTCAGTTTACTTCCAATTTCAAATGTGTACCTAGTTATGAAATCTACAAATATGAGTGTTAACTATAAGTTTTTACTAGAAATATAACATACTTTGAACCTTGAAGGTATCATAATATAAGTTTTTTTTTGGTAGTAAGCTACACTTTTTAATTTTCATAGTAATTAAATTTGACAATATACTTATAGATCACAAATTCTATTGAGTAGATCGTGAGAACTCAGTTAAGAGGTGACATCACATACACTGATGAACTCCAGCCTAAGCGTCGTGTGATCGATGCGTACAATGGATGTGGATTTGGACCCCGGCAATTACACTACCGACGTGAATGAACCCACTTCTAATACAAGCAATTTCGCTTAACGGGAATCTGAAGTTACTAATCATTTTGGTTGCTAGTATTCTTCTTTTTTTTAAGGAAAAGTACCACCCACATTTCGAAAATTTATAAAGCTGTTGTCGTGAGTTGTAAGCACAAATACAATATGATGCTTAGCATTAGTGATTCATTATTTATGATTACAATAAAACTGAACACTCACGTAATACATTTATGTAGGTGCACACGAGATGTAATCGTATTTTACCGTTTGATTACGTTTCGTTTATCGGTTTATTTTATATGGTTATGTATATTTTATAATACCTAATAGTAATTGACCTCCATGTATAATACTCGACAAGCTGTTTAAAACAAAAATAATGGCATGGTACCAGGAATTCTAATTTGAAATTTGGAACAGTAAAAACAAGAGACAGATCACTTATCTAGTTTATATGTTAATACTATTTATAATATACTTACGTATAGAAATAATAATAAATTTATTAATCTAAAAGTATCACAGTCTCTTTGTATGTCAATCACAATCACCCAAACTAACGGTCAAGGATAACTAGAACACGTTTAACAAATCGCAAATGGTAACAAGTTCTGATAAACTTTTAAATGTTGCCTAATGAGTACATTACACAGATTACACTACATAAATTAAACATTACAAACATAGATAAGTAAGTGAAATAAACATACAAATCCACTTATACCTTTTTAATCACATGATTTTCGATTGCACATTGCGTCGCAGGAGTCCTATTTTAGTAAATTAGTGTAACACTACAAGGACGAAGTTAATTTGTATACGTTTTGTTTATTATTATTTTATAAAGGGTTTTAGTAGTACCTAAATTATTATTGTTCCTTACTATACTGTGCCCCCCTTTATCGATATCGGTAGTAATTTATATTTTATCACTATACCATTATTTTATAAGTACGTGACTTATAATTTGTGCTTAATGTTATAATGTAAGTACCTAAGTATTGTAAGTACTACAAGGAAGCTTTAAACATAACGTTACGTATAAAACTAAATTATGTCAACTTAAGTCGTATAAAGTAATCCGATGAGACAAACATATGGACAACATACTCTTAAATGCTTTGTTGTACCCTTTGGCTTTGAGCGCGACATAAATCTCTGACGAAATTTAAAATTCCTGTAATAATTTATACTCTTAACACTTTAATGTGAGATTTATATCGTCTGCATCAAGTGTCGAAAGGCATGGCTTAAGACTAAAAAGTGTATAATAAGAAGAACACAATATAGATCAACATCTGGCAACCGTCTTTAGGTATTTGAAATGAGGAAAATGATGGTTCGTAGAAGATTCGATTAACACAAATATTATGAAGGGAAATTCCATAGAGTTACACGAATTTACGATATTCCAACTAATATTATAATATGAAAAGAAATCATCATAATCTGGAGTACAGCAAATGAGTCTTAGCAAATAACTTATAGCTGTGTAAGTGGAGTGCTTTCATTTTGATCTATATTTGTGTGATATATGGCAGTCATAATTGACAGTGACATGTTGACTGACCGCTCGAAACGTCACGGTGACAACTGTCATAATGTCGTCTGTCAGATAAGCGTGTGAACTGTGCGCTTATCTGCACGCGAGCGGTCATGCGTGAGACAAGAATCACCTATGTGATGTGGGAATTACTGGGATTACGCTCGCACAAGCAATGCTATCGCCGTGATAAGCCAGCGACAAAAGAGTGTAAATTATAAGTTTATTTAAGAAACGTATACAGTATGTTTCATGTTTTACGTATATAAAATATAAAATGATACAAATATTTTATATTATGCTGCTCTGTATGCTTTATTCGCCAATTATAAGTAGTTTTGGGCATAGCGACAGTAGATATTCTTGGGGTGGTATTATGACCTTGGTATATGGTTATTAGCTTTAAGTACGCATAGTAATGTTTAAATGTCGATGATTGATTAACTTTCCAGTCATCTTCCTAAATTAATTTTAAAAATTTTAAACAATTTACTCGAGCAAAATAAGTGACGTGTTAAACAAAAGACTTTTGGCTAGCTTTTTCGATAACGGTATTACTAATGGATTTCCATTTAGTAAGGTTTATATTTTTGTGTTTCGATTTGCATAGCTTTACATTGCTTTATATAAAAAACTGACATCATTTAAATTACTTTCATTCATATCTTAAATTATAGTCCCGATTATCAAGTTTAAGCTTTACTAGCGAATTCATATTTTATATGGAAATGAACTGTCTAATAAAATATACCTATACTAATTTATTCACAATGAACAGGGTGCTATAGTTTCTTTTCTATACAATAATTTTTGGTGGATATGTTAAGTAATATTATATCCTCAATACAGAAAAGTATTAAATATAATAAGTACTGAGATTCCATTATGATACTATGCTCTAGGTATGCAGGTTGGTACTTACGTAGGTAGGTTTTTGCTTGTAATGAAACAGTTTCATGCGTAAAAATATTTTTATTTTTAGGAATTTTTAGAAATTTAGAAAAGCATTTTAGTTGGTGACTTTATTACGTTTCATGCGGTTACCATTATTTACATTTCACAGGTATCAAATACCCTTATCAGAGTTTTACGACAGGCTATTTTATGATTGTGGGATAATACTTGTGTAGATCATCGTCAATCAATTCCCACGATTCGCAAGCTCATGTGAAAGTATTTTGAACGATTTAGATATCGTGTCGAAGGAGCCCGTATCATCTTATCTATATATTTTCTCATACAAAGATGTTCTCTGGTAGATTGTCGACACTTATTTTTCAGCGATCTCATTCTCTTCAAATGAGCTATATCTTATATACCTAGTTATGCCACTGTTTTAAGTTTCCACGGTTTGTCGTGCTGCAGGAGTCAGTTTGTCTCTGATGCCATGGTTTTGGTGAAGTAGTTTGGGTACCTCAACATCTGACGTAACTATGACTAACGCTCGGGGTGTTGTAATTTTGACGTTTCTGTCTGTGGCATCATAGCTCCTGAACGGATGAACCGATTAGGATTTAGTTCTTTTTGTTTGAAAGGTATATTAGTCGGGGGTGTTCTTAGCTATGTTTGAAACAAATCGGTCTAAGATGGTCGCCGCCACAAAATGACGGAGTGCATATTTTTCACAACTCCCTCCATATTAGTATCAAAAGAAAGGGCTTCACTAATAAAATACAATACTATGCATGGTACAATTTATTTTAAACTTTTTAGAGACTGTTTTACTTCTTTCACCACTTTTGCTCTTTTTACAACATCTTGTTTTGAATTGAGTACTTATCAAAGATTATTTTTATCTAATACTAGCACCGCGCCGCGGTTTCACCCGCGTAAATCCTGATCCCATGGGAATATCGGGATAAAAAGTAGCCTATGTTACTCACGAAGAATGTAGCTTTCTAATAAAGAAAGAATTATTAAAATCGGTCCAGTACTTTTTGAGTTTATTCGTTACATACAAAAATACAAATCTTTCCTCTTTATAATATTAGTATAGATTATTAATTTTGCAGCAATTGTTAGATTTTTTTAAATCTAATTGGAATTCAATTTTCCGATCAAAATTTACAGAAGAATTAAATCGTATAAATTGTAGAACCTCTGTATAAGTGCAGAGTTTTGTTTTAGAAGTACGGCCTCTACGGATTGACCTCGATATACTTAGTAGTACCCACAGCGTCAGACAGGGTATTATTCAGGTATGTCGGCTGATACATGCTATATGTGGGGCGCACTATAAGTTTCCGGAATGAATATGAAAAAATACTATTAAAGGTACAAAATTAATTTATTGTTTTTCAAAATAATCTCCCTTGGCGTCTATGCACTTTTTCATTCGATCAAACCAGTTTTGAAAACTTTTGTGCCACTCCTCTGTGGTGACCTCTGAAACGTGTTTTTCATACTCCTCGACCGCCTCTTCTGGTGATGAAAATCGTTGGCCGCGTAATTGGTTCTTAATTTTTGGGAACAGATAAAAGTCACAAGGTGCCAGGTCGGGACTGTATGCAGGATGACTCATGAGTTCTACACTTTTCGCCTTCAAAAAGTCGTTTGTCTGTCTGGCCGTGTGAGAACTAGCATTGTCGTGGTGCAGGATGATACGGCGTTTACGGTTATTTTTACGGAGTTCGTCAATAACTTCCGGCAAACAAATGGTCGTGTACCAGTCACTATTCACAGTACGACGATTTTCTAAAGCAACAGTAGCCACGTGTCCAGTTTTATTAAAAAAAGAAGCAATCATCCGCTTAGATGCACTTTTCACGCGCGCCACTTTGGTTGGTTTCGGCTCATCTTGAAAGACCCATACGCTCGATTGCTGCTTTGTTTTGGGATCGTAGCAATAAATCCATGTTTCGTCATCTGTTACTATGTCCCACACCAAATTTGACGCACCTTCGTTGAATCTGGTAAGCATGGCACTGCACCAAGTGACGCGGTCCGTTTTTTGATCCTCGGTCAAGTTATGTGGGATCCACCGCGAGCACAGCTTTCTCACACCCAAATGTTTGTGTAGGATTGATTGTATTTGACTCATGCCTATTTCTAAGGATGCGCGAATTTCATGGTAGGTCACATGCCTGTCTGTTTCAATCATACGGCGCACAGCATCGATGTTTTTGTTGGTCACAGCGGTGGACGGCCGACCATCGCGAGATTCGTCACTGAGATTGATACGACCACGCTTGAATTCTGCAAATAAACAGTCGTCTTGCATGGAGCTTCATCGCCAAAAGCTGTTTCAAGACGAGCGATGCTCTGTTGAGCCGTCAAATTACACTTAAAATCGTAGAAAATCATACTACGAAAATTTTCCCGAGTTAAATCCATGTTGATGCAGACACACAATTTTTTAAATGGCGTCACAAGGTAAAAACAAAAGACAGTCAGATGAAACAAACTGTACACAACAACAGCCAAAGAGTTCTATTTTCAAATGTCGTAATAAATTTTTAAATATTGTTTATGTAAGTGGCCAGTTCCGGAAACTTTTAGTGTAACCTATGTATAATTATCTAGAGTGACTGAATAAACAGACATACCTAATATTTGATTGTTAATTTATTTTATGGAAATAGCTGAACAACGATAAAATCGCTATTAACGGTTTTTATTAAAGTTATATATTCGCAATAAACTTATCTAATAATTTCTGGACATTTATAAATTACAATTAATATATTCCAACAAAACAGGTCGTAAAATGTATAACTAGAATGTGTCAAAAGTTCAAATTAAAAAGGCATCAAGACAAATTATTACTGGAGTCTTAAATATGATGTGAAGAAGATATTTATTTTAAATAAAACCAAAAGAATGGACAATGAACCGGTACTCTATCTAACATGATAAATCTTCCCGTCTCGTCAGCACGAAAGAGTGAATATTTATTCAAATGAACCCTAGGAGTGCATGATCTCTGAGGCACGCACAAAGAAAGAGAAATGTCGCCCCTCCGGCGGCCGTCGCATAATTGCGTTCTTACCAAATTACATGTAATTGGAGCGGTGTTTTACTGCGTTGCGTGTTTTTGTCCCTTGAATATTCTTCTTGCTTTGTTTTCTTTGCCTAGTTATAAAATTATTCTTCTAATAGCTTTGAAGAAACAATTTTAACAAATTGCGTGACATTGCGTTTTTCTATTATGTTAAGTGTTTACATTGATGAATGGCGTCAACTATTTATGTTGCGCAGAGGTCAGCATGTTTTGAATAAAGTAGATTATTTACAATATTTGTCAGCATGTGCTCACATGTGCTATGCTAGCGACGGCGACGGGGCGCCTCGGTGACGTCGGTGGCGGCGCCGCCGCTCCGCCCGCACATGCGCACTCAGCCCAATTCAAGTCCCGCTTTTATGAGTAGGTTCACAAAAAATATTACAAACTAGTAGTTGGCGTTGATAGTTTGTACAAATATGTTTAACAAGAGATATGATAATTGCGAAATACTTCCAAATAAATATTCGTCAACGGGTGCATCTACTCAGCAGTCAGTTTGCTCAGTTTTTCAGGAATGCCACAGAATAACGAAACTCATTTTAGTATACTTTTATAATTAATTTTAGTGCCTAATAATTCTTTCATTTGATATAGTGGATTATTATTTCATTAACAAGCGGTGTCGTAAGTTTTGTTATTGCACGAGCACCCACAACTACAACCGAATTTTTTTTAGCCACATCATTTAAATTTGTATACCGTCCACTTATTTCAACCTTGCTTTGTACGACAATATCTTCTACAAAGTCCATCATATACTTTATGACAATGCTAATGGCGCGTAATTTATTCATACACGTACCTGTTAATTGTAATTGCCTACTGGTTGTTAGAGTCGCATTACACCGGGTGGCAATGTATGTACAACACCGTAATGAGAACCAGTCACGATTTCGGTACATATTGGGTATGTGTATGCACATAGCCGAGTTAAACGTCACGTACAGTTTGTTTATACCACGGCACTGATTGGATGAGATGACTTTGCACTGTGAAGGAATAGAATGTCTGCTACTGTATGTAACGCAGTACATGACAGGTTCAGTAAACGTGTTAGTATAGCTACTGTCTGCTAGATAACCAACAGGCAGCTGAAGTAAATTATGCACTATTATCTAGAACTAGATGTACCTAATAACTACGTATGTCATATGAGACCGTGCCTGGAATGTTTTAATAGACATTGTAAATGTTTATGACGCACACGCTGACATTGAATGAGATAAGTACTTTATGAAAATTATGCAAATCTAAGGATATAGTAGGCAAATTTTTAAATTCTAGAATGTAAAATAAATTATAACTTCTCCTAAGTAAGAGGCTTGGTTCGAGTAGATATAGACCCACTATTCTAATGTATTATTTGACTAACAAAACCAAGTAATTGGTATGTGTAAAGCCTTAATAAATGTACTTCAATTCTGTTTATAGACATCAATTGATTTACAAGGTGCAGAATAGCAATTACCTCCGTATTTCTTAGCAATTGACTGAGGGGCGCCCACGCGGTGTCGTCGTCCCGCACGAGTTCTGCTCTATTATACAATCAGGACGAATCAGCACATGGGACACTGCGCACTATCTCATATAACCTGCCTTCATTTGTAGCACTCGATACTGTGCAATTGTGCATGATCCAAGGCTAGCTCTACTCGTATCTATTGTCAACGTTTACAATCAAAACCGAAGATCTAAACAACATAAATAGTCTGTAAGCTTTGGACTGCGCATCAAACAATTTCCTAAGCCTGCGCACGTCAATTACATTATTTTACACTAGATCGTGCCGTGCCACATCATTATTGTGATTGTTTCCTGGCTATTCTCGTTGGTACAATTTAGATTGTAAAACAGTAATTTAACAAAGATACCATTGGAAAAATGTTTTGCGGCTGGCGCGCACAAAACTGTTTTCTTATCGTATCTTGCCTTAAGAAATACTTATGCGAAATGAAAATATCTCGATTATTGTCGCGTATTGTCCAATATATTTCGTGTTCTCCTTTTAATCGTGCATAGCTGGAGGCGAAGCGAGTTTCTCTCGGTCGATGATCAATAGAGTAGATCGCGAGTGGGCATTGTGGCGACTGGCGACCGAACGGGTTCGACTTATGTATCGACATGGGCATATGAATACAATAGCAAGCACGTGCGACGTCGCCGCCCGCGGCAGCGTCCGCCCCTGCCATTGTCCAAGCGGCCATTGTTTCACGGAAATCCTTCGTACATGTCTTGACACTTATTGTAAAATTCTATTATGATAACGATATCTTGTCACCTTAATTATTAATCGTCTCAAGTTGTAAGAACTTCGTTTAAGGAAAAAAAGTGAGTGGAACGTAACTGAAATAAGACTTGTCATCGGTGTGTAGCTGTAGACTTGTATTTGTGTTCTAGTCTTCTTGAGTCAGGTTTTGATTAGTTAAGTATAACTATTTAATTTAATCAGCTTGCGTTTTGATCTAAAATGCGGTTAGACAACTAGATCACCAATATACTTCGTTTACTTAGCTGCTCTCTACAGTCGTTTGTACTGTGACCTACAAACAAAAAACCACATCAAGGCTTGGGCCATTGTGCGCTACGGTATTCAATTCTTATAAGATTTTGAGTTGAATAAGTGTGGGTGAGCTTTAAAGCTTATAAATCACGGTGATAATAAAGGTTTACTTGTGTGTGTAATGCGAGACTTGACAAGAGCGACTGAAGAGCGACACAATGGCTAAATGGTATATTAGCATACGACGGAGTCAGCAGTAAAACTTGTTTTGTATTTATACTTATTATAAATTGTTTAGGTTTATATTTAAATATCTTTTTTCAGGTACCTACTGGCAATAGTGCAGCTAATCCTTCTAAAAACTACTAGGATTAGCAGCACTTTGTTCTACATGTAGTTCATTTTCCTTTTAAAGTGATTTGCGCAACAATTCCAATGACAAAAGTTTAGTAACGGAATGTACGTCAGGTCAGTATACCTACATTGTATCTATACGGAAACAACAATGAGAGTGGCGCGTGGGCAGGGCAGGCTGCGCGGGCGCGGCTCGCGTGGCCGTGTCGCTAGGGCTGCTAGAAACACTTCAATAGTGAACAGTTCCTTCTTGTGAGTGTGCTTTTACTGCAATAGAAATTATAGACCGGTTAATTAAATCTATTTCTTTCTTACCTACTTTTTTTACATACGAAAAATCCCCTTTAGATACACCCACCGGAGCCGGTGGGAGAGGTTATGTCGGACTCGAACCGACTAAAACAGATCGCCTGTGGGTCTCTCGTCACCTGTGGGTTCTATCTCCATTACTTAAGTAGGAACCTATTCAATGATAGTTGTTAGATCTTATGTCGATACAATTTATTTGTAAATAGGTGTTGTAATGTGTGTTTAGAAAAATGGGCGCAAGTTGTTATTTCGCGATTCTGTTCTCATATCGAGTCTGGCTGTAAATATATCGACTAAGTAATTAATTACCTAATATGTTGATATTCATTCTAATTTCAATTTAATTTGTGTTGTTTCTCATAGTTTTCTATATCACTATCTATATTATACTCTTTTTCTTTTTTGGTTTCTCCACGGTTGGGTAATATAACATAATCTCGAACTAATTATCTGCCCACGATGTCTGTTGTCAATCTACAGTATAACAATTTGCCTTTTTTGTGTCTTTTTTGTTAGAAAAGCAGTACCGCAGTCCCTGCAGCCCTATAAGTGACGAGGTTGAACGCACGCGACATTGTTATCTCGCGCCAGCTTTGGGCGAGAATAAATAAAACTCTTCGTAGAAAAACACACATTTATTTTATTATTCCGTCGAGGCTGTTGTAATGTCGCGATAACGCTTTATGGGACCTGTTATCGTGCACTAACGAACTTTCTATATATACAACGAAAACGGACCATACTTTTAGGATCATAAAAAACACGACAAGAATTAAGATATCGCACAACTTCACAAATATTCGTGCAAATTATAACGTGATTTTAGATACTTAGACGTTAATTCCTAATTTACATAACCTGTCTGATCCTAACTAAGATCTTAATTCTAGCATATAGGTACTTACCTATTCAATCTGATGTTTAGTCCATTAACATTGATGCGTTAAAATTTTGAATTTATCGTATGGTAATAATATTTTATGTAGAATAATAAAAAGTTTTTTACACGCTATAAATTAGCTTCTTTTCTTGTTATAGAACACAATTCTTAGTAAAACTTGTAAAAACAATGTAGAGACTAGTCAGTATCTTCTTCACATTTCGAGTATAAGGCATATTTATGTTCGATACCGGTTTGCCTTTAATCAAACTAATATCTTTTACGTAGGTACATTTAAAGATCCATAATTTTAATTGATATACAAATCAATTTAATTGATCAAAAGTGATCTAACTGTTTCTTAATCTTTTCAATAAGTATTGCAATATCCGTAGATCATTTTTTTTGCTGTTTGTCAGAATAAAACAATAATCGAAACACTAATTGGCCACTGCGCGTGACTTCATTATAGCCATAATTCCTTAGAATTCTTAAAAGAAGACAAATAGACGTACAAAGACAATTGTACGAAAGAGAGAGGAAAGATATGTGATGGGATGATGTTAAGGTACATTAGCAGCTTTTAGGCCGGTATCGGTCCGTCCGCGTCATTTGCTTGTAATGGGCCGGGATTGCCTCAATTTGAATCTGCTGTTGGTTGTCTTTTTTATTTATACCTCTTAATGGATCACGGTTAGTTTGTTCCTTGTTTTTGTTTTATCCATTATTACATTTTATTGAATAAATTATTTAAATGTATGAATTTCAAATTACCGGCGGCTAATTTGAATTTTTTGAATTATGCACCTGAGTATCGAATGTCTTATTCTACACCTATAATACTTATAGGTCGGCAGTCATCACCAAAAACTTAATGTATTATGCGTGTTCAATATGAATATTCGACTGTTAAAATATTGCCAACGCTTATAGAGGTGACGCGGAACGCCTTGTTACACTTAATACGCCTCGCCACACATTTTTTGTTGTTCTGTTTGGAAACAAGAAAAAATCCTTGTGGTTTTTATAGGGGTCGTTTTTGTACGTGTTTGTCTTAGCGCGAGCTGATAAAATTAAATCGACAGGGCTTCTATACTTGGAGCAAGTTTTTACAAACCAAATATTTTATACAATTTATGATTGCTGTTGCATTCTTACCGTAATTAGTAATGTTAAATTAATAATGTATATACCATAGATGAAAATCTGGGCGTTATAAATAGATAATAATGGAATTATTGAACGTTGACCTAGTAGTTAGTATCTACCGAGTTATATCCAAAACAAAAACATTATACCTATAAATTGCATTATTTTAAAATCAGTGCCTAAACCTGGCTACAAAAGAAAAAAATCTTGACTATCATTCGAGATGAAAATGAAATTTCTTAAAAAATGTAATGAAGCATACATCCAGGTAGTAACCCTTTTCATGGTGTTAAAAGGTTGTTAACCCCTGGGACGAGGGTAGTCGAGTCAGTCCTCCACGTGTGCGTCGCAACGGGGTACGTCAGGGGTGAGACGACCACATGAGCCCATCTTGTTGCTATTAGTTCATCATTTATAATACATATTTTTCTCAATTCGCCCATTAGTGAGATTAACGAAGCCTACCGATGACGTGAAAGTAGGATATGACGCGACAAAATTCTTTGGCGTCACTAATAAAAGAAAATCGAAGAACGAAGTTCGTCTGAGTTCGGACGGGGGCTTGATTAATGCACGTGTTGTCGGGAGATGGAGCATTGGGTTTTATTTACACGAACCGTGCGTAGGAGTGAGGTTTACGGCTAATGAATAGAAGAACCCGATTTTACACCACATATTAAGACCAATTAGAACAAAAGATAATCGTAGCATAGAAAAATCGAACGTTAATTGTATACAGATACCGATGTACATAGGAGTTTATTTACAATTTACAAACAGGTAGATGAGATAGTGAGGATGTGTGGACATGTTATAGTGTAAGTCGTCAACATACACGAGCGAGAAACGCGGGCCACACAGACAATGATCTCTAACATAAAAGGTATGTCGTCGTATTCTTATTGGCATGGCGTTGGGCCGTGTAGAATCTTTACGTGGTATCATTTTATAGTGTGGTGTGTCGTATACTTTAGCTTTATGGCGTGTGGTCTGGTCGGCGTGGGCGCTACTCCAGAATCGCAGCCCACGTGCCACTGATCGCAGATACAATTGTCCGCCAGCGGCTTGTTTATGGAGCACTTGAGATATACCAAGAAAAATGACATTTCGATTGCTCGGCTCCATTACCCACTCCTTACCACACAGCTTTCCATCGAGATCCAAGCGTTTATAGTATTTAATTTTGGACTACAGACCGGTTTCCTAGTTTTGCAAACAAAACGAGTTCGATTTTACGCCACTCCACCTAGTGGACTTCTAGACCATAACGTACCAATACCGATATTGTATGAATAAATTAATGAACCCGTTGTCGCTAGCAACTGTGTTTTAAAGGCCATTCCTTAATACTTTATCAATTATACACATGTCAAGTTTTATATTACCTTATTAAACGGTGTAAAAGTATCCTATATTTCCTTACAATGTGTAATCTTTGTACGGTAAGGGATAGCTGTTATTACGGCCAGTTACCCCGTAAAAGATCACTACAGTAGTTGGTAATTTATTATGTTTTATTAATTTTTATTGGAAGAGAAAAAATGGAGCCGGTCCGCAATGTCATGTCGAACTTGGAATATGTAATGAGCTCCCTGTACAAATTAACGACTACCGCAGCAGCGCTCCAATCAAATCGACCAAATATGATTAAAATAACATACTAAAAATGGTCAAATAGTTTAATGTAGTCTGCGTTAAATAGAATGTGTAGATAATATGATACAAATGTTCTGGTACAATGTTGTACCTTGATTTATTTATAGCCTTTGTGTTCAAGGGTCACTGGTTTTATGTGGAGATAATTCTATATTCGCGTATTAACACAGAATAGATAATAGTACTGATCTAGTACGATTACCTATTTGATACGTATAATAATGTTGTACCTACGTATTTTTACTTCTATTGTCATTTTGCAATGCGAAACTTGTTACAGTCAGCGATAACTTTTAAGCAAAACTGCTTCTACTTATATTATAATTTGCGTATTATAGGTGTTGGTTGTAGGTTTATTAATGGTGTGTAGGTTGCGTATATTAGGTTATTATTGTTCAAATTGAACTTTTGTACCCAATTATTTTGTTTTAAAGGAATCTCAGTGATTAATGTCATTATCATTTTACCTATTACACTTCGTTTTTTTGAAAGTAAACAAGTTGTTCGTCGCTACTACGACTAAATAATTGCAAAAAATAACCCATATTTTTTTTTCTAGTGGGCTAACGTCAACGGCTGAACGAGGGGTGACGCCCGTCTACCTCAGGTGTCGAGAGGGCACTATCTCCTGGGTGTACCCCAGAGGTGCCTTGCGGTTGCTGTTCCGGCCTCCTCTGCCAGCCGATGAGCGAGACTTTAGGGTGTGTGTTCGCGTCATGCGCCGCCCTGACCCGCCTGACCTGTTTCATGATTTGCGGCTTAACGATACAGGTACGGTACTAGATACATGAATTGATTTCCTATTTAAAGAAAGAAGAAGATATAGGATAGACACTGAGAGAACCCAGCATATACTGTCTGTCAGGGGAGTCCTTAAAACTAATTGCCGGCAACGATAACCCGGTGTCTGCCACTAATGCAGGATAGGTAATTCTCCAATCACAAATCTCGGGTAGGTAAGCTATGAATATGATGTATGCAAATTATAATTCGTCTAGCATCTAGTTTGTTCTAACCTTGAAGATAAATAACTTAGGAAAAAGATAAGTATTCTAACAGGTTTATGTGAATTTAATCTTCACATTGAAATATAAACTATTTTTAGGCTGTGACCATGGCTGCTGCAAAGTAGCTGAAACGTCTGGGTGTGTGTAAGTAATAAACACCAAATGAATCGCAATAAAATCCGTTGAAATAGTTATATTTTAATTGATGACTCCAGGCTACACTGTGCATAGGTAGTACCTACCTACTTCACCTACCTACCTACATGTACTTTTATTTTATAAGCAGATGATTGAATAGTACTAACTGCGGTGTATCTTTACAGAAGTCGCCGATCGGTTCCCAGCTCGTCTTTTTGTGGAAGGCGCTCATCGGCTAGTCCCGCTGTATGCGCCTAACGACGGAGACCCAAGAGAACTACGATGTTTTCGTAGCCGACGAGGCCGAGCTGCACTTTACGTGGAGGCCGAACCAGAAGAGGGCACGCGGCGGAGATTAGCCACCTTCAGATACGAAGCGAGACCGCTAGTGAGGCCTCATTATGATCCCACTTCAGCAGACTGCCGGCCCTGCACCGAGTCGGAACTAGAGCTCGCCTTTTGTACCAGTGACCTCGGTAAGCATCAGGATCGCATACAATATCTAACCTAAAACCTTATTCCATTAATTGCTTCACCGCAATAATGAGTAACCAGAAAACCAGAAGCTACGCTCCCGCCGTGAATGTTAATAAAACCGCGCTGTGCGCCGCCGCGGCCTTAATTTGTCGCCATCATCGAAATACCGCGACTGAAATTAAATTCAACATTGTTTTACTTAAATATAATTTTTCCTCACTTAACTACCGCAAAACGTTTACACAGCGCCGCCGACCTTTATACTTTGAAAGCTCGTTATTTTGAAATAATTTGAAAATCTTACATTGTTACTTAAGAGTTAACAAAAAAACTGTACGTATTGTTTGTCCGAACGCACGAAATCCTTTCTATCGCCACTAAGTGCTATTGAGATCTTAGAGATTAGATTGAATTTCATACCGGTCATGACTCAGCCTCACGGAAGCTTTTGCATACTTACTGCATACTACCTACGTAATGGCAGTGAATCTGGATGACGCTTGTTTTAGATGCAATAAACGTCAGTAATATGCGCGCTTGACAAGTGTGTACCGGCTAGACAAGTATGGTTATAGCGGCACGCGACGCGGCGGGGAGTTAACGTTAATAGTTTTTCTGGTTTGATAAATTATAATAGTTGAGGAGTTATGTCACTGCAGCATGCCCGCGCCCCGCCGCGGCCTCGCAGCACCCACGTTATTAACTGCATCCAACACGTATCATTGATTTTTTGTTCGTCGTGTCACATAAAAATGCTGATATTCTTTTCCTCGGCCTACGTGTTAAGGTTCTTTGTTAAATAAAAATAACAAGCGATTGTTATATTGTCAAGTAAGGAAAATTATTATTCGATTGTTTCTTCGGTCGTTTGGAATATGTTATTTATGAATCGGTTAATGGTACCTACCAACATAAATTTTGAATTCAATATTAATTCACAATGATATATATGCGTGTATTATTATCTATATTTTGTATAGCCTTAGTATTAATACCTACTAACTTACAATTAAATTTTAACAGTTGTCTTAGGAGTAAGACAGTCTTGATGGGTCGTTAGTAAGGCTTGTATATAATTACGGGGCTCTGGCTGGCGGGTTGATGACCGTTTACCAAAGACTTGGTCTCTATTCTTAGATATATCTCAAACAAAAGCTCGACTTAGAAAAACCCGGGTACATTTTGCGCTTACTCACGACAACAACAAAAAACGTATTGCGTCGCGAACAATGGCGACACGGTGATTAATATCTGTACAATAAATCTGGTGTCGCGAGCGAACCAGTTTAGTAGAGCCAAAGAACGCTCGCCTCTTACCTATGTATAGTAGGTATACAATGTAACTATGATAGCTAAGTGGAGTGTTACATTTTGTTACAAGTACCTACGTGCCAGATACCTTCTTAGATTTCAACTAAAGTTTCTGGTAGACACTTCGGTATCGACGGTATCCCTACTAAGGTACTAAGTTACTCACTAAATACGTAACGCGAATAAGATGAAAGAAATTTCTATTTTCTGTATAGGCTATAGTTGTGTGACTATGTGCAAGACTTACATAATGATATACCTGTATGGTACGTACACGTACTTATGCAATAGGTAACTTTGAACAATAGGCAACTCTACCAGGGAAATAAGTTATTCAACGTTACCGTAGAATCATGTCTACGAATCTACGATTACGAATACACATACATGCAAATGATAAATTATAGATAGAATTGCTAGAATTATATATTTGTTGAAGGGGCTTAGTATTATCCTATAACCAACTCTTCGACTATAAGATGTGTCTTTTAACGACAAAAAAAATACGCCATGGTATCATGGTATGGCTCAATTGTGTTCGGAAACGCTCAGAGATGGTCAGTGATTAAAGTTTACAACTTCTAATTTGTTTGCGCTCCATCAATTACTATAATTAAGAAAATTCGTGTAATTAAACAAAACATCCAATCTACGGACTAATCAATAAGTTTCTTTAATACTTGAACATTAAATATTTCAATATTTTGATCATATTCTGTATTTATATTAATTTTTTATTGTTTTTTTTATCCTCGAATGAGTTTAATTTTGAGCTATTATATTGATTTCGTAGAACTGGTTTTCAATTAAGAAATTATGTTGTATGCGGCCTAAAACGATCGTTATCAAAACATTCATAGGAAAGAGATTTTCGGCTTGTAGGTAGGTAGGTACCATATTGAGATGGCAATCTCGATTTCTCCATCCAATTTAGTTAAATTCTTCTAGACAGACCTGACTAGTTTATTTAGAGTAGTGTTGTGTGATCAGCGGCATCGATTGCGACTGCTATGCATAAGGCCATGGTTTCGATTCCGGATTAGACAAAATTTAATTGAATTTTTTTAGTACCATAGAGTACCAAGTAGATGGTGGAAATTTGGAGCATTTTGCTCAAAATGTGTCTTTACGTTGATCAAATGCTCGTTCATCGAGCATTTTAACGTGGCTCAGACTATGAAACTTAACAGTGACGACGGCATTATAATCAATGTAGGGAGCGAAATTTATGATTATCTTATCATTAGTACAATAATGTTAATTTTCAACAGTGTCTCGCGGAGTCATAGTGGGCAGCGAGACCCGCGCAGATCTTGATACAACGCAACTAACTCTTCGTCTGACCAAACTCATCAGAGCTACCGCTGGGGAAGAACAAAGAGACAAGACGGACATCGGCGATGAGGACGATTACTACAGGTGAGAACACTGCATTTTAAAAAGGAAACGTTTCCTAGAGGTACCGCCTACTCATATTAACTCTGGTGATACTGTTCTTGAAGTTCGGGCTTCATCTTCATAGCTTTATTTCATTATCATGTTCCTATCCTTTGGTATAACTTACTATATTTCTTGTTATCATGTTCATGGCTCTTTTCCTATTTTCTTTTTTTTAGGTGTTTCATTACCCTAATAGGTAATCGTAGGTACACCTCCATAACTAAACTTACGTTATTGCTTCCATCCCTGGCCGTTTAAGTTTTAAAACCAAGTAGTACGTACTAAAAAAGGCACAAATAGTGGTGTGTAAGGTGTAAACTTAAAAGCGATATACTTAATTCTAACTTTTCCGTGAATGTCGTTATTTTCAAACTTTCTCTTTTGTAGATGTTCATTTCTTATCTTGTTCATCACAGCTTGATCTGTAAACTAAATAACAGATAAACGCCACGATTGTGCTCGAAAAGTTATTACCTAGGTAATCAAAATAAAAAGTGCCGTGGTAAATCTCGCGAATATGTACTTCAAACGGTAAAATACACATTGTAAGAAAACTCTTACATTAGTAAACAAGCTTAAAGCAGGCTTAAAGTATTCGTAGGCTATAATATAAATACCCTTCTCATTTGGGATTCAAAGATGCCTGCAAGGAGATCACTGCACCTTTTAAGTTTGCGGTCGGTGGTGTTCAGTTACCATTTAAAGCTCGCTACCTCTTTTTGTACCCGCAACATACAACTTGCGTATAGATTTGGAAAGCAGGTAGGCAAGGTAATAATTATTGTTATAATTGACAATACTAAATAACCTTTCGAGAAGTCATCATATGTTTACATAACTTTGTAAGAATTCTTACTTATGATGGAAATGGTTGTGGAATTAGTACCCTTACTTTACCCCGTACTTACATTTTAGGTTTTAAATTATAAAGTTAGCTCTATGATGCTCAGATTCTAATTAGAAAATGTTGAATTCTGAAAACTGTGTATCTTGACGAAAATTTAAAACCAAGAACGCTCTAAAGTACGTAGTTTTTTATAACTTAACAATGTAAATCAGATAGTAATTTCAGAGAAGACACTAGATGTTGTTGTAGATGTTATCTAGACTGGTCGCCTCAGCGTCACAAAGTGGGTTGTACTATAAAGTTTTATCTACGCCGTCGTATCTCTTGGACAATGTAAATTGGGAGGTGCATCGCATGAAACGTCTTGATTATTATTGAACAAACATGTACGTGGGTTACTAACATTTATTAGGCATATAAAATAGACTCATTAGAGGATAGGACCCTGGACCATATATTTTCTTGTTTATAATAAACTATATAAGACAATGTTCTCTGTAAGGAAGTAGCTATTAATGTAGGAGTGGGATTCCAATGTACTAAGTCTAGTCATCCTTCGAGCTATTACCCAACACAGTTAGATTCGGCAATCGGTCTAACTGCGAAATGGCACAATTTCGATTTTCCATGAACCGATTGAGATCAAATAGTAGTCTCGGAATTTTTACATACATACATACATATTATCACGCCTTTATCATCGGAGGGTTAGGCAGAGGTGAATTAACACCCACATTTCACCAATCATTGAATTCGGTCCCACGTAATAGGGGGTGAGCCTATTGCTGTCTTCCGGGCACTATTGTTGACTCAAGCCATGCATCTGAGGTTGAGTCTGGGCTGTAGGTATATATCTGTCTGATATTAAACTGCCGTATGCCTTAGTCGCCTTGTACCACATCGCATGAGAAGAGATGGGGTAGTCCAAATTCTCCTATGCAGGGAACCACGCGGCTTTTTAGGATTCCGAATTTTTAGGGCTCCTACTTCCCTTAACGAATGCCACAGAAGATTCTATGGCAACCAGAACCGACGACGGCTTAACGTGCACTCCGAGGCATAGGTTAGTTAGACAACAATAGGATATTAATCTGATGTTTTGTTGTTCAGGTACGAAATTGACAACACGCTAGAGCGAACGACACACCGAAACCACCGACGGCGGAAAGCGCGCAGTCTGCACGCGCACGTACACGTATCTTCAGTGTGCGGCGCCGCTGCGGGCGCGGGAGAGTTCTTAGTGATGGCGCGGCGGCGCCTGGGGCGGTACTCGCTCGTCTGCGCGCCCCGGACCGACGACTGGCGCGAGCTCGTCAAGAGAAGAAACGCTGAGGGCACTGCGCACTGCTTATTGCAACACTAGGGGTGATAGTAGGACTATAAGTCACATAGTGAATGATCGAATGTGCCATGGAAGCTGAGTTATTTGAAAGATTGGTAAGATGGATGCTAGCATATCGATAAGAGGCAGAGCCTTTTATGATAGTTGAAATACCAGTCTGTAATAGCGTAGCGCGAGAGTATAATTCCAAGAGATCTCCTTTACGTCGAGAGTGATAACGAAGTGTGTATGGTTGCTCACATGGACACTGGACAGTTGTATAGTTAAGATGTTACAGATTCAACAGTGATACATTGTTGCTTCACTTCCTATTATTTCTGAAAAGAATTTTATTGCTTGCCATAAAATCAGCTCGCTTTTTATATTGTATAAAACTTCACTTATTTATGTAGGTACCTAACAAATTATTTACTTGTACATTCGTAGTTTTATATGAAAAATGTGGTCCAGAGTGCCAAAATATGTAAGATCTTCATAGTTGAAAGTAAGGTCGATCTCAAATGTACATATTATGTTTAAGTGGGAAATATAAAGCCATATTAAATAATTACTTTAGTTAGATTATATAGAGCAGTCAGAAGTGTGATTATTTTGAACAAAGTAAACTTACTTCCTTCTGCCTGATTAGTGCCAATATTGTTAATAAGAGAGATTTATTACACTGCTTACTTAATCTAAACATCCGTTTATTATTTACGTTGCAAATAGTACAGTCTAACATCTAATACGGATGTTTAGATATTATGGACTTTATTTCTACGACTTTACAGTTTAGATTTGTATCTAAGGCCTTAATGCAGTCGTAGCACTTGGATAAGCCTCCTCTATGTCAATATAATGCCTACCAAGTCGAAAAGTTATAAGTAGAGGACTTAGCTAGGCGTTTTTGTACATAGGTTTGTACCTACTACACATAAACTGCTATATAGAAATTGTTATACATATTACGAAGCTCTATCTCCAAGTAAGCAGTTAATTTCAATAAGTACCTACTATGGTGCTCTGATTAATACGGCGTCTTCTATAAGTGCTTCCAATTACAGAACAATTGTACTTTAAGAGATTTATATATTGTAACAGTGTCTGAACAAATACCATTCAGCCATTGCAAGTACTGCAAATATTTAGTACCTAATATATTTTGTATAGAAATTTAACTATAGTTGTCGATTTGTGATATAGTTTACAACGATATTTTATGAAGTGCCTATTGTATATACGAATATAGAAAAACATAGTGTTTATAAATATATAGATATATATATACATATTGTGTAAATACAAAAACTGTTAAATATAATAGTTTAAAATTTTATACATCTTTTTTTTAAAATTCTGCTATTCTAAAATTCCGGGGAGTCATTTCATTGCAGTGGAATTGAGTGGAACGCGTTAATAAATATATATCCTGGCATGGTATAGTAAACAGGACCTGGATGGTAGAGGTTGAGTATTGTCCTCGGTGATTGTGATATAAGACTATAATTCTTCCTCTTGTAGAAATGCATAGTTAAGTGTATACGGGAGCTTATTCAGTCAATTTTGAGGCTACTGTCAGCTTTAGGATGAAATAGTCTAGACACATGTTTCTGTACTGTATTTGAGTCGAAGTTACAAGAACACAAAATGTTGCTTGGGAGAGAAGTAAACATAACACACATTTTGCTTTTCACTATATTGATTATCTGTGTACAGAATATTAGATGGTGTAGTAGGTATGACATGTTGCAAAGTTATACCAGCTTAGTAGGTTTTAAAATCATCGATTAAGATATAGAAAAAAAAAATCGGTTCACGCGGGATTCGAACCCGCGATCTATCCCTTACAGGTGGAACGCTCTTACTACTAAGCCACAGAACCTAAAGGAAACAACCACAGAACAGTTAAAGCGCTCTAAACCTCCTTTACCTGTTCCGTGGAAACAACACACAATTCTTCCTCATTCATGATAGTGTTGATGTTATGCTAAATAAATTTAAATGTACCTATACGAAAATATTAGTAGGGTGTTTCAATAATCATCCATCACTTTATAGTCCTATGATAACAGCAGCAATAAGTAATACAGATCATTTATTGCACAAAATCGCAGCACGCAACCTATCCTACACATATAGGTACACACGTGAGTATTTATACATTGTAGAGCTATCACAGTTCTCTTGATTGATATTCACATTAAGAAGACCAATTTATCGCGCGTGCACAGTCGCCATTTTAATTTATAATAATTGAATATTCACGCCCGAGGCACTGACGCGGCCGTGCCACACCGACAGCGACCAACTAAGTTATTATTGCAGTAATAAATAAGAAGCCACATGAAATATAGCAATTCGTTTATTGAAAAAATCACAACTGATACCACATAGAAAAACTACTCGGCACGGTTTAACTCTTAACTATATATAATATCACATAAACACTTTATAATTTGATATACTTTATACATAGACATTTATCGTATTTGGTACACTTTGTGAAAATACCAACCACTAGGTGATCTCGACTATAAATAAACAGAACAAACATAAAACGTTTCCTTTACATCGAGTGATAAATAAAAATAATATTAAACAACTTAAAATGACGAAACAAAATGATATAATACAAGAAAATATTAAATAAAACATGGATCGGATAGACAAGGTCTGTAACGAAACAATTACAGGTAAGTACTATGCTACAGTGGCCGAGTCCGACCATTGAAACTACTGTACACAAAGTCCTCGTATTCGGTGATTTACAAACATTTAGATCGGTCATAAAGAGTTGGACACCAATGTTTATATATTTGCAGAGTCAGTCTCTATACTACGCAGCTCTGCTACTGAACATAACACGTGATACTAACTGCATTATAAAACAGAATCAAACGATAGACAGGTACGTAGTTTGTCAATATGATATGTGTCTCTTCAAAATAAAGGTACATATTGTAAGAAAGATAGCATCGGTCGAAATTGAAACAAAGAGTATCTATTCGATGAATAAGTATTATTTCAGGACGTCAATACAGTAGGTTTAAGTTTAGTTTATACTAAAAAACATATCCAACAGTGGACGTAGGCAACAATATTGATCCAAACGTTCATAAGACTTTACACATTCATGTAAAAATACAAAACACAGGTGTCTATATTATAACAGATACTTTGGCATTTGTGATTACATGAATAATATAGCAATAAGTATAGAATTTAATTAATAATACTAGACAGCGCCAAATATAATAATCATTAAATTACAGAATAAATTTGATAACGATTTATTTTAAATAGCAATTTAAATTTAACATTCAGAATTATAAATTTATACATAAATTTACTTCATAATTTATTCTGTAATTTATCATAAGATGAAACTTTTCAAATGTTTTAAATTCGTACAAGTCAGCACACCAAACACACTATCGCTACCCGCCGATATATGAGCAAGTTAACTTCAGCCTTCAGTTCCCAACCATCGCGACGTACCTACCATACATGTCATGTTCGTTGACCACCACTCTCAATAATTAACTCCCACTATATCGAGCTATTCGCCAGAATGTCAAAGCTAGCATAACTTCCGTCTATATATCTAGTTCTATAAATTACTTACCTATACTTGCCACAACCGCTTAAGATAAACTTGTCAAATGTTTAGCTCAAGTGATGCTGTTATTCAAACGAAGTGCGTAAAGATAAAATGCGAGAAAACCTACCCAATATATTTGAAAAAGAAAAAGGTGCCGATCAATTTTAATAATTTGTGCGATTAATTTAGAAACAAATAATGTAGAATGTGAGCTCACTCAGTGCTAGAAGTTAAGATTAGATCACGTACCGAGGTAAAACCGATAGAAAACATTTAGGAAGAACTAGTTCTACTAGAAAAATATTAATGATCGTTTACTTCTACAGGTATAGTTAAGGTCAATATTTTTCAAAATATGAATTTTAATCTCATAGACATAGAACAATATTTTATATTATTTTCATTCTAGGTTCATCATTTATAAAATTTGGTATTATCAAAGTGAGTAACAGGTGAAGACAGAGTTATTGTCGAAAACATTAAATTTTTATTTGTAATATAGGAAGCTCATTCTTTATACTGTTGACATGTTTCTCAAATAGTCACTTGGACACATTCAAATACGTTCTCTAAATGTATCAGATAGTGAAAAATAAATATTTTCGAGAGATCATAGCTATATAAAACGCAATCACACTTGTATAACAGAAAATACTAAAAAAATACTATCTATGTGATACATCACAGTTTATAAATAAGATACATGGTTGAACATAAGTTTTAAAATTCACATAGTATACATAAATAATGAATCTTACATATAAAGTAATTTAATACTTCTGTACCTCTGATATCGATACAGAGTAATATGACACTCGCAGCACTTAACGTAGTTATATGTAGTGCCATAGTTTAAAAAATATAAAGATAATAATAATACGTAAATATTTTATTTATGGGATACTTAGCGTTACTAGAACAAATAAAAATGTGCAGTGCAGCTCGACTATCTATTGTGATATCTTCTTTAGATTGCTTCACGAATCGAGGGAAACAGTACTAGTTTACCGATGTTATGGCTCCCTACAATAGGTCGATAATTGCACATATAGTGCCGGGTTTTCGTACTTCTTTCATTGGAGTTTGAACATAGTCCTCCTTAGTGTAGAGAAACTTGTAAGAAAAAATCAAGTCAACAGACTTACATAATCACTGCACATTGATTGTGAATTAGTTAGTATATGTACCAAATTAGATCCCAATAACCCATTCATTTTTCATCCAGTTTTAGTAGGGGTCAATACATATAATGCCTAGTTCCCATCTATTATGTATATACATTTTATGGCCTCAAGTTAAAATATTATAACACGTATTTTACAAATAATTTTATTCCACAACATTTGCAATGAAATAGGACAACATATATATCTATTTAAATGCTAGTGTCTAATTCTGTATATTTCATCTCTTACTGTACAATAGTAACATTATAATTACATGTTTAAATCTAATCATTGCACGAACGTAATTGCGATACGCTTTCAGTATTACGTATCTTACAATAGCTCATATTTTGACTCACACAATTAAATGTCTGATAATTTTTTAATAAAATATTGTTTCATCATTCCAAGTTACCTTTGCACTCAATATTTTTTTAAATTTTCAATTAACGAACCACCTTATAGTTCAATACCTCACACAAATAAATTTCTGCTAGTTGTGGTAACGTTATGTTAGTATTTTTTTTATGTGTAATTAAAAAATACTAGTCCTTTATAGACTCAATAAATCTAATCGCGAGAAATGCTAAATGCTCTATGACTACTGGCAAGGAATTGTAGAAGGATATAAACCTATATCCTTGCGAACAGTATATAAATAAAAACGATTACTTAAACATTACACAAATTAAATAATAAATTCACAAATCAGGGCACTTTTAAAACAAATGAACTGTTGGAAAAAGTTATGCTTGAATCGGGCATTCGGATTGTTACTATATTTAATTTGTACAGGTCATCATTAAGACAGTCCTAAATATTCTGCCTCATGGAACATATAAACAAACCAATATAGTGAGTCTCGAAAGTATCGGCATTTATTGAGTGTACATATCATATTGCTCGCTATAGATCCATATACAGTTCGTAATCATTCATAAAAATAGGGTCGAATCACATATACGGTATACGAACTGTACAAGCCCGTGTGCACGCAAGAATAACGTGTTCGCACGTACCTTCAGAATGTGCTTCTCTATTCAAATTGTACTGGCGTAGGTGTCATGACGTCAACGATGATGTCCTCCATGTTCGGCAGCACCAGAATCTTCTCGAACTCCTTGCTAAGTTTCTGTTCGATCCAATTGCTGATGTGGGCGAAGCGTAGAGTGCGGGCGCCTACTGCAGGTCGCGCTTTTAACACTAGTTGTGGGTTCGTTCTGAACCTATGTGAGGAAAAAAACTGTATTAAAGGCGGACCAATTAATTATTTGTAACCTATGTCATAGATAGATACATAAATATTACTTACATACATACATATAATCACGCCTTTATTCCCGGAGTGTTAGGCAGAGGTGAATTAACACCCGCATTTCACCAATCATTAAATTCGGTCCAACGTAATAAGGGCTGAGTCTATTACTATCTTCCGGACACTATAATTGACTCGAGTCACGTATCTGAGGCTGAGTCTGGGCTGTATATATCTGTCTGATGTTAAACAGCCCTGTACCTTAGTCGTCTTGTACGACACCGCATGAGAAGAGATGGGGTGGTCCAAATTCTGCTCTGCCGTGATACACAAACTTACAATCAAACAGATAAAATTTATAATAGTTATAATCTCTCGTTTCAAACTAAAAAAATCGTTTGATGGGTGAAACATGGAATGAAAGCAAAACCCACTAAATAATATACGTTTCGTCATCAAAATCAGAAAACTGACTCCGGGCTCCAAAATAGGAACTGATGTGTGATGGTGGATACCGTGGGATAGTTATGATAGTGATCAAACAAAACACATTTATTTGTACTTCAAAAATACGTACCCGATCCACATTCTGTCGTGAGGAGGAGGTGGTAAGTTGAATGCTAGACGACCTTCTAGTCCATGGATCTCTAGGTGTAACTTGATGTCTGTGTTGGAGAGTCCCTCCATAGCTCGCTTCACATATTTGTAGTCGGTTACCTATAACAATTGTATGTTGGTAGAAAACAGACGAGATTACGCCCAATTGAGCAGTCCGACTGGGGAAGTACCTCCGCCCTACAGAATACCGCGGTTATAATAACTTTGTGTTGTGTTTCCGGCGGTCAGTACGGTAGCCAGTGCTCACTGGAGAGTTGTTGTGCTGTCAGTAGGATGACCAAAGGCTTGTCCTGCTTTGTCCTCTACACTGACGGCACAAAATCTCTGTTCTTACAGGGTCGGCGGCACGGATGTGACTCCACTAGTGTTACACACGTTCATAGGTCATGGTGACCACTTTCCATCGGGTGGGCCGTGTGCTTGTCTGCCACTTAAGTTGCATAAAAATAAAAAAGATTTTGCACAACAACAGGTGTACAGTCAGTGTTAGAATGATCTTGACTGCAAAGTCTCAAAATGATTTTAATATCGTGATATTAAGAGCCTTGATTTAAATTGTATTATTATCAGAACCGAAAGGTGTGTACCAAATATCAGAACAATCAGTCAACAGGGAGGAGGGAAAATCAAGGTATTGAGATCAATTTGAGTTCGTAGAGATCCATCTGATGCTGACTATACCATGCGTTTGAATTAAAAAAAGAAGTGCACTTGAAATAACTTCCATAAGAATGTATCTTATGGAAGTTATATCAAGTGCAATTGTTTCACGTCTTTTCCCTTCCAGGGTAGGCAGAAAAAAGAGATTGTGATCTGATTATGTTGTTACATGGAGAGCTTTCCTCTATTGTCCTTAGCCAACTATTACTTTATTATAAGCTTAGACAATATAAACACTTATACATACAGCAAGTAGCACTCCAACGCGGCGTAAAAATTATCTACTACTTTGGTACAAGTTGACATATATACATCTAATAACATGCACACATTGACAGCTTAAAGAACAATTTAGAAATTAGCTTACACATAACTAGTATGTTTTTTCGTTTCTTTACTCGATGATAATTGTGATAATTATGATATCAGTTTTACTTATAGATATAGTTGTCTATAAGTATATGGTCAAAGATTACAAGTACTTACTTGTTGGAAGTATTTATTCGTGGCAATTTTGTCGACCATACGCAAAAACTTCTTCTTAGAAGAACCTCCCTGTTCCGTCGATGACGGAGTTTGCGGTCTGTGTAATTAAATTAACATTTAGATTTTGGTATTCACATTTTCAGTAATTCTTAGAGGAGGTAGGACACGGCGGTATTGAGCAGTTCCCCAGCCGGTTGGGGAAGTACCTCCGCCCTACAGAATACCGCGGTTATAATAACTTCATGTTGTGTTCCCAGCGGTGAGTAGGGTAGCCAGAGCTCATTGGAGAATTTGTGCTGTCAGTGGGATGACTAAAGGCTTATCCTGCTTTGTTCTCTACACTGACGGCACAGAAACTCTGCGCTTACAGTGTCGGAAGCGCGACTGTAGCTTCTCTGGTGTTACACACGTCCATAGGCCACGGTAACCACTTTCCATGAGGTGGGCCGTGCGCTTGTCTGCCACCTAAGTTTCATATAAAAAGTTCTGGAAAATTTGCTAAGTCTACCAATACCAGTTAGACCAGCCAAACCAGTAAGTTACTATGGCCGTTCATTCTATAAACAACGCTACTACTGGCCACTTTACCAGTGTTCGATTCCCGCTCATTGCCAATATTGGTATGCATGCAATTCATGTCCCCACACATTCACACCTATGTATGTGTGAAACCAGCCAATCGCAATGCTCTGTTCTCTCGATACCTGCACGTTACGAATTAGAATACTTATCGTGCCCGGGGCACTGGACCTTTACTTATCAATGTCATATCGATTCAAGAATGCAGATAAACGTTACTAGTTACATTTTCTTTTCTAATACGTATGCGGTTTGATTGTATGATAGATACATTAAAACACTGAAACCAATGCAAATGTACCTAAATATTTATAAGTTATAAATATTTACATTTGCATTGGTTTTTACATTACGTATTAGAAAAGAAAATGTATCTATTAACGTTTATCTGCATTCTTGAATCGATATGACATTGACAAGTAAAGGTCCAGTGCCCCGGGCACTATAAGTATTCTAATTCGTAACGCACAGGTATCGATAGAACGTTGCATTCTGATTGGCCGGTTTCACACATACATAGGTTCACAGTAGGCAGGCGGCCAAGCGCTACGCTCCGTTCTCTCGACATGTTCATGTTAAGAATTCGAATATTTTTAGTGCTCGAACCACAGATGGCGCTATGTCATTTACCCTAGAATATTTATTATGATTAAATTAAAAATAAAAAAAAAACCCCGTCACAAAAAACAACCCTCAAAAAGTCGAAAACACACACACACACACACACACACACACACACACACACACACACACACACACACACACACTTATAACACTCCGTCGTTTCTGCGTCGGGGGTTAATAATTAAGTCCAAAAATATATGAATAGAGTTAGCACGTACACGTCAACGACGCCGATGTTCTCGTTGCTGTCGACGGGCTGCACGGACGCGCTCTCGTCGTCGCTGCTCGACTCGGCCGAGTCCTCCACGTCGCTGTCGTATATCGCCGGCTTGCTTATCTAACAGTACAACATATTTGGTAAACTTGACTTTAATAACACTATACCCCGTTTGGTTAGGTAGTCAGCATCAGATCGATCTCGACTACAAAGTCTCAAAATGATTTTAATACCAAAATAAACGAAGCAAACTTTTTTGTGAATAGTATTATTGTCCGAACTAAAGGTGTGTACCAAATAATCAGTTAAGAGGCAGGACATTAAGATCATTTTCTGTACGTCGTTCGTCGAGGTCGACCTGATGCTGACTGTGCTTAACTAAAGGTAAACAAGCTTTTCTTTTTCTTTATTTACGGAGCTTAGCCACAACATGACTATGTCGCTCCATCATGGCCATTTTATATACAGTACCAGTAATTTTATATATATATTAATACATTATACAGCTGTCACATCTTCATGATATAACAGATACATGTCTTGAGCTGCATCCGAAAGAGGTCTCGCAAGGACGCTATTGCATCCTTCGATATCCATTACATTAGTTTGCGTTAGGTCTGCTCTGTAAACAAGCTTGATGTGTATTTTTGTACAAACACATTTATTATATACTCAAATAAACTAGTGGTACGATTTACATTTTCAGTCGCATTTAATTTTTAAACTTAGTTTTCAAACAAACAAAGATTAATAAACTGAGATTTAAAAAATATATTCAAAGATACATCAAGATTGTTTACCTTAGTTAAGTATTTAATCGAATGGAGTACAGTTTAATGTCTTTAATTAAAGTTATTGCATATATTATATACAGTTAAATACTCGATACATCTACATTCAAGACGAGACTTGAACCCGGGACTAGCCCTTTTCTATGTGAATTAATCCAACCAACTACAACAGCTCTTTTAGAGATGGTCAAAATTTTCCTATAGGTCTCCTTAGGGCGAAGCGACGCTGTTCGAAGTATATGGAGTTTTTGGGGCCCCACCAAAATCTCAGGAGACCCAAGCTGCCAGCCGTAACTGATGCTGATTGAGGATTTGGTACAGGCTTTCCTCTCGAGGTTGGGAGGTTAGAGAGCAGTTGCTCCCATAAAAGTCATATAAGCCAAAGCAAAAGTATGAATACTCTGGTGATGATAGGCTCAGATGCAACCGGAAACAGATAAGACCATGATAATTGTGAATACATATGCCGATTAGAATTTCAGAGTAGCAAGGTTTTCTTTTTTAAATGTTGGTATCAGTTTTTGTAAACGCGATACAAAATTAGCCTGATGTATATGACCAAAGCTTGAATGATATTTTGATTAGTAACAAGTAGTAGTAATTAGTATATCAGTGTACCAGTATCTAACATTGGAAAAAATATGTATTTACCCTTAGCTGTCTTTCTGCGGCATGTGGTGAATCTACGTGTCTTCTAGGCGTAGGTAGTAACTGTTCTTCTAGTGTCATGTCTGTGAAAATTCAATGTAAAAAACTCAATAAATATGTTATTTATTTTTGCATGACGTGGATTTACAAAAAAAAAAACAATATACAGATTTCTATATTATATCTTTTCTATAAGTATATCATTTCTATAGTATAACCATAAAAATGTAACGTAAATCAAATAATTAAACCATGAATAAATGACACAGTTGATGGTAAAAGAGATAGAAGTGTGTGAAAAGTATGAAAATGAAATAAAAATGAGCGTGGGTGCAAAATTGTGTGTGAGAATATGAGTTTGTTTAAGTGAGTGAGAGAGTATGAGTGAGTTTGGAATAAAGAGTGATTTCGAGTGTTAGACCCAGTGAGTGAGTGAGTGAGTATGAGTGAGTTTGGAATAAAGAGTGAGTTCGAGTGTTAGACTCAGTGAGTGAGTGAGTATGAGTGAGTTTGGAATAAAGAGTGAGTTCGAGTGTTAGACTCAGTGAGTGAGTGAGTAAGAGTGAGTTTGGAATAAAGAGTGATTTAGAGTATTAGACTAAGTGAGTGAGTAAGAGTGTGCAAATCAGTGAGTAAGTTTGTGTGAGTGAGCGAATGAATGACCGTGTTTGGTATGGAGAGAGGTTGTGAGTGGGCAGTACGCACTCTTCTCCTTGAGCTTCATGAGGTTGATCTGCGTGAGCAGCGCGATGTAGGCGCCGCCGTCGTAGCGCAGGTCGGCGTCCAGCCACAGGCCGCGCGCGTCGCACTCGGGCGCCGCCACGCGCTCCACCAGCGGGCACGCGCCCGCCAGCGACAGCTCCGTCACCACCAGCGGCGACATGAACGACGGCAGCTGCGCGCGCGCACATACACACACACACAAGCAGACATCCATTATCATTACCTGGCACAAGTATCCTTTGCTACTTAAAAGGAAACCACAGAAATTGTATTAATTTTGTAAATTTATGAAGAATAAAGATTATTATTATTATCATTAAGGAGGTATTTCCGTCCAATTGAGCAGTCTGACTGGATAAGTATCTCCGTCCTACAGAATATCACGGTCATAATAACCTCGTGTTGTGTTCCCGGTGGTGAGTAGGGTAGCCAAAGCTCACTGGAGAGTTTTTGTGCTGTCAGTGGGAAGACCAAAGGCTTGTCCTGTTTTTGTGTTCTCTACTGAGGGCACAGAAACTCTCACTGCTTGCAGGGTTGGCAGCGAAAGTGTGACTCTCTTGGTTTTGCACGCGTCCATAGGCCACGGTGACCACTTTCCATCAGGTGGGCCGTGTGCTTGTCTGCCACCAAAGTGGTATAAAAAAAATCATAATGATTTCTTAGTAGCATCTAAAGATAGCACTTTAAACGTACAACCGCAACCCTAGTACAGTTATAATGTACTAGCGGCCGTCGGCAACTTCGTACGTATGGGTCCATTTTACCCCCTTAGGGGCGGAGTTTAGTGGTATCCGTTCTTAGTGGATGATTTCGTGAATAATTAGTGAGTGGTATTTCACTTTTGTATATATTGATTTTGAGCGAGCCGTGATTCGCTTCAAGACTACTTAATGTGTTATAATATTGATGAATTTGAACAACAAACCTTAAGCGTGTTAAGTTTCCTCTGTATTCTATCCTGTAGCTTTTTGATCATGATGGGGTCCCTCATTAAATCGAACACCACTCTCGCTAGTATCGCATTCATCCACGTTACCTCCGCTGGTAACATTCTGCAGTCGCAGTCAGGTGATGAAGTCTTGTTCTATAAGTATAAAATAAGACATTAGTCTTTAAACTCTTATTAAGTCAAAATTTGTCTGAAAATACCGGCCAAAAGTAATTTTGACTGAATAGATTGACCAAAATTCTGATGAAGGAATTTATCAAAAGTAATTTAACCTGAACAGGATTATCAAAATTAGTTTTGACTGAATATATACAATAATGTTTACGGGAAGTCAGCCTGTGACCACTGCCGGTGTAACCTGGTCAAACGTCAGGCAACACCTACCCCCCTGACCAAGTATATAACTATACCATAATCACGTTAATTCCCGTAAAAATTATTACATATCATCAGAACGCGAAAATTCGAAAGTAAATTGACTGAATATAGTTTGATCAAAAGTAATTTTGACAGAAAAGATTGTTCGAAAGTCATTTAAACTGAATAGGATAATCGAAAGTAATTTTGGTGAACAGGTTGATTTTGACTCTCAGCTCAAGCTCAAAACTCAATTTTGACTGACAAGATTGAGCAAAAGTAGTTTCGACTGAAAATTTCAGACAAAAGTTTTAACCATCTTTGATGCTTTTATCGGACTTACAAACTATATTAGGTTAGACCAACGATAGGATTATAGGGATAGGATTATCGTCACCTAATAATGATAGTGATATATAACTACTAATGATCCTTTGTTACCTGTGTGGAATGGTGATCTATAAATAATATTCTACAAAAACTAGATAATGTTACAAAATTCTATAGATGCAAAACAAAAAAAAATAAACAGACTTCTTTTCTCTTCTTTTTGTTCTTGGCGCGGTCTCGCGGAGAGGGTTCTATTTGACACATAACGGCTACTTCCGATGTCTGCCTGAGTGTCAACTCGTGACTCTGTATCGTACACAATTCAGTTATTTTGGGCACATCGGCTCATGTACTCTGAGTACAAAACTAGACAAATGATTGGAGGCCAATTCAGCTGATTCTAATTTTTTAAGGGTAGCCCTTCCCCGATACAAATTTTATTGTTTTTTACGTTTTACACCATTGCAACTGTGTACTTACTAGGTAAATCTTATTCTAAACCAATATATATATTCGGATAATGCTAATCTAAACTTTATAGTTCAATAACCTGCAAAATAAAACGACCCATTTTTTAACCACAAGATCCCTTAGAAAGTTTCTTCAAAATTTCAGCCAAATTACGTCACTGACATCTGACCATGCCAGTGCCTGCCGGTGGTGTCTAGAAACATCCCTGATAGAAGGTAATGAGCTCGTCCTTTTTATATGAATATTTATATTATAGAGTAAGAATACCTCCATAACTAATAGACTCAATAATAGAACTAAAACCCGACTACTAAAAATCACGATCTAAAAAATATTAAGCAAGAAAATATCAAGGATAGCCGTGGTCGTATGCCACTTAGTCCAACAAAACAATACATTCTTGTTTAATACTTTTTAGATCGTGATTTTTAGTAGTTGGGTTTTAGTTTTAAAGTTATTTTCATATTTATATTATTTTGGGCAAGTCATAGGTATAATTTATTATACATATTTGAAATGTGCTAATTAAGCCCTTTCAGTTGATACCAATTACAACATGTTTATCTCAAATTATTTTTTTAACACAGTACTTTATGACCGCTAGAGGGCGCCATATTAGATTCAGTGACACGTTATATAGCCTATAACCAGCGGACGACTAAGACGCTTCTAACGATACCTCATTTGTCCAGTTCATCCATAAGTGGTTGAGGAGCTATGAGGGAACAGATGAATCTACATACATACATCCATAGCCTGTCAAAATCATAACCCTCCTTTTGCTTCGCCGTAGTCGGGTAAAAATAAATCTATAAGCTCAAATTAATAAAGTTCATTTTACCTGTATGATCTTAATTAGATATGGCCAAAATGTCTTCTCATAACTATCTGGTTCTGGAAATGACTGAGACAACGAAGTGATCGTAACCCCTCCTCCATCAGTAAGCAAGTCCGATTTATTCTGAAAAGTATTTATAATTGAGATTAAGTGCACAACGTAATCGATGCCACCCATCTAAGAAATACATACACAGTACACAATGCTCGAGGTTCTTTAGGCCTATCATTAACTCTTATAGCAGGTCAATATTAGCCGTGATCTGTACGTTGCAATTACTCAAAAATGTCATGGCAGGCCCTCTGTAGAGTCACATTTCACAGTCAAAATAATCTAAAGTCATGTTCCTGCGATAAGTGTAACCGCCATATTGTCAAGTGCAACTGTAATGCAGTGTCAGTGTCATTATGTAATACAGCCAAGCTCATGATCGGCAGTGAATCTATAGGTACCTACAGACCCTGAAGGGACTGTGAAAAGTCACTGGCATTGAATCAATACTCAGGTAAGATCTGTATCTTTGAGTGCGTGCAAGCGCGCGCGTGTGTGTGTGTGTATGTATGTGTGTGCGTGTGTATGTATGTGTGTGCGTGTGTATGTATGTGTGTGCGTGTGTATGTATGTGTGTGCGTGTGTATGTATGTGTGTGCGTGTGTATGTATGTGTGTGCGTGTGTATGTATGTGTGTGCGTGTGTATGTATGTGTGTGCGTGTATGTGTATGTGCGTGTGTGTGTGCGCACGAGAGTGTGTGCGCACGAGAGTGTGTGCGCACGAGAGTGTGTGTGCACGAGTGTGAGTGTGTGTGTGTGTGTGTATGTGTGAAGATTACGCCATTAATGTTTTCTACACGTATTTTAACTTACAGACAATTTAGCAAAGGCAACGGTTTCTTTCTCAGCGAGTTTATATACAGCCATCTCCGCACCTTCTTTTGTATCAGCTGATACGTCACTGGCAGTCCTGTCTTCAGTAGATGATGACAATTCCGCTGACGCTGCATTGGCTTCTGATATCGCTATTACGAAGCGGCGGTACCTGACATGACCAGAAAGTATTTCAAGAGAATGCGTTATTTTTAGTATGTATACAGTAGTGACATTAAAAAGCAATCGATTAGTGATATCAATCAAAAAGTAGCAAAGATATGTAATAATTGATAAGAAATGGAGCATTCGATAGACTACCGTGAAACATACATCCGAAACTTCGGGTAGCATTTAGGTACTTTTCGGATTATCAATAACAATTGCCCGTGACTGGTCTACAACTTCGATTGTAGATGTCTTGATAGGGGTCTCATGATTGGTCATGTACTCACCACTCGTGTTTGTCTCGGCCGGTACGTGTGAACAGGTACAGGTGGGAGTATGTGTCGGTGGTTAGTCTAACACGCACGCTCCACTCGCCATCCTCTGTGGCGTCCGGACCTGCTTCACGCTCCTGGCAAATCAAACACAATTAATTAACATATTGTATATATGTTTATGTTACCCTAGCCAGATGGACGGACAACCTGACAAAGGTGGCTGGGACAGACTGGATGCGGAAGGCAGAGGATCGGATAAAATGGCGTATATTGGGAGAGGTCCATATCCAGCAGTGGACTGCGGTGGGCTAATTATATATATATATATAGCTCTAATAGTAATCATTGAACTTTTTAGGAATCTACATCCCGAGTCAGGAATCAGTTAGCAAATTTAAAAATACAAGTAACGCATCAGGTATAAGCTAATATTTGACTGCTTTGATTTTATTAGGTTATGGATCTGTTGTCAAAATGCTTGTCTGCTTAGTTTTTACTTACAGTCTCTTCCAAGAAGTCCTTAATCTTGGTCAGGTCAGTTTCGTCTATTTCTTCTTCCTCGTCCTTCGTACTGGTAGCCGATTTAGACGTGAGGTCTGCATCAGGGTCATGGAAGTCTTCTAGTAATAACGTATCCGTCTGCTCCGGACTTTGGCTCTGCGTGTCTGCTGGCTCAGTGCCAGTAGCGGTGGTTGTAATGTCAGACTTTTTGTCTGGAAATAATGCTGTTAGTTATAATTAAGTATATCGCCTAAATAGCATACATCAGTTGAATAATTTTTAATTGAATGGCTTCTTAATAATATTATTATATAGTTGCCATGTTATTTATAAGTGGCTTTTATTTCATTACACAAGCATACGATACCGTATCCTCTCTGTTTTTGCTTTGTGAGTGAAGAACCTCACATATTTAGTTAACAGATTTTATTTAGTTAAAAAGATAAGTTACCATGAAAAGATAAGTGTTGTTATGTTATGTTTTATTCCACTACACAAGCGTACGATTCCGCCTCCTCTCTGTGTTTGCTTTGTGAACTTCTTGCATTGAAGCTTTTTGAGTTAAACAGATTTTAATTTTGGTTTTTACATTAGGACCTAAACATAAACTGGCGAAATGTGGGTGTTAACACCTCTGCCTACCCCTTCCGGGATATAGGCGTGAGTTTATGTTATGTAAATATATGCCTATGAAATATCTACATAAAAATTTCGAGGTGCAACTAGCCGTTGATAAAATTATTTTAATCAAAGTGATATTTTTTATGATACTCAAATCGTGCGATTATATTATGAAATTTTATGCTACGATAACATTTCCTCGCTTTCATATGCTAAAACATAATATTTAAACGGATAATAATACTCACCGAAATAAATCTAGCATTTGAAAAAAAATTGAAAATCCTACTCTGCGCGTCTCTTTTCCTATTTTTTAACTTTCGTCTTATAATCATAATTTATCTAGTCTAATTGAATTAAATTTTAAAGCATTTACATAGTATGCTAACTGGGGGGGGGGGGGATGGTCTGTCCACTGAACTACGCCAGAAGCCATCAAAATCTTCCTAATCGTACGAACTATCGGAACCAATGAATGATGTTACAATCATTTTTAAACATTGATTTTTGATTACTCCGCATGTGGTTCGATAGCTCATTGGTCAAAGCATAGTGGGTTCGAATCTCGCCTGAACAGATTCAATTTTTTCTGTCTTAATTTATCTAGTCTAAGTTAATCTCTGCGACTGCTGTGAGTCCCAATGATTACCATTTCAAGCATGGGTGAGCACGATTTTTTCTATTTCTCTTAAGTTTCAAAAGTTTTTGTGCCATCGTTGAAATAAAATACAAAGTACAAAATTTTGCTTCTTTTTCATGCGATCATAAATGATAAAAACGCGATAAATGATAATAAAGCTTATCAGTCATTCATGCGATAACTTATTTATATTGATTTTGAGGTTATTGCACGATTGTTCTGCCAAATTACTCATGGCTAAAGAGAGAGAAAGAGAGAGAGATATGGAGAGATGGAAGAGAAAGAACAAGGCAGTAGAAATTAGAGTACCACGATAATCACTTACCTCTGTGCATTTTTCTAACTAATCTATGTCTAAGACCTTCTTTCCCAGGTTCTGCATCGGCATGTGCAATACTGAAAACAAAAGAAAAGGTAATCAAGATTACAATCTCAAAATCATTAGAAATGTTGCATATTCTATCTATTAATAATCTATGCGTTTTTATAATAAATGGTGTTTATCCCACCACCAGAAAGACATAAGGCACTGATTCCACAAAAGCGAAGAAGAGAGGTGAGAAGTAGAGCTGCGAAACTGACAGATAATGTCCACCAAAGCGGAGAGGAGATGCGACCTGACATCATGTCATTACAAAAGTTACATTTTAAATTGCTTGTGGTAGAGAAATTAGAGGTTGAAGAAACACAATTAATTTTAGAAGGTAAGGAGGAACTGTGTTTGCGAAAGCGGGCGCCGCGGGCCGCCCAGATACACACTTCTCCGCTCTGCCGCGCTGCTTGATCGCTCGCGGCACAAAATTATATAGAAAAATTAGAGTACTTCTCTCTTCTCTGCTTGATCCGGTTCCACCGTGGCTGAGTGGAGAAAAGAAGTGGAAATATAGAAATCTGATTGGTTATTTAAAACACATAGTTAGTTCGCTGAGTTTCTTGCTGGTATCTTCTCAGTAGAACTAATCTACCGAACCAGCGAAAGAATCATTTTCCAATGGTTTATTTTTAAATTATTTAATATTTTTATATTATTTCTTGACATACATATTTGTAAAATTTTGACGTTCATATGTGCTCTTTATGTGCCTAAACTGAATAAATGAAATTGATTCTTTGATTCTTTGACATCTCTTCTTGTCTCCTCTCCGCTTTGGTGAAAACCGGGCCTAATGATACTTTCTTATAAATCACGTATGTACCTCTTGTCTTTTCTACGCCATATGAACTTCTTTTTCTTCTCGGGACTAACATTAGTCTCAGTTTCCATCTCATGTTGCTCCTTCTTCTTTTCAGAGGGCGATTCAGTGGCTTTCTTGTCTGTGCCGGAACTCTCTTTTTCTAAAACCTGTATCTTTTCTTTCTCGTTTAGCACTATGCAAATCGGATATTTTTTACTCCATTGTCTGTGAAAGAAGGAAATAAATATTACTTTAATCGAATTTCTGCAAATTGGTAGAGAATGATTCTTGGAAGCCTCAAGGGCGTAGCTATTTTTAATTCAAAATCAGTTTACTTTAAAATGGGTTCTTAGGGTTCCGTACCTTAAAAGGGAACAAAACGGAACCCTTATAGGATCACTTCGTTGTCCGTCTGTCTGTCTATCTATCAAGATCTTTTTCTCAGGAATGATCGGAGGTATCAAGTTGAAAATCCATACCACATACTCAGGTCTATAACCATAACGTCTTGAAACTATAACGTGCAAAAAATCAAACTCCCAAGACAACGCATTCAAAATATATTACGGTTTTTGTAGCTTAAGTTACGGAACCCTCGATGCGCAAGTCCGACTTGCACTTGAACGGATTTTCTTTTCTGTTTTATACAAAGGCAATACAAATGGCAAAATATCATACTTTTCTGTTACATATGATGCATAACCTTAATCAAAATCTTTGTTATGCATAGGCAGACGTGTTTTTTCTACAATTAATTACGTACCATTAATTATAGTTTTTGCACCTCAGAATGAGCATCATTAAAGCATAATTATATGTGTGAAAAATCAAGTTCACAATATAAAACGGTGACCTTTCGAACAACGCAATATAAAGTACATTTAGTAGTTCCATTAATAGAAATAGCCGGACGGTAGGTATTTGGGATCTCATCAACTCCACAATTCTAGTCTGTTAACGATCTTTGTTTAAAACTTTGTTACCAAATCAAATTATTTTCTGCATAACTTAAAATGATCTTACTATAATATCGCGCGCTAATGTATTTAAAAATGATAAAAAAATGCGAATCAGTTGGTGGAATTTTTCATTTCATTTCGTCTGAGATCATCATCGTCGGTGTCAATCTCAGTTGCATCAAAAGTTTGCACCTCGGAGCCCAGGGTCAGTTCTACTCCTTTCATCACTGATTTGGCTTAGATGGCCCTCTAACCACGAAAGAAAAGACTCCTCCAAAACCTCGTCGGTCTATCAGCTGGTGTACTGGCTAGCAGGTGAGGTTGGCGTGGGGTTCGCAGATCTTCGTCACATTTCATTTCATGTGTGACTGCAGTACATAACTATTATATATTTATTTATAGTATGTTTCTCGTAGGCGTGATATAAAGTACTATGTATCACTCAAGAGAAACTGTGATTCCCGGTCTCAGGTGCTTTTACACCGTTCAGTTCACAGGAATGTTTTGACAGCCTCTGTGGCGTGGTGGTAGTGAACGCAACCGCTACGCAGGAGGCGCGGGTTCGACCCCGCTCAGTGCAAATATGAATGTGTATTTGCATTGGTCTGGGTGTTTCTATGTGTAATACGATGAATGAAATGTATTTAAGTATGTTTATTAGAATTCTAGATTCCATAAGACAAGCTACTTCAGCTACCGGCCTGGGGGTGACAGGTGGAGCCGCCTGTCACCCTGGCAGGAGCAGGCCGCGGCGGTGGCGCGCCTCCCCGTTTCCGGGGTCTAGTTGGGGACTCTGTAGTCCCCACACCCGAGAAGAGGGCCAGATCGTGAGAGATGGCCCTGGGTCGGCCGGGGTGCGAGGGATATGGCTGTCAACCTCACCTTCGGCAACCAAAACGACCCACAGACGGCGTGCGTTTTAGTCGGTTCGAGTCCGACATAACCTCCTCCACCGGCTCCGGTGGGGAGGTATCCGTGGGGATTTTGCGCACGTAAAAAAAAAAAAAGCTACTTCAGCTATGCTTGCGATGGGTTTAGAAAGCGTTGTGTAGAATATTCATTTATTTTATCTATTTAATGTTGGTTCTACTACATGCACTATTATTTTAATATGTCACAGCTACTTCAAAACAAATATAGGTATATTTTTAACAGACTATGCGCACAAAGATAAATAAATGAACAACGCTTAACCTTGGAATTTGTCAAAGCATTGAACTTATTCCATGTTGTTAAATAGCGAAACAAGAGATCTAAATATAGAACTCATTAACATATTAATTTATGGAAGAAAGATAGACCGTAGATAAGTTTTTAAGATATTTTTTTTGGACATTGTATCGTGGTTTGGAAAACTGGGTTGAACCGACTTAATAATTAATTATCGATACTTTAATTTTCATTAAGAAAATGGTACGTAAGTACTTCAAGGTTTAACAGAAGAGGTATGTAGCAGGAAACTACCCAGAATATAAAAATGAATTTAATGCTTAAGTACAATAATAAACTAAGCTACTTAAGTACTTATATTATTAGTAGTTGTAGGTTCTAATGGAAGATTGGCATGCTTGATTAAAACTTATTGAAACACATTACTTTAAATATTTTAAAGGTCATGTCGAGACGTTCGATTTTATGTATGAAGAATTAATTTAAATCTTAAGAAATGCAAACTAAAAAAGGTTTCGATATTTTTATATATTTATCTGCACCTTCTATGTATGAGGCGAGTGTGGATGGTACCGCTGGAAGGGGAAGACCTAGGTGCACATACCTGGACCAAATCGGGGAAGGTTTTATAAAAGGGGCAGGTCAGGAGTACCCTAAACCGATGAGAATGCATGAAGTATGTAATGAGGAGGTGAGTAGTATATCAGAATCGTAGCAATAATAACAGTATCCGTGATCTTTGTCTACCCCTATGGGAAACAGGTGTGACTTTATGTATGTATGTATGTAAGTTTGCAATTGTGTTCTGTTATTGAAAGAGGTATTCAAACTAGGTAGGTACTAAACTGATTTAGAAACTTATTTCATCCTGTGAAACCTCTATTATTCCCGAGAATCTACTATAAGTGCGCGAACTAAGATGAGGCAATAGATATATTTTGAATTTATCTATGATGTCTAAAATGTTATGCTAAGCCAATTTGGTATTTATATAACATTTGTATATCCACATTCTCGAGTATGGTATGTAAACATTAAATATATGTAATGTATATACCTATCAATCAAAGTGTAACAAGTACCTAATTCTATGGATGAGCAAGTATTCATTTTATACAGGACCACCATTTTTAAAATGAAAAGCAGTATAAAAACAGGCGCACTGTGTTCCCGATATCTAATCAACTATACTACATACCTTGTTCAATTTCGTATAAAAAATATATTGTGGCGTCGGTTATCTCAACAGAACCTATATAGGTTACAGCATATGACTACAGCAAATACCTACCTTAATCTTATATATAAAATTCTCGTGTCACAATGTTCGTTCCCGTACTCCTCCGAAGCGGCTTGACCGATTCTCATGAAATTTTGTGAGCATATTGAGTAGGTCTGAGAATCGGCCAACATCTATTTTTCATCCCCCTAAATGTTAAGGGTAGTCCACCCTAATTTTTTTTAACATGGCAAAACAACGTTTGCCGGGACAGATAGTACTAGATAATATAGTTCACGTCATGCAACGCATGACTACACATATGATTAAACTGTTTATTACCATTTTGGGTAATGATAACTGAAGAGGCTTATATTCATAGTAACCCTAAACGGCAACTTTCATAATTTCAATTCTGATAAGTGTAACTATGGCCAATTGATTCCTTACAGGCTTATCACAGAAAACAGACAATAACAATAATAAAGTGTTTTACTAACAACATTACGTCAAAAATAATTGTAATCAAGTGATAGGATGTTTTTAGTATTTGCTTTTTCGAATTCTACGTAACAAGTTCCGTCTCTGTGGTAGACCGTATAGATACACCCGGTGTTTAAAACCATTATTTATAAGCTAAAAAAGTTTGATTGTGACCTTTGAGCGCAAGTATCTTGAATCATGTCTATTCCTGCAAACTTTTGAGATAGCCCAAAATATCAAAACAAACGATATTATAAGTATGTGGGTTATCTTTCATTCCGAGGTTGAAACTCTTAAGTATTTGTCGATGCGTCATTCATTACATTATTATGCTAGAATTATCAACGATTACTTTTTATAATTTTTTATAATAAGTCATTGTTTCGTTGTTCTTAAGCCAATTCTGGAAAGTGGACTTTGTGTTTGAGAGCGGACTTAGTTTATCGACCGCGGTCGTCTGGTGCAATTCGTGGTTCACTAATTACCAAATCTATTTTGAACCGTATCTAGTTTTTGATAAAGACAATAGTTTTAAAGAAGCATTTGAGGTCTTCGACCGATAGTTACATACGTCACTTGATGTTTAGTCTATTAGGTTTCGTGTAAAGGCTGCGAGTTTATTCAGAAACATTACGAAGATGTGGAATCTCCGTGTTTCACTGAAGCCCATAAGTACCTAATATACCTACTAACCTAATATCTATTAAATCAACCAGCTTGGCGTTTCATTCTGTCTTCTATGTTAAACCCATATTCCCAGTTCATCTAAGGTCAGGTTCACATCATTCTGTACATTAAAATCATAAAATAAGTTAGGTTAATCTGATCTATGTCTATTTGATGGTCCACAAGTGGCGGATGGTTTACCTCTTCCTCTGGCTGGCTGGTTTGTTATTCGTACTGTCTTAACAAAAAGGTCAATTTCGCGTCTACGATAGGGGTTAGGTAGGTCCCTTTATTATTTTCATTATGTACTATATCCAAGTGTGTTACAATAAATAAAATTGTTTTCTTCTGTAAGTAGACCACACCTTCTTGATAAGTACCTAGTTTTGTAGATATGGCCTTATCAACAAAACATTAATCATCGTAAAAGTTTTCAACAGCAATTAACAAAATTTGATATCGAATTACTCAAAATTGGTAAACAACATTATATTCTAATCAGACTGCGTGGTATAATTCCTATTTATAAACAGAACAGAATATTCCTGGATATCTAAATACATACACTAACTTTTAAAAGCATTTAAAGGTAGGTCGTTGGTGAATTCGATGTTGCCGGTGTGTTCGGTTGAAGCGTACCTACTATTGCATGACTGATGCCTTTTGTACACCACAATTCTTAGTGTACGGAGTCTTCGACTTGTTGAATGGTAACTGACGCTTTTCACGTATGTCATATCGACTGGTGGATTCACCAACGCGCTCGAATCATCACCGTGAATCTGCACATTGTAATACAGGAATAGAAATAATTGCTGAAATACCTGCTATATATATAGATGCAACCGTTGCAAGCATCCATCCGTGTCGGTTGATGTCAAACTTGGTCAACTTCAGTCAGACGACCTATGCTTTTCGACAATTTCAAATGTCTACTAAATCCTGTAGACCAAGCGTAAATGAACCATAACGACGACAATCGCGCGCCGGACTGATTTAATAATTAACTTGTTTTATTTATTCTAGCTAAATAATAAAGTTGAAAAAATAACAATATATTGACTTTTGTTGGCACATTTAGACAAAGCGATGTGTAAAGGTTAATATAATTGAAGAACCGAGCCTCTTAAACCCACCCTGACACCGATCCGTAGTTGATGCCGTTCGGGATTAAATAGCATAACTTACATTATAAGACTGAAATGAAATCAGCTATATGATTGATAGCAGAAAATTTTTAATTTTAGGAAATGGTTCATTTATAACAATCCTAACATGATTGGATCATATTGATACACTTCATTTTATACCACTTAGGTGGCAGACAAGCTCACGGCCCACCTATTAATAAGTGGGTACCATGGGCTATGGACTCGTGCAACACCAGGGAGTCACACCCGTGCTGCCGAAATAAACATATTTATATATACAGTTGGGGTCGGCTTCCCAAAACATACAAATTTAAAATATAAACACAAACATAAACATATTTAAAATTATATAGGTACGTAAATACACAATTCTCCTCGCCCCCCCTCCCCCATCGTCCCTCACAAAGTGCTTCAATAAGGAATGGTTTAAAATGTCTAAATAATAAATCGTCTAGCAGCAGCGGTGCGCGCACGTAAACGGTCGTTAACCTAATTGTGCGATGGTAGCACTCGCGCGTTAAACTTCAGTTAGAGAAAGGTTGCATCGGTCGCAATGTCACGCGGAAAATCTTAATACCTTTGTTACTGACCTTTTGTGTGTACCTACAGATATAATAACAGGTTAACGTGCGTTACAAATAAATTGAATTATAGCAAACAAAGATGTTGTGTGCCGGTACTTAATATGCTCAGAAATACTATCAAGTTTCATATCTATTAACGTCATTTTAAGAGAACTAATTTACATATTGAAATGTAGATATTTAAATTTGTAACATTTACTATTAAGTACTAGTTACCGCAATTTCATACTCGTAAAGTTTCAGTACTCTTGTAACATATTTCTTTGTTATATTAGAGTAAGTCCTTTTTTGTGTGACTGACTTATCAACAACCGCAACTACTGAACTACCGGTTACATGTTTACTCGGATGCAGTAGCAGAATTGTGTAGCCTTGTATTCTAACAATTGTATAGAAGAGGCGAGGAGACAGTAAAATAAGTTATATTTCAATTGCTTCCGCGCCTTAACAGTGCCGTATTGTTTCTGAATAATTCACGTCATACTCGCAGGGAAGCAATGTTGCGAAATGTTAAACGTACTAGAACTAATTCAAACGAACATGTGAACACAGCTGTATAGTAATGGGAAAATTCTAACATCAAAATATTTACATAGTAGATATGAATATAAATTCTGTATGGATTTTACTTGTGAGATAACACATAGAGGTATAATATCAGTTTATGTAAAAAACTGTTGATCTAAGCGCCAATCCAAGTCGTCAGCATTTCGGACTTTGGGATCCAAAGGCCGCTCTCCTATTCTTTCCCTCCATAATTTGGTTCGTTTTACATATTAGATCACACGACAGTTTTCTATGATAAAGTAATCGTATTTGAAATATAGTTATTCTGCATACAAGTCTTTCATTACGTCCGTCTAATAATACAGCGTGCATTACGACCTGCTGCAATTAATCAGTTAATACCGAAGGCTTCGGTATCTATCGAATCTTCGCTAGCAATATGAACATAATCTCACTTGAAGAATCGTGGGTTAGTTATTACATTTCAATACAATTTATCTCCATATTTCCAAATAAAATATAACTTACCTTCGTTTCACCAATCCCTTAGGCAGCAATATAACTCGAGCTCCAGTTAAGTTATAGAGCCTGTGTTGATAAAACGCAACTTTTTCTATCTTCTCATCCCACAGCGCTCTTTTTGGTATTTTAGTCCGTGTGTACGATATCCTTAAGTTACACCCTGTACAAAGAAAATAATATTATTAAGATTTAAGAGTGTATAATGCGGGATTAGCTTTATAGCTTGGCAAAGCAGGGTCTATGTTCTTCGCTTAAATAAAATTATTAGAGACGGAGAATCTGTCCGCATCCTCATTGCTTTTCTACTTAGCCCTTCACTAATATATGACTCGCTTTGCCATAATATACTGAAAACATGGATGACATCCGCCACAGTAGATCTACTAGCCGAAAGAAGTAAAACGTTTTCCCAGAGAAAAACAGAGGTGCGTGCGGGATTCTTTTATTTAGCTTTTTTATTTGCTCTCTTCTTATTACTTTGCCCACGATGCTTGTCGTTGAATCACTAAGAGGTTTTTATGTCAACACCCTAATCGTGAACTACCTGTTGCGTTAAGGATATGGCAGGTACTAAATGAACATTTCTTTTATAGGTCCTACTTTATACCTACATTGTAGAATGCAAACAACGTCTTCGTGACCGTAATGATGCATTTCTCATTTATTGCAACATTTTGCTTTTTTGAACATTCAAACGTAACAAAGATCCGATGGTAGCTTGCACTTAGATGCGGTCTAGTTGGTTACACAATACAATCTGAGGTTAATGACCCATTTAGATAATGGAAGTACACAAACTTAATAAAGATAATAAAAAGATTAAATTTGATATGTACAAAAGCAGTAAGTATTTGCAAAAATACGAATTAAAATTTGATGACTAGCTACTTGTTAATGACATTGACATCATACCAGAATAGCTCTCTATAAAAACCCAATAGAGATACGGCATAATGAAATTTATCTTTCGAAATTAGATCTGCTTGACTGGGGAAGTACTTGTATAAAATGGTAATGATCTCAATTATTTCAAACCTATATATAGGTCGGTAACCGTTTAGGCTTACTATAAGCCGTCGACCTACCATGAAAAGTACGTTCGAAGTTGCGAACTAGAATTTCGGGCAATTGCTAACATGAAAGTTTAGAAATGGATTTATTCCAAAATTGAGAATCATTATACTGAAGACGGTAATGTTCAACCGATCTCAGAGAAATGAATTTAATTCAGTATCGTCAATAAAATTGAACGTGGCCCAAGTATTTTCCATAAATATATCCAATGTATAGACACAAAACTTACGATAATAGATATACTAGATATATAACATTATACAGGCGAAATCGTCAGGTCATCCTATCGATAAGAAAATACTCTACCTAAAACATACCTACGTGTTATTCACTGATTCATTCTCCCAAAAAAAAAGTTGGTAATATCCGCACCTGTACGATTTTGCTAATATTTACAATGCACGTTCTCGAGGCCACAGACTGGTTTCGCTATCTATTTGCTTCTTAAATTATATTACGAACACCAGTTACGTGATTAGAGTTATATTTCGTGTTTTACTGGTGGTAGAAACTTGGTGGCACAAATTTGTCTCAAGTTTCGACCGGGTAGGTACCACCGTGCACTATTGCGAAAAACCCTCCATAGCAATTCAATCTCGGTTGGATTGTGTTCAGGGGTCAGCAAGTGCATAGCCGGGCAGAGGTGGTGGTTGTCGCAGCACTAGTGGGACCAGTGGGTCTTGGCGTAGTCTAGTGGGGATGGCGCGGGGCGATGCGCCGAACAGGGAGACCTGTAGAAACGGTGGTGCCGCTGGCCGCCCGCGGTATAGTACAGGGGCCCAACTGGGGTTAACCACCTTGGGAGGCTGCCTCACCAGGCCGCGCATAATCCCGATATGGTTCGTCGTGCCGGTTGGTGACCGGAATTGGGAGCCCGGCGACCATACTCGGGGGGGTACGGGGGCCCTTCCGTTCGGCGCGTCGGCTCTCGCCATACCTCACATTCATAGATAAAACCAATATCCCGCGCTTTGTCACACGGTGCTGCGGCGGCAATCACCTCTTTTTTCACGCCTTCTCCCACCCAAACTCATGGCAGCGCAATTAAAGGAAATAGGCAACACAGCGGCTCGACACACTCCCAAAAGCTTGCTATTTGAGGTGGAGTCCACTAACATCTGTGGGCTCCATGCAAACCTCAACGCCGTCCACCAACACCTAGAGACGGCGAAACCTGCCATGTTTTTTCTAACGGAGACGCAAATACACCGCCCTGACGACACGACCTACTTGCTCTACCCTGGCTATGTTCTTGAGGAAAGTTTTCGTGCAAAAGCCGGGGTGTGCGTGTTTGTTAGGGCGGATGTTTGCTGTCGCCGTTTGCGCTGCCTAGAGGACCCATCCTTCTCCACCCTTTGGGTACACGTAGACCATGGCCCTACGAGTCAGATCTATGTGTGCCTCTACCGTTCCCATACAGGAGATGCTGAGACAACTCGACTCTTTGAATATCTGAGTCAGGCGGCAGATGATGCGCAGGAGCGATTTCCGAATGCCGAAATGATGTTTTTGGGGGATTTTAACGCCCACCACGAGATCTGGTTGGGCTCCTCCAAAACAGACCATGCGGGAAGAGCCGCCCACGCGTTTGCTCTGGCGCACGGCCTGACCCAATTGGTGCACGAGGTCACTAGGATACCAAGAAGGTCGGGCCTAGCACCTTCTCTGCTAGACCTTCTGCTGACGAGTGATCCGGACCGGTACAGTGTATCGGTGCGAGCCGCTTTAGGCAACTCCGACCACTGTCTGGTCTGTTCCACGGTGCCCATTATAGCGCCCCCACGACCCGTGCAGGGGAAGCGGCGTCTCTGGCACTACTCATCAGCGGACTGGGATGGACTTCGTGACTATTTTGCGTCCATCCCGTGGGTTGAGCGCTGCTTTGAAGGTAAGAACCCATCGGATTGTGCTACTGCTGTCGCCGGTGAGATCGGTCTGGGTATGGAATACTATATCTCATACACCGATGTCACCGGTGACCGCGGGGTGCGCCCTTGGTTCGGGCGCGAGTGTGCGGAAGCTGTTGAACAAAAACAGTCTGCGTACCGCGCTTGGGTAAGGGCGCGCGCCACGCGCCATCCCAATCTGGGCCACTTCAAGGCGGCGTACAACAGAGCCACAAAGGTCTGCAGAAGGGCCTACGTCAGAGCGGATGCCCTGCGCATAGCGCGGCTTGGTCAAGAGCTAGTGATGCATCCCACGGGAAGCCGTGGCTACTGGCGACTGGCTAAAGCCGTGCAAGCCAACTTCTGTCAGCCTTCGCTGCCTCCGCTGCGTAACCCTGATGGATCCCTGGCCCATGAGCCGCAAGAGAAGGCAAATCTGCTGGCTAATCTCTTTGCGGCCAACTCCCGAATCGATGATTGTGGTACGCAGCCACCAACACTACCCGACAGTGACCACGCGATGCCTGATATCCATATCAGGCAACGCGATGTCCGTGCAGTGCTGCAATCACTCGATGTCCGGAAAGCCAGTGGTCCGGATGGTATTCCAGCGGTAGTCTTGAAAAAATGTGCAGCGGAGTTGTCTCCAATGCTTACGCGCCTGTACCGGCTATCCTACAGTTCGGGTACAGTGCCTTTGCCTTGGAAAGAGGCGAATGTTCAGCCGATTCCCAAGAAGGGGGATCGCTCGGAGCCAGCCAACTATCGACCCATAGCCGTCACCTCAGTGCTGTGCAAAGTGTTCGAGCACATAATCAACAAACAGCTCATGCGGCACCTAGAGGATCACTCCTTAATTAATGACCGGCAATATGGCTTCAGACCGAAACGGTCAACGGGTGATCTTCTAGCATACGTTACCCATCTTTGGGGTGAGGCTATGGACAAGCACGGCGAGTCACTGGCAATTAGTCTTGACATCGCCAAAGCTTTCGATAGAGTCTGGCACAAATCGCTTCTTTCCAAGCTACCTGCCTTTGGTCTGCCTTCTAGGCTGTGCAACTGGGTTGCTAGCTTCCTGCAGGGGCGCCGTATTCGCGTCCTTTGTGACGGACGAGCTTCGGAGTTTCTGCAGGTTAATGCTGGCGTGCCCCAGGGGTCCGTCTTATCACCCACTCTCTTTCTTCTGCATATCAACGACATGCTGTCTACCGGCAATGTTCATTGTTATGCAGACGATAGCACTTTGCATGGGAGTTATCATGGACATCCTGCGGCCAAGCAGTCGGATATCGCGGAGAAAAGGCAGCTTCTTGTCACTGAGCTTGACGGGATCCTGAATCACATTTCTCAATGGGGCTCTGAGAACCTGGTTGAGTTCAATGCCAAGAAGACGCAGGCATGCGCGTTTACAGCAAAAGTATCTTCTTTCCTTCCCCTCCCCACTCTTCAGAGCACGCCACTGCCACTGCAGGACAATCTCAATATCCTAGGTATGGATGTTCGCTGCAACCTGAATAACAAAAACTACATCGAAAGCATCATCAAAACAGCCTCACGAAAACTCGGAGTCCTGAACAGAGTGAGACGATTTTTCACGCCGGAGCAGCGGTGTCTTCTATACAAGACACAAATTCGCTCCTGTGTGGAGTACTGCTCGCATCTCTGGGATGGTTCAGCAAAGTACTTACTAGATGCTCTCGACAGGTTGCAGCGACGTGCGGTCCGCATCATTGGGAATCCCGAGATCACGAACACCCTAGAACCTTTACAGCTGCGTAGAGATGTTGCGTCCATGGCTGTATTTTACCGTTTGTACCATGGGGAGTGTTCTGATGAGCTCTTCCAATTAGTCCCACCCTCCCCTTTCCTACACAGGACAACGCGTGCAGGTCTTAGATGTCATCCGCACACGGTGCAAAACATCCGATCAAGAACCAAGCGGTTCGGAGACTCTTTCCTCTGTCGCACCATTAAGGCCTGGAATTCATTACCAGCTCACGTGTTTCCTTCTTCCTACAGTCCCGGGTCCTTTAAGCGGGGCGTGAAAAAGCATATGATGAGGCCGTCAAGCTGAGTGTCACCATTGTCACACGGTATGTGTAAGTAATGGTGACCCTCTTTTCTGGGACTTTGCCTTCAGCTTACCATCAGGCAAGGCGAAGTCCAATTGACGTGTCCTATATAAAAAAAATAAAAAAAAATAAAAAAATATGACATTTTTAGGTCAATCTATTTATTTTATAATATAACGCTACGAACCGGCCAAGCCGGGATGACGGCAAGCGGTTACCAGTGCATGTAGAGACTCGTAGTACCAGAAATATCACTTGCCTAACTATTGTATTAGTATTAATAAAGTCGGGATAAGTAATTTTATATGGTATTGATACATCTGGACAACATCTGGATGATCTGATAAGAATAAAATCCCTCGCAATGGATGGCGTAGATGTTTTCCACTTTATGTTTCGATATTTTTTAGACAAACAGAAGAACGTAGATATGTGTGATACGTGGAATAATAATAAAATAAATCTAATCAATGGAACTTTGGATAAAATCATCATCAATCCGACTTAGGATAAAAACATTAAAAGAAAACATAAGATAACTTCAAAAGACGTATTAAACAAAAGATAAGGATATAATATAGTAACAATAGGATAATATTATTGAAATTAACTTATTCAACAAAAAAAGCAACAATCATTATAGGTATGGAAGGAAAAATTACTCACCTTCAAGCTTCATGAATGCCGTCGTTGTCTTGTTGATGTGATAAAGATGAGGCTCATAGTCTGGAAATCTGTAGTGGTTGATCCAACCCTAGAATAAATCAACTATTAATTAGCATATTCACAAATATATTCAATTTAGCCAAGTAGAAAAGTTGTTTACCTCATATTTCTTCAAAGGCCTATGCTCCTTTACAACAGGTATCGTATATGTGGGTGGCATTGCACTACTTCTTTGCATTGTGAGGAAATTAGGCTTTGGATCTGAATCACTAAAGTAGGTGTCAAGGACATAGCTCTTTAGATTGCTCGAGAAACAAAAAAACCACAGCCCTAAGAAAAAACCATTCCAAACATTTGAATTTGGAAATAGGAAATAATTTACGAATATGATAAAAGTGAGAAAATACATTGGAAAGTTAAAGAAGTGATGCTTTGAATCCTCAGTTTTCTTGGGGATTTTTATATTGTTTCTACTAGGTGGGAAGCCAAAGTTGTTGGGTGTTGGTGGTTTTTGAACGCGTTCTATCTCTATAGGATTACTATCTTGAAATTGGAGATTGTTAATGGAGCCAAAACCGTCTATCGTATCTTCTAACGCCTCTATTCCTGATTCGACTTCCAACATGCTGCTATCGTTGAGGTAGTCTCTCGTCACTTCGGGCGATTCATGTACTGTTAAAAGAATTAAATTATAAACAACATAGCGATTTAATTTATTCAGGACCTAATCGTACATTGTCTAAAGAACTTGTAAGTCTACCACGTCAAACAAATATTATAGATTCATTTATAGATGATAAAAAAAATTCACAGTTAACATATACTTCAAACAATAATAAGCAATTAAAATATATAGTTTCATTAGCGAACACTTAAAAACAAGTAGGTATATCGAGATTAGATCTTTTTAAGTATAAGTCTTTCTGCGAAATAGTTCAAAGTAGAATAGGTTATTCAATATTCCCAGACTCGATTTATGCACTGTAATCTCTAATATATAAAATTCTCGTGTCACAGTGTTAGTCTTATAATATTCCTCCGAAACGGCTTGACCGATTTTTATGAAATTTTATATGCATATTCAGTAGGTCTGAGAATCGGCTACTATCTATTTTTCATACCCCTAAGTGATAAGGGTTGTCCACCCCTGACATTATTTTTTTTAATTTCTAGATGATTTCATTTATTTTTATATTTATTTGATACAGCATTAGAAAATACATTTAAGCCTAAATTTTCAACCCTCTAAAATTAATCCCTAATTTTCCATCGCGGTTTTTATTTTCATTGCCTTTGATTATAAGTAAATCCCCGCACACTTATAGTAGATCGTTATTTTTATTGAGCTAAAAAAAAATTTCCTAGAAATTTTATTAGCATAGGAATTTCAGTAGCCCTACTCTTGGTAAGCACTTGCCACGGTCTACAAACACAAGCAAAACCAGTGGTCACAGCCCATGCTGTGGCTACTGGTTTTGCATTATAGTCTTCTACTCCATAGTGGATGACTATAATTTTCTCGAGCAAGGATTTTAGTGACCAACGAAATAGCAGAACACACTGTTTTGAGACATGGTTTGGTAAGACACCATGCCTAACAAGGATCTGACATGATCAAAAAAACGACTAGTTTCATTAAACAAAGAGACTTGAGAGACACGAACCTATAATCAATAATGCCTTGTTACAGGTGCAGGGGCCTCACTGCAGAGGGTAAGGAAAAAGTTGTAAAGAAATACTGAAAGATTAAGAGTATTAAGTACTGCTACATAAAGTCGATATTAAATGAGTGCTGGGAAATGCATGTTTCTTCCACTTAAAAAACAGTACAGGCAATTAGTGTGACGTAAGTAGATAATACTGAAGGAATTCGGAACATTTATCTATAAGCTATACTCAGGTATAGGCGTCATAAATATTATATTTTTTCAATAAATTTCGTGCGCGATAAAACCCATTTTCGCTTCCGGTGAAATAGGCCATTACATGAACGGGTATTCCCTCGGCGTAGGTAAGGACGTAACATGGTAATAAGAGTGCTACGCAAACAGTCATGATATCTAAAATATAACCTATGAACTAAAATGAGCCATGTCGTCAAATCTGTAGATAAAGGAACAGTCATAAATCGTATGATTGGTCTATTAGAGAGACTACAAGAACTACAGAGTTAGGTCATCTGTGTAAACGATATTGTGCTACACTAGTTACTGGGATAAACTAGATGCGGAAGGCGAAGGATAGAATGCTTACATTGAGAGAGGCTCTTGTCCAGCAGTGAACTACCATAGGCTAATTGACTGACGGGTACTTGAAACAAAAGAGTTTTATTACTAGAAAAACGAAGGTGCATACTATATATATAAATAAAAAAAATAAAAAAACCCGACTGATGCTGAAAAGATCGAAACAAGTGTTATAGCAGGCGGTACCCTTTTACCAATCAAAAACCGGATGAAAATTAATAGGTACCACCTGCTATTAAACTCTTTTTATTTTTAATAATTATTTTCGAATTAGAATGAGGTTATTTCAAATCCTCGTGATTAGCCCTTTTATTTGATATCTACCCATATTGCAACATCCAATTTTTTTTTCTCTGTAAACTATAGTGTATTGCAGCGGCCATGTTGGTTTTTTCTCGTCACTTTCTAAGAACACTTGGGTTACCGAGATGAATCTAACGATATGTTAATATTGAAGAGATCCGTCCCGTTAGTTTGGAAGATATGAGATAAAAAAGAATATTAAAATTTACGTGAAAGATACGAGCGAAAAACATAACCCTTCTTGGCAGTCGGGTAATAACGTGTCATGCAACATAGATAGCTGGCTTAGCGATATTTAGTGATGTCCAAAGGGTATGAACGCACACTCAACATTGAAACGTCACAATAAATGAATTAATGACCACTTGCACATACAGAGAGTCAGTGAGCGATGGCAGATGCAATACAATGTTGGTTATTACAATAACATTGTTAACCTTGTTGTCAAACCATGTAACACGGAGTTAAATTAGACTAATTGGTCCCACTTAGAGCACGTTCACGTTATGTACTTACCTCTCTTCTATCTTTTAAATTTTAACACTCTTTACTAAAATCATGATATCGTATATAAGATTACGTTTTAATACCTCCGAATATCTCTAAAAAATAATAGACAATAAGTGAAGTACAGCAACAATTACCAAAATTTTTGTGCGTGTCCTCACTGGAATCTGAGATCTTGTTATCCACGGGAATGCTCGACTCTCGCTCAGTGGCCTTGGCCGTCAGCGGTTGCGTCATTTCCGATAAGTTCTGCATACTGCTGTCTAATGAGGATACCTAGTGAAATAGGATATGATAATTTTGTAATGGAGCAAACATAGGAACAAACTTATCCCATGACGGTTGTTTTTTAAATTTTATAATTGTATTGATGTTTTTGTTTTAGTCATATTTTTTGGCGTAATTTAAAAAAATTAAAAGTAATCCACAAAGCTGACTTCTGTTTGCCTTTAACTTAATCGGACACGACAATCGTCTGGGTTTTACACAGTGAAACTTGGACACATACCTAGATAATGGCAGCACACTGTAATTCAGTTTTTTTACCGCATACTGGACAGTTAAAATTCAGAAATGACATTACTAAATATCAAAACTTACCAACTAAATAAAAACCTATTAGAAATCTGGTACTTTCTGACGAGGGTACATAACTAGGTACCTTAACTCTACACTTTGAAGATCAAATGGTCACTCTTACAATTGATGAGATATAACTGCTTCACAGGACACGATACAATGACAATGCGCAACTATCCTATATAATGCTCCTTAGACATTCGTACGTGGTAATAGATACATTTTATAGCTGTAAAGTAGATCAATAAAAGCGAGTTATTTGGTTGAGCGTAAATTGTATATTATATAGGCAATACGCAATGGTTTAACGTGCGAGCTACTAAGGGTAAAGCGAGTTCATTTAGATTAATCAGGGTTTTAACACCGTTCTGCATTCTGAAGCGTCACATAAAAAGCCAATAATTAAACAGTCCTTAATTTGACGAAGTCGGCCGATTATGAAAACTTCAACATACCGCTAACGATGGAACTAATTCCCCAACTGTTTTTACTCACAGGCTGGCGTTTTCATGAGGTTTGCTCTTTCACAGTATCTCATTCATCTATTGCTGAATAAATCGGAATATGAGTTTTGACAATTCTGTTCGAACGAGGCGCAGGCCAACAAGTTCTGGGGTAGGCTATCCTCTCGAATCGTGGGGTACAGACGTATGTTGTTCCCGTTAAAGCGAGTGTTATTAATGTAAAGTATGTAAATGGTGTTGTGCATAGTTTGACAAACGCAGATATCAAGATTTCTAATTAAAGTTGGGCTTCTATTATCCTAACAATCGAGATAAGTACCATAACATTCTGTAAACCGACGCAAATTACACGTCGTTTCTACCATATTTCTGATCTGTTTTCCAGCAAAGAAAATTCTTTGAACTAGCCGTCGTCATCGGTATGTCAGCGGGCGTCTTAGGCAATAATAGCACGTTAGCATTCACTGTCACAATTCAATCAGTACCAATGCACTTTACGTGGACATATTGTTTTATAAATACACATTGATATGCTCCAATGCAGGTATAGCTATTTTATTTCACTTACATGATCTTCAACATCTATAGTTGTGTGCTGTTGTAGTGTCAATAAAATACTTTCAGTATCATTTTATATAACTAATATTATAATACTATATATATTACGGGGTTATGTTTACGGGTATCGAAACTGCAACCTCTGACGTAGCTGTCGAATTTGCTCTACTGTCACGAGTTCACGACACAGATAATATTTTATGGATAATGAAATAATAATAATAATGGATGATGATACTGAGATCGCATTTTTTCCGTAAACATAATTATATATCACAAGATAGGTACAAGAAATTTTAAGACTTTTGAACACTTGCCTGGTTGTCTGTGTCCCCTACACTCTGCTGGTCCGAGTCCTTGATAGCTGAGTTTTCCTCAGAATCTGACGTCGAATTTTCTCTAGGAATTGATTTTTCCTTAGTTTCTGTTTTTGGGTAAGTTAAATAGGGTTTTAGTGTGCGAGAATTTTAACTGTTGTATATATCATATTATAGAAAAAGGTTTATGCTCATATCTGCAGTTCTATGAGGGGAGGGGAAGTTCTTGACTATGTGGTAACCGAGTATCACATGGTTAAGCAATACTAGCCAGTCTAGTCTTAGGATACATTCTTCCCCAGATCATTCCTCATACTTTGAAACTCTTTGTGCCTCGGGGAGCACTTTAACCCATTGGTTGTCAAAGTTTTTTTTTTCTTTCACTGCCATCACCACTGTGTTGATCACCACAGGCCATTCTGTAGTTAGACAGAATGTTGACAGACACACAGACAATGGAGGATGGTGGTATAGACATTCATAGATATTATACATATAATGATTACAAGAAAATTCCCAATGATGATGATAGCAACATCTATGATAGTACCAACTGTGCATGAATTTTCCCACAGAAGACACAGCTTAAGCCACAGTCCACCTCAATGATAAAGTACCTCAGATCAGTTTGGGAGCTTAATCATATCACTACTAAACAATAACTATAACATATGAGTTTTACTCTTGTTTACAATATTGTAAACAACACCTGCCAATAATATACACAATGAAAATACATTGTCTAACAAAATATACAATGTCTTATTACATTTCTCCATGTCATTATACAATACAAACAATATTCTACACAACTGTCCAAATACTGCAGAATGTTAATATGACTTTGTGGGATATATACTGTAAATATTAAAAAAGTATAAATTATTACAATTTTATGGTATCAAAGTACAAGCAATATTTAAATATCACCATTGTCATTCAAATTTGATATTCAATTTTCCTTGTTTTGCACTAGGACTTACAGGAATCCCATATGTACAACTCAGGTTAGTGTAGCTACATTTAAATGAAACTTGCCTAGTAGTGCAATTTGAGACTCTAATATTTAAACAATAAGTTCCTAATTCATTTGTTTCATATTGGGCAATGCATTTAATAGGTCCAATGATATCAAAATGTTATTGATTTCAATTCCATTATGTAATATAGAAGTACTTAAATGACTCAATTTTCATAACATTAAATAACTTGAATTATTATGAGTAAGTACTTCAAGTTTGATATCCTTTCACAAATCTATCATTGTTATATTTAAGCTATATAGTGAATAAATAATGTAACATACTGCTACCTATTTTGTTTGGGTGAAAGGATGGTGTTTTACCCAAGTACACCCTGGACTCTTAGGTGAAAACCTCAGATGCTACAGGGGCTCAAAATCAGTAAACATTGTTGTTATTCAAATACTCCTGTTAGATTCAGGGAGCAGGGATATGGATATTTTTTTTTTAAATTACTACTAGCAAGTTTTTAACATTACATATTCATATTTAGAATTAGTGTCTGAAATAGCACTAAATATGAAAGATAATGAAACAGACAGACATAATTATTTTTCATATTTCAAATTTTGGTTTGGCATTAGCAAATTAGATGCTTACCTTCTGTTGACCTGGTTTTCATATCCTCAACCGCTTGAGCTAACTTAAATTTGAAATCGTGAAAAATCTTCCAGGTCTCATTACTACCCTCTTTAACATCTGGGGATGTTTCTGTAGTGCTCCGTTTGCCGAGACGGTTTAGGTATTCCTTCATAGGAGATGATGTTGCTTCCTTGGATACAGATGGTGGTCTTTGTTCTTCAGTTGATTTAGGCTCAACTGGCTTCACTTCCTCTGATTTCTCAATAGGTTTCTCAATTGGCTTCTCAGTCCGTATTGATTTGAAGTATTTGTCTATAATAGATGATGATCTTTCTCCTCTCTTTGGGCTTGCATTTTCACTGTGTGGAGGAGGCTCACACTGTGGTGTCGGTGGGTCATCCTCACACAACTGGCAACACAGCTCTTCCAATTCCTCATTGTTAGCATTGTATCTGAATGCTAGTGAGGAATTAGGCGACTTACCTAAAATAAAGATTTTATACAATCATGGCAATGTAAATGTCTCGTCGTGGTTTAGGTGTTAATCAACATATTTTGAGTCTTTACATTCTATAATTCAAAAAGTCAGGCCTAAAAATAACACAAAGGAATAACGCAGAGAGTTAAAGTGTATATTATCACGATCTTAGTACTCAATTTGGAAGATTGTTTGTGTTATCGTCTTTGTTGTCAACGAAACAATACGGGCTATAAAAGCTTGGAATTTATTCTCCACATGTACGTAATCAGCTGTCCCACAATAGTGAACCATAATATGCACACAAGGGAGGATTTCTTCAGTTTGATATGACCATACGCTGGATATATTTAGATGTTGTTGGCTATTTTGTGATACATACCCACTCCTGAAATCTCCATTTTACTGATTAATTACGGCTAAAATTATCTATTGATGATCATTATTTCATTTCTATAAATTGAGACAAATTCACACAACAGTCATTCTAATTAAACTTTGCAATATATTTTTCTTTATATTTATTAGAACCGAACAATCACTCCTTTCCCACAAATCAAAAATAAGAACTCGAACTGCTCTGCTCTGTCACTGTCAGTCAACTAAACGTCAAATTGTCAGCTTTTAAATGTCATTCTTTTTATTTGATAGTTGTGCAGTGATTTAGTCGATACTGCTCTTTCCCGAGACTACTAGTATTTTTTTATACCACTTAGGTGGCTGACAAGCACACGGCCCACCTGATGGAAAGTAGTTACCGTGACCTATGAACGTGTGTAGCACCAGAGAAGCCACACTCGCGGTGCCGACCCTGTAAGCACAGAGATTCTGTGCCGTCAGTGTAGAGGACAAAGCAGGACAAGCCTTCAGTCTTCCCACTGACAGTACAAATTCACCCGTGAGCTCTGGCTACCCTACTCACCGCTGGGAACACAACACGAAGTTATTATAGCTGCGGTATTCTGTAGGGCGGAGGTACTTCCTCAGTCGGACTCAATTGGGCGGAAATACCGCCGTGTCCTACCTCCTACAAAACTAACTAAGATAAGACTAAGATGAGGTTGAACTTCGATATTTTCCTTGAAGTGACTGCCACATATTTAAGTACCTAATGTTATCATTTTCGGATAATTCTCGAAGTGCATTGATCATTTTTAAAACTGACCAATTGTATGATTAATAATGAACAATTAAGTTTAAATATTTATTTATTTTAGTTTATGTATGTACCTAATAATAGTTTTTAGTTTTAAATTTCAATTAAGTAGATTTATTTATATATTGTACAAATCTGATTAATTATAATATCTTAATCGACTTATTAAATAAATTATCCAATATATTTAAGTACGTGACTAATATTTACTTTTTAAATATAGGGCATTAAGTCCGATGTTTACTTAACTTTAAAGGATAGGAGACTTATTATCAATTCAATCAATTTGAACATGGTGTAATCTATCAAATATTTGTAAAAATCTCACTTAAAAAATCAAACAAAACAGTCCACAAAACCATAATCAGAACTGACGTCCATCTATTATCACGCGTGACGCGTAGGTGACAACTTGTCAAAAGTTTTGTTGGTATTCAGCCTAAAAAGTACACTAAACTAAAAACGAAGTTTCCTCAAAATTGCAGGAACTTAAAATTCCATTTAGTTAAATGTACAATATTAGTTAAATGTAACACTATCCAAAAATATTTGGTTCATCGCTAATGGATTTTTCAAGAATAAACTGTCAATTTTGTTTATAGTTAATTTTTCAGTTGACTGACTGTCTCAGTGTTTCAGCCAAGGACGTGATAGCAGCCGTTGGCTCTTTCCGGAGTGGTCTCCGAAGTGGTGGGATGGCCTTACCCCTCAGCATTTCAAGGACCTTACCGGCGGCGTAAGCGTCGGAGAAGCTGGCGACGCACTCTTGAAAGAACTAACGGCCTTAATTAACCTTATGTTGGCCGGCAATTTACTGTACGATGCTAATCTCTGAACCTTGCGTAAAAAAGATGGTGGCATTCGTCCTTTTGCCGTAGGCGATTAGCAGCCAAGTTGTGTTGTAGAGCATATAGAGACTCTCTCACTGACAAATTCCAGCCCCTCTAACTCGGCTTCGGCTCCAAAGGGGGCTGTGAGGCTGCTGTACATGCCTTATCTACGTTCCTTGGCTGGAGTGGAGGTGAGGTTTTCCTCATAGTTAACTTGAGGAATGCCTTTAACTCTGTTAATAGGGACACTCTGTTGACACAGGTCAAATTGGAAACCCCAAAATTATTAAATTTCTTTGGTAGTGCTATAGGCATCCTTCTAAATTACTTTATAAGAAAAATTAAATAAATTCAGCAGTAGGGTGTCAACAAGGTGATCCTCTTGGGCCAGTCATGTTCAGCCTGGCTATTTACCCTATAATTCAGACTAAATTCCAAATGTAACATTTGGTATCTAGATGATAGTACTGTCGAAGGCGATGTAGAGTCAGTATTAAAAGATTTGGCGTTTCTAAAAGAAGAATTTAGTTTAATTGGCCTAGAACTAAACACCACCAAATGTGAAAGTTTTCTCAGTATCAAATTGACAATCTTTCGAAACTCTCAAAATTCAATGCTTTGGCTCCAAATTTAAAAGTTTTACAAAAAAGTTCTCTCCGCCTCCTTGGGTCGCCAATGCTAGAAGATGCTTCTCGAAAGTTGTTCTTCTCTTTTGTGGAAGAGAAAATAAAACATATTGTGATGTTTCGGAGCGATTAAACCCATTGCGACTTGCCTACGTTTGGGTGCACCGTGTGTTTCTCCGCATCGGTGTATCTGTGGAGAAGCTGTCGATAGCCTTGGACCTCACGGATTGTCTTGCAGCAGGAGCGCAGGCCGCATGTCCCGACATGCAAATATTAACGGCATTATCTATCGAGCTCTTATCACCGCCACCGGCGTACCAGCTATTCTTGAACCTGTTGGCTTGGCACGCGACGATGATAAGAAACCGGACGGTATGTCGTTGATGCCATGGAAGTTGGATAGGCCTTTGGTGTGGGATGCAACTTGCGTCGACACCCTGGCGTCTTCCCTACTTCCAAGTACGATTGACTGCGCATGCGCTGCTGCTACATCAGCGGAGACTCTCAAACAGCGCAAATATACCAATTTAACTGGTAATTATATTTTTGAGCCGTTTGGAGTCGAAACGTTGGGTCCGTGGGGTACAAGCACGCGCGCGCTATTCAAAGAAATAGCGAAGCGGCTAATCGACGCTTCCCGTGGCCATAAGGCTGGCCTTTACCTTGCTCAATGAATTGGCATCGCCATACAGCGTGGTAATGCCGCCAGCCTTTTGGGCACGGTACCAGTAGAGATCGATGGGGAGGAATTTTTCGATGCCTAAAGTTGCAGTCTGCCTCTTTTTCTCCATTTAATTTTTGTATATATTGTATAGTTAGCATAGTTATGTAAAAATTTTATAAGTATTTGCATTATCTAGTTCATTTTTTTTTATATCACTTAGTTGGCAGACAAGCACACGGCCCACCTGATGGGAAGCGGTTACCGTGGCCTATGGACGTATGCAACACCAGGGGTGTCACACTCGCGCTGCCGACCATGAAGAAACCTTCTGATGCCCCTCTTGAAGAACCCCATATTGTAAGCGCTGGGGAAAACCGCAGCAGGGAGGTCATTCCACAGCTTGAGTGTGCGTGGGATGAAGTTTCTTTCATACCGCACAGTGCGCACCGTCTCAGGTCGCAAGGTGTGGAGATGAATTCCCTGCCTATGGCGAGAGGTGCGATGATAGAATATAGCTACGGGCATCATGTCAAACAATTCATCTGAGCACAAACCATTGTATAGGCGGTAGAACACACACAGTGAGGCAAAATCCCTCCTAAGGCTAAGAGGTTCCACTCTACCTGTGAGTATGGGATTGTCAACCAGCCTCAACGCCCGTCTTTGCAACGAGTCGAAGGGGTCAAGCTGGTATGCAGGTGCTCCAGCAAAAAGGTGACAGCAGTACTCCATGTGAGGCCGGACTTGTGCTTTATAAAGAAGGAGTTGCTGCCCCGCAGTGAAATACTGCTTCGCCCTGTTGAGCACTCCGAGCTTTCTTGATGTCAACTTAACCTTGTCCTGCAAATGACTTCTGTATTGGACGTCACTGGAGATATCGACACCAAGGATCCTGATACTCGGGGAGATGGTAAGCGGTGTGCCCAGGAATTGCGGCGCTACAATGAATGGGGTTTTCTTAGCGGTGAACACACATACTTGTGTTTAGTGGGGTTGAATTGGACTAGGTTTAGTCATCCCCAATAGGATACTCCAGAGAGAGTAGTCTCGATTTCAGACACAAGTTGTTCGCGACTCTTCTCCACCTCGGACTGAGTTATATTTGCACGGCCCGTGTAACACGTGTCCCCGGTACTGTCGTCCGCATAACAATGAATGGAGCCATCAGACAGCATGTCATTGATATGCAGCAGAAACAGCGTCGGAGACAACACGGAGCCTTGTGGGACACCAGCGTTTAGGTTCATGCGGTCCGAGTAGCTGCCGTCGACGACGGCTTGGATGCTTCTGTTGGACAAAAAGCTGGAGATCCATTCGGACAATCCCTCGGGGAGTCCATAATATGGCAACTTCGTAAGAAGACCTTTGTGCCAGACCCGATCGAAGGCCTTCGCTACATCGAGGCTGACCGCTAGTGCCTCACCGCGACCCTCGATGGCTTGCGCCCACCGGTTTGTGAGATACACAAGAAGGTCACCGGTAGAGCGACGGTGGCGAAAACCGTACTGTCGGTCGCTCAGTAGATCGTTTCGTTCAAGGTACCTCAGGAGCTGTGTATTAATAACACGCTCCATAACCTTCGAGAGTAGGGAGGTTATAGCGATAGGCCTGTAATTGGTCGGATCTGTCCTGTCACCTTTCTTAGGTACAGGGTGCACGAATGCAGTCTTTCACGAGGCCGGGACCTGCCTCGCGGAGTATGAGAGTGCGAAAAGGCGTGTAAGTACAGGGCACAGCTCGGGGGCACAGTGCTTAAGCACCATCGCCGGTATACCGTCCGGCCCACTTGACTTTCGAACATCTAGGGACTTAAGCTCGCGCCGGACCACCCGTTGTGTGATTTTAATTTCGGTCATCGAAGCACCACAGCTGGGGATGATGGGTGGTTCGGCGTTCCCGTCGTTCATAGTCGAGTTTGACGCAAAGAGATTACCCAAAAGATCGGCCTTCTCCTTAGCGCCATGGGCCAGACTACCGTCGGATTTTTGCAGCGGCGGGAGGCAAGACTGGCAGAAGTTTCCCTCGGCAGCTTTAGCGAGCGACCAAAATGCACGACTGCCAGATGGGTAGCGTGCAAGCCGCTCGCCAATTCTGCCGATGAACTCAAACTTTGCTCTAGACGTTGCCTTTTTACTGGACCTTGAAGCAGCATTCAATTTCCGCTTCACTTCATTCGCATAATTAACATTCAGTCAAATAAAATGTTACTTTTCAACTACTAGTTTTAAGTAAACGTACAGGAAAACATGAAAATACTGATATGTATAATTTTGACCTGAAAAATTTCATCTATTCATAACTCCTAACTAAATTGATAACTTTGTTTTTATTGTCATAATATGTGACATTATTGCATGCCAATCTGGCAGAAATATGGTGAAACTCAAATGTATTGCTTGTAACATCTTTATACCCATATACCGCAATAAAATAAATTGAATTCAATAATAGGACAATAAGCGAAACACTTAGGCAGTTATAATTATTTGGATTACTTAATCCTTACTATAATTTTTAAAGTAGGTCTAGTCCTTACTTTTAGTTTGTCAATTTAGTCGAGTTTACGAAGTTCTTCACTGGTCTTCACTATGATAATACGAAGTTATCTGTGGTGTGTGATTGTGATGTCATGTCAGTATGTCAGTCGACCTTCTGTCAAATATCAATATCATTCAAGTACCAGTTCTATCGTAGTGTTTTGATTTTTGCGTTTATTGCGTTATAATAATGGAAATTACATACATGATTATTAGTAAAGTGAAAAAATAAATAACAAACATGAAGTACTTATTACCTATATTATTTTTGTTTTGGTCGTATGGTGTCGGAACTGTTGTAGATAAAAATGGAAAGGTAAGTTTTGTGAGACTGGCACCGAATGTTTGCTATTATTGATGAAGAACTGTGAAACAATTGGAATTTAACAGAATGTGAAGTTTGTGTCGAGTGTGCAATGTGTTAATTTTGTTTTAGGAAAGTACAGAGTTGTCGAGAGCTTTAGACGACCGGCCGCTTTTGTTTGCCACGTTAGGAGGCGGCATGGTTGCTGTCGAACCTCTAGCGGGAAACATTATTTGGAAATTAAAAGATGGTAAGCGATTTTCAACTTTAAAATTAGTATTTTGTAATTTATGATTTAGTTTCATTGAAGTAAACAAAAAATTTGGATTTACAATGGGTAAACTTACATTTGGTGTCCAATTTTTTTTCTTATAAGCATGTTTTCGACATATAAGAATCGTGATAAAGTTGTTGTATTTCATTGTAATTAAAAACTTAAAATTGGTCACAATTGCCATAATATTTATATAAATTTTAGTAACATACTGTTTTTAAATAACAAAATAAAAGTGATGCTTGATGACTAATACAAGACTTTCTAGTCTTGGCACCTTTACTTAAACTTAAAAGTATAAGTAAATTTGTTTTACATTTTTATTTACTTTGTAACTTATTTCATATTGTATTAATTAGGTACATTGGTTCACCATAGACATATCTGTAGCTTAACTTATAAGATGCATTGTTTCAACATCCACTACATACAAAGATATATTTAAATTTTTAAAGATCATATAAATAAAATATATTGGAAAATTTGCTTTAAACTGATGACATATTAATATTGTTAATCCATGATAATGAAATACCTGGTTATTTACATGTAGATTTTTAATGACTGATATGAAGATTAAGATAATATAGTATACATCAAGCTGTCAAGTCTATGGCTTTGGCAGTATAGAATTGTGATTCTATTCATGCATTTATTCCACGTGAAACTGTTCCAGGAATATAAAGTAGCCAAGTGTTATTCCATACTGTATTCTTTATATGTACCAAATCTCAGGCAAATTCATTCAGCTGTTAGAATGTGATTGAATAAATGTCTAAACATCTTTACAAACCTTTGTATTTATGATATAAGAGTCTAATAACATTACTAAAAAAATATAAGTTGTGGACATAATAGATTCAAATATTGTGCAATCATAAAATTCATTTATTGCACAATCCCAATACTCATTTATACAATATTCTGTTTACATTTTTTCTTCTAATTAATGAATGTTTCTAATTCTATTAAAGTTATAAACGAATTATAATAGAGGATCCCAACCCAACCCCCAAGATAAATCCCTGTGCCAGAGTTTCATCCCTCTCAGCAGCTGTACCGACTTGTGGTGAGGATAGCTAGGGCCCCAACGATCTGACTTCGAAAATACCTAATGTATTTATTACAGTAACATATTTATTTATTTCAGTATAATGAGAAAGATATGGACAAGGTCAAGTTAATAATGTAATGCAGTGGTGCTAAGTATAAAATATACAGTGTTAACTTTGTTTTATTCCTTCTGAAATTAGTTTGAAAAATATTCAATGTCAATATAAAATATCCTAGGACAGTTGCAGTTGCAAACAAATACAAAACCTAGTTCTTTTTGTAAACAAGTAACATAATACAAAGCCGCCATACCCTAAAAAAATGTTTCGGAAAGAATTTCGAAATAATTTAATGTAAATTTAAAACATTTAGTATGCTAACTATTCAAATCGATTAAGATAGGAAAATTAAATCGATTCAGACAGGATTCGAACCCCTCTTAATTTTACAGAGTGAATGCTCTAGCCACTGAACCATTGAACCACGCCTGAAATCATCCAAATCTACGCAATAATGTTTAATGACCCAATAACACATCGAATTTTTGAATATTCGTACCAATTAAATAGGCTATTTGACCATTTTTTAACTCTCAAACAATGACCACTTTATAATAATATATAATGAACTGCTAAAGTGAAGAATGCTTAATAGTAAAATAGTTTTATAGATAGATTTTGAAAATTTCGCTTCCTACGAAAACGCTCCCTTTAAAATCGTACTTGTAAGTGACGTCACACATCACCCGCGCATAGGTTATGTAGTGAAAGGAAATATCGCATTTATCTCGGTCTATCTTGCGTTTACAGGTATATAAGTTGAAAAGAAAACTAAATTTAAATTTAATGAGGAATCTATAAATTTAAAAATTGGGACAGGTTGTGATTGTTTGTATTTTGACTTACTTTGTGAATTAAAAATAATGAAAAGTCATAAGTAGTTTCAGTTTTGTTAGGCATTGATATTTATGGAATTCGGGTATAAATAAGACAAGAAATTTAGAAAATCGGAATATTGTAATTCGTTATTATTTCTGATTTTTTTTTTGTGATCCCGATTTACTATGACTCTAGAGCATCTTAAATGTTTTGTAAAGACGGTCTCTTACGTTGACTGCTAAAGTGAGTAGACGAACCTGTGCAAGATTACTGGGACAAAATTCAGGCAATTATTTTTGAGGCGGGGAAGGCGGTGTTCGATATGTCTAAAGGTGGACGCAAGTGTTACAAGGACACTTGGGGTGGAACGACATAGTCCAGAAGGAGATCAGGACAAAGGAAGTCTTCTAACGCCAACCGAGACCACTTGCAACCGCGATACAACAAGTTGGGATCGTCTGAGGAGCAAAAGCTCATCAATAAGTTGGTGCGCTCCAGGGTCAAAGCGGCACAGGCTCTATCCAAGAGCTGCTGCATTAAAGACCCTAGGAGCAATCTGTTATACGAAGAATTACGGTGAAGGATAGATGGCGCTCAAACTTCCACGAGCTGCTGCAGTAGCAGCTTGGATCCGACAGGAGAGTGCGCTCGCGCAGTGTTAGTATGGTTTTCAAACCAGGTACGGGACCATGAATCCGGCGTTCGCCCTAAGGATTGTCGCGTTGAGATACAGTGGAAGAACACTACCCTGCTCTGCCTAATCCTAGATATGCAGAAGCGCTTTGACTGTGTTCCTCGCGCGATGATCTAGTGGTCATGGAGTTCCAGAGGCTTACACCATCCCAGATATGTACCACGATCCCAGTTCCGAGGTTCAGATACGAAAACATTCCCTAACACCGTCGCGTCGGGGTACACCGAGGATCCGTCCTTAGTCCTTACTTGTTCTGCGTGGTATTAGACGCTTTGTCGTACAGCATCAGAAACATGAGCAGTCTCCATGGTTGCTTATGTATGCTGATAACATTGCGCTAGTGGACGCAGACAGGACCAGATTAGTGTTACTCGTGAAAGTGCGGCAGGAGTCGCTTGAGTAGTTGATCTCAATATAAATGTGGCAAAGAAATACTTGGTGTTAAATTCAACAGATCCCACATCCTTCAGCATAGGCGCTCAGACAAGGTTAAGTACCTGGGATCTGTACTTCACGTGACTGGTGACATCAACTACGACGTCAAGGCACGCATTGCCGCCGTTTGGGCCAAATGGCGGGAAATGACTGGCGTCACCTTTCTAAGGGACTATCATGATCGCATTTAGTCCAGAGTTATACGTAATACCTATTATATTTCATATTAATTGCTCTGTGCTCATATGATATCTACTGACGCATGGCAATGCCACATGAAAGTTAATTCCGATAAACGATTATATTATTAATAGGCTATTTTCGAATGTATCTCAATAGGTCAGTGATAAGAACGTAGCAGACTTTCCTTATCTACCTATGTATTATCATAACTTTGTATTTACGTTTTTACTTAATAGTGTCCATGTTTAATTACATATCAGTGAGTGGCTTTTCTGGAAAGTTACAGGGTAAATTATAGTCATACCTATATTGTATACTCAATTTAAATGCGATGTCGGTAATCGGTGGATTGAAATAATTCGTGTGGGCGGAATGTCAAATGTGATAACTTGGTGAGGAATAAATTAAATCTGTTTATGAGAGCGCATGCGCACCGTTATTATCTTTTTGAACATCGGCATCATCCGTATGTTGTATATATAAACCGTTAGAAAAACAGAACAAAAACACGCTTTTCATCAAGCCCTCTTGCAAGTCTAAAAAACAAACCAAATGAACCCAAACTCGAAGGGTTTACTATTAACCTTTGTAAAATACTACTATCCGCCGCCTGGGTCCATCATCAGAACAATCTTATGATGTCATATTAGTGAATTTGGATGTCTCATTCTAAATTTCAAATCGATATGACAACTGCCAAGAATTGATTCATACTAACAGCGAGGTTGAATAATAGTGTGTAAAAATGAGTTCAGGCATCAATCACTATCACATAGCGTTCTGTTACGTAAAGTCAGTATTAAGTGAGAGGATGGTATCTACTTTACCGATGCACCTGGGGCAATAATGTTGCCAAAAGCATGGTGGAATCTTCTAACCTCCAATATACACATAACATTGCAGATAACTTTAACCGAAATATTAATTTGAATGTGTCTTTAAATAATGAACTTTTAAACAAGTGCCAATGTGTAGGAACAATATTAGCTGAAACAACTCTTGATTAAAATTACAAAAAATTCTAACTGAATTGAGAACCTCTTCCTTTTTTGCAGTCTGTTAAAATATCCGAAATTGAGGTCGGTACACGTAAACCGGACTGTTCCAGTAATATTTTTCTTTCGTACTCGTATGAAGAGAAGAATTAGAATTAGCTGCGTGAAGACGCACCTGACAACCGACTATTGAAAACATTGACGCTTCAGTAATTGCATCAATACAATAAAATAATTGTTACTGCGCCAACAACATTAGAAATATAATGTCTTCTTTACATATCCGGCATGCATGCGGTCGTCTCAAGTACATCATGTCTTTAATTTTTTTTTAAATACATTAAGTGTAACGTAGTCCATGTAGAGCACCCAGCCGAATAGCACCTGCGGCGATTATTCTCTTTTTAGTTTTCTTTCATTCTAGTCCCATATTCGAAAATATAAAATAAGAATCCCGCACACAATAAGACAAAGTAATCTTATGTTACTCTATTTACATGAATATAAACCAAATTATCGTTATGATTTATCGAGTCAACAATTATGTTATTAGCTGTAACTCTTGATCATGCTTTGGGAAATAAATTTGAATGGATTTCAGTCACACTGTCACACCATATATGTTTTAAAAATATAGAATTGTTTAAGACTTATAGGGTTTATTTAACGTGTGCAAAATCCCCACGGATACGGATACATGGGTGGTTATGTCATCGGACTTGAACCTACCAAAACGCACATTTTCTCTGGGCCGTAGGTTGCTGGACATATCTGTTTCCATCTTGCCCCTGGGTATAGGGAGGTACGTATTGTGCACTGCCTCAGCCTGCTTCTATTAGGTTGATAGGCGGCTCCACCCCTCACCTCCAGGACCTCTGTGACTTACTTAGTTAAGAATACTTGTCCGAAGATAACCAGATCGGTTATAATTAAATTATTTGCAAGCTTCATAACTTAAGTTCATTAGTGAGTTGAGTAGCATTTGCTATAAAATGCTGACTGACTTCCTCTTTACAAGAAAATAAGTAAATTCCAATATCTTTAATAGTAGCTATTGAAGAGTACCCCTATTTCCATTAACATTCCGAAGACACACACTTACAGGTTCTTCGATAAAGGAGAACCTACTAATTTTAACCCAATGTTCACCCTGATAATATGACGGAATTTGTCAATATATTATAAACCCCTGAACATATTAGTACAAATAGTGGTCAACAGTTAAACTTGCACATTTGCTATGAAAAGGTTGAGTTCTTTTACCGTTATTTGTGGTTACTTGCTTATCATCATTGCGTTATTCGCTGAGCAAATGTAAACATAGTATAGAGTATTGCGTAGCGTAGGTGGGTACCTACAATTGTTTAGTTGGGTTTTATTCTTTTGGAGATAAGTAATGAGTTGTTTAATAGAAATGGCCCAAAGAGTACGTAGGTCCCTACTAGAAGATTTATTGCGTATTGTAGCGTATCTCGATATCTCTCTTTCCCAATCGACCTCTCTCTGATTTTATTTTTAAACTCGGTTTTTAACAAAAAAAGGGTTTTAAACTATAATAGTGACTCATATTAGTATTAAAGTTATCGGGATATTTACCATATCATACCTTACCAGTTCCTCCGTGATCATGGTATTTGCAATAGTGCCGAAATATTGGAAACTCAGAGCAAGACAACATGGTAAATATTCCGATTAATCCCTTTAATACTAATAAAAAAGGGTTGATGAACTAAGTTTTGAATCAAATTATAAAAGATATATCAAGATAGTAACCGTAAGTACTTAACCAAATGGAATATAGTTCCCTCTCGCTCTCAACCGTATTAGTGGAGGTTATTGTATAATTACTGATCAATAAAATATGGATTATTAATAAATTACGTTACCTTCAGAGGCGTACTACGTGGTATCTATGAAGTATGTATTGAAAACACGTTGTGCCTGCATTGCATAGATACTCACTAGTTTACTGACCTAGTCATAATGATTTTTAAAATTCTTCATTCCTTCAGGGTTTTTTGAGGAGTAGGTAGTTCATAGTGGATCTCTTGGACGATATGGATGTTGAAATATGTTATGTAAAATTAGTTACTAATTCTGTAACAAACCAACATTAAGCTGGAAGTAAACACACGTGGTTACGTTATCGTTTTAATGTATAGAATTAAATTGATTTTCCCATTTGTATTTATGATGATGTTTGTCAGTCTCCTATGTAGCGTCACATAGGAGTCGTAAATAACATCTTTTTGTAAATCACGCTATAAATTTCAAATAACAACTATACCCTGGTCTGAATACATTTTTGGTTCTTGTGTGAAACATTCAGGAAATTGGTTTATTTCTGTAGGGTCTAATAAACTAAAACTATGAATATGGTATTTAAGTATAACTTAGATAACTGTGAATTGCAAAGCGTAAAGTAATAAAATATACATAAAATTACATTATAAATGTTTTAATTAACTACTAACAAAAATTATACAAAAACATATCTAAGATGTGTTATAAAATATGAGATGGTGAAGTTCAAAATGGTTATCAAGTATAGCGTATATTATACAATTGATTAGGTACCTGAATTTTAGAGAAACTGTAAAAAAGGTTGGTAATATAAATTAAATTTACGTAGGTACTGCCATTTTCACAGTATTTCATAAACGAGAATGTCATTTAGTCATAAATATAAAATAAATATTCTACAACATTAAACACAAAGCTATCTAGACTCAATATAAGCATAGCTTAACTAGCTTGTGTTATGGAATTTAGAATGCGGATAATCATACATAGATATATCGTGCATAAAGTATAAATAAATAAATAAATAAATACTTATTTTTTGGTAATACATACATATTATAAATTGTAACACCCAGACTAATGCAAATATATACATATTCATGCATACAAATATTTGCACTGAGCGGGAATCGATCCCGCACCTCCTGCGTAGCGTACTGCTACGCCACAGAGGCTGTCAAAAAAGTTAGGTTTGTTGTTATGAATATGCGTGGTGATTAAATCTTATAATGACAGTGGAGATAATAGGTAGGTATGCATTAAACTGTGTGTAACACAGTTGCGAGCCTTCTTCTTATTCATGGCAGGCTACAACAAAACATTTAAATACCCGAAGGCGTAGGCAGAGGTGTATTAACGGCCTCATTAAACACCATGTTAAATGCACATACCTACTATAAAATTATATCTATAAATAATACTCGTAGGTGATGTGGAACCTCTCCGCTTTAGGAGGGACTTTTCTTCGCTGTGTGTGTTCTACCGCCTATACAACGGTTTGTGCTCAGATGAATTGTTTGCCAAGATGCCCACAGCAACATTCTATCATCGCACTGCTCGCCGTAGGCAGGGAATTCATCCCCACACATTGCAACCTGAGACGGCACGCACTGTGCGGTATGAAAGAAACTTCATCCCACGCACACTCAAGCTGTGGAATGAACTCCCTGCTGCGGTCTTCCCATGCGCCTATAATATGGGGTTCTTCAAAAGGGGCATTAGGAGGTTTCTTCAGGGTCGGCAGTGCGAGTGTGACGCCTCTGGTGTTGCACAAGTCCATAGGCCACGGTAACCACTGCCCATCAGGTGGGCCGTGTGCTTGTCTGCCTGAAAGTTGGTGATTAAGCAGCGTACTAGATATTCAAATGTGATGTTTGAATTGATTTCAATGTACATTGTCAGTGTAGAGCATCTTATAGACATCATAGATCCATTCCCATCGCAATTATCTTAATATTTCTCCATTTTTACATTATCCTCTTTTACAGAACCGGTGGTCAAAGTTCCGAATCAGCAGGCTGATTTAATGCCTCAGTTCCTACCAGACCCTCGACACGGGTTCCTCTACATGTATGGTCCTAGAGGTGATCAGCAGATGCTGAAGAAGCTACCATTCACGATACCGGAACTGGTGGCGAACGCTCCGTGTCGGTCTACAGATGGTATTCTTTACACGGGGAAGAAAAGCGACACTTGGTTCATGTTGGACCCCTTGACGGGGTCGAGAGAACATGTATCAGGTATGTCAATCAATCAGTCAATTAATTAGCCTATCGCACTCAACTGTTGGACATAGGCCTCTCCCATTAAGCGTCATAACTCCGGATCCACCGCCTTCCACAGGTATGTAATTAATCTACATTTTAATAAATACATACATGTAATACATATAACCACGCCTCTAACCCCGGAGGGTTAGGCAGAGGTGAACTAACACCCACATTTCATCAATGATCGAATTCGGGCCCACGTAATAAGGGGTGAGCCTATTACCGTCTTCCGTGCGCTATTGTTGACTCAAGCCATGCATTTGAGGCTGAGTCTGGGCTGTATCTGTATCTGTCTCATGTAAAACAACCCTTAATAACAGCCATTAATATACACTTCAATAATAGAACTAAAACCGATGTTCAACGATTTTTTATGAAGTTTACGAATATATTCTAAAAAATACGATACGATAAATAGATAGATTTCTAAATTGCGAAGTATTCGTGTTTGTTACTCTGTAAGATGTGACTTCCCATTTAGCAAATAAGTAAGTTGATGCTACGGTTTTGAAGTAATTACAAATTAGATTATAGTGTCAATGCCTTCGGTAATTTTATTCCTGTACCTTCTCAAATATTTACCTTTCCTTGGTCGCCCATACTCGGATGTCTAAATTGACCGGAGTATGTCGGTAAAATATATTTTTTAAATAGGTACCGTGGTTTCAAAGATTTATGTTCAAACTATTATCTTGTTAATCAATAATGAGGTCATATAGGTAACAAAGTTTCGTCGTGGCGCTACTCCATAATAATGCGAACAAATACAATCATAAAAATAGAAAGAATATTATTTTCAAGTAAAGGCATAGTGGACATGTGTCCTTGCAGTCTTTATGGATTTTGCGATATAACTACATACTTTATCGACGTAGTACCATTCGTAATTATAGCGCTTGTACCAGACAACCGCGTCATTAAGTCCGTGTCAAAGCACCCTGTTGTTAATATTTCATAGAGAAAATAGATTTTGTTCCTTAGGTACATTTTACCATAAGACATTTTAAATGAATGCTAAAATGATGAATATTATCGTCGTCGATAACATAACAAAATAAATCACAATAGCATGTTTTAAAATAGTTTTATTTCAATGATTATTTCCTGGTGAACTTAAACGTTTTAATATCGTTCTGCATTGAAACGCCTATCTATTGGTAATTAATTACCGTACGAATGTCATATAACATCGCCATGTGTTTTGTGACAACCCGAAAACGCCTCCTTTTAACTATATTAGGCACTGATATCGATATAAAATGGATTGAAAAAATAAATACTAACATGTTCGGGTCCGCCTATTTTTGCTTTCACTGATAATTATTATGACGTACATGAATATTTAAATGACAAATTTATAGAATGACACTTGAACATAAATAAATAATGATGTTAATTAATAAAAATAATAAATACTTAATGGCAATGATTATAGATTTAATGTAGATCTAAGAAATTGACACACTGTACTACATTGTACCCACTAAATTTGCACGCCATCACATGGCAGAATATGAGCGAACTACACTATGTTATTATAACACCTCTATACACCATGTTCTAGCAAATAAATGAATTTGAATAAAAGTATCGAAAAGAGATGTGTTCAGAAATTATGTTATTAATTTCATGGCAAACAGAACAGTTTTTTATTTTATTTTTATATTCGCAGAACAGTTAAAGAGCTGGGCTTTGATTCTACTTAAGTAAATGCCATACCACAGACATGGCTAAATCCATTTAAGTGTAAACTTTAAAGCAATGTAGGTAAAAAGGCTTTTTGCAGAGAGAATGAAGAAGTGTAAAAGTTCTTTTTATTTAATTTTGGACTTTAACGACATAGGAATAAAATCTAAAATTAAATGTCAATTTTTGAAGTGTCTTTAGTCTGATAGTGGTTTTGCTCTAGTAGGATCAAGGCCCTGTTTTGTGATGGCTACCCATACTGTCTTTAAAATAATAATACCTAATATGTCCTCTATGTACTATATGTACGTGTATTATTTTCAGTACTACCTTACCTACGTTAGTTTATAGATCGACATTACTTGAAAGTTATTTTCCTTCCTTCTTTCTTATTTCTTTTTTTTATACCACTTAGGTGGCAGACAAGCACACGGCCCACCTGATGGAAAGTGGTCACCGTGGCCTATGAACGCGTGCAAAACCAAGAGAGTCACACTCGCGCTGCCAACCCTGCAAGCATTGAGTGTTTCTGTGCTGTCTGTGTAAAAGACAAAGCAGGACAAGCTTTTGGTCTTTCCACTGACAGCAAAAACTCTCCAGTGAGCTCTGGCTACCCTACTCACCGCCGGGAACACAACACGAGGTTATTATGGCCGCGGTATTCTGTAGAGCGAAGGTACTTCCTCAGTCGGACTGCTCAATTGGAAGGAAATACCGGCGTGTCCAACCTCGAACGAAAAATTCTCCTTCTACGAAATTTGCAAAATATTCTTAATAATTTCTTACCAACCTTACTTGTTATAATCATTCTTACCCATGAACACCAATATATTGTGAAAGAAAAGCCAAAGGTATAACCTCGACGACTGTTGAAGGTATTTGCGTATCATTCGTGCAATCATCCGATGAGGTCGAGTATTTCATTCATTTCTTGTACTCTAAAACTAACCACTAGTAGTGCTAGGGGGATGGGAGGGGGGTTGTATCCTTTTGTGTAAGTAAATTTAAGTAATGTACCCTCATTGTTGACTCTATCAATTAGCCTATTACAGTACCCAAGCATCCGCCCTTCTGCCTACCGCATCTGGTCTAATTTTGAGGTCGTTATTCCTCTAAATATAACCTTCTAAATTTAACATGTCTGAACGTAATTATGAAGAAGTAATCCAGACAATTTCCATTACTTCCAAATTCTAAATTAGTACTGCATCGTCATAAGCTTCGCGAAGACAGATTTTTTAGAATGCTATTTTTAAGATGCGTTTCTTTGTCTTTAAGGTTTCGAGAAATCGAAGATATTCAAGAATTCAGATGACAATACGTGCGAGCCAGATAAAAAAAGGGGCATTTACGTAGCAAGAACTGAATACAATATACTGATGCATGATTCCAAGAACGACAACCACAAGTGGAATGTCACATTCTTTGATTACACATCTCATGCTATGGCAAAGGAGATGCTCAATGATTACGGTACGTCTAATATCGCTGTTTCAACCCTTCTACATAACAGCTGAGCGTCCATCACGAATGATTATGTTACGTATTAACGTTAATGTTTACTTGTAACGTTTATTACTTCATTGGAAATTCTCACTTTCATAACGACAGTTCATAATAATGAATTGGATATTTGAATACCACAGTGGAAGCAGACATACCACGTCCGCATGGTGGTTATCTTTTTTTTTAATACCACTTAGGTGGCAGACAAGCACACGGTCCACCTGATGGAAAGTGGTTACCGTGGCTTACGGACGTGTGCAAAACCAAGGGAGTCACACTCGCGCTGACAACACTGTAAGCACAGAGAGTTTCTGTGCCGTCAGTGTAAAAGACGAAGCAGAACAAGCTTTTGGTCTTCTCACTTACAGTACAAAAACTCTCTAGTGAAGGATGTACCTGTACACAAATCTTACAACCAAATTAACGGCGTAGATCCCGTTTACTATCTATAGCTATATTATAAATACAATTTTAAAGCAATAAAATATGTATTATTCATTATCGAATAGTGTTTATTCGATAATGCATAATACATATCTTATTGCTTTGAAATTGTACGCATCTGAGCAAATATGTAAAGCGGTTTTTGTTCAGAGAACCTTGTTTATATAAATATAAACTAGATATATTGGTATTCATATTAAAAGTTATATTTTATATGCAGGCATAATCCACTTCACGTCTACATCAAGTGGTCGTGTGATGTCGTTCGACCGCAAGACGGGTGATCTTGTTTGGTCACACAATTTCGAGACTCCTGTAGTCGCCGCCTACTTGCTGGACAGTAGAGATGGCCTTATCACTGTCCCTTTCAATTCCATAGGAGATGACACGTTAGACCATATTATGGAGGATGCGACCACTCTGAGCAACGGACATGGAATAAAGAATTCAAATATCGAATTGTAGTAAGTATATATATGCAAATAATGTAAATTTAAGCCTTAAGTTGTAATCTCGAATTGTTCAAGCATTCTATTATAATTCTTACCGTATTAGGTGGATGACCCTATATCTCCTTAACACAGGCTGCTTATAACCTATTTAGGAGAGCACTAACTCAACCAACCTATTGTAGAAAAAAACCATATATTTTCAAGTGTGTAACATTATTTAGTTTCTAAGCTACAAATTATTTATTTATTTATTGTAAACACATTTATTGGAGTTTTGGCAAAATTCGCTAATGAATTTTACTAAGAGAATAATAATAGTAAGAATTACTTAGCAAAGGAGAAAAAATAAAAGTAGACGAAAGTGAGTAGATAGGAACAATGACAAGGTGATTACAGAGAAAGGAGAATAAAGCAAGGATTGTATAATTTATTTACAATGTTAAATGGATATTTTGATATCTATCTGTGATAAAACGGTTTCCTAATTGAATGAAGCAATTAAAGCACTTAGTATGCTAACTATTCAAATCGATTAAGATAGAAAAAATTGAACCGGTTCAGGCGGGATTCAAACCCGCGATCTTTCCCTTACAAGGGAAATGCTCTGATCACTGAGCCACCGAACCTCGCCTGAAGCATTCCCCCTGTAAAGGAAAGATTGTGGGTTCGAATCCCGCTTGAACCTATTCTTAATCGATTAGGATTCCTAATATCTATTCAAAAGTTATTTATGTAATCTGCATGAATCCAGAGGAATATTTTATAGTTTTTGTTCTAATCTAATTCATTGATACCATTCCAACAATCAAAATATGGAATCAAATTACATACCAGTTGATTGTAGTAGGTATGTTGATTACGACAATATTATGAATGTGTATCGTGTAGTTGCTATACAACGTGTGTGTAGCCTTTCTTTTTAAGCAAAATAGGCTTTATCTATACAGCTTAGGAGTCATAATTGCATGATCTCTTATGTAACATGACGTAATGACCTGCCTGCTTTACTTAAATCGATATCTGTTTTATTTTCACATGATGTGAATACTGCAATTTCAATATGTACAGACAAGATTTATATTTTCACACTGAATACTTTTAACTGTGTACTCAACAGATAAATATAATTTGTTCTAATATATATTTGAGAGGTATTCGCATAAGTTCGCCCGCGAGTAGTTTATTACTTTATGACAGTAAATTCCTGACTTTAGTCAATCTAAACTTATGTGTATTATTACGATGTATGCCATCGTCCATTTTGTGTGTAGGTATATAGTGTTTATTTAGGTACACATAAAACTGATATACACACTAGAATTATATATCAAACGCTCTTTTTTTTAAGGACTCTTCTTTCTTATCATAGTAGGTACCTACTTACTAATCATGTTCGGTAATTAAGTTATGATTACTGTTGTATTGAGGTGAAATAGTAAATATTTTGTGCCATTTGATGAGTGTTAAATTGGTAATCCAAAACCCATGAAGAAAATTTTTCTTTTTGTTGAACATGTTTTCTTTTTCATATAATATATAAGTATAGTAACCATACATTGACTCTTTATTGCACAGGTAAAACCTACAGAAATTTCTGAAAAAAATAAGGGGAATGACTGTGATCATAGCAATGCAGAAAAGTGAAAGACTGCTAGATTAATTAATGGGAGAGAATGCAATTAATTATATTTTTGTGTAGTACTGAACAGGGGCCGTTCAAGTATTACGTAAGCACTGAAGGAGGAGGGGGTCTTTGCATTGCTTATTTTTGATGACATTGTTAAGACTTTTCCTTTTGCTATCAAGGGGGAGGAGGGTTAAGTTTCCCTCTTCCTACAGTCCCGGGTCCTTTAAGCGGGGCGTGAAAAAGCATATGATGAGACCGCCAAGCTAAGTGTCACCATTGTGACTGTGTTTTCTGAGACTGCCTTCAGCTTACCATCAGGCAAGGCGAAGTCTAATTGACGTGTTCTATATATATAAAAAAAAAACACTAATTGTAATAAATATACTTACGTAATACTTGAACGGTCCTACACCATTATGACTATAAATAGTAGCAAAAACGAGATATAAAATAAAGTGGAGTGTCTCGCATTATCGTGACACCTAAGCTCTAACAAACGGGAGTAACTGCTGCAAATATATGCATCATAAATATCATAACTTACCACGTCATTTACTACTTTTAAACTGGTTCTCTGCTACTTATAGTCTATATATATCATAGAGAAATACTTTTTTTTTCAGTCCCACTTTATACGTCGGCGAACACAACCACGGCCTCTATGCACTTTCTTCACTCGTAGACAAGAACACAATAACCATATCCACTGGTCATACACAGCCATTACTTATTGAAGGTCCATCAGAAACTGAAGTCAAGCAGGATGATGAAATATATGAACCTTTCAAAAACGTGCACTACAAGCTAAAGGACTTAAACCTGCACGTAGCGGCTCCATATCTTTTACTAGGGCACTACAAAGTCCCTGAATTGACGACAAATTGGATGCCGCAAGTACCAAATTCAAATTTTCTGCGTGTGCACAATACGCAGAAAAATGCTTTGAAGTTAATTAATGGGCAAGTCCATTCTGACACTCAGAATGACGTTGAGAACGAAACCAATTTGAAATCTAATTCGATATCAGTATCCGTTCAGACAGAAGATTTATTTGAAGGATTCCACTTTAGACCTGATTTGTGGTACAAACGAGCTTACGTGTGGTTCCACCAACAAGAGAATCAAGTGTTAAAAATTGCCCTTATAATTTTGGTTGGATTGGTGATTACCATGTTCTGGTATCTTCGTTATCAGGTAATTACCGTTTTGTTATTTTGTAATCTTTAACGCGATAACGTATTATGCATATGGTTTAACGGATTTGCACACAAAACGAATGGTGCCATGTGCCCCAAATCGATTGATTTGTTGATTCATCACAATTCGTTACATGTTTGAAGCAGATTTCGTGAATTATACTATGTAGCATATTTTTTTAGTTTTCATCGTAACTTTACATGAAAAATGTTCTCTATATACAGAAAACTAGCGGTTGAAAGATTCTGAGAAAGTTTCCTTCGATTTAACGTCACCAAAGTAGTATAAAGTAATAGGAGTATATGAGAAAATTTCGACTTTCTTGCAATGACGTCATTGTTTCATTGGATTAGCAGGGAGCTACAGACATTTATGATATCATTATTTTGTCTCACTGATATCCTTAAGCATTTTATAAACGTTGTTTTACTTCGATAGTATATTGTATGTTATCGTCACGCGGCATGGTCGTTGGTTTCAACACGCCAATCTAAACGTGATTGACATTATTTGCCTTATCTTGATGTTTATTTGCTTTGGGAGTTTAAACTCAATGTTGAAGAAATTATATTACTCATTCAGCTGTGTAATGCCGGCACAGCGTGCGCCGCTCTGACCTGACTGAATTTGTTGTCCTAGGGCATGGCGCGCCAGTCAAGTTGCGTAATTAATTATATATTTTATTTGATACAATAAAATGATATAATAGTTACCCTTGAAACACTGAAGGCAACTATGCTTGAGTGAATATTTATTTACACAGTTTTGTTGCCAGTTGTGTGCATTTTGAAATGTTAATAGTTGCTGAGCGTTCCTTTTAAACCAAATATATATCACAGTATCACCTATCTTTAAGACAGTTGTCAGCCGAATCTGCCTATGCAAATCAAATATACCATAAACCATGATACCTTTTAGGATAGATAACGATATATCCTATAGACGCGTCGCATTGATCTCAGTACATCTAGTTTTATCTGTACCCTGTGTAAGGAATACGTATAGGCCAAATATTTAAAAAATGGGTCGATGAATTTGATTCCCGCCAGTAGGATATACGAACTTTTTAAAACAAATAACTTTTTGTCTAGTAGTTAAGTCCCTTTTTTAGCTTTAAAATTCAACTATTAAGTTTCTCCAGATTTCTAGTCAGAAATTGATAAGATTTGTCTCAGCTGAATAATAATCCTGTAAAATTTACATTGTATGTTTTTTTAATTTATTTTGTCTGGTAAGAAAACAAAATATCGCGATAGAATCCGTTCATAATATTTTTATTTGTATGTGCAGTCGACTTTGTAATTTTATTGCGATTCAAGATAAGTGCATTAATTAAAAATGTGTGATAGTTACGGGTAGTGCCTTTTCTGTGTCTCGGTAACAACTGTGTTATCGATGATGTCTTTACCGTGGCATTGTGATTATTGTAAGAGGTTACATTTGATAAAAAAACAAAGTGCATAATAGCATCCTGTGATCAAGTGCTGGAATAATATATCGTAGCACTGAAGGATTTTTTTCTAAAGTTGTGGCACCGAGAGTTCCTTTTTCGGAAATGTTTCGCACTCACACATTATTAGTCTCCTTGGTTATTCGTAAGCTAACTGTACACGTTGGTAGTTAAGACAGAAGAGAGGGTGGTTGAGGATTACACTGCGTTGTAAGAGGCCCATAGGTAACGAAATATATCGTTCTATCGTTAGTTAGAATAGTAAGCACTGTTTAGCATAATAATCTATGAAATGTAGGTATATTGTTATACGACAATTTAGTTTAGAATATTATCGTGTTCTACGGAGCGTGTGATGGAAGTTTCTAAATAATATTATAAATAGTTACCCAGTTTATATTTCCACTTTTGATTGACATTAAATAAAACTGTATTGTATGTGTATGTATTATTCAGCATGTTGAAAAATGTATCATGTACCGACTAAGCGCCTAGAAAATGACCTAAATATACAGGTCAAAGCGCATGAAAGGCAAAACATGAAAAGGTTGATGGATGTAAAGGAGATGAAAGACGTATGTCAGAATGGTATAACGTGGCGCTTGGTGAATAGTGCTCATGCATGAAATTACACAAAAATGAAGAACTCGATCAAGTTTATTCTATTGTTACCTGTAGTGTGTAAATTAAAATGTCATTTTATATCACTTAGCTAGGCAAACAGATAAGAGGTCAATGTTTCACTGGATGCTTGCAAGGCCAGTGATATTACGTGCGAATTATCTACTCTCTGTATCTTGACTATCATGCATTTGACGTGTTCGATTATTTTCAATAATTCGGCTGTACAATTTCAAAACCAATTTCACTAGGTTCCTTAGGATATAAAAATTTTATCATTATTATTTCACATTATAGTTCTTCCTTTTTATAACTTGCTTGCTAGGTTTATTGAAAACAGTTGTCTTTTTAGATATGAGACAATGGGAATCAAGTATTTACGGTCTAATAACATCCAGACGGCAAATATCTATTCTTTCTAGTACTTAGGTGTCTTCAACGATATTTTGAAATTGCAAGATGAATTCAATACACAAATGATTGTACTTGACGTAGTGTTGACGAAGAGTATAATAAGTATACAACATTACATATACCTTCGTATGTAGAGGTGCATACTTTTAACCTTGGCTATGTGTAAAATACGTTATAACCAGTCTTTCTTTTTTAGGCTCGTGAGTTCCAACAGTTATCACAAGGTGGTTCCCGGACATCAAATGCTTCGACTTCATCTTCTGGAGAAGTGACTGGCCACTTAATGGACATCGGTAATGGTGAAGTACGCATCGGCAAAATTACATTCAACACTGATGAGGTCTTGGGCAAGGGATGCGAGGGCACTTTTGTTTATAGGTATGTATCGTTTAGTGCAACTTCAACAAAGAAATTTCTGGTAAAACGGTTGTATAAATATACAAGCGATAATAAGATAGCGGTGCCTTTGCTTACAAGTAAACATGCATACAAATATACCTAAGTACCTATATAAGGTTTTTTCCACACGTTTCGATGGACCAGTGTAATTCGTTTAAGCCTTAAGCCTAGTTGCCTTTCTGGTACAATACCCGATTTCACTCACTTTTGAATGATTCCCATCTATTACAAAAACACATATGCATGTATATTTGCATAGGTATTCTATGTATTTCCATTGACCTATTTATAAATAAGTATACAAGTATTTTTTTGTATTCTAGATATGACAAGCATGCTTGATTTGGAACAGATATCACTTTGGAATATCTCTTATTTACTTTTTAATTAATTTTAAATATCTGTATTTCAGAGGAACTTTTGATAAGCGCGCAGTTGCAGTGAAGCGTCTGTTGCCAGAGTGTTTCACGTTCGCGGACCGCGAGGTGGCGTTGCTACGCGAGTCCGATGCGCACGCGCATGTAGTGCGATACTATTGCACAGAAAGGGACAAACAGTTTAGGTATGACTTTTACTTCTACCCTCGTTTCTACAATAAGAAAATGTTAATTTTACATAAAAATTGTTTTCATTGTGTGACGCCATCTTGTAAATCTTTGCGGTATTACAATTATTTTATTTATTTATTTATTTATTGGAAACTTAACAGCTATTTTACATAATCGTGGGTAAACTTAAGAATAACATAGGATTCTAAGCCAATAATAAAGTTTCACGACAAGTAAAGAGTTGCATGCATAACTTAACAACTAGGTACACAATACTTAATTCATGCACACAGTAGTGTTCCAGCTATGTTATTTAATTAATTAAATAACTTATCGAATACATCTTCATTTGGGCAAGTATGATTCTAACCTACCAATAATTTGTTTCCTGAAAACACTTTTGGAGAGGTGGAAGATGTCAATATCGTCAAAATTATCGTTGTAACAACTAGGTAAGCGAGTGAGAACAGAATTTTTTCCATAATTGGTGCGATGCGGAGGAACTCTGAACAGGCGAGTATGTCTAGTTCGAGTTTTGGGTGCACTAAAACCAATACTGGATACCAGGTCCACACTATCAAGTTCACCTCTTAAAATAGAAAATAAGAAGCTCATGTCCATTAACACACGCCTGCTATATAGAGGTAGTAAACTATACTGCTTACAATCATGAAGATATGAGACATGGCGTCTCCTGGTCTTGAAGTTAAGGTGCCGCAGAAATCGCTTTTGTAGTCTTTCTATCCTACCGATATAAGTAACATACTGGGGGGACCAAACAGGACTGCCATAGTCCAAGACGCTTTGCACGTATGCGCGGTAAACAGATTTGAGACAGTTGACATTTTTAAATGGAGAGCACGCGCGCATAACGAAACCAAGATTTCTGAACGCCTTACTAGTAATGGTGTCTATGTGGTGTGACATTAGCATCTTGGAATCCAACACAACCCCCAGGTCTCTAACCCGGTCCACTCTCGGAACAATGTTATCACCAAATTTGTAAGTGTACTTGATGGGATTTTTACGACGACTGAAGCTTATGCATTGACATTTGTCAATATTCACCGAAATATTATTACGTTTATAATACAAAAATAAGGCGTCAAGATCACGCTGTACCAACTCACAGTCCATTCTAGATTTAATTTTCATATAGATCTTCTTATCATCTGCGTACAACAGATGCCGTGCATTGCTAAAGCATTTTCCTATGTCATATAAATAAGCGCAATACAGTAGTGGTCCAAGATGAGAGCCCTGCGGCACCCCAGAAGGTATTTCGATGAAACTAGACTTGAAACCCCCCACAGTAACAGCTTGTGCGCGATTAGTTAAGTACGACCGTATCCAGCGTAACAAGTCCCCATGAATTCCCAGTCTATACAACTTTGCAAGTAGTATATCATGTTGAACGCGGTCAAACGCCTTTTCAAAGTCTGTATAAATTGTATCTACCTGCCCAGCCGACTCCATCCCACACAATACGTAATTGCTAAACAGAGCAAGATTAGAACTAGTGGAACGGCCCTTCATGAAACCGTGCTGGGCATGCGGAATGCTCTGTGAGATGATTGGATAAATGATGTTGTATATGATTCTTTCAAAAACCTTACTAATTATTACAAGGATCGATATAGGCCGATAATTCTGGATAACTGACTTTGACCCCTTTTTATGGATAGGTATAATATGAGCTTTCTTCCACATGGATGGAAATATACAAAGCTGCAATGATTTTTGGAATATCAAACTTATGGGATATGACAAATTGCTGGCACATTTAGACAAAAATATAGCCGGTATTCCATCATAGCCGGGACCTTTGGTCTTGTCAAGTGTCCTCAACATGTTGAAAACCATATCTTCTGTAATAGTTACTTTTGACAAAACATTAAGATGAGTATCACATTCTGCGTCAAGCGTGGTCTCGGAACCATCAGAAGGGGCATTAATAAACACACTGTGAAAAAAGTCGTTGAAGGCCGTGCATACTGCCTGTCCCTCAGTAAAAGTAACACCGTCTGATACAAACTGGTTAGGGTATTGGCTACCACCTCTCACAGACTTCACGTATGTCCAAAGCCCTTTTGGATTACGGCTTATGTTAGATTCAGTCCTAGAAATGAACTCACGAAAACATTTTTCCTGTTCGCGATGTTGCCGGTCACGAAGCATAGCGAACTCTAAGTAATCACGGGGGTTGCCGAATTTTTTCCATCTTTTGTGTAATTTATTCTTCTCTTTAATAATTTTTACCATGGATGGACTAAACCATGTAGGATATTGAGAATTATTGTATTTTTTTACTAAAGGGACAAACGTTTCAATACAATCGTTAATTATTGCGTAAAACCTAGTCACGGCATCATCCACCGTACAAGCATGCAAAACTCCGGACCAATCAGTTTTACTTAAGTGGTTATTTACATTTGCATCGATATTTGTATTATAGTATATTAAAGCTCTACCTACAAGATATCGTTAAAAACAAATTAACCCAGCGTTACCCGGGCATCTACTTATTATTACACACAATATATTTATTTGGACGCCGTAACCTAAATGCAGTATTAGTATATCACAGGAGTCTTATCTATATCAGTGTACCACTTTGAATTATTTATTACCCGTGATAACAAATAAACTATGATTTAGATTTTATTTATTGCAGTAATAAATATAAACTGCGAAAAATTTCCTCTGGTTCCCGGGAGAGTAGAATTTCCAATTAGACATATAAATACAGTCCAGACTCAGCCTCAGATGCGTAGCTCGAGTCAACCATAGTGTCCGGAATACGGCAATAGGCTCACTCCCTATTACATGGGATCGAATACAATTATTGGTGAAATGTGGGTGTTATTTCACCACTGTCTCATCCTTCGGGTGTATGCATGTAATAAATATATGTTTCCTATGCATGGCTTTCATGCATTGCATGCGAGAAGTTGATTTTTGGGAGTTGAAAATATTTTAAGGTGGGTAGTTATTATTAGAGTTGCCACGAATAGTGATTTGGCCGAATACCGAATACCGAATATTCTGCAACGCTGTCGGCCGAAGCGCCGAATATTCGGCCGCCGAATATTCGGTACAAAGTATATGCTTGTCGAGCGCGTAAAGAATAATTCGACAAGTCGCGACCTGTATCACTCGTTTTTTTGAATTGAAAATTTGAAGCCCCTCCACAAAAAAACTTTTAAAATAGTATGTTCTAGCTTGTCCTTTTACTGGTGGATGAGATACATGAGATGGATTTTTATTTGAAAACTAATCGTCTAGATCGGAAAGCTGCTGATGCTTACAAGTGGTGGTCTGCAAAATAAAACAATACCCAATCCTCTCGAATTTTGTACATGATTTGGTATTCGGTATTCGGCCGAATAGTACTTATTATTCGGCCGAATACCGAATACCTAAAAAAGTAGCCGAATAGGCCGAATACCGAATAGTTGCCGAATATTCGTGGCATCTCTAGTTATTATATTAGTTGGCTATATGTACTAGTTTAGGGAGGGCCCCGAAAACCTTAGAGGGCCCCATAGATCAAAGATATGATAGTTTATAGTAGCGTGTTATGTCTGTATGTAGGGCAGATCAAACTTTGATTTATGTCGTAATTAATATATAAGGGTTGAAATCCAATTATAATCAAAACGCATGTATATTAGCTCTATTCTTCCCTTGGTATATGTACAAAAACATTTCACCACGATTTGATATATAGATGGACCTGGTTATTATGATGACAAATCAGACAGAAAGATGCTCCAACAGTTTTTATGTGATAATTAAATATCGACCTAAATCCATTAAGACAAAGCTTGGAATATGATGCTTTGTCAAACGGAATAAGGTTGATATTTGATTAACATTTCAAAAGTGTTTGAGCATTATTCCGCTTGATCTGAATTGACCCTACGGGTTAAGACTAAAGTGGCGTATTAATAACCCTTCTGCGGAATATCTTCTGACATATTTCAGTTTAATTTTTACATATCATATTTAGTTAAATCTAACTATTAATTATAATAATCACTTAGTAGGAAACATAGTGAGGAAGGAACGATAAAGGAAATATAGTTTTAAAATATATTTTATATGTACTTTAAGGAAATAATAATTAGGTATATTATTATTAATAGTGGGTCGGCCGGGGTGCGAGGGATATGCCTGTCAACCTCACCTTCGGCAACCAAAACGACTCACAGGCGGCGTGCGTTTTAGTCGGTTCGAGTCCGACATAACCTCCTCCACCGGCTCCGGTGGGGAGGTATCCGTGGGGATTTTGCGCACGTAAAAAAAAAAAAAAAAAAGTGCATACAGGCATTATCGCCTGAACTAAGTTTTTTATCTATGCGACTGTGTGTTTCACAAAAAAAAAACAATAATATTTATGTACTTAATAGAAAAAAGAACGAAAAAACACCTTACTAAAATCTTGCATTAATTCTTGGTATATTGCGCGATATAAAAAAAAAGAAACTGCTAGCTAAAATCTTTGATTAATGTCAAAGTTAAAAATAATTTATTATGCATTTGATGTCCGGGAACCACCTTGTGATAACTGTTGGAACTCACGAGCCTAAAAAAGAAAGACTGATTATAACGTATAATAGGTACTTGGAAAACGATACCATTCTATTTCTAGGTATATTGCGTGAAAAAAAAAACAAAGAAAGAGCTAACTAAAATCTTGAATAAATTCCAGGTATATTGCATTGGAGCTGTGCTCAGCGACGCTACAAGACTACGTGGAGAAGAAACTCAACTTCGAGTGCAAGATCGACGAGGTGGAAGTCTTGAGACAAGCTACTATGGGCTTGTCGCATTTGCATTCTATGGATATAGGTGAGATAACTATCAATCTTTGAAGCATTCGAAGCGTCAATCGCGTTGTCACGTACCCGGTGGTTTTTAGGGTTTTTTTGGTGGCTGACAAGCGTACGGCCCACCTGATGGAAAGTGGTTACCGTGACCTATGGACGTGTGTAACACCAGAGAAGTCACACTCGCACTGCCGACCCTATAACCACTGAGTCTCTGTGCCGTCAGTGTAGAGGACAAAGCAGGGCAAGCCTTTAGTCTTCCCACTGACAGCACAAAGTCTCCAGTGAGCTCTGGCTACCCTACTCACCGCTGGGAACACAACACGAAGTTATTATAATCGCGGTATTCTGTAGGGCGGAGGTACTTCCCCAGTCGGACTGCTTAATTGGGCGGAAATACCTAGCTCCCATTGCGTCCATTGCGTAAAAACGGAATCCTATTGCTAAGACTCCACTGTATGTCTGTCACCAGGCTGTACCTCTTTAACCGTGATACCTAGACAGTTGAAATTTTTTTTTTTTACTGTTGCCGATGTACCAACAAATACTAAAAATACAATGTAAAAATAACAAATGTTTAAAAAAGGCCCCCATATAATGAACGTTATTTTAAGTGGTTTAAATAATGGTAAGGAACATGCGCGGGTCCGACTCGCATATGACCGGTTTTTTACGCCTTATTTGCAGTATATAACCGCGGTAGCCTAGTGGTATGGGTAATGGACTGCTGAGACGAGGTCTCGGGTTCGATCCCAGGTTTTACCATGGCACACACCAATGACTTTTCGATGCTTTTATAAGTTATGTGTGTATTTATCGCAGGTTTATAAGTGCCCGATTAATGGCAATAGGCTCGCCACCTATTACATTGGGACCTAAACATAAACTGGCGAAATGTGGGTGCTAGCACCTCTGCCTACCCCTTAGGGGATATAGGCGTGAGTTCATGTTATGTTGTTTGCAGTATGGAAGAAGATGGTAATAGTGATCCAATATTAGCAGTTAATTGTGCAGTTGTTAAAAAACACTGACAGGCCGCTTGTAACGTTTCGGTTTTCGAATTTTATCGATTAGGGTTAACCCGTAGTGAAACGGTTATTTTATTCAGTCCATAGGGACGTGAAACCGCACAACGTCCTCCTATCGATGCCGACGGGCGCGGGTGAGGTGCGTGCGATGATCTCGGACTTCGGTCTGTCGAAGAAGCTCAACATCGGTAGGGTGAGCTTCTCGCGGCGCTCCGGGGTCACCGGCACGGAAGGCTGGATCGCGCCGGAGATGATGAATGGGGAGAGGACGGTATGTTCTATACTTTTGTTTACGAAATGAAAGGAGATAGAACTCTTAATCACAAAGTAGGTTCAGGAAACATGCTGTGAGTGGTATCAGTGCGCCTTTGCTCACTCATGAATTGCATTGGTCTCAGTTGGCTGTTCGTGTTTGGCGTGTATCAACTGTATATCAGGACTCTGATTTTGCTAATTGTCAACCACTGTCATACAACTGACGCTGCAAAAAATGCCATTAAATTTTAAACTTTATGATTATAGACACAAAGTCCAAAATTTAATAAAAAAAAGTTCATTACATTTGTCATTCACTCTACAAGATGCCCATTTAATTTTAGAAAGAATTATTTATGTCTTTATGTAAATTAGTTTCCAAGATATGGACTTTTAAAGTGGTCACATTATTCCGCCCAGTCAGCTTTAATTGGCGCTACCTTACGTTTCATTAGAAATCTCAAAAACTACTGGTCTGATTTAAAAAAATCATTGTTTTAAAAACAAAGAGAATTTTTAAAATCAGTTCAGTAGTTCCTGAGATTTCTAGTGCAACGCAAGGCAGCGGCAAAGAGCTCTAAGTGCGCGGTGAAATGTGACGTCCCACGCGTTTAGAGGGACTAGTTTTTTATATAATATATAGGTATTGACAAACTTTCAAGTGATTTTGCACACCTAGTAACATTCTCCATTCTTTGCTTTTGCTCATATGTCGACAAGTTCTGCATCCTCAAATAAATAAATGATTTGTTACAGACCACATCAGTGGACATATTTTCACTAGGATGCGTGTTCTATTACGTGCTATCGAAGGGACAGCACCCGTTCGGCGACATGCTAAGAAGACAAGCCAACATACTCACCGAAGATTATAATTTAGAACAACTGGAGTAAGCGTTGAAGAAGATTTGTAATCTTGTATTTTACAACTGCAAATCAAAATTAAATTCATTTTATTTAAAAAGTGCCGCGGTAGCCTAGTGGTATGGGTAATGGACTGCTGAGATGAGGTCTCAGGTTCGATCCTAGATTTTACCATGGCACACACCAATGACTTTTCGATGCTTTTCGAAGTTATGTGTGTACTTATCGCAGGTTTATAAATGCCCGTAATATTTGGGACCTAAAAACATAAACTGGAGAAATGTGGGTGCTAGCACTTCTGCCTATTCCTTCGGGGCCTATATAGGCGTGAGTTTATGTTATGTTATTTAAAAAAAATGGTCTCGCGGCTAAGTAGTATCCGAGTAATAATTATCATAAGTATTGCTGGGTTTAGTAATACTAGCCAAGTTACGTTAACATAATTAGACATCTTCGTACCTGAGAGAGCTCGATGAACAGTCTGTCGAGGTTACCATACGGACGTCAGTGCCATTGGTATCAGGTAGTTGGGGCCTGAAGAATACCGACAACGTGTAGGTCAGATTGCAGTCACTTCATGGAAACGGCTGAAAGAACAGCTCTATATTTTTATACACTATATTTCTGTAGAAATTCTACTTTGTTCATTTAGATCAGTGTCCTTCAAGTATTTTGATTTAACTATATATATTTTTATCTTACAGCAAAGTATTACCTGAAGAAGAAGTGTTACTAACAAAGATATTGATCCGCGCTATGATATCCTCCCGGCCGAGCGCGCGACCGCCTTGCGAGACAATCCTCAAGTATCCCATGTTCTGGGGCAAGCAGAGCATACTTAACTTTTTACAGGTAAACTGATTTCCTAATATTCATTGCCTATCGTATCATCGTTCAACAGCCATTCTTTTAGTTCCCGTAGCCGATGGTTTGGATTCTGAAGATCTTTGACGATAGTTTAGGAGGTAGGACACGGCGGTATTTCCGCCAATTGAGCAGTCCGACTGGGGAAGTAACTCCGCCCTACAGAATACCGCGGCTATAATAACTTCGTGTTGTGTTCCCAGCGGTGAGTAGGGTAGCCAGAGCTCACTGGAGAATTTATGCTGGCAGTGGGAAGACTAAATGCTTGTCCTGCTTTGTCTTCTACACTGACAGCACATAAACTCCATACTTACAGGGTTGGCAGCGCGACTATGACTCCTCTGGTGTTACAAACGTCCATAGGCCACGGTAACCACTTTCCATCAGGTGGGCCGTGAGCTTGTCTGCCACTTAAGTGGTATAAAAAAAAAGTCTCGATATACCCAGCAAACTTAATATTAGGTTATTATGCTTCGAGTGCCGATTTTAAATTAAGAAACATCGAAGTTGTTTAGATTGAATTACGACCGTAGTGAGTTATGTAAACGCACGAGACAAACAAAAAATACTTCAGGTGTGAAACATATTTTATGTCGACCATGGTCTAGCCGTGCTTCGAAAAGCATGTTAAGTCGTCACCGTCGGACCCGGTTGCCGTACGAACATCTAAGCTCTGAAAAGTCCAACAACTGGTCTAACTGCATTGCTTCGGTATCGCCATTGGCATGTGGAGGTCAGACAGCAGTCGCTTCACGGAAAATATCGGAGTCCGCAGTTAGACAGGCAAAGCGGACTCCAGACACCGGTGATATAAGTTTCGGATGCGACTGGGATGAAGAAGGTGAAATTAACTATGTATTATTCGTCAGGACGTAAGCGACCAGGTGGAGAGCGGCGGCGGCGGTTCGGAAGCGGCGCTAGAGCGAGGCGCGCGCAAGGTGGTGCGCGGCGACTGGCGCGCGCGCGTGTGCAGCGCCGTCGCCAACGACCTGCGCGCGCGCAGGACCTACCGCGGGGACCGCGCCGCGCACCTGCTGCGGGCCATACGGAACAAGGTACTGCTGCCGTCTCTCGCTCTCTTTACTCTTTCAGCCTGATATTTGAATATTTTATCTAATATCAAAAAAAAAAAACAGAAAACAATTATTTATTTACATAGCTATACGGAACAAGGTACTGCTGCCGTCATCGGATCACAGCGCTAGGGCAGCCAAAGTAAACTGGAGCACTATGTCCGCGCTGTTTACTCTTTCAGCCTGATATTTGAATATTTTATCTAATATCCAAAAAAAAAACAGAGAAAACAATTATTTATTTACATAGCTATACGGAACAAGGTACTGCTGCCGTCATCGCATCACAGCGCTAGGGTAGGCCAAAGTAAACTGGAGCACTATGTCTGCGCTCTTTACTCTTTCAGCCTGATATTTGAATATTTTATCTAATATACAAAAATATCAGAGAAAACAATTATTTATTTACATAGCTATACGGAACAAGGTACTGCTTTTATCATCGTCATCGTAGCGTTAGTCTCTGTTGCATCTCTTTGTATTAATACCCTCACCTATATCAATATACTTGAATCAAATCTTTCACATTTTAGGATAATGAGGAGAATGAAGTTTGACTTTTGAGGTTCGAGTTAAAGTTTGTTTAAAACATTCTCTCTATCAATAGAATAGGAATTTGGTTAAATATTAAAATAGCCTAGTGGTTTGGGTAATGGACTGCTGAGACGAGGTCTCGGGTTCGATCCCAGGTTTCACCATGGCACACACCAATGACTTTTCGATGCTTTTCGAAGTTATTTGTGTATTTATCGCAGGTTTTATAAGTGCCCGGTTAATGGCAATAGGCTCGCCACCTATTACATTGGGACCTAAACATAAACTGGCGAAATGTGGGTGCTAGCACCTCTGCCTACCCCTTCGGGGATATAGGCGTGAGTTTATTATATAAAAAGTTTATAAAATAAAAATTAAAATATCTTTTTTATTTTTCCCAGAAACATCACTACAGGGAACTGGAATCTGAAGTACGAGAAAACCTCGGCAAGCTCCCAGACGGATTCGTCACGTACTGGCAGAAAAGATTCCCCCTACTCTTGCCCCATGTGTGGCTTCAAATGCAAAATTATCGCCACGAGGACATCTTACAGGCGTACTACCCGCATTCGTTTACATTCAACAGAGATGACGTCATAGAACTAAATGATGACGGCGAGTACGAAGAAATATCAGAAGAAATGTGCAACCCAGAAAGGAATGGGTTGTTTCAGAAAAGTAGAGCCTTTTTAAATGAAGATCAAAACAGGTTTAGAAAAGACAGTTCGCCAAAGGAGTCTCCGAGATTTCCAAGAAGACCCATTGTCGATTGGAGAAGCGAAGCGAGACAAGATGACGTCAGACTTAGAGACCGACATCTTTACAAGAGAAAGGAGAAGAAACGGGAGGAAATCGTAGCATGGACATTGCCTCCACAGTGAACTGTGACTAGAATAGTGTACCTAGTGTAATAAAGTGAAAGAAACCAGTGAGCACAGGGAATATAGTTTTGATAGTTTAAGGATAAGTACCTCAATGACCTTATATTGATATATGGTAGATTTGTCATCACGATGTCAAAAGTGTAGTCTCGTTACATTATACGTGTAATTATCATATAAAAATATATTACTTATTTTGCGGAAAAGATATAATCTAGCATATAATATCGGCCGAGAATAAGATGTTTATATGATTACAAATTAAAATCCAGAGATTCAAAATGATTGATGAATTGATCAAAATTTAAAAATACCAAAAATTTTATATCCACAGTCCCACTGGGGAAGTAACTTCACCCTGTAGAATACTACGGCTATAATAACCTCGTGTTGTGTTCCTGGCGGTGAGTAGGGTAGCCAGAGCTCTTTGTGTTCTGCACTGATGGCACATAAAATCTGTTCTTACAGGGTCGGCAGCACGGATGTGACTCCACTGGTGTTACTCACGTTCATAGGTCACGGTAACCACTTTCCATCTAGTGGGCCGTGTACTTGCCTGCCACATAAGTTGTATAAAAAAAAATAAAATTGATTTTTGGTTGGTTTTCTTGGGGTGTTTCTTTTTTTGAGTGGATATAAAAAAATAACCACAGAGGCCTATCAATTTTAATATTAGATCATTGAAGTACCTTTATAAGCTTGGCGTTATAGTGTTGTTATCCTTAAATAACTTTAAGATAATTTAGTCAGTCGCTAGTGCCGTACGGCTACCGTGGAAACTGAAAATAAAGTATTATATTTTTAAAATATTTGTAGTGCTTGTTGATAGTTCGAATGAATATTAACTATCAACTTAAATGATACTTTATATCAGACATTTTCTATTACGAAATATGTAATATAGTTGTTTTTTTTTTTTTGCAATATTTTAGACTAAATGTTTTTCTGGTCAGGTTATTAAATGTTTATAACAAGATTAGCACAAGATTATCACTGTTGTGATTTTTATTTATTCATAGGAATTTATTATATACTTAAATGTAAACACAATTAATAATATATTATGACATCATTATGTAAGTAGAGTTAAATGAAGAGGTATGTAAGGACTGAAGTATGCAATGGACTGGACTACTTATCGTAGAGGAAGAATAGCATCAATCAATGTTTATTAGTAATGTAAGTAGCAATGTAGAATAATGTAAGTAACATAATATGTTAAAGAATAAAGATTGTAGTTAAAATAAGGTTAGAAATGTTTTGATGAATGATTTGGGGACCAAATAGCACAGTCATATGCATAAACTTAGACTTTATGTACATTCAAAGTTTTAAGTCCCTACCGATGGCAGTAAGATTTCTAAATATAATGCATCCTGCTATGTTTCATCTTTCAATATTGAAATGATCAGTCTATGATGGTCAGAAAATTCATTTAAGACGTTAATTACTTAATTCATTACATCTACTTATAATTTTTTTTAAGAAAACGACGTTTAGTTATAATGCATTCAATTAATATGCTAGTTGACCCGCCACAGCTTCACCGTGGTATATTTGTAAAAAGCATCTGATGTGGCCGCCAAGCTGAGTGCCACCATTGTAACATTACTAAGTGTCTGTAATGGTGACCCTCTTTCCTGAGACTTTGCCTTTTGCTTAACATCAGGCGAAGTGAAGTCAAGTTGGCGTGTCCTAGATAAAAAAAATCATATCACCCTTTTGAGCCCGTAATTTTTAATCTTCAAATAATGTATGGATATGTGCCGGATTTGTTGACATTTATGATCACGACTTCACTCCCTTTAGTAGTAGCGTGATAATATATAGCCTAAAACTTTCGTCGATAAATTGACTATTTAACACAAAAATAATTTTTCAATTCAAACCAGTAGTTCTAGATATTTATGCGCTCAAACAAACAAACAAAGAAACCAACTCTTCAGCTTTATAATATTAGTATAGATGTGAAACAATCTAATAGTCTTATAAATTAACTTTATCAACAATTGAAATAACATATGTAAAAAAAAAAACTACAAATTTTACTTCCTTCATTCTCATAATATATTCCTGTAATTTATATTCTAATTTTATTTTTTAAAACTACAAGCTAAATGATTGATAATATAATAATTAAGTGAAAGTAATACACAAATAATTATATTTACATTACACAATTAAGAGCACTGTTGCTGTGGCCGAGTTATGGGCCAATATAATTTAAATATCAGACCATTATATGCCAGACCTGGCCATTGACTCAGAGAAGATAACAATTTTAATTTATTATGCAGATACAGGCGGCAATAAGCTCACCCCCAATAGGGGGTTCCACGTAATAACGTGGGACCGAATACAATTATTGTATGTATGTATTGTATGTAATGAGGGTGTTAATTCACCTCTGCCTAACCTTCCAGGGATAAAGGCGTGATATTATATATATGTATGTATGTATACAGATACATGTCGAGATTTTTTCATTATGTGGTCCGCGACCGAACACATCTATGCGTAGCCTAGTAATATGGTATAACTTTATATTTAAATATTCCGCATACAAAGTACTTGTTTTAGATCGCTAGATAAAAGCTACAGATTGAAATCAATATAAAGTTCACAAAAAAATATTGAATGTTAATATTTAAAAAGGTTATTTATAAATTGCAATGCTTGACATTTTTATAATTTAATTCCTGATTCTCTGGACTGGTTTAATTTAACATTACAATTACAACATAATGTATCAAGACGTTTCGTTTCTATACAGGATCAGCATTACAATGATATAATTATGTAATATAGTATCCTAACTTTTCCTAGTGCTAGTGTTGTCTCGGGTTCGAATCCTGGTCATTACACTACTGGTGTGAACCCACTCCTAGCACAAGCAATTAAGCTTTGTTGGAGGGGTTAGAGGGAATATTAGTATATTCGATTGCTAATATTCTTAAAAAAAAAAAAGATATAAAGCAAAACTGACTACAATGATCTGTAATATAGTGTACAATAAAGTATGATTTATCTATTTATAATTTTTATGACTCAGGTAGTATTTCATAAGTGAAAATGACTGCGATTATGGTCAAATTAAACTGCGTTATTAAGTTTTACTAAATGAACATCATTATTTAACTTTACTATTAGAAATATCGGGATTTTTACAATGTAAACGCAACGTAGACCGAGATAAATGCGATATTCTTTTCCACTTCATACATTTGCACTACGTGCGTTTGGCGTGTGACGTCATTCGCAAGCACGATTTTGTATGGAACATTATCGGGTGGCGCGAGAATTTGAATTTTCAAAACTATTTGTCTTAAGAATATTTCTCTTTAGCAGGTAATTATATTATTATAAAGTGGTCATTTTTTCGAGAATAAAAACAATTATAGTAAGTAATAATTAGTAAAACAGTTTTTATGAGTAAATAAAGCAATCTACTCTCTTTCCACCATGATAGTTTACATACCTATATCATTATGTAAACTACGAGGGCCCAGTTTACTTGAATTTGAACGCAGTTATTTTCACTTGTACAATAGTATCTTATTATGTAATCATGTCGAATTTTTGTTGCTGAAATAACGTTTAATTCTAGATTTGCGAGTACTGATCTCAATGTTAAAAGAAAACATGTTAACAATGCAATGCGCAAATGTAACTAAATAAATTATATAAAAACATGGCGGCAACATATCAGAAGTTTCGGTAGTTTAAAACATAAAGATTTAAATTTGTTGAGTTTGCGTTGTGCGATAAGGTCACCAAATCGTATAATAAATATTCTGTAAAACTTCATCAACAGGACGTTCTGTATGAGCCTTTTTATATTTATACAATAAAGACATAATATTATTATACCCTTTAGTCAACTTCTGTTTTGTTATTATTTCTAGATGTACGTACAAAATGAAAATATTATGGCGAACTTAGGATAATTTTGCAAATAGGCTATTGTCCTTATGTTACGTTGTGTTATGTGCAATCATTACAATTTAATTGTTATTAGTTTATCAAAGAAACGTAAATATTGTTAAGGACAAAGAATTGCCTCCGAAGGCTTTGCTGTAGCGAATTTTCTGTTATTGATGGTATTGACCAACCGTAAGGTAACCACACGCGTTCGTATTATCCGTCACATTTAAGTTAGTTTAGTTCAACGCCAATTCTTTATCCTATGTTAACCATTTGTATTTCACTGACGAGTAGTCAGTTTACGAGTTTTAACACACACGATGGTATTTCCGTCCAATTGAGCAGTCCAACTGGGGAAGTACCTCCGCCCGACAGAATACCGTGGCCATAATAACCTCGTGTTGTGTTCCCGGCGGTGAGTAGGGTATCCAGAGCTCACTGGAGAGTTTTTGTACTGTCAGTGGCAAGACCAAAAGTTTGTCCTGCTTTGCCTTTTACACTGACGGCAAAGAAACTCTCAATGCTTACAGGGTTGGCAGTGTGAGTGTGACTCTCTTGGTTTTGCACACGTCCATAGGCCATGGTAACCACTTTCCATCAGGTGGGCCGTGTGCTTGTCTGCCACCTAAGTGGTATAAAAAGGACGTAACGTTGAGTACGTTACGGCTGTGATTAAAATTCATTTCCAAACAAAAGAAAGCCCCAGTGCGTAAATTATTAGTAACAGTAGCAGAATAGGTCCAGGAGCCCAGTTGAACGATACTAGAATCGCACCTTATTACGTAGTAGAATCCATAAGTTAATTTAATTTTAACGTTATTACATCTCTGCCTACCCGTTTTACGTACAGGCGTTAAGTTTAAATATATAAATACATAATAAAATGCAAAATGTGCAGATGTTCCTGTTAATTGTAAATATTTAGATAAGTACTTGAATGTAATTTGAATGATAGTTTGATGTAGGTATGGCCAGATACAGCAGGATACTGTTTTCTCCTGTTAGCAATATCAATAACCTACATACATTATGATACTTATGTACCTATTAATAAAATTGGCTTTTATAATCCTACATTATAGGAAATAACATTTTTTTACCAAGTGATATTTTAATGATTTTATGTATTATTTCGAAATTGATCATAAATTAATAACGATCACCGAATAACGGATGCTCAAATTGTTTGTATATTTGTATTGTAAATGTCAAATAAAATTTAACACATTTATATGAAACTTTTATTTACTTAAAAATTATGTTTATTCATTCAGTCATAACTTATAATTAAAATAACAATGATTATAATTGGAAACTTAAACAATACTATTGATATAATTCAGTCTTGAAAAAATCCTTGGATGTGGTTTGTTAGTACACTATTAGGAAGGAGGAAAACATAGATTTTGTGCTTTAATACAAGTTACATAAAAAGTAGATTTCTATAGAGGCTTTGTGTACTGTTGACTGCTAAAATATGTTATTGTGTTACCAAGATGGATTTGAACTCGTATAAGTTCTTCAAATGACGTAATCTGTCTCTTGAACAGAACAGACCTTGACCAAGCGTTTCCTTTACTTAGGTTTTCACCGATGAATATAAATGCGAATTATTCAATTTAAACTGCGATAGCACATTTTGCTGAGCAAAATATGAAAAATCACTTCAACGGATTTACAGATCGGATCCTAAAAAAATAATAGTAGGTTCCACTTAACTTTCTAGTCTAGGGAGTGATGGCGGATTTAAGACCTGACCTTAAGGTTGATTTTTTCAACAAAAGACAAGGGCTAACGTTATGATATTATCAGGAATAAATTCCGTTTGATATTTAATTATAAATAACATCATTGTGACACAAAAACTATATTTTATGTTATGAAGAGAAAACCAATGCGATAAAAGGTTGGAGCCCTTTCATATCAGTAGCAGCTTACGTGATTTGAAAAAATTATGTGTGAATTCACCCTAATACAAGTAATAATTATACAAATTAAAATAGCGCGATTAATTTCTAAAATAGAAAAAGAAAATTGTGATGCAGATCAAAATTGGAATGTATCAGATATATTCAAATAAATTGATACAAAATTAAAGCTAAGAACACCTGTAGTTTAAATATATTCGAGAATTATACAACGGTTCGGGACTTTCCGCGATTAAATCATGGAATTTACTATTTCTGCCGACGTTTCGGATGCGTTAATTGTACTAAAACCAAAAAACACAGTGCCGTTAAAAACTGACATTGTGAGTGTAGGGTGTCGCCAGCCTAACCGTTCATAATAAGTATAATGGTGGGTAGGCGCTCAAAAAATGTTCCCCGCATACCTCTCAACGCTCGCAAGCTGCAACGGGTGCTGCAACGCATCCGAAACGTCGGCAGAAATAAGTTCCATTTAATCGCGAAAAGTCCCGAACCGTTGTATAATTATGAATTCACACCGCGATAGTTTAAAAATATATTCGATAAATTAGTCGCCTAGCCTATAACATTGGTAAAATTGAAATGGCGACAATGGGTGGTGTCGATTTTTTTTCACGGGGATGCCAGTAGCGAGATGACTGACCTGGTCTGAGTTAACATTTTTGAAGTATTTCACCCCTTCTCACAGAAGCACTTCTCAGGGGGGAAACAAGGTCATTCTGGCATCTATAACACCCCATTGAAAATTACAACTTTTTGCTGGATGTTGTCTGTACACTTTTTAAAACTTAAACATTACCGTGTGTGATAATAAACTTATTTTTTATTAGCATATTTTTCTATTAGATCTATGATAGTCAAATTAACCTTTTCTTTGGCTAATGTCAAAGGAGACTTGTCTGCACCATTGAGCATGGATATGTCAGGGTCATAACTAATTAATGTTTTTGCAGCTCCAATGTTCCCCATCGCACTGACGTCATGCAGGGGTGTGTTGCCAGCCAGATCTATCGCATTGATGTTGGCACCATTATCTAATAATAAACCAATCACATGGGTTTTATTGTTCAAGGCAGCTAGATGTAAAGGTGTTTGTCCACGCTTATTTCTACAGTTGACATTAGCTTTATTGTGTAATAAAATAATACATAGCTCGCTAAGCCCATACCTGGCAGCAAAATGTAATGCTGTATACCCATTTGTGTCTGCAAAATTAATGTCGAAATTTGATGAAGATGTGCCGCATTTCTTTTTACACTGTTGACATTCACACAGTGGGTGGCACAGTGTATTATCTGGCTTACTCTTCAAATCCATATAAGTAGGATAATCTATGTCCATATAAAAGCATGCAAGTTTTTCATCACCATAAGATATAGCTTTGAGTATTCTTTCAATCAGCTTCAAATTTTCTACAGCCTTTGTCACCTTATTTATCTCATTACTTTTAAAACTTACCTTCTGTAGTTTTTGTACGGAGTTATCGGTGCATTTCAATGTTTTAACATCGCTATTAGTAATATGTATGTATTCATATAAATTAGGAGTGCAAGACTTAAGCACTTGTAAAATTTTTAAATTATGTGCATAGTCAAATGCTGTTTTATTATTTTTGTTTTGCAATGATGGTTCTGCACCATTCTCAATTAGTAATCTGGCTATCCCTTCATAACCCCATTTGGATGCTAGATGTAATGGAGTATTTCCACTCTCATTAGTCCCGTTTATATTAATCACTTTCCTACTGTGCTCGGCAAAGTATATAATAGCTTTCACACAATTCAAATGACCATTATTGACAGCCATGTGAAGTGGCATATTTTTATCTACATTTATTTGGTTTATGTCTGCACCAGAATGTAGCAATAATAGTAAGGCATTTTGGTGACCCCTTGAGGATGCATAGTGTAGTGGAGAGCATTCATTGAGGTCTGTTGCATTAACATCTGCCCCCATTTCTATCAGGCATTCCACTATGTTTGCTTTCCCATGGATAGAAGCTACATGTAACAGTGTCAAACCATGACTATCCCTTGACATGACAGTAGGAGAAGTTTTTAAGAAGTTTCTTGATATTTTACTGCAACACTTCTTGCAGTTGCACAAAGGGTGGCAGAGTTTGTGATATATTTCAGTATCACTACTGTCATCATCTGTTAGCTCATTTTCCATAGTTTGGAGCACGTTATTTTCATTTTCTTCAATAGTACTGAGGTGTTTTTGATTTCTCTGCAGTATTAGTTGCAGTTGTTCACAATGATTGGCTTTGATAAGGTCAAATAGATATTCCAGATTTTCTTCCCTTCCATTTGTGTCTGTTGAAGTTGTCGTAGATTCTGTTAAACTACTTTTCCGTTCTCTAGCATTTAAAACTTCCTCTGTAAGTTCACTTTCATAGTAATATGATTCTGGGTCTGGTGGTCCAATTAAGGCACCAGATTGTATGTGTTCTATGACAGCTTCTAAAGTAGTAATAAGGAAGGCACTCTCATCCCCATCTCCTCTTCCTACTCCGCTGAATCTAAACTCTTTCATGTATGTCAACTGGCTATACCAGTTTGGCAATCCAGACTTGATGACAAGAAAAACAAACACTGGCAACAAATCATCAGCAGTAAGAAGAACAATGTTGTTGCTTTCATCCTTTTTGTTAAGAGCATTTAAGGCCTGTTTCAAACATAAAACTTTTTCTAACACTGTGTTGTATGTGTCTATTTTTGAGAGTATTTGTTTTGCTTTTGGCACTGCATGGTATAGTTCCTTTTTAATTTCAAGGTCCCTAAGCTGGATATCACACATGTTCCGAATTTTCTTGTTGAGATGAGAGTCTTCATAGGCACAGCAGGTACAGATTGGTTTGAACAAGGCATCAAAAAGCAAATGTTGCATATAACATTCAACTGCAAACTTAATGTTTTCTAATACTTGTTTGCAAGACTTAGACTTATCTCTAAGCCTTCTGTTCTGTAAGGTTATTTGAAGGCACTGAGTATAAAGTTCACTGACTCTATCTCTGAGAGGCCCAACAGCCACAGGAAGGGTTGGATTTCTCTTTAAGAACTGTTGCACACTGTGTTCAATTTGATCAAGCACTTGACGACCAGCCGCTTGGGTCCACAGTAAGTCTATACAGTCATTAATGGATGTTAGATATTCTTTACTTAATGTATTGTCACTGAAGCTGGCGGTTGGCTCTAGGGGAGTTTCAATGCACCACACTTTGTATTTGATGAAGTCTTCAGTGTAAAAGGTCTCTTCAAACAATATATGGCTTTGTAAAGGCAATCCTTTAGTCACTTCCAATGTAATAACTTTATTCATTACTGTTACTTGTTTTTCAGTCAGCGTGTTGTGGTGTGTTTCCGGCAATTCATCACTTGGCACAAGTATGTGTGCACAAAAGTCCTCCACTGTAAATATTCGAGTAGTTAAACTGCCGATTCTTGGTACACATATTATCCAAGATTGTGTAATACAGTGTTGAAATAAATTTGCGTATGCCGTTCTCAATTCTACAAAGAATGGGTTATCGGAGATGATCTCGTCGTAACTTCCATCCATTTTTATTGTTAGGTTGAATAAAACAATAGGAGTTCACACGACAGAAACACAAGTAATTCTAAATATCCCGTCGCTATAGACGCTGTTAGCATTTGAGTCAGTCCGAATTTAACTAATTGATTTTAATATTAATTACAAAAGAACCAGTTTGGTGACCTTGCACCGTACGTAGGCATCGCGATTCACGTTTAGTAATGGGCTGCGACAAGTTTCAATACCTAGTTCATTCGTTGTTCGTTTCGTCGTTGTAATAAATTGACCAAAGTTGACACTGATAAGATAGCATTGTTGACATTATTTTGGTTAAATTGACAGTCTTGACAGTTAACTTGACATAAATACACAAATGACATTCAGAAAACTAAGGTATCCATGGGGTATCCAGATGCAGTTTTTAAAATCTCCTTGAAAAATTCTCATAACTATTTAAAAAATTAAAATACCGTGACATCAAAAAAAAATTATAATAATTATTTGTGATTTTACGGTAGGATGAATGAGCCAAATGATGCACAGTCAAATTAATATAATATGTCTCAAAGTACGTTTTCCCTAAAAAAGAAGACGAATTTGAAGATTTTTTTTTGTAATAAAGAATACGGTTTTCTTGCCTGCGAAAACCTTCACGCTTCACCTCACCGAATCCACCGATGAGTTAAGTAAGTAAAAGCACCATTAGAAGATAGACATTTGCGAAAGATACCCTTTATTTTAAGAAAAGTAACTATTTGGTTTACATCAATTGTTGTTTCTTAAGATTCATGATAAAAATATAGATTTTTTATTTATTCGGTAATAATGACACGTAACGGCGGCGCCGTCTGCGAGCTCACCACGACGCGCCTTGTTGTATCCGATGTTCCACAGGATTGTCCTCAAAACCGATCCCTGTGGAACACCGTTGGACATTTCATGGTCAAGGCCGATTATGGTTGGATAGATGACGGCTCTCTCAATCAGATACACCCCGACTAAGCGGTGAAGGTAGAGATGCACTTCGTGATATACAAGCGTCTCACTAATGCAACTCTAGGGCAAGGTGTTGAACGCGTTGGCGTTATGCGCCAACGTCAACCTCGCCCCTTGCGACCGATAACCTCACCAGTGTCCTCACACGCATGGTGGCATCTACGGTGGGGCCTCTATGGTGAAAGCGATTTGGGCCAGGTCCGTTAGGTCTGGTCCCGCTCTGGAGAGGTCCTCGACGAGGCGCTATAATATTTAATTTTGTCATTGTATTAATTTAATTCTTAATTTCCCCGAATATAGACGTGAGAGTATATTTTAATTTAATTTTCCTAAACATTCATAACTTCAGGTCAGAGAGCAGGTTGGGACAAGCGCCCCACTTGCCCCGCCCTGGATACACCCATTATGAATAGTCCCCACGATTTAAGCGCGTGCCCCTCCGACCGTCGTGCCCTAGGCTGTAATCTAATTAGCATCGGTAACAACAAGCAACTAAGTGGTATAAAAAAAAAGACGACGGCCAAACCAACACTTTATAGGCAGGACTATTTTTGCCCGACTTCGGCGAAGCCAAAGGAGGGTTATGATTTTAAGAGGTTATTTAAGTATGTATGTAGGTACCTAGTTTTGTAAGGGTGTAGGTATATATGATGTACGTAGTTTTGTATGTATGTAGGTTCATCTGTTCCCTCATAGTAGAGCTCCTCAACTAGTTATTAGAATGGACAAATGAGTTAACGTTAGAATCGTGTAGCTCATCTGGTGGTTATAGGCTTTATAACGTGTCACTGAATGCATTAAAAAATACAGAACATCATTCACGCGCCATGTAATTTTGGTCAAAAATTGAAAGTAAAAAATGCTATAATCCGTTAACGCTTATCCTCACTAGTATTATTTTTATCACGTCCAAACCAAACTGAGGGACCACTGATCTCGGTTTTATTATGTATGAAACATATTGGGCACATTAGGTAGGTATATGCGAACAGAAGCTAAGTTTTTAAACTTTATGTTTTTTATACAAGGCATGAGTGACGAATTTGTGTCTGCACCTTCAGCATCAGATTGTTATTAACTTGCAAAGTACACAAAAAAAGGGTAAAAATAATAATTTATTACAAATTATAAGTCCTAAATTACTCTAACAAACACCTATTTACCAGTTAGCATTTATGCGCTGAATGTATTTTGTAGTATTCAACTCGGGTTAAATATTAGAAGACCGAAGGTACAAGACCAAGACAAATTTTCAAATTTACAGTCATCGACACATTTAGTTGTACATTTCAAATTAACCAATTATTCTATAATTTTTTATCCTCTACCACCTCGCCCGCCCCCGATACCACGCCCACCAAGACCACCGAAACCTCTGCCACCAATTCCCCTGCCACCAAATCCTCTGCTACCACTGAAACCTCTGCCACCAAAGCCTCTGCCACCAAAACCCCTGCCGCCGAAACCCCTTCCCCCAAATCCCCTGCCTCCGTACCAACCTCCGCCACCAAATAGAATAGGTACGATGATTGGAGGACGTGCTGGAAGAGAAAAGTATATAATTATTAACAGCTGTTCAATATACAAATTAGGTAGGTAAGTAGGTATATTATTGTTGTGTTTGGAATCAGAAAAAATCTAACATCCACCATTTGAATAGGGCCGGTGACCATGCCCTTTTCTAGAGTGAATACCCTGACCACCTGCAAGCCGTATTAAACAACTGGTGATTAACTGACAAAGCACTGGCGTAGGTTCTTCTCTCCGTGGGTTCAGATGCCAGCAAAGGTTAAGATAAGTCAAATCAAGAGTCAGAGTACTTAAGATATCAGATCCCGGACTGGGAAATTATTAGATGCAACCTTGAGTCTATGATTAACGCTGTGGTGATGATGGAAAATTCACCTTCCTTAGCTTTCTATTTTCGGTCCATGTCTAGCAGCCTCAGCATGGCGATATAGCCATTTCCATATCTCTTACTATCTCTTCAACCAATGAAGTCGCTGAAAATGGTGTTAAGTGACCAAAATACATCATAACATAAACATAGTCTCTTCGTTTCTCTTCGTATTCATTGGTTGAAGAAGAAACAAAGAGCTATTCCTAATTATGTCGCAGATGTGTGCTGTCACTTCACACTCTTCGTTCACAACGATTCGTGACTTCTATAATTTAAATCTAGTTACTTAATTATGTATGATATAATAATAAGACATTTACCAATATCATTTATACTTAGTGGGGTACTATACCACTGTAGTTAAGTTATTGTATAAAAGGGTCACAGGCTTGCGCAATTTAAAATATAAAGTTACTTACGCCTGCGGTAGTAAGGATCATAATAGAACTGCCGTTTCACTCTCGATAAAGCGTCCTTTGTGTGGTCTTCATTGCGGCTGACATCTCCAATTTCATTTTCGTTTAGTATTAGATTCGTTAATGGTTTCGATATATCGTCTAGCTGTTTTGTTGTGGCCTCCACGTTATCCACCTCTTTTGTGGAGTGTTTTTGTATCAGTATTACGAGAACGATGAATATAGCGAGTTTGTAATTCTGAAATCAGTAAACGTAATACATAATTTTAATTATTATTACCTATTATATATTCCTTTTATCTTTGGTTTTATCAAGATCCTACCTCGGTCTTTTGGAATTTGATGATTTTCCCTTAATAGGACATTAATTGCTCGTTTTGGATCTTTGAAAAATCTAACTTTTCAGTACAGCTGTAGTTATCACTCAGATACTTCGGATAGATAATTAAATAAAATTTGCTGGAATAGTATACTTAGATCTACAATATCGTAGATTTCGGAAACCGCTGGTATAAGGCCAGCGGCTTTTAGAGATTTAATTGATTTTATTGAAATTTTAATATTTTTCCCACTACCCATATGAACCTATTTCTTATGTATTATTCCAGACTATAATCTATCACTGTACCAAATTTAATTCAGATCCAGCCGTTAGAACGTGATTGAATAACAAACACACAGTCATCTTCATAAACTGTTACATTTATTATATTGATAACAATATTCTTTTATTTAACACACAAGATAAGATTAACATTCTAGGATTAAATACACAGTTTCCTGTGCTTTATTCTACAGAAAATACATTAGACAAGCTAACCTAATCTACCTAACCGAATTACGCGTTAGTTACGCATTCGTGCCTTCACATTAATTAAAAAGAACACTTTTAATACAGTACTGATATGATATAAGTATTCCGTCGATAGGACAGATGCCAGGTTAAAAATAGAAATGTACAGAATAGAACAGAAACTCACAAAAAATTCCATGTTAACACACTTTTCACGTAGGACTGAAGAAAAATTTTATGGCGTCGTTTTCTTATACCAACTGATCGTGCTAATTAATTCTCTCACGATTGATGGACTGAATAAATACTATAAATAGACTCTGCTGATGTCATTACTGGACTTTCCCACTAAAATATTTTGATAAAACTGTCTGGGGAAAATCTCCATCCTAACTCCTGAGTCACACATCACGCCTAGTAGAGCTATTTCAGTTGGTGAAATTATGGAAGAGCTATGCGAAATGTGCTTACATTCGATGAATCCTGTGTATTCATCGAATGTAAGTACATTTCTCATAGCGATTCAGCCGAGGAAATGCGTTCCTCACTGTCATGTTAATTTAAATAAGATACATACTGAGTCATCATTTTCATCAAAGAAAAAAGTAAGACAAAATAAGGTAGACAGTTGTATTGTTCCTGTGGTGGACGAATTCGAAAACATTTTTTTATCCATACTTACATTATCTATCGGATTGAATGAAGCCCTCCTCGTCTTTCTGTTCATAATCCATTTAAAGTAAGAATTAACGACGTAATATAAGTCGCGTAGCGTTCCAATTTGAACGTACATCTCATGTACCTATTTACTAACTGTGCTAATTTGTTCTGAGCGTCGTCTTTAGATTTTACCGATGATGGACTGGTCATCGGCTTTATTTATTAAATGTTTATTTACATATACAGGGTGTATTTTTGAAACGGGGCAGTAAGGGCAAGTACCTTAACCGTTGCAGTTACAGCAAAACGTTCTTAGAAGACCTTCCCTAACTTTTTGACATATTTTGAACTGCATTCACAGATTTTGTAAAAAACTTACAGTTGGCAAAAAAAATGCAAAATGTCCAAAAATTTTTTTTTATGCCAATCGATTCTATTTCATGTGGGGATCAAAAAACTCTATGAGACCATTTTAGCTTTCAGTACTAGGAAAGACAGAAATCGCCAAAAACGTTTCCCATACATTTCGGCAACAGAAACGAATTTCTACGATGGTCTAACTTTTTGTTATGGCCAGGAAGTGGGTAGAATTGACTGTAAAGTAAATAAAAAGAATTTTTACCCTCAAATTTCGAATTTGATTCGAAATCTGTGTGTTATACTTAGTTTCAGCTGAGAAACTTCGTATGAGTTATTCATTAAGGATTTTCGCTAAAATGTCTTCTAATCGTGAAAAAATTGACTTATTAGAAGCGTATTTTGTCAATAATCGAAATGCGGGAGCTGCATTAGTGTGGTACCGCAATAAGTATCCGTTGCGGCATGTGCCAACAAGAAAGGTTATTACAAATCTTTTGAAAAACCTGGAATTGCAGGGTTCTTTCAAAAGAAAGCGGCAGCCTCGTGTGGACATGGACACGGAGATTGCGGTTCTGACTTATGTCGAAGCATATCCAGAGGTATCCTCCAGGCAAGTCGCCCTTGAAGTAGGTGTATCCCACTCCCTTGTGATAAAGATATGGAAGAAATACGGCCACAAGTGCTATCGATATGGGCGCATAGTTCAAGTGTTACATCCGGGTGATGATGTTCGAAGGCTTACTTTTTGCAGATGGCTAAGAGGAAAAATAAGCAGAGATCATGAATTTTTAAATTACATACTGTGGTCAGACGAAACGAATTTTTCCAATAACGGTATGTACAACAGAAAAAATCACCACTATTGGTCCAAAGAAAATCCACTAAGAGTTACGGCAAGTCATAATCAGGTTCGCTTCTCATTCAACTGTTGGTGTGGTATAATGTCCAATCGAGTCATAATGGTGGAATTTTATGAAGGGAAACTGAATTCTGCCATGTATATTGAAGTCAGTTTACACCATCTTGAAAACGAGATGGACGAATGGCCCCTGTCGGAATTGCGAAAAGTTCATTTTCAACAAGATGGTGCTCCGCCACATAACAGTCACCTTTCACGTTCCAATTTGAGCCGCCTATTCGGTACACAGTGGATAGGTACACATGGTCCAACACAGTGGCCACCTCGTAGCCCCGATCTAACACCACTTGATTTTTTTTTATGGGGCTTCGTGAAAAACGAGGTGTATAAGACGACGTACGCCAGTGTTCAAGAGCTCAAGGATGCATTAATGACCATTTTACGTAATATTCATCCCAGAACATTATTAGCCGCCATTCGTTCAGTGCAAAAAAGGATAGACTTATGTATTCGTGAAAATGGAAATCATTTTGAGCAATTTATTTCATAAACCAATTTCTTAAATGTTTAAATGATTTTTTTTATTTTAAAATGTTCAAAATTTTACCTGACCTATGAGTTTCGAGTTGATTTATCATATTTCCGTACGAAATGTATGGGAAACGTTTTTGGCGATTTCTGTCTTTTCTAGTACTGAAAGCTAAAATGGTCCCATAGAGTTTTTTGATCCCCACATGAAATAGAATCGATTGGCACAAAAAAAAAATTTTGAACTTTTTGCATTTTTTTTGCTAACTGTAAGTTTTTTACAAAATCTGTGAATGCAGTTCAAAATGTCCCAAAAAGTTAGGGAAGGTCTTTTAAGAACGTTTTGCTGTAACTGCAACGGTTAAGGTACTTGCCCTTACTGCCCCGTTTCAAAAATACACCCTGTATATTATACTCTGTCAATGTTAAATTCGTTTCTATAATATTATACGTGTAATATCCAACCAATTGGGCACGAGAGAAAATTATAACTCTGATTTTTGTTTACGCTATAAATGCGGAAAAAAATTAAAACAAATGATCTCGGGTTAGTGACAGTTATAAGAGAACCTCGATTAAGATATAGAAAACATAAAAAATATCTTAATCGAAGTGTTATGATGAAAAAGAGTTCGAACCCGCGATCTTTCCCTTACATCCCGCCTGAATCGATTCATTTTTTTTCTATATTAGCGAACTAAATGCTTTATAATTTCATTCAGTAACAGAACATAATACTAAAGAAGAAGTAGAAGCGGACGAAATCGCGGGCATGGCTAATTCGTAATAATATCATGCTTTTTCCATTGTGGCCGGTGGAAACTACAGATTTCTAAAACGATTTCGGTAAAAGTTGGTAACAAAGTTCTAGACGACTGAAGTACCAAGTACCTTCCTACATAAAGATCTCTACTTTTCGAAGTAATTAATTTGTCAGCTTCAGTTGTAATTTACTGAAGTAGATAAATATCTTTAAGTTTTAATTAAACTAGATCCTTAGGATGGTCGCTGCGTTAAGCGGAACCGAGCGCGGTTAAAAGTGTTGGGCATCCGCGGCAAACAAATGGAACTGCTGAGTGCCACCATTGTAACACTAAGTGTCTGTAGGTAATGGTGACCCTCTTTCCTGACTTCCTGAGACTTTGCCTTTAGCTTACCATCAGGCGAGGTAAAGTCAAGGTGGCGTGTCCTTTATAAAAAAAAAGAACCTACCTGTCTAATCACAGGAAGTAAATTATTTACCTTACAAGAAACATTATTATCTTTATCTATCTACTATTTTATTTTTCCTTATATTTCATTTGTAGAACAATATTTGTTTATATAGTTTTATTTATTTATACTTTATTGTACACATAAATGATATTTATACAAAAACATAAGCTTACAAAGGCGAGCTTAATAAAATTCAAAGTTGAGTTCTCTTCCAGCAAACCCGGGACACCCCGTGCACAGAGGAATTGCAGTACGAGAGTGTAGTGCAAAGTCTAGTGCACATGAAAGTTTCAATTTATTTATATTTAACGTATTTTTATAAGCCCAGATAACGTTAAAAAAGCACTCTTTGGCTGGGCTCATGGAGTTCAAAACCCCGTTTTGAACACATGCTTGCGTAAATAAATTACTTGGTTTGCATGTGTTTGCACGTACCTAGATCAAAACAAAATCGTTACCTATTTGTTTGACTTATTATGTTGTTTTTGTTTGAAATATATATTTTACGATTCAATTGTATATATTTTGTATTAGTGTACTTGTTATAATTTATCAAGTTAACAATCATTGGCATAATATCGTTGTTTTTGGGGTTTCGTAAATCGTACCTCAGGAGGACAAAACAGAACCCTCATACATGGGTGGTCCGATAAGTACTACAACTTGGGAAAGTGACTATTTATTTATCAACATACATACATATAATCACGCTTTTATCCTCGGAGGGTTAGGCGGATGTGAATTAACACCCATATTTCACCAATCATTGTTGTGTGCCCCTGGTGTTGCATACGTCTATAGGCCACGGTAACCACTTCCCATCAGGTGAGCCGTGTGCTTGTCTGCCACCTAAGTGGTATAAAAAAAATATTATATTTGGATCTGAATATATCTCGCCTATTGCCGTTTTGCGGACACTGCATCTGCAGCCGGAGTCTGGGCTGTATATATTTGTCTGATATTAATTAGCCCTATCTCTTAGTCGCCTTGTACGTCACCGCGTGAGAAGAGATCGGGTGGTCCAAATTCTTCTCTGCCGGAAACTGTGTAGTTTCCTTTTAACATCATGCACTTGACCCAGAGTCGTTCCAACTATTTGAAGTTGTCAGAAAAATTGATTTTATCGAGGCCTGCAAAATAAGCCTCCGTGGCGGTGATAACCTCCTAATTCGACTCAAATTTCTACCTCGCAAGTGATTTTTTTTCTAAAAATGTCACACTGGTCTAAATCTGGAGAATACGGTGGATGGGGCACTAGTTTATGGCTACACATGACGTCATCTAATTTACAGCCTGCGAAATTGAAATCTCACTGCAGATTCAGTCGTCGAGTTCATTCTATCGTTCGAAACGTTCTTACGGCATGTGCCTGGTGGCCACAAGTGCTTCTTATCAAGTAAGTAATTTAAACATGTAGTAGACTCCTACGCCTTAACTATTGGGGAATGGCGTATTGCAAACTCTTTGTTTATATTCTTTGTAGAAAAGTTATTATTTAATGAAATTTTAAAGATTGTATGCTAAGTATTCACATCGATTAAGAAATAGAAAAAATTGGATCGGTTCACGCGGGATTCGAACCGAATACAGGGGGAACGCTCTGACCACTAAGCCACAGAACCGTTGTCCAAAACCATCAGGAAATTCTTCTATACCTATATCCGTCTTACGGCGACGTACAATTTTTTTTTTCTATTTCTTAATCGATTTAAATCGTTCGCATAGTAAATGCTATAAAATTTCATTCAATAGTTTGAGCGGAGTCATCAAAAATCAATGTTTAAAAATGATTTCAACATCATTAATTGGTTCCGATAGTTCGTACGAATATCGGTAGATGACTCCCACCGTCGCCGTAAGACGGATATATGTATTTTTTTTTTTATACCTCTTAGTTAGCAGACAAGCACACGGCCCACCTGATGGGAAGCGGTTACCGTGGCCTATGGACGTATGCAACACCAGGGGTGTCACTCATGCTGCCGACCATGAAGAAACCTTCTGATGCCCCTCTTGAAGAACCCCATATTGTAGGCGCTTGGGAAAACCGCAGCAGGGAGGTCATTCCACAGCTTGAGTGTGCGTGGGATGAAGTTTCTTTCATACCGCACAGTGCGCACCGTCTCAGGTCGCAATGTGTGGGGATGAATTCCCTGCCTATGGCGAGAGGTGCGATGGTAGAATGTAGCTACGGGCATCATGTCAAACAATTCATCTGAGCACAAACCATTGTATAGGCGGTAGAACACACACAGTGAGGCAAAAACCCTCCTAAGGCTAAGAGGTTCCACTCTACCTGTGAGTATGGGATTGTCAACCAGCCTCAATGCCCGTCTTTGCAACGAGTCGAAGGGGTCAAGCTGGTATGCAGGTGCTCCAGCAAAAAGGTGACAGCAGTACTCCATGTGAGTATAAAGAAGGAGTTGCTGCCCCGCAGTGAAGTACTGCTTCGCCCTGTTGAGCACTCCGAGTTTTCTTGATGCCAACTTAACCTTGTCCTGCAAATGACTTCGGTATTGGACGTCGCTGGAGATATCGACACCAAGGATTCCTATACTCGAGGAGATGGTAAGCGGTGTGCCCAGGAATTGTGTATAGAAGAATTGGGATGGTTTCGGGCAAAGGTTCTGTGGCTTAGTGGTCAGAGCGCTCACCCTGTATGGAAAAGATCGCGGGTGCAACTCCCGCCTGAACCGATCCATTTTTTCTATTTCTTAATCGAGATGAATTAAAGTTACCGAGTCTCTCAAGTGGTCGCTAACTGAAGGTGGTCGCGATGCCGGCGAACTGACCCTTTTACTACAAATAAGTAAAGTAAATTCAATACTCCCACGATCTTAATAAGTGTCACTTAAGGCAAATGTGGATAGATTTAGATACACAGGATCCGTAACAGTTGCTACATTTGCTAGTATGTGGTTAATTCGGCACAGATATTTATCACTATTTTAATCTCTCAACTGACAAAACTTTGAAGGCTGTCGGGCGTTGAATTGTTCGCGAACTACCTAGTGATTATCGAAGCGAGTTTGGTGCTTGAAAAGTGTATATTAATCTACCTTCTATCTTTTATGTAGATACATCTAAAAATTTCACATACTCGCGTCTGTACCAGCTTAGAAATAAATGATTACATACTTACTTTGGCTTTTATTGGTGCATCTATCATCAGATCGCTGTGTACCAATAGCAGGTGTGCTTACTGAGTTGAGGTTTGCTTGGGCCCTGAAGAACAAGGCTCCTTAGACACCCAATAAAAAAAAAATGGGTAGATACGTAAAAAAAGAAGTACTACACAATATGTAGCTCTCGGTTCTGTGGCAGCATATCAGTTAACAAAAACAATATCAATCTAATTTGGTAAAAAAGTTATGGTCCATTGTCAGACATTGCGTTGTTATTTTAATATGGCGGGGCGATGTGTGAGCGCCGTGCGGTGCGGCCGTATAAATATTTCATCGCATACAGACCGGAATATGAAGTGGTTAATTTAAATTCTGACTTGTCTGCGTGGTGCGGTCGAATACTCCAGTTAAGCTATTTTTATTTTTCACTTTTCTATCCCCTTTCCTTTGCAATGCAAGTCAACCATCGCTTTTATTGCTGAAGTTTAGCGTAACGTGAACGATCCCAAATCATAAAAACCAAAAGTCATTAAGTTTTTAATCGCTACCCAAAAGGATTTTCTGTATTCGACCCATAGATATGTATGTATTCATGAATGTACTACAGGGTTCTGCTACCCTGCTTTTGATTTAGCAGTAAGCAACTCGAGGAAAGCAGGTGCCAGAAACTCGTCCGTCTATCATCAGGTATATCGTGCCGTGGTATTATGTAGGGTGGGGGTACTTCCCCAGTCGGACTGCTCAACTGTCGTGTCCTACCGCCTGCTTAGGTTAATTGCTGCCTCCATTTACTGCCAACATGTATGTTATTACTGAACAAAAAACAAATTGATACATAAAATTATAAACACACTTCTTTATCTATCAAGTTTATCAATAAATGTATATGCAGACGTTGTAATTTAATGCAATACTATGAAAATGACAATTTGAGATGGGTGAATATGAATAAAGGTTTATTACTATTAATCTTTCACGCAAAAACGGCTAAACGGAAACACATGAAATTTAAGACAGGAATAGATTTGTAGATAGTAGAAGAATTTGTAGACTTTATATTGCTCAATTTCATATTGAATAACTTCTCAAGGCTATGAAATAGATAATTACATTCTGATGGGTGCTTATTTGTAACTGCCATGTTCATGTATGTAGGACTAGTAACTAACACAATATAAGTTACTGCAGAGTTCATACAAAGACTATCAGTAGGTAGTAACTAGATTTCTATACAGGTAAATTAAATAAAACAAATATATATAAGTTCAAAAAAAAAAAAGAGAAAAAAAAAAAAAAAAAAAGATACTCACTTATTTCCATTTAGTATATAATTTCAATTGGCTAACGTATACATACACATATATAAGAATCTTCGTTGCGATTCTTTGGCCTCTTTGAGAAAGAAAAAAGCATCGAGTGTTTAACTGCGAATTGTAACTGTTTGTATCTATTACTTTTATTTTGTTTTGTTTTCTGATATATATCTCTGTGAGTTAGCACATATATGAGAAATATTTAAAAAAAAATGTCTCTGATGTTCTAAACATAACATAGCCTTACTTTACATGCTGTGTTTACGTCAAGTAGAATACAATAACGCTATGACTTTTGTAAATTTTAGTATAAGATATATTACTGGTTGTATTTAGTTGTAGTGAACCAAATAAAAAAAAAACACACACAGACACACAAACCTAAACCAGCTTAAATGTCTAATACGAAAGCGGTTTAAGCACGTTCACGTTCCGGTTGGTGGATCCGTATAAGGCTCCAGTGTGTCTGAAGGATCCTATAATAGAGTCTCTTCATTACTTTGTACGCTTTACTATAATTAGTATATTTTTCTAATTGTGATCCTACATTAAGTTTATGGCTGTCAATAGTTGTGACGTCAAAACGGAGGCCAAGGTATATGGGCGACCGGAAAACTCTGTCTCTCTATTTACAACAAGTTATCTGCGAAGATCCAAACATCACATAAACAATTTTTACACCATATTCCATGGTAGGACATAGCGAACTTTAATGTAACCACAGATTAATAAATAGTTACTACGTAAATGTAGCATAGAATAAGAATTGTACACAAACCTATGATAGACAAATAAATAAATTGAATTGAATCTGTCAATGCGTGGCCACTAATTATAACTCATCCAGCATGAGTTATAATTAGTGGCCACGCATTGACAGGCCAGACGACAAAAACCAAGCCACATCATGTTCATGCAGACCCTGGACCCCGAGGAGGCACTTCACCAGTCAATCTGCTCAATTAGGACGGAAATACCGTCGTGTCAACTCGTGTCCCACCTCCTGCCATTCACCGCCGGCCGGGAACACAACACAAGGTTATTTTAGCCGTAGTATTCTGTAAAGTGGAGGTACTTCCCCTGTCGGATTGCTCAGTTACCGTTGTGTCCTACCTCTATATTCTACAACATTCTACACAACGCTATCTAGACCCACGGTAAGCATAGTTTAACTAGCTTGTGTTATGGAATCTAGAATACGGATAAACATACTTAAATACTTTTTTTTTTGTTGTAAATACATACATATTATACATAGAAACACCCAGACCAATGCAAATACCCATATTCATGCATACAAATATTTGCACTGAGCGGGGATCGAACCCGCGCCTCCTGCGTAGCAGTCGTGTTCACTACCGCCACGCCACAGAGGCTGTCAATATATATATATATATATATGTATAGTATAATGATTATTTAGTAATAGTTACTTACTTATATTCTAAAAAAAACATGAATGAAGTTACATTACTGATCAGTGCTCATTGGACAATAGGGGAGTGACACATCTCTGGTGCTATTAGTAGCGTATATACTCACAAACACCATAAACTTCACTCACAGCTTACTATCTGACGGATTGAAGCCACAATAAAGACATAACACACAATACACAACACGTGGTAAGCCTTGTGTAAAATAAAGCTATTAGTTGTTTACATAAGCTAACAACTTTACGGATTATACAGTTTGTATAATACACATAATATGGTAATTTATAACCCATACAATTTATATGCATATATCTGAAAACAAGGTTTGAAAATATATAGTCTAACTTCTAAAGCTTTTCATGAAACTGTGCAAAAAGGGCTCACCCACACTTTTATGTTCCCACGAGAGCGCCGGTGAGTGCCAACCTCAAAATATTCAAGAACTCTGTCGTTATTTGAAGCAGTATCACAAAAGTAAGTACGTATAGTATTAAAGACATTTTAAGGATATTTAGTATTATATTTTGCGTTTGTTAGCACAGAATATAGTAAAACTTTTTATAATTTCGTTCTGAATCGTGGTTCGTTTTGAACTAATTTATGAGTACTGGACTGTGTAATAATTTTAATGTCACCGCGTTTCATGTTATAGGTACAGTCAGCTACAGATCGATCTTGACTAACAAAGTAATCAAAATGATCTCAATGCCTTGGTTTTTCCCCTTTCCTGTTGAATGATTGTTGTGATATTTGGTACACACATTTTTTATTTATTTATTTAACTTTATGCACAGTAATTTTGTACAAAGGCGGACTTAATGCCAAAGGCATTATCTAACAGTCAACCTTAGGGTGATGCAGAGATACATTGAGGTAGGTGCAGGTAAAATAATAATAATCCATTTATTTTTATTATCATATTATCTATGATCTCAATAATAATACATACCTTATACATACACACTATAATACATAAGAAATTCATACACATACATTTAAATATATTAGGTACTTATATATATTCTTATAACAAAACCGAGTTAGCTTTGAAGTTACAGCCCCTCCAAATTGGTTTTGGTTCAAAGGGGGGCTGTGAGGCTGCCATACATGCTTTATCAACCTACCTTGGCTCCAGTAAAGGTGAGGTCATTCTCAAGGTTGATGTGAAGAATGCTTTCAACTCGGTGAACAGGGACACCTTGTTGAACCAAGCTAAATTAGAAACACCCAAAATTTATAATTTTCTTTGGCAATGTTACAGATACCCCTCCAAACTATTATACAAGGACAACCTTTTGAAATCAGCTGTTGGATGTCAACAAGGAGACCCTCTTGGACCGGTAATTTTCAGTTTAGCCATTCAGCCCATTATTCGGCGGTTAAATTCTAAATTTAATGTATGGTACCTAGACGATGGGACTCTAGGGGGAGATGTGGAGACAGTTTTACAAGATTTGGTATTTATTAAAAATGAATTTAGATTAATTGGTTTAGAACTAAATGACAGCAAATGCGAGATTTTTTTAAACGACGTTTCGGACAAAATTTCTACTATTTCTAAATTCAATTCCGTAGCTCCCACCATCAAAATTTTAGAAAAAGACTCTTTACGTCTCCTCGGGTCCCCAATCCTAGAAGATGCCTACACCTCATTTATAGAGGAAAAAATTCAAAATTTTAGTGACATTTCGGATCGCCTACTCAAAATAAATATACACTCGGCTTTCACTATTCTTCGGTATTGCCTATTCGTTCCAAAATTCACCCATGCCCTACGATCGACGCCATTTTTTAAACATATAACAATTTTGAAAAAAATGGATGAAATTATAGAAAATACCCTCACCAAAATTTTAAATGTGGCCTTGGATGACCGAGCTTTACTACAAGCGACTCTACCGATACGCTTGGGTGGGCTCGGTATTCGCAAAATTTCAGATGTCAGCTTACCAGCGTTCCTGTCTTCAGTCCACAGTACGGAAGAATTAACTAGGAAAATCCTTGCACCTACACTAGTTAATTCTGAAGTATTGTGTAAGACTGATGCAGTGAACGCTTGGAAAATTGCATGTCCCAACACCGATCTCCCAAGGAACCTTTTCTCACAGCGTCAGTGGGACGGGCCGCTCTGCAGCTTAGTTGGAAAAAAATTACTAAATACATGTTCCAATGCTGCTGAGCGTGCCCGTTTACTGGCGGTAGGAGTGTGGGAATCGGGTCTTTGGCTACAAGCTCTTCCGTCATCTAACGTAGGGACTATGTTAGATGACACTACCTTCCGCATCGCAACTTGTCTCCGTTTAGGTGCGCCGTGTGTTTCTCCGCATCAATGCCGTTGTGGAGAAGCCGTTGACAGACTCGGACACCATGGTCTGTCGTGCTGCAGGAGCGCTGGGCGAATTCCACGGCACGCCAGCCTCAACGACATAGTCCGCCGTGCTCTTGTCACCGCCGGTGTACCAGCTGTACTAGAACCAAACGGTTTGGCGCGTGACGATGGCAAGAGACCGGATGGCATGTCGTTAATGCCATGGAAGATGGGTAGGACTCTGGTGTGGGACGCCACATGCGTTGATACCATGGCTCCTACCCATATAACTAGCACGGCTGGCTGTGCTGGTGCTGCTGCTGCTTCTGCAGAGGCTCTCAAGCGGCGCAAATACTCCAATCTCATCGGAGATTATGAATTTGTGCCGTTTGGAGTCGAGACTTTGGGGTCATGGGGTCCGAGCGCTCGCAACCTCTTCCGTGAGATTGCGAAGCGAATGGTCGACGCTTCTCGTGACCAGAAGGCTGGCCTCTTTTTAGGACAGAGAATAAGCATTGCCATACAACGTGGCAATGCTGCCAGTCTTCTGGGAACGCTACCACAAGAGGCATGCGATGCGGAGGAATTCTACGACGCATTTTAATTGTTCTTAGCTATAAGTTGTATAATAGTTATTTTATTTTTATTGTATTTAATATTTATAAAATCGTTAAAATATTTTAATCTATCATTGTATTTCGCAATATATACTTATATAATATAAACTTACCTATAGTTATATAATTTTACATAATGATAAAGTATATCTAAAGTTGAGGTTTTACACATTACTGTGACTAGGGGCTACAATAGAGCTGACGTACTTTGTACTTGAACGTTGCACGGTTAGTGGTCATCCGGATTTCGAGAGGAAGCGCATTCCAGAGGAGAATTGCTTGCACGACGAAAGAAGAATGAATTAGGCTAGAACTATGAGTAGGATAGTGGAGAAGACGGTTGTCAGCTGACCGCAGATTTCTGTTGTGGTGAGAACCAAGTAGTTGAATATGAGATGATAAATAAGAGGCATTTAGTTCAGACAATAATACAATTTTCAACACACTCATAAAGTGGTTCTAATTTCACCGCAATTAGGCACATAATGGCACCTATAATCAAACTGTGACTTTTTGTGTGTGAGTGAAATATATTGGCTGAGTAGCTTACCTACTTGAAAAAGTTTCGATATAAAAAATTCGTATATAAATACAAATTACTAAATAGTTTATTTCATGCAACTTAGTATTTAAAAAGATAATTTCAACTTGTTTGTTTATTAAAGCAGTTTAATAAACAAAACTTTTACTCAAATATAACTTATGTTTTCTCTGTAAAAACTTTATATTCCTCATTTTCTATGTTCCGACAAAAAGAATAAAGAATAAAGTACTCTGTGGAAAACTCATTCATTTAGTCTATGGATTATCCAAGGTGGGCGCGCATAGTAAAAGTAATTAATTTTTGCTATTCACCGCCCGATATAAAATATGAAGCCCTTAACGTCATAGAAACCTTACTACTGAAAACTCCTTGTAGTTTTTAGTAGTAAGCTTTCCATAACTGGTAAATATCTATTTTAGTATTATTTTCGTCGTATGATACACGTGTGTATTGATGGTTACCGTCTTCGGCTCTCTTAAGACCCTACGTTACACACACGTACCATAATATACTATTAAAGCAGTTTGATTTGCTCTTAATACCTTGGTAATAGGATCATTTTGAGATATTGTAGTCAAGATTGAAGTTTTGACGCTGATTGTGTGTCAGACTAGTGCTTGTGACTTAATCCGCATGGACATTTCTTTTACGTGCGGAATATCCCCACGGATACCCCCACCACCGGAGCCGGTGGGAGAGGTCATGTCGGACTCGAACCGACTAAAACGCACGACGCCTGTGGGTCTTTTGGTTGCCGAAGGTGAGGTTAACAGGCATATCCTTCGCACCCTAGCCAACCCAGAGCCACCTCTATCCATCTGGCCCTCTCCTCGGGTGTGGGGACCACAGAGTCCCCAACTCGTACCCGGAAACGGAGAGGCGCGCAAGGCGCGCCGCCGCCGCGGCCTGCTTCTGGCAGGGTGACAGGCGTCTCCATCCGTCATCTCCAGGCCTGCGCTCATGTGGGGCGGAGGTCATTCATCGGCATGGACTTAGTTATGTTTATTTTACATGGAGCCCCATTCTTATTCTAAAATAAAAGTTATTAACTAACTTAAGTTACGCCATCAGTTATCTGCCAGTGAAAGTTTTAGTACAATCAGCACAGCCATTTAAGTTTTAGTTAAGTCAAAATAGCTAAAGAATATATCTATTTATCTACTTAAAACTGTTATTTTAATATTACAAACAGACACACAAATAGTATTTTGATTAAGTAATAATAGTAATAGTAGTTTGATTATCATTAAGTGTTATATACACAAATATGTTGCTTATAGCAAGTCTATCTCCCTTTGTATCAGTTAATTGTATATTTGTATCGACCCCACAACAAAGGGATGTAATTCCCTGGTATATGAGGTTGGCTGGACCGTGGATTAGGCAATTATTGTATCAATACCTAGTTATATCGGTTAATAGATAGCTAAGAGCTTACTACTAATTTAATATATTTAATGACTACTTATTTAAGAGACTTATATCAGGGACCTAATAAATAAACATCTATAGAGATGGACTTCAGACTTGGGAATCTTAACTACTACCGAAAATCATAGTTGGTGAAACGTGGGTGTTAATACACCTCTGCCTATCACTCTCTGGATACATGGGCGTGAATATAGTATAGCTATCTACATTTATCATACTAACTAACCTTCTGTCCGCGACTCCGACAGAAGCTTCTATCTGCGGTTATACTCAACCGATTGCAACCAAACAAACATAAGATTTTAAGTCTGACCAATACCTTTCTAATGATAAAACCGCATCAAAATCCGTTCAGTAGTTTTGTGCGGCCATTGCGAACAAACATTTCCAATTTACAAATATATTAACTTAGATATAGATAGATTGAATTTGGTGTGCTAGCTGCTATACTGAAAATCAAATGACAGACCATACAACTTTGGAAAGACACCGGAGAACCAAAGTGGATTAGCAGTCCTGGCTGCCTTAGGACGTATAGTTCAAGCCACCCAGTTCTCCGCTTATAATTTACTAGAAATAGTTAAATGATATGAATTTTACTCTTTTGCCACCTTTCGGTTCAGAAGTTCGTAAACAAGAAACATCGAACCATAAAAACTTTAACCGCCCCAATATCTGATAGCCTTGGGGCCAGACCTGAATGGGATGTTATTAATGCCATGGGAAATGATTGAGAGTTTGGTGTGGAATATAAACACCTCAACAAAGTCTAGGTGGTGGCGCCAGTAGTAGTAAATTCAAATCGTCTCAATTGGTTGACGCTGAGCACACGCTCCCTATACCCATCTCCCTCCCGCACTACCTCTAAAGTGAGATAACAATAGTTTTCGCCCCGCCAATGGTTGAAATAGCCGCATCTTGACTTCCGCTTCGAACTAGCAAGCAATGGCGGCGGCGCACGCGACTCTTAGAAATTAATAATGTTTGTTGGATTTTAACCGCTTTCATAGACCTTTACCGATCGGATTGTGCCTCTCGTGTGTCCCTCAAGTGATTTAGTGATGTGGGCGGCAACTCCTGAGCCAGGAAGAGAAGACCGGTGCACCGGCTACGACAGCACGTGGCTTCGTAAAGGTTAGTGCATCCTCTCCTAATTTCTCGGGTTGCATTCAATGCCTAAACCACCTCCGCGGCAACCCGATCACCTATCTTGTTTGTTGTGTAAAGTGTCATATGAAACATGTTAACTTCACCCCCCGCAAAATACAGTCCACTAGCTCAGGTGGCATGAGAATCGCGCCACCACTAGGGAACAAGATGACCCCAATTATTTTTTTTCGTGTAAATCTTGTTTTGCAAATAACTGGCAGCAAATAAATAAAAATAGAATAAAGTAGATTACAGAGTTGTTCGAAATTTAAAAATAAATTTAAATAAGTAATGATTTTCGAATATGGAGGGAAAATTTTTAAAAGTGTTTGATTGTGCAGTTTCTCTGAGGCAAAATAAAAATTATTTTTTTTGATTGTAAATAACGTTTATTATCAATAATACGTCTTTTACGTATGGTTTGTGCATTTTTGTGACTGTAGTCATCATGTCACGTCGTCATTTAAGTCGCGAAGAGATGTTAAGGGCTGTTGGTATGCTGCAAGCTGGACGAACTCAACGCGACGTAGCGGATGCTGTCAACATCCAACCAAGCGTAATTTGCAGATTATGGGCACGCTACAGGTCTACAGGGGATGTTGCCGAACGTCCCAGGGGACGAAAAAGGGTTACTACCCCGCGACAAGATCGTTTCTTGCAAAATTCCGCAAGGCGGCAACCCACGATTACTGCTCGTCAGTTGGTCGCAGGCATCCAGTCTCAGCATCAAGTGGTTATTAGCGATCAAACTGTCAGAAGAAGACTACACGAAGCCAATCTTTATGCTCGCAGACCGCTTAGGGTTCCAGCTCTTCGACGTGGAAATCGAGGTCGTCGCTTATTGTGGGCTAACGCACATTTACAGTGGACCGACCATCAATGGGCACGGGTTCTGTTTTCCGACGAATCTTGCTTCGGTTTTCATCCTGATTCGAGAAGAGTGCGTATATGGCGAGTTCCTGGACGTCGGAGTCGTCTCCAGAATCCGCAAGAAGTTCATCCTTACCAAGGTGGAACAATCATGGTATGGGCTGGAATTCGCCTTGGTGGAAGGACCGACCTCGTTTGGATACGGGGCAATTTGAATGCAAACCAATACATTCAGGAGGTTATATACCCCATGGTAATCCCTCATCGACAGCAGTTCGGTCAAGATTTTATGTTCATGCAAGATAATGCACGGTCACACACCGCGAGGGTAGTGGTCAATGCGTTAAGCGAGCACAATATGACGACGTTGGAATGGCCTGCTCAGTCTGCCGACCTCAATCCCATAGAGCATGCCTGGGATATGCTTGGGAGAAGAGCTTTCAGTGATTCTTTGGAAAATCTGAACACTGAAGAACAACTTTTTTTACACCTTCGCAGTGTATGGAGCCATATTCCACAGACGATGATTGACAATCTCATACTAAGTATGCCACGCCGTTGTCGAGCTGTTGCTAATGCTTTAGGAGGTCCTACAGATTATTAAAAGCGTTTAAAGTACGGTTAATTACTGTATTTCTTACTACCTCGTTATTTTTGTGCCTAATCATAGAAGGTTGTAATACTCAATATTGGCACTATTCAATTCTTTCTTAAAAAAAAAAAAAATTGGTATGAAAATGTTTTTATTAAAATTAAAATTAAAAACGGTATAAAAATACCCTTCTATTGATATAAAACACTCACTATTACAAGAAAGGGTTTTTAAATAAAAACTAGAAATGTCCTTGTTCCCTAGACTTTGTTGATGTGTGTATTACTCCGTCCTATTTTACTAGTAGCTTGGAAAAAAATGTCCAAGCAGTTCGATCATTGGAATAATAGTTAGACAGAATGGAATATAGGATAGTTCCAACTCTACTGACTTCTTTTTTAATAGACGCGACAGACGGAAAATTATTCATTCTGTAATAGTAATTTTTTTTTTTTTTATATAGAACATGTCATTTAGATTTCGCCTTGCGTGTTGGTAAGCTCAAGGCAAAGTCTCAGAAAAGAGGGTCACCATACATACACACATACCATGTGACAATGGTGACACTCAGCTTGACGGCAGTAATACTCCTGCATAGTCATTATAATTAAAGTTAACGTCTTTAGAATGATAACCCAGATAGGATAAATAATTGGATATTTAACAAATTTTGGAACTACATATCTTAAAAGATGTAGAAATTTATTAAATATCTGTTGCAATTCATAATTTTCCCGTGAAAATTTATTAATTAGGTAAAAATACACATTTCCACTCTGTTAATTTTAAAAGTGCACAAAAAACGTTCGATCACTTGACATTCTGTGCGTGACGTTATTAGACGAAAGCGTCGCGTTTCGCCTCATCTGAAATACAGATAAAAATATCTTTATAAAATAAAATATTTAAAATTCATCTTTTTGTGAAAAACATTTTGTACAGTCATTATTTACGTATATAATGTATTGCTTATATACGTAAATAATGACTACAAAATGTTGCATATTTTTTTGTAATAGTTGTCAAATTTAATACCCAATTGAGTACTTACAGAATACACTGCATTGAAATATTAAAACGTCTGGTGGAAACTTTTACTATGAGAGGATTTGTAACCACATTATCTCATTGTATACCCCTATTCAAAGGTTGCCAGGAGGTTGCTGTTTGCGATAAGCCCCTTTATTCCTTTTCCCCACGAGACAAGCGGCTCCATTCGTCACCACAAGACCTGCGGTCATGGGGGGTGGAGGTCATTCATCGAGCTTCGTCTTTGCGATCCTTTGTCGCTTCTACGGCCGCTCCCACCCAGCCTCCTCCTTCACGAGCATTGCTTGCTCGCAGAAGGAGGCGCCGTGCCGGCCGCTCACGTATCCGCACAGCGAACAATCACCGCGAGCAAGGTGGTGTGAGTGGCAACTCTCACTCCGAGGGCCGCCACCAGCTCCCGTCTCAGCGTCTCCCACGCCGGACACTCGGTGAGCGTGTGCAGCCCCGAATCCTCGCTCGCGTCGCAGTGATGGCACTCAGACGTTTGTTCTTTCTCCATCCGACGCAGATACTGCCCGAAGCACACGGGCTCGGTGATCATCTGCGTCAGACGGTACGAGAGGCTGCCGTGTGGCCTCTCCAGCCACTCCCTCATGATGGGTCATACCGCCGCACGTGACCCCACTCCCGTGCCGCCTTTCAGAACCATTATATGTACAAAAAGTTCAATTCTATTTGATTATTTCACAGGCGCTGTGTCACATATAAATTTATATAGTGAATAACGTGTCAACTTTGCAGAGACGGACTAATTTTCATAACGACATTGTAGAAATGTATGATTCTTACTTATTCATATAACTTTCTTCACGAGCACGGTAACTAAGTTACCGATCTCTTGCCAAGTTACCAAATTCACATAGTATTTCTGGCACGCACCGATCCAATTGTTTCAATTTGTATATACGTTCTGAATATATTATTATCAAATAGCATCAAAATCGTACTTGAACTTTGCAAGGGGTGGTACGTACCTATAACGTTAGATTGAGATTCTACGATACGGCACGAATATCGAGTATGCACGGAATGGAGGATCATTTTATCAGAACACAACCCTTGATTCTATAACTGTTGGCTATGCATGGGGATTCGTTGTTATACAAGTTGTGGGATGCATTTCGTTTTAGATGTATTAAACAGTCATTAAAATTAAGATCACTATTATCCCAGGTCTAAAAAAGTTATATACTTTAACAGACAGAAGGAATTTACTGTCGAAATCATACGAGGCTCCACGACCTATATCTACAAATTATATTCACACATCTGACTTCTTGTATCACGTATATAGGTAGACTAAACATTATGAAGAACCAAAAGCTCGAACACACTTACAATCATACGGTAGTCTGATGCCGAATGCCAATGAATTATTAAAAAACACCATTTCTGGAATTGAAAACACACAGGTGGTCACAGTATCTATTTTACAAAATATTATCACCTAATACATTTAGACAGATACATCCCTCAATAGATAAACGGTGAAAACAAATTGTGGGATCTCAAAAAGTGTACAAAAGGCTGTATTGTGGTGTGTTTACACCATCGTCTGCGAGTGGCCGAGTGCGTACCCAACAATGAATGTTCTCCCCAAGTGTCACTCGACGCTGTCTTGAATAGAGGCCATTAGGCCCGCCACAGTCGAGCATCGCTCTGGTTTCCATAACACACAGTAAGTACACAGGGGAAATCCTGCGGAAAATGCCTCCTTCGGAGGCGTATGGGGATTTACATTAACGTTGTTTTGGTTGAAGAACATTAAGTACTGAACCCACAAAGCGCCATGTTTTGATATATTTTGTATTTATTTGAATATTCAATCTACTTTACTGCGTTTATCATAACATTATAACCACGGACCACCTTGCTCTATGTAATTATTAGAAGATTGGCAAGTCTAAGTTCCGAAACAAAATATACAGCGAAAAACAGCGTAATATGCGGTATTTTTGCAACATGACAGCTGTACAGCTAGAAATATCAAGACCCTCGACAAAATGGCTGCTGCATTACGCCTTTGTCACAAAGCGCTGTAAACTGACGCCTGAAGAATTGCTCTGGAGCTCGTTGCAAATGAGCGGCTCTTTGTTCTATCCTTACCACCGCTCAATAGCTCTAAATATTTATTATGTCTTATCACGCTGTAAATATGTAATAGCGAAGTGTTTGAAATGCAAATTTCAGGCATAGTGCTTTTATGTTCTCTCCTAGTTTCTTTACGGAGAGTTATTACAACCGTTTTAATTAAGATTATTTACACAGTAAATAATATGTATGAGGTTCATAATAACTTAATAATTTGTTTATTCAGTAAGTAGGCATGGAACTCCTACAATTTTCATTATTATTTTCCGGCACTCCAAAAAAACATTTATGGCAGTAAAATTATTTAACAGGTAAATTATTTCATAATTATTAGGCACGGTAGAATTTGGGCCACCCCATCTCTTCCCATGCGGTGTCTTACAAGGCGACTAAGAGCTGTTTTATATTAGATAGACATATACAGCCCAGACCCAGGTTCAGATGCATGGCTCGAGTCAACAATAGTACCCGGAATACGCAAATAGGCTCACCCCCTATTACGTGGAACCGAATACAATGATTGGTGAAATATAGGTGTTAATTCACTTCTGCCTAACCCTCAGGGGATAAAGGCGTGATTATATGTATGTGTAAATTATTTCAAATAGTTGCACAATCTGTTGATGTTTTTACGGTACCCACTTTCGGGATCAATATTGTAGCGTTAACATCTAATACACATTTTCGAAGTTAAATCATAGGTACACACAAACTGTACCTACTTACTTCCAGACTTTTTATAAGTACTTTTGATTGATGGCACTTTGTGCTTTTTACTTGAAAATGCGGTTCAATAATAATACCGTGGAAGAAAAAAAAGTGTGTTCTCAATAAGTGTACCTACTTTCAATTTCACTTTTACTTAAATTATAGGGAAATAGGTGCAAATAAACTTTCAAAAACTTCTAAAAACCCAAACACTTCCCATCTACTCCACCAAACACGACTGTTTAGGGAGCTCTATCGAAAATGTTCTTACCTCTCGTATCGCCTTTCAGCGTGCTGTTGACTGCAAAACTTTAACGTGGACATGAATACCCTTTTAGAGGCCAATAGCTGTTCGGATGCATTCGCCCGCTGTGGCCGGAATAACTGGAGAACGTCGATTTTCTTTTAAGCCGATATCTGAAAGTTGCAGTAAGCAACACGGATTAAATATTGATGAGGTTGTAGAACCGATGAATGGATTTTTCTGGGACGTCGAGACAATACGTGGATATTTAAACAATCGGTCACCATTATCGTATGATTATTAATAAGAAGTATACTGAATACTGTATAATACTCGTAATATTGACTAAAAATAAGTGTGTAAAAAATATTTTACTGACGCTGACTGACACCAAACACACTTATTTGATTATTAATAAGAAGTATACTGAATACTGTATAATACTCGTAATATTGACTAAAAATAAGTGTGTTTGGTGTCAGTCAGTGTCAGTAAAATATTTTTTACTGACACTGACTGACACCAAACACACTTATTTCTCAGTACGTTAAAGTATTTTTATGGAACTTAGTGACCGAAATTACCGTCCACTCCTCCAGTTCAAGCTATGCTTTTCTCTTTGTCTTAGAAGGTGGTTAACGTCTATACTGTAAAGACCAAGGTTTGAATACATGCAAATATAAATAAACTTATTGGTTTGATATATTGATGAACCTGTGTCAATGAAATCACTGTAAGTAAAAGGTGAATAGTGATACATTAAATTTAATGACATTGTAATGTTTTATTTTTTATTTTATTTGTTGGAAGTGTATTATTTTTTCTTTATTTTTAATATAGCATAACATAACATAACATAACATAACATAACATAACATAACATAACATAACATAACATAACATAACATAACATAACATAACATAACATAACATAACATAACATAACATAACATAACATAACATAACATAACATAACATAACATAACATAACATAACATAACATAACATAACATAACATAACATAACATAACATAACATAACATAACATAACATAACATAACATAACATAACATAACATAACATAACATAACATAACATAACATAACATAACATAACATAACATAACATAAACTCACGCCTATATCCCCTAAGGGGTAGGCAGAGGTGCTAGCACCCACATTTCGCTAGTTTAAAAACCGCGGTAGTCTAGTGATATGGGTATTGGACTGCTGAGACGAGGTCTCGGGTTCGATCCCAGGTTTTACCATTTTTTTTCTTTATACCACTTAGGTGGCAGACAAGCACACGGCCCACCTGATGGAAAGTGGTTATCCTGTCCTATGGACGTGTGTAACACCAGAGAAGCCACACTCGCGCTGCCGACCCTGTAAGCACAGAGTTTCTGTGCCGTCAGTGTAGAAGACAAAGCAGGACATGCCTTTAGTCTTTCCACTGACAGCACAAATTCTCCAGTGAGCTCTGGCTACCCCACTCACCGCTGGGAACACTCCATTTAAAATTATTACCAAATCTCCATAGAAAGTGGTTTTTGATAAATATATTACGAGTCTACAACATCTGTCCTTTCCTGGAGTTGAATGTATCGGACTCGAGGTGATTAATACTGCACAGTTTTCTTTCACACGTGTGTGTCCTATTGAGGAAGCAGGTACATCCTTTTTTTCTTGTGGAAATTTCCCCATATAGTTAGTTATATCGGTTTTGAACCGACTAAACTGCACGTCATCTCGGGTCTCAATTACCGGTACCGGAGTCCTCTAAAACACCCCCGCCGAGGCCAGTGGGGTGGTTATGTCGGGTGCGAACCATCTGAAACCACACGTTCGTTTTGGGCCACTGAGTCATTAAAACTTGACTTGAAACCAGCGGTGAATGGCTCTCAAACGTCGCTGCAAGACGGATATATGGATAGAAGAATTTGGATGGTTTCAGGCGAAGGTTCAGTGGCTTGGTAGTCAGAGCGTACCCCCCTGTAAGGGAAAGATAGCGGGTTCGAAATCCGGCTGGACCGATTCAATTTTTTCTATCTTAATCGATTTGAATAAAAATAATAACAAATAAATAGTTTTATTTCAATTTCCATTTATAATGTTCAACAATAATCGAGATTGCATTTAATTTAATAGCTGCACGATGTAAAGGATATACCTACGTGTAATTCAGAGGCAGCGCGGCGGAGGTTGGTGTGACCGTAGATAACGCGCCGGAAGTAGAGGAAGGTGTCGCTTGCGAGCCGGATGTGGCGCGATTCGCTGCGTTATCGCCAGAATTTCCGTAATCACGGCTACTATTTGGGTAGCCGTTATTGTCGGAATGTGATATGAATGTATGTATACCATTATTGATTATAATAATTACACAGTTTATTATTTATGTTTTGGTATAAATCGTATTAAATAAAGTTCAGTTAAATTAAGATCTAACCTGTACTATATAACTAATTACTTTAGATTTACCATGTTTAATTAAATCTATTATAATATATACATTAATAAAAAATAATAATTAAATAAAACAAAAGTTAAAATACGTCGTGGAATTCCCCCGCATCGATTGCCTCTTGTGGTAGTGTTCCCAGAAGATTAGCAGCATTGCCACGTTGTATGGCAATGCTTATTCTCTAACCTAAGCTAAGGGCAGCCTTCTGGTTACGAGAACCGTCGACCATACGCTTCGCAATCTCCCTGAAGAGATTGCGGCCGCTCAATCCTCGCGGCCCAAACATTTCGACTCCAAACGGCACAAATTCATAATCACAAATGAGATTGGAGTATTTACGAGTTCATTAATGATAGTATTGTTGTTATTAGTAATAAGTCAAAATACTCATCAATGGCCAATGCTAATGTATCAAGTATTGGATGTACTACTTACCTCTTCATTGTTTCTTCTTTTTCTTCACTGTTAATGAATTGACTGCCAAGTCTACAATCTGGATGAAACTTGAAGAACTAAACAAACATTAAAAACAATAACGTCACAATTTAATTAACAAATCGATATTAATCAACCGTCTCTCGTTGTCCTTCCCTCCGCGGGGATCATACACCTTAATATGCTTCATGTGCACTTTAAATAGCTTGTCAATGGCCTTCTCAATTTCACTGTAAACAAAAAAGTCTTCATTATATCGGTGAATTACAGACGTGAGTACATGAATGTGTGTATATCACAATTGGTACGAATGGTGAACAATAAACGTAAGATAAATTAAGTTCTTTCTTGTGATTTATCATGTTTACAATTATTTAACCTACAAAAACTGTAATATTAAAATTACAAGCTGAAAGAAACTTACATGTTATAAGCTTACACAAGAATTTAATTATTAAATTTAATATAATCCCCGTTACATTAACGGGGATTATTTTTAATTATGTTACGTAAATATACACGTGCATTTATGTTAATCTCGCCGGCCGAGCACCGGGAGGTCACAATTGTATCAGTAAATTACTGCGCCGATGCACTGTGCAGTCGTGCGTGCCGGCAAATTGGTGGGTCAGAGCCTCTCGCGGAACATGGAGCTTCACTACGAGCTCAAATAAAATTAATAGGAATGTCTGAAATAAACCTTTAATATTAAAAACTTTTTTTTACTAAAGTCCACAATTTGCTAAAAATGATGTTAATCTACTAGCGGTTACCCGTAGGTCCTACCGCGTGGAATTTTGATCCTGTTCTTGTAGTCGGAATTTTTATGTGTGTGTCTTGTAGTATGTGTGCTAATGTGTTAGCTCAGACGATAATCTATCCCTGTACGAAATTTCAACCAGATTCGTTCAGTCTTTAGAGAGTAATTAAATAATAAACATTCCAACACCTTCACAAACTCTCACATTCATAATATAAAGTAAAATAGAATAGTAATAAATAGAAAACAATATTTTTGGCCTTGTCTCTCTCTGCAACTTAACTTCTTGGTTACGTTCTTGTAAGTCGAATTTGTAACATCTCATTGAAATGAAATTTAATTGCATTAAAGCTTTGGATAAAGGTTCAAATTACGTTTTATATCATCAGTTATCTAAAATCTCTTAAAAATCAACCCTGTCACTTCGAAGATTACTGGTTACAAACAGATATACAAAAAAATTGCTTTTTGGTATAGGTATTGGGTATGTGTTTTGACGTAACGAATCGAAACTCCAATTTTATTTATTTAATATTAAAAAAAAATATGTTTTTCGGATACCAAACAAATTCATATCTTGTTAGTGTATATTCAATTTCTTCACAACATATTGTACATGATTCGAACCTGTTTTGAAATTTTAATAAAATATGACTAATTCTAAATACAAATTAAAAGAAAAGCTTATTTTATGGTCAAAAAATGTCATGCAACCAATTTATTTAAACAATATATGTATTAAAAATACGTAATAACATAACATAAACTCACGCCTATGTTCCCGAAATGGTAGCTAGAGGTGCTAGCACCCACATTTCACCAGTTTTAGGTTAGGTCCCAATGTAATAGGTGGCAAGCCTATTGCCATTAACCGGGCACTTATAAACGTGCGATAAATACACACATCACTTCGAAAAGCATCGAAAAGTCATTGGTGTGTGCCATGGTGAAACCTGGGATCGAACCCTAGACCTCGTCTCAGCAGTCCATTACCCATACCACTAGGCTACCGCGGTCATATTAAAAAATATATTAGTAAAAATTAGCTTTTGGTCGTTGTTTGTAATTATTTATATTATTGATGTCAGAATAGAGAAATAAAAGTAATATATGTTAGATAATGCCCTTGGCATTAAGTCCGCCTTTGTACAAAATTCTGTGCATAAAGTTGAATAAATAAATAAATATATTGGTTTTACTGATCAACTCTGAATACATTCGTAGATCGGTGCCTCCTATGCCATACAACCTCGCTCCTGCTTTTCGCACCGGAATTATTGAGGTTCATTAAAATTTACCTCTGCTTAATATTCAGTTCTGTTTCAAATTTATATTCATTATGAACCTGCAATTCTAATTACAAATATGGTTACCTGTATACGTAATGACTTTTCCAACCAGCTGGAATATCATTAGAGATTATAATGAGAACGGTAAATTATTTTTTTAAATCCATTCAATGTAATTTTTTTTACCACTCAGGTGGCAGACAAGCAAACAGCCCATGTGATGGAAAGTGGCTACCGTGGCCTATGGAGGTGTACAACACCAGGGCATCACACTCGTACTGCCGCTCCTGTAACTATATTTTTATTTTATCAAAATAGTGCAACATAACGACGACAGTTTGCACGTGTTTCTCAAAATATTACTAGGCCCGCGGCAGTCCCACCCACATTATAATCTGATCAAGTTCTCGTAACCAGCAAGAAACTATGATGAACATGATTTAAACATCAACTTTAAGCATTCTAATGCTGATGGGATAACGCTAAGATGATTTCATTTTTTATTGTCCTTCTTCCACACTCCTTTTTTCCTGTTCATTTCTGGCAAACGAGTGATGTCTTTTCTTTAGTCTGTGCTTATTAAACTATAGGTGATTGAAACTGCTGTACCATCAAATTGAGTTAAATAGATATTGTTTATTGATTCCAATAGAGCATTTTGATTCACATATCTATCTTTAATATATGTATAATGAGCAATGGAATAATGTTTGGATCGAATGATTAGATCAAACGTGGATACAAACGTATCGCATTTCGGTAAGTAGATACAATAACATAATATTTGTTTGGTATTTTAGTAATATAAAACGGTACTTACATAGTTATTTCACTGTTCACTGCAACTGTTTAGGTCGAGTCACTTTAATATTTATTATTTGAATGATAGTTTCAATTTAACCACTGTGCGATTCCAGTGAAAAATAGCGCAGCAGTGAACAATGGCGACGTTACAGGCACCGAGTTCAGTGATAGTGAACTGACCGGAAGTGCTTGTGCGGATAACGGACCGGAACGTGTCCGGATCCGCTCGGCGCGCTGCATCGCAAGCTTCCGTTTCCGCCGCCACTACCAGTTTGTTTAATAAGCTCCAATAATGGCAACCAATTATTATGTTTCCTGACTATGAATATGAATATTAAGTTTACTAGTTTTTTCAATAATAACGTCTCAGAGGTGTGTGGGGCCAAATCAACGTCTTCGGGTACAAGCCAACCCCATCTATAATCTTATACACCTGCGGATTTATAGATGAGTCTCTGGCGTAGACTTCAGACTCCTGGAGTTGAATAGAGGCATACACTCCTGTAATTATCAACTTACCTACTTAAGTCTGACCAATACCTTTCTAGTGAGAAAACCATATTGATATCAAAGTGGACAAATTACTAACGGTAAATATAAAAATAATATTTCGCGTTGGATTTCATTAATGATGAATGTGAGATGTGTCGTTTCAACAACAACAAAAACAACGTGATTTAAAAAAACTACGTAACAAAAGTCATCGTAGAAAAGTTGTTTAAATAATCGCCGGCTTCATTTTAGCTGATTGCTGCGCAGAGGGTTTGCGACCTGCCTTTTATGTCGCGTTCTCTTTGTGTTCACGCCTCGCTGTGAATTACACTTAGTCTTGATACTCATATAACGATAATTATAGAACACTGTCAGATTTGTAAAGATAATGTAATTATCTTAGGGCTACACCCCCGCCGAGGCCAGTGGGGTGGTTATGTCGGGTGCGAACCATCTGAAACCACACGTTCGTTTTGGGCCACTGAGTCATTAAAACTTGACTTGAAACCAGCGGTGAATGGCTCTCAAACGTCGCTGCAAGACGGATATATGGATAGAAGAATTTGGATGGTTTCAGGCGAAGGTTCAGTGGCTTGGTAGTCAGAGCGTACCCCCCTGTAAGGGAAAGATAGCGGGTTCGAAATCCGGCTGGACCGATTCAATTTTTTCTATCTTAATCGATTTGAATAAAAATAATAACAAATAAATAGTTTTATTTCAATTTCCATTTATAATGTTCAACAATAATCGAGATTGCATTTAATTTAATAGCTGCACGATGTAAAGGATATACCTACGTGTAATTCAGAGGCAGCGCGGCGGAGGTTGGTGTGACCGTAGATAACGCGCCGGAAGTAGAGGAAGGTGTCGCTTGCGAGCCGGATGTGGCGCGATTCGCTGCGTTATCGCCAGAATTTCCGTAAACACGGCTACTATTTGGGTAGCCGTTATTGTCGGAATGTGATATGAATGTATGTATACCATTATTGATTATAATAATTACACAGTTTATTATTTATGTTTTGGTATAAATCGTATTAAATAAAGTTCAGTTAAATTAAGATCTAACCTGTACTATATAACTAATTACTTTAGATTTACCATGTTTAATTAAATCTATTATAATATATACATTAATAAAAAATAATAATTAAATAAAACAAAAGTTAAAATACGTCGTGGAATTCCCCCGCATCGATTGCCTCTTGTGGTAGTGTTCCCAGAAGATTAGCAGCATTGCCACGTTGTATGGCAATGCTTATTCTCTAACCTAAGCTAAGGGCAGCCTTCTGGTTACGAGAACCGTCGACCATACGCTTCGCAATCTCCCTGAAGAGATTGCGGCCGCTCAATCCTCGCGGCCCAAACATTTCGACTCCAAACGGCACAAATTCATAATCACAAATGAGATTGGAGTATTTACGAGTTCATTAATGATAGTATTGTTGTTATTAGTAATAAGTCAAAATACTCATCAATGGCCAATGCTAATGTATCAAGTATTGGATGTACTACTTACCTCTTCATTGTTTCTTCTTTTTCTTCACTGTTAATGAATTGACTGCCAAGTCTACAATCTGGATGAAACTTGAAGAACTAAACAAACATTAAAAACAATAACGTCACAATTTAATTAACAAATCGATATTAATCAACCGTCTCTCGTTGTCCTTCCCTCCGCGGGGATCATACACCTTAATATGCTTCATGTGCACTTTAAATAGCTTGTCAATGGCCTTCTCAATTTCACTGTAAACAAAAAAGTCTTCATTATATCGGTGAATTACAGACGTGAGTACATGAATGTGTGTATATCACAATTGGTACGAATGGTGAACAATAAACGTAAGATAAATTAAGTTCTTTCTTGTGATTTATCATGTTTACAATTATTTAACCTACAAAAACTGTAATATTAAAATTACAAGCTGAAAGAAACTTACATGTTATAAGCTTACACAAGAATTTAATTATTAAATTTAATATAATCCCCGTTACATTAACGGGGATTATTTTTAATTATGTTACGTAAATATACACGTGCATTTATGTTAATCTCGCCGGCCGAGCACCGGGAGGTCACAATTGTATCAGTAAATTACTGCGCCGATGCACTGTGCAGTCGTGCGTGCCGGCAAATTGGTGGGTCAGAGCCTCTCGCGGAACATGGAGCTTCACTACGAGCTCAAATAAAATTAATAGGAATGTCTGAAATAAACCTTTAATATTAAAAACTTTTTTTTACTAAAGTCCACAATTTGCTAAAAATGATGTTAATCTACTAGCGGTTACCCGTAGGTCCTACCGCGTGGAATTTTGATCCTGTTCTTGTAGTCGGAATTTTTATGTGTGTGTCTTGTAGTATGTGTGCTAATGTGTTAGCTCAGACGATAATCTATCCCTGTACGAAATTTCAACCAGATTCGTTCAGTCTTTAGAGAGTAATTAAATAATAAACATTCCAACACCTTCACAAACTCTCACATTCATAATATAAAGTAAAATAGAATAGTAATAAATAGAAAACAATATTTTTGGCCTTGTCTCTCTCTGCAACTTAACTTCTTGGTTACGTTCTTGTAAGTCGAATTTGTAACATCTCATTGAAATGAAATTTAATTGCATTAAAGCTTTGGATAAAGGTTCAAATTACGTTTTATATCATCAGTTATCTAAAATCTCTTAAAAATCAACCCTGTCACTTCGAAGATTACTGGTTACAAACAGATATACAAAAAAATTGCTTTTTGGTATAGGTATTGGGTATGTGTTTTGACGTAACGAATCGAAACTCCAATTTTATTTATTTAATATTAAAAAAAAATATGTTTTTCGGATACCAAACAAATTCATATCTTGTTAGTGTATATTCAATTTCTTCACAACATATTGTACATGATTCGAACCTGTTTTGAAATTTTAATAAAATATGACTAATTCTAAATACAAATTAAAAGAAAAGCTTATTTTATGGTCAAAAAATGTCATGCAACCAATTTATTTAAACAATATATGTATTAAAAATACGTAATAACATAACATAAACTCACGCCTATGTTCCCGAAATGGTAGCTAGAGGTGCTAGCACCCACATTTCACCAGTTTTAGGTTAGGTCCCAATGTAATAGGTGGCAAGCCTATTGCCATTAACCGGGCACTTATAAACGTGCGATAAATACACACATCACTTCGAAAAGCATCGAAAAGTCATTGGTGTGTGCCATGGTGAAACCTGGGATCGAACCCTAGACCTCGTCTCAGCAGTCCATTACCCATACCACTAGGCTACCGCGGTCATATTAAAAAATATATTAGTAAAAATTAGCTTTTGGTCGTTGTTTGTAATTATTTATATTATTGATGTCAGAATAGAGAAATAAAAGTAATATATGTTAGATAATGCCCTTGGCATTAAGTCCGCCTTTGTACAAAATTCTGTGCATAAAGTTGAATAAATAAATAAATATATTGGTTTTACTGATCAACTCTGAATACATTCGTAGATCGGTGCCTCCTATGCCATACAACCTCGCTCCTGCTTTTCGCACCGGAATTATTGAGGTTCATTAAAATTTACCTCTGCTTAATATTCAGTTCTGTTTCAAATTTATATTCATTATGAACCTGCAATTCTAATTACAAATATGGTTACCTGTATACGTAATGACTTTTCCAACCAGCTGGAATATCATTAGAGATTATAATGAGAACGGTAAATTATTTTTTTAAATCCATTCAATGTAATTTTTTTTACCACTCAGGTGGCAGACAAGCAAACAGCCCATGTGATGGAAAGTGGCTACCGTGGCCTATGGAGGTGTACAACACCAGGGCATCACACTCGTACTGCCGCTCCTGTAACTATATTTTTATTTTATCAAAATAGTGCAACATAACGACGACAGTTTGCACGTGTTTCTCAAAATATTACTAGGCCCGCGGCAGTCCCACCCACATTATAATCTGATCAAGTTCTCGTAACCAGCAAGAAACTATGATGAACATGATTTAAACATCAACTTTAAGCATTCTAATGCTGATGGGATAACGCTAAGATGATTTCATTTTTTATTGTCCTTCTTCCACACTCCTTTTTTCCTGTTCATTTCTGGCAAACGAGTGATGTCTTTTCTTTAGTCTGTGCTTATTAAACTATAGGTGATTGAAACTGCTGTACCATCAAATTGAGTTAAATAGATATTGTTTATTGATTCCAATAGAGCATTTTGATTCACATATCTATCTTTAATATATGTATAATGAGCAATGGAATAATGTTTGGATCGAATGATTAGATCAAACGTGGATACAAACGTATCGCATTTCGGTAAGTAGATACAATAACATAATATTTGTTTGGTATTTTAGTAATATAAAACGGTACTTACATAGTTATTTCACTGTTCACTGCAACTGTTTAGGTCGAGTCACTTTAATATTTATTATTTGAATGATAGTTTCAATTTAACCACTGTGCGATTCCAGTGAAAAATAGCGCAGCAGTGAACAATGGCGACGTTACAGGCACCGAGTTCAGTGATAGTGAACTGACCGGAAGTGCTTGTGCGGATAACGGACCGGAACGTGTCCGGATCCGCTCGGCGCGCTGCATCGCAAGCTTCCGTTTCCGCCGCCACTACCAGTTTGTTTAATAAGCTCCAATAATGGCAACCAATTATTATGTTTCCTGACTATGAATATGAATATTAAGTTTACTAGTTTTTTCAATAATAACGTCTCAGAGGTGTGTGGGGCCAAATCAACGTCTTCGGGTACAAGCCAACCCCATCTATAATCTTATACACCTGCGGATTTATAGATGAGTCTCTGGCGTAGACTTCAGACTCCTGGAGTTGAATAGAGGCATACACTCCTGTAATTATCAACTTACCTACTTAAGTCTGACCAATACCTTTCTAGTGAGAAAACCATATTGATATCAAAGTGGACAAATTACTAACGGTAAATATAAAAATAATATTTCGCGTTGGATTTCATTAATGATGAATGTGAGATGTGTCGTTTCAACAACAACAAAAACAACGTGATTTAAAAAAACTACGTAACAAAAGTCATCGTAGAAAAGTTGTTTAAATAATCGCCGGCTTCATTTTAGCTGATTGCTGCGCAGAGGGTTTGCGACCTGCCTTTTATGTCGCGTTCTCTTTGTGTTCACGCCTCGCTGTGAATTACACTTAGTCTTGATACTCATATAACGATAATTATAGAACACTGTCAGATTTGTAAAGATAATGTAATTATCTTAGGGCAATTCACACATTATCATCTGTACTGGAATACGAAGCATTTGTGTGGAGTTCACTCCTAGTACCGAAGAGTTTGGAAATTAGTTAATGCATATAATATTATGCGTACCTACCGAATTGCCATAATCCTTTAATTTATTTCTTAATTATATATTTAATCGTATTTCATAGGGATTTTATCCTAACACATGTTGAACTGATGTTGATTCTCCAATCATCTCAAGCACCATGTATGAGTTACCAAGAATATTCAGGGTCTAGGTCAAACTTACCTGCAAACCGGTACACAGCGCAGGTTTACCTATCGAGGTCAGATAGAACTCGTACCTACAAAAGTCAAAATAAATCAAATAATAAAATAAGGGAGTCGAAGATTGAACTCCCGCTTGGCAGATGTAACCGGAAGTGGCAGTCGAACGAAGATAAGGTAGAGTCTAATCAACAAACATTCAATATAAAATTTCTAGGTACTACAAGTGTCAAACAAATTGCAGGATCGATCGGTTCTTGAGTGGCCATTAGTAAGACTGGTGGAGCGCCCTCGTGGTCTCACGCGCCAAGCCTACTTGATTTGAGAGCATTGTCTCTCCCCTCGTCGTAGTCACTACATGTCACAATACACGATTGTCTGAGCTATTAAATTCTGCTTAAAGGCACACTCTTGAAAATGTTTGCCGACAGATTTTTAAAAGGGTCCGCGTTAAAATTTTCTAACTAGGATATTTAACACTTTCAATGATGTGTCCTTACACGTTACAAGTTTTTGAATTTGTTCACTTTATGAAAAGAAAATCTTCTCTGCAGTTTTAGTATTCCTAACTGATTACAGTATGGGGTTCTTCAAGAAGGGCATTAGATGATACCTACTGGGTCGGCACCCCTGGATTTGCACACGTCCATAGTGGTCAGTATGCTTGTCTGTCACCTAAGTGGTTTATAAAATAAATTCCCAAGACAAAACTTTGCACTCATCCACAGGTTCATATTTCATATATCACTCTTGGAGTACTACAATATAATGTTTCCATTTTCTTCTTTTTTAATTAAATGAGACTTACAATCAGGCGAGGTGAAGTCAAGTTGGCGTATCCTAGATTTAAAAAAAATAAGGATTCGTCAAAATGTTTACACCCTGTTTTGTCCTACATATGGTTTGAATGCATTCTGGAAATAGTATCTACTTTGACCAAGTAAAGTAAATATACGGTTTTCATACAAAAACGTTGTTCGAAAAGTTTTTCTTGTGATGTGAAGAACTCTGATCATACCTTAATCAGCAAGATGAAATCTCTCGGGGACTTTCAGTGAATCTGCTTTGTAAGGAACGTGAGAGTGCCTTACTCAAATTGAGGGTTAACTTATTAGGTAATGTGTTAGCTAATTACATATATTTCTTTCGAATTAGATATTCTTTAACGTATTCAAAAAAAAAAAATATTTTTATTATGAATACATCCCGGGTAAACAGAATATACAAGCACTTGCACACAGTTGAGAAATTTGTCGAGATGTTGAGCACGCCATTTTCATTCTAGAGGATTTTCAACCATTCAGCATTTCCGCGATTCTTTGAAGCTCATAACTAATGTACATAAATTACTATACAAGCGTACTTAACCGCGAAAATATGCAAAATTACATGTAACGTGCAGCGTGGCCACATGTGGGGGGTTATTAGTAAAAGTGGAAATTGTAATAAGGGCGCTTTTAAAGCACATATTGCCCATTCACGAGACCGTGGCACCGCGAGCGACATGCTCCCCTAAACATTGCGCGAACGTATTTAAATAACACACCTTTTTTTTTTTTTTTTTTTTACGTGCGCAAAATCCCCACGGATACCTCCCCACCGGACCCGGTGGAGGAGGTTATGTCGGACTCGAACCGACTAAAACGCACGCCGCCTGTGTGTCGTTTCGGTTGCCGAAGGTGAGGTTGACAGGCATATCCCTCGCACCCCGGCCGACCCAGGGCCATCTCTCACGATCTGGCCCTCTTCTCGGGTGTGGGGACCACAGAGTCCCCAACTCATCCCCGGAAACGGGGAGGCGCGCCACGCGCGCCGCCGCCGCGGCCTGCTTCTGCAAGGGTGACAGGCGGCTTCACCTGTCACCCCCAGGCCGGCGCTCATGGGGGGCGGAGGTCGTTCATCGACCTCCGACGCCCGAGTTGCCTTCGTGCGCGGGCAGCTTGTCTAGCGATCCTTCGTCGCTCCCGCTGCCGCTCCCGCCCCGCCTCCTCCTTCACGAGCATTACTTGCTCGCAGAAGGAGGCGCCGGCCGCCCACGCATCCGCGCAGCGAACCATCGCCGCGAGCAAGGTGGAGAGCGTGAGAACCCTCACTCCCAGGGCCGCCACAAGCTCCCGCCTCGGCGTCTCCCACGCCGGACACTCGGTGAGCGTGTGCGGACCTGAGTCCTCGCTCGCGTCGCAGTGATGGCACTCGGACGTTGGCTCTTTCTGCATCCGACGCAGATATTTTCCGAAGCATCCGTGCTCGGTGATCATCTGCGTCAGACGGTACGAGAGGCTGCCGTGTGGCCTCTCTAGCCACTCCCCCATGATGGGTCTTACCGCCGTTACTACGGCGTGCCCTGCGCTTGGTTGCCCAAGTCGTCTCTCCCATTCTGCCACCATTTCCCCGTGGAGCCGGGATCTCACGGCCCGAATTTCTTCGGGCTCGGGATCGTGACCCCGCTCCCGCGCCGCCCTTCGGAACCTGTATAGCGCCGAAAGGCATCTCGCTTCCAGGATCCATGGTGGCGATCCGGCGAGGAGACTCGCCGCGTTGAATGATATCGTGCGGTACCCCCTTATGATGCGGCACGCCAACTTCCGCTGCGGACGCTGCAGCAGAAGCATGTGCCGATCACTCAGGGTGTCCGCCCACACGGGACACCCGTACAGGGCCATGGACCGCACGACACCCGCGTAGAGTCTCCTGCAGGAGTCATCCGGGCCCCTCAGGTTGGGCAGTAGCCGCGCCAGAGCGTTGGCTGTGCCCGCCAATTTGGGGCCCAGACTTCGGAAGTGCTTCCCGAAGTCCCACCGGCCGTCGAGCACGAGCCCCAGATATTTCATCTGGGGCTTGATGCCGATGAGAGTGCCTCCCACTGTGAGGCTGGAACCAGGTGGTGGCGTGCGCCGAGGTCCATGAAAGAACATGGCCTCGGATTTATGCAAAGCCACCTCAAGGCCCAGCCGCCGGATCCGTTCCACGACTTGAGCAACCGCGGTCGTGGCTCTCAGGATCGCTTCGCGGTGTGTAGCCCCGCTCGCCGTCACTAGCGTGTCGTCCGCATAGCACGTGACGGCGGCGCCGTCCGCAAGCTCACCGCGAAGCACCCAGTCGTATCCAATGTTCCACAGTAGCGGCCCGAGAACCGATCCCTGTGGAACACCGCACGACATCTCACGCCGACCGACGCCGGTCGCACTTGGGTAGATGACGGCTCTCTCCGTCAGGTACGCCCCGACTATGCGGCGGAGGTAGAGAGGCACACCGTGGTACACGAGTGCCTCCCTGATGCAACTCCAGGGCAAGGTGTTGAACGCGTTGGAGATGTCCAAGGACACCGCCAACGTCACCTCGCCCCGGGCAACTGCCTCCTCCGCCAAAGTCCTCACGCGCATGATGGCATCCACGGTGGACCGCCACCGGCGGAAGCCATATTGGGCATCCGCCAGGTCCGGCCCCCTACCAGAGAGGTGCTCGACGAGGCGCTTCGCAATAACTCTTTCAAAGAGCTTGCCCACCTCGTCGAGCAACACAATGGGCCGGTAGCCGGACGGTTCGTCCGCCGGGCGACCCTCCTTTCGGATGAGGACCAGTTTCCCCGTCTTCCACATCTTCGGAAACTGGCCCCGCTCCAAGCATGCGCTGAGGAACCCTCTAAGTCGGGGTTCGAGACCGTCTTCTCCCAGAGCTAGGACCCACGCGCGGCCTGGAATGCCGTCGGGTCCCGGGGCGGTGCTCTTCTTGGCTCTAAGCCTTCGCACCGCCAGCTCCAGTTCTACCCAAGTGACCTCGGGGACTTCGTCGTCAACTACCACACTGGGCGCCACAGGCGACCGAGGTGGCGGAGTCATCTGCGGCGGAACGTGTTCCGCTCGCGCCGGGAACAGGGACTCGACCACTCCACCGAGCAGAGCTGGCTGGAGAACCCGGGTCAACGGCGGGGCCCGGGGGCGCAGCTTTCCTCTTACCATAAGGTAAGGCCGCCCCCATGGGTCCCGCTCCAGCGTCTCCATGAGCTCCTTGTAAGCCGCGGCTTTCGCCCGCTTAATCTCCGCTCGGAGGGCATCTCTGGCCTCCCTGTATCCCACATGAAGCTCCGCCACTCGGGGCTCCGTATCTGCGGTTCGGCTACGCCTCCTACGGAGTCTGGTCCACCGGCGGTGCGCGATCACGCAGGCTTGCCGTAGCCTCGCGATCTCCGCAGACCACCAGTAGACCCGACGCCTCGGACTATAGGGTGGTGCCCTAGGCATACCCGCATCGCAGACACGAGTCATGGCCTCCCGGAACCACACCGCCTCATCGTCGATATCGACAGGCCTGTCCGGCGCAATGGCCCAGGCCTGTACGATGGCGGCCTCCAGGAGGACCTCCCGATTCAGTCTCCCAAGCACCCAGCGTGGCTCGCGTGGGGCCGGTATGACCGGCGCATCACCCGCGGGGGGGGAGACATCAAACCGAACGTATCGGTGATCCGCCAGTGTCTCCACCCCCACAACAACACGCCAGTCCCGCACACGGTGCGACAGCGAAGCGCCTGCGAACGATAGGTCGATAATCGAACTGCGCTCCGCGGTCACGAACGTGGCTTCGGCCCCGCGATTCTGGAGAACTAGACCGTGATTAGCGGCCCAGCTCTCCAGAGCCCTACCTCGTGGGTTCGTGTGCCGGGACCCCCAGGTCACTGACCAGGCGTTGAAGTCCCCGAGCACAAGAACCGGATGAGGATGGCAGGCGTTGACGACGTCGGTCAGTCGCTCCAGCGACTGCCGGTACTCCCCTATGCGTCGGTGTAGGCTCGGCGTGAAATAGACGGCCACGACCGCAATCTCCCCCACACGCGCCGCTACGATGCCATGCTCCCTTGCCACGACAACAGGGGGAGGGGCACCCATAGCGGCGTTGTACACCAGTGCCGCCGACCCGTCCAGGTCGACCACCCAGGCAGGCCCAAGGGGCCGGTGAGTGTACGGATCGGCGACAGCGGCGACGTGTATGGACCACTGTGCCATGCTCTGGAGCAGAAGACCCTGAGCATCGGCACCGTGGCCCACGTTCGCCTGCAGGATGCGGAGCTGGGGATCCATTATGGAACCATCTCCGCATCCCGCCGCGAACTTTGGGTGGAGCCCCCGCCTTGCGGCTTCGGCTCCCCCCCGGTGCAGGCCTTGCTGCCAACCCCATGGTCGGCCGGTTTGCCCCCCGCTGCACACCTGAAACAGTGCAGCGGAGCTTCGCATCCACCGGCCGTATGGCCGGGTTGGCCACAGCGGAAGCAGCGGTCACCGACCGTCACCGCCGCCGTGCACTGCACCCCCACGTGGCCGACCGACAGGCACCTGAAGCACCTGGTCGGTCGAGCCTGCAGGAGCCGGACCTGCACCCGCACCACGCCTCCAACGGCGAGGAACCCCCGGTCGGCAGCCTTTTTGGCTGCTGCGATGGGGCAGCCGACAACTGCCGCCCCCAGTCCACGGCGGCCGAAGCGGATTGCTCCGACCTTCACCGCCTCTAGGGGGCAGCCCCCGGCCTCCGCCACGGTGAGGCGGATTTGCTCCACCGTGATGGAGTCGTCCAGGTCCGAAATGCGCATTTCTGCGCACTTGTTGGGCCTGGACACCCGGACGTCGGCTGCGTCAAGCGTCTCCCTAAGCTTAGCCGCTAGGGCATCAGCCTGGGGACCGCTCGAAGCGCCTGGGATCTCGAGTAGCCGAGCACCCGTCCGAGTGGGTTTCACCCGGATGGGGCCCGGCATGTCGAGGGCCTTCATGTCAACGCAGGCTCTCGCCTGCGTGACAATCTGGGCGTACTGCACGCCCCTATCCGCCGCCTCCGCCGTCATCGTAAGGACGACGGCGGTTGAGCGGGGGACGCGCAGCCTCCCTGGCACTCCCCTCGCAGCAGCCTCAGCCCTCCTGGCCTTTTTGGCTGCCTTTCGGTTCGCCTTGCGCCGCTTTTTTGAGGCGCCGGCAACCTCCCAGCCCCCCTGCGGCGAGGAGCTCGTGGCGGCTATACCCGCCGAAGTTCGGGCCAGAGCTGGGGCCGGGGCTAGGGCTGGGGACTTCTTCCCCTTGCCCTTCCCCTTTCCCCTTCCCCTGGGCCGCGCGACCTGCGCATCCTGGGGGGGGCTCACAGCCCCCGCAGCGAGGGCAGCCCGAGCGGGCGGAGCGGCATGGGCGGCAAACGCAGCGGACGGGCTGCTGGCCGACCCCTGCGGGGATCCCGCCACTACCGGACAGGTGGGGCCCCTCTTAACTGCCCCGGCATATCCGGCCGGAGCCGCCAGGGGTGGTCGGCGGCTGGAGTCCATTATGGACTCCAGCCAGCTCCGGGTGCGCTCCTCCTGCGCCACCCGCCACGCCCGCTGCTCCGCCAGCGCCTCCTCCTGGCGCTTCTCCATGGCAGCTATTGCCGCCATGCAGAGCGCCAACGGGTCCGCAGGCCGAGCCGGCCGCAGCACCGGCGACTCCTGCCGAGCTGGTCGGGCCGGCGACTTCGGCGGCTCCGGCCGCGGCGACTCCGACGGCGCTAGAGGCTCCGGCCGCAGCGGTGACCTCGACCGCACGGGCAACAGCGGCCGCGCCGGCCGTCCCGACGGCGTCGGCTGCAACAGCGGCTCCGGCCGCAGTGGCGACCTCGATCGCACGGGCAACAGCGGATGCGCCGGCAGCGTCGGCTGCGCCACCAGTCGCCGCCGCGCCGACCGCGTAACGCGCTCCGCCGGCAGCCCAGCGACGACCGCTTGGAGGCTCGCCAGATCGGCCGCCATCCTCCCCATCTCCTTGCGGTAATCGGCCGCCATCCGCTCATTGCTCTCCAGGAGCTCCAGGTGCCTCCTGCCCAGATGAGCCCTGTCAAGCCGCAACTCGGCCAACTCCGCCCTCAATAGGTCGAAGAACTCGACAAGCCGCATCGTCGCCTGCGTGACCCGGTGCTCCTCCGGCGTCGGAGAATCGGTGCGGGCCCCGGCCCAACCTTCTAGGGCTTCTTTCACCTCCTTTGACATTATGTCGGCGGGAGGCAAGGGTAAGGACGCCGCCGAGGTGGAGGAACTCGGCGGCGCTTCCACATCCTCCAGGGCCCTGAGGCTATCACCCCGCTGCAGCTGCGTGCGGCTGACCGCTAGCAACTTCGGCGGTGGTGGATGCAGCGTCTCGTCACCGTCGTGACTGCTGCTGGTGGAAGAGGAGTCGGTCAAGGTAAGCTCCAAGTCCGACTCCGTCTACTGTGGTGGAGGGGAAGGAGGAGGAAGAGACTTCTTCCTGAATCTCCTCTTCCGCCGTACAGATTTCCGGGTCTGTAGGCCCACCGGGCTGTTCGCCCTACTCTTCTCCGTGGCGGTGTCGAATTCCTCCGACACCGCGGTTTGGGACGCGACCTCCGCGTCGTGGTGCTGCGCGACCTCCGCGCAGACTGTTCTGCTTGGTTTGGGTTTTAATGTCAATAATGAATTTTCCATGTAAATCCCACGAGTAGAACCGATAAAATTACACTCCCCGGGTGACGGCCATTCCGGGAAGCGGGGTACATACTACGGAGGTCCCCTGGTATCCGTAGGTTTTAAGCGACTTCGCTGTCGGGTTTTTCAGACTTTTCCTTGTCGCGGGCCGGCCAATTAAGGCAAGCCCCGCGGCCTTCAGAATATCGGCTTCCCAAGTGTGGCTAGCACTCAGGTCGTTGTCGATATCCTGGAGGTTACGCGACGCGGGAGAGCAGCCAACTCTCCCAGCACCGACGGTGGCACGAATGCCTGCCAACCTCTGCGCGAGCAGTAGGCCGGCCCGTCCCTGGATCCCATGGATCCTTGTGTCGCCCCCATGTCCCCTCTGAAAGCAGAGGGATACCGGGAGCGACAGGCTAGCCCTAAAAAGGGCTGTTTGGGATGGAAGGGATTCTACGAATCCCTTCCCGCGGGCGTTGCAGGTCCGCCATACCACGACCCCCTCAGGGTCAGCTAGCCCTAAAAAGGGCTTGTCGGGTTATTTGTCGACGGCTAGCGGAGCTCCTTCTCCTTGGAGTCAGAGTCTACTAACCGTCGTCCAGGGTGCACCAGCCTCCCCGCTTCCGTTCCCCAGGACCGCGGTCCAGAGGGAAAAGAAACAGGTAAGCCAACGTGGAGGTTACCCAACCCGCACCCCAATAACACACCTTTATATTTCTCTAACTTTCTATCACTAAATTGAAGTGTAAACAATTTTTAAAAAAATTATAAGCCCTGTTCATTTATTAACTTTCAAGAGTACCTACTTATCGATAGAACGGAGTCCGTAGATGAGATCGTTAGGACAGATAAGGCACGGTTCGCACAGTAAAAGGTTCCATGTACTAAAGCTGGGTAGCGAAAGAATTTACTTTGGTTATTGGAACAGTAAAGCTTAAAATATTTATTGTATACTAATAAAATTATAGTACATGTACGGATAGCATTATGAAAAATGTACAAATGGCGGCCTTATCACTACACGCGATCTCTTACAGGCAATCTTTGGATGGACATTTTTTAATTGTCTTAGCAATAATAACTTACTGGTGTTATTAGTAAAGCTTATTACTCGTATGTGCAATAGTTCAATGTTGGCATGCATAAATACAAATCGTATCCGATATATTTTTATAAATAAAAAATCAAATAAATAAATAAATATTCTACAACATTCTACACAGTGCTATCTAGACCCATGGTAAGCATAGTTTAACTAGCTTGTGTTATGGAATCTAGAATACGAATAAACATACTTAAATACTTATTTTTTTGTAAATACATACATATTATACATAGAAACACCCAGAACAATGTAAATACCCATATTCATGCATACAAATATTTGCACTGAGCGGGGATCGAACCCGCGCCTCCTGCGTAGCAGTCGCGTTCACTACCGCCACGCCACAGAGGCTATTTATATTATTGTGTATGTCAAATAATTGTGTATACGAGTCAGCAAAAAGTGTATTTGCTCTAATTATTGTCGAATTTACCTTTTTAATACCAATAACAAATCGAAAATACATTTTACCTGTTTTTTTTACCACCAAAACGTTTATTTACTATCGAGAGACAAACAAAGCTTCTACCAGCTTCCATAGGAAAAATGAACTACTGACATAACTGTTTGGTGCCTTTTATTTAACTAAAAGATAAAAGAATCCATAATAACCTCGTTTTCGGACTGAGGTGCTAGTGATATTTTTTTTTTATTAATAGGTAAGGGTATTTTCGTATTTTGAATGTATTATTATATATATATATATTATATATATATATATATATTAGTATATTTGAGTGTAGTAATAAAACATCTTTGATTGTACTGAATGTAACTGGCTGGTTTTAATAATATTAATGTTGACATTCTGAAGATAGAATAAATAAAAAATAAACTTTTTCCCGCCATTTTTTAACTGTCTTCAAGCAAGTAAAATAAATGTATGTTGACGAAGAAATTCTGTATATTTTAAAGTTTTATTTCAAAATAGGCAAAAAATGCGTCGAATGCCAATAAAATTTGTACGGTTTACGGACCTATTGCGGTATCAATAAGAGTAGCACAAATAAGGTTCAAGCGTTTCAACTCTGGAAATTGTAGTGTGAAAGATGAGATTCGCTCTGGACGTCCTGTCACGGATAATATTAGTGCCATCTTTGAAAAAGTGGAGCAAGATCGACATATTAGTAGTTAAGATATTGCTGAACGACTAAATGTTAATCACAAAACAGTTTTATGTCATTATTAGAAGTCTGAGTACAAGAGATCACTGAGAGAATCATAATCATAAAATTTAACCAGTAGATCATAGATTTGTTCTAGAGGTCTTATGAGCTATATTACGTACGCTATGCCCTACCACATGTGGTTTACAGATACTAATTACCCAACGTGCAAGTATTATATCAACTGCATTGTTCAAAAATCAATCAAGCACTACATAGTATTTAATATTAAATAATTAAAATAGTGAATTCAGATACAAATGTCAGTTTGCAATAACACATAAGCATTATCAAATATCAGATACAATTTGGAGTAACCTAATGTAACGTTTTTCCATATGTGATACTTTGTTGAAATATTACAATTCCGAACCATTTCTTAAACCCTTGATTACAGGTGATGAAAAAGAGGTCACTAACGATAAGAATATGCGAAAAAGATCGTGTTCGAAGCATGGACAAACCCCACAGACTGTGGCAAACGCGGCCTAACTCAGAACAAGGTGATCCTGTGTGTATGGTGGGATTGGAAAGGAATCGTACGCTATGAGCTTTTGCCGCCGACTAAAACTATCGATTCTGACCCCAACTGTCAGCGACAAATGAGGTTAAAAGAAGCATTGAGAAAAACCGACTGGAACTGGCGAACAGGAAGGGTGTGGGGTTCCATCATGATAATGCCACACCGCATTCATTTATAGCCACTCAGCAAAAATTGAAATAGCTTGGGTGGGATGTGTTGATACATCCTCCGTATAGCCCTGACCTTGTTCCTTCAGATTTCCACCTGTTTCGGTCACTACAGAACTCTATAGGAACCATAAAGTTAACCACAAAAGAACACTGTGCAAATTACCTGTCCGGTTTTTTAAATCAAAAGTCACAAAATTTGTACAGAAATGGGATCATAAGATGGCAACAAGTCATTGATCAAAACTAAATAATTGAAAAATTATACCTAACAAAAATATTTTCCTTTGTATGTAAATTACGAAAATACTTTTGCCCTGACATGATATTTACGTACATAATAAAGAACACATAAATATATTGTATGTAGCTACATCACCATCTACAACCTACCATCTACCACTACAAAGCACACATACATCCGAATTCCAACGTGATTCGAATGATATAATTGCCACTCGATATTACAAGAATTGCAATATGAATGCTGCAGCTGGGTGAAATATTCGAGTACATTCTGCACACCACTTCTCTGTAGTGCTTTGGTGTTCGATATATTCTGTGACAATGCAATCAGTTATTGTTTTAATCAATTGATGCTGCTAGTTCGAACGAAGCGCGTCCAATTTATTTGTAATTCCAAAATGCTTTGAGCTCTGTTGACGAGCTTGTTATGCAGATAAAGTAGCATGGTGAAATTAATAACGCTTTGTGTTCGAATACAGCCGTGTCAAATGAATTCCTTAAATTATTTTCTTAAGAGAAACACATATATTATACAGTATAACGAGATTGCGTATTTAAAGCAGCTTGACTGGAAAACTGCTCTATATGAAAATGCTAAGAAATAATTGCGTAGTGTTTTATTCTTTCCCCTTGTGCCTCTTGTACTTTTACTTTCTTTTAATGTCTCCAAAAGTTCCACTATAACTTTCAGTCGGGCGCGAAAACTGATAATGCATACATATAGAATAGATACGGAACCTATGCAAAGAGTAACGGAAGTTCGAGACCTAGGAGTTTTAATGACAGCTGAATTATCATTTTCGAGCCATATTACCAATATTTGTAAAAAGGCGTACAGAAACTTAGGATTCGTACTAAGGCAGTCACGTGATTTTACTAATATCAGCGCGGTAAAGGCGTTGTATGATGCACTGGTCAGGAGTCATCTTGAGCATGATGGCATGATATGGTCTCCACATGAAGCGAAGTATACACTCATGATAGATAAAATTCAGAACAAGTTTACGCGGTACTTGCATATTAAATTATACGGAGTGTAACCATTTTACCCTCTAATGTACCCCACATTGTTCGTATTGGGTATGGTGGGGTATAATCAGTTGAGAGTGCGGCGTGAATTTTTTCTTACGGCTTACCTAATTAATCTCTTGAGAGGGAAGGTATGCAATCCAGGTATACTTAAACAACTAAGTATCTGCGTTCCGGATCGTTACGTATGGAGGCGGAGACGTCCACCATTACTGGTTGTGCCTGCAGCCAGGACCAACTTGCTTCAAAAAACACTTCTTAGCCGATCCGACAAGGTGGATATATTTTCGAGTAACTGGAGTGAGCTTGCAAGAATTTTGTTAAATGACATAGCTTACAATTATCCAAAGTTTGAATTTTTTTTTAATTTTATCTTATTATTTAGTGTTTTTATATACTCGTACCTAGTTGATTTGTTGTTGTATGTGTGATTTTTGTGCTTGTTTTAATTACTTAGTAAGATAATAGTTGTATATTTTGTTATGTAAGTCCATTTCTGTTTTGGGGTTGTCCCTGTCAAGGTGGTGGATAATATTTATAATAATAATAAATAAATAAATAAAAATAAAAATTGTTTGAATATTTTTAACCAATGAAACAGGATGTTTTGGTAACGAGACAGATTCCTCTGTGCTTGCATTGGTTGAAATCACCCGATAGACAAAGTAGAGGGTACAATCTCACAGGGAGGGTCAACGATTAGCAAGTAATTTTTTCATCACTCTGGTAGTATAAAAGTATTTTGAAACTGTCGCGGTGTGAATTCATAATTATACAACGGCAACGGTTCGGGACTTTTTGCTATTAAATCACGGAACTTACTATTTCTGCCGACGTTTCGGATGCGTTGCAGCATCCGTGCAACATTCATGATTTAATCGTGAAAAGCCCCGAACCGTTGCATAATTATAAAAAGTATTTCAATAAATAATAATGTAATAATGTGTAATAATTTTGAACTTCAAAAGTACTTTACATAGCAGTGAGGGTTTCTCAGCGTCGCGTCATGAGTAGCTTTGAGAAACGTCAAAGTAAAAGCTGAAGTGAAAGATTAGTCTTTTAAGAAACAGTTCCAGCTGTAAGCACTGTATGGACAACTCTCTAAGATGCGGAAAATTGTGAGCGCATGTGGTATAAGAGCTTTACAAAGTTAGTAGGTACGAGAGGCCCAAGTGAACAACCCTTACGTAGGCAGTAGGCGTCGGAACCCAGTCTTACGATTTATACAGTTATGTTTTCGATGCATTAATACGTGCCAATACCGGCAATTATGCGATACTTTATTTATATACCAGTGACCGCCCGTGGCAATTGCGTGACCAATCGTTTTTATTGTATTTACTGTGTATGTACAGCAGTCTGCTGCAGTTGAAAAAGGATTTTGCATGACAAAATTCGTAGAGAATTTTGTCATTGTCTGCATTTTTATTTGATAGGATTCTCGTTATTTTAGGAACAATTCCTTTTTTTACAGATGGAAAGTGGTTACCGTGGCCTATGGACGTGTGCAACACCAAGGGAGTCACACGTGCTGTCGACTCTGTTAGAAGAGATATTTTTTAACTCTTTTTCTCTAAAAAACTCATTTGTGCCATCAGTGTAAAAGACAAAGCCGAACAATCATTTGGTCTTCCCACTGACAGCATAAAAACTCTCCAGTGAGCTCTGGCTGCCATACACACCGCCGGGAATACAACATGAAGTTATTATTGTTGCAGTATTCTGTAAGGCGGAGGTACTTCCCTAGTCGGACGGCTCAATTGGGACGGGAATGCCATCGTGTCTTATCAATGGGATTCTTTATAAAATAAAACTGCAATACTAATAACATTTTTACGTACTTAATTATCAGGTAAAATTTGACTAACATAATAACATTTTAGGTACTTAACTATCAGGTCGAATTTGACTAACATAATAACATTTTTAGGTACTTAATTATCTGGTCAAATTTGACTAACATAATAACATTTTTAGGTACTTAACTATCAGGTCGAATTTGACTAACATAATAACATTTTTAGGTACTTAATTATCAGGTCTTTGATTTTTTGAAATCAATACGGTAAGTAGGTTCTATAGAAAGTTGTGTGAATGATAACAAAAAAAAAGTGCAACAATTTATAACTGATTTATTTCCATGTCAAGATAGTTTGGAATTTTATTTGGCTTCAGCAACACCAGAGGGTGACTGTACCTAGCGTTGTCAGATCTAAATGTAAATACTGACCTTTATAATCTGAATCCTTCGTCCACATTATGATAAATGGAATTGTCTCATTTAATTACCGTCCATATATATGTGTAGGTACTTGACGTAGTCGTGTCGTCTGTAAGATTAATGGTAAAATATGAACATGATAAATAACATAGGTATAATATCTTTTTATGAGAATAAAGTGGTTTATGATTATTTTGTAGCTTAATACAACAATTTTATACTTAAATTCCTTGGTTTGAGACGGTGCGCACTGTGCGGTATGAAAGAATCTGCATTCCACGCACACTCAAGCTGTGGAATGACCTCCATGCTGCGGTTTTCCCAAGCGCCTACAATATGAGGTTCTTCAAGAGGGGCATCACACACACCCCTGGTGGTCCATATGTCCATAGGCCACGGTAACCACTTTCCAGGTGGGGCGTGTGCTTGTCTGCCGCCTAAGTGGTATAAAAAAAAACCTCTTCAAAGCGAATGCGAATATGTGGCGCTAGCTACCCTTTTGGAGTTCGCAGGTCAGACAGCAGTCGGTTCAGTAAAAGTCAATAAATATCATTATTATAGCGGATTTCTCTGAATTGCGAGGTTTTATGCAATCGGAATTGGCGATTGGATGAAGATAGTGATAAGCTTGTGTCAATACTATTGCATATACACATTTTTGACATTTTTTTTTATACAACGTAGGTGGCAGACAAGCACACGGCCTACCTGATGGAATGTGGTTACCATGACCTATGAACGCGTGTAACACCAGTGGAGTCACATCCGTGCTGCCGACCCTGTAAGTACAGAGATTTTGTGCCGTTAGTGTAGAGGACAAAGCAGGACAAGCCTTCGGTCGTCACACTGACAGCACAAAACTCTCCTATTCAAATCAATTTTAATATGAAAACATTGAGTGAAATATTTTAATATAGCAGATTATAAGTGGTGAAAAAAAATACTTACAGAAAATTAAAACTGCGAGCAGCATCATATAAAGCCTTGTAGTATAGTGTTGGAGCATGTGAATTATTCAGACGATTGAATCGATTCATCCGGTGTGTTGTTCGCAAACAGCGCGGTTGGGCGCATCGCAGCAGCGCCACGCATGGCCACCTTCCTGCAGCTTTGTCGCGCTTTGCATGATTTACCGTTAAAATTATAGCTGGTCGGTTCTCTCTGCGTTAATATCTTTTGGTAGCTGGTGAATTGTTTTATTACTATTATGTTGTTAAAGTACAGGGCGTGCCGATGTACCCATGATTTTACAGGACTTTTTATTTCCATCCGGAAATACCCTCAGTTACTTCCCGCCGTTCGTGTGGTGTTTGTGTCAGACCTGACCCGACTAAAACTGAAGCCTATCTTGGGTCTTCTGATGCTGTCATGTAAGATTGTCTATGCGGAGGGAGGAATGCGGAGAATTGAGAGCAATGGCGCACATTGGGAGAGGCCTATGTCCAGCAGTGGAATGCAATAGGCTAATTGACTGATTGATCGACATGGTCATACCCCAACTGACCCAGTCCCATCTCCGGCTCGGGTTTCCTGATAAGCAGTTTATGATTGTAAAGTACTTGTCTACTTTAGTTACGTATATTTTAAAATTAAATGTTTGCATGCCATAAAAAGGTAAATGTGCCGCACAAAACTATTGGACCTGACATCTTTGTAACACATAAATGAATTTGAATTTGAAAAAGTAAGGCTGTAAAACTCTGTTATTAATTTTAACCAAGACTGTAACAGGTATAGCCAAGATATGACGACGAGAAATAATAATTAAATTCTTCCATCTTGCAACTCACATAAGAGAGATTAATCAAGAAAATGGATAACACCCGGTCGCTTCTGTACGTTGGCCATTACTTGGACTACATATTATAGTTTGCTTTTTATATTTATTGTTTGTAGTAAATCTAGTTGCAGCTGTTTTGAGAATAATAACGATGGCGCAATTAGTGGGAGAAAGAATGTTTACAAACGGACTTAATCATCCTTTTTTATTTATGAATCTTAATTACCTATACGTATAGGTAGACTAATATATAAAAAAGAACAAAGCTAGAATACCTCTTAAAAATATGGATTATTCAAAATTCGTCCTCTAAAGCTATAGGTAACAAATAAATGAAATACATAAATTTTATACATGATTCTCACCTTTATCATAATGTCAAACATGACTTGATAATCAGCGTATCTCCTCTCCGGGTCATGACTTGATTATAAAAACAAATTTAATACCAGAACTCTATTAGTAGGTATATATTTGAAAGCTGTAATACTTCCCATTAAACAATACCTTACATATATTCAATGAAGTAGCGGACGGCACAGATCTTTCTATGTCTGTGCAATTTATATGTTCCCTGAGTGAGTTCTCAAAAATTGTACTATGTGTTATATGTTATTATAATATTTAAGGATCACACAAAAGATAATACATTATGTATTCATCTTTGTACACCTAAACGTTGTGTGGCTCTCAAGACGATACTTGCCTGAGCTAACATGTGCCAAGAGCCCATAAAACAATGATGAAGAAAATGTAATATTTACTTCAGCCGATTTGTAAGTAGCGATAGTTAATTTACCAGGCATGCATGAATAGCTGCAATTCTCACTGCGAGGCTGCAGTTGGCTCAAGAGGTTCATTTGAAATTCATAAAGTCGACTCTGGAGATATAGAGATACTAAAGAATGAATTTGAGCGTACTTCATTACGCTTAAGAATGGACGAAACATGGTCATTTTTTTTATCTATCACCTGTATGAATAATTACATTTACCCAACTGTGTTTTGGATCGGAAATTTGTCATCAATTGGTCACTTTTTCTACTAAATTGAATGTAAATTGCCGAAGTTCATTCCTATGTAATGCGGCACGTTCGGTGACGGCCCAAGCATAGTTGACGACTTTAGGTCACGATGAAGCAAGTTATATGATTTTTGTTCACCCAAGTAGTGCTGAACACGCCTAAAGAAGATATCTATACTTATACCTTATTATACACACACACAAAATTACATTTATGCAGAATTATAGATGTAATGTACAACGGCGAGCTTAACTCAAAATTGTATTAAATATCTCTTCATATATTTAATTCAGTCCTCATAGAATCACTAATTCGACTGATAGGTAGTTATGTGAATAATATTTGATGTAACTGACCAAGCTTGAAATATTGCAACAGTAATACAAAACACTATTTGAACTTTCCTTTTATTTATTAAAGCCCATGTCGCTTCATTTAAAATTGACTCAGTGTCCCATCCAGAGCGGCTTAGCGCGGATTCATCGCTAGCGACTGACGTAAATAAAGCGTTGGCAACAATTTACAGTTTTTCAAAATAACAGCCAACGCTATATAATACGTAGTCAGTAAATATTCAAGCGATGTCACATTCACGCTTAATAGTCTGCGCGTTAGCACACAAAAAGTTTTATCAGGCTATCGCATTATGGTCAGCACAATTTACAGCTTGAATCTACCTTTAAAAGAACATAGCTATAATGTAAAGCTTTCAGTTACTAAGCGGAACAATGACTCACCGATAGTGGCTTCAGCTGGCTCTTACAAAATGGCTATAAAGGCAAAGATGTTTCATAAATATCTTGATGAAAGCAGTCTTTATTAAGTCGCTCATTAAAAATAGCTTTTATATTAAAAGCAATCTCTAATGCACCTTTGTATTTGCAGGTTTATAAACAGAATAAAAAATGTATATTATGAATTATCTCATAGTTTTAGTTCAGTGATCTTAGTAATCTTGTATAATGTTTCAGTAATGTTTGAACAGTCGACCACTTTTATAAAAAGAATCCAAGTGATTCTTTCAACCCACTTTTACCGTTCCCACAGTGTTCCGTTCTCTGTAGATAGCTGAGTATTACCGATGTTTGATCTTTCGCTGAGTACTGTAATAGCTCCCCATTTTTCAGCATTTTCGTTTACCCTACCATTAGCGCTGATAGCAACGTTCGCTTCGGAAGCAAATAAAGATTCTGGATGCTGTGAAACTTTGATCAGATTTAAAACCAATCATAAAGATAGTAGTAGACACCGATTCATATTGTTTATTCAGGAGTAAATCTTTCTGTTCGCTTTTAATAACAAATTTTATACAAAGCTAAATTTAGTATATGACACTTAGAAACGAAAATAAATTGATGATTTACTGAGCAAGAGAAAAAATTAAGAAATTATATTTGTTTTTTCCTAAAAATAGAAAGTTGCTACTGTTTATGAGTCGTCGTATTTCCATCTTTAAATATTTATAAGGAGTATTTTAAAGAGAAACGTTAAAGTACTCGTAGGCAGATGTATGAAGGCTTACATATGATACCTGCTTATTTATATTGTAAATTACGGAGCCGACATGCGCAGATACGTGTTGTGAACAGAATCCAGCTTCTTCCAGAGTAACGGAGGTGACATTTTCATTTAAAATATTACCGCGCTTCTCATGTGGAGCAGTGGAGGTGATCCGACATCGCGGTGTATTTACATAAAACAGTCGTATTCGGCAAATTATGCGGGTATTCGAATGTTTTGATCACGGAATCTAGAATGAGCCGTATAAATCTCGCTTTGAGTACGACCAGCATTCTTGGCAAGTTACCGAACAACAGTAATGAAGGTTTAATCTGTTAAATTCCTGCATAATCCGCTGGGATCCATCCGAGGCTCGGCTTTGCTCTCTATCTATAATTTTAGCATTAGTTATACGTTTCTTTGTTAATTCGTAAGCGGTTGATGAGATTTGAGCAGTCAGCACCACTACCTTGTTGTCCGAGTTTAGCTATGATTAAGACAATAATAAGTAAAGAAATATTCTAGGAAATGTTATACCGAACCGTTAAATCATAAACTCAGCTAAGCATTGCTTATAATGCGGATAAACATACTTACATTTTTCTTTCGTGAATACATAAAAACTATGCCACTATATTAAATATACCAATGCAAAACAACGAAACAATTGCACTGAATCCAATCCACGAACTTAGTAATAAAATGCTCTACTGCTGGGCCACATAGGTAGAACTTTGAACGCGTACATAATACATATTATTATACTTAATAAAACAAAGAAAGATGCTAGATTCATAACAATTAATTCACAAAACCATTTTGAAACTGTAACAATACATCCGTAATTGCGCATTTCATTTAAAAGCGTCTTCCTCAAATTCCCAAAGATGTTATTACAACATCTTTGTGAATTCGAGAAGGCTGCTCGTAAATTTTAAGACTTTTTGTGGTAGCTATTTCAATTTTCACTAACGACATCGCATTACAGTAGAGGTAGCTAAAAGCACATTTTAAAAGGGCTCGTGAATAATTTCGACAGGACAGCGGGACACTGTAGGGATTACCGACTATGTAGTTAGAACATTTTGTACTTAATCATTCGTATTGTTTTAAGCCGGGAACGTGGAATAGGGAATCAGCGGTCGGACCAAAATTATAAAGTGATCTTTTTAGTAATTGAATACCTACATTGTTATTACCGCGGTAGCCTACTGGTATAAGGTAATGGACTGCTGAGACGAGGTTTCGGGTTCGATCCCAGGTTTTACCTTGGCACACATCAATGACTTTTCAAAGTTATGTGTGTACTTATCGCAGGTTTAAAAGTGCCCGATTAATGGCAATAGGCTCGCCACCTATTACATTGGGACCTAAACATAAACTGGCGAAATGTGGGTGCTAGCACCTCTGCCTACCCCTTCGGGGATATAGGCGTGAGTTTATGTTATGTTACATTGTTATTAAAGTTAAGTTAGTAAGTTAAGGGTTCCATTAGAATCTTAAGAGTCAAGTCAACTTCACATAAAACTAGGTACACCACCTGCTACTTGACGCCGTCATTGACAAACGAGGTTCTAGGGCAGGATTTTCTCTCGTGCAGTGTCTCTGCGTCGTTCGTCAATTAGTAGGGTACCCGCTTACAGGTAACTTTGAATTGGTTGCGATAGGGCTTGGTCTTGGAGCCCCATATACTACACTTATTCGTATCGATTTTGAATTGAAAAAGTGTATGTTCACGACGGTACTTCAAAATCACGTTTTTCAAACTAAATCGATAGAAATTGTATTAATTGCTTTGAAATGTTATTGACCTTATTTGTACTAGCCGTTGCCCGCGGTTGTGCTAGCGTGGATATCGGTTATCGCGACCAAACAAATCCTATCCTATCCCTTCTCAAGGTCTGTTGAAAGGTACACCCGTATTGGTTAGCAGGCGGAGACGTGCTGAATTACGTACCTAGTTCTCGGAATTGCAAAAAAATATCGCTAGGTATGAAATCTTTTCTAATATTTACCCAAGTATAAAATCTCTCAATGTAACTGGTTCCATTTTTTCTAAGTGTTTCCGCCTTTCATCTTCTGTTTCAAACAGCCGTCGTTTCATATTTCAAGAACAGGACTATTTAATTTAAAAAAGTAAAATTTTTGATATTTTATATTTGAAATATGACTTTACAAATAAATTGATGTGAAATTTCTGATACGTAATATAAATAAAATGAACTATGTAAATATTGTTCAAATATAGTTAACTTATTCGCATTATTATACACATAAGATATACACAAGACTGGTGTAAATAAATTTTAATGTATCATACAGTTACATTTACTGTGTCGTATCTGACAATGCGGAGTATATAGTAACACCTTTGACAGTGCTCGCATTTAGATAATTACGGGATAGCATAGCAGTGGATGTGGAACTTTATTGTTGCTTTGTGCGTAGTACTTCATAGCGAAGCTTTGCACAGCATAATAATAACGCAGTGTTACATTGTTCGATGATAGGAATGACAGCTGACATGCGGTCGATTCGCTGCGGCTGTATCAATGGATGCTTGTGCCAGTTCATTAAAATAATGACGTGGTTTGGTTCATAGAAAGCGTACAGAATATTGTTAAATATTGTATATAATTTCACGTTTTGGAGTACTGATTTTACGGGTTAATTTATTTTGGAGTAATAACTGTTGTTGTGTTTATTGCTTTTATAACGAAACTAAATATTTGATAACGAAGAAAATCTAGTCCCAAGTTTATCACCGCGTGAAGACGGCAATCGTAGAAAAACTTATGTAAGGTTTTTTTTATATAAAAGAACAGCTTCAGAATAAGAATAGGTAGAAGTAGTATTGTAACGTTGTAACTATCTAAAGATACTCTTACATCCAATCATAATATAAATTATGTGATAAACCAGGCTTTGGAAGGCAATACAATAACATATGATAACATACAATAACATTTAATAAAGACGAATAAATGAAAAAGTCAAATAGAAGGTACATTAAAGACAGATTAGAGCTTTTACTAATAAATAAAGCTTATTCAGACTTTATCCCGATAAACGGTAAGCTGCTGACGTCACAAGGGAAATAACCTAATACTTTATACACTGACGGACTCATAAACTGCATCAAAGTTCAGGTTTACTCTAAAAGGATTTTTTATAATAAGTATGCAAACTTTTTAGATTAAATTATATAAATATGGAAAGACTGGCTCTTAATCTTAAAAAAAAATTAAATTTAAAAATAGAACTGCAGTAAAACAAATGAATATAGCCGGGAAAGAAAATTTACTTGTAGTATCAGATTTGCGTGTTATTTATAGCAAAGTTTTAAATTGATTCTCATTGATTTTTTTTGTTTTGTCAATTGAATTATTGTTACCAGCATAATTGTTGGGTTAGTTTTTTAACACATCGAGAGTTTTTGAACCATAATATGGATACTTCGTCCGAACAAGCGGCACAAATTGTAGCATTGGTGCGGGAGGGCTTGGATCAACGAACGATTGGTAGAAATTTAAATTTAAACCAGTCTACGGTTTCTAGAATATACAGAAGGTTTGTAGAGACAGGTTCTTACAGGAGGAGACGTGGTACAGGCAGAACTCGAGCAACCACAGGTCGTGATGACCGATTTATTGTTATAACTTCCCTGCGAAATCGTTTCCTCACGTCAGTTAACATCAAAACCGAGCTTAATGAAGTGCGTGGAGTAAACGTGTGTGCACGAACAATAAGAAGAAGGTTAAAGGAAGCGGATATCACCCCTTTTAGACCAGCAAATGGTCCAAAGTTGTCTACAGCTCACAGACAAGCTCGCTTAAGATTTGCGCGTCATCACCTGAATTGGACAGAAGAGCAGTGGGCCTCTGTATTGTTCACGGACAAGTGTAGGACATGTTTATATGGTGCAGATGGTCGCAGAAGAGTCTATCGTCGACGTGGGGAGCGATATGCTCAAAGTTGCATTGAGGAGCGTGTTCCTTTTGGAGGCGGTTCATGTATGGTCTGGGGTGGCATATCGATGAACGGGCGAACCGAACTTGTGTTCATAGACATGGTCCGTCAAAACGGTAATAGAGGGGGTTTGACAGCACATCGCTACATAACAGAGATATTAGAAGATCACGTGGTGCCTTACATGGGATTCATAGGCGAAAATTTTACTTTAATGCAGGATAATGCCCGGCCGCATGCAGCTGCACAAGTTCAACATTATTGCGAAGAGGTTGGGATACGTACAATGAATTGGCCAGCACGCAGCCCGGATCTTAATCCCATCGAGCATGTTTGGGACAATTTAAAAAGAGCTGTATATGCGAGAAACCCTTCGCCCACGACAGTGGCAGCACTAAGAACAGCACTTTCAGAAGAATGGGACAATATTCCGCAAGATCTTTTAAAAACCCTTATAAAATCTATGCGGAACCGATTAGAATCCGTAATAAGGGCACGTGGGGGTAATACACCTTATTAAAACACAAATAAACCCTTGCATAAAGTTTGTGTCTATTGTTAAAACCAATTTTTTAATTAAACCAATTTTTCTTAAATTTCTGTTTTTTCTTCAATAAAAGTCTTAAGGTCCTTTCCAGTACATAAACTTAAACTTAAAGATATGACCCTACGCTGTTTTAAAGTTCACGAACCAATCTAGAGGTTTCAATTTAAATCTGCATAGAAAGTATGCATACTTGGTTAAAATATTTATTTCAAAGTCGTCTATTACTTTGATGCAGTTTATGAGTCCGTCAGTGTATTTAAAAACCCACAATATTCAAGCAAGCTTTCTCCAAGTAGTTAATCAAGGGAAGTAACGACTGACATCAAAGGTGTTTCATAACTTCACTCAGCTAACTGCTGAGGATTATAAATAAATATCAACCTTTCCTTGGCAATATTAAAATGTACGAATATAAAAAGTGGTTTTTATTTTCTCTAAAACTGCGATTTATTTTGCTGTGGAAATCTGGTACGTCTTGATTCGCCATTCGAACTGTAATTTCAGACGCAATCTCAACACACATTCATGAATATCTCTATACGGCGGTGGTCTTGTTATTGACAAGTCTGGGACCGTGTGTAAGGGTATCACTAGAGTAACTTTAAGGTCAGATTGAGTACTGAAATTTATTGCGAAAAATTAAAACTATAAAAAAATTACAGGTATGGATATTTAAAAAAATCGGTATTGTAAACCCCTTCAGCTAATTTCAATTGCTTGTCTTAGGAATGAGAACACGTCAGTATTGTAATGGCCAGGATTCAAATTTGGAATCCCTCGGTGGGAGACCGACTCGTTAACCATTTAGCTACCGGTTCGTACGTTTTCCTCAGTGTAATAAATTAAAAGGTGAAACCCGGTTTAATTTGAATTGATAGTAATTCACTCATAGAACAATAGAATATGCTTCAAATATATGAATGGTTGTATGGTCGATAGACTTATAAATAAGTCTGTCGCCCACACAACCAATAATTTACCTGCATATACAGAATTTCTATTCTCCCCTATAAATCCCTTTATGTACGACGTACGGTTTTGAAATAGAGCAGCAGGACGCTATGCATAGATTTGTAAGTGTAAATCGAACAATAGCGATATTCCGAGCCATTGGTCACACAGATCGGTGAGTGGACACCGACTGATTTCCTTACCATTGAGCAGAATGTTCCACTATCCATATGAACTCGTAAATAAAATACTGCGTTAAGAGCATTATTTATGCGCACGTACACTTCAAATTTGTTATTGATGGCTTTGAATGTCTAGATGGAGATCGGGAAGAATCGATATTTCGTTTCTAGGTCGAATGAACTTACTACCATTGTGCTATGTTGAGCCATTTACGTCTTTGAGAAGGTCAGTAAGTGTGAGAATCACGGCGCCCTCATATAACCCCAAAAAGGGTGCACACGTCACGCCACCACACTGTACAATACCTTCTTCTGCTGGAGTGACAGGCAGCCTCACGTGTCATCCTGCGAAGCCTGCACTTGGAGAGCCCGAGCGCCCCCTTACCTGCACTCTACCGTGCTATCTGCTAATCAGAGGGACACGTCGAGAACTTTTGACCCTCAACAAAGCCACTTCCACTTCGGTCGGAGTTGACAGTAAGCGGTAGTGTCTCAACCTCACCTTGGGTTGCCCAGACTGCACGCAAGGAGGTTCCCCATCAAGCACCCCCAATAGCTAAGACGTCTCCATGTTTTATGTTACAAAATTACAGTTTCTACGTACTTAGTATTATGATTACATTAGAACTTGAACGTGTAATCGATTACTTAGTTCATATCGTTTCAAAGCAGCGAGCAAGACACAAGCAAGCGTATTAGTTATCCAGTATGTCCGTAGGGTTGGGTCGTTTGTATAATAATAATTGGAAATCGGATTATGTCTGCCTATCGCGCTGGAGTGTTTGCTTTCATCAACTGCTCACAGCCAATTCTGTTATGTTAACAATGTATTTTTAATATAGTCAGTACACTCTGTATGATGAAGTACGTTTCGTTTTTTTCTTTTTTTATTCGCCGTTGATTTGGTTTGATTTGGACAAATTGATTTTTCTAATGTTATTGCGCCAAACCATGTACAATTTTTGGTGCGGTGAGTTAATTAAATTAGTATTTTTATTAATCATGAGTAGGTGTTGGTACTTTCCAGATCGAAGAAGGGTGTGAGATCTTCGAAGCCCATGGTAAGCGCATCTGCCAGTCAGTAAGGAGCTAGCTTATTTACTGACTTAGTGGTGATGAACAAAGAAATAACATGGGCGTAAGTTTAATACGCAACTTGGGATGGAGGTTTGTGTGATACAGTAAAATGTGAATTATTTATAGTGTGTTTTATTAATAATAAACTGTTTGTTAATCTATCAGAAACACCTTAAAGGATCTCTATGAAATTCGGTACACATAATCTGTAATGAATTTCTCTGGAACAGTACATAGATTAATTTTAGGTAATAATAAGTTGTAGTTCCGTATATAGGTCCCGGGCATGTATTCAGTATTTCTCGTTGTCATCCTGGAGTTCACGAGGTATCACTTATTATCAACTAAAATCAGATTTGAATTTAGTCCAATAATATTTGAGTATACACTTAACATTGTGAATTTACCTCAAAGTACTTACAATTTCATATACAATTCCGAATACATTGTCTCTGATTGTCGTCATAGTACTTGGGCTTGATTACAATGTACATACATGTACGCTTTTGCACGGCCCCTGCTGCTTTGCAAGTTAATAACCTATTTTGACGTCGCGTCGTTCAAAAGGCAACATATTCACAATGGTGGTGGGATGGGGTTGGGCGTCCATCAGGAATCGGATTTGTGTGGAGAGCGGGTCACGCGCTGCCGGCGATAATGGAAAACGGATTACCGCGAACTCTCTAACTAAAGCCTGTGATCCATTCATGTAGGTCAGGCTAACGTCTCCCGACCCGGAATTTGCATGGAACCTCTATTACTGTTGTACTACACCATGTCTGTACTTATTTAACAATTTTATTGCTTACTTTTTTGCTGTTATTTTGTTCGGGTCTCGTTACAGTTTCGCGAGAAGCGAAGAGATTTCTTAATGAAATCTGCGTCCAATGTAAATGAGCTTCCTGTTATTAAGATAGGATTATTTTTTTAATTTTCCTTATATAAGCATAGCCCTTCTTTTTCTTTTAAGTAAAATCGGAAGACCTGCAAGATAATGAAAATAAGTAGATACCTATAGAACGGCTTTTGAGGTAAATTATAATTTTTCGTTTAAATTTTTCATTATAAATATTGACTGTCTGTGTCGTGAATTCTATTTGTTTTACATTATTGAAACACTGATAAGCTACCACCTTTGTACTGATTATTCATATATCAGTTGATTAAATTTCATTACCGATAAAATAAATATTAAATTTTAATTAAACTCCAACATAAACAAACAATAACAAATGCTTTTCAGTGTGTCACTTCTATTACTCTCAGATTAACTGTTACTCACTAGAGTTGAACTATACCCTTATGATGAAGGGGAAGGGGGAAGGGAGACTGCACCTATATTACATAATAAATGGAAGTAAGTTTTATGTGTTGGCACGCGTATTAAGTTTAGTATAATTTGTATTGATTTATTCTTTCATATCGAGCTGCGTACAATTTTATTATTGTTATGTTATTCATTAATTAACAATTCTAATTAGGTATATATCCTAGTGGTAGACAAAAGTCAAAAGAGTAATCTTTAACATCCAAATTATGCAAGCTATCCATATATCATGAATCACGATAGTTTAAAAGTTATTAATTATATTTTTTTCGAAACTAGCAATTGAGTCCGCCCTTTGTACTGCTCTTGTTTTCTCAATTTCTGTAACATGAAAATTGTAATTGGCGTACAATAAAGAACCCCAAGACCTAACGCTTGCATGCAAACATAATCGCTAGAGTAACGAAGTGAAATATTTTTTGTTTAACAATATTCAACAAGCTTACATTTTATTTAATACAACAAAAACTTAAGACGGGAAGAGAAAACATTTAGTACATTTGTTAAAAATAATCCTTTTCAGTTTTCCTTAACCGTTATTATATGAAAAGCGTTTTTGTTTCGAGGGGTAAAACCCTCCTTTGTTTATTGTAGGGATAATTTTTGAATGGATTACATAAATAGTTTGTAATAATTATTAATGAGACACTCTGTGTAACGGTGATTTTCAAGACAGAAATATTTTAGTACATTCAAATTTTATTGAAGTGGAAGGTCCCGAAGTAGATATGTAGGGACGTGGCGGGCTACTCTGGAGAGAAAGAAGTATGACTAAATCTATACATGTAAAAAAATCTCTATCTCTTTGGAAACAGTATGTTTCTTGAGTAGTTTGACGTCATTGGTATGCTTGTTTCGATCCCCTGACATCGTTAACTGTAAGTCCATGCCAGAAGCTACCCCTGGCATCTGATGGCCCAATATGTCCTTGCCCTTGCCCTATGCCCTTGTCTCAAGCTTGCGTCATATGGAATTCACGGCAGTTTGTTTCGTTGGATTTGTTCATACCTGGATAGTAGAACTCAGTTGGTTGCATTGAAAGGTTTTGAATCTTCACCTATCGTGGTAACTTCTGGAGTACCTCAAGGCTCCCATTTGGGGCCCTTATTCTTCGTTATTTTTATTAACGACCTCATTCAACAATTGTCATGTAACTGCCTATTATATGCGGACGATTTGAAGATTTTTACGCTGATCTCTAAACCAGAAGACTGTCTAGCCCTTCAATGCGACATTAATACATTGTCGCAGTGGTGTCACACTAATCTTATGTGTTTAAATATCAAGAAATGTTTTGTTATATCATTCACCAACAAGCAAAATAAGATTACGTGGTCGTATGACATTGATGGTGAAATGCTTAATCGGTCAGTGGTTGCCAGGGATCTCGGTGTCATATTTGATGATAAGCTCTCATTTCGTGCCCATTATTGTTCCATCATCTCTAAAGCCAATCAACTCCTAGGGTTTGTCTTGCGATCTACCAAGGAATTCAGAAGGCCTCTTAGTGGTTTGTACCTGTACTACGCCCTGGTGAGAAGTGTTTTAGAATATGGCAGTCCTGTATGGTCGCCTAACTACAGGGTACATGTGAACGATATCGAGCGTATACAGATGAAGGTACTTAGAATCCTAAGCTGTCGCCAGGAACCTGGGCGGTCGAATATTGACTACCACGGTAGACTCTGCAAATTCAAAACACAACAATTGGAAACCCGACGCACATATTTTGATCTGATTTACTTGTACAAGATAATACACTATCTCATAGACTCACCAGGATTAATTTCTCAACTCACTTTTAATATAAAATTTAGCGCCCGTAGGTCTAATGTGACAAATCTATTTTCCCTTCGGGTTTATAAGAATAATATATCTTTCTATAATCCTTTAACTAGGATGGCGCGCCAATACAACGAGTTGGCAAAGCAGAACAAGCACCTAGATATATTTGATTCCAATTTTAACAGATTTATCAAAATTTCGAAAGACATCCTCCACAATAGTTCGTCCTTGTAAGTAACACTCATCTATATTCTCTTTCCAATTAGTTTGTTTAAGAGCTCTTACTGTTTTTATATGTTGTTTAAATGTGTACACATGTAGTTATGTTACAATCCAGTACGGAACTGTATTTTCATCATATTATTTTTATTTGATTGTAATGTGTTTTGTGTACCTGAATAAATAAATAAAATAAAATAAAATATGGCCATGCGGTTTTGGTCATTTCAAGAGCAACATAACCACCCCGCTGATCCGCGTCAATAGCCGCACATTGAAAAATAATCCAATACTTTGAACATTGTGCTACCATCACCATATAAATTTTACTAAAGATAAAATACATGATCATTTGGAAGGCTTCCCACGAAATATACGATGAGTACAATACAGCAATACCACCAATTATACATCGAAATGCATTTTCCTGGCGTATAAATTGGTTGACCACTTATAATTCAGTATGCAGAGTCAGTAACAAAGAGATTTTACCACTAAATATGCTTGACCATAACTGAGTGTATATGCAACTATGGCATGACTATGATTGGATTACGTTTGTCGGTATTCACTCACATATTATGTATTTCGGTTAACTTTTGGACCAAACATCTGTTGTGGCATTAGTAGCTACATATAAATATCAGTCAATATTTTAATCATAAATACCTATACAAACCATCCTCACCTTCTAAATAACGGACTAGGTTTTGATACACGTTAATCTTTCGTGGTTGGGTACCAGTATCCTATATTATTTTAGTCTTGGACCTAAAATGTGCTGACCCTTGGGTGTATTTTGAGGATAACATGGGGTGCTACGGGTGTGGACGAGCTCAAATTCACCAAACGTATAATTTTACAAAACAATCTGCGCGTGTCAGGGTCTCGTTTGTCTTGCGGTTTAGGCCTAAGTTACGTGTCTCAAGATATACCTATATTTGAAATAAGTTCTGCGATATTTTTGCAAATATTGTTGCATGAAGCGACCTATAACCGATTAGTACGATATAGATACATTTTCATATCAATTGCTTTATAATTCTAATGAATGAAATAATGCGGGTGTAAATAAATTGTTAATTTGATCGTAACAAATTAAGTCGTGAGGAACAAAACAATGGAATAACATAAATCCTCACTTATTGTAAACAAATTATTCATTGACATTTTCCAATTTCAATATTCTTTTCTCCATTTAGGTCAAACCTTACTTATACTGTAATGTAAATTAAATACCGCATTTATGGTTGAGCGATTAAACCTTAACATCACTGAAATACTTTATTCTAATTTATAACTAATTCTAATTATAAACTCTATTATAAAATCTATGGAAGTCACCGCTTTATAATTCATTGATTTCTCGCTCCCCGAAATCCTGAAAGCTTAGAAGAGGCGTCTAGAGAAGCTTAGAGGAGGTAGAACACGACTGTATTTGAACAGTCCCACTGGGGAAGTACCTCCGCCTTACAGAATATTGCGACCATAATAACTTCATGTTATGTTCTCGGCGGTGAGTAGAGTAGCCAGAGCTCAATGTAGAGTCCATAGACCACGGTAACCACTTTTAATTAGCTGCACCGTGTGCTCTGCTACCTGAGTGGTATTAAAAAAATCCGGAATCCGGTCTCATACTTTGTCCGGTCTCATCTCTGTCTTATATGGAATATTTTGTAAGGTAGCGGGTTCAAGTTCATTTTTTTCCAATCTAAATAGATTTTATCTTGGTTCCTTTTCTTTGATTAACGCTATGTGTAAACATTTGCTTGTATAAATATGAAAGAAACACAACCCACATTACACCTTATCATTATACAATATACATCATATACACACAAAATATAAAATAAAACAAAAGAATTAAAAATACTTTTGTAAACTATTTTTTTTTCTTTTTTTAAGTGCGCAAAATCCCCACGGATACCTCCCCACCAGAGCCGGTGGAGGAGGTTATGTCGGACTCGAACCGACTAAAACGCACGCCGCCTGTGGGTCGTTTTGGTTGCCGAAGGTGAGGTTGACAGGCATATCCCTCGCACCGCGGCCGACCCTGGGCCATCTTTCACGATCTGGCCCTCTTCTCGGGTGTGGGGACTACAGAGTCCCCAACTCGTCCCCGGAAACGGGGAGGCACGCCAAGCGCGCCTCCGCCGCGGCCTGCTTCTGCCAGGGTGACAGGCGGCCCCACCTGTCACCCCCAGGCCGGCGCATGGGGGGCGGAGGTCGTTCATCGACCTCCGACGTCCGAGTTGCCTTCGTACGCGGGCAGCTTGTCTTCCGATCCTTATCGCTCCCGCTGCCACTCCCGCACCGCCTTTGTAAACTATTTTGATATTTCACACACATACGTCAGCTACCCCGGCATGAGTGTCTACTTGCATTGGTCTGGGTTTATCTATGTATAATAATATTCCAGAACACATTCTTTAAGCTAGTTACATTATGGTTACTTTGGGTCTAGATGGCGCTATATAAAATGTCTTAAAATTGTATTATATTACTTTATAGCCATAGGCAGGGAATTCATCCTCACATTTTTGCGACCTGAGACGGTGCGCACTGTGCGGTATGAAAAAAACTTCATCCCACGCACACTCAAGCTGTGGAATGACCTCTCTGCTGCGGTTTTCCGAAGCGCCTACAATATGGGGTTCTTCAAGAGGGGCATCAGAAGGTTTCTTCATGGTCGGCAGCGCGAGTGTGACACCCCTGGTGTTGCATACGTCCATAGGCCACGGTAACCGCTTCCTATCAGGTGGGCCGTGTGCTTGTCTGCCAACTAAGTGGTATAAAAAAATACAAATAAAAAATCCGCAAATTAATCTTAAATTGTATTCCGATTATGTTCTAACCATATCAGAAGAAAATATCTTCTACGCCTGCTACAATAACAATTTCCAACTTTAGGCTAGTTTAGGCGCGGGTAGCAGGGGCTATAAAAATGGTAAAGTATTGTGGCCTTTGCCTCAAAAAGAGTGCAGATAAGGATGGTAACGAAAAAATAGATTCAGGGTGTCAAAAAGATGATTTTGTCTACACTATATTGTGAATCGCAGCGACAGCTGACGTAGGGGCGTAAATGGCGGAGACAGAGGGTGACAGGCCCTTGACGAAATGGCGTTCGTATTAAAATATCCATATTTGGACCAGTTCCATTAGGTAGTTGTTACGTATTGAACATCTTCAACTTTGATATCCAATACATTCAATTCTGGGCAAGCTTTCAATGGTTAAATGGGTATGAAGGATCCCTAAACATTTCTATTAAACTAGTTAAACTATACTTACCATGGGTCTAGATAGCGTTCTGTAGAATGTTATGGCATATTTATATTTATTATTATTATAGAGCAGTCGTCTTATAGAACGCGATGTAGAAAATAAAAGTGTTTTAATCTTTCATTTTCCTTCTCACCGCAAACCGTTGCATGTATTAATTTAAATGAAAGTAGTGCATATTCCAGCATTCCAGTTGACTGTTACCGTTGTTCTAGAACAGTTATTACGCGGTCAGTAGTTCTGTCGGGTGATTGTATCATATTATATGCATGCAGTGCTGTTACACTGCATTGTCCAAGAACCACAGAACACCTGCAGTACTGTAAAACATATGTGAGTAATTTCGCAATATTTCATGTTTAAATAAAATGAAGATTGCTCTTTATTCCAGTGTGTCCAATCAAGGTATTGTATTTATTTGACCCTCTCTCATGTAACGAGGTTACTAGTTTTTTTTAACAAACAGAAACTCCCCCCCCCAGAGTCGGGAGGAGAGGTTAAATTGGACTCGAATCGACCTAAACACACGGCGACTGTAGGTCGTTGTTGGTTGCCCGAGGTGAGGTTGGTCCCTCGCACCTCTGCCGAGAATTTTAGTTATAGTAGTGGGATTTGAATCAGCAACCTAGGTTGTTAATTGCCGTTATACCTTAGTACCCTAGTTTCACACCTTCGCTGTTTGTATAGTATATCTATATCCATAACAATTATGTTTCTAGGGCATCTTTGTCACTGTACATTTTCTCTTTTATATTTTTAAACGGAATTAACTATTATCACCCTCGCGTATACAATGCCGGCACAGTCTTGTAATTTATTAAAAAATTCCTAGTGTCACAAAATGAGAAAGAAATTTGTGAATTCGTTGCTTTTTCGCTTTATCAACGGCTCACAGTTAGTGTAAAGGAGATTATAACATTTTATTTATTGATATGAGGACAGCATTTTTAGCCATTCTTGTGGTATTTTAGTAAGATGTACATTATTTGTTAAATTATTATACTACAGATTGGTGAGAGACTATACAACTTTTGATGACTTTCTAATAAATATATTATTTATTCCACTAAGGTGGCAGATAAGCACGGCCACTTAGACGGCCCACCTGTCGGAAAGTGATTAACGTGGCCTATGGACATGTGCAATACCAGGGGCGTCACACTCGCACTGCTGACCCTGTAAATATTGCATTCCATTACTTTTAATCAGCTTTATATAAGACAAAGAAACCCAACCTTTTCTAAAAAGGTTTGTGTAATTCAAACTGAACCGGCATTCAATTTTGGTATCCAAATTCACTGTTGAAATATTAAACTTAAAATTGATTCAAATTATACTCAATTTGCCTCTCAACTATGTATTTTAATAGAAACAAAGGAGGCTTTTTCTGTTATTTTCGAAAAAATATTGCCCTGTATGATTTTATTAGAGATTTTTTTGATCCTAATAAGACAAAAATGTTTGTTGCTTACCTAGAAGAAAATAGTTAACGTAGTCAATTAAGAATAATTACGCTCTTTGTATAATATGCCAAGACGTTGTTTGCGGACGATAGCATAATAATATATCCACGGCTTTGTCAGCTCACTCTTCCTACTTGAATATTATTATCATAAAAAAGGTACGCGTGTCCACACTAACAGCTGTATCATATGATGAAACCTCACAAGGAATTATGATTCTTATTTCAGAAAAATTAAGGTAGATATTTCTGGATGTACATTTCATAAATTGTGTATTTTCCTGCAGAAGACTGTACTTGATATCTAGAGTGGTCTCGCTACGCCACATTATGTTATAATTAGAAGAAATTGCGACGGTATTATAGTTGGAACGCTAAGAGGATTCAAAATCCTTGGTATAAGGTATGCGGTTAATACGAGCTTTTACTACATAAGGGGAAATTATAAAGCGGAGTTTAAGAATTCGAGGTTCAGGTGCGCGTCTTAGTAATGAGTCGTTGTCAAATTTCTTGACGTTTAGCTAAAGTGAATTCCACGAGAAATAACTGTCATCGATGTTGGAGGACCCGCTCAAATTGTTCACCCGAACAGTTTATTGGGTAGAAATCCGACTCGATAAGTTTTTTTTACCTTTTATTTACGTTGTGTTCTTATTTTAGTTCCCTTTTAAGCAGAATATGTGGGATTATACAAAAGGTATTTTTTATCTAGGACACGCCAATTTGACATCACATTGCCTGATGGTGGTGGATGGAAAGAGGGTCACCATTACAGACATGTAGTATGTTACAATGGTGGCATTCTGTTTGGTGGCCTCATTATATGCTTTTTCACACCCCGCTTAAAGGACCTGGGACTGTAGGAAGAAGGAAACACGTGAGCTGGTATTGAATTCCAGGTCTTGATGGTGCGGCAAAGGAAAGTCTCTGAACCGCTTGGTTCCTGCTCGAATATTCTGCACCGTGTGAAAAAAAGTTTTTATATTGATTTTGCAACATGCAAGTAATATGGTTATCATCATTGTATCCAAAGCTTTGGAGGCCTTGCTTACTTTTATCTTCATTTAGCTTATTTTGCCATTGCTAGAATTTAATTTGACACTTGTTTGAAGTGAGAAAATGAACTCTAAACATGGGTGACCAAGTGAATATAATAGCCGATATACTACCACTAATCCAGTTCTATAATATAAATAAAATAATGAATATAGACAATGAAAAATATCGTAACCTAATCTTACGCCAGACCGTTAAGCTTGGGGTGTAGGTTCTGTATCTGGAAGACCAAGTTTAGGACGACGTTTCATCTTTTTAAAAATATTATGTTTTTCGACAAAAGATCTACAAGTACGTATAAAATTTAACCTAATCTAACCCAAAAAAAAATCATCCAATTGTTATGAGCGATTTCCGAAATATTAATGTATGTACAAAATGGCTCGTTTAAATATGTAAGATAACAAATATGAAAAGGAATGTGAACACAAACATGAATCGGAACGATTGAGTGCTCAACGACTGGTAAATCCATTAAGTAAGGTAAATGTAAGTGGGCATGTCGTCGAGATAGACCTCGAACGATATACATTGAACCAAATGGTAGTATTTTAAGAAAAGAGCCGGTTAGAAGTATCAAAAATTGAAAAAATGGCGGCAGAGGAATGTATGTACTTTTGTTTTTTACGCGTTGAGAAGTCTTCTTTCCAACGTGTCTGTTGTGTGACAGACTAATAGTAGAGTAAAAAGTTGTATAATATAAGTATTAGATTTGCGAAAAGTAAGTACAACGTATAATATTTTTTTTCACTCTTTACTATTTTTTCGTAACACTTTGTTTCAGTTAAAACAAGTTTGGTCATTTCACTCACCCAAAAACATTTCACAACATAAAACCTCTTTTCATTTTCTTAGAGACTTCCTACTCGTTATGTATACAAGGATGTTTACATAACGAAAAACTCCTATTCAATTGAGTTATGTATGGATAGTTTAGATCCGTAGATAACGTATAAAAACGTAAAGCAAAAAAACATTCACCACGCGAGTTTTTAATGGCTATTCTATTATTTGGTGTGTATATTGTTCGGCTAGCGCATAAATCGTGTAATGGGAGGTACTAAGCAACCAAGTTGCCAAATAATTCACACGTAAAGTGCTGTAATGGCCTGTGGGAGAGCACATAAACAATAAAATGCTGTAAAAATTCACAGTGAAAGTGATTTTACCGCTACACCAAAATACGACGAGCGAAAGCTTTTTACGAACACATTATGTTAATAAACACCCTATAATTTTGAATTGTAAGGCCCATTCAGAGGTCGTTTCTGTAATTTCAGGAAAGATTATATTAACAAACGGTGTGCTTATACTCATCAAAGGGCCCCATTAAAAGGAAAAAAACATGCTGAATTGATTTGGTAAGGAAGGGCTGATGCTGAAGATCTATCAGCTACTAAAGAAATTATTAATATAACTCCCGCTAAAGAAATTATCAATATAACTCCCGCTAAAGAAATTATCAATATGACCCACCTGCTAACGTATATGCATAAGTAGATGGGCATGCAGCACACGTCAGTTGATAGGTCATATGTGTATACACCGGAGGAACTTATGAGCACCTCTGAGAACGCTATCCAGCACACTGAGAACATAGAATCCGAGAATAGAAGCGCCGTCGACTCGATAGAAGAAGAATATATCTTCATTTGTTAATTTAATCTTGAGTATGCTTACATATATAACAATGGCAGTGGTATTGTTAACAGTGTAATAAGCGTCCGACTCAGGATTTATAGGACGTAGGTTCAAAATTAATTTAAGATATGACCAATGTAGCTCACGTTATCATCGTTGGTCAACAGTAATAGTTCACTTACATATCTCCTTTATCTCCGTAGGGTTAGGCAGAGGCGAATTTTATCAATCATTGTTTTCGTCTTCATGTAATAGGGTGTGAGCCTATTGCCGTCTTCCGGGCACTATAGTTGACTCGAGCCTTGTATTTGTGCCTGAGTGTGAGCTGTATATATGTCTGATGTTAAAGGGAAAGGCAACTAAGGCCTTGTACGACACAGCACGGGAAGAGATTGGGTGGCCCAAATTTTAGTCTGCAGGGAACCACGCGGCTATTAACAGTTAAGATTAACTAATTATTCTTTATCACGATCCATATTCAAGTCCAACAAACTCTTTGTTTAAATTCGAAGATAATAATATTCTATTAAACAACAAGCTAGCGCCCGTTGCTCTGCCTGCTTGAAATTGTAAAATTGCCTATGTGTCATTTCAGACAATCTATCCCTGTAGCCGTTTAGGTGTTATTAAATAACAACTTTAAAAACGTTAATTATTAGTCAGTTGGATTTAACATTTTTATTTTAATAGAATATTTATTTTATTCATGTGTTGTGTATTGGTTAATTTTGAATTTTACTCACGTCTATCGTCAATTATAGTTATGAAACAAAAGTAAAGTAGGAATTTTATTTGAAACCGCAACCGACAACAGTGTACTTACTATACGTTTTTGGTCAAATTACAACCTTTAAGCTTAATATTCTCTAGAGTATCATAAACCTATATTTTCACTAAAAAACTGTATTAATTATATCTATATAATTGAAAAAAAAAAACAGCTGTAATTTACTCAAGACACATGTAGATAACTAAAGAATACATTAAGATGAATGGATAGATTTATAAAGAATTGAATCCATCGTATCAAATCCCAAAATAATAATTTTTACTATTGCGACCGAGAGCTGTCAATACATTTCTGAAATATTTACGAACTGTGTAATTATGAACTGGAATTTATTTGCTGTGTTACGTTTGTGTTACTTTGATGTTTTGCTAAAAATTGAAATTACATTTGTGATTTTACATTGCTCATCTACCGTTACCAAACGTCTATCTATACTAATATAACCTTATATATACCCCGATAGGGGTGCAGATGGCCCGACAGCCTTTTATATAAATAATAATAATAATAAATATTCCACGACATTCTACACAACGCTATCTAGACCCATGGTAAGCATAGCTTAACTAGCTTGTGTTATGGGATCTAGAATGCGGATAAACATACTTAGATACTTTTTTTTTGTAAATACATACATATTATACATAGAAACACCCAGACCAATGCAAATATACATATTCATGCATACAAGTATTTGCACTGAGCAGGAATCGAACCCGCGCCCCCTGCATTGCAGTCAAATATGAACATCACCTGTACGTTTGTGTACTAAACAATAGACGAAGCTCTGTCAAAGGTTTTACATTCAGAGATGGGAGTTCAGACGTCACTTATTCCGGGAATAGCCGATACACTAATCAAAAACAATAGACGAATTTCGGGAACCCAATCGGAAATGACGTAGCTCGATGGGTGCGAATTGTTTAATAGAATGCTTGCACCCTCTAATGCATTTATTAAGTTTTTATTTTTATTTAATTCACATTTAAAGATTACATAAAAAAACATGATAACACAACATGCCTTAAAACCACGAGGGTTTGTGACGGATGCCGTAGGTAAGTGGTTAGTCCTTAAAAGTAGATTGACATAATTTAATTACTTCGGTAGAATGATCTTACCTTATGTGTGATATTGTTTGGCGTTATTACATTCCGCACTGTTTGAGGCAAGCCGTTTATGTACCTAGGAACCAAGTAGTCAGTGTTTCGCTCGCCGTAAACTTTGCACACAGGATTCCGAGCGGCGGCCAGTGTATATAAAGCGTTCGTCAGAGATGGCCCTGGGTCGGCCGGGGTGCGAGGGATATGTCTGTCAACCTCACCTTCGGCAACAAAAGCGACCCACAGGCGGCGTGCGTTTTAGTCGGTTCGAGTCCGACATAACCTCCTCCACCGGCTCCGGTGGGGAGGTATCCGTGGGGATTTTGCGCACGTAAAAAAAAAAAGTGTATATAAAGCGTGTTCTTATAGTTTTGAAATCGATTTAAAATAAAGTTTTCTTTAACTAAATTTATAAAAAATTAGGACCTCGTGTTCATATTGGAGTTTGTTCTAATGACATGCAATTTTGTTACAGGTTTCCAATTGGAACCGTCTTTTTTTTCTTCCCTTTTCTTTTTGCCATTTCTTTGTCTTCGGTTTCATCTGCATTTCCTTATGGAAAATTTGGGCTTTTCACCTCAAACATTAATGTACAGTATGGGCTTAAATTGAGAACTTCGCCTGCTACGAGCTTTCTCGCTGCTGGGTTTACCTACATATACTCGCTGAGGGATGCCGTGAGCTTACTTTAATTTTACTTTAAAACATAACTTCAAAATAACCTTAAAATGCATTGGTGACGTAGGATCATATTGACAGTTTCTAAAACTTTAATTTTAATTTAAGGCTAATTACATATTAGGTATGTGTCCTTAAATCTATTTCTGAATGCACACTGGAGTGGACAATAAAACCTTAAACCTCACAGTTTGGTTTCATTTAGCTCACCACCGGAAGATTAAAAGTTTCCAATATCCGCTGATTATCCTAGGCACGTGTATCTCCAAGGCGCCCGAACTTTTATGGTAATGTACTTACAAACCAATTTTGTTTTTATTTCTTTTAAATAGGAGATTACACACTTACTTTGTCACATTTAACTTACTCCATTCAAGAGTAAACAAATAATAAAAATACAACACACAAACCCAAATAAGTAATAAATAAATATAAATATATATTTTTTTATTATTACAATTCATCAGGGTACGGCTCTTTCAAAAAACACCTTTTTATTTTAGGAATCAACGATAGGCCTCTCTGCAGAGCCTGCATGAGAGAGGAAGAAACAGCGGCACATACAGTGCTCCTACACTGTCTTGCAACCGCCCCATACAGAGCTAAGTACTTCAATAATACAGGTACGCTCTGGGAGATTACTAGCAGCGTGGATAGCCTGCTGGCGTTCTTAAATGAGTTGGGGTGGACCGAGTAAAATGCCCACCCTCACGTAATAACCGCGCCATGACGTGGAGTTGCAGATACCCGTGATATCATACTATTTTTTTATATACACGTTAATTAGACTTCGCCTTCTCTGATGGTAAGCTGAAGGCCTTACATACCATACATACTTCAGGACACGTTTCTTGGTCCTAAATCGAGAGACAAACGAGGCCCTGATGCGTGACTGTTTTGTAATAATCTATGCTTGGTGAATTTGAGCTCGTCTATCGCTGACCACCGTACTACCCCGAGCTATCTACAAAAGATACTTAACAAACTTGTACTACGCGTAAAGAGCACGATTTAGGTCCAAGATATATGTCACAAGCAATAATAACTTAAAGTGCTTGTGACCAGATGCGCTCACTATTCGGTAAACGAACAATAGGTTAAAGCTGTGTGGTGAAACCTAGTGGTATAAAACTTAGTGGTATTTCATTTGAGCGCTTCTGAGTTTCGGAGTACTCGCTAAAAGTCGATCTCTGCTGTCAACTGTCGTTAGGCCAATACGAAGGCTTATATGAGAACCCTGAATTGCTGTCAGTGGTTGGCCACTAATCAAAACTCAGGCTGGGAGATCAGGTGGTAGTCGCTGCTAATAAGTGGGCCCACCAATCTCTAGAGGAAAAACTACGCCAGAGCCTCATCCGTTGTCTAAAAATAGACATGAATGTATATTAAATTAAATTACCAGAATATCAGAATACGAGCAGGGTATGAAATATTAACCTCAGAAGACGTACAACTTATTAAAATGGTATATATTATGTAGAAGTCTCTTTCAGTACAATGAAATATGGTATAATTATTATTTATTGCACATTACAAAGATTTAATTGGATACACAAAAATGAAATACGTATTCGAAAAAAATATTGAAATATTAGAAATTGCTGTGTGGTTTCCGGCAGAGTAGAATTAAGGCCACCACCAGTAAGGTGTCGTACAAGGCGACTAAGAGATAGGGCTGTTTAACATCAGACAGATATATACAGCCCAGATTCGTGTAACGTGTAACCGAATACAATTATTGCTGAACTGTGGGTGTTAATTCATGTTTGCCTAACCCTCCAGGGTGAAAACTAAAGATCATAAGAACGATCCCCAAAAAGTTGAAAAAGAAATTGTGTTGGTTAGCCTTTTAACTTAGATATACCTATTAATATTCTGAATCATGCGTTGCCATGTCGGGGGACCTTTACTGATAAAGAACTTTCTCAACTTAATCTTGTATAAGTATGTGAGAATACTTCTTTAGCAAAATGTATGTATTTGAAGATATCTGTGAAAACTTTTAATTGGCCATAATTATGTTATTGATATTACTATTGTTAAAATTAGCTGTAAATTCTAAAATAAAATAAATATATATATATATATATATATATATATATATATATATATATATATATATAAATCTTGAAGGACATGTTGCGTCCTACATGGCGTTATTTACCGATGATGCCGCGTCCGACTGACTTTGTGCGTCCGAAATACGGACGCAAAATTAACCGACCCTCATTTTCAGCCCAAATGTTCCTTATGATCAATAGAATGCTAGGGCGAAAAATTGGCATGGACGTAATTCCATCACTACAACGCCTTTTAGCGTATAATATAGTTCGGCCGTCGCCCGACTGAAATTTGGAGGGCACTAGTGTTCAGCGTATACTTTACCACGTATACTTTGAGTTCAGTTCACCGATCTTAATGTGTCCATTGAATATCGTACTTAATTTGTAAAGTTTTTATCATGTTTTCGTGACAACAATCTTGCGTCTCTTAAATATCCTTAAACGGGCACTAGGTACGGTGTCTGAGGGGTCTATTCGGGGTTCACGAGGGACGGCGGGGCGGGCGGCGGGCTTCAGCGCGCTCGCGTGCCGAAGTTTTTAAACAAACAGACATGTGCGGGCCGTGATGTAAGTTTGTCACCAAAGTGAAAGCTTTAAAAATGGTTATTTATTTGATCTATTATTACCTATAGATAGTTTTTTTTTAATCTTCAGTTGTTATTGAGGATTGAGGTCTTAGTCATAGCGTGACTATGTCGCCCTCATTGGAATTGTTGAATACATGGTGTTCAATCAATGATCTATACAGCAAATCTTAGCTAAGGAATACAATTTTTTCGGCTCCTCAGAAGTTGGACTAGCGAGGATACTGTTACATAGGCCCATATTGTTATTATTTTTTTATTTAAGCCCTTTACACCTATACATAATATAAAACTTATAAACTTATTTGTTAGTTATATTAGAATCTATCCTTATTAGTAAGTTAGTTGTATTAGTTTCTTTTTATTGCATAGTCCCTTTTCGGGTATAGGCCTCCTCCAGCTCCTTCCACCTCTTCTTGTCTTTTGCAGTTTCTAGCCAATGTTTGCCTGCTATTTCCTTAATATCGTTATCCCACCTCATTTTTGGTCTTCCAACTTTTCTTTTTCCTCTGGGGCCTTTCCATTTTGTGGTTTCGCTTGTCCATCTTCTGTCCGTATATCTAGCTAGGTGCCCCGCCCATCTCCATTTCTTCTGGAGTGCGTGCTCGAGAGCGTCCGTCAGCTTCGTTCTTTCTCTTATATCTACATTTCTGACCTTTTGGATCCTTCTTAGTTTTAAAATACTTCTTTCCATAGCATGTTGGCATGAGTTTATTTTATTTGCTATTCTCTTAGTAAATGTCCAGGTTTGGCATCCATATGTGAGACACGGTAGAATGCAAGTGTCTAACACTATCTTTTTTAGTTTAAGGCTGTAGTTCCCCTTTACAATTTCTTTCTGTGACCAGTATTTTTTCCATGCTATATTGACTCTTCTATCTACTTCTAGCTCGTTGCTGTTTTTGTTAAATGATACCTGCTTGCCCAGGTAAATGTAGCTCTCTGCATATTCGATAGCTTTACCCTCGACTTCAATTAGCTTGGTGCTACCGTTTGTCACAACTTTGGTTTTTGCAGCATTCATCTGGAGCCCTACCTTTTCACTTTCATCATTTAGCGATTGTAGCATTCGTTTCATTTCTGCAGCTGTTTCAGCAAAGAGCGCAATATCATCTGCAAATCTTAAGTGACTGAGGCGAGCGTTGTTTATCCATATTCCTGTCCTTGACCAATTAAGTTTTTGGAATATATCTTCTAAGACGGCGATAAACAGTTTTGTTGACAGAGGGTCGCCCTGTCTGACTCCTCTTTCTATTTTTATTACTTCTCCTGTGTTTTCGAGTCTTACTCTGCTCTCGCTGTTTGCATATATATTTTTTATAATTCTTATATACTTCGTCTCTATGTTGATCGAATGTAGTGCTCTCCAAATTGAGTCGTGTGAAATACTGTCAAAAGCTTTGCTGTAGTCTACAAAAGCGATGTATAATTGTTGGTTGAATTCTTTATATTTTTCGATAATTTGCTCTATAGTATGGATATGATCGGTGGTTGAGAAGCCTCTGCGAAAGCCTGCCTGTTCCTTCGGTTGGCTGTTGTCTATTTGGGGGGCCAGCCTGTTTTGAAGTAATGATGTGAACAGTTTGTACATTGTCGAAAGCAAGCTAATTGGTCTATAGTTCCCGATGTCTAGAGGGTCGCCTTTCTTGTAAAGAAGTACGATCTCCGAGCTGTTCCACTGCTTGGGAATCTTTTCCTGATGTAGTACCAAGTTGAAGAGTAAGGTAATATACTTGAGCAGTGAAGATGCGCCTGCTATAAGGGCTTCAGCTCTTATGTTGTCCGGACCTGGACTCTTGTCTTTTTTGAGTTTTTTCAGCTGTCTTACTACTTCTTGTTCCGTGAACGGCGGTACTTCCTCTTGGTTTATTGCTGTAGTTGGTCCCTCTGTTTCTGTTATGGTTTGTTCTTCATCTGCTTCTATTGTATTTCCGCCTCTTTTTTTGTAAAGGTCTCTGTAGAAATTGGTTGCACAGTTAATTATTTCTTTTCTGCTTCTCGTTTCCTTGTTATCTTCCTTTAGTTTTTGAATCCATTCTTTGTGCCGGTTTAGTTCCTTAAATGCCCGCTTTGAGCTCCTGTATCTGTTGAGGTTCTTTTCTATAATTTTGTGTCTATGATTTTTGTAGTCTTGTCTGATCGCTCTGTTAGTTTCCTTGAAAAGTTTTGTTAGACGAGTCTTTGTTGTTTTACTTCTATTTTGAGTTGTCATAAGGTCCGTTCTTTCTTGTATCAGCTTTATTGTATTCTTGCTTAGGATTTTGTGTTTTCCTTCTGTATTGTTTGTTGGATTTCTTATGTTAAGGCTTTTCCTGATTGTGTTTTCAAGGATGTCATAGTATCTCTGTATGTCCGTCATGGATGAAAGTATGCTTGAGTCCAAATTTTCTTTCAGGTTCTCGTTGTACGCGCATATTGTTATTACCGTTACCATATTGTTACGACAGACGTCGATATCTCGAAAACTAATAACCGGATCTTCAAGAAATAAAAACGCATTGTTAGTGACGAGGTACTCTACCGATTGGCATAGAAAAATCTAGAATTGTCAACACAAAGTCACAACCTACCTACGAGTACCTACTCTTTTGAATAAATGAAAACAATAGGTGAATATCGAGAATGAACTTGAAAGTTCAGTGACGGCGGCAAACTTCTAAAGAGAGTGGATAGTTATCGCTCGCGTATTTTCTAGATGATTCGACCCTCCTAATTGAGAGGTATATGAACACGCTCGCATAGCGACACCATTCATTCTGTCTTTGAGATCGCTAACAAACACAGCGAGCTTAAGCAACCGAAGAAGATTATACCTGTGACCTGAGCAACGACTGTGGACTACTGTGAACTACTGAGCGACTGGAACTGTTGAAGAGTACTGTGTGCACTAGTGATTTAATTGTCTAGTTTGTGGTGAGCTAATAAATTCCTTCGTTGCGTACACGGCATTTATTTGTACCCTGTGCACGTAACAATATAATTGCTTTCTTTGAGCCTCATTCCGGACACACTTCATCAAAATGTAATTGATTGACGTTACATAAGCTACAGTTAGGCGAGCCCAACTTATCCTTTAAAGATAGACTGTAGGCACTTGAGGTGGAAACGATCCAGAGTACGTTTGTGGTGCCGATACACACACCACATCTCAGAGGAATATAAGAGGTTTGACAGCACAACTGCCATGTAAACAGATATTTTGGTGGCCAGCTTAAGGTCATTTGAGCAGAAAAACTTGGAATGCAGCTTCCCAAATATCGCAGCTGCGGCATAGATCCTGCTGCCGATCTCATCATCAAGGTCACACTTGGATGTTATAGTGCTCCCCAGATAGCGAAACTGGTCAACCTGCTTGAGCATGTCCTGACCTAGCTGTATAGACAGTGTCTCGTGACCATGTGTGTCCAGAGACATCACCTCCGTCTTCTTGACACTGATTTTAAGGCCGAACTTGCAGCAAGCTTGGTGACAACTGGACATTAGCTGTTGCAGACCATCAGGGGATTCTGCCACAAAGCATAAGCATACATGATTTCTGTAATCATTGTATGGGGAGACCTTAGTGCGCGCCTTAAGTCTGGCCAAATTGAAAAGACCATCCTCCGCCATCTGTGCGGAAGCGGATGCGTACTCCCTCAGAAAGAGTTCGTAAAACATCACTGACTATTACTGCAAAGTACTTGGCGAACAGTGTCGGCGCTAGAACACACCCTTGTTTCACCCCACAGGTAACGAGTAAGAAATTTGATTGTTCACCATCGACACCGACGCAGCATTGCATGTCGTTATGCAGGAGTCTAAGAAGTCTCACAAACTTCTCCGTGCACCCTAGCTTCCCAAGCATCATCCAGAGAGCTTCCCGAGGCACACTGTCGAATGCCTTCTCCAGGTCAACACAGCGGAGATAAAGCGGACGACCCTGTTCTCTGCTATTTTCTTGCAATTGACGCACAGAAAAGATTGCTTCAGAGGTGGTTCGTTCAGGTCGGAAGCCAAACTGGGTTTCTGGCAGTATCTTTTCAGACAGAGCTTTTAAGCGGTTTAAAAGGACTCTGGCCAAGGCCTTTCCCAGGGCTGACAAAAGCGAAATACCGCGGTTAGAGTTGCAGTTGGAACGGTCACCCTTGTTTTTGTAGAGGGTTTTTTTTTAATTTTTTATACCACTTAGTTGGCAGACAAGCACACGGCCCACCTGATGGGAAGCGGTTACCGTGGCCTATGGACGTATGCAATACCAGGGGTGTCACACTCGCGCTGCCGACCATAGGGAAACCTTCTGATGCCCCTCTTGAAGAACTCCATATTGTAGGCACTTGGGAAAACCGCAGCAGGGAGGTCATTCCACAGCTTGAGTGTGCGTCGGATGAAGTTTCTTTCATACCGCACAGTGCGCACCGTCTCAGGTCGCAATGTGTGGGGATGAATTCCCTGCCTATGGCGAGAGGTGCGATGATACAATGTAGCTACGGGCATCATGTCTAACAATTCATCTGAGCACAAACCATTTTATAGGCGGCAGAACACACACAATGAGGCAAAATCCCTCCTAAGGCTAAGAGGTTCCACTCTACCTGTGAGTATGGGATTGTCAACCAGCCTCAATGCCCGTCTTTGCAACGAGTCGAAGGGGTCAAGTTGGTATGCAGGTGCTCCAGCAAAAAGGTGACAGCAGTACTCCATGTGAGGCCGGACCTGTGCTTTATAAAGAAGGAGTTGCTGCCCCGCAGTGAAATACTGCTTCGCCCTGTTGAGCACTCCGAGCTTTCTTGATGCCAAGTTAACCTTGTCCTGCAAATGACTTCGGTATTGGACGTCCCTGGAGATATCGACACCAATTATCCCTATACTCAGGGAGATGGTAAGCGGTGTGCCCAGGAATTGCGGCGCTAAAATGAATGGGGTTTTCTTAGCGGTGAATACACATACTTGTGTCTTAGTGGGGTTGACTTGGACTAGGTTTAGTCGTCCCCAATCGGATATTCCAGAGAGAGTAGTCTCGATTTCAGACACAAGTTGTTCGCGACTCTTCTCCACCTCGGACTGAGGGATATTTGCACGGCCCGTGTAACACGTGTCCCCGGTACTGTCGCCCGCATAACAATGAATGGAGCCATCAGACAGCATGTCATTGATATGCAGCAGAAACAGCGTCGGAGACAACACGGAGCCTTGTGGTACACCAGCGTTTATGTTCATGCGGTCCGAGCAGCTGCCGTCGACGACGGCTTGGATGCTTCTGTTGGACAAAAAGCTGGAGATCCATTCGCACAATCCTTCGAGGAGTCCATAATATGGCAACTTCGTAAGAAGACCTTTGTGCCAGACCCGATCGAAGGCCTTCGCTACATCGAGGCTGACCGCTAGTGCCTCACCTCGACTTTCGATGGCTTGCGCCCACCGGTTTGTGAGATACACAAGAAGGTCACCGGTAGAGCGACGGTGGCGAAAACCGTACTGTCGGTTGCTCAGTAGATCGTTTCCTTCAAGGTACCTCAGGAGTTGTGTATTAATAACACGCTCCATAACCTTCGAGAGAAGGGAGGTTATAGCGATAGGCCTGTAATTGTAATTGTACCTCAGTACAGGGTGCACGAATGCAGTCTTCCACGAGGCCGGGACCTGCCTTGCGGAGTATGAGAGTGCGAAAAGTCGTGTAAGTACAGGGCACAGCTCGGGGGCACAGTGCTTAAGCACCATCGCCGGTATGCCGTCCGGCCTACTCGACTTCCGAACATCTAGGGACTTAAGCTCGTGCCGGACCACCCGTTGTGTGATTTTAATTTAGGTCATCGAAGCACCACAGCTGGGGATGATGGGTGGTTCGGCGTTCCCGTCGTTCATAGTCGAGTTTGACGCAAAGAGATTACCCAAAAGATCGGCCTTCTCCTTAGCGCCATGGGCCAGACTACCGTCGGATTTTTGCAGCGACGGAAGGCAAGCCTGGCAGAAGTTTCCCTCAGCAGCTTTAGCGAGCGACCAAAATGCACGACTGCCAGATGGGTAGCGCGCAAGCAAAACTCAAACTTTGCTCTAGACGTTGCCTTTTTACTGGACCTTGAAGCAGCATTCAACTTCCGCTTCACCTCAGCGATGTTCGGATCCTTATTGGCAAGAGCCGTGGTCCAAGCCTTGTATGCAGATTGCTTGCGGTCTCTAGCTTCCCTGCAAGGCCTATTAAACCACGGGCGTTTGCTCGCTCCTGTCGCGACCCAGCGGTTGGGGACGTAACATTCCATACCCACTAGAATCGCGTCAGCGACTGCTGTTGCACAGGAGCTTGGATCATCAGAAGAGAAGTAAAGCTGCCTCCACGGGTACGACGCGAAGAATTCTCGCAGTCCGTCCCAGTCTGCCGACTTGTAGTGCCACACATGCCGCCACTGAGGTGGCCGCGGTGGTTCAGGCCGCGCGAGTGACACTTGCGCCCGGACGAGGCTGTGGTCCGAATTACTGAGAGGTGCTTCCACCCTTACGGGTATTCATCCGGGCGCGTAGTCAGCAGAAGGTCCAGTATAGAGCTTCTGTGGGTCTCAATTTCTGGTGTTCTAGTGATAGAATGCACCAGTTGAGAGAGCCCATAAGTTAGAGCGAAGTCGTGAGCAGCCCTTCCCGCAAAATCAGTCCTAGGAGACCTCAGCCACATACAACCAGAGCCCACAGACAAGTTGGGGTTGTGTGACTGGCTGGCGCGATGGGCGGAAGGGCCCCCGGTCCCCTCTCAGATACTGAAGCCAGGTCCACTCCGGTCTCCTCCTCCGGCATGGCTACAGCACCGGGAACTTTACACAGGCTGCTGGTTCAGCCTCCTGAGGCGGAGATTAAGTAATCCCCAGGTTCGGAAACCGTACAGCCTGCGGGCGGCCAGCGGATAACCGTTTCACCGAGTCTCCCTGACCACCGCGCCAACATTTCACGCCCCCACCAGTCAGTGGGGTCAATTTAAGCCTTTGGTCTTCCTACTGACAGCACAGAACCTCTCCAGTGGGCTCTGGCTACCCTACTCACCGCCGGGAACACAACACAAGGTTATTATAACCGGGATATTCTGTAGGGCGGAGGCTAGGACCCAGACGGACTGCTCAATTTTGGACGGGAGATACCGTCATGTCCTTTCTCCAAATAAAAATACAAATAAAGGTACAAATGCGAGACACTTTAAAGTCATCCGGGACTCGCTCTTCCTCCCACATACGAGCAAAAAGTTTCCAAACCAACATCTACAACTCCCCGCCGCCGTATTATAACAGCTCTCCCGGTATAAGGTCAATACCAACCGCTCGCTTCTTCAGAGGGAGTTGAGGTATTAGACTCACATTTTGTAAATCAGATGATCGATCTACGTTGGACTTGGACTTGACCAGTATCTCTCTGCCTGACAAGTATAATCAATCAAGTGCCAGTGTTTCGGATCGAGGATGCATCCACGTTGTCTTGTGCTTAGCGGCAAGTCTGAACATAGTGTTCGATATTGCAAGCTCAAAATGAGCACAAAGACTGAGTAGCAACTGACCATTGCTGTTCATGTTGCCGACTCCGTGTCTACCCAAGACTCCAGGCCAAGCCTCATTGTCCCGTCCAACTCTGGCATTGAAATTGCCTAGCAATATAACCTGCTCTCTGGCGTTTATGCTGTCAAGGCATTGAGATAGTTCCTCGTAGAATTTATGATGTCATCAGCCTTGTCTAGCGTAGGGGCATAGACACTGATGACATTAAGGTAATTGTCTTTGTCCGTGAAGGCGCAGTGTGGTAACGCGGTCTGAAGAATGCATAGGGTGCTCCTCAAGTCGCTTAGCTATGTGATTCTTGATGGCAAACCCTACGCCTGAACGTCGCGGTTCGGAAGCTGTGGTACCTTTCCAAAAGAAAGTATAGCCGCCACCTTCTTCTATCAGCTCTCCTTCATCGGCAAGGCAATCCACGTTATATCGATGAAGTTCCCGAGCTACTATGGCAGTTTTGCGTTCAGGGCAGGCGTTGCCATCGCGATCAACAAGCGTTCTCACGTTCCACGCGCCGAATGTCATTATAGGTATTGTCATTTTTGTATGCTAACTATTAGTTATTTAATATCTGTGCCTAGAGTCTTTATAAGCCCTTATATAGATGGAAGCCTCTTGGCTGATAAGCTGGATACAATAATTCAAAAACAGTATTCGGAACCAATCTGAATTCAATAGTAGATAGATGTCATGTAGTTATTAAATCATTATGATATATGCAGAGCATTATACGGAATTGATTTCAACATGCAGTTGGATGGAGGCGGGAATGTGCATGCAGTGTTTTGAACGTATACGGAGATATTCAGTGTGCAAGAAAGATTTAAGAGTGAACGGACGAACTAATTCAGTTATACGGAACCAATCTCAATTCAATAGTAGATGGATGTAATTTAGTTATTATAATCATTATGATATATGCAGAGCATTATACGGAATTGATTTAAACATACATTCGGATGGAGGCAGGAATGTGCATGCAGTGTTTAGTAGGTATACGCAGGTATTCAGTGTGCAAGAAAGATTGAAGAGTGAACGGACGCACAAATTCAGCTAGAAATATTTAATTTGAATATCACCATTTAACGTTTAAATGAAATTTGACGTCGACTACTGATATGATACTGATTAAAACATCTTACATACGCATTGAAAACATTAAAAATCTCACTACATTCAGTGGACGCCGCCGGGTGGTAGTTTGTAAAGACGCAAGAAGTCCTTCGCGATTTATATATATATATATATATATATATATATATATATATATATATATATATATATATATATATATATATGTATTTATTTTATAAAATTATAAAATATTATCGCAAAGATTTAAGGTCCCCTGACATTACAACACTTGCTCCACAATATTAATAGGTATATCTAAGTTAAAAAGCTAACCAACACTATTTATTTTTAACCGTTCGGTTATTGCTTTTTGTGACGGGGGTTTTTTTAATTCAATTATTAATTTACTCTTTATAAATTAATCTACTAGTCAAACTATTTAATTTGAGACCCATATTGAGGGAGTTGAGAAAGAATATGTGCTCCGTCATTTTGTAGCTGCGGCCATCAAACATAGCTAAGAACACTCTCGACTAATATAGCTTCCAAACGAAAAACTACATCCAAATCGGTTCTACGATGTCACAGACACACACACAAACACAGATACGTCAAACACCCCGTCGTTTTTGCGTCGGGGGTTAAAAACGCTTCGAGGCAAAATGCATAAATGTCACGTACGAGACGCTCATGCATTGTATCTTTTCATAATCCATATTAAGACAGCACGTTTGCATAATCTTTTTTTAAGTTCTATAGTGAGAAATAAAAAATGCAAACAAACTCATCCTCTTTGAAGTCTAATCTAAATATCAAAATAAACTACACTTTTAAAGTACGCACGGGAGAATTCACCAAGCTTAATATGCTAGTGAGACACTCCAAAAATTATTCTCATTAGCTTATCTACACCGAAATTATGAATTTACTCTTATCTCAAATGGCAGGGCTAAACAGACAGCGCTCTACGGCGTAGCTAGCTATCTGCTACGGTGTAGCTATTCAGTTACGAGGGAAGGTTAAAACGCTACGTGTCTCTGTTGTTGAACATGCTTCACATGGATAGTGTTTCGGCACGAAAGTTTTTATATTTAACATTTCTACGCTTAGCATTAATTTTACTTTTTATGCTACTTACTTCATTATGTTTTTTTTCATAAAAGTTATATAACTATAGCCCAGAAAGCTAAAACGACACAAGCATATCGTCAAGCTTCTTTCATGCCCATTGAGGTGAGCAGAGAAAATAACATGACATTTGCTTCTGTCTGTCTGTTTGATATATTTTAAAGTTTCCTCTCTCGAATCTTTCATACTGGCCCGCGGATGTTTCAGATCTGCCTTTTTTCAAAACACCATCGATTTATGTTTTTCAGTTTGTTATTGATATATTCGCATGCAGTACAAACTTTTACAAACATTAATAATATTAGAAGGATAGGAAGTAGGATTTATTAATTACATTTACCTTTTAAAATCGAGTTTTAAAAATCTGTCAAAGCTCTCTCACTTGTTATGTAACAAAATATGTAAACATGTTACATTTCTGTCGTTCAATGTTTACATTTTGTAAAGAAAGTTTATCACAGCTGTTTAATTAGGACCGTTGTTATATTTGCCTCCATACCTTCGAACTTTGTTTTACCAAACATTACCCTGTTAGTCCCAGGGCATAAGTATTATTTATGTGATCGTGAATGATACTGCGTTTAATATCCAGCTTAGTGAAAGTTACCAACCTCATCTGACCAACCAATTCTTGATTGATGGATGAGACTCAGGAGCAGTTTTCCTTTTGGGAGTATATGAATTATATTTTCAAAACTATTATTTGGTCCCTGTTTACTAAACATCGATTATAGAAACCCTTTAGCAGCGTATTCAACTCGCATTTGACCAGATTTTAAGACATCAACTTAGTCTGAAATGTGGCCGTACAGGGCTGTACTTAGAGTAGGAATTGTAAGAAATAAAATTAGTAGTAACAGAGGGAGTCATTATCAACGTATCTGCTCTGTTTAGCTGCACGTATCTGAATAATGTGTGCGGTATCTTGAAATCCCGGGCTTACACGGGACTGGTGGATTATTGCCGTGTGGTCTTGTCGTATATTTCATTTTAGGGGAACATATTTGCATTTCGATGCCTTCTTTCGATGATAAAGTATTGATGATAAATATGTGAGTATTATAATTAAAGATTCGTAAAAGGAGTTATATCTACTTCTAATATAACCAAATATAGCGATTGAAGTTATTGTGTTTCTTCTTGATTTCAATCGCTTCACTTACAGCTCTTGAATAGAAGTGACGTTCGGTGAAGAGGACTTGCGTATGGTTTAATTCAATTGGGAAGATGGGTTTAAATTATCTGCAACATGGAATTCAGTAATTCGGATCACATTCACGGAGACACAGTTTGCTTACAGAATAGGGACACTGCAAGTGTGGTATGTGACGGTACATGACGAAACGAAAATATTAAAAATATCGAGAATGTAAGCCAGTCAGCCTGTGACCACGGCCGGTGTAACCTGTTCGAAACGTCAGGCAAATGAAAGGTATGTATGTACCTATACCCTAATTTCCGTAGACATGGAACGCAAAAGTTTAAAAATTGATCTACGTCTATCATTGGGACAGTAGAAAAATAAACAATTTCATTTCATTTCATTACATCCTTAATGTGTACAATTTGGATTATTTCAAGGTAAATTAATTCAATATTTATTGAATGGCTTCTGTGTGTTGCCACAACTTGCCAATGTCTCAAGGTAAATTATCTCGATTTCTAATAACAAAGCTGGTACGAGTTTAGTTTCAACTTAAACAAAGTATCAAGTCAAAAGGTTTTTATTAATTTTTCTGTTAGTGACAGTTCCTTCGTCACCTGCTACTACATCATCATCTTCGTATTAGTCTCGGTCGCATTCCCTTTCCAGCTTTTACTTCTCCACTTTCTACTAACTCTACCTACTGTTAATTATCTATTATTTAATTCAATTACTTACTTAGGCCTATTCACTCCAGACTTGTACAGAAAAGTGCCAAATATAAAATTGGTTGAAATAACATATCAAATGCGACAATAATAATATAAAAATAAATTGCTAGAGAGATAATATTTATTTCATGATACTGTGGAAGTTTACGCAAATATTACGTCAGGTTCAGTGTAAATAAAAACAAATAAATCACGACTACGTCTGTTTAAAAATATTTTTATTCAGATCTGTATTTTAACCCTAAATCCAGTGTATTGACATCACTAGTGTGGGGGCGTAATGCGATCGAATTTATCGCGCGAGTTGGTGCGTTTACGACGCCACATTACCGCACTGATAGAGACTTTGTGGTTACGAAGCGTACTCTATTGTACGTGCCGACGATTTCTCATCGACGACCGGCACATAGAAATTGTTTCAAATGCGATAATAATATTGTATACCGAATAAATATAGGTAAATAGGTCTACAGAAAAATGACACGAGAGAATAGAAACAAATATAAACTGGCTTTGAAAAAATATTTGGCAAATTTTATACTCTATACAATTTACCAAATATTTTTTCATGTAATGGTGGCAATTCACATGGCTATTTGTGTTTGCCATTTGCCATTGATTTGGCAAAATATTTGACGTATATACACACATGCAAATATAGACAAACACAATTTACTTCACAAAAAGTATTCACTTCAAAGAGTGGTCTACTGTTGATAATGGCCGTAAATAATTAAAAAAAAACTAAATAACTGGTCATATTTGTTAAATAGGCAATAAGGCAAATGCCTTGTCAAATACACTGTCCATATATGGTAATTTTTTGTCTAATATGCCAAATAGGCATATCCATATTTACGAATAGCTATGTGAAGTGCCACCATCATATTATTTAATTTCGACGATTGTAAGCGATTATTGGAAATTAGACCTTCGTCATGCAATTCTAGAAGTAGTATTTAAATGCTATGACCTTTATATTGTATCTTAGCAAGGGAAAGTATTAAGTATGCCATAGTATTAAGTGTTCTCACTATAATATGTATCCTGCAATTTGCCTGAAGAAGTTGAAACTGTATTTATCCTTGTTTCAAAACAAGAAATCATGAAAATTTAATAATTGTTCTCCTGTTAAAAGCAATTAAATCATATACTTTCATGTATTCCCTTTCTATATTTTATTCAACAACTTTTAACTCGGCGTTATTGACTTAGTGTAAGTCTACAGTGAAAGTATATTAGCTACTGGGTTCTTTGAGAGTCATGCTTTTCTCACATGTTTACTTAGCAAGCTAGATTTTATCTTTAAGTCTGGCTACTCCACATTGCGCTTTGGTGAATACACTTCTTTTTACATTCAGACTCAATGAGACTACATTTTACTTTACTTACTGAATAATGTTTCTCAAAGGAACGTGAAGGGAAGGAAATGATCGCCTGTTTTTTTCATATTTCATTAAGTTCATCTCAGGTAGAAAAGTAAAGAAGACATTTTTATTTTAAAAACTTTTACTGAACTAATCGATGTTTTACCTGAATATTGAGCAATTAATATAAAACTGGATCTCTTCTTCAGTAAAATAAATTGAAATGAATTGGAAAATAGCTAGCTATATAAATAATAAAATAAGTTACGGATTTATTTTATTATTCTATCATTTTTGATCCCGACGTTTCGGTAGCGTTTCATCAGTCACGGGAGACTTATAGTCAGAATTTTAATTCGATTCGAGATTTGACATTAGCTACTGTCATTTTGTGAAATAATGATACCACATATAATAGTGTAGTGATGAACACAAAAATCGATAAACAATCAGTGTGTGTGCCATCAGTGTGCCAATTAAAGACTAAATTATTGATTTTTATTTAAATAAATACATGATTATTCATAATAATTATTTATTAATTAGTAATCGCTGCTCTATTTTATAAACAGTTAATAAGTACGCTGTAGACGAAATGGCAGCACAACATGGGATCACGGTTTTAAGACTGCCCCCTTACTATTGCGAGCTAAACCCTATCGAATTGATATTGGCGCAGGTAAAGGGGCATGTAGCTCAAAATAATAAAACCTTCAAATTGACAGACGTGAGAAATTTATTTCAGGAAGGCATTCAAAAAATTACGGCTACCGAATGGTCTAAATGCGTATCCCATGTTGTCAAAGAAGAGGAAAAAATGAGTAGGCTAGATATGTTAATTGACAATATCACAGACACATTTATAATCAATGTTACAGAAAGTGACAGCGATAGCGATAGCGATGACGGCGATAATTTATAAAATAAATTATTACCATAATACATCTATCTGTTTTATTTGTCATGTTCCTTCATGATCACATTTTTTTATTTATCTCACACACAATTTTAAAAGAAAAGTCTCAGATCGCCAATTAATCGTCAAAACTAAATTATCGGTTCAGAAATATTTAATTTCCTGATATACTTAGTTTACGAGAGTAAAATTATAAACGAGAAGAATCGATCCGGAAATATTCCATTTCCATATCTAATAATTTCGCAACGTCACTATTTAGTACTTGTCATAACGTTGCAACACTGAAATTGTCAAATCTGGAGTCGAATTAAAATTCCGAGTATAGATTGGTCGCAAAATGTAAAGTAATTTAAGATAAGATAGATAAGATAAGATAAGTTTTATTGACAAATAAAAGAAAACAATTTAACATTTATCCATCAAGCAACACTTAGAACACTTCAAGCTTAACATGTCTAGCCGCAACAGCCATCAAGACTGGCCCCTCCCGTCCCCGTGCTAGTAAAATAACTGTGTTACAGGTAGGTTAAGGATAATCTCAAACAGCACAATTGTAGCCATCGCATGGTTACTTGATATAGATATAGATTTTCTGAATCCCCAAACTAGGTATGCCTGTTTGTCGGGGATCAGGTGGTGAATGAACAAAAAAGATTTTTTTTTTAACAAAAACAATTAACTATAACTTTTGTTGATACTCGCGCGTGTGCTCGTACGTGTTTATTGTGTTGTGCGTGTGCGTAAGCGAGTGCGCGCGTGTGTGTGTGTCTGTTTGTGTGTGTCTGTATGTGTGTGCGTGCGTGTGTGTATGAGTGCATATGTGTGTGCATGAGTGCATATGTGTGTGTTTGACTGTGTATCTGTGAGCGCGTGTATGTGTGTGCGTGCGTGCATGCGTGTGTGTGTGTATGTGTGTGTGTGTATGTGTGTGTGTGTGTGTGTGTGTGTGTGTGTGTGTGTGTGTGTGTGTGTTGCGTGCAACTGTTACCCATAAAACCAATCAGAAACTTAGTGATGCATACAGACGTGTATTTACGATATTTGGAACTCTGATCGTAAGAGTTCCTCAGAGTATGCATAGCTTTGGTCTTGTAGCCATGTTTTTACTTTAGACCTACACTGATACAAGCTTAGAGGGTAAATATGTAACATTTTGTTCATTTTATTATAGAGGTGACAGGCATAGTGTCGTTCTGATAACGTAGTTTTATGTTGTATCGGGGGACATACCCTGTCCGAACGACGTATTTCTGTTATATATGTCCGGATCATATGGAAGACTAGTGTGTTTTTTAAGGACTACTTGAAGTATGAAGAGTTGTCTAACCGTGAGGACTGGAAAATCTACATAGAGTTGACGAGTAGGATATCGAAAAGGTTTTCTAGACAACACCTTCAAGATTGACCTCTGAGCCCTTTCTAGTGGCAACATAGATGTCTTACACGCACCGCCCCAGGATGTTATGGAGTAAGACAATATTGATTGCACTAAAGCGTAATAGGTTAAAGTGAGCGTCTTCTCATCTGCAGCATTACGTAGATGTTTAAAAATGTAAATGAGTTTCCTTACTCGCTTGACTAGTTGGTCAATATGGTATTTCCATTTCATAAATTGATCAAGATGAATGCCGAGGTATTTAACATTGTCTACGTTTGTTACTAATCTACAGTTACAGCTTGGGGATGGATCTATACAATCGTGTGCTTTCAGTACAAAGGTATCCGGAGATGGGAGCGAACGTCTGTTATGTGCGAAGGTTATGTAACAGGTTTTGTCTAGATTTAAGGTCAACAAATTAAGGGAGAGCCAGGTCATAGCCTTTGCGAGAGCGGCTTCTGTGTGGGTAACAACTTCATCCCAGTTTGAGCCATGGATGAGCAGCGCGGTATCGTCTGCGTAAGCGAACACCCTACAATTACGTGAAGATAACTCACACAGATCGTTCACGTAGATCATAAACAAGGTGGGACCCAGGATACTTCCTTGCGGAACTCCGTAATCCAGGGTCTCTTCCGCGCTCACTGTATTTTCTATTCTGACAGATTGGGTTCTGTTTCTTAGGTAATCTGCTAGTAATTTTAACACAACCCCACGTACTCCAACTTTTTCTAGCTTATTTAAAAGAATCGAAATTGAGACGGTATCAAAGGCCTTGGAGAGATCCATAAAAACCCCCAGGCATCTTTGGCCTTTATCCATGTGATCTACTACTTCAGTAACCGGAGATAGAACAGCTTCTTCTGCGGATATATTCCGCCTGAAACCGAATTGATTAGGAGATATAATGTTTTTGGAATTTAGGAAGTTTATTAATCGGTTATTGATTGCTCTCTCCAATACCTTTGAAATGGCTGGCAAAACTGAGATTGGTCTGTAGTTGCTGATGATATTTCCATCTCCACTTTTGAATATTGGATGTACTATGGCTTTCTTCAATATGTTAGGGAATACTCCTGTCGTGAACGATAAATTACATATGTGTGCGAGGAGAAGGACAAAGGTTACGCATGAACCCTGCAATATCGCTGTTGAGATGCCGTAATTATTAAATAAAATTTCAAAGTACCCGAACATTGTAGAAATAATAATAGTAATAAAAACTTTTTTGACAGTAAAAGTATACAGGGGTGCGGGTTGGGTAACCTCCACGTTGGCTTACCTGTTTCTTTTCCCTCTGGACCGCGGTCCTGGGGAACGGAAGCGGGGAGGCTGGTGCACCCTGGACGACGGTTAGTTGACTCTGACTCCAAGGAGAAGGAGCTCTGCTAGCCGTCGACAAATAACCCGACCAGCCCTTTTTAGGGCTAGCGGGCCCAGGTTTTTTTTTAAAGTCTGGGCCCTGTCGTTCCCAGTACCCCTCTGCTTTCAGAGGGGACATGGGGGCGACACAAGGATCCTCGGGATCCAGGGACGGGCCGGCCTTCTGCTCGCGCAGTGGCTGGCAGGCATTCGTGCCACCGTCGGTGTTGGGAGAGTTGGCTGCTCTCCCGCGTCGCGTAACCTCCAGGATATCGACAACGACCTGAGTGTTAGCCACACTTGGGAAGCCGGTATCCTGAAGGCCGTGGGGCTTGCCTTAATTGGCCGGCCCGCGACAAGGAAAAGTCTTAAAAAACCCGACAGCGAAGTCGCTTAAAACCTGTGGACACCTGGGGAAATCCACAGTATGTACCCCGCTTCCTGGAATGAGCGTCACCCAGGAAGTGTAGTTTAAATCGCGTCACAATCGTGGGAACTACATGGAGAAACTGAATACCCAAAAACCCAAACCAAGTAAAACAGTCTGCGCGGAGGTCGCGCAGCACCACGACGCGGAGGTCGCGTCCCAAGCAGGGGCAGTGTCGGAGGAATTCGACACTGCCACTGAGAGGAGCAGGGCGAACAGCCCGGTGGGTCTGCAGACCCGGAAATCTGCACCACGGCGGAAGCGGAACCGCAAAAAAAAAATCATCCCCCCACAGAAGACCGAGTCGGATCTCGAGTTGACCCTGACCGACTCGTCTTCCAGCAGCTCCGGTGGGGATGAAAAATTCCTTCCCACCCCACCCAAGCAGTTTGCGGTTAGCCGCCGAAAGCTGCAGGGTGGGGGCACCAAAGCCGCCCCCTCACGGGCCTCAGCCGGGGAAGATGTGGGGGCGCCGCCGAGTCCCTCCGTCTCGGCGGCGCCAGCGCTTCGTACAGACGGTTCCACGTCCAGGGACGTGATGGAGGCCCTGGAGAGACTGGCCGGGGCCCGCTCTGGACCTCCAACGCCAGAGGAGGACCGGGTTCGGCTGGCAGCGACGCGCCTTGTTGAGCAATTTGAGCTGCTCAAGGCGGAGCTGGCCGAGTCCCGGAACGAGCGAGCTCAACTTGGCAGGAGGCAAGTTGAGCTCCTCAATAGCGTGGAGCGAACAGCGGCTGAGCACAGAAAAGAGATGGAGAGGATGGCGGCCGAAGTGGCGAACCTCCGTCAGGTCGTCGCCGGGCTGCCCGCGGAGCGCGTGACGCGGTCGGCGCGGCGGCGACTAGCGGTGCAGCCGGAGCGGCCGGTGCCGCCGGCGCCGCAGCTGTCACCGGTGCGGTCAAGGTCGCCGGTGCGGCCGGAGACACCGGTGCGGCCGGTGTCACTGGCGCAGCCCGCTCGGCTGGAGTCGCCGGTGCTGCAGCCGGTTAGGCCCATGGACCCACTGGCGGCATGCATGGCGGCAATGGCCGCCATGGAAAGACGGCAGGAGGCGGCGCTGGCTGAGCAGCGGAGGTGGCAGGTGACGCAGGAGGAGCGCACCCGGAAGTTCATGGAGGCGGTCATGGACTTCAGCCGCCGCCCGCCCTTGGCGCCGCCGACGGGGTACGCCGGAGCGGTGAGAAGCGGTCCCACCAGTCCGGAGGTGGCGGCCCCGCAGGAGCCGGCCTGCAGCCCATCCGCTGCGCCTGCCGCTCCTGCCGCTCCGGTCGCTCGAGCCGCTGTCGCTCTCGAAGTGGGAGCTGGGAGCTCCCAGGGTGCCCGGGCCAAGGGCAAGGGGAAGGGGAAGGGCAAGGGGAAGAAGTCCCCAGCCCTAGCCTCAGCCCCAGCGCCGGCCCGGACCCCGGCGGGGATTGCCTCCTCAAGTTCCCCGCCGGAGGGAGGCTGGGAGGTGGCCGGAGCCTCCAATAAGCGGCGCAAGGCGCTCCGGAAGGCAGCCAAAAAGGCCAGGAAGGCCGAGGCTGCTGCGAGGGGAGTGCCGGGGAGGCTGCGCGTTCCCCGCTCAACCGCCGTCGTCCTAACGATGACGGCGGAGGCGGCGGAGAGGGGCGTGCAGTACGCCCAGATTGTCACGCAGGCGAGAGCCTGCGTCGACATGAGGGCTCTCGACATGCCGGGCCCCATCCGGGTGAAACCCACTCGGACGGGTGCTCGGTTACTCGAGATCCCCGGCGCATCAAGCGGTCCCCAGGCCGATGCCCTAGCGGCTAGGCTTCGGGACGCGCTAGACGCAGCCGACGTCCGGGTGTCCAGGCCCAACAAATGCGCAGAAATGCGCATATCGGACTTGGACGACTCCATCACGGCGGAGCAAATCCGCCTCACCGTGGCGGAGGCCGGGGGCTGCCCCCTAGAGGCGGTGAAAGTCGGAGCAATCCGCTTCGGCCGCCGTGGACTGGGGGCGGCAGTTGTCGGCTGCCCCATCGCAGCAGCCAAAAAGGCTGCCGACCGGGGGTTCCTCGCCGTTGGAGGCGTGGTGCGGGTGCAGGTCCGGCTCCTGCAGGCTCGACCGACCAGGTGCTTCAGGTGCCTGTCGGTCGGCCACGTGGGGGTGCAGTGCACGGCGGCGGTGACGGTCGGTGACCGCTGCTTCCGCTGTGGCCAACCCGGCCATACGGCCGGTGGATGCGAAGCTCCGCTGCACTGTTTCAGGTGTGCAGCGGGGGGCAAACCGGCCGACCATGGGGTTGGCAGCAAGGCCTGCACCGGGGGGGAGCCGAAGCCGCAAGGCGGGGGCTCCACCCAAAGTTCGCGGCGGGATGCGGAGATGGTTCCATAATGGATCCCCAGCTCCGCATCCTGCAGGCGAACGTGGGCCACGGTGCCGATGCTCAGGGTCTTCTGCTCCAGAGCATGGCACAGTGGTCCATACACGTCGCCGCTGTCGCCGATCCGTACACTCACCGGCCCCTTGGGCCTGCCTGGGTGGTCGACCTGGACGGGTCGGCGGCACTGGTGTACAACGCCGCTATGGGTGCCCCCCCCCCTGTTGTCGTGGCAAGGGAGCATGGCATCGTAGCGGCGCGTGTGGGGGAGATTGCGGTCGTGGCCGTCTATTTCACGCCGAGCCTACACCGACGCATAGGGGAGTACCGGCAGTCGCTGGAGCGACTGACCGACGTCGTCAACGCCTGTCATCCTCATCCGGTTCTTGTGCTCGGGGACTTCAACGCCTGGTCAGTGACCTGGGGGTCCCGGCACACGAACCCACGAGGTAGGGCTCTGGAGAGCTGGGCCGCTAATCACGGTCTAGTTCTCCAGAATCGCGGGGCCGAAGCCACGTTCGTGGCCGCGGAGCGCAGTTCGATTATTGACCTATCGTTCGCAGGCGCTTCGCTGTCGCACCGTGTGCGGGACTGGCGTGTTGTTGTGGGGGTGGAGACACTGGCGGATCACCGATACGTTCGGTTTGATGTCTCCCCCCCCGCGGGTGATGCGCCGGTCATACCGGCCCCACGCGAGCCACGCTGGGTGCTTGGGAGACTGAATCGGGAGGTCCTCCTGGAGGCCGCCATCGTACAGGCCTGGGCCATTGCGCCGGACAGGCCTGTCGATATCGACGATGAGGCGGTGTGGTTCCGGGAGGCCATGACTCGTGTCTGCGATGCGGGTATGCCTAGGGCACCACCCTATAGTCCGAGGCGTCGGGTCTACTGGTGGTCTGCGGAGATCGCGAGGCTACGGCAAGCCTGCGTGATCGCGCACCGCCGGTGGACCAGACTCCGTAGGAGGCGTAGCCGAACCGCAGATACGGAGCCCCGAGTGGCGGAGCTTCATGTGGGATACAGGGAGGCCAGAGATGCCCTCCGAGCGGAGATTAAGCGGGCGAAAGCCGCGGCTTACAAGGAGCTCATGGAGACGCTGGAGCGGGACCCATGGGGGCGGCCTTACCTTATGGTAAGAGGAAAGCTGCGCCCCCGGGCCCCGCCGATGACCCGGGTTCTCCAGCCAGCTCTGCTCGGTGGAGTGGTCGAGTCCCTGTTCCCGGCGCGAGCGGAACACGTTCCGCCGCAGATGACTCCGCCACCTCGGTCGCCTGTGGCGCCCAGTGTGGTAGTTGACGACGAAGTCCCCGAGGTCACTTGGGTAGAACTGGAGCTGGCGGTGCGAAGGCTTAGAGCCAAGAAGAGCACCGCCCCGGGACCCGACGGCATTCCAGGCCGCGCGTGGGTCCTAGCTCTGGGAGAAGACGGTCTCGAACCCCGACTTAGAGGGTTCCTCAGCGCATGCTTGGAGCGGGGCCAGTTTCCGAAGATGTGGAAGACGGGGAAACTGGTCCTCATCCGAAAGGAGGGTCGCCCGGCGGACGAACCGTCCGGCTACCGGCCCATTGTGTTGCTCGACGAGGTGGGCAAGCTCTTTGAAAGAGTTATTGCGAAGCGCCTCGTCGAGCACCTCTCTGGTAGGGGGCCGGACCTGGCGGATGCCCAATATGGCTTCCGCCGGTGGCGGTCCACCGTGGATGCCATCATGCGCGTGAGGACTTTGGCGGAGGAGGCAGTTGCCCGGGGCGAGGTGACGTTGGCGGTGTCCTTGGACATCTCCAACGCGTTCAACACCTTGCCCTGGAGTTGCATCAGGGAGGCACTCGTGTACCACGGTGTGCCTCTCTACCTCCGCCGCATAGTCGGGGCGTACCTGACGGAGAGAGCCGTCATCTACCCAAGTGCGACCGGCGTCGGTCGGCGTGAGATGTCGTGCGGTGTTCCACAGGGATCGGTTCTCGGGCCGCTACTGTGGAACATTGGATACGACTGGGTGCTTCGCGGTGAGCTTGCGGACGGCGCCGCCGTCACGTGCTATGCGGACGACACGCTAGTGACGGCGAGCGGGGCTACACACCGCGAAGCGATCCTGAGGGCCACGACCGCGGTTGCTCAAGTCGTGGAACGGATCCGGCGGCTGGGCCTTGAGGTGGCTTTGCATAAATCCGAGGCCATGTTCTTTCATGGACCTCGGCGCACGCCACCACCTGGTTCCATTCTGACAGTGGGAGGCACTCTCATCGGCATCAAGCCCCAGATGAAATATCTGGGGCTCGTGCTCGACGGCCGGTGGGACTTCGGGAAGCACTTCCGAAGTCTGGGCCCCAAACTGGCGGGCACAGCCAACGCTCTGGCGCGGCTACTGCCCAACCTGAGGGGCCCGGATGACTCCTGCAGGAGACTCTACGCGGGTGTCGTGCGGTCCATGGCCCTGTACGGGTGTCCCGTGTGGGCGGACACCCTGAGTGATCGGCACATGCTTCTGCTGCAGCGTCCGCAGCGGAAGTTGGCGTGCCGCATCATAAGGGGGTACCGCACGATATCATTCAACGCGGCGAGTCTCCTCGCCGGATCGCCACCATGGATCCTGGAAGCGAGATGCCTTTCGGCGCTATACAGGTTCCGAAGGGCGGCGCGGGAGCGGGGTCACGATCCCGAGCCCGAAGAAATTCGGGCCGTGAGATCCCGGCTCCACAGGGAAATGGTGGCAGAATGGGAGAGACGACTTGGGCAACCAAGCGCAGGGCACGCCGTAGTAACGGCGGTAAGACCCATCATGGGGGAGTGGCTAGAGAGGCCACACGGCAGCCTCTCGTACCGTCTGACGCAGATGATCACCGAGCACGGATGCTTCGGAAAGTATCTGCGTCGGATGCAGAAAGAGCCAACGTCCGAGTGCCATCACTGCGACGCGAGCGAGGACTCAGGTCCGCACACGCTCACCGAGTGTCCGGCGTGGGAGACGCCGAGGCGGGAGCTTGTGGCGGCCCTGGGAGTGAGGGTTCTCACGCTCTCCACCTTGCTCGCGGCGATGGTTCGCTGCGCGGATGCGTGGGCGGCCGGCGCCTCCTTCTGCGAGCAAGTAATGCTCGTGAAGGAGGAGGCGGGGCGGGAGCGGCAGCGGGAGCGACGAAGGATCGCTAGACAAGCTGCCCGTGCACGAAGGCAACTCGGGCGTCGGAGGTCGATGAACGACCTCCGCCCCCCATGAGCGCCGGCCTGGGGGTGACAGGTGAAGCCGCCTGTCACCCTTGCAGAAGCAGGCCGCGGCGGCGGCGCGCGTGGCGCGCCTCCCCGTTTCCGGGGACGAGTTGGGGACTCTGTGGTCCCCACACCCGAGAAGAGGGCCAGATCGTGAGAGATGGCCCTGGGTCGGCCGGGGTGCGAGGGATATGCCTGTCAACCTCACCTTCGGCAACCGAAACGACCCACAGGCGGCGTGCGTTTTAGTCGGTTCGAGTCCGACATAACCTCCTCCACCGGGTCCGGTGGGGAGGTATCCGTGGGGATTTTGCGCACGTAAAAAAAAAAAAAAAAAAAAAGTAAAAGTATACATACATATAATCACGCCTTCATCCCCGGAGGGTTAGGAGGTAATTAACACCCACATTTCACTAATAATTGTACTCGGTCCCACGTAAACGCACTCCCTGAGTCTATTGCCGTATTCCGTACACTATTGTTGACTCGAGCCAAATATCTGAGGTTGAGTCTGAGTTGAATATATCTGTCTGATATTAAACAACTCTATCCCTTAGTCGCGTTGTACGGCACCGCATGGGAAGAGATGGGGAGGTCCAAACTCTACTCTGCCGGAAACCACGCGGCGGGTTTATATACATTGTTAACTAATCTAAGTTCAACATACTTTAAGGCAGTGTGTAATAAGCATTCACAGTATAGTTGGGGATGTTATATGTGGGATATCATATCTCATTTGGTGGTAACATATTTATGGTAATATAATTATGTTAACAAAATTAATGAACTCTCTCTCCTAAACTAGGATATCCTCCGTCTTAGGAGAGTGGTTCCTACAACTATGAAAGTTTTGTTGATTTAATTGGCATCTCTAATGTCTCGAAAATAATAGCAGGCTCTTCGTTTGTATAGTCTTTAAAAGTAAGGATAATTGCATTCCGTTTCCGCCATTCCTATCTTAGCTGTATTTAGTGCTCATTCTGCCCTGCTCTTGCAGTTGCACGGTTAAAACGGCACTTTCATTATCTTTTATTAAGCTCCAATTTAATTCAGATGGCTTGAATTAATGAAATAGTATAATTGCAAGCTGCATTTATTACGTTAATATATTAACGGATTGTATCTATTGCAACTATAACTTAAAGAAAAAGACTCATCAATATTACACATATTGATAACTTACTTGTACTTTTCCACATTACTTTTAATATTTGTTAGACCTGACCGGTTTCGCACATTTAAGAACATTCCTTTCTAAACATTACGACACTCAAACATATTTCCCATGTGGGTAGTTACAGTATAAATAGGCTCATTAATATTGACCAAATAACACTATTAAATTGTCAAGTTTTATTACAGGTTAGTTTCTGATTATATCATTCAAATTAAACTTATTGATATCCAAAATAATATGAGCCTGATAACTGCCTTTACTAACAATAGTATTAATTCACTGTAGTTGCATTAACTACGTTTGGTTTCTTACATTTACAGAAATAGGAGTATGTTATTTAAACTGTAGATTTCTCAATAGTTCGCACTTAAATTGCGACTCTTGTGCCTACGTAATAAAGTACAAAATTAACATTAATTATCTAATCTTAACTAGGTGTGAGGGATTCAGAGGGTCTGGTTGCGATCTATTCTCATGGGCTAAGGATTATACTCATCGTAATAAGATAATACATCAAGAACTGATAATAAATATAGCTCCACTAATGAGCGATACAAATCATACCATTTAGTTTGGAAGTGCGCCCAACGATGTTTTTGGTCAGATACTTGTATTAATCTCTAAGCTTTCAATCACATAAACAAACATATTAATAATAATAACAGTGTATGAAGCACCACGAAGATTTTGGGAACGCCTGCCAACCTAATCGCTAGCTCATCGGGATGGGGGAAAGGTGCGGTTTTGGTGTGTCACATGGTAGTCAATCTCGTAAAAGCTAACCAAATTGACTCCGGATTCTAAAATAGAAAGATTTGCATGCGGACGAAATTGGTGCTCGAATAAAGAAGGAGACCTACCTATGTTGATCTCATATTTATTATAGGTCATTTTACTCGAAACTCAACCTTAGATGTATATTTGGTTGATTCTTAATTCAGGACTATTTGTCATACAATAGTTCTCATATAAAAATACCGGATAATAAGGCCATATAAAATCCATTCACACATAATAATACTCTCTTAGCGCACTTGGTGGTCCATTTTATTTTTTTCTGTATCGTAAATCTCGAGATTATATCACATCTCTAACCTACTTAGGGGTATTCATCGTGTGTCGGATTTTGTTTGCGGTCGGCACTGGCACTCAGCGGCCGCTCGCGATAAAAGCCTCTTTGTGCACACCCTCTAGACGAAGCTATGGAATAACTCTTTCAATGCAAGATTGCGCCCCCGCCGGAAAATGGTTGGCGCTCGGATTTTGAATACACATGCCGTCTTAGTGTACGATTAGGTTTTATTTTCGAAACCGTTTTTGTTTCTGTTTGAAGTGATTTTATTCACTCACCTCAGTCTCTGACGCATGGCTCCAGTTAACAACAGTGCCTGGAATACGGCAATAGGCTCACCACTATTACGCGGAACCGAATACAATGATTGGTTAAATGTGGCTGTTAATTTACCACTGCTTCACCCTCCGGGGATAAAGGCGTAATTATATGGATGTGTGCATGATTTTATTATGGAGTATTCTGAGTAATTACTTACTAAAGCTTGATTTTTATGTTTGAAAACTGAAATGAACTTATAAGATTTAGTTTAATTTTAATTTTAGAGTAGATAACCAAAGAGAGTAGTATGTCAGGATCGTAGCAAATGGAGATCCGTGATCTCTGCCTACCCCTATGGGAAACAGGCGTGATTTTATAATTGATGTATGTATAAAAAGTATGTATAAAAGACATATTAAACCAAATATCCATGCGTCACAAACAGTCGCAAACATTCACATTTATAATATTAGCAGAAGTAGGATGTAACTCATCAAGTAAAGTTCACTATTGGGAAAAAATATTCAGAGGAAAAAGCCAATTTCGAGACGAAGATTGAACCCGTGATCTCATGTGGACCGTTGGGAATTGTATCTATTAATTGGCTACCTAACAGGAAAATCACTGCTAGGGATCTTGAGATGTTGTCGGTACATATCTTCTCGATGTCGGTACGTAATATGATTTGATTTGATTTAAAATCGGTCCCGTGTACCAATATTTAGATTTGAAATTGAGAAGAGCTTTTTGATATGAGATTGTTTTTTATTGATCCAATAAATGAAGCCATGAAAAAAGTATTCAATAAAATCATGTAATGTGCAAAGTCAATACTCAATTTTCTTTTAAATGATATAAGATATTAACTAATAATAAATAAATAAATATTCTACAACAATCTACACAGCGCTCTCTAAATCCAAAAGTAAGCGTAGCATGAAATTGAACTATAGGTTTTAAAAGGCGGTTGAACATACTTATATAAATTTTTTTATACTTAGAAATACTAACTTCTTAGTGGGAAGACTAAAGGCTTGAACTGCTTTGTCTTCTACACTGACGGCACAGAAACTCTGTGCTTACAGGGTCGGCAGCGCGAGTGTGACTCCTCTGGCGTTACACACGTCCATAGGCCACGTTAACCACTTTCCATCAGGTGGGCCGTGTGCTTGTCTGCCACCTAAGTGGTATAAAACAACCCAGGTCAATGCAAACAGACATATTCAATTCATCCATATAAATATTTTCACTGTTATGCTATAGAGGTTTGAATTTGTTTCCCGGGATATGAAGTGTGTTACTATTTTGCTGTTACGAAATTCTCACAAGCGCGTTCTATAAAAATTACCTAATCGTCACTGTCTAATAAACATATACTCAGCTGAAAATCCACATTTTTTTAAAAGCACCACTCTAGGAAAAGCAACATCTAAGTTTTACTCCTTTGTTGAGCACCGACAATGCGCTATCTCATGAAACCAGTTGTAGTAAGAAGAACTTGAGATTCTTCGACAACGTTCCTTCAATACGTGCCTTATTAAATTGAAACCTTGCTGAAATGTTATTTCCGAGGAGATATTGAAAACAGCATTTGCAGTTTCATTTGTGTGTATTCGATTCGCGGAGTAAGTGACTATATCGTATCGGTAATCTTAAATGAATTTGATAGCTTATTTTTGTATATATATATGAAGGAAATTAATAATCCATCATTGAGGGCAGGAGTGCTGGGTAGCGAAAATAATTTAATTATTACATTATCTCGTGTTTGCAGTAAAAAGCAAGCATTGTGTACACCTGTAATTTAATTTGAATTATTTTTGTAGATACTATGATTGCATGCAAAATCGAGGTTCTCCAAAATGTCAGCCAAATCCATCAAGTCAATTTTGTGTAATAAACGAAATCGTTTTAACATTTATTTTCGCGCCTCATTTCCTGTAAGGCAGTACACTTGCTGATGACAAAGGCTTTCCTAGGCCGTTAGCCGCCATCAGCACCAACTTATAGATAAATCAAAAACAATATAAAATGTGACAAAAACTATCCCAACATATATCCTATATAACCCAAGAATCTAATCCCAAAGAAAATTAAACTTTAAAAATACATAGTGAAAAGTAATAAGTTCCTAACATTGGCGTGCAGTGCACATACAAAAATATCTGTATTTTCTCTATTTTAACACTCCGTCGCATCGGCTTAAGCCTTCAGGCTCACTTCAAAATAGTACCTGTTATAAGACTTTTGAAATTCTGAGCTTAGCTTCTATAAACTGGCCAAGCGCGAGTATTATTAGCCCATTGGAGTTTCAGTTCTTACTAAGTTAATTTGAAATCTGATTGTTTTAAGTAATTTCTAGATTCAGTATTAGAAATTACTTGTGTTGTGATTTCCTAAAGTTAATGAGCGTGCTGGAGAACTTACTTCTCTTTTTTTCTTTTCCTCATTCCACCAACCCTACACCACTTCAAATGTTTGTGCAGGTGGAAACTTCAAGGGTGTCAGCATTTATAAACCACGGTAACACATTTCATCCGACTGAATGGGCCTGATTTGTGATTTTTAGAGAAATTAACAAATATAAATCTGTACACACAAGCACAAAAATTTGCCTTTCTTTATTTTTATTAAACATTAGTTCGTAACTAATGCAAACGCAGCGATTAAAAAAAATGTTTTATATTCTACCAGACCAGCACTGCGTAACTAGGTTGAACGAGACACAAAATGTCACCACAGCATTTTTTGGTGTTAAACTAGAAAGGTACTCAGTTAACCGTAATGTATGCCGCATGTAAACTCAATGATAAATGTTTGATACGCGCCGAGGCACAGAGCGCGCTACACGGATCGGCTTTTAACGTGCCTGTCCACCTGTGCCCTTATTCTGGATACCCACCGCAATGCTTTACATTCACGCCGCAAATTATACCCCAAGTGCTCGTCATTCGACACTTAGACGCCAACCGAATTGTAATAGGAGCTATCCTTATTTTGATTAAGTCAATTTCATTCTTGTGGGATCGTCAATTTGTCTCGGCTTATCCTGTTTCTCAGAAGAGATCGTTAAATGAACGTAATTGTGTGAGAATGTACGCACATTAAGTGGTATTCATTACGTTTATTCATGATGCTGAGTAATGTTGAATTATGTTATTTTGGAGTAGTCAACACCTTTGAAAATTATGCTAATCTTGAGCGCTCGCTTTCTTTTTACTCTAAAAATTAAAAGAGCTACGATGTGGCAAATTGTGTTACTCTATGTCACGAGGAATTATATAGAAAGAGATACGTTGATAAAAATATTAAAGTAGGGATTGATTAATAATAAATTAAAATGTTTGCTGTTGCCATTTGTAAGTCAATTACTGCGACCGTAATTTCACATTACTGATAGTCTTATACTTAAATCTGAGTTATCCTTTATCACTGGTTCCTGACATTCCTCAGCAATGACTGTAGTACCCTTATATATATCGTTTGTATTTAATATAACGTTTAATGGCAAAATGTTTTCACAGAAATAAAATGCTTTAATGTGGGACCAAGCTTCTCATGTCATCTTATTATAAACACCTCAACAAAGTCTAGGGAACAAGATGACCCCAATTATTTTTTTTCGTGTAAATCTTGTTTTGCAAATAACTGGCAGCAAATAAATAAAAATACAATAAAGTAGATTACAGAGTTGTTCGTTTAAAAATAAATTTAAATAAGTAATGATTTTCGAATATGGAGGGAAAACTTTTAAAAGTGTTTGATTGTGCAGTTTCTCTGAGGCAAAATAAAAATTATTTTTTTTGATTGTAAATAACGTTTATTATCAATAATACGTCTTTTACGTATGGTTTGTGCATTTTTGTGACTGTAGTCATCATGTCACGTCGTCATTTAAGTCGCGAAGAGATGTTAAGGGGCTGTTGGTATGCTGCAAGCTGGACGAACTCAACGCGACGTAGCGGATACTGTCAACACCCAACCAAGCGTAATTTGCAGATTATGGGCACGCTGCAGGTCTACAGGGGATGTTGCCGAACGTCACAGGGGACGAAATAGGGTTACTACCCCGCGACAAGATCGTTTCTCGCAAAATTCCGCAAGGCGGCAACCCACGATTACTGCTCGTCAGTTGGTCGCAGGCCTCCAGTCTCAGCATCAAGTGGTTATTAGCGATCAAACTGTCAGAAGAAGACTACACGAAGCCAATCTTTATGCTCGCAGACCGCTTAGGGTTCCAGCTCTTCGACGTGGAAATCGAGGTCGTCGCTTATTGTGGGCTAACGCACATTTACAGTGGACCGACCATCAATGGGCACGGGTTCTGTTTTCCGACGAATCTTGCTTCGGTTTTCATCCTGATTCGAGAATAGTGCGTATATGGCGAGTTCCTGGACGTCGGAGTCGTCTCCAGAATCCGCAAGAAGTTCATCCTTACCAAGGTGGAACAATCATGGTATGGGCTGGAATTCGCCTTGGTGGAAGGACCGACCTCGTTTGGATACGGGGCAATTTGAATGCAAACCAATACATTCAGGAGGTTATACACCCCATGGTAATCCCTCATCGACAGCAGTTCGGTCAAGATTTTATGTTCATGCAAGATAATGCACGGTCACACACCGCGAGGGTAGTGGTCAATGCGTTAAGCGAGCACAATATGACGACGTTGGAATGGCCTGCTCAGTCTGCCGACCTCAATCCCATAGAGCATGCCTGGGATTTGCTTGGGAGAAGAGCTTTCAGTGATTCTTTGGAAAATCTGAACACTGAAGAACAACTTTTTTTACACCTTCGCAGTGTATGGAGCCATATTCCACAGACGATGATTGACAATCTCATACTAAGTATGCCACGCCGTTGTCGAGCTGTTGCTAATGCTTTAGGAGGTCCTACAGATTATTAAAAACGTTTAAAGTACGGTTAATTACTGTATTTCTTACTACCTCGTTATTTTTGTGCCTAATCATAGAAGGTTGTAATACTCAATATTGGCTCTATTCAATTCTTTCTTAAAAAAAAAAAAATTTGGTATGAAAATGTTTTTATTAAAATTAAAATTAAAAACGGTATAAAAATACCCTTCTATTGATATAAAACACTCACTATTACAAGAAAGGGTTATTAACTAAAAACTAGAAATGTCCTTGTTCCCCAGACTTTGTTGATGTGCGTATAAAACACGTCTTACATTACTCAAAATGTTGAATTTGGTTCAACAGACGTGTGAACTAACATCATGAACTCGACATTACATCATATACTAATGCTCTACTAAGCAGTCTAAGCCATTTGCCTGCAGTGAACTAGTTTCAGTTTGAATAAGTTCTGGCATAGCCTTTATTCGTAAGTTTCACTCCAACGTTCGTGCTAGACTAGCCATGTTTGTATCTAGAATGGCTGCATCTGCTATATTATTTATCAGCAGAAAATGCACGAAATGAATTAGTTCTTTGAAAATGTAATAGAAGCGATGTTATTTCATGTAAGTTGAATAGACACCACAAAAAATTACATAATTAGTATAGATATACTCGTAGTACGTCAATAAAAATCAAACATAGAATTTGCTCATAGTAGTGATAGCAGACAAATCTGCACGCTGTGGAAGATCTGCTTTCCCGCGACCACGCGTGTGGCTGCGGTATTCTGTGTCCCGCCGCGGGAGGGGGGCTGTGTGAGAACTGCTTAATACCATGATGTCATCACTTAAAAAGTGGGCCGTGTGCTTGCCTAGGTGGTATAAAAAAATGAAGCTAGTTAGACATGGTTAAGGTTCTGTATTGGTGTCGGAATTGTTTCATATTTCTCTCATCAAGTGGACATTTCATTCCTTTAGTTTGATATGATTCGTCCATTTTCGCACGCACGCACAAAACTAAATGTGCAGACATGTGCGTACACAAGCAAGCAAAATCAATTAAATTACGGTTTCTCCACTTTAAAAGCAGCACATTCATATTGTGTCAATATTATATTGCAATTTTGTGTGTGTGTAAAAGTAAAGGAAATCTTGTATATATTTATTGGAAGGATGTGATGTTTAATACCATAGAATCCTTAGATATTCCATTTCCTGTGAGAAGCGGGTTCACTTAACTGTTGGGTGGTTCTTTATCGATATTAGATATTCATATGAATATTTCTTGTTGTGACCTATCTATTGTGATTTACGATACTTAGCATAGCATACGGAAGTATAATATTTTATGTTATGGTTAAATTTGCGTAACTTAAAATATTCGCCAAATGGTAGTTCTGTAACTATTTAACACACGATCTTTATTATTTTTGGGTCACAGTTCAAAACAAGACCTACATGTTTTTTCGCAGTTAACACAATAGGTTAACATTGTTTCATTTGGTAAATTATAAAGGGACTCACCAATAAAGACGGGTAGGTATACCCATTTTTAGCTATGTGAACTTTTGTAGTACGGCTATTCTGAAGAGTACTCGTAGCATTTTACTGACAGAATTTTATTTTTAACATTATCAATTTGCTAGGCTCAGTTTACAAGTTTCCTTTTAGGAATTGTTCGTGTATTACTCTAGATAGAATTGCGTTTAACAGGACTTTTTTGTAGTTAAGCTGTACTTCCATTCATTCTTTGACGGGGATTGTTAGCAGTTGTTCGTTGTTGTTCATTTGAGCGGGTCGCGTGACAACGACACCCGAGATCCCCTTGTCTTGTGCAACGAGTACCCACTAGCTATATTGTGCAGTCTATTGTTACAGCAACGTCCACAAGAGTATCGCTTGAAAATGTTTAACAACTTGTTAGAAGATATCTTTTTTTATTTTTATGTCATTTTTTCTAGATGGACTAAATTCGACTCGATAATAATAATAATATACATGATACCCGCGGTGACATCCGCGTGAAATTTTGACCCTAGCCACTCTACCTTAGAAATCTAAGTGTTATTCCAGGCTGTAATCTATCTCTGTACCAATTTTCAGTCAGATCCGTTCAATCGTTAGAGCGTAATTGAATAACAAATATGTAAACATCATACACTTAATACTCATAGTTATTGTATTAATAGGATTAGTAGGATAATATTATCTGATTACTTGCTAAATAGTCGTCCATTGGATAGCGTCATATTTTCCAATATGGCCTATATTGAACTACTGCTATCTCGATTACCATGGCAGCCTAATTAATATGTTGATCTTAAATTATCATATATCTTATGGTCATCATACATTCAGTAAGTTACAGATTATATCGTATTAATTGTATAATTTCCTATTAAGTTCGATCCTGTGCATATACTCTTTTTAAACTAAATGATTCAGGTTTGTAAGTCGACGACATAAATCATCATTTATTATTTGTTTGTTTTAGTATACATGTTTTCTTTATAAAACTGAATGCAGTTGTAATTTATCGAACGAAAAAAAAGAGGAGCTCCTGATGAGATATCTTTTTTCCAAGCAAACACCAAAACAAAACAACTAACGTGTCTAATCATTATAAAAAGCTCGCATAGAATTATGACAGGAAAAACACAGATTAACATCACGTCCCAAGGGTTCTGGCTAAAGGACTACTCGGGAAATGAAGGTTGTCTGTAGGGCGACGCCATTTCCGGCCGGTCCGGACGCGCTCTCGCTAAACAGGGAGCTCTATTATCGCAGCTCTGTCATCTGCGATGCGCTCTCGCGTCTCACTTCTATTGTGAACTCGCCTTTTGTCTCTGTACTCATGTCCCCGGTTCATGTGATGTAAACAGACGGTTCCGTTCTCCTTGTAGCCGTGATCCTTGTGGTGTGTTTGCGCTATTGAACGAATTCACTCAGCCGTGTAATTGTTGCCACAGCTAGGACAATTTAAACTTAGATCTGGATGTAATAATGCGTTGTTTATGAAGTGGAACATTGCTTTTTAGCATAACTCTTTCTTAGTTATATTAGTACATTTATAAGTTCTTTTTAGCATTATTATTATTGATTTCTATGGATGTTTGAGTCACCAACAAGACCTTTGAGGTGCAATCCACTTTCATATACACCTCATGAACCTTGAAGGCTTTTCCGGTATTGGGGGTCAGACGATGGTTGCTCTCGTAAATGTCAACCAAACAAAAATAAATCTAAACTTCGACAAAGGATAGCCACTAGGCTATCCAACTATGTCTAAAGCTTTGCACTTGAGATTGAGAGATCACAGGTTCGAATTTTGGGCGTTAGACCGAATTTACAATTTGAGTTACACAATTTAGTTGAGCTAACCTTATATATTACTAGATTAGAATAAAGTAATTCATTTGAAATAAAGTTCATAAATACTGCGAAAAGGAGAGAAAACAAAATGCTATTGTGTGGCATGCCAACAGTAGTATGCCATCCGAATGAAATATATCCTCAATGCAAATGTGTTCTAGCTAACAAGTGAAAATGAAACCAGTCACCTGCCCTGAGAGCTTATGTTAAAAGTACATATATTTGCAGCACGCTATGATAGCCGTTTTAACACGACAAGTTTTGCTCGATTTCTCTTTGTTGGTTCGTTTAATATTGGACAACGAAGTGTTAGACGAATAACGGCGAGTGTGTGCGGCCCCGAGTCTTCGCTCGCGTCGCAGATTACTATTTACCTGGACTGCACTCAAACTGCCTTTGTGTTGATATGTTAAACTACTTTTATTACTGGCTGTACTATTTTTTTATGGTTATATACTTTTTTATTATTTTATATATAGAAGTATTAAGATATTCATGTGTGGAGTTGGGCTAGCAAAATAAGCAACTCACGTTAAAGAAAAGAAAGTTTATTCACATACCGACACAGTAGAAAGATAGGTACAGTTCGTTAGAATTAAGAGTAGACAGAAAAGACAGAAAAGAAGGCGAATTGAGCGATAGATGACAGATAGCACTAGGATAGAAAATAATACTTAAATTTAGGCAATCACGACCAATTACGAAGCGATACAATTCAAGGCGCGGCGGACATGCATACAGCGTCGGTGCATCGATACGACTGGACTGCGGTCAGCGCGGCGACGCGAGCGCCGCGCGCTGAACCAAAGCCCGCGCCTATACAATAACATTAGGTACATACATCTAAACATTCTAAACAGATATTACTTGAATATAATCAAATAGTTGGATACCTATGGTTAATATACACACATAAATATGTCTATACCGTATACTAGTGCAGCTATGTAACATGTCTAGGTTTAACATAAAACAAAAACAACGACAGAGGTTGGGGTGTCAGAGGGCAGTCGCTCTCGATAAGGTCGGATGCGACTGCGATTAACATAAGGATGATGTTAATGTAGTGTGAGCCTACATCACTCCCCCCCAGAGACCGTCACTACGGGCGATAGTAGTCAGGAAAACGAACTCTGCGGCCGGAACGGGTAGTTCTGGTATGCGATTCAGCTGGGACTTCCTGAGTAGGTTCAGGGTGAAAGTTGGCAGTAGGTGTGGGAGTGGTTAACGGTACGTTGTTAGGGGTAGGATCAACAAGTATATAAGCCGGTTTGAGGCGGTCTATGGATACCGTGACACTTTTGCCCTTAACCAAAATCTTAAACGTTTTATCCCCACGCTCAAGCACTTCATATGGGCCGGAGTAAGGAGGTTGCAAAGCACCTCGTAATGCATCCACCCTTAGAAATACATGGCCAACAGTACTTAAATCCTTATAAATAAAGATTTTATCTTTGTTGTGGCGAGAAGCCGGAGAGGGACAGAGCTTTCGAGTGAAATGGCGTAGGCGAGTCGTAAAGTCCGATAAATCGGTGGAGTCTGGTGCAGTTGCTTGGAAAAATTCACCAGGAAGACGCAGAGGCTCGCCATACACCAGCTCGGCCGATGAAGCATTTAGGTCCTCTTTGTAGGAAGCTCTAATTCCTAATAATACTAAAGGTAAGGTATCAACCCAGTTGTCATCTGCGTGACACATCACTGCTGCCTTCAGTTGCCTGTGGAAGCGCTCCACTAACCCGTTGCACGCTGGCCTATATGCGGTTGTTCGGCGGTGTTTGAATCCTATCACTTTTCCAAGATACTGGAAAAGTGAGGATTCGAACTGCCGACCGCGGTCAGTGACAATATCCGTGGGACACCCATATCTGGATATCCAGGACATTAGTGCCTTACCAACGGTTTCCGCTGTTATGTCCACCATTGGCGTGACTTCGGGCCAGCGGGTAAAGCGGTCCACGACTGTCAGGCAATACCGGAAGCCTTGTGAATATGGGAGTGGGCCTACAATGTCCACGTGAATAAAAGAGAACCTGGCATGCGGCAGATCGAACGTACCCAAAGGAGCAGATACGTGACGAGTAATCTTCGAGCGTTGACAAGCCAAGCAATTCCGAGACCACTCTCGACAGTCTTTACGCATGCCAGGCCAGACGAACCTCTCTGCCACCAACTTTGTGGTTGCCGAAGCGCCTGGATGGCTAAGACTGTGAAGGCTGTCGAACAGTGATTTTCTCAACGATTGGGTTACAAAAGGACGAGGTTGTGATGTGCTGACGTCACAATACAGTTCCCTCGTACTACCGGGAATTTTGAGCTTTCTCAGTCGAAGTGAAAATTCACCACCTAAAAATTGAAGAAGCTCTGAATCGTGGGCTTGGGACTCGGCCAAAAGATCCAGGTCAATTGGCATCTGCAATTCCTCGATTCGCGACAGCGTATCGGCTACGACGTTGTCTTTGCCAGATATGTGGCGAATGTCGGTAGTGAATTGCGAAATGAAGTCTAAGTGGCGATACTGACGGGGCGAACACTTATCCTTTCGTTCACGGAAGGCAAAAGTAATCGGCTTATGGTCAGTGAATATAATAAAATGTCTAGCCTCAAGCATGTAACGAAAGTATTTAACGCTTTCGTAAATCGCTAACAGTTCGCGATCGTAAGGCGAGTATTTTTGTTGGCAGGGTGTAAGCTTGCGCGAGAAAAATGCAAGTGGCTGCCAATTACCATCCTTGAGTTGTTGCAAAGCTGCACCCATAGCAGTGTCAGACGCATCGGTTACTAGCGCCAATTTGGCATTGCAGTCAGGGTGTGCGAGCAATGCAGCATTAGCGAGGCTTTGCTTGCACTTATTAAAAGCGAGGAGGACCTCACCAGTTATGTCAACGGGTTGAGAAGCCTTAACCGAACCAGCCAGTAAAGCATTAAGAGGGGCTTGGATAAGGGCTGCATTGGGCAGGAAACGTCTATAAAAATTTACCATGCCCAAGAAACGCCTCAGTTGTCTGATTGTTTTTGGGGCAGGGAAATCAGTGATGGCATCCACTTTAGAATTTAGAGGTTTGGTGCCAGCTTCCGAAACGTGGTAGCCGAGAAATGTTACCTCACTGGCTCCGAAGACGCATTTCGCTGTATTGATGAGCACGCCATACTCGTTCATGCGCTCAAACAGCTGCTGGAGGTGATTTTCGTGTTCGAGATCATTTTTAGAGAAGCAGAGAATATCGTCGCAGTATGGGTATACGAAATCCAGTCCTCTGGTCATCTCGTCCACGAACCTCTGGAACGTAGAACCAGCATTTCGGAGTCCGAACCCCATGAAGGGTAGCTCCCACAAACCAAAGGGTGTGTTGATCGCCGTCTTCTGGATGTCGTCCTCGAAGACAGGAATCTGATTATAGGCCTTCACCAGGTCTATAGTGCTAAACACCTTACAGCCAGATATAGCATGAGCAAAATCATGAATATGTCGAATGGGATAACGGTCTGGGATGGTCCGGGCGTTAAGCATCCGGTAATCACCACAAGGTCGCCAGCCGTTATCCTTTTTCGGAGCTAGGTGTAAGGGGGAAGCCCAGGGGCTTTCCGAAGGACGCGCGGTGCCGTTACGTAGCATAAGTTCGAATTCCTTTTTAGCTATCAGTAGTTTGTCCGGAGCGAGCCTGCGGGGAGTACAATGCACGGGTGGGCCGGGCGTGGTACGAATATGATGCACAGTCTTGTGCTTCGGAGTCCACGGAGCACCTGACGGGCGAGTAATATCAGGGTACTTACCCAGTAAAATATGATACCTCGTATCACCCGTTGCGACCTTCACCGAACATACATCCTTTGTAACAATTGAAGCACTAGAAAATAAAGAAGTAGTGTTATCAATAAGGCGTTTATAACGGACATCAACAATTAGGTTGTAAAAACTAAGAAAGTCTACGCCAATTATAGCTTTAGTTACATTAGCTACAGTAAAACGCCACTGAAAATCGCGTCTTAAACCTAAATTTAAATTAATATCTATGCTACCGAAAGTGTCTATAATGGTTCCATTAGCAGCACATAACTGGAATTCACTTTTTGTACGTCGGTCACGAAGCGCGGATTGAGGAAACACACATAGGTCACTTCCAGTGTCCACTAGAAATTTAGTGTTCGTGTTGCGGTCCGTGACGAAGAGGCGGCCTGAAGATGTCGGGCAGTCGTCCGCCGCCATTAGCGACTGCCTGTGTCTTTTCCCGACTTACCGTAGTCACACGGAGTTAGACAGTGATGTGCTTTAGGCCCAAACCTGACGTGGTACCAACAAATAGGATGCTTGTTGTAATTCTCAGCTGATCTGGACTGGGAACGGGCGGGCGATCGCCCGCGCTGGGGCTTGAACCGGTCGCGAGGTCGAGTATACCTACGCGACTGCTCATCAATCTTAACGGCGAGACACTCCACCAACTTCCTCAGTTCTGCGATCTCGTTCGATGAACTACTACTCGCTGGGGCCGCTGACGTAGACGCTACCGCAGGTGACGCGGTTAAGTCGTAGATGCGGTCGGCTAGGTCAGCCAACTGCTCCAGGGAGTGTGTGGGCTGAGACGCCAGTACTGTTTGCACGCCAATAGGGAGCTGGTTGCTCCAGATCTGCTTCACGATATCTTCGGCGGCAGACGAGCCAGCCAGGTCTTGCAGGTGTCGCAAAAATTGTGAAGGCTTACGGTCACCCAGTTTTTCTTGCGTCAAAAGTTGCTTGACCTTCATCTCGTGTGAAGCGGAGAGACGTCGCAGAAGTTCTAGCTTGATCTTCTCATAACGGTTCACCGCAGGAGGGTTCAGTATAATATCCTTTACCGTCTTGGCGTGATATATGCTAAGGTTGGTCGCAACAGTACTGAACTTTAGGGAGTCATCGGTGATACCGAGTGTATTGAATTGGCTTTCTAAAAGCGCAAACCACAGTTCCGGATCTTCCAATGAAAATTTTTCCACCTTAATAGTAAGTTTCCGTGCGTCGGATGACGTGTCGTGATGGCTGCAATAGTAACGCATTTTACGCGTCTTTCGCGTAGTAACATTTTTGTCCGTAGTAGAACCGGCGGTTTTTGCGGAATCACTGCTATCGTCACTCATTTTATTATTATTGTTCAAAACCGGGTTCACCAGTGTGGAGTTGGGCTAGCAAAATAAGCAACTCACGTTAAAGAAAAGAAAGTTTATTCACATACCGACACAGTAGAAAGATAGGTACAGTTCGTTAGAATTAAGAGTAGACAGAAAAGACAGAAAAGAAGGCGAATTGAGCGATAGATGACAGATAGCACTAGGATAGAAAATAATACTTAAATTTAGGCAATCACGACCAATTACGAAGCGATACAATTCAAGGCGCGGCGGACATGCATACAGCGTCGGTGCATCGATACGACTGGACTGCGGTCAGCGCGGCGACGCGAGCGCCGCGCGCTGAACCAAAGCCCGCGCCTATACAATAACATTAGGTACATACATCTAAACATTCTAAACAGATATTACTTGAATATAATCAAATAGTTGGATACCTATGGTTAATATACACACATAAATATGTCTATACCGTATACTAGTGCAGCTATGTAACATGTCTAGGTTTAACATAAAACAAAAACAACGACAGAGGTTGGGGTGTCAGAGGGCAGTCGCTCTCGATAAGGTCGGATGCGACTGCGATTAACATAAGGATGATGTTAATGTAGTGTGAGCCTACACATGTATTAGATACAATAAAAGTAAAATAACTATTGTACAACTTATAGCTAAGAATAATTTAAATGCGTCGTGTAATTTCTCCGCATCTCATGCCTCTTGTTCGCGTTCCCAGAATACTGGCAGCATTGCCATACAACGGGGCAATGGCTCTGACCTAAAAAGAGGCCAGCCTTCTGGTCACGATAGCGTCTTCGAATCTCACGGAAGAGATTGCGACCGCTCGGACCTGTGACGAACAAATATCATAATCATAATCTCCGTATACTATATTTAAATATAAAAAAATAATTAACTTATCGCTGAAAAGTTACTTATTCAAAACTAGTTGTTGCGCGGCTCCGCGTGGATGTCAGTCGTCGCAAACAAACATAGCTTATGTCCTTTCTCAAAGTCTAATGTACCCCTGTACTAAATTTCATCAAAATCGGTGCAGTTATTTAGGCGTGAAAGCGTAACAGACAGAGTTACTTTCGCATTTATAATATTAGGTATGGATATGGATATTTCTAATAAAAACTGTAAAAACTTTGCGTACTGTATGCACATAAATTAAGTACTGTAAGTTGTCCTGAATTGTAAAATTGCTAACTTTAGTATTCAAATGACGCCAGACTGCGTACTTATCGTTGCCAACTGGCCTGGGTATTTAGCTAAGTGGCGGTTGGTTCTCTTTGTTCTGATAAAGCTGAGATTTAGAGAGACGAGAGTTCACCGCTGACGACATTAATATCGGCATCAATTTAAACTTAGTACTATTATCTATTCTGTGAGTAAACGTTTCACTGCAGGAATTTGATCACAACGACTTTATAGATATAATAATAATAGTATTATATTCTGGGTCGGTAGTATTATATTCTTCGGTGGGTCGATACCGCTGTGTAGAATGTTGTAGAATATTAATTATTATTTACTACATAGCGCTTTATAGTCATAAAGTAAGTCACGATTCGAAACCAAGACCTATCGATGTAAGGGTAATTTCTTTACTACTTAGCTACCAATAACTGTTTCGAAAGTGTATGTCCTCAGAAGTTGCTGAACATTAACTTTAAAAACGATCCATAAATACAAATAAATGCGAAAATTTATTGATACATAAATAAAATACTGTTCTTTATAATCTTAAGGATACTCGATTTATTTCATGAAAGGTTTCGAGCAGTAATCAGTAACTTTTTTTAATACTACTTAGGTGGCAGATAAGCACACGGCCCACCTAATGGAAAGTGATTACCAGAGGAGTCACTCTCGCGCTACCGACCCTGTAAGCACAGAATTTCTGTGCCGTCATTGTAGAAGACAAAGCAGGATAAGCCTTTAGTCTTCCCACTGACAGCACGAATTCTCCAGTGAGCTCTGGCTACCCTACTCACCGCTGGAAACACAACACGAGGTTTTTTTTTTTTAACCTCCCCACCGGAGCCGGTGAAGGAGGTTATGTTGGACTCGAACCGACTAAAACACACGCCGCCTGTGGGTCGCTTTGGTTGCCGAAGGTGAGGTTGACAGGCATATACCTCGCACCCCGGCCGACCCAGAGCCATCTCTCACGATCTGGCCCTCTTCTCGGGTGTGGGGACTACAGAGTCCCCAACTCGTCCCCGGAAACGGGGAGGCACGCCAGGCGCGCCACCGCCGCGGCCCGCTTCTGCCAGGGTGACAGGCGGCTCCACCTGTCACCCCCAGGCCGGCGATCATGGGGGGCGGAGGTCGTTCATCGACCTCCGACGCCCGAGTTGCCTTCGTACGCGGGCAACTTGTCTTGCGATCCTTCGTCGCTCCCGCTGCCGTTCCCGCCCCGCCTCCTCCTTCACGAGCATTACTTGCGCGCAGCGGACCATCGCCGCAAGCAAGGTGGAGAGCGTGAGAACTCTCACTCCCAGGGCCGCCACAAGCTCCCGTCTTGGTGTTTCCTACGTCGGACACTCGGTGAGCGTGTGCGGCCCTGAGTCCTCGCTCGCGTCGCAGTGATGGCACTCGGACGTTGGCTCTTTCTCCATCCGACGCAGATACTTCCCGAAGCACCCGTGCTCGGTGATAATCTGCGTCAGACGGTACGAGAGGCTGCCGTGTGGCCTCTCTAGCCACTCCCCCATGATGGGTCTTACCGCCGCTACTACGGCGCGCCCTGCGCCTGGTCGCCCAAGTCGTAGCTCCCATTCCGCCACCATTTCCCTGTGGAGCCGGGATCTCAAGGCCCGAATTTCTTCGGCCTCGGGATCGTGACCCCGCTCCCGCGCCGCCTTTCGAAACCGGTATAGCGCCGAAAGGGATCTCGCTTCCTGGATCCATGGTAGCGATCCGGCGAGGAGACTTGCCGCGTTGAAAAATATCGTGCGGTACCCCCTTATGATGCGGTACGCCAACTTCTGCTGCGGACGCTGTAGCAGGGGCATGTGCCGATCACTCAGGGTGTCCGCCCACACGGGACACCCGTACAGAGCCATGGACCGCACGACACCCGCGTAGAGTCTCCTGCAGGAGTCCTCCGGGCCCCTCAGGTTGGGCAGTAGCCGCGCCAGAGCGTTGGCTGTGCCCACCAATTTGGGGCCCAGACTTCGGAAGTGCTTCCCGAAGTCCCACCGGCCGTCGAGCACGAGCCCCAGATATTTCATCTGGGGCTTGATGCCGATGAGAGTGCCTCCTACTGTGAGACTGGAACCAGGTGGTGGCGTGCGCCGAGGTCCATGAAAGAACATGGCCTCGGATTTATGCAAAGCCACCTCAAGGCCCAGCCGCCGGATCCGTTCCACGACTTGCTCGCTCTTGCTTGACTTGCTTGCTGACTCAGGGTCGCTTCGCGGTATGTAGCCCCGCTCGCCATCACACACAACACGAGGTTGTATGGTCGCGATATTCTGTAGGGCGGAGGTACTTCCCCAGTCGGACTGCTCAATTGAGCGGAAATACCGCCGTGTCTTACCTCCTATATAATTATCAAGCTATTTTTTACATGACTTCCGCTTCAAACTACTTCTAACTATACATAGTGCCATTTTGAAAACCTATGTAAATCAATATGGCACAAAACATATCTAAACAATTTAATTTGTTCTCTTTTATACGTTTTAAGTTTACTCGGATGGATAACGAAAATAAAAGATTTTTGTTACAATGGAATTTAATCACGCTGATTCGTTCGCTTCGTGTGCCGTTATCATCCGGAAACCTGATATTGTTTAAGCTTGAACAAGTGGATTAGTATTGAAAGTTTTATTTATCTTACTTTAAACTATTAAACGGGGCCAATGGCGTAATGAACGTACCTAAGTCCAACACCGTAATTTTATTTCAATATGTTACATATTAAACATACTTACATACATACAATCACGCCCACATTTCATCAATAATTGTATTCGGTCCCACGTAATAGGGTATGAGCCTATTGCCGTATTCCGGACGCTATTGTTGATTCGAGCCATGCATTTAAGGCTGAGTCTGGTTTGTATATATGTGTCTGATGTTAAACAGCCCTATTCCTTAGTCGCCTTAGACGACACCGCATGGGAAGAGATGGGGTGGCCCTAATTCTGCTCTGCCGGAAACAAAGCAATTACTAATAGTAGTTGAAAAACGTAAGTTTTTTTTTATACTACTTGGTGGCAGACAAGCGCACACGGCCCACCTGATGGAAAGTGGTAACCCTGGCCACACGCGCGCTGCCGACTCTGTAAGCACAGAGTTTCTGTTCCGTCAGTGTAGAGGACAAAGCAGGACAAGCCTTTAGTCATCCCACTGGCAACACAAGAAAAAAAAAAATAAGTAAAAAATATTATGTATATTTACAACTACTACATGTTTTTTTTTATACTACTTCGGTGGAAAACAAGCACACATTCCTCCTGATGGAAAGTGGTTACCGTGGCCTATGGACGTGAAGTTTACCACATATAACATATTATCAAGATTTTGAATTATTTCTAATATTTAGGGTTTACAATCTCACAGTCCGACAATCTTAAGTCAGAGGCTGTAGGTTCGATTCACGCTCAGTGCAAATATTTGCTCTTCAGCAAGCAAGTAAGCCTGCACTAGAACTTTGTCCGTTGTTTAGCAGGAGAGCCTACTAGCAGATGAGGTTGATGACCGGAAGGTGTTGGGTTCTGAAAGCATTGTGAAAACGGCTCGACTATATTTATCAAAATTCAATCTTCACAAAGACTATAATCTTGATCAATATTACTTAATAACTCTAACTTAAAGTTGTGTGCTAAGCTTCACAGATGTTAATATCCTTCGATATACCGACAGTCTTAACTCTGACCTTTGATAATTGAAAGTTAGATGAGTGTGCGACACAGCGAGTTAGCGACAGTTGCAAGTCTTGTAGCGTCAAGTGGCTGGCTCTGAGCAACTGCACGGAACATTCCTGATCTGTATCTGTGCAATATCCTCTTTGTTGTGTATCTGTTACTTAGAAGTTATAGTTGGAATTGATAGTGAATGGTATACGATTGGTGTAGCTTGTAACATTATTTGATTTGTATGCATCAGTAGTATTGTACAGTGATGCCGAGACTGCCGAGTTAGAAGTCACGCGTTCGATTTCTGTATGAATTGTATTTAAGTATTTCTCAGACGAAGTCTTTTTTTAACTAATAACCCATCTTTGATAGAGAAAAATATTGAAATTTTGAAAGTAAAACGTCTAATTCTTTCTTTGTTTAAGTGCCCGGTTAATGACAATAGGCTCGCCACCTATTACATTGGGACCTAAACCTGCTAGCACCTCTGCCTACCGCTTCGGGGATATAGGCGTAAGTTTGTGTTATTATGTTTTCCTGGTGTGGTAATGTCACAGTTGGTTACAGTATCAACCCACCTACGTCAAATCATATATACATATAAATATTACTCTTTTTTTTTTAATTCCCCGGATTCCCTCCGCAAAATTCCCCGGATACCCTCCCACCGGAGCCGGTGGAACTGTGGAAGAGGTTATGTCGGACTCGAACCGACTAAAACGTACGGTTGGTTGCCGAAGGTGAGGTTGACAGGCATATCCCTTGCACCCCGGCCGACTCAGGGCCATCTCTTATGATCTGGCCCTCTTCTCGGGTGTGGGGACTACAGAGTCCCCAACTCGTCCCCGGAAACGGGGAGGTGCGCGAGGCGCGCCGCCGCCGCGGCCTGCTTCTGCCAGGGTGACAGGCGGCTCCACCTGTCACCCCCAGGCCTGCGCTCATGGGGGGCGGAGGTCGATCATCGACTAAAATATTACATTTAAATATGTATAAAAGTATGTAAAGTTATAGTGTGCAGTATAACTACTACAAAATGAAAATCTACGACTTTACATTCTCTTTTCATTCATTCTCTTTTATTTATTTAACGCGACATGAACACGGATGTATATTTTACATAATTTTGTATAGGTACATTCTCTCTTACATATTTTAAAGCAAGTAGAGTCGAGAGAGATGGCTCTTGAGAGATCGATACTCTCTAAGTACCAAAGTCTTCGAAGTATTTTACTTTAAAAGCAAGATCAGTCTTGAGTCTTGACTAACAGGCACTACTAGTACTAAAGTACCCTCTACTTCGTAATATGTTGAAAATTACAAAATTGCAAAGTAAAACTAGAAATTTACATGGAACATGATTGCAGGCTGGAACTTCGAAACTGCTTCCATATTGAAAGAAGTTAGTTTAACTCAGTTGCAGAAAATTTAGTGTCGAGCGTTGATCGTTACGACGCGAAGTATTTTATCGTGTTTTCTAGTGTCATGCTAACTTCTCTGTGAACTTTTAAGTAAAATAGTTAGTAGTAATAAGACAGCTTCTGTGGCGTGGCGGTAGTGAACGCCGCAGCTACACAGGAGGTGCAGTTTCGATATCCGCTCGATGCAAATATTTGTACGTGTGAATATGTGTTGCATTGGTCTGGTCGTGCCTCGGAGAGCACGTTAAGCCGAAGGTCTCGTTTGCCATATAAACATCTATGGTAGCCGTCATAAGTAGTTGGAGACCTAAAAAGACAACTGGTCTAACTGCAATGCATTGATATTTGATTGGTAGTGGAGATCAGACGGTAGTATCTTCATGGAAAATATCAAAATTCAGCCAAATCCGCAGTTGGACTGATAAAGTGAACCCCAAACTCCGAGGTAAAAGCTTCAGATGTGACTGGCATGAAGCTGTATGAACTGGCTAAGATGAAGAAGAAGTTAGTAATAATAATACATGAATAACATTAGGGCAAACAAGTTTCATTTAACAGATAACTGTGAGCGTAACAAATTCAATTCATTCTTTCGTTCAATACTCTCAAATAGAACCAACACATACCATTACATTCACGCATATTTCATACACAAATACACACATACAAACACTCACACATTATAAGCGCACCTAACACACGAATGTCGAATGTCTATTCTATTCTTGATATCTTATAATAATATTTTGTATGGCAGTTGAAATGGACTAATAATTTAAAGAAAATGTAACTACTTATAGAATAATTAGCGAAATATTGATATGTACTTACCTAATAAACTGCTATGTTATTATGTATTTGGATTTGAGAAGAGTGTGGCCTTCTGACACAGGTATTTTATACTTAAAAGAAGTCCTCAACCAATATTTTTTGTAAAAGTTTATTGGTGAAGAAATAAAGATTATTATTATTATTTGAAACGGTTGAATAAGCCTTAAACAGCTGAACAAATTTTTGGAATATGTATAGATTACAGTCTGGAATAACACATAGGCTACTTTTTATCCCGGGAATAGGTTCCCACCTAGGGGTTGCGGGAACAGTATCAATTTTTTTTTCGCGTTCAAATAGTAAAATGATGCGTGTTAATCTTTATTAACGGATTTCGTCTCTTATCATAATAACTAAAGCTTATTGTATTTGAAATAACATCAAACTTAATATCTACGTATCACTTGACACATACCACTCAGTTTGATTGCATATCAAATGCCGATTGAATGTGAAACAAAGCAGTGCAAAACCACTAATAATTTATACGATGAAAGCTTTGTGATTGCGCATGGTATTCGGGCAAAACAAGTAAATGAAAATATACGAGCCTCGTTAGTTTTACTAGTTGGATCCAAGTTCGATGCAGCGCTGGCTTTTATGTTTGATTTAGATATCGATGGTAGGATGGTGTTTTGAAGTTTATATTTGTGTTGCTGGTATTAAGCACAGAATTACGACGCGGTAGCCTAGTGGTATGGCTAATGGATTGCTGAGACGAGGTCACGAGTTCGATCCCAGGTTTTACTATGGCATACATCAATGATTTTTCGATGCTTTTCGAAGTTATGTATGTATTTATCGCAGGTTTATAAGTGCCCGGTTAATGACAATAGGCTCGCCACCTATTACATTGGGACCTAAACATAAACTGGCGAAATGTGGGTGCTAGCACCTCTGCCTACCCCTTCGCGGATATGGACGTGAATTTATGTTATATTATGTGTTAGGAGGCCTTCACCCGCAGAGGGGTTCCTTCAGAATAATCTTAATAATTAATAACTTATTTTAAAACGCTTTTATAAAAATATACTAACACACTAAGTACTATAAAATAGAAGTATTATATATTAGTCTGCAAAATTATATGTTACTTACAAAGTTAACTAACCTTGTAAACTATCATTTCTGAATAAAATAAAAAGCTTTTTTATTTTATTTTATTTATGTTATGTGTTTTTACCTACATGCTAAAGTAAAGTTTCATGATTGTTATAAAACCTATATAAATTGAAAAAATACAAAATTGAACATAAAACAAGCAAAAGTAGTGAAAACTTAATAAAGATTTACAAAGTTACGTCTTTTATAACAAAACGATCAATAATTTAATTCTGAGTTTATTTTTTATATCGCTCCAGTACCTACACAGGAGCCGGTCGACTCCCAGCTGCTTTCGAACTTAAGAATAACGATACTACAGTTTTGTCGCGGAAACTTTTGCATAAGCCTGCACTTAGCGCTGGCAACGACCAACTTGACTTTTAAATAATAGACCTTAATGGACTTTTGGTCATTTTAGTTCAAGCATATGAAAGGACAAAAGCTTTTGAAAATTTAATAGCATCTCACATGAGTGCCGGAAAAGTTGATGAAACTTTGGTCTAAAAAGTATATAGGTACGTCAGTTGAGAATTTTATATAAACGCCGAATTATATATATTCAACCCATACCGATGTAATAAAAAACCTCCGGTTTGAGACCAATAATAAAATACTCACTCATTTAGTTCCGGTAACTGCCCAGGTTTTACTCATTGAAATTAATTATAATAATAATAATAATAATAATAATAATGTTTATTTCTCACCAAAACGTTTACATAACAAATCTCAAACAAAATACAGTAGAACGTAATTAATAAATTAGTACAAGGATCAATCAGAATTATGGCGGGCTGGCACCTGAACTAGGAGAATCCTGTGTCTCAGGCTACCAACCCTCCACCCCTGGCCAACATAATCCACAAATAAGGATGTGTGAAAATACGTGTGGGTGTGGGTGAGTGTGTGTATGTGTATGTGTATGTATGTGCGTGTGTGTGTGTGTGTGTGTGTGTGTGTGTGTGTGTGTGTGTGTGTGAAGAAAACTTTCTCAGTTCCTTTATTATATTATTATTTCAATGTTGATGAAGGATGACAGGTCGTCAATTCATCCGTAATAATAGATAGGTCTAATATTTCAGATGTATCGTACGGCATTTTCGATTGAATGGACGAGGTTAATGTACGTACATGAAATGAATATTGAAGTATGGAGAATGCTATTCGTAGCAAATTAAATCAACTGTTCGTAATATTATTATCATAATAATGTTAATATGATTAAAACCATTGTGTTTCTACTATCAATATTTCAAAGCTCATCAGAAATCATTCCACGAACAGAATTTATGTTTATTAAGCGTAATTTAGACTGAATTATTATGTATTCATTTATTGAAATACTTTATTACACAGCATACAATTTAAAGAACTGCCATTTTCGCCGGCTTCCAATTGAAATACAACTCGAACGAATTCGCAGTTATCACGAAAACTATAGCTAAGTACGTGTATTGCTATTAGTGTTAGGCAGAGCTTTAGTAGTCGCACCAGTGCTCGTCGTCAGAGTATGGACATACCGGTCCAAAGAAACAACGTGTCAACGTTTCATTACAACACTGTATATTCTCACTGTAAATGTTACAGACTTAGAATTTTGTACCTACCTAAAAAGAGTCTAGACAGTGCTGCGGAAGTAATGTTTGGATACGTTTGCAAAAGATTTGCTATTTATCTTAGAAGCAAGCGTTAACTAATGTCTAATGTTATAGAAATATTAGTTATACCCAGTGTCATCCGATGCTTTCACCTCGGAGTCTGGGGTCCGCCTTACCACTTTTTCTGCGATTTGGCTGAACTTCGATATTTTCCGAGAATCATCAAGTCAATCGTTAGAATTAGGGCCACCCCATCTCTTCCCATGTGGTGTCTTACAAGGCGACTAAGATATAGGGCTGTTTAACATCAGACAGATATATACAGCCCAGACCCAGCCTCAGATGTATGTGCCCGAAATACGGCAATAGGCTCACCCCCTATTACGTGGGACCGAATACAATGATTAGTGAAATGTGGGTGTTAATTCACCTCTGCCTAACCCTCTAGGGATAAAGGTGTGATTATATGTATGTATGTATCGTTTGCCATCTGACCTCCACAACTCAATGGCGATATAGAAGCCTTGCATTTAGACTAGGTAACAACTGCCATAGACGACGCTTAACAAGGCCTCCGATGCACGACCAGACCAAAGCAAACATCCATATTCAAGCATAGAAATATTTGCGTTGAGCGGGGATCGAACCGGCTCCTCGTGCGTAGCGGTCGTGTTCACTACCGCTACGCTACAAAGACTGTCAAAACGGTTTGTCAGAAGAAGGGGCATTTATTCAAAAGCCTCTATGGTATGTCCGTATTAACATAATGTATGACTTCATTGTTCAACTTTGTCTGCTTCGATCACTGATTATCGCATGCAATCAGCATGTAGCTGTCATTATGTTATTCCCATAGAGCAGCGCCAGTGAATGTTATTATTTGTTCCACATTAACAGTACAATTCTCAACTGACGGTAAATTATATTTGTATTAACACGCTTTCACGTTGCACACGAATCCTGAGATTATTGTACAAATAAGTAATAATATATTTAAGATTATTGTGATTGTTATTTCATTTTTATAATTACTATTCATGTCTCATTTATTTTTATGGTTATTAGTAATAAATTGTAATCAAAAGTGCATTCAAAAAGCGAATTATGAAATACAAAATGTTGGCGATAAAATAATGAAACGTTGGCGGCGGTATAGTAAATGGATTGTTTTTTTTTTATATAGAACACGTCAATTAGACTTCGCCTTGCCTGATGGTAAGCTGAAGGCAAAGTCTCAGAAAAGAGGGTCACCATTACTTACACATACCGTGTGACAATGGTGACACTCAGCTTGACGGCCTCATCATATGCTTTTTCACGCCCCGCTTAAAGGACCCGGGACTGTAGGAAGAAGGAAACACGTGAGCTGGTAATGAATTCCAGGCCTTAATGGTGCGACAGAGGAAAGAGTCTCCGAACCGCTTGGTTCTTGATCGGATGTTCTGCACCGTGTGCGGATGACATCTAAGACCTGCACGTGATGTCCTGTGTAGGAAAGGGGAGGGTGGGACTAATTGGAAGAGCTCATCAGAACACTCACCATGGTACAGACGGTAAAATACAGCCATGAACGCAACATATCTACGCATCTGTTAAGGTTCTAGGGTGTTCGTGACCTCAGGATTCCCAATGATGCGGACCGCACGTCGCTGTAACCAGTCGAGAGCATCTAGTAAGTACTTTGCTGAACCATCCCAGAGATGCGAGCAGTATTCCACACAGGAGCGACTTTGTGTCTCGTATAGAAGACCACTGCTCCGGCGTGAAAAATCGTCTCACTCTGTTCAGGACTCCGAGTTTTCGTGAGGCTGTTTTGATGATACTTTCGATGTAATTTTTGTTATTCAGGTTGCAGCGAACATCCACACCTAGGATATTGAGATTGTCCTGCAGTGGCAGTGGCGTGCTCTGAAGAGTGGGGAGGGGAAGGAAAGAAGATACTTTTGCTGTAAACGCACATGCCTACGTCTTCTTGGCATTGAACTCAACCAGGTTCTCAGAGCCCCATTGAGAAATGTCATTCAGGATCCCGTCAAGCTCAGTGACAAGAAGCTGCCTTTTCTCTGCGATATCTGACTGCTTGGCCGCAGGATGTCCATGATAACTCCCATGTAAGGTGTTATCGTCTGTATAACAATGAACATTGCCGGTAGACAGCATGTCGTTGATATGCAGAAGAAAGAGAGTGGGTGATAAGACGGACCCCTGGGGCACGCCAGCATTTACCTGCAGAAACTCCGAAGCTCGTCCGTCACAAAGGACGCGAATACGGCGCCCCTGCAGGAAGCTAGCAACCCAGTTGCACAGCCTAGAAGGCAGACCAAAGGCAGGTAGCTTGGAAAGAAACGATTTGTGCCAGACTCTATCGAAAGCTTTGGCGATGTCAAGACTAATTGCCAGTGACTCGTCGTGCTTGTCCATAGCCTCACCCCAAAGATGGGTAACGTATGCTAGAAGATCACCCGTTGACCGTTTCGGCCTGAAGCCATATTGTCGGTCATTAATTAAGGAGTGATCCTCTAGGTGCCGCATGAGCTGTTTGTTAATTATGTACTCGAACACTTTGCACAGCACTGAGGTGACGGATGGGTCGATAGTTGGCTGGCTCCGAGCGATCCCCCTTCTTGGGAATCGGCTAAACATTCGCCTCTTTCCAAGGCAAAGGCACTGTACTTGAACTGTAAGACAGCCGGTACAGGCGCGTAAGCATTGGAGACAACTCCGCTGCACATTTTTGCAAAACTACCGCTGGAATACCATCCGGACCACTGGCTTTCCGGACATCGAGCGATTGCAGCACTGCACGGACATCGCGTTGCTCTAATTTCGCACTTCTTAAATTATTGAATACATTTTATGATGTTATTAAAGAACTTGAAAAATCAATCGAAATCAATCTAACTTCACAAAAGAGTGGCATATTTATACATTTCTTGAAATACGTTATGAGAAATTAGAACAGTTTTCTTTCTATTGGCAGTGCGATTCGTCACGCCCGCATTAGGTTGAAACGTTCGCTGACGCAGCAAGAGAGGATTCAGTGTCTACTGTTGAAAGCACTTAGTTTCCTGAATATTGACGTCAAATTGAACTCCCGATAATCTGTATGACCTAGATCCGTAAAGTACATACCTGTAACTATGCGGACTAAGGTTGAAGATTCTAAATTGAATATATCTTCAAATGGTATGACTAAGCACTCGTTTAAGTGTTGTACTTCTTTAAGGCGTGAATCATGCAGAAAAGATATGGAATGAATAAGGCGTGGGTGTAATTAAAATTATATAAAAGAGGCGAGAAGACGGTACGATGCTGACTAAATTTAATCATGGCTAAGTTACCGTTTATAACAAAATACTTTTTTTTGAAGAAGAAGAAATTACTAGTTTTTCTGATAACCCATCAAGCTACCTAAACTTTAATTAGAAATGGGTATATATCGGTTATGATCAGGAATTGAACTTGGAACTTCCTGATGGAATGTTGACTCTTTAACAATTAAGCTACTGGCTTTAATCAACAACTTAAAGTATTAATTTAATTTATGTAAGGAACTGAATTACCAGCAGAATTTCATTAAGCATAATTTAATCACATAACTTTGTTACATTTCACTTCGAAATTATAGAAATTTAGAATATGTCACGATTGTAAATTCAAAGTTCAGACAAAGGCAATATTTTAAATTAATCATAGGGCTCGTTCAGTTCAGTAATGAATTTCCTTTTCGAAGTTTAACATTTGACTTGTCAAATTTGTCACCTTATTATATAGGTTTGTGATTACATTTTACGGTGCTCCGCATCGCAGCGAGTGATCTCATCTGTCGGTACAGTACAGTCAGCGCCAGAACGATTTGACTACAAAGTCTTAAAATGACCTTAATACATACAGACATACGTATAATCACGCGTTTATCCCTGGAGGGTTACGTAGAGGTGAAACCTACATTTCACAAAGTAGTAAAGGTGAGCCTATTGCCGTATTCCGGGCACTATTGTTGACCCGAGCCATACATTTGATGCTGAGTCTGGCCTGTATATATCTGTCTGATGTAAAACAAGGTATCAAGAGCAAATCAAACTGTTATACCGATTTAAATAGTATTATTGGCCGAAATAAAGGTGTGTATCAAATATCAGAACAATAAGTCAACAGGAAGGGGGAAAACCAAGGCATTAAGATCATTATGAATGCTTTGTTCGTCATGATCGATATGATGCTGATTGTACTTACTTCACACAGCCCTCGTTGCCTCCATCATAACTTGATTGATAACTTTGATCTGAACTGTTGTTACTCATGGAATGTGGTTTAATTTATGTTTCCTTTGTCATATCAAAGGCAATACGAGTACAATGCAAATGTACTAATTACGTTCATAACTACCTTCTCTTCAACTAATCTAAGTCTAACATAACACAAGTATGTGTACGTATGTGTACCTGATAATGGTTTTACTTTAAAAGAATCGAGGCCCAAGAGCGTCGCACTCATGCTCCCGATCCTGTAACAACCTTGTAATCCCCTTCTTGAAGAACTCTGTATTGTATCTACTCGCTTGAAAAAACCACAGTAGGAAGATTCTATTTCCACATTCTACATCATGAGCATACCCGAATAAAGTAATTTACACACCTCACTTTGTGCACCGTTGCCGTGTGAGAATGAATTCCCTGTCTGTGACAAATGGTATGATGATAAAATGTAGCTTATTTATAACTTTTAAACTGTCGCGTTCCATGCCATACAATAAATGTGTGGCTTCTGGCAGCGTAAAATTTGAACCAACCCATCTCTTCCCATGCGGTGTCGTACAAGGTGACTAAGGGATAGGGCAGTTTAACATCAGACGTCAGCCTCAAATGCATAGTTCGAGGCAACAATAGATCTCGGGAAATCATAATAGGCTCACCCTTATTTTACCTAATACAATGATTGACGAAAGATAGTAATGCACCTCTGCCTAACCCTCCGGGATAAATGCGTGATTATATGTATGTAGGTATATGGTAAAGGTAAATCAAACATACCAGAATTATATTAACATAACATAGTGACCATCTGTATTTTTTATTTTAAATTATCATAAGGTATTTATGCAAGAATCTTAGAAACATTTACCTACTAAATAACATTCTTAACAATTACTTAAAAAATGTGTGTTGAACATAACATGTGAGGTTCTTTTTATGAGCTTTCGGTGCCTTATCAATCTATTGAAAGAGCTTCGTTTTACTTCAGAATGAATGGACAAAGTTAAAAAGTGGAACATTAATCCCAGTAATGCGTTATCTGTATTACGGCATATACATCACTGGCTAACAGAGTACAGCGAATATCTTTCATACTCGTACTTATTTTTTGGAATATTTATATGAAATACTCTCAAAACGCTTTCACATTGTAATATAATAGTGAGTTCCTTGGAATATTTTCATATGTATTTCATAATAATTAATAAATTCACTGTTCACAGACTTACATTTAACATTTTAAAAACCGCTGAAGTTGCTAAGCGCGTAAATTTCGCTCTATAGTGAATGTGAAAAGATACTCTGTAAAATCAATACGAAAATTAGGATTCAGGTGACGCTGGGTAATAAAGTTAGTTAGAAATATAAATCATTGACAAGGAAACCGACACAGTGGTGAAAACATTGCAGGAAGTGTCTCGAATGTTCTTTCCCGAGGAGAGACCAAGCTCACTCCTGAGACTCTCGAACTTATAAGAAAGAGACGTGAGCAGTCATCCACACCATCGTCTTCGATCTCCGACGCTACAACACCCACATCGTCCAGGAGGCGATTGAGTGAAATAGGGGGTCGAAAGTGTTCGCTCAGCAGTTGGGGAGGCCCCATCTGACGATGAGGGTGGTAAAATGACTGCCTCAAAGTTCAAGATTCTCGATAAGATCGAGAAATTTTATGGACAGCTATATGCATCACGGACGAGTAAACCGACGAGACACAGAGATGAAGACCACAGAGCCCCACTCACGCGCCATTACACCGAGGAGATTCCCGATTGAGCAATGCAAGTTGGAGGCGGCTCTCAGACAACTGAAGAACAACAGGCGCCCAGCCACTGTGTATGGCGTTTGTGGACTACGAAAAAGCCTTCGATTCCTTCGAAAATTGTGTGAGGTAGGACACGGCGGTATTTCCGCCCAATTGAGCAGTCCGACTGGGGAAGTACCTCCGCCCTACAGAATACCGCGGTTATAATAACTTCGTGTTGTTTTCCCAGCGGTGAGTAGGGTAGCCAGAGCTCACTGGAGAATTTGTGCTGTCAGTAGAATGACTAATGGCTTGTCCTGCTTTGTCCTCTACACTGACGGCACAGAAACTCTGTGCTTACAGGGTCGGCAGCGCAGGTGTGGCTCCTCTGGTGTTACACACGTCCATAGGTCACGGTAACCACTTTCCATCAGGTGAGCCGTGCGCTTGTCTGCCACCTTAGTGGTATAAAAAAAAAACCTGGGCAATTATGGATGTCCTGCAGCGGTGTCGTGTCGATTGGCGATACATCGAGGTAGTGAGATGCTTGTATGACACACTGCCACAATTTCCGTCCAGCTCCAAGACCAGAAGACGAAACCTATTAATCTGCAGCGTGGAGTGAGATAGGGGGATGTTATATCCCCCAAACTATTCACCAACGCACTGGAAGACGTCTTCAAGACTCAGGATTGGACTGGGCGGGGTATAAACATTAACGTGAGTACATCTCACATCTTCGGTTTGCCGACGACATCGTCATAGTAGCGGAATCATTGGAACAACTGGGCGAGATGCTGCATAGCCTAGATGGAGCTTCTCGACGCGTCGGCCTCGGTGTAAACTTAGATAAAACCAAAATTATGTTCAACAAATATGTTGCACCGAGACCGATTGCCATCGAAGGGACGACGCTCGAAGTTGTTCAAAAATATATCTACCTGGGGCAGGTTATCCAGCTCGGTAAAAACTACTTCGAGAAAGAACTATCCAGAAGGATCCAACTAGGTTGGGCAGCATTTCGCAAACTACGTCGAGTCTTCTCTTCACCCCTACCGTAATGCCTTAAAACAAAGGTCTTTGAACAGTGCGTCCTACCTGTTATGAGTTATGGTGCCGAAACGTGGACACTTACAGTGGGGCTGGTCCATAGCTTAAAAGTCGCGCAACGGGCTATGGAGCAAGCTATGCTTGGGGTTTCTTTGAAGGATAGAATTCGGAACGAGGTTATCCGACAGAGAACTAAAGTTACCGACATAGGTCACAGAAAAAGCAAGTTGAAGTGGCAGTGGGCTGGCCACGTTTGTCGAAGGACTGATGGCCGTTGGAGCAAACGAGTCCTATAGTGGAGACCGCAAAGAAGGTAAACGAAAGGTAAGACGCCCACTAGCCAGATGGACGAACGACCTGAAAAAGATGGCTGAGACAGACTGGACGCACATTGGGAGAGGCCTATGTCCAGCAGTGGACTGCAGTGGGCTAATTGATTGAGAAATATAAAAATATGTAGCGGTTCCTGGGTGAGGCGAGAATGAATTTTGAGTATAGAAAAGCGGGTCTAAAAAAGTTAATTTGAGCGATTCCGCTATAATCTTATTCTTTTGTACCACTTTAGGGACCTTTTAGACACACAGGACGCAAAAACCAAAGATAAGTTGACGAATTTTGGCGCTTTTCTGTAAAGCGTCTTTTTGTAATGTCATTATACAAACCACTACAAAAAGTTGCACTTTGTTACTGGACAAGAAGTGGACTTTATCTATAAAGATCCATACAGCCAGTCTATTAGTATACATAACTAGTATACCACACATTAACTCAAAGTACGAACGTATTTGGTGTTTTCGTATCGATTTCTACAGTCATTAACTGAAGTGCCTTGTAGACTCACCATCATAAACACTGCTTAAACAGTCCGCAGACTCAAAGGCCTTTGATGACAGGAAAATAATAGAGTACGGAAAGGAGTAAGGGGCCCATTACAGGAGCTCAAGTAAATTAAAATACAGTTATTCGGTATTTGACAAATTTCGAAAACATATCTTAAATGATGTAGAAATTAAAATCTTATTAATAAGAAAAAAAAAACAAATTTGTAGCGTCATCTATCAGTTATCATACCCAATTTCAAATATCCAATTGCGAAGCCAAAACCTTAAAAATTATGTAAACGAATTCAATGTATAGGAAATGTCTCTCGAAATGATGAAAGAATTCTAGCACTACTTTTTACGGATAATAGGCTCACGTTTTATCACTATATCACCTGTTGGTAAGTGACTTCTTACACACCAATATTTTATGTAATTAGCTGTCTGTGCTTCGTCTGGGTGGACTTACATCTTAAATTTTTAGCGCAGTTTATCTTTTCTAAAATAAATTTACAGTAATTTATGGTATATAAATTACGCCTGCTTAGCATCAATTATGTGCCAGAAAAACATCCGTCAAAATCGGCTCAGCCGTATCAGAAATTACCTGACTTATATAGACAAACATATAAAAGTTTAAGTATAGTATACATAGTATAATATAAAACTCACATACATGAACATCGAAATGCTTATTGATTATTAATAAAAGAAATATTAGTAAAAAGTGATAATTAGAGAACCAATATCATATACAGTTTAACTTATATAGAAGATTTGCGAGCATTAAATAGGTAAGCTTTCGTTGAAATTGGGTCCGATAAATTAATGCACGCCGGCGACAGGGTTGATCGCCGCGTCTCTGAACACTTTTAACGGAATTAATCTATTTTGGCAAAGGATTTGATAGGTTTCGTTTAATTTCGTATAATTTGAACACATTTTATAAGTCCGTTTACCAAAGGATTGTTATTCTAATTATAGCAAAGTATTGGACGGTTTTTGTAGATGCATATAGTTGTTAGTGGTAGCAAAATTGTCAGCATCTGGTTTCTATTTACTGACATTATTTTGGAGTTTGGTAAGGAAGGTAGACTTGACCTTGACTATCTAGGTGGGGCCCCTGATACCCCTCATTTACTTTTATTCTAAAAACAATTCAGTTAGTAACTATACGTGTAGTGTTTTTAATAAATTATTCAAAAAAGTGGAAATAGAGTTAGTAAGACGTACCTAGGTACAAGAGCAACATAAATTATATGACGATTAGCTCATGTCACGGGCTTTTCAAAAAAGGAATTTGCTCACTTTCAGAAGTAAAGGGTTGCCAGAAAAAGTGGCCAGTGTTCGCCGGCGCGGTCTTGTATTTAGTTGTTTCTAGTCTCATTGTAACCTCTAAATCATGCACTAAGTGGAGTAGTACCACTATGAAAAAAGTGAAGCACAGCTCGCCGTCGAACCTTTATTGATTATTGAGGTATGATTATATAGAGGTTTTGAAGGTTTTAAGTGCTGAAAGAATTGCAGAGTCATGCGGACAATTTTGTTTTATTAAAAAATAAGTCTCTAATAGTAGATGGCATCAATCTGGTCTTCCTTATCTTTTACATGACAGCAATCCTGTTAGATTTGGGATTACTTGTTAAAGAGTCTTTACGATCAAGAGATTCAGGGTTCAAACCTGGCTTGGCATTATCGAAGTGAAATAATTCCTGACACAAACAATTCCTTTTATATAATAACACTTAATAAGAATATAGCATTATGTATCAATTTGTTCGAAATTATGTACCAAGAAAAAATTCAAGTTTCTTGTCTTCTGCATTCAATTCTTAAAGTTATAAAACGAATAAATGTATAATGAATATAAACATTATAATAATTGAGAATAATAAGTATAAAAGAATATCTCAAGGTCTTAACCTCTGGGTAGACTAAATTACTTTAAAAATGGTGTGATCCTAAGGCTGTTTTCACATTATCCGATCCGATATCGGTATCGGACGACTATAGCCGATATCCGATGGCCGACACCATGTGCTCTTTTCACACACATCCGATAAAATTGGTCAAGGATACCTCTATATGTTCGATAGCACAGACTCATAAAAACTCAACCATAAGCTCAACCACAGACTCCATAGAAATCTGTACCATTGAATATGACATGATATTTGTTTATTTACATTATTTTGCTGTTGTGGTAACTGATTGACATTGAAATTCGATGTCGAGCGAATACAGTAGTGTCAGCTCCGATATCCGATATCGGACCGGATAATGCGTAAGACAAATACACATACGTCAACTATCGGATATCGGAGAAGACACCGATATCGGATCGGATAATGGGAAAACGCTCTAAGCTTAAAGCATCTAGGCATTAAGTTATAGAAGAGGCGTAGCATGTTATGTTGCCTTCAAAGCGGAGTTATATTGTGTGCACACGCGATGAGCTCCTCTCACGTTAACACAAAGTGTTAGTTCTCTCCTTGTTTGCATATTGTTATCGTCCTCGTTGGTCCTCGTCTTAGAGTAGCCGCCTGTTTAGCTTATCTCCTTTTTTAGTTGAATTGCATTCACTAAAGTTATAGTGTTAGTATATGTGGAGATTACGTTATTCATATCCTCATTTTACAGTCTTTTTTTCACAGATCCGAAACGTCATCAGTCCTTTAGACTTTACGATTAAGATAACATTGCTAATTAATAAATAAATATTCCACGACATTCTACACAACGGTATCTAGACCCATTGTAAGCATACTAGCTTGTGTTATGGGATCTAAAATGCGGATAACCGTAATTAGATATTTTTTTTGTAAATACATACATATTATACATAGAAACATCGAGACCAATGCAAAATATACATATTCATGCATACAAATATTTGCACTGAGCGGGAATCGAACTCGCGCTTCCTGCATAGCAGTCGAATGCTCTACCGCTACGTCACGGAGGTCGTCATCAATCAATCAATCAATTAGCGCCCCGCAGTCCACTGCTGGACATAGGCCTCTACTATCTATCTGCTACTATCTCCGTATTAATTCATAAATAGGACCATCATCACCAATAATCATTTGAAATATTTATTTTCTTTGCAGTTGAAAAACTCTTGTTTGTAACTGTTTTGGGATAAGTTTTGGATAGGAGTCTTAACTGTATGTTCAGTCGATCTTTTTGACGAGAAGTGACAAATAGATCCTAGTTGAGTCAAAAGCGGGCTCAACCTTATTACAACAAACATTACGTACCTACAGCCCGCAAAGGCGATAAGTTGCATGTAAAGATGTATTTAACACCTTTGCTGTCTGTACTGAAACGCATACAATAATTTACCACGTACTTCACTATTGGAGCTAGGTTGCAACTCCAGAGCACTTCTGTCCACTAATAACAGGAAATCGCAATTAAATGTTTCCATTTCAATAGTGAGCTGGAATAAAACAAACCTTTGAATGGTTTAGCAGTGCTGAAGAGAGAGTTCCTTGTTGTCTTTGAAAAGCGGCTAGAATATTGTGTGTACATTTTAAATGCTGAATAAAGTTGGTAAAAAGATGTAGTACTAGTGCTCAGAAATACAGATACCTACTAGTCGTCTCGTAATTAGATTCCTAGGTACACAAAATTATTAGAATATTTGACTACATATATTATAAAAGTAAATTATACAACAGAGAGGTTTCCTAGTTTAAAACCCATTTAAGAAGAAATGAAATTAAGTATTTTATAAGACTTAAAACAAGTATGCTTTTTTGAGTTATTTTTATCAACTGGCTATTCTGACTTATTCCACTTTGAATTTAATATTAAAACATAAATGAATTTAAAAGCTTGTTAGTTTCTTTGTTGGTTATGTCGTAACTTTTTCTTATTGGGGTAGGTCATTAAAACATCTTTCCCTTTGCTACGATCTTGGCATACACCTTTCGCTTTTTGTACTTTCATTACTATTTGCATACATACTTATATGCTACTTAATCATATAAAAATGCTCAATAGATTCATCTGAAAGAAAAACTGATACTTGACAATAGATACACTTTTTTAGTTTCGTAATCAGAAAATCCTATAAATCCACTTTATCCTTTTTAGGACCGTAAACAATGGAAAATAAGTAATTAGTATAATTGACAAATATGCAGTAAAAATGATTCCCTACATGTTGTCCATTCTACAGCTGAACACCCACTAAACAAATTGATTGTGCACACCCGACACAGCATATTATGATGACATAACATTTTAACTGTGTTACAATCAAGCTGCAATCAGCAAATTGATATCATTTATAACATAATGTAAACTTACAACAGATTACCATGTATTAAGAGTGGGTCATGTCAGTATTATAATGACCACGATTCGAACCCGGGGCCTCTGAACGGTAAGGCCAACTCGTTATCCACTAAGCTACCATTCATTTTTCTTCATACACGTTCATCATAACATAATAGCCAAGAATGTCATACCAAGTTATTTATATAAGCAATTCATTACCAGCTCACGTGTTTCCTTCTTCCTACAATCCCGGGTCCTTTAAGCGGGGCGTGAAAAAGCATATGATGAGGCCGTCAAGCTGAGTGTCACCACTGTCACACGGTATGTGTAAGTAATGGTGACCCTCTTTTCTGAGATTTTGCCCTCAGCTTACCATCAGGCAAGGCGAAGTCTAATTGACGTGTTCTATTAAAAAAAAAACCATCTACATGTCTTACTGTTTTGAATTTCAATCAAAAGGAACAGCAGCCTATAAAATGTATACCCGAAGATGTGGACCTAAGTTTGGGGCAAGCGGTACTATGAAACACGTTTAACCCGCAATCAGGCTCGAAGGCAACACGTGACATTTTGTTCGACCTAAACCTTAACCTTAAAGAAATCTAAAATAATTTCATGATACCTAAATTTGTTGTATGTTTTTGTTTGTATGTTTGACGTGTTTGACAGTCTCTATGACGTAGCGGTAGAACGTTCGACTGCCACGCAGTGGACGTGGGTTTGATTTCCGTTTAGTGCAAATATTTGTATGCATTAATATGTATATTTGCATTGGTCTGGGTGTTTATTATACTTCATTATTTCAGTTCCTATCCTTTTATATAACAAAACTGCTACTACGGTTTTAAAACAATATTTTCATATTTTTGAATCCGTAGTGTCGAATGATTTACTTATTATCTAAGAGTTTAATGCGTGTTATGGCAGAAATATGTATCGTTCTTCTTTAGCTTTCTAGATTTCATTTTTTAGACAATTTTCCATAGAACCTTGACCATAGCTACTAAATTGAGCCGATCGTCAACACTCGCAACCAGATGATAAGATGTGTAAATTCTTATTTAAAATGTAACTAGTCGCTGTTAAGATAGGCGAGAGGCTGAATATCAGTTGTGGCGCCTAGGGCGGGTTGAGATGAGAGCGGTGGGCGCCAGTCCGCGCGCGAATGTTGCCCGCGACTCACGTGTTGATCCTCCCCACGCTTCTGGAGGGAAAACTTTGAACGAGTTGTGCGGGAAAAATGTTTGAGTAGACTCATAATGTTGAACGTAAAAGAATGAATTTGGAATCGCAGTGAACATTGAAAATACTTGTGTAAATTTTTATGACTGTGATGTGAAAAGATGAATAGTTTAAATTGTGGTGATTAGTAACTGCAGAACGATGAAAGGTATGTCCCAGATTTGTAATTTTGTACTTTTTTTATATATGAAGTTTTTTTTCGGTTTCAAAGTTCACGCTATTGTCATACAAATTTAATGTCAGTGTTGTGTATGTAGTTAATAAAATGTTGGCTTAGTTTTAATTTTTTTTAGTGAAAATATTTGAAATATGGTAAACATTTAAAACATTTCATTTTAAAAAAACCTATTATTTTTAAAGGTTTGATATCTAAAAATGTTTTTCTATTTTCAGTTCCTTTTTGTGTTCATGTTGTGAGTAGATAATAAGATCAAATACCTATATCCAGGTAATATGTATGTTTTCACTAAAAACATTACCGTGGCAATAATTAAGATCTAAATTGAAACAATAAACTTTTAAATTAATTACTAAATATATCCTACACAGTGCCATTTAGACACAAATGTTTTATGAGTCAGTACTATCATCTATTCTGTGGTTTTAGAATGCTGATAAAAAAAAAAGTTACGTTCTTATAGATACATACATACAAACACCCACATTTCACCAATAAGTAAATTTGGTCCCACGTAATAGGGGGTGAGCCTATTGTCGTCTGCCGGGCACAATCGTTCTTATAGATACATACAAATAATGCTGTTTATATGTTATTTTAACATCTTTGAAAGTAATACAGAGAAATAAATATTATCAGACTATATTCTTATACCAAACGCTTAAAATAATACACATATTTATCTTATTTAATATAATGCAAGGAGTTACCATTCCATCATACTTGGTATAATTAAATTACCATACCCAGAGACCTATATTTGCATTTTAAACGCAGTGTAAACGAATTCTCAATTTAAAAGCTGAGCAATATTCCGAGCAAATGGGTCGCACTCGACTCCCGGCAGTAAATAAACCGTCAGCTTCTACGATAGACGTTCACTCTCCTCTGATTTATATTATGAGCTGGCATGAACGATACCGCACTTTATCTTCAAAAATTACCCCTACTATAAGTATGCGGAATTGAATTTTAAAGCTTTTCACTTCGGTTTACTTAGCACATTTGAATCAATCTCCTTTTCAAACTATAAAATGAGATTGAGCTTTAATGATCTCACATTATTAAAACCAATTAATTGTTACTTATAATGTTATTAATTGTTACTTATATTGTTACTTATAGCATTTATTAAAATATCTCAATAATCCAATCTCAAATAAATAAAATTCCATAAATTATTTAATTCATGTCACTTTATTACTAATTAAAATAATACGTCAATATTAATAAATCACATATATTATTAATAAATAAAATACTAATTGTTTCTTTAGGTAACATCAGTAATAGCAATAATAAGTTTAATTGTTTAATATGATAAATAAATAAATAATAAAACAGTTATTAAATTAACTTAATTTTATAAATATTAAAGGTTATGCAGATTGCATACGATAAATGTGTCATGGCGCAATTTACAAAACCCTACTTATTAATTTATCTTAACTTTTTTGTTATTTCCTGGCCATAATTATTGAGCTACTTTCACAATTTTCTCATGACCTAATGGACGATTCTGGTGGCCGTTTCGATAACTTGCAAACTCATTTAGGGATGCTGGCGATGATCACAGTTATAATCCACCGCATCAATTTGGCGGGATAGGGTAAATAATAACGTCTGGTTCTTCCTGTTTTTGTGATTAATAGTAGAGATACGTGAATGAATTTATAAATAGGTGATTTTCGGCGACATTCTCCTCTGTTCTTAGTTGGTAACACCGCCCACTACAAATTAGTCAAAAATTGATTTTTTATTTATTTGTTTACCAATTTATATTATAATAAGAATTATAAATACCTATATAATTCATATTATTATATATTGAAATATATGAAGCCGCTTGGTTCCCGGCAGAGTAGAATTTGAACCAGCCCATCTCTTCCAGTGTCGTACAAGGCGACTAAGGGATAGGGCTGTTTAACATCAGACAGATATATAAAGCCCAGACTCAGTCTCAGAGGCATGGCTTGAGCCTACAATAGTGCCCGGAAGGCGGCAATAGGCTCACCCCTTATTATGTGGGACCGATTTTAATGGTTGGTGAAATGTGGGGGTTAATTCATCTCTGCCTAATCCTCCGGGGACAAAGGCATGATTGTCTATATGTATGAAATAGAAAACAATTTCATGATACGTCTACCTGCACATTGAGAGAGGATTACGTTCAGCACTGGTCTACAATAGACTAATTGATTGATGCATACCATGTCACGGCTCTTTAATAAATTAGAGCATTAGGTTGAAATGAAACTATTTTTAACAGATTCTATCGATACAATAATAAAATAGAACAAGACTTCACGATAGATTTACATCGGAGACAGGCAACATTCAACCTTAAGCTGGTACTCCTTTAGTTCCTTTTCAGGAGGAATAGTCTGACTTACTGAGCTGCCTGGACATGTCCTGGGTATTTGAAGTTCTCATTTGTATATATCTTGGACCGACCCTGGAGTTTTCTCTACACACACATCCACCAACAACTCGGTTCTGTTACTTAGAGATAACTTATACTTTAACCTATGAGACATTACACGATCTTTAATTTCCTCATGATAAAATTGAAAGCTCTGAAAAGCAATCTAAAAGTCGGGATCAACGTAAATAATAAAATAACATCAAATAAAGTGCGACAGAATTCCCTAAAGTTTTGTCGTGTTTCAATGTGTAACATTCGCGAAAACTTTCAACAATATTAGGTATCAAAAATTTCATTGTTTATTCCACTACCAACTAAATTTTGTTCTACAGAATCTACAGTACAATGGGTGATAATAACACTGGCAGTATTGGAGGTGGGTGCGAGTGACAAGCGTCCGCGGTTCGTGATAGAACCGCCCGCTCGCGTGCTATGGCCTATCACACGCGGTGCACACGCACTCTGCCGTGCTACGGGACACCCACCACCTGACATACATTGGGTGACGACCGATGGACAAATTCTTCCTACCATACCTGGGTTGAGGTAAGTTTCACTTATCTTACCCTACTATTATAGGCGATAGGTTAGATGGATATATGTTTGTTTCTCAATACGCTATAATATGTTAAACGTTTTAGTCCCGCGATTTCGTAATCTCACTAGACTAACACTACTTGGCATCCATCACGGCAAATGGCTTAAAACGCGGTTACATCTACTTTGTGCCAACTGGTACTTGATGCAGCCGGTCACATGTGGTTTAATGATCTATTTTTTTAACAACTAAGGCAGCAGACAAGCCTAGGCCTAACTGATAGAAAGTGGTTACCGTGGCCTATGGGCGTGTTCAACATCAGAGGAGTTACACTCGTGCTGCGAACCCAGTAAGAACAGAGAGATTCTGTGCCGTCAGTGCAGAAGACAAAGAACGGCAAGTCTTTGGTCTTCCCACTGCCAGCACAAAAACTCTCTAGTGAGCTCCGGCTACCCAACTCATCACCGGGAACACAAAACGAGGTTATTATGGCTGCCCATGAGCGCTGGCCTGGGGGTGACGGATGGGGCCGTCATGCCGTGTCCTACTCCTTACTTATCTTCGATTGGAACTGAGTCCATCTTTAAAGTAAGCGCAGTACATTTTTGGATATAGACGAAAACAAAACCGCGCGTCCCGATTTGGATAGATAAGTTTAAAAGGGTGCAATGGAGACACAGTATTACTACATATTGGTGGAGGTCTCACAGGTGCTAGTAGTGGCTCACCACGGCTAGAAGGATACGTAAGTTCAGCAGTAGATAACGCGCGAGTTATATATACAGTCAGCATCAGGTTAATATTTACTAGCAAAACGGTGGTCTCCTAAAATACATAATGTGTTTAAATGACAATATGTAATGATAATTTTGAACACTCTGCCAGCTTAGATGCCATTGAGCAACCTGTTAGCACATATCAATATGAACACTTTGATATCTTACATTACGGAGAATTGATTGGATGCTTATAATTATTGGAACTTTGTGATAGCTAGTCAAGCTATAACTTTGCTAGTCAAGATCGATCAGATGCTGACCGTACCTCTATTGCAAGACTTCATAGTTAGCAGAATCCGATTACCACAAGGCAGATCATTTTGTTAGTTAAATACAATTTACAAAGCTAATTTTCCTCTTAACGTTGCCGCGATGCATCAGTTCCCCAAATATTGGATTTCTAAAACTTCCCCCAACTCGTAACTTTTTGATAAATGCAGCTCTCCGCTAAAATGTTGAAACTCGGTTAATAATGCTGGATCACATATTTTGTAGGGTGCCACACGGCACCCTAAAATTTCGTTATTTGCACATGCAAATAACGAAATTTTAGTGCAAAAATGGCTTTATGGCTCACAATGGGAGAGGCACCGTACCTGAGTAGGGTAGCCAGAGCTTACTGGAGAATTTTTGGTCTGGCAGTGGGAAGACCAAAGGCTTGCCCTGATTGTGTTTTCTGCACTGACGGCACAGAAACTCTCTGTGCTTACAGCGTCGGCAACACGACTGTGACGCCCATGGTGTTGAACACGTTCATATGTCGTGGTAATCATTTTCCATCAGGAGGGCCATATGTTTGTCTGCCATCTAAAAAAGGCAAAAGTCGGGCAGTAAAAGACTAAAATACAATTTAGATATGGCTTATTGATTGATTGATTGATGATATTTAAACATTGATACAGAAAACGTAAAAGTTTTCGATATTTAACCCTTTCGGACCAGCGCGTAAACTACAAAAATAAATATAATTTTGAACTTGAATCTTAAGTAATTTGGGACCGCAGATTACGAATCTGCAATAATTTTCCATCGTCATCTTGGAAAATTCATATACAAACAATTGTATCAAACTGGGCCCTCCATTTCCTACGTACAATTGTGAGAGCCACAATTGTATAAAACCGGGCCCTTCATTTCCTACGTATATATGTGTCACGTTGTATCAAATTGGGCCTAACATCTTCCTTTAGATTTATTTCTGAAACAAGACTATAAATGAAATGAACATAAAAGTTACAAAAATATTTATTAATAATCACAAATATAACTTTGTACTACTTTAGTATTAACAATAATCAATAAAATATGCTTTAAATGAGATCAACTTTAACTTAAATGAGATCAATTCTCAAAGTTACCAAGCGTAATAAAACAGCAGCACCAACTCCAAAATTTTCCGAATCAGGTAACTTTGTAGTAGAGCCTTGATAAATTTCGAAGTCTAGAACTTGTCCCTTGTAGGTAGCTAGCACGAAATTCTTCAACCCTGCAGGATGAGATTTATTTTTTACGACTACCTTCAAATCGCACCGACCTTCAAAAGGTATCATTTGTTCATCGACTGAATAGTTACCAGCAATTCTTGGTAACTGCAGGCATCTGTTTCAGACGGCTTCGATAACAGGCTGCACCCTCCATAACCTATTTTAGGCTTGTTCTTCAGCCTGATTCGCCGCTGTCAAATCTACATCATGCAAGTTTGTCCTGAGAAGAAAAAACCGTTCTCTAGACATAGCATTAGCGATCGGGTCATACCTGTATTTTTCACTTCAAATCATCTTCAGTTTCGGAAATTTTATACACCCAACAATGCCAAGTATTCCAAAAAACTTCTTTATATCTAGTAAAGAGCACATAGATTTCATTTGTATACCGGTATTGGCCATATCGATGAGATCGAAAAGTTCTATGGACAGCTATGCATCACGGACGAGTAAACCTACGGGACACAGCGTTGAAGACGACAGAGCCCCACTCACGCGCCATTACACCGAAGAGATACCCGATATCGAGCAGTGCGAGTTGGAGGCGGCTCTCAGACAACTGAAAAGCAACAGGTGCCCAGGTGATGACGGTATTACTACTGAGCTCCTGAAAGCAGGCGGAACTCCAATCCTGAAAGAGCTAGCAGCAAGCCTCTTTAATTCCGTCATCCTACAAGGTCTAACACCTAGGGCATGGAGCGGGAGTGCGGTGATACTGTTCTTCAAAAAAGGAGATAAGACCTTGCTGAAGAACTACAGGCCCATCTCACTCCTGAGTCATGTCTACAAGCTGTTCTCGAGAGTCGTCACAAATCGTCTTGCGGGTAAGCTCGACGAGTCCCAACCACCAGAGCAAGCCGGGTTTCGAAAAGGTTATAGCACCGTGGACCACATCCATACTGTTCGACAGATTGTAGAAAAGGCCCAAGAATACAATCAGCCGCTGTGTATGGCGTTTGTGGACTACGAAAAAGCCTTCGACTCCATCGAAACCTGGGCAGTTCTGGATGCCCTACAGCGGTGTCGTGTCGATTGGCGATACATCGAGGTGCTGAGATGCTTGTATGACACTGCCACAATGTCCGTCCAGCTCCAAGACCAGAAGACGAAACCTATTAGCCTCCAACGTGGAGTGAGACAGGGGGATGTTATATCCCCCAAACTATTCACCAACGCGTTGGAGGACGTCTTCAAAACTTTGGATTGGACTGGGCGGGGTATAAACATTAACGGTGAGTACATCTCACATCTTCGGTTCGCCGACGACATCGTCATAGTAGCGGAATCGTTGGAACAACTGGGCGAAATGCTGCATAGCCTAGATGGAGCTTCTCGACGCGTCGGCCTCGGTGTAAACTTGGATAAAACCAAAATTATGTTCAACGAACATGTTGCACCGGGACCGATTGCCATCGAAGGGGCGACACTCGAAGTTGTTCAAAAATACACACATCAACAAAGTCTAGGGAACAAGGACATTTCTAGTTTTTATTTAAAAACCCTTTCTTGTAATAGTGAGTGTTTTATATCAATAGAAGGGTATTTTTATACCGTTTTTAATTTTAATTTTAGTAAAAACATTTTCATACCAATTTTTTTTTTTTAAGAAAGAATTGAATAGTGCCAATATTGACTATTACAACCTTCTATGATTAGGCACAAAAATAACGAGGTAGTAAGAAATACAGTAATTAACCGTACTTTAAACGTTTTTAATAATCTGTAGGACCTCCTAAAGCATTAGCAACAGCTCGACAACGGCGTGGCATACTTAGTATGAGATTGTCAATCATCGTCTGTGGAATATGGCTCCATACACTGCGAAGGTGTAAAAAAAGTTGTTCTTCAGTGTTCAGATTTTCCAAAGAATCACTGAAAGCTCTTCTCCCAAGCAAATCCCAGGCATGCTCTATGGGATTGAGGTCGGCAGACTGAGCAGGCCATTCCAACGTCGTAATATTGTGCTCGCTTAACGCATTGACCACTACCCTCGCGGTGTGTGACCGTGCATTATCTTGCATGAACATAAAATCTTGACCGAACTGCTGTCGATGAGGAATTACCATGGGGTGTATAACCTCCTGAATGTATTGGTTTGCATTCAAATTGCCCCGTATCCAAACGAGGTCGGTCCTTCCACCAAGGCGAATTCCAGCCCATACCATGATTGTTCCACCTTGGTAAGGATGAACTTCTTGCGGATTCTGGAGACGACCCCGACGTCCAGGAACTCGCCATATACGCACTCTTCTCAAATCAGGATGAAAACCGAAGCAAGATTCATCGGAAAACAGAACCCGTGCCCATTGATGGTCGGTCCACTGTAAATGTGCGTTAGCCCACAATAAGCGACGACCTCGATTTCCACGTCGAAGAGCTGGAACCCTAAGCGGTCTGCGAGCATAAAGATTGGCTTCGTGTAGTCTTGTTCTGACAGTTTGATCGCTAATAACCACTTGATGCTGAGACTGGAGGCCTGCGACCAACTGACGAGCAGTAATCGTGGGTTGCCGCCTTGCGGAATTTTGCAAGAAACGATCTTGTCGCGGGGTAGTAACCCTAATTCGTCCCCTGTGACGATCGGCAATATCCCCTGTAGACCTGTAGCGTGCCCATAATCTGCAAATTACGCTTGGTTGGGTGTTGACAGCATCCGCTACGTCGCGTTGAGTTCGTCCAGCTTGCAGCATACCAACAGCCCTTAACATCTCTTCGCGACTTAAATGACGACGTGACATGATGACTACAGTCACACTACTTTATTCTATTTTTATTTATTTGCTGCCAGTTATTTGCAAAACAAGATTTACACGAAAAAAAATAATTGGGGTCATCTTGTTCCCTAGACTTTGTTGAGGTGTTTATATCTACCTGGGGCAGGTTATCCAGCTCGGTAAAAACAACTTCGAGAAAGAACTAGCCAGAAGGATCCAACTGGGTTGGGCAGCATTTCGCAAACTACGTCGAGTTTTCTCTTCACCCCTACCGCAATGCCTCAAAACAAAGGTCTTTGAACAGTGCGTCCTACCTGTTATGACTTACGGTGCCGAAACGTGGACACTTACAGTGGGGCTGGTCCATAGCTTAAAAGTCGCGCAGCGGGCTATGGAGCGAGCTATGCTTGGAGTTTCTCTGAAGGATAAAATTCGGAACGAGGTTATTCGACAGAGAACCAAAGTTACCGACATAGGCCACAGAATAAGCAAGTTAAAGTGGCAGTGGGCTGGCCACGTTTGCCGAAGGACCGATGGCCGTTGGAGCAAACGAGTCCTAGAGTGGAGACCGCGAGAAGGTAAACGAAAGGTAGGACGCCCCCTAGCCAGATGGACTGATGACCTGAAAAAGGTGGCTGGGACAGACTGGATGCGGAAGGCAGAGGATCGGAGAAAATGGCGCACATTGGGAGAGGCCTATGTCCAGCAGTGGACTGCAGTGGGCTGATTGATTGGCCATATAATATTGATTTGTGGTCAAAGCCATCTGTTCCATGAGCTCGTCAGTAAAAAAGCGCTCGATATATTCGTATGGAGTTAAGATGTCACCTGGTTCATGAATAGCATCTTCTGGAAGAGGTTTGCCATTGAAAGGCTTCTTCTGCCATCCTGCTAGCATACTTAGAGGTATGCTATCGTCATCACTTTCTTCACCATCATCAGAAGAAGAGGAACTGGAATATTCCTCGTTTTCTTCAGTAAAGTGCTCAAAGTCGATTTCCTCATTGTCATCGCCCTCGTCCCCAGAGTCAATGAGCATATCTGCTATATCGGCGTCATTTAAAACGGGAAACATGATGTAGAAACTGTGAAAAACGAATAGTCATTAGAAACTTGAAATGCGCATGAGGCAAAGTAGGGCCCACGTTGATAAAATTGTGTCAGTAAAGTTCGTTACGTCGTTACGCCAAAGAGTTTGCTTGCTAATAGTCACTGTTGTCACAAAAACATCCTATACTTAACTAATATTCCAATCAATAACTCGTATATTACTACACTTATAAAATATAACAATGATAGGTACTTAGGTACTTTCGCCAAGTCGGGGAGTGTAATCAGTAACAAACCGAACAGGTCGAAACCAGCTCACCGAATGCGCGACCGAAAAAATTTGCGCGGGAGCTGAAAGTTCGCTTCCCGCACAATCGTACGATACAGGGCCCGTCCACTGCTATCGTATAAGTAATGAACTATTCACGACTTTGTGACCCGCACAATTGTATTGGAGTGGTCCGAAAGGGTTAAATCATTGTTCGTAGACTTAACAGTACAGAATCGTATAAGAAATAAGGAAATTTTGTAGTCAGTCGTTTCAGTTGTCCCTTTAATTCCAATCAATGAATTACCTACATACTTATGTACATTGCAAATTCTCGTTGAGCCTAGTCCATTTTCTTTATTGCCAAAGATTCATGAATAAGAACAACCTACAACTCTATTTGTATCTAGTTGTAAAACACTAAATGTTATCGTGAGTTAATAAGACTCATCGGTTGATCGGTCTGTCGATTGCTTCGATTAGGTGTTAGTAAACTGTGCGCTAAAGTCGACGACGGGTCCATTAAATGAACTAGTCTAACTTTACCTATATTTTACAGGAAAGCGATACGCGTTCGAGCAACTTGATATTTACTGCGAATACCCGACACGAATACTAGACTATGTTTTCAGACACGCATACTGCTTCTATGTTTCGTAAATTATTATCGTAGATAGGAAACTTTCTTAGTAACATACTCGAAACTAGTAAAATATATTTACTCCACAAAACCACATATCGAGATTTGGTATTACTTCGTATATTGCCAAATTATGGTATCCAATCATTTGACAATAAACAAATAACAAATTTTTATTTGACAAACAATGTTTGACAAAATTATACTATATAATTTTTTGTTTAATACATTAGACAAAAAAATTACTTGGAAAAAGTACATGTATTATGCCTTAACATCATTTCACAAATTGATTATCTTTTAAACATGTTTGTTGGAAAAACCATTTTACTTTTACTTAATAAATACACACCACGTACAAATCATGTAATACCTAACATGTAACCTCAACCGAAACGAAATGACTAGGTTTTTTTTACGTGTGTAAATCCCCACGGTCCCCTCCACCGGAGCCGGTGGAAGAGGTTATGTCGAACTTGAACCGACTAAAACGCCCACCGCCTGTGGGTTGTTTTTGGTTGCCGAAGGTGAGGTTGACAGGCACTCCGGCCGACTTAGGGCCATCTCTCACGATCTGGCCCTCTCCTTGGGTATGGGGACTACAGAGTCCCCAACTCGTCAGAGCATTCCTCCTGAAAGGGAAAGATGGCGGATTCAAGTCCCGCCTGAACTGATATAGCTTTTCCTATCTTCAATCAAACAATTAGCCTATCGCAGTCCGTTGCTCGAAAAAGGCCTCTTAAGGCTTTTCCTATTTTAATCATTTTCTGTTACTGTACTAATTCAGTATGGCTAAAAATATCTTTACTTGTCCGGATTACCTTGCTGTTGGCATCCATAGAAATAGCTGTGACAATAGAAATAGCAGTTGAATAGTAACAATGAACGAAATTACAGCTCTTTTTAACTCACTCAAACGATTTACGAAAGCCAAGTTAGAAAGCGTATTACCCCATTAAAAGTTACTCACAATTTTTATTGCGATCACTTGAGAAGCAAGTAGTAGTTTATCCAGTAAAACTCATGCACTTACCTAACCTACCTACAACATAGGTCACGTATAAAATTAATAATGAAATATTTTACGACATTCTATACAACGCTATCTAGCTCCATGGTAAGTTTAGCTTAACAAGATTGCGTTATGGAATCTAGAATATTTAGATACTTTTTTTGTAAATAAATACATATTATACACAGAAACACCCAGATCAATGCAAATAACAATTCATGCATACAAATATTTGCACTGAAAGGGAATCGAATCAGCGACCCTGTAGTTCTACTGCTACGCCACAGTGGCCATTATAGTATTGAAGATGGAAAAGACGTTGGTTTATTCAGGCGGATCACCATAATTTTGAGTTAAGTAAGTAAAATAATGAAAGAGATACTTTCAAACAAAAATTTCAGTTTGTCTAAGCTTGTCTACGCTTGAATATTTATTGAGCGCAAGTAAATATCTTTAGAATAAAAATAAATCATTATGCGAAAAGCTCACGACAAAGTTATGTCAATTAATCTTAGCTGAAATTTTACAAGAAAAATGTATCTACATTAAGCAAGCGCCGGGTGTTCAGAAGTTTTTGCTTCCAGAGTGTCTAATGACTAACGGCAAGCGACTCGACGAGTTTTGTATTTTTAATAAGGCCTTGTGTAAGTGTATCCGCGACTTTACCAAACTTTACTGTGGAGGCATTTTTAATTTCGTAGTAAGAGTTTTTCAAAATATTTGATTAGAAATAATTTTTGTTTGTTTTGATTTAAACCATTAATTTATACAATTTTGTTATCCATGAGTTGTTTTATTTAAATCAGTAACATTGACCGGTTGGAGCTGGTAAGAAAACCTGTTTACATAGTAATTGGTATTTAATCAATTATTTGCTATATTTTCATTCCTATTGAAACGAAGACATGTGACATCTTATTAAATTTTAACTTACATGGCATAGGATGATATAAAGTTTTACACTTAACTGTAAGAAGTGATTTTAAAGAAAAGTATTCTAGAACAGTAGGGAAGACTACTTGGATTTTTCTTAACAATTAGTTATATTCGGATATAGATATTTTCGCCTTAATATTTGGGTATCAAAAGAATCGGTCCTTTTGATACCCAAAGATTAAGGCGAAAAAATCTAATCGAAACCTAATTAGCAGTTGCCAAAAGTCAGTCTACTTTGTCACAAACTCACTACCATAACAGAGGCAAAATGTTGTGTGGAGTAACTAATTCGAGTTTCCCAGTGGGGTGCCACTAATAAATTGGCTGAGTTTCCGATCAGAGTCCGTTAGGGCCAAGTTGTGAAGCGAGGACGTGTCGGTTCGACGTACATATATGTTGAGTTGCAAACTTTGCCGATCTCCAATATAGTTTGAGGGCTCAATTACTGAAGTCTGGCCTGTTCACTAACTCCACGATCTTCCGAATTCCCCATGTGAGTATCGATGAGGTCATTATTTCAATGACTCTGCTGACTTTTTATGTCTGCATGTGCGTGAAGCTCTTACAGTAAATATTACTCAGATTGAAATCTGTCACTTGACTATCGAACCTGTACAAATAGTTAACCATTATTGTTACAAAAATAATCTCACTCACAGTCTTGGCAACGCAAATTCTCTGTACTTCGATAAAAGCCGAAATGCGAGTTTTATAAAATATCCAATCCTCCGAGAAAACAACATATGTATGAGGTTTAAAGTAAAGAATAAAGGTGCAAACATTTGTAGGAAAATTCGTAGTAACGCGTATAGAAGGGGCATTAGCATACGATTTAGTCCCGAGCAAGAATAAGTTTTCACATTCCATAGGCTCAGAAGAAGAACGACACGGTATTGAATAAAACTAGTGACTTTGCAACGTGTTAGTGAATTCAATTCTTCTATTGTGAAGGTCTACAGCTGGATGTGTCTTTACTTTGGTATAACTCAGAGATATACCTAGATAAAAACATTTTTATAAATTTGCAAAAGGTGCTTTGCATCAGAATGAAAAAAAAAAATCTGTGTGTTTCTTAAAAATACATACAAAACAACGATTACGCATTTTGAAAGAGATTAGAAACGGTGATAGTTGTTAGAAAGTTGTGAGAAAAAATAGCTTAACAAATATCGGTAGGTATACCTGTATAATGATCTCTTCCAGTCTAGAACAGCTTACCTGCATGGAAGCTTACCTTATCTTGACGAGGTATAAAGAAGGAAGCCTGTTTTTACAAACAAAGCATCAAAATTTTACTAGAGGCGTACTTATCATTAAAAAATAACGTAGTAACGTTCTAATAACGTATAAAAACTTGAGTTTAAATAAAAATGATAATTAAAAAAAAAATCTCTAACAGACTTTCGCGTTTTGTTTCTTTGGCCAGTACTTTCCATTTTTATCCTAAATAAATGTCTGAAACGCAACAATAAACTGTCTCGGTTTTATTATTTACTGTTTTTATTAACAATTTTACTAATATAGTACGTTATTTCTCAATAATTACATACATACATATAATCACGACTTTATCCCTGGAGGGTTAGGCAGAGGTGTATTAACACCCACATGTCACCAATAATTATATTCGGTCCCACGTAATAGGGGGTGAGCCTATTGCCGTATTCAGGGCACTATTGTTGACTCGAGCCATGCATCTGAGGCTGAGTCTGGGCTGTATATATCTAACTGATGTTAAACAGCCCTATCCCTTAGTCGCCTTGTACGACACCGCATGGGAAGAGATGGGGTGGCCCTAATTCTACTCTGCCGGAAACCACGCGGTTTAATTGAAAATGTACTTATGTTTTAAAGGTTTTTAAACTCTGAAATACTGAGGCTAGTAGTTCCTCGACGTTGACGCGATAATAAAAGATGCTAGTGAGAATAAACTTCCGTCCGTCCGTCGCTCTACCGGTGACCTTCTTGTGTATCTCACAAACCGGTGGGCGCAGGCCATCGAGAGTCGGGGTGAGGCACTAGCGGTCAGCCTCGATATAGCGAAGGCCTTCGATCGGGTCTGGCACAAAAGTCTTCTTGCGAAGTTGCCATATTATGGACTCCCCGAGGGACTGTGCGAATGGATCTCCAGCTTTTTGTCAAACAGAAGCATCCAAGCCGTCGTCGACGGCAGCTGCTCGGACCGCATGAACATAAACGCTGGTGTCCCACAAGGCTCCGTGTTGTCTCCGACGCTGTTTCTGCTGCATATCAATGACGTGCTGTCTGATGGCTCCATTCATTGTTATGCGGACGACAGTACCGGAGACACGTGTTACACGGGCCGTGCAAATATCCCTCAGTCCGAGGTGGAGAAGAGTCGCGAACAACTTGTGTCTGAAATTGAGACTACTCTCTCTGGAGTATCCGATTGGGGACGACTAAACCTAGTCCAATTCAACCCCACTAAGACACAAGTATGTGTATTCACCGCTAAGAAAACCCCATTCATTGTGGCGCCGCAATTCCTGGGCACACCGCTTACCATCTCCTCGAGTATAGGGATCCTTGGTGTCGATATCTCCAGCGACGCCCAATACCGAAGTCATTTGCGGGACAAGGTTAAGTTGGCATCAAGAAAGCTCGGAGTGCTCAACAGGGCGAAGCAGTACTTCACTGCGGGGCAGCAACTCCTTCTTTATAAAGCACAGGTCCGGCCTCACATGGAGTACTGCTGTCACCTTTTTGCTGGAGCACCTGCATACCAACTTGACCCCTTCGACTCAGTGCAAAGACGGGCATTGAGGCTGGTTGACAATCCCATACTCACAGGTAGTGTGGAACCTCTTAGCCTTAGGAGGGATTTTGCCTCACTGTGTGTGTTCTACCGCCTATACAATGGTTTGTGCTCAGATGAATTGTTTTACATGATGTCCGTAGCTACATTCTATCACCGCACCTCTCGCCATAGGCAGGGAATTCATCCTCACACATTGCGACCTGAGACGGTGCGCACTGTGCGGTATGAAAGAAACTTCATCCCACGCACACTCAAGCTGTGGAATGACCTCCCTGCTGCGGTTTTCCCAAGCGCCTACAATATGGGGTTCTTCAAGAGGGGCATCAGAAGCTTTCTTCATGGTCGGCAGCGCGAGTGTGACACCCCTGGTGTTGCATACGTCCATAGGCCACGGTAACCGCTTCCCATCAGGTGGGCCGTGTGCTTGTCTGGCACCTACGTGGTATAAAAAAAAATAAAAAAAAACTCTAACGGAATTTTGCTTTTTTTTCTTTGGCCGTCACTTTCAATTTTGGACCAAAATGAACGATGTCTTTTTATTGAAACCTATCTAATCTCTCAATTGCATTAATCCTTTACGTAATTACAACAACAATTTTTTTGAATAAAATTATATTGAGTTTTCAAATATGTGCCAAAATGAAACGTCATCAAAAGAATAAAATTGAAATTAAAGCACACGCAAACCGTATTGATATTAACTTTCAAACCCTTTTTAACCCTGTTAGAAGGTGAAATTCTATAAAAGAAGTATAACGTTTTACATCAATTCTGTTTATGAAAAAATTTAAGTAGATTAGACCCAGGAATCACTTTGTCCCAAACGAACTTTGCTTCCTTTATCATCCCTTTGAGGGTGGAATTTCGAAAAATTCATTCTTATCGGATGCCTACGTCATACAATGTGAAATGTGGGTGGTAATTCACCTCTGCCTAACCCTCCGGGGATAAAGGCGTGATTATATGTATGTACGTCATACAAAAAACATACCCTCCAAGTTTCAGTCCTCTCCGATCAGTTGTTTAGGCTGTGCATTGATACCTCAGTCATTCAAGACAAAGGACTTTATATAATTAAATAGATTGTGTACCTCCTCCTTTACGCAGGTATGTTTTCATTGTGTATCCCACATTGATTGTGTGCGTAGAAAACCGATAAACGACTTGAGTAACCTCTGATATAAAACAATAAAGAACCCTACTCCAACACAAGTTATTTATGATCATTATTTTATGGGATATATCTTCTTGAAACGTAACAAGGGGCTAATTCAGGGCAACGCAAAAGTCTCAATTCCCTTACACTTCACTTGTGGTAAATAAACGATTATGGTGACAGTTGACTTATATCCTGGGAACGGTGATAAATGACTACGATACTTCCACAAGCTACTCGTACTTTTATTTTATTGAGATACTAGCGCCCCGGGTCCTGGCTGCGCCCGGGAGAAAATTCGTATAAAGACTCCTATGTGGACTTCCCATACAATCGTTCATTGCCTATTTTACCCTCTTAGTAGCGAAATTTTAAAAAAAAAGCTATATGGAAATAAATTTATTTTGAGACATAAGCAGTTATATGAAATTTCATTTATGAATTTTCCATACAACCGTTCATTTCCTGTTTTGCCCCTTTAGTAGGAAAATTTCCAATGTTTTCTTTATACCACTTAGGTGGCAGACAAGCACATGGCCCATCTGATGGAAAGTGGTTACCGTGGGCTATGGACTTGTGTAACACCAGAGGAGTCACACTCGCGCTGCCGAACCTGTAAGCACTGAGTTTCTTTACCGTCAGTGTAGAAGACAAAGCAAGACAAGCCTTTAGTCTTCCCACTGACAGCACCAACTCTCCAGTGAGCTCTAGCTACCCTACTCACCGCTGGGAATATAACATATAGTTATTATGGCCGCGGTATTCTGTAGGGCGGAGGTACTTCCCCAGTCGGACTGCTCAATTGGACTGAAATACTGTCGTGTTAGGACACAAAATAAACAGCAATTTCTACCAAAATATCCAATTTTTAGGTCCAATTGTTTAGGCTCTGTAATGATGAATCAGTCGGGACAACTCATTTTATTATAGGTATAGATAACTAAGTCTATTTTACTTAAAATATGCGTAGTAGATAGTAAAGTGTTACTCTAACTAAATGAAGGAAAATATTCCGCCAGTGAGCTAGATTAATGAACTCGTTTTAAACTTCGTTAAGCGTCTGCTAGAGGTTGGTTTGGTATAAGTTAGCCTTTAATACTTTAGGTGCCAACGTCCCAATTGTTGGAACGCTAATGGAATCTATTGTAACAGAGGTGATAGTGGGTAGACAAGGGAATCTCATTTACCGTGATTTGACATTCCATTATCGGTGTGATTATAATTTGGTCCCTTGATAACAACGGGAGTATGTTTTGTTTTACATAACATAAGGTTTATAATTATAAACAATTTACAAATGAATACTATTCATCTTTTTCATATGAACGCGTTGCTGACAAAGTTTCTGAATACGAAACGAGAGTAGCAAGTTCGTTTTACCACGTTGAAGCGTATAACTGACGGCACATTGTGAGAATACGATGCTCCGTGGGAAGACATAAGGGTCGTTTTATATATTCTATTCGGTAAAATATACGTAGTTTGGTATAGTTGCGTATCACGTCCAACTCGTGTCAGCAGTAAATAGTAACAAGGCGTTGTTTACCTTCGCAAAGTTGGAAACTTTGTACACCTGTGAACTTATTCTAAGGTTTATTCGTTGAGACAATTTGATCTAACTATACCTTCACACTATATAAACTGTTGTAAGTATTTAGGAATAAACTTTATAAGGTACAGTAGGCAAACTGGGCCCGAATCAATTTCTAATCATTAATTTATTGAAACGGGTATTATGACGTAAGTACCGTAGATTTAGAAGATCTCAACTAATGATTTATCAGTAATTATCGCGTGGTTTCCGGTAGAGTAGAATTTGGGCCACCCCATTTCTTCCCATGCGGTGTTGTACGAGGCGACTAAGGAATAGAGCTGTTTAACATCATACAGCACATTTCATTCAACATAGCTCAGACTCAGCCTCAGATGTATAACTTGAGGCAACAATAGTGCCCGAAATACGGCAATAGGCCCGCCCCTATTACGTGGGACCTAATACAATTATTGATGAAATGTGGGTGTTAATCTCTACCTAGTACCAACCCTCTGGGGATAATATCCGTGATTATATGTATGTGTATATCTTATAAACTGTTGCCCGTAGTTTCGCTCGCATGGAGTTTTGATGCCGTTCGTCAAATTCATGGGAACCCATTCCCGGAATAAAAAGTAGCCAAGCATCTATTTTAGTCTGTGTTCTATACCTGTTATAAATTTCAGCCAGATCCGTTAAGCTGTTAGAGTGTGATTGAGTACCAAACATTTCAACAAACCTTCACTTTAATATTAGTAGGATTTCTTTTTTCATAACTTGGCTTAAAAACTACCCTACTGAAATAGGGCACCCAAATATCAAACAGTGGAATAGAAAATTAGATTTCCATGTCAATATGTGCGCATAATATAAATTTGTATAGGATGCTTGTGTCAGCAGAAAATTGGCAATGATCGAATATCACAAACATCTGTATATAACCTGTCAAAGTAACGATAGGATGACATGCAGGATTGAACATAATGGGTTCTCTTTATAGTGATAAACACGTATGCTATATGCGTACACAGTTTCCTTTGATGGTCTTCTTTGATTTACAATATGTTCAGTCCCGATCGCATCCGAGGCCTCCATCTAGTAGTCTGAAGTACGTTTTTTTCTGTCGAAATGCGATGCAGCTGAATTTCTACAGTTTTCCGTGAAATGATTGCTATAATAACTTCCACAACCCATCTGTAGTTAGACCAACTGTTGGACTCTTTAGGGCTTTATCGGGGGGTTAACCTCTAAAGGACAAGACAGAGACATCTAACAACAACATCATTAGCTAGCACGGCAAGCTTTTATACCTTTGCTGTTTCAGTAAATATTTTTATTTTATTTATTTATTTAAAATGGTACATCTACAGAATACATATTGTACACTTCTGATTCATAATTTGGATTGCGGTAATTTTTCTAATATGCATCCCTATTACTGACGTACACAACTTGAACATTGAACAGATTAAACAATGATTAAATTATCAACAATAATAAAAAAATACATTTTAACAATTCAGAATTACATTTATTTCTTACCGATTAGTATTTTTATACTATAGGTTTTATGAAGTTTAATTTAATTCGATTAGTTCATAAAGTAACTACATAATTCATAATAATATTTTGGGATAATTGTAGCACACAACATGTGACATAATTCTAGAATTCGGATAAGCATACTTAGATAGATGTAATTCATCATTGTTATTTTTCTTTATATCGACACATCAATTAGACTTCGCCTTGCCTGATGGTAAGCTAAAGCCAAAGTCTCAGAAAAGAGGGTCACCATTACTTACACATACCATGTGACAATGGTGACACTCAGCTTGACGGCCTCATCATATGCTTTTTCACACCCCGCTTAAAGGACCCGGGATCTGAGCTGATAATAAATTTCAGGCCTTAATGGTGCGACAGAGGAAAGAGTCACCGAACCGCATGGTTCTTGATCGGATGTTCTGCACCGTATGCGGGTGACATCTAAGACCTGCATTGTATATGCAATGTAGTGCAACTTAGGTAAATAAATGTAGAAGAATTTTATTATTTATGCAATTACCTAATAGGCGCCACTATGTGAAATGAAAAAATATATTTAAAATTTGATCAAGTAACTGTATCAAGTTCCAACTATCCGTGTATCAGTAAATTAGTTCATTATCATTAATCATCTTAATTGATATTGTTGGGTCTATAATCCTGCTGCTCACTGTAGAAGTAATTCATTCACGTACAGAGCTCCTGGTTTACGGTCTATCGTTACTACCAGTCGCAAATTAAGTTAATATGGAGTTTGCAACTTTGCTCAACCAGTTTACGTGAGGCTGACATCAAGAATACTGATACTGTACGGAATGAGTCATATGCATTGTTTCATCTTGAACTTTTGGAACAACGTGACCAAGCTTATCCTATGTAAATATTTACATCAACCAAATGTCATTACCCTTTTGCAGTCCACTGGAATGACCTGGAGGTAGGCCTCGATTAGTGTAAGTTTTTTTACTTATTAAATTGGGGAACATTTGTTTTACAGATATCTTGAACACTATGTCCTGATAGTGATAAGTGCAATTTTTTTACTAATATTAATAGGTTTGAATGTCAACGTAATTTATGAAATAAATTATGAATAAAAACGATAAAATCATTAAAATTTCTGGTTAAGATACTCATTCATCAATAATATGCTTTCTCTAATAATAATACGAACAATTTAAAGGATTTAGATCATATTTAGATTTATTATAGGAGGTAGGATACGACGGTATTTTCGTCCCAATTGAGCAGTCCGACTGGGAAAGTACCTCCTCCACCCTACAGAATACCACGGCTATAATAAGCTCGTGTTGTGTTCCCGGCGGTGAGTAGGGTAGCCAGAGCTCACTGGAGAGTTCTTGTGCTGTCAGTGGGAAGACCAAAGGCTTGTCCTGATAATGTATTCTGCACTGACGGCACTGAAAATCTCTGTTCTTATAGGGTAGGCAGCACGGTTATGACTCCCCTGATGTTACATACGCTCATAGGTCACGGTAACCACTTTCCATCAGGTGGGCCCTGTGCTTATCTGTCACCTAAATAAAAATAAATAAATAAAAAAAACTTTTTATTTCTTGCGTAATCCAATTACAAATACACATACATTCTTGTTCCAAATATATTATTATTATGGTTGGTTCATTCTATATTATGTGTCATTATTGTTGTTTTATAATTTATTTTTCTTAGTATTATTAGTTTATTTATATTAATTAATACAATTTCTTATAATTACTACTGATTGTTTATTAATAAATCTAGGATCTGTTCAATAATAATTTCAATTCCTGTAATAATAGTTTTTTTTTAAATATATATGTATATATATATTATATAGTTAGAGTATATATATATTATCCAGATTTTTCCACTCGTCCCTATCTTTTGCTTTTGTTCTCCAATATTTTCCTGCTACTTTTGTTAAGTCGTTTTCCCAGCGAGTTGTCGGTCTTCCTATTTTTCTAATGCCTGTAGGGCCTGCCATGACGTCAGTCTGCTAGTCCAACGGTCGTCCTCCATCCTAGCCACATATCCTGCCCAGCGCCATTTTAATCTTAGTGAGAATTGAAGTGCATCTATAATTTTTGTATTTTTTCGTATAATGCTATGTGGGATTTTTTGTATTTTTCTCACATTTGTGATGCTTCTCTCCATACCCCGTTGACATAACCTAATCATATTTTTCACTCTCAGTGTGTACTTCCATGTCTGGCATCCATAAATGATGGAGGGAAGCAAGCAGGTGTCCATAACTTTTTTCTTTACATGAATAGGCATAGTTCCTTTTAATATTTCCATTAAGCTCCAGAATTTTCTCCATGCGCCTGACATTCTTCTTTCTACTTCTAATTCATTGTTTTGCTTATCGAAAGAAACTTGTTTTCCCAAAAATATGTAGCTTTACACGTATTCTAATAAATTTTGGTCGAGATATAAGGGATTTATGCTGTTAGTCATTATTTTGATTTTATTTAAATTCATTTGTAAATTCATAGTGTAATATCTGTGAGCGTTGAAGTAGGCTTCTTCAACGCTCACAGATTTTAGTGAGACTATCATTAATTCTAGTTCTTTTGCATCTTCGGACAGAAGAATAATATCGTCTGCAAACCTTAAGTGGCTGATAAATTTTCAATCGATGTTTAGTCCTGTTCTGTTCCAATTGATTTTGCTGATGGCCATCTCTAGCACCGCTATAAAAATTCTCGGTGACAAAGGATCCCCTTGCCTTACACCTCTTTTTATGCTTATTGACGGTCCTATCAATTCAAGCTTCACTCTGATACAGCAGTTATTGTATATATATACTTAATAACTTCTATATATTTTTGTTCTACGGGCTGTGAGCTTAGAGCGGTCCATATGGAAGAGTGTAAGATCGTGTCGAAGGCTTTCTGATAGTCGATGAAAGCAACATATAATGGTCTCTGGTACTCGCTATATTTTTCTGTTATTTGTTCAATTGAGTGGATATGATCAATCGTAGAATACCCACTTCTGAAACCGGCTTGTTCCATCGGTTGATGTGCTTCTATACTCTTACTGATCCTCTTTTCGATAATTGATGAAATAAGTTTGTAGAGTGATGGCAGGAGACTGATGGGGCGATAATTGCCTTTGGGTCACGTTTTTTGTAGAGCAGTATCATGAATGACTCTGACCATTGAAAGGGTGTGGTACTTGACTTAAGTATAGAGTTAAAAAGACATGCCAAAGGGCGTGCAAGATAGTGACAATCTGTAGGGAATTATAAGGTTTAAAAAAAATGCAGCGAGTATGTGTTAATGCGTTGAGCTTAATAGTGACATTGAATGAACTTTATTTACCAAAGTACATTAGATCGATGAAGTTTATATCACGTGGTCCACGGTATGTAAATTGCTAACACGTAATTATCATGAGTTCTCAACATTCCCCTAGGGCGTTGAAAGTTGTGCTTTCAACCAGACTCCGATGCCGTTGAGACAGGTAATGGGCATATCTTGTTGAAGGATCTTCGGATGACTCCACTAGATGTTCTGATGTCAGCTACCCTGACAATCCCGTCAGATCCTCGATGAACACCAACTACTCTCCCCAATCTCCACTTTAGAGGTGGAAGATTCTCCTCCTTTATGACTACCAAGGAATCCAATTTTAGTCCGTCTTTACAAGAGCGCCACTTAGTACGTTGCTGCAACTCTGCAACGTACTCCTTACTCCATCTCTGCCAAAAATGCTGGCGGAGCTGCTCAATCCGTTGGTAGCGAGACAGATGAGTAGCAGGATGGTCTTCATAATTGTCCTGTGGTAATGCTGTGAGTGGTCGACCAACAAGAAAATGACCTGGTGTCAGCGGGGTGCAGTCAGCAGGGTCCGATGACAGGTGTTAGTGGACGCGAATTTAATATCGCCTCGATTTGGACTAAAGTGGTGTATAACTGTTCAAAAGTTAAATTACAATTGCCCATCACTCGCTGTAAATGATATTTAGCAGACTTAACGCCCGCCTCCCAGAGACCACCGAAATGAGGGCTATACGCGGGGATAAAATGAAAATTAATTCCATCGTTGACCATATTTGCACTAAGAGAACTATTATTAAATTTCAAAAATTTAGACAGTTCGTTATAAGCACCAACGAATGAGGTACCGTTATCGGAGTACATGTTACTGGGTTTACCCCTGCGAGCAATAAATCTGTTCAAAGCTAATAGATATGTGTGGCTAGTTAAGTCACCCACGAGCTCCAGATGAACAGCCTTTGTGGTGAAACAAATAAAAATGGCAATGTACACCTTTACGAGTCTACATCCGCGACCTTGGCGACTAGCGCACATAATAGGGCCGGCATAATCAACGCCTGTACTCTCGAATGGATAACCTCCTGATAGAAGACGCTGGCGCGGCAAGTTACCCATCAATGGAGCAACGACCTTGCCCTTCATGCGATTGCACAGAATGCATTTATGATAGCAGGCCTTAGCTAAGTTACGACCTCCTATAGGCCAATAGGTTTCTCTAATTGACGCTAATAATTGTTGTGGACCTGCGTGCATCAACCTCTTATGCTCGAAATTAAATAGTAGCTTTGTTAAATGATGATTGGACTGTAATAAAATAGGGTGCCGCTTATTATACGAGAAATCTGAATTGTCGAGACGTCTGCCGACACGCATTATGTTATTATTATCTAAAAACACGTTAAATTTTAATAGGACGCTCTTTTTTGGTAAACCTTGTTTATTTAAAAGGAGTTTATGCTCTGGAAAGGACTAGGACAGACTACTGAATAGGACAGCTGACTATAATAAACTAATACGTTTAATGCTTGCCTTAATTCGTCATTTAATAATGATTTATTACAGGGACCTCCTCGACATAACTTAATGAATTGTATAACATAAGCCATTGACCGTAAAAGGCGTGAATAATTGGAAAATCTCTCAAATATCTAAAAAATAATTCTTATCTTTACCGAGAGCAACATTCAATGATACACTAGGCCGAATCTCGGGTAGTGAATCTAACTTCGAGGACCTGAAATTAGAAGGCCACAGACAGGAGTCTTGCTGGAGAAAATCTGGACCTGACCACCACTGGTTTAAACCCTGCAGATTGCTAATGTCCACACCACGAGATATTAGGTCTGCTGGATTTTTGTCCGTTGGAACGTGCCTCCAGGTACAGTGACCTGCCTGATCTAAAATTTCAGCAACGCGATTGCGTACAAATGGCTGAAGTTTAGAAGGCAACATCTGTAACCATCCTAAGACAATGGTCGAGTCTGTCCAACAAACGACGCGATTAAATTTCAACCTAAGTGACCTTGATAGCTTCTCGTACAGACGAGTCCCCACCACTGCGCCACACAACTCCAACCTCGGGATTGTTGTGGGTTTAATGGGTGCAACTCGACTTTTGGCCATCACTAACCTGACTACACATTCCCCATTATCATTGATGCTGCGTATATAAGCACACGCACCATATGCGCGCTCAGATGCATCGGTGAATATGTGAAGTTCTACCTCCTTATATGCATCACAAACTACAATTCGTGGAATACGAAACTTGTTTAAAAGTGGCAGAGCTTTGACAGTGGCCTGCCATTGTGAACCAACCTCAGCAGTTAGTGGTTCATCCCATGATAGTTTATCTAACCACATTTTCTGTAGTATCATTTTCATAGTGATAACAAAGGGAGCTAATAGCCCTAATGGATCAAAAATCCTTGCAATCACTGACAGTAAATCACGCTTAGTGTTACCAACACAAGATTTTAATGTGGTGTCCAAAGAATAAACCAGTTCGTCGGAACTTGCATGCCAACCGAGACCTAGCAACTTGGCAGGCTCGCTGGAACCTAATATATTTAAGTCTAGCGAAGATTGAGCAACATCTGATAATAGTTGAGGTTCGTTTGATTTCCACTTGCGTAAAGGCATGTGAGCCGACGCAAGTGCCTTGGTGACTTCCTCACGAATGAACCTCACCTCATCTAAGTCATCACCACCAGAGAGTAGGTCATCGGCGTAAAAATCGTGTTTTATGACGTCAGCGATCCTCTCATTCTTGCAGTCGAGACCTAATTGATGTAAACATCGAAAGGCTAAAAATGGCGCACTAGCCGTGCCATACGTGACAGTGTTTAATTTAAAATACCGCAGAGAATCAGACGACCCATCACGCCAGACAATCTGTTGTAGATACCTGACAGACGGATGGACGATTATCTGTCGGTACATCTTCTCGACATCCGCAGATATGACATATTTATACTGTCTGAACCGAAGAAGAATGGACAGCAAATCGTCTTGAATGGTGGGACCTACCATCTGTAAATCATTGAACGAAACACCAGACGAAGTGGGAGAACTCGCGTTGAAAACAACGCGGAGTTTGGTAGTGCTACTGCTTTCACGCAATACTCCGTGGTGAGGTATAAAATAACCAAACGGACTTGAATTATGTAGAATAAATTCGGTCATATGTCCTAACAACTCATATTCAGATATGAAATCATTATACATTTTACCGAAATCCGGTTTAGTCTTCAACCTACGCTCCAACGAGTGTAAACAATGAGATGCCCTCTTAAACGAGTCTCCTAGAAGAGAAGGACTTTGCTTAAGCGGAATACGAACACAAAATCGACCATCTTGCAATCGTGTCATATTTTTAATATAATGCTCCTCGCACAGCCTCTCTTCTGGTGAATAATGTGAAGACTTGTTAACAACCTCTTCCAGCTGCCAGAAACGAATTAAATCAGACCGAAGTTGATCTATATTGTCGTTCTTATAAGTATCAACCTTTGTAAAATTACACCTAATATTACTAGACAACAATGAAGTATAATTATGACTGATCGGACCTGAGACTATCCAGCCTAACCTGGTCTCACAAGGGATGGGCTTACCTTTACCCAGCTTAATACTTTGTGACTCTAAAATGTCCCAGAAAACATCAGCACCGATCAAAACATCGATGTCAGCGGGCTTGTAGAATGTAGGGTCAGCTAAACATATATGAGACGGAATATTTAATGCAGATATATTAATTTCACGACATGGCACATTACTTGTTATTGACGGTAAAATAAAACAATGCATGTCGGTCGTAAAACAATTGTTTAATGACGTTATACGAACTCGACATGTTTTACCTACGTGGGAAATCACGTTATTTATGCCTAATATCGACCTATCTACTTGTCTAGCCTCCAAACATAAGCGTTTACACAAGCGCTCCGTCACAAAGGACGAGGTGCTCCCGCTATCGAGCACAGCACGAACAACGTGCTCACTCCCAGAAATATCTTGCATTTTAATTAACGCGGTCGACAATAACACATCGCTGTTAACGCTACCACAAGAAGATGTGACGTTCGCCGACAACGCGACATTGTTTGGTTCACTAGTGGCGGGCGTCGAAGGCGATCGTGCCGACTGGTTATCACCCGATTTATTAACACTAGTATTCGCAATATTGTTTAAATCTGTCATATGAATAAGCGTATTATGTCTGCGCTTACACAGTTTGCAACCCGGCCTTTTACAGTGGTTTGCAAAGTGTCCCAAACGAAAACAGTTAAAGCACACTTTATAACTCGGTAGCAATTTCATTCGGGCTTCATTAGACAAGGCAAGAAACTGTGCGCAATTACTTAAATTATGGTTGCCCTTGCATTTAGGACAAACCATTGCACTCGCTTCAGTTTCAGATTGATTCCTAGATTGAACTGCAACCATAGACTTTAACTTAGGTCCTAACTTGTTACTAACGTGAGACTGATTGTGACGAGATAACTCTAATGTCTCAACTAAATCAGCGCGGTTGCGCATGAATTGAAGGAATGTGTCGAACGTAATATTACTATCCTTGTCTACGCGACCCTTGCACTCCTCCCACTCACGGAACGTTTTGCTATCTAATTTACGTGTAACAATATAAATTAAAAAAGTGTCCCAGTGCTTCACGGGCTCGCCCAACGATTTTAATGCGCGCAGATTTTTATTCAATTGATCAATTAAACCCTTTAGCGTCCCAGAAGACTCTTTAGTGATTGGCTCAATGTTAAAAATAGCTGATATATGATTGTGAATTAATAACTTTTTGTTGTCAAAGCGTTCACATAATAAGTTCCACGCCACAGAGTAATTAGTGGCTGAAAATTCAATTGCCTGTATCACTACGGCGGCGGTCCCTTCCAGAGACGTTCGCAGGTAATGAAATTTGTTGATAACGTCAATACCATCATTAGTATGAATGAGACTCGTATAGGTGTCGCGAAACTCCAGCCAGCCATTATATGACCCATCAAATTTTTGGTAACTGGATTGTTGGCAGCTTTACCGGCCTACAGGTACTAGTACGAGTACTTTTGGTACTATGAACAGATTCATCATCTCCCCTATCAAGTTCTGAGCCCTAGACATAGATTTAAAGTAAAGTGACTCAAAATCGGAACGTTCATTGAACTGTGTTTTAGTATCCTCGACAATGCACTCAAGCTGTAACTGTACCTCATCATATTGTTGATATAACGACTCAATTTTGCCTACACGCAGCTGTAGTTCCGTGATATCACGACTTGTTAGTGCTTTTCCATCCAGCGCGTCAAGGTAATTAATAAAAAGAGTTAATCGGCCCTTGAAGCTACCTCGCTTCTTTATTAAATCCTTTTCGTCGGTCATACTGGGAGCTGGGCGACGTAAGTCTGGAATGTACAAGTAAAGAAGTTAACAATCAATAACTTAGTGCTTACTTAGGCACCTATACGTTTTAACTATGCACCTACTATTGCACCTAATACACAAATTCTTAAAATACAATGTTTAATTATATTACGAATACCTACAAAATAACAACGCGTTATATTTTTACACAACTCAACTGTAAATTAAAGACAATAACTATCAGAAGTATTACACAATTAATAATTCAGTAAATAATTGCACTATATTGCAAATAATTCGCCTCTAATAATAACTAACACCCACAAATGTAAGATGTACATTAACTATATGCATACTAAACTAACGTGAATAGTTCACAGCTTTCAATTCGAATTAAATAAAATAATGTAATATTATCTTAACATCAATATTACCATACTTTAAGAAAGTATAATGTTATTTAATCAAATCTACAACTGTAGCAAGAAAAAACTAATCACAATGCAATATACGGTAGGTAGGTTGGTTAAGTTAACGAAATTAATTACACTGATTACAAATACTGATATAACATAGGCAATATTAATAACACTAACCTGTTAAATCCTTAATTCAGTTTTAAAATACTACCTTATTGAGTGATGGGTAAATATATTAATTAATTAAGATTTAACACCACAGTTTTGATGTACTTGTTTCACAAACCGCACCACCGACTTATGTCTGAATTGCAGTTTAATTGTCTTCTTAATAATTCCGCTAATTAACGATGATCCTTAATAATAATGCAGATTCTTGCTGATTATTCAATCCGGCTCGTAATGGACCAATATGTAGGGAATTATAAGGTTTAAATAAAATGCAGCGAGTATGTGTTAATGCGTTGAGCTTAATAGTGACATTGAATGAACTTTATTTACCAAAGTACATTAGATCGATGAAGTTTATATCACGTGGTCCACGGTATGTAAATTGCTAACACGTAATTATCATGAGTTCTCAACACAATCTTCTTTTATCGCTTCATTTGTGATTCCATCTAGTTTTGGGCACTTTTCAACCTACAAGCTTTTGATTGCATTTGAATCTTCGAGCTCGTCTATCATTTCTAATTTCAGAGACATCTTCTATAATATATTTTAGGTTGACATTATCGATTTTTTCCATATTCATTTTTTCTTGGCAGTCATACAATTTTTTGTAGAAATTCGTAGCAATTTTGATAATATCAGACCTGTTGCATAAAAGTTCATCTGTCTCTTTAGTTCCTTTATACAAGTCTTGTGTGTATTGAGCTCTTTATATGCCCTTTAACCGCTAGGCGCAGTATTTATATATTTGTCAAATGTCTTGGATCGGTGAAGCGTATAGTCTCTTTTTATGCTTTTACTTATGAGTTTGTATAAAGCTTTTAGTTGATTTTTCTGTGCTCTTGTTTTATGTTTAGTAGATTCATGTACTTATTTTCTCTGTGTTATGAGACTCTTGGTGTATGCTGATAACACTCCTGGGTTGGTGGTGTGTTGTTTGGCATTATGTAGACTTCTTTCTATGCTTTGAGTGATTTTGTCGTAATTTACTTGGACGGTAGCACCATCTTGAAATTGAATTTGGTCTTCGTGTTTTCCTAGAAAGAGTCTAAAAGTTTCTTTCTCTGATGTAGTCCTTAATGAGTTTTTTAAATTGCTTCTGTATTTTATACGGCTTTTCTTTATGTTTCTCAGTTGAAAAGAAGCCTTTAAAAGTCTATGATCAGAGGGAAAATTAATATTTAGAACTTGTATATTTTTTACATTTTTATCTTGGTTGGTTAATATATAATCAATTTCATTTTTTGTGACTACGTCTGGGGATTTTCAGGTTCATCTCTGGTTATTGGCTTTTTTTAAAAAGGTGTTCGTAATACTCATTTTGTTTTCATTTGCAAAGTTTATCAGGCGTTTGCCTCTTCTGTTTCCAACTCCGTATCCGTAATTTTTCATTATTAAGCGTTCATCGGTTCTAGGTTGCCCTATTTTTGCGTTAAAATTCCCCTTGATTATCACATTTTTTGCACAGTTCTTCAAGGTTTCGCTGATAGTGTTGTAGAAGTAGTCTACCTCATCATCACTTGAGGCTTCTGTAGGTGCATAAACTTGGAGTATGTCTAGTTGGTACCCATACATATTGAGTCTTATGAGAGCTATTCGTTCTGATATTCTACTAAAGCTCACAATGTTTTTCGTTAGGTATTTTTGGACGATGAACCCCACACCATATAATCCGCGGGTCTCTCCTGTGTAACAAAATATGAAGCTGTCTTACTCCTGGATAGATGTACCAAGTCGTCGGACTTCTGAAATACCGATTACATCGTATTCTGTATTCTTCAGAGAGTTCATCAGCTCTAATAGACGATGGGTGGTTGATAACGTCCTAACGTTATATGTTGCTATGTGGAATAATTCATCTTTTTTCTTTAATCTACTGCTGGCCAGTGTTAGATGTCACCTAAGTTGCAAAAAAATAAAATTAAACTCTTGTAAAACTTCAATAGAACTTACAGATTTATGCAGTTAAATATAGATTGTAGTGGCTAAGCACAAGATACAATAGGTTTCGTTGAAGTGCCAACACTGGTTCATTCCTCTATACCTCTTTTCATTATATGGTTTATCCTGATTATTATTTTATATTTTTTGAAATATACCATGAAAACTATATTTGACAAGGTATAACCGAAATATTGTTAAGTACAATTTTTTTGTTGTAGGTATACATACTTATTCAAATATTTTGTGAAATTTTTGAATTATTTATATGGAGGAGTCACGTCTCAGTGGTATACGCTAAGTTTTCTTTTTTTACAACATTATCATGATTTACGACGGTATGCGACAAGTAGAAGTTTTTAAGAACTTGGCGTTTTACGAAATAGCTATATCTGAAGCTTGCGAACGGCGATTACCGTCATAACGTACTTTTATACGAGCTAAGTTTAATCTAACGAGTGCTCCTGTTCCCTACCGATACCGCTCCAGTTTTGACGTGTCGTAAACGAGGATATTACATCATGACAAATGAAGGAGAATGAGGCCTTGTGATAACAGTTATGATACCTGTGATTTCATTCTACTAATTCGCGACTTTTATGCATATCGCCCGCTCTTCTCAACTAATTGCGATCAAACAAACAAATAATTTAAAACTGATCAAGACCAAAAAAACCGCATCAAAATTTGGTCAGTTCTTTTTGCGTCCATCACGAAAAACAGACAAACAAACTAGAATTAAAAAAAATAGTAACTTGATAGTAAGTGCTAAGGTATTCAGTAAATGTAATTAAGTAATCGATTAAGATATAGAAAAAAATTAATCGGGTCAGGTGGGATTCGAACACGCGATCTTTTCCTTACAGTGGGAACTAAGCCACAGAACCTTCGCCCGAATCCACCCAAATTCTTCTATACATATATCCGTCTTACGCCGCCGTAAGACGAATACTTGTGCTTTATAATTTCATTCTATAATTAAATAAGTTAAGCACCTTTTGTATTGTCTGTTATACTTTGCCCCTATGTCAATAAAAAAGAAATCTGTCGAGAGTATCCTTTTCGTATTCTGATCATTAATTTTATACTTTACAAATAAAAGGTATGTTTTCCTTGTACCAGGCATATCTTGAGTGACGGTCGGCTGGTGGTCGGCGCGAGGCGTTCACTCGTGGACGCGGGAAGCAGCGTTGGGTCTATGATTCGATGTCAAGCCTCAAATCGCGCGGGTGTAGTGCTATCAAGGCCTGTATTGCTACAAGTTGGTAAGTATAGCCAGTAGGCAGTATATAATTATGCATTTTTGTTCTTAAAAGGTTGCCGATTCCTACTTCAATGCTTTAGCAAGCCTGTGAGAGTTGGCTATTCCACAAAAATTATTCATGTAACAAATAGCAATGTCAATCTCAAATCATTCAATAAAAACGAGTGTTAAAAGCATGACTGTCTAGTCAAAGGATCAACCGATGTCACTCGAGATTCTAAATTGAAATCTCTTCTTGGATTTTCAAGTTAATGAAAAATAAAGAAACATACATTATCCCTGAAAACTTTTGGGCACTCGTGAATAAAAAGGGCTGGCAAGAGGAGAAAGGCACTTCCATTAAATTAAATTAAATTAAATAAAGTTTATTTCGGAACAAGTCCATAGATGGTTATTACGTACATTTTTCACTTATATACTATTGTTAGTAAGGTACATATATTTTTATGGTTGTGTTTTTTACGGTGTGAACCACCATCCACCTTTTAAATAGGGGGGAGTCCCACCGGTCACCTGTCGGTGGGTTGATTCCACCAGGATTTATAAACATAGTCATCATTTATATGTCTATAAATAAATATTCTATTTTCACCATTATTGATGAGACTAGTGTAATGTAATCCATACATTATCATAATTTCGCCACAACTGCAAAGTCTGACTTACAACACATAATAACGAAACAAAGAGCCTAAATTTATGCAATCTAATCTTGAAGTTAAATTTGAAATTAATAAATAATTATGAACTCCAAATATTTATTATTTTGATATCATTTGTTTCTCAATTATATCGGAGTTATTACAGAAATCATAAAAAACTGTAAACAACAGGCTTGTGTAATAAACAGATGTACGGTAAGAGAGCGAAACAAAATTACAAGTTTGAGTCGAGTTGGACCAATTAACTTTCCGTTACAGCGAGGGAAATATGAAATAAAATGAAAAACAGCTCACGGCTCCGTGAATTTTTTGCACGGAAAACTTTTAATTAAGGGATTAAAAATGACATTAGAGTGAGTTCGCAGCATCATAACTTTCCTTTTGTTCCTCGAATGTCCGCAAGCAAAACTGAAACATGAGTCAAATTACGATTAGGTAGAATAGGAAAGTCTCAACAAAGCTTTATCCCTGTTAAGCTTTGTTAAAAGCTTACTCTGACGCCCTTAATAACTGTACTAAGAAAAATATCTAGCAACAAAGTTCATAATATTCATTAGGAGATAGAAGTTTCAGGTACTTTTATGAAACGTTAAGAACAAAAGAAAACAAAACTTTAACCCTGTAAAATAAGTGTTTTTGTTTCACTTTTTCTATCGAAAGAAATAAAATGTAAATTATACATATTAATGAACAATATACATATTATGAACAATATTTTGTATATAGTTTTGGCTTAGTAGAGAATTCGAAGATCAAGGAAATTATAAGTAAATGTCAAGTCAAGAGTATCCGTAATCAGCGAGCTAGTATAAAATATTATGAAAGTAGAAGAATTGAAAAAGTATGACAGGATCATAGTAGAAAGATGGTGTCTCTACTGACCCCAATATGAAAGAGGCATGCATGAGGTAGAGTAGGTATCTGGTGGTATTGACTAAGCGGTAGTTAGCATCTATATATGTAAAAGAAAGTCGCATTAGTTGCACCACTTATAACTCAACAACGGCTGTACCAAACTGGCTAAAATTTGGTGGGGGTACTTTTCGTCCCTTTTGACCTTTATTCCGTTGGACCGCGTTCCCGTATGATGTGACATAAACCTCAGTGAGAATACAAGTCACTATATGACGTGGTATAATAAAAATGCTTGGACTTGGAATAACAAAGCGCAAATGACTGCTAAGCGTAATTTTGTGTACGTAAAGTTTGGTTGAAAATCTGAAATTTTTTTTTTCCCAAATTAATAAATTAGTATTAATCAATATTAGCCAGTCACTCGAAAAAAAACTTTCTCCACAGTATGAATATATGAAAAAAGGTAGATATAACACATAGGTTCGAGTTATAGAAGTGAACATATATCTTATTCCGATGGTAACGAGGACAAAGTCGCGGACAAAAGTTAGCAGCAGATAAAAACTGCCACACTTAATGTGTCGTATTGAATTTGAATAAAACTCTTGGTAATCAATCTCTATAGGTGGAAAAATCAGCCAGTATATGTTTCTCTTACAAAGAGGTACCCAACGAAACTACAGTTCGTAGCTATCTATCATAATTTATACCAAATTTCAGTTGAACAGTAATTTGATATTCATGACGTTCATATTCTCGTTCACTTGCTTCTGAACTTAATATTAGGTATTCGGAAGAAGAATAATTTTCACTCCAATTACTTTTTCTACTGAAGGACGAAGAAAGTTTTAATTAAAGATTGAGTGACATTATGTCCCTCATCTCGACAAAATAACCTTGTTATAACGGAGCGGGCGTTCTGTTATTGAACATTATTTTATTTCTATGAACTTAACTTTTGTATACTTTCGTATTACTGCAAGTAAATGTAATTTAAGTATAATTTCAAGTACAAAAAATGTAACCAAAATATAAGTATGTCTTCATCCGCCGAACGCCCTCCCCAGTTATATCAAAAGTGTGAAGAACAGGGTCCTCCTAACAATTACAATTTTTTCAACACACTTGTTCATAAAGTGGCTCTAAATTCACTGCAGTTAGGCATATAATAGAACATATAATTAAACTGAGTTTAATCTTTGCAATAATTCACTAGTGAGTTATAGCCTTTTCCAAATTACACTGGTTGAGTTGATTTGTTCTTAAAAAAGTTTCGATACAATAAAGATCATGTACAAACAAATTTTACTATATGTATTTTAATTTAGATAAATCCCATGTGCATTATGTAAATAAAATTCCATTTGCTACTGCATGCCCATTTTAGGCAACTTCGTATTTAAATAGATAATTTCAACGTGTACGTGTTTAATAAACAAAACTATGCCATCAAAAACAGTTCATTACATTTTACCAACTACACATTGACTAATTGTTTCTCTATTAATACACTTTTTATCGATGAAGGTAATGAAACTGTTGCATAATAAGGGTTCTTAATCCATATTACGTGCAGTTACATATACTATTTTGTATAATCTCATGAAATAGTTAACATAATTTGCGTATTATTACAAAGTAATTTTTAGCGCCAAAATCTACCACAGACTACCTATGTGGAAAAAATGCATTAATACTCCTTGAGCCCATTTGAAGTCGAAATGAAAAAAAAAAATTTTATTTATTTAATTTTGATACTGTGTGTAAACAATGTCATTCAAGTTTATTAATGTTTATTATATTATTTTATTCACGATTGTGTTACGAAAAAACTTCGTACGATACACATGTGTATTGATGATTACCATGTTCGGCTCTTTTAAGACCCTCGCCTCTCATATTGGCTAACAATGGCGCCTCAGCAGTATTCAACATCTTTACACACTCGTACCATAATAATATATACTATTACTTTATGGGTTAATTTACCTTGATTTTGCTGCTGACCTCTTTCCCCAAAAGAGAAAAGCCTGGGAATCTAGTCAGTTACGGTCACTGGCTTGCAGATGAAGATAGCTTGGGCTTCAAAGACCTTGCGAGTTCTCTATATAGTCCAGGCTATTTTACATAGTAAGCTACTCAATTTTCACATATCTAAGCAATACACTCTTGAAGACAGTAAGCCTCTCCATTCGATAACCGTTCCATTTTGTTTCCCGTCATATTATTTAAAGGAACATTAATCAATTCAGTTTGACAGTTAAGACAAGGCCGCAAACAAATGCTTTTGTGAGCTCGTTAGCACCGGTGAACTTCGTTAGATAGAGTATCGATACAGAGCCGGTGGGCTAATGTCGAGCGCAGTCGAGTTACGCTAACGAGTTCCACAATCGAAAGAGATCCTGAGAACAACCCTTTCAAACTTATGAACTAGCATCCAAGTTAAAGATTTTATTTACCATATTTTAATATTTTCTCCTACAATGAGCCTGAATACAAAAGAAAATTGAAAGGCAACAAATAGGGGCGCAGTAGGAGCTTATTCTCATTCAAATGAGTTTCAAAGAAAGTATTCGACACTTTGATGTCATGATATTTATTTACCTTGTTTCAGTTTTATAACGTGTTTTTTTTTTGTGCGATGAACAACTTCCGAAATGACTACTGCTTATATAATATAATAATAATAATAATAAATGATTTATTTTCAACCAACAACCAAATATCTACAAATTTAGAGAAATCACAGTATAGGTGATAGGCAAAATATGGCTGTGGATTGCTGGTGCCTGTGGTAGGTAAATAAATTACCTGTATTACTGGACACCAGGATTCCACGAATAACACAAAATGACTGTACATAACAGTGCTCAAAAAGCAAAAGCACAGGTAATTGGTTTACGTTCTTACACAAAACTAAAATCTAAGAAATAACAATATAAAAAGTGAGTGAGTTGAGTGTGTTGTGTTGTGTGTGTGTGAGTGTGTGTCTGTGTGTGTGTGTGTGTGTGTGTGTGTGTGTGTGTGTGTGTGTGGGTGAGTGTGTGTGTGTGTGTGTGTGCGTGTTGTGTGGGTGAGGATGGTCGCATGGAAACAGGAGTGGACATTCATCTCAAGACTTTTAGCAATTCTTCTGTGTCATGGTATGTTTGATAGAGAAGCCATTCATGAAGAGCAGCTTTACACCTATAAATATTTAGAGGATAGAGACATAATAGCTTATGAAGTTTGTTATAAAGGTATGGTCCCAGGAATTGGAAAAATCTTTGGCTGAAACATGTCCTGACCCTAGCGGATACCGCCACGAGATGATTACGACGGGAATAGTCTACCCTAAACTCTGTCAATGAGTGCTGCTTCACAACAGTAGCCAGTACAAAGAGCTGTCTGACAGTCAGCACCTGGCAGAATTCATAAAGCTCAGCTGTAGGACACAGGCGAGGCTTAAAACAGCAAACCTTTAAAACAGCCCTCTGAGCACGTTCCAATACAAGAAAATGAGTTTTATTGGTGCCACCCCACGTCGTGATGCAGTAACATAAGATAGATTGGCAGATCGCAGTATAAACCAACCTCATAACATTGGAGTCAGTAGAGTAGCGCAATTGTCGAAAGATATAAATGAGTTTACGAACTCGACTCGCCAAGCAGTCCACGTGCGGTTTAAAGGTTAAGCTTTGGTCAAGAACAATCCCCAGGTATTTGATGGAAGACACCCTCTCAATGCGACAGTAGGGTACAGCCAAGGACAGACTGTCAATCGGCCGAACGGTGATCTGTAAAAGGTTATCCGAGGGTATGTCAGCTTTTCGGATTGAGAAATTGATAACTTTAGTTTTGGTCGCGTTTAGGGTTAAAAGGTTTTCCCTCAACCACTGGTTAACGGTATTAAATCCATTTTGAGCTAGACCATACGTGTCAGTCCAGGAATCAGAAGAGAAAACAAGAGCCGTATCGTCTGCATAAGCAAATATTTGGCCGTTGTCCAGTCCAAGTTTGCAGAGATCGTTCACATAAGTTAAGAAGAGGCTTGGGCCCAGAATACTCCCTTGCGGGACACCATGCTCAATGGGAATTTCAGAGCTGACGTACGCGCCAATCTTTACGTACTGAGTTCTACCAGTTAGGTAACTCTGGAACAATGACAGTTGCCTCCCCCTCACACCCATGACCTCAAGCTTAGATAGCAAAAGCGGAACCGAAACCGTATCGAACGCCTTTGCAAGATCCAGGAAGAGTGCCACACATTTCTGCTTGTTGTCCAACTTCCTAACTATGTGTCCTACCAAGTTGTGAACAGCATCGGCGGTGGATAAATCCTTCCTAAACCCATATTGATTCGCAGATAGGAGATTACTAGATTCCAAGTACTTAGTAAGCCTGTGGTTAATAATCTTCTCAAGCACCTTGGACATTGCAGGGAGAACGGATATCGGTCTGTAATTCTCAACAAGATTACGATCACCTGATTTGAAGACTGGATGGATAATGGCCCTCTTAAAAGCCGCAGGAAAATACTTTTTCATGGAAAAATCTTATGGTATTTTATACAACATTATAGGCTATATAACAACTATATTTTTTATTCGAAATGTATTGTATTGTATATAAATGTATTGTATGCAGTACCTATGTCTTTAATGTAATAAATGTAGTATATTCATCAAATTAACATCAATATTATGCTTTAGGAAGGTGACTGATAATAAAAAAGTCATCATCATCATCGTGTTTAGATATTCGGCTTTTTGCGAGCAAATTCCGTCTGACCTCCTGCCTTCAAACCTGAGAGCAAAACATACCAGTGTACCGACTTACAAGTTGTTTTGGTACCAAAGGTTTTAGTGGGTGTACTCCCGTGTACTTTCGTCATTAATAGATCGCATTAGTTAGAAAAATATTGGACAGCCTCTGTGGTACGAGCCCTGCTCAGTGCAAATATTTGTATGCGTGAATATATATTTGGACTATATATACTGTAGATTGATGGCACTTGGTGGCATTTGTTGTTACACATATTGATAACTCACTTGTACTTTCCCACATTACTTTATTCCTTATTACACCTGACCGGTTTCGCCTTACGGCATCCTCAAAGGTTAGATATTTGGATTGGTCGTGCCTCGGAGAGTACTTTAAGCCGTCGGTTCCGCTTGCCATAAGAACATCTATAGCAGTCGTTACGGGTATTTGGCGTCCTAAAAAGTCTAACATCTGATTCAACTGTAATGCTTCGATATCGCACTTGTGTTGTAAAGGTCAGATGGCTGTCGCTTCGTGGAAAATATCGAAGTTTAGTCAAATCCGCATTTAAGCTAGTAAAGCGGACTATAGACTCCGAGGTGAAATGAAGCTTCGGATGCGACTGGGATTAACGCAAAGTTGAAGAAGATTACCTTAGAAAAATAATTTTAAATTCCATTTAACCTGCAAATAATCCATTACAAAGGAGTCTTTTTTGATGCTTACGGCGGACGAACTTATTGAAGCATGCTCCTTACGTGCGAGCCCTGAATATTTTAAATAGCATAGCACAGAACGTAGATATATTTTGTTGTTCATTGGCGGAATTTGAGCGGGTGACACTCCAATGTTTAGAGTCACGAAGTTATTAATGTTGCCTACTATAAGTTAATAAATATTACAAGTATTATATTTAAGTAATAATTATGTACTACATTGTTGTCTTGGATACAATATGTAAACACAATGTATGGTTATATTATATTAAATAAAATAAATAAACGTTTTGAACTTTATTGGTATTTGGAAAAAGTGTACCAAGTATAGCATTTTTGATGAAAATACTTGTTAAATGAAAGGATAAACATTTACAGGAATAACTTTAAAGCTCGATATAAAAGTCTACCAAAGCCTTTGGCAAATGGTAATTAATAATTTTCAATCTATGTTCAAAAATATTATTTACCATTTGCCAAGTTAATAAGTGAGTCTTATAAAAATAAAAACGATCTGATTTGCATTCAGTAGATATAGCGACCTACGTTTTTGTCTTTTTTTCGGTTGTGTACAAAGAATACACTTTAGAGAACTCCACCTGAACAACCAATAAGTACGTAATGAATTGACTTATGGTGGAACTAGACAAATTAAATTTACTTCACAAAAAAGTGTTAACTTCAAAGAGGTGTCACATGTGAATTGTCCCATTTTATCTACTATTAAAAGGCCGTACCGTCTACTAGCCGTGTAGAATTTAAAAAAAAAGTAAATAAATTGTCAATTGTACGTATTTCGTTTTGGCCATATTTGTCAAATAGGCAATAAGGCCAATGCTTTATCAAATACACTGACCACATATGGCAATTGTTTAAAAAAATTTAAAATATATACAAATAACACAAATAACCATATCAAGTGGCATCATTAAATACCCGTTTTTAGTGCCAGTACCATATTTATATATTTAACATATAGCTATAATTTCAACAACAAAAGTTCCAAATTTAAATAGGACTTAAAATTGACAGACTCAATCCTAGGGTGGCTTCACAAACAATACAATTTTGGACGCAATTATTCCTTTATTTATTATGCCGTTTCATTTTTATTTTTTGTTTTGTTTGACAAGTTATGAAAGAAGTCTCGAGTTACGCATTATTAAAAAGAACGCGAACTTTATAATGGCTTTTAACCAAATTCTATTAGAATATCTACGTCATTCCTTTGTATATAAAGTAACGCGTAATGGACGTAAGCAATGTAATTTATTTTATTTTGTCCTATAAAGTCGTCTTCAGTTGGCTTCTATTAAATTCTACATTATGTTTTAGACATAAAAATAATAGAAATAAATAGAGTTTCTTATCTTAATATACCTGTGCCTATCTATAAAAATACGTTTTTGATATTATTGTAACTTTATGTGGGTTCACCGAAGTAATATAGACCAAAACATGACCTAATTCTCAAGGGATTTGGAAGCATATAAAAAGTTCACGATACGTACCTTTCTGCAAAGTTCAGTTTTTATCATCAGATAAAAATTGAAGGGTATAGAAGTATACTCTTACATTTACCGCATAGTTATCATACCTAATTTAAGTACCCTCTACTAAAACATATGTTTTTATGTGTCTTAGTATAACCACATGAGTAGATAAATTTATTCTATGGTAAAACTAACGTCCGTCATTTCTCCATGACATACGATATATACAATACGTTAAAAAATAAATAAAATTGAATTATACTGCAACTACAATTATACATTCAGTCTATCATCTTAGACTAATTTACAAGTATTTTGTTGAACACTGATACCCATGCTAAGAAAAAACTTGTTGCCTTTAAAATAATACCATTATCTCTTTTTTTATTCGAAATAACACGCGTAGAACTTCAAGATTCATGCCGGACTATAAAAACTTACTAAGACACCATGTGTTCGTAAAGTAAATTTATATCTCACCATATCCCCAGCTCCAAAAAGGGACACAAAAAAACATCTAATGGCATCGACAAGCTAGAGACCACCATTATAACATAGTGGACATGTATAATGGTGCCCATTGTTTTTTAAAAGTCACTTACCGTCACCAAAGATTTTCTTTATAACACTTAGGTGGCAGACAAGCACAAGGCCCAATTGGTTACCGTGTCACGAGCCATCTCCCAGATGGCAAGTGTAATATTATAAATGTGCAATTAATTTTAAAATAATGTATATTATTGAACAGTGGAGGACAATGTGCTGTCCCACAACGCTAGGCAGTTGATGCCGGCCAAGATTGGTGGCTCCGTACTAATGCGGTGTGAACTATCTCCACAAGTTGGTCTAGTGGACATCACTTGGTTGCAAGACGGACTTCCGATTTCATCTGGATACTTGAGTGGTGGTAAGTTGAAGATATTAATTCTTTATTTAACTATTCATAGATGTATTACAAATTTCATTATGAATACTGAAGTTAGTGTAATTTGAACCTGAGTAAAATTGTTACATGTAAAGATAATTTTATCTTGTAAATTAAAATAACAAAATATTAATATTCTACTCAAAGTAAGCATAGATTTATTAGTTTGTTATATGGGTTCTACAAGGTGAATAATATGTGTACAAATTACAAAATACTTAAATCATTGTTCTGTGAATAAATTTCTTAATAATTTCAATGAGGTATCATTAGAATCGTCTTGGTTGTTCGCATGTTATTGACGATATGACGTGTTACTGAATCTATTGTAGCTCCCTCTAGCGGTCATAAAATACTGTGTTAAAAAATAAATTTGAGATAAATATCCGTGTTTGGATTCAGCTGAAAGTACTTAATTATAGCTGTTAATTGCCCCAAAATAATATAAATAAAAAATTAAGTTAATAACTAAAACCCAACTATTGAAAAAATCAAAGCAACTTTTTGGAGGTTGTTTTTTGTGATGGGGTTCTTATTTTTTTATTTACATACATACATAAAATCACGCCTGTTTCCCATAGGGGTAGGCAGAGATCACGGATCTCCATTTGCTACGATCCTGACAGACTACTCAAGTTATTTTTTTATTCAATGTTTTATTTTACCACTTATGCCACTTAGTCCGACATAACAATATTTTCTTGGGAAAAGTGGGATACGACCACGGCTATCCTTGATATTTTGTTGCTTAATACTTTTTACAGCGTGATTTTTCATTAAACTTCGGTATTTCGAACTTCAGTTCTTAATACGTACCTAACCATTTAAAGATGCCTTGTAATACAAAGTTAACAAGAAGTCAACTCATACATTGACTAGCACTACTGATCTCGTTAATATCAAATCAAATCAAATAATTTTACATTAATGTAACGAGCTTAATGAATATCAATTTACTGATGCGTTTAATTTAAATGAAACATTAATACATTCAAGCGTATTACGCTTCGACTGGTTTTTCAATCTTTAGCGAAGTGTGAGATTTGCGGTTTGGATGGATTTGGAGTACCTAGGTACAGCTAATTACGAAAGTACCCTTTAGGATTTTGTTATTTGGATTTAAATATAAATGGCCGTTTATACACTTGTGAATTACAGAGCCATATTACTTATCAACTAATTGACTCTGTGAAATCTTACTAAACCTACTAATATTATAAGTGTGAAGTAAATTATACAAAAATTAAAAAAACCGCGGTAGCCTAGTGGTATGGGTAATGGACTGCTGAGACGAGGTCTCGGGTTCGATCCCAGGTTTGACCATGGGACACACCAATGACTTATCGATGCTTTTCGAAGTTATGTTTGTATTTATCGCAGGTTTATAAGTGTCCGGTTAATGGCAATAGGCTCGCCACCTATTACATTGGGACCTAAACATAAACTGGCGAAATGTGGGTGCTAGCACTTCTGCCTACCCCTTCGGGGATATAGGCGTGAGTTAATGTTATGTTTATGTAAAAAAACCGACTACTGTCTAAAAGATCGAAACAAGTTTAATAGCAGGCGCTACGCATTTGCCAATCATATAAAGTTATAGAATTAAAAAAAATATATTTAAAATTTCCAAATGGCTGTTTAAAATATTTTCCCCTTTATAAGAATTCATTTCGCTTCAAACATAATACTTGTACTTACCTATCACTTATCTATAAAGTAAATTAAATATTATATTTGTAAAGAGCCACGTGATGAAGTTGGTAGCAATTATGGGGAATCGGAGCCGTTTGCCAATTTACTGCCTCTATTGTATTGGAATCGAAAAGGCGTGACGCACATTTCAAAGCTTTACAACTCAAATCAAATATAACAAGTACCTACTTACAATAGTCACTTATTTTGGAATGAGTACAGCCTTTGGTTATGTAATTGATTACTAGACATTTTTTATGATGACGAATCTGTATTGGGACCGTTAGTTTATTGAGCAAATGGTACACAAGTAATGTTGTTTATAACCTTAATATATGTATATAATGACTTCTGTGGCATAGCGGTAAAGCGTATGGCCGGAGGTCGCAGAATCGATTCCCGCTCTGTGAAAAATTTTCTATTCATGAGTAGTTTTTTTTATACCACGTAGGTGGCAGACAAGCACACGGCCCACCTGATGGGAAGTGGTTACCGTTGCCTATGGACGTATGCAACACCAGGGGTGTTACACTCGCGCTGCCGACCATGAAGCAACCTTCTGATCCTCCTCTTGAAGAACCCCATATTGTAGGTGCTTGGGAAAACCGCAGCAGGGAGGTCCTTCCACAGCTTGAGTGTGTGGGATGAAGTTTCTTTCATAACGCACAGTGCGCCCCATCTCAGTTCGCAATGTGTGGGGATGAATTCCCTGCCTATGGCGAGAGGTGCGATGATAGAATGTAGCTGTATGTACCTACATCTATTTGCATTTGTCTGTAAATTCAATCAATCAATTAGCGCACTGCAGTGCAATGGTGGCTTGGACTGACTGGATGTTGGACTGGCAGATGATCGAATAAAATGGCGCACATTGGAAGAGACCTATGTCTGTATATTACTATTTGTATTTACAAAATAGTATCTAAGTACATTTATTCGTCACCTTCGGCAACCAAAGCGACCCACAGGCGGCGTGCGTTTTAGTCGGTTCGAGTCCGACATAACCTCCTCCACCGGTTCCAGTGGGGAGGTATCCGTGGGGATTTTGCGCAAGTAAAAAAAAAAAAAAGTACATTTATTCGCAGTCTCTAGACCCATATTACAAGCTATTCGTAGTTTAGGTACCGTAAGAGCTAAGTATTTAGTTTATACCAGAATTCTACTTATTGTGTATGTTGTACTTATTCATTATGATCCGAATGTCGAGCTTTTGCACTAAAAAGAAGTTTTCACGGTAGTTTGTCTTTGTTAGACTTGGAAGTTTGTCTAAACGATTTTGTTACAGAACCACGCTGGGTATCAGGTGCCAATGGACTTCTCCTAGGTCTAGATCTGACACAGGCAGACATACAGGCAGAATATTCATGCCTAGCTCTTGATACACCAAGTCCACCTTTGAAGCTCACTACTGACGGTAAGTGTAATTGATAATTTATAGTATCTATTTAATTTATTGATATCAGTTTAGATGCGTTTAGATTAAATGTACTTTGTTACACACGATAGGGGTTTGATCTAGCCAGTGTGATTAACACGTTGCTTTCAAAATATTTAAACTACTAAAATATATATTTTAGTAGTTATCCTAAGTACACACATCAACAAAGTCTAGGGAACAAGGACATTTCTAGTTTTTATTTAAAAACCCTTTCTTGTAATAGTGAGTGTTTTATATCAATAGAAGGGTATTTTTATACCGTTTTTAATTTTAATTTTAATAAAAACATTTTCATACCACATTTTTTTTTTTTAAGAAAGAATTGAATAGTGCCAATATTGAGTATTACAACCTTCTATGATTAGGCACAAAAATAACGAGGTAGTAAGAAATACAGTAACTAACCGTACTTTAAACGTTTTTAATAATCTGTAGGACCTCCTAAAGCATTAGCAACAGCTCGACAACGGCGTGGCATACTTAGTATGAGATTGTCAATCATCGTCTGTGGAATATGGCTCCATACACTGCGAAGGTGTAAAAAAAGTTGTTCTTCAGTGTTCAGATTTTCCAAAGAATCACTGAAAGCTCTTCTCCCAAGCAAATCCCAGGCATGCTCTATGGGATTGAGGTCGGCAGACTGAGCAGGCCATTCCAACGTCGTCATATTGTGCTCGCTTAACGCATTGACCACTACCCTCGCGGTGTGTGACCGTGCATTATCTTGCATGAACATAAAATCTTGACCGAACTGCTGTCGATGAGGGATTACCATGGGGTGTATAACCTCCTGAATGTATTGGTTTGCATTCAAATTGCCCCGTATCCAAACGAGGTCGGTCCTTCCACCAAGGCGAATTCCAGCCCATACCATGATTGTTCCACCTTGGTAAGGATGAACTTCTTGCGAATTCTGGAGACGACTCCGACGTCCAGGAACTCGCCATATACGCACTCTTCTCGAATCAGGATGAAAACCGAAGCAAGATTCGTCGGAAAACAGAACCCGTGCCCATTGATGGTCGGTCCACTGTAAATGTGCGTTAGCCCACAATAAGCGACGACCTCGATTTCCACGTCGAAGAGCTGGAACCCTAAGCGGTCTGCGAGCATAAAGATTGGCTTCGTGTAGTCTTCTTCTGACAGTTTGATCGCTAATAACCACTTGATGCTGAGACTGGATGCCTGCGACCAACTGACGAGCAGTAATCGTGGGTTGCCGCCTTGCGGAATTTTGCAAGAAACGATCTTGTCGCGGGGTAGTAACCCTATTTCGTCCCCTGTGACGTTCGGCAACATCCCCTGTAGACCTGTAGCGTGCCCATAATCTGCAAATTACGCTTGGTTGGATGTTGACAGCATCCGCTACGTCGCGTTGAGTTCGTCCAGCTTGCAGCATACCAACAGCCCTTAACATCTCTTCGCGACTTAAATGACGACGTGACATGATGACTACAGTCACAAAAATGCACAAACCATACGTAAAAGACGTATTATTGATAATAAACGTTATTTACAATCAAAAAAATAATTTTTATTTTGCCTCAGAGAAACTGCACAATCAAACACTTTTAAAAGTTTTCCCTCCATATTCGAAAATCATTACTTATTTAAATTTATTTTTAAATTTCGAACAACTCTGTAATCTACTTTATTCTATTTTTATTTATTTGCTGCCAGTTATTTGCAAAACAAGATTTACACGAAAAAAAATAATTGGGGTCATCTTGTTCCCTAGACTTTGTTGAGGTGTTTATTTCGAGTTAATATGTCATGCTGAGGTACAGTCAGCGTCTGAACTATCTTGACAGATAGTCTAAAAATGATCTTAACACCAAGGTACTTATTAAGAGCAAATCAATCTGTTTTATTGATTGTTATATCGTCCGTACCTTTAGTACGGACGATATAACAATCAATAAATGTAATGTAACGTAACGTAATGAATATTAGTACAATCACTCAACAGGAAGGGGGGAAACCAAGGCATGCAGATCATTTTGTACGTCAAGATCGATCTGATGCTGATGCCCACTTTCAATTGTGGTTACCGAAATATTATTTCCTTACCGTAACCGAAGTTGAAGTCTTGTGAAGTCATGACGTCATGCGCCCACAATGTAAATTATATAAATTGGCCAAGGTTGTTTTTATATTTATTTTAGAATCTACTTACATAAATATACTTGTGTTGTTAAACAAAGCAATTATTACGGTTAATATATACAATTATTACAATTATAACAAAAATAAACTTCAGGTATAATAAGCTTTAGGAAGTTTGAAAATAAATACACAAGAGTGTTTTTATAACTTAGAACCAGTGATTATTTCAACAAAGTTGAGAACCATTGTTTATTACTTTGTTCTTTTAGAGATATTATTCTCTGCGTTTATTTCATTGTTTTAGGGATGATCAATTACAAATAATATAAACAATTATTTACCATAACAAAAATAACTCAAGAAATATAATCAATTGTATATTGTAATTGTATAATGTAAGTGTAATGTTTTTGTGTAGATAGTAGTTGGCTGGACAATATTGAGCTAAACTCAGTGGAGGCACGTGCAGGGGAGACTGTAGTTCTACCTTGCATCCAACGTTATATCACAGGGCATACTATTAGGTAAGATCATACATGCACATTACCATGATATCATTTCGAAAAGTAATATTATTTCAATCAAAGTGTAAATTGGAGTCGGACTTTCATTGCGTCGTCCATCAATATAAAACCTTCAATTGTCAATATAATCTTTTCAAAGAGACCACATGTACAGTTATGTGTTTATTAGTTGGCAGCGCCAAGATGCTAGTAGCATTTGGTCAGCAGTATCTTCAGAAGGGATTGTGCGAGGTGGATCACTAGTAATACCTAACGTGCGAGTGCATCACGCCTCGCGATACGCCTGCTCCTCCAATCCGGATACTCCTTCGCGAGTTATTGTAAAGTTAGTCGTTTATGAACCGTTGACTGTCACCATAGCACCAAATCCTTTGGTAAGTGATTTAAGATACTTTTATAAAGCTTATTATTGCTAATGGGATATAATTTGAAATGTTAGCATAATATTTTTCATTCAAATTACTACACATATCTAATGCAATTTCTTGGCAGTATTTTAAGTACATAAAGTATTAAGTAGTTGTTTAACACAAGAGTGTGCTTAAGTAGATGTCAACTTAGTGATATACTAGATGGGTGGCGGGCCAACGAATTGCCGATTATTTAAGGGGACTGGAGTCAAAATTACATAAGAGAAATAAATATCCACACTTATCTCTTCTTTTTGCTTCACGATTCTGTTCAGACATACTTCATAGTAGTTGCGACTAAATAAAATTGCATTCGATTGCTGTATTTGTCATTAGAGCGGTCGCTTATTGTAGATGATAGGCACAGGCGGCACTGGCCACTTCAACTGCTCGGTGCACGGCGGCCGCGGCGGGGGCATGAAGCTGAGCTGGCAGTACGAAGGGCGGCCCTTGCGCACTCTCCAGTCACGCCTGTCGATAGGACCTGTACGGTCTCACCTCGCAGGCCTTTACCAATGCACAGCGCACGACCACACAGACTCTGCAGTAGCGGGTGCTGAATTAGTTGTTGCTGGTAATGATAGCATATTAATAATGTCAAACACTGATATCATATAGTTCATCAAATATTACAAATTTCACCAAGTTTTTTTGGAATTATTTAATATTGATTTTTAATTAGATATAATGAATTAAAAGCGCTGAAGCATTTTGAATAATTTAAATATAGTCAATGAACATGATAATTAACTTCATGGAACAACTATCGATTTTTGAACCGGATTACAGACAGGCCCCCAAGTTTGGTGTCAACATTCAGCGGGGCAGTTGCAAGGATTGGAGAGAGTATTGTTATGAAATGTGCTGCTACTGGTGTCCCTTCTCCTCGAATACTTTGGACGTTAGACGATCGCCCTTTGCCGGCAGCTCCAGATAAGTAAGTGCATACTCATAAAGAAAACTACGACAGTGATGTGTACGTATGGTTTAAGTGTAAAATAGTATTTACTAGTCTTCATTACAGTTTATTTTCATGATACAGGTATAGTGTAAATACAAGAGCGGAAGCAGTACCTGGAAGTGATGAAGGAACCATAGTGTCTACTTTAAGTGTAACTATAAGAGCTGCTGACGATGGAGGCAGATATGGCTGTAATGCAACCAATTCTCAAGGATCACAAGCTCACCAAGCACGACTTAATGTTTTTGGTAAATATTATATATAATAAATACACCCTTATAAATTCTCGAAGGCGTGGGCAGAGGTTTATTAACACCTACGTTTTGCCAACTATGTTTTTAGTCCAACGTAATAGGGGCGACTCTATTGCCGTCAAGTGGGCACTTTGTTATGGGCTGCATGTTTATTGTCGTATGAAGAATAGCCCAATCTTTTAGTCATCTTCTGCGACACCCACGGGAAAAGATTGGTCGACTTTATTTTACTCCAGCGGGAATCAATCATTGTTCTTCATAACACCATTATAGAGTAGGTAGGTAGGTATAGAGTAGGTAAGTAGGTAGGTATTGTTTACTCATTTGGCATTATTTACTCCACAGGTCCACCTAATATCAAATATTTACCGGCACTTCATGTAAAGACTGACACAGATGTAGCAATACACTGTCCTTATTCAGGATTCCCTATAAAGTAAGTATCTAGAACAAACAGTAAGATTTGTTAATTAATTTCAGTGGGTTAATTTATTCCCGGTTTCAGAGAAGTGTATTGGAGAAGAGAAGATGGTACTTTAGTAGATAGTGTTATTGAAACTAGTGATGAGCGAGGAGTTTTAAGACTGAATTCTGTTAGAAGTGGAGCAGCTGGTAGTTATACTTGTGAAGTGAGAGCTGAAAGTGGGGAACTTGCAAGAAGAACTGTACACATTGAAGTTCATAGTAAGTTAATATTATGAACATCGATTTATTGAGTTACTTCTATATTATTTTATTTCAATAGGGCTCACAAACAATTTAACAATATTGAAATCATTATTTATTAATAAACACAATCTCGTATGTACATTTTTTACTAATTAAGAACGTTATATTATTAGACCATCTCTAATGAATGTGTATTTATCAAATTTTCTTTTGCTTAACCTAAAGTACATTTTGATAAGTACATTCAAATTATATTTATTTTATATAATACTATGTGCTAAGTTCATCGAAATTACGTTTATATGTGAAAACTAAAAGCCTATTATTGTCAACAGAGCCGCCCAAAATAATTGCGTTTCAGTTCCCAGAAGAGCTTGAAGTGGGCGGTAGCACCCAAGCTACCTGTAGCTTAGTGTCCGGAGACAAACCTATACAGTTCAGTTGGCACAAGGACTATATGCCGATACCGTCTTCGCTCAATGTAAGTTTTAATATAAGGCAGTTTGTTCGTTCTATTTACTTATTACTTTTTTGTACTTTAGGTTCATTTTATTTTTCTTATTGAAGTACTCATCGGTATTTTTTCTTATCAGGTAGAACAGAAAAATATGGATTTCTTTTCTTTACTTATAATTCAAGAACTAACTTCAAGCCACAGCGGAGAATATTCTTGCAGAGCAAAAAACGACTTTGGTACAGTTAGTCACAGCGCTTCGTTGATTGTCAAAGGTATGTATTGTCTAACTCTAGGTTTGCCTGAGCATGTGAAGCAAACCTAACTAAACTGTTCGCCGTGTGCTTCAGTATACAATCTACAACGTGGAAGCAAATTGCTACAAATTGCATTGCCTCTCTCTATCTAAATTCCAGACAATTTATTTACTTAACAACTTACTAATACGTTTGAGAAACCTTGATAAACTTATTACATCTAATTGAATATACCTATTATAAATGAATTGTTGAAACGGTTAGTTATATGAAATACAAAATACTGGTATTTTATGTAACATGAGTATAAAAAATTATATACTATACGAAATAACGAGGAGGACGCAACTAAGAAATTTTATTTTAATACGTTCAATTAATTACACTACTGTTACAAATGTTTTTTTTAATACCAGACAAGCGCACGGCCCACCTGATGGAAAGTGGTTACCGTGGCCTATGGACGTGTGTGACACCGGAGAAGCCACACTCGCGCTGCCGACCCTGTAAGCACAGAGTTTCTGTGCCGTCACTGTAGACGACAAAGCAGGACAAGCCTTTAGTCATCCCACTGACAGCACAAATTCTCCACTGAGCTCTGGCTACTCACCGCTGGGAACACAACATGAAGTTATTATAACCGCGGCATTCTGTAGAGCGGAGGTACTTCCCCAGTCGGACTGCTCAATTGGGCGGCAATACCGCCGTGTCCTATCTCCTCTATGTAATCTATCTATGTAAATGACATTTTTAGCTTATCATGATTTGTAATTGTACTTAGAGTTTTTGATAGATTAAGTTGAATTGTTGTTTAAGATAAAAAACAATCTTGGTAAGTAGGTACACAATTCAAATTCTGGTAACTTTATATTTGTATCGTGATTATCTACCCTATTCCTATCACTTTTGGAACTATATTTAGTGGCTTTTGCCCCTTGTCTCAATTGGATTAGCGTAACATATAAAGCAGTTTCTCCGCACAGAATCACCGACGTGGGTGTGGCGAGCACAAAACACTTCAGTATCGGCGGGAACTGCTTTGCTGCTGCCGTGTTCTGCTAAAGGACAACCCACACCAAGAATCTCTTGGGAGTATTCTACAGGTATGTTGGAAAAACGTATGTCAATAAGTAGTGACTTACTTAACAGTTTTGGATCAACATTCATCTGAGTTCTAATCCCGGTTGCACCCAAAGCTTCCATTTTAGAGCCCCATGTTCCTTCATTCTTCTACTCCTTTTTCATTTTGATTCCATTCAAATTCAATATCAACAAACATCACTAACATCAGTATCAAAATTAACGGGATATTTACCATGTTTCATTGTTTTGAGTTTCCGATATTTCGGCGCTGTTGCAAGCACCATGATCACGGAGGAACTGGAGTAGTGGTGGTGAACAGAGAAAAAGTTTTTTCTTAGGAGTAATTATATCGATCTACCCTCTTTCGAGTTCTTTTACTACGCGTATCTGCACTACTATTGGTTTCACTTTCACTACAAACTCGAACCCGATCTCGATCACGTTCACGACATACGATGCTTACTGTATCCACCCGCGATTTTGTTTTAGGTTGTTCCCGGTTGTTTTTGCAAAGACATCACTAGTTTCAGATAATGTGCATTTTGACGATTTCAAATACCGTTTTAATTTTTTTATTAAAATTATCTAATTGTGAACTATTAACTTAATTTCTGTGAGCCGAGTTATTAGTAAACTACACGGTACAGTTTACACAATTTACACACGCCATGTTAAACGCAAAAGAATATTAGGCACAAGCTTAAATCCTTTTTGTTGTTAAAAAATTGTAAATTGTATTTTTTTTCTTTTTTCCAACAAAAACAAATGAGTAGGTAGTTTAATTGTGTGCATACTATTGTATAAACACAATTGATCGTCTTGTTTTGTTACGTACTGCGCAAACCCTAGTGGTTTATAAGTGCTGATTTTGACTGAACTGTACATTAATGTTTTTACATACATACATACATACATAAAATCACGCCTGTCTCCCATAGGGGTAGGCAGAGATCACGGATCTCCATTTGCTACGATCCTGACATATCCTGACTTATTAATGTTTTTATGTGTTAATAAATAAAAAAAAGTTTATTTGATCGTTATGTGATCTACATAACTATCATACAATATATTTATTGTTGTGATCTAACTGATTTTATGTATATTTTTCTGAAATGCAAATTAGATTTTATTAAAATCTTTAAAGTACATAAGTTATTTAAATTATTTACAAACAAGTATTTACAATAACACCAAGAAAAAATATGTTCATTGCGTAAAAAATAAAGTTAATGATGATATGAAGATGAAGTTATTTATTTAGAATTATATTTCGGATTTTAGTTCAGTTTCCTTCCTGCTCAGACGCTTACAAAATTACAGTTCTTCTTTAAGTAGTTTACTATTCAGATGGCGATAACTGGAGTCACGTTCTTTGGGGCCAATCAGAGGCCACAGATGCTAGTGGAGGCTCAATTCTGCTAGATGGTACTGTGTGGTTGAGAGCCGTAAGTGCAGAACATGAAGGCTGGTACCGATGTACAGCAAGAGTTCAGCATTCTTTCTTACATCATTCGTTTTATCTCGACGTCAAAGGTAAGATTTCTAACCAATTTATTTCAGATACATGCATGTAATCTTCTCTTGGATTAACATCTCGCTAATGCCTAATCGAGTTAACAAACCGCCTATACCTACTAACAATATGAATTAGTTTGTAATATTCTAAGTAGTTATAGTTCTAGCAGCTTTCAATGACATAATTTGTGACACATTACTCGCAATAGAACATTTAACGCGTTCAATACTTCTTAATTACTGCCCATGTCGATGCTAAAACAATTTTATTTTGTTTTAATATATACATGTACAAGCAATATAGGTAATTTGTTATATTACTACTTCAATAATGTGTTTTTATTATATTTTTACACCACATGAACTGAATTTAGCTTACAATTTGTGTTATTATTACAAAATAGAACCGCCAAGGTTAAGTAGAAGTGGCAGTGGTGAAACTCGGTGGGTAGTGAGGGGCACTACCGCGAGACTCTCTTGCACCGTGAAGGGAGAACCAGAGATACATGTACACTGGACGCATGACTCCAGACCTCTAGCTTTGCAGTGAGTATATAAATTCTTATTAACATTTTTAATATTTTTTAATAGAATTGGATAAATTACATCTGAAAGATGTAATTTATGTGTGACCTTTTACATATTGTTAAAATACAGATTTCATTATGTTATTATTCTGTTAAAACTTATGCAACAATTTTAACTACTGTATAAGTCTGAATCATATTTGCTGTAAGAGACAATAAAATAAAAACCGAACGTCCAAAAGTCCAAAAATACTAAAGAAACAATTATGTACAATTACAATTTAAAATATGTAGTAAACAAAACATACCGTATTATTTCAGAAGTATATTTCTCCCGCCTACGCATCTACACCTTCTTTAAAATAATTTTAAGTCCAAGTATTATTATTATTATTATTGAGAGTCTTATCAAAACTTATTCAGTTCATATTAAATTGAGCCGAGTATTGACAATCTAATTTCCTGTTACGATATTGAAATCGGATATTTAAACGACCCGATATTAATTTACGAGCGAGCTACAGGCGGCCTTCGCCAAGAACACATTTACTCTATCAAATATCGATAGAAGATACCTAAATTGATTAAGATGTTACTTGATATGAAATATTGATTGTTTTACTAACGTTTGTATACTTTCTATATTCAAACTACGTTCCCTTAGTTTACTCGTATCTGGGTGAATGATACTCATTCCTGAATCTCGATTTATAACAAGATCTAAGAACAGATTGTATTCTTGATGTTAGTACTAATATACTTGTGAGGAGTCTATTCATAACTGAGCGTTGTTCTGGAATACGGGCCTTTTTTTTTTTTTTTTTTACGTGCGCAAAATCCCCACGGATACCTCCCCACCGGAGCCGGTGGAGGAGGTTATGTCGGACACGAACCGACTAAAACGCACGCCGCCTGTGGGTCGTTTTGGTTGCCGAAGGTGAGGTTGACAGGCATATCCCTCGCACCCCGGCCGACCCAGGGCCATCTCTCACGATCTGGCCCTCTTCTCGGGTGTGGGGACTACAGAGTCCCCAACTCGTCCCCGGAAACGGGGAGGCGCGCCACGCGCGCCACCGCCGGGAATACGGGCCTTATTGCAAAGTGTCCTTTACTATTATACATATATAATTATGTTTTTTTTGTTTTTTTTTAATGTTTTACATATTTCTGATCTGGAAGATCAAGTCACATCAACATCCTTTCGCCCAAACGTGCCCATCAGGTAGTGTTCCCCCTCTGAATGGCCAAGGAGACATTCTGCAGCATATATTGGCCCGAGTGCGGATCCCGCCCATCCCTCCGCAGCCAGAAGTAATATTCATCTATACAAATTGTGTAGATGAATATCTGTTTGTATGTCTGGGCGTTTTTAAGGATAATGTGGGTGCCACTTGAACGTCTGGCGCGCGCAATAAACATTACTGTCTTACGTCCAACTATTCGTGATTGTGATCGCCGCGCAAGTCGCGCGTCCTATTCATTACAAAAAGCTATGTAACTCCCACCATAACATACTTAAATAATAGAAAAAAATACTGTAATATAGGTCTAAGAACGTAGATTGTATTAATATTCTATTTAACCTTATGCTGTTATCCTGATTTACATAAAATAGGGTAGAATATGAGGTTCGGCATAAAAAAGAAGAAAAATAATTATAAATCTTAATCGTAGGCAAAAACTACTGACAACTTTACCAATTGAGTATGTTTACGACAAACTAGACTTATTACTCTTTCTTTTCATATAAGTATGATTATATTTAATTAATTCTAAACAGTAATATAAACCAAAACAAAGCTGGATACTGGACTGTCCATAACAAAAAACCTGAAGAACACATTGATATTATTTGGGAATCTTTAATCAAATTACATGTATTTCTATTAAATTATTTTTAAAAAGACTTATTAATAAATGATATACATAGTTAAATCCATATTTCCTTAAAAAGAACAACATATATGTAAATAACGCCAAAATCATTCGACACTATAGAGCACACCATTTTTTTCTATGACAACAATATTTTGAAGTTAAAATTAGACTAAATTTAGCACTCAAAGCTATATTAATTCAACATAATTGTAAAGAGTAAGTCTTAAAGTTCATTTCGATGTATAATAATAGAAGAAAGATGTAATAAAACTGCAATACTACGACATAATCACTGGCACAAAAACACTTCACTCACAGTACACACAAGACTCAAGTCAACTGACTTTGATTTTTTTTTTTCTCAACCACCGAACCTCTTATACTGACATCTGGTAGTTATAAGTTGCTCCATTTCATTAGCAAGCATTCTAAATCAATGCAAACGTCAATATAGTACGTCATTTATAAACTAGATGTCGGTTTTCTAAACTTGTTGCTCTGGACACTGTAGTATCCAGGACGTAAGACGCAATATTTTTTTTGGATACCATGATATCCACAGACGTTCAAGTGGATATATTGGCCCGAGTGCGGATCCCGCCCATCCCTCCGCAGCCAGAAGTAATATTCATCTATACAAATTGTGTAGATGAATATCTGTTTGTATGTCTGGGCGTTTTTAAGGATAATGTGGGTGGCTAGATTACAACCTATGTGTAGATTAGTGAAAGCCGCTCTTCGTAAAATAAGCATAAACATAACATAACATAAACTCACGCCTATATCCCCGTAGGGGTAGGCAGAGGTGCTAGCACCCACATTGCGCCAGTTTATGTTTAGGTCCCAATGTGATAGGTAGCGAGCCTATTGCGATTAACCGGGCACTTATAAACATGCGATAAATACACACATAAATTAGAAAAGCATCGAAAAGTCATTGGTGTGAGCCATGGTAAAACCTGAGATCGAACCCGAGACCTCATCTCAGCAGTCCATTACCCACACCCCTAGGCTACTGCGGTAAAATAAGTTCATAGTAATTTAGTGTTAGGATACTGCAGTCTATACCTTCCACAAAATACAGGTGTAAATTTTTCTATGTTTAGTGGTTCCGGTGGGGTTGAAACCAGGGACACAGGTTCTGGCGCGATGTTATCAGAAATGACAATACCTCACGCGGGGCCCGAACATGCTGGGGAGTACCGTTGTCTCGCGCGCAACTTGTATGGCAGCGATGAGCTTGTGTATCGACTCTTTGTTAAAGGTATGTTGTACCCATCACTAGACAGCGTAGTTTATTTACTATAGAAAGGTATTTCGTCACAGTAGTGTTTTTTGTCACACATAATCACAGGGTTCAAATAACTACGACACTACTAGCCTACTACTTAATTTTAAAACCTAAACTATCCGAGTAGAACTGTTGTGAGTTGGGTTGTTTAGGGTTAAGTTAAATTACTTAACTATTAAGATGATGTGCTATCAATGCTGCTGGCGAACAATAAGGTTACAACAGTGTAACATAATGTTAAACCTTATTATTAAATAAAATGATGGTGTTCAGTTCTCTCATCGAAAAATAATTTGATCAAGCAGCATCATAAAGTGGTGAACGGACATTGTAATATTTCTTGAAATGTGATTATTTAACAAAACAATCCACTATTTTAAGCTTAAATCAATTCCTGGCCACCATTTTGATACTGTTATATTTCAGAATTCACTTTGTTCTGTGTGCAGTTGACGGCTCAAATATACATTGATGAAACTTAATTTCATGTAGGTTTCAGAGTAGGTACGTTACAAAGTGAAATGTTTTGATTAATTTTAAACAGTTTACTTAATTCATTTATGTGGTTATGTTTACATTAAAAAATCAGCGACTGTACTTAACATACGTTAATTAAAATTATAACTTTGTTTAAATTATAAAAAATATACGTTATACCTTATGGAAAATACCTTTCACACCTCCGTTTTTAAATGTGAATAACTTTTTTAAATAAGTAACTTTTTCGATGAGTCATCTGATAATTAGGATCAGCAATTACAATAATAGTTCACCGCATCGTTTTTCACAGTTTCAGCATTATTCTTTTCCAACAATTTTAAATATGTAGGTAGATTCCAGTGACATTCTCGTTACTACATCGAAGTAGCTAGCTATCTACGTTGAATTGTTATACGTTTTTACTGTATTAATGCTGCCTATATTATCTTAATGTTATGTCATTATGTGTGGTTATGTCATAATTCATCTTATTAAAACCTTTAAAAGTTCTACTGTATTTTCTAAAACCGGCAACCAGTGCCAAAATCTCCGATAACCTCCTTTCCATTTTGACGAGTCCTTCAAAATAACATAAATATTATAATATCATACAATTTCAGAAATGTTATAACTCTCGTGTTGGTGATGCTTAATATATTCTACACGGTTGGCCAGCGATCGTCATGCACTGCGAGGGTTATAAAACCTAATGTGGGGCGTGATAATACTGAATGCTCACTATAACCGCCCGCTGTCCCTGCCTTCCACACATTTTATTTATACCTCCCGCATGTAAATTCAACAAATAAAGCATATAAAGGCTATAAATTCGGTTTCCCTTTAGTATCTGAATAGAGCCTCTAACTTTTGGTCATTAGTATGTTTATTTAATATTTAGTCAAATGTATGTGTCGAGTTGTTGACCTTTTGGTGAAGGTAGGTTGAAATAATATAATATGTTTATTTCGTGACCTGACATTTTTACACGTGTTTATTTAGGACCAAAATGTTTCCGAGTGTACCTTGGTACTGTGGAAACATTCGTATAGTCGAGTCACCTGTGGCAGACATGTGTCTTCATTAGATTCCTGACTTTATTAGATTACTTATTATTTAATAGTAATTATTTGAACTCCACCGATTTGTATATTTAACTTTTAAAAACCATTAATATTTAATTAAATATATTATATTAGAATTATATAGGACTGTAAATACATTAAGTTATTGACTAACTTATAGACGCAGTGTTGATCTAGTAAAAATCCTTTATTACCTTCTTAAAGTACCTTATATATCCTAATATCTGAGGAAAATACACATACAGGTACACAGTTCAAATGCCTGCAGTGAAAAGATTTTCCAGAACTGCAAAGTACTTTAATGAATATATTAGGACTCACATACAACAAACGATTAATGAAATTTTGTATATAATAAATAATGCCCAAGCTTATCAGCGTGATTTCAAATGTAGCATTATAAGCCTTTTTTTAGCACCGCCTTCATCCATCTCCATCTGCATGTTACGTTTAAGAAAGTATTTTACGATGGATCGCAAGCATTTCATTTTATTGAAACACTCATAATGTTACTAACAATTTTTTATTTCACACAGAACGCCCCAGCAACCCTGAAGAGGTCCGCATATCCGAAGTTTGGTCACGTAAAGCTCGTGTGACTTGGCGCGCAGCACGCGGTGCACTTGTATCGCACTACTCATTGCAGTACCGCGCACTCCCTCGCGATTTATCATTCGCAGCTTTAGATTCAGAATTACCTCCACACCTAGACAACTGGGACACGAAAGACTTCCTCAACCTCACATTGGCTAATTCAGATTTACTGCATGTTGCGTAAGTTTGCACACATTATAAACTTATTTAACTAATTATTTGTAATTGAAATGTGTTGAATATCCATGTTGAACTTCTTGAATTACAGGCAGTTTACAGCTTAACTGGTTCTAATGGATACCGCAGTTAACTGAATCTAAACTTTATCTAGACAAAGTTAAAGCGCAACAGTTTAAGCTTCACCGGATAACTACTAAAACATAATTTATTTTATGTTGATATTTATTCTTAAACTAAGCATCAAATACACTCTGATTTAAAGCTTACGTCACATTGCTTACTTAAAATACAATAAATTTTAAAACTAATTAAATTAAGCAAATCATGTTCTAATGAAAATAAGCACAGGACGCCGCTGAAATCTTTGAATTTAAAGTTTAATGGCTTTAAGGCCAACGGAGATTTCTGAAATTTTATAACTCTTTGTATAACTTGTCGTAGTCAAATAAACCGTACCCAATTACTGTTTTCGTATTTTTTGACGGTAATACCGTCTTTATTTATAATAGTTGGTTAGGTAACAGTTGGAAAATATTTAGTAGTTTCTGGATTCTCTTTCATAGTGATGCAATGACTTGGACTTGGACGAGAATCCGCACAAAAATTTCAAAAAAATTAATTTTATTACACGTTTGGATGTTACTAGCTTGCGGTGGTAGCCGTGACAATAACTTAAATTAATACCTATAATAATAATAATAATAATAAATAATAAATATTCCACGACATTCTACACAACACTATCTAGAGCCATGGTAAGCATAGCTTAACTAGCTTGTGTTATGGGATCTAGAATGCGGATAAACATACTTAGATACTTTTTATTTTTGTAAATACAAACATATTATACATAGAAACACCCAGACCAATGCAAATATACATATTCATGCATACAAATATTTGCACTGAGCGGGAATCGAACCCGCGCCCCCTGCATAGCAGTCGAATGCTCTACCGCTACGCCACGGAGGTCATCATATAAAAATGATATAACAGCTTATGAAAAGAGGATTGTGTATAGAGTTAAAAGTTGCACTAAAATAATAGACTTCAAGGACACCATGTATCTGCCATCTTTTTAACTATCTAACTATACTATGTATATTCATAAAACAATCAACAACCAAATGCTAATAATTTCGAACCAGCTTTAGGCGTTCAGAACTTCGTCAATTATTGTTAAATTAAGGTTGCTTAAATTAATTTTGACTAACTTAAATTTACAGTCTATATTATATATTGCGAAACCCCAATCAGGTCAGAAGGCCCAGGGCGAGCGGGTGCAGTAGTGGCGGGCCTTTCTCCCGATACGCGATATGCACTGCGCATGGCCGCTTTCAACGACGTCGGCGCCTCTGCTTATACCGCATCTCTACACTTTACTACCGAGGAAGAAGGTATTGTGTTAATATAGTCCTACTTCTTCTATACCTACATATCTACTACTTATATAAGTCTTGCAGTCTGGCCTAAAATGTTTGAGTACATTCATTCATATATATATAATCACGCCTTTATCCCCGAAGGGTTAGGCAAAGGTGAATTATCACCCATATTTTACCAGTCATTGTATTTGCTCCCACGTAATAAGGAGTGACCTTATTATCGTCTTCCGGGCACTATTGTTGACTCGAGCCATGCATCTGAGACTGAGTCTGTGCTGTATATATCTGTCTGATGTTGTAGGACACCTCATGGGAAGAGATGGGGGGCCCAAATTCTACTATGTCGGGGACCACGCGGCTAATTTATGCTTTAGGCTAATTTAACTGGTGGTAGAAATTTGGTGGCACAATTTTGTCTCAAGTTTCGACCGGGTACCACCGTGCACTATTGCGAAAAACCCTCCATAGCAATTCAATCTCGGTTGGATTGTGTTCAGGGGTCAGCAAGTGCATAGCCGGGCAGAGGTGGTGGTTGTCGCAGCACTAGTGGGACCAGTGGGTCTTGGCGTAGTCTAGTGGGGGTGGCGCGGGGCGATGCGCCGAACAGGGAGACCCGTAGAAACGGTGGTGCCGCTGGCCGACCGCGGTTAACCACCTTGGGAGGCTGCCTCACCAGGCCGCGCATAATCCCGATATGGTTCGTCGTGCCGGTTGGTGACCGGATTTGGGAGCCCGGCGACCATACTCGGGGGGGGGTACGGGGGCCCTTCCGTTCGGCGCGACGGCTCTTGCCATGCCTCACATTCATAGATAAAACCAATATCCCGCGCTTTGTCACACGGTGCTGCGGCGGCAATCACCTCTTTTTTCACGCCTTCTCCCACCCAAACTCATGGTAGCGCAATTTACAGAAAAAGGCAACACAGCGGCTCGTCACTCTCCCAAAAGCTTGCTATTTGAGGTGGAGTCCACTAACATCTGTGGGCTCCATGCAAACCTCAACGCCGTCCACCAACACCTAGAGACGGCGAAACCTGCCATGTTTTTTCTAACGGAGACGCAAATACACCGCACTGACGACACGACCTACTTACTCTACCCTGGCTATGTTCTTGAGGAAAGTTTTCGTGCAAAAGCCGGGGTGTGCGTGTTTGTTAGGGCGGATGTTTGCTGTCGCCGTTTGCGCTGCCTAGAGGACCCATCCTTCTCTATCCTTTGGGTACACGTAGACCATGGCCCTACGAGTCAGATCTATGTGTGCCTCTACCGTTCCCACACAGGAGATGCTGAGACAACTCGACTCTTTGAATATCTGAGTCAGGCGGCAGATGATGCGCAGGAGCGATTTCCGAATGCCGAAATGGTATTTTTGGGGGATTTTAACGCCCACCACGAGATCTGGTTGGGCTCCTCCAAAACAGACCATGCGGGAAAAGCCTAAAAAAACGATAGCACCTTACATGGGAGTTATCATGGACATCCTGCGGCCAAGCAGTCAGATACCGCAGAGAAAAGGCAGCTTCTTGTCACTGAGCTTGACGGGATCCTGAATCACATTTCTCAATGGGGCTCTGAGAACCTGGTTGAGTTCAATGCCAAGAAGACGCAGGCATGTGCGTTTACAGCAAAAGTATCTTCTTTCCTTCCCATCCCCACTCTTCAGAGCACGCCACTGCCACTGCAGGACAATCTCAATATCCTAGGTATGGATGTTCGCTGCAACCTGAATAACAAAAATTACATCGAAAGTATCATCAAAACAGCCTCACGAAAACTCGGAATTCCTTCCTGAACAGAGTGAGACGGTTTTTCACGCCGGAGCAGCGGTGTCTTCTATACAAGACACAAATTCGCTCCTGTGTGGAATACTGCTCGCATCTCTGGGATGGTTCAGCAAAGTACTTACTAGATGCTCTCGACAGGTTGCAGCGACGTGCGGTCCGCATCATTGGGAATCCAGAGGTCACGAACACCCTAGAACCTTTACAGTTGCGTAGAGATGTTGCGTCCATGGCTGTATTTTACCGTCTGTACCATGGTGAGTGTTCTGATGAGCTCTTCCAATTAGTCCCACCCTCCCCTTTCCTACACAGGACAACACGTGCAGGTCTTAGATGTCTTCTGCACACGGTGCAGAACATCCGATCAAGAACCAAGCGGTTCAGTGACTCTTTCCTCTGTCGCACCATTAAGGCCTGGAATTCATTACCAGCTCAGATCCCGGGTCCTTTAAGCGGGGCGTGAAAAAGCATATGATGAGGCCGTCAAGCTGAGTGTCACCATTGTCACATGGTATGTGTAAGTAATGGTAACCCTCTTTTCGGAGACTTTGGCTTTAGCTTACCATCAGGCAAGGCGAAGTCTAATTGACGTGTTCTATATAAAAAAAATTAACAATGATGAATTACATGTATCTAAGTATGTTTATCCGAATTCTAGAATTATTAATAATTAATTACACACGTTCATAGGTCATGGTAACCACTTTCCATCAGGTGGGCCGTGTGCTTGTCTGCCACCTAAGTTGTATAAAAAAAAAGGGTAGGATCAAAGGCTGGCTGCCAGCTGGACAGCAATCGGCTCACCACCTGTTTTGTGTAACGGAATAATATCACCAATATTTGGTAAAATGGGGATGGATATATCTCTGCCTATCCCTTCGGAAATAAACAAGCTTGACGCTTTGTTCTGACATAAACTTGCGAAGAATGTTTCGTTTTGAACTTTCTGTCGAAAGTTTTATAAAAGGCTTTAGTACTTTCATGTTGTAAGGTGTCATATTTAATTATAAGTTTTGTGCTTGTGATTTAAAGTTCAGAGTTGTGTAGTAATGAGATGAGAGGTGTGTGAGGTTGTTTTGTTTATTTGTTATATTGTTTTTGCCAAGCGCCTGGAGGAGCACCCCATGACATAACTGTGCGCGCTCTCAGACCACGCGAACTCCAAGTTACGTGGCAGGTAAGTACAACGTAGGTTACCATACTGCCATCATCATTACAGCTTCAGTTCGGTAGACGCTAAAGGCAATAGCAGAGTGTCAGACTGCCTTAAGAAATTATGCACCCTTAATGTAGTAACACCACAGTGAATAAAAAGGCACAATGGCTCCTACCGACTGTCTCACAGTTCCGCACTTGGGCAGGCGAGAGATCTGCGGAACTAGATAACCAAAGATGACTACAAACCACCGACTGCAAGCAATCTGACTGTACTAAAGGAGACTAAGTAGGGTTAAAAGAGTCCCATTCCATTCCATAGAGCCTATAGGTTACCACTCAGTCATCATTATTTTGTGTTTGCGGTTATATCCAAGGCCTACACCTCGAAATCCGGGGTTCGCTAAATGTACTGTAAGTCTGATAAATCCTCGGAGCCAACTTTAGTCTATGTACCTAAGTATTATTGTGTATTGCCACATTTGTTTCATTGTGGCGTCGAAGTTTCGTTTTACTGAAGCTGTAAATTTGAATTGACAGAATTCTAATATGTCCAATTTCTACGAAAGCCGAGCTAAAGTTCGTAATTGAAATAATTTAATATAAAACAGCCGTTTCTCTAAAATGTAGCAGCTGGTATAGTTCACGTACCCATGTTGAAGTTATCCGAAATAAATGGAATTTATAATTTCGTATCGGTACCATTTATCAAAATTAGTTACTTCCTCGTGTAATTTGTTACGTGTCCAAAATTATTAGATTGCGTAATCTGATTTATATTGGATACTATCCTTTATGCATACGTAAACTATTTAGGCTCGTGTTTAATCAACATTTTGCCTAATGTTAAAAAATTCAGTTATAATTATAAGTAAGTACTTAACTCAAATTACCTGCAGTTTTTTTTAATTATGTTGTTAAAATAGACATTTAGTATGATGCCGTGGTGTTTTAGCAAATGCCGGTATATACTATGCGCATTTGCACAAAAAAAATATCCGCATAATCTTTTCCATGTTTGGTACATCAATTTGATGCTATTCCATCTTATGGTCAGCTAAGGTATGAAGCTATGAAGTTCAATAATTGAAGGCCCCCGGATTATATTAAAAATATAGTAATGTACATTGCCAACCTTCACAGACGTTTTTCACGCCCTGCTAAAAATGCCAGGATTATTGGAAAATGTAAAAATTGAGTATTAAAATTAAAAACTATTATTAGGTGCTAAAATACACTAAAATAAATAAAAAAAATTACATACATCAAATTTTTCAGTACTTTATCGCACAACACAAAGTTATGTCACTACAATTTTACCTGACCAGCTTTTTATTTTAGGCTCCTCCTACAGAAACCTGGCATGGTACACTATTGGGATACACGATCTGTTGGTGGGAAGTCTCTGATGAGGGTAAAGGGACAGAAAGCGATAGCACAGGATTAGAGACTGGTGCTGCAGCAGATGCCACGAGTACTACCCTGAGAAGCTTGACGGCAGCTACGAGGTACGGAGTTACAGTACGGGCGTACAATGCAGCCGGGAGGGGACCTCCCTCGCCACCACATTATCGACATACATTAGAATCACGTAAGTAATTCATCATCATCTCAGTGTTCGATTACTTCTAATACTTTGACCGAACAGCTCGTACTCGGGGTTCAACTACTCTTTCTCGTTTCTTTAATACGGTTTCTTACTATTTTTATGTAAGCTAATAAGCTTAAAGGTACTATTTTAATAGCTCTAACTAAGTCGTCGCGTAGTGAACTAAGGCAATACTCTTAACTGTTTTTACTCTAGTAATAAATCAGTTATTTGGTAATTTAAATGTTTGAAGATATTTAGATAATATTAGCCTATGTCTTCTAATTACTGGTATAAAATACTATACCAAAATAATTAAAATACTGGTAAAATAACTATTAGTCTAATTAGTATTAGGGAAGGAATGCAAATTACTCAATTATGAAATAAAATGTTTTTTTTAAAAGAAATAGTAAGCTTGTCAAGTTAAGACCAAAATATATAAAAGTCAGAGTCTGGCAGCCCAGCCTACCCTAGCCAGTCTTTGACAGTATGTGCCCGGAATGACAGTCCAGCAAGGCAAGTTTTGTCGTAGTGCCGTAAATAACTAAGCGCTATCGACGTGAAGCGACGATCGTAAATTTTCCCATCAAAATGCAAAATGGCTTAATTGGACTGTGGCCTTCTCGATCTAGGTCAAACGATTCAGTACAAATTGATGGCACTTTTGTATTCTGCATTTGTTTCACTTTTATTCTTCGTGCGAAAATAGAAATTCGAAATAGTTCCCGTTTAAAATTGCCATATCTCCGAAACATGAATAAATGTACTTCCAATTTTTTCGCTGCACATAGGTCACTTTATTGTAATCAATCTAAAAAGTTTTCAATAAATGTTCAGAATATGAACATACTAAGTTATGTAAATTTTATTGCGAACTAATACAACAAATATTAAACTGTGTATTATACAGTTCATTAATTCATTGCGTTAAGGTACATGTCCATGACTACTTTTGACGGTAGGATTACGGGACAACATCGGACAACTCTTATTCCCTCTCGCATATCACCTGCTTCTGGCACCGACAACTGTCACGATTTCATTACTCTGGGCAATACCTCTACTATCACTGGATTACCCAAATACTCACGAGCACTTTAAAAAATGAAGACTATTGGTGTCCGTATTATACCTACACAAATAATAACTTTTTCTTTGACACATTCGTATTTATTAGGTTGAGTTATGAATGTAACTGGTGCAGTTAATATTTTACAATATTTTTCTCTAATAACAACACTGAAAGTTGTCAGTAATTTAACCATTCTCTCTCGTAAATTCGAGATGCAATTTTTTATGGCCGGCCACCGTCCTTTCGAGTCAAATTAAGTAATTTCGCTACCGTGTGCCTCCTGGTGCAGACGGTTATGAACGCAATGCAAAAAGCGAATGCAGGCGAGACGGCTGCCAAAATAAGTAATTAGTTTTCTAGGTTGTAACAAAACTGAGTAAACAAAATTTGGTTAGTACTTATATTATGTACCTACCTTTATACTTAAAAGTATAATGTTAGGCTCAATTCCTTTGTTTTATAATTTCGTATTACTATAATTACCAATTAAAATAAAATATATTTTTATTCTTGGGATTCCTTTCTGAAAAGTAGCAGAAACATAGGGCTAAATGTGAAAAAAGAATAAAAAAAGAAATAAACCACGATAGAATCCATTAAAATTACTTTTTATTGACAGTATAATGATTATGAAAGCATGAATCGTAATAAGATGTTTAAGATTGTTTTTTTTTTTTGTAATTTTAGTTTATGAAGGTAAAACCAATTTATGATAGCTGGGTCAGACTGGGTACGTAAGTTGGAGGATTGGGTGCTGTAACGCGTATCCGTAAAGGTCAATCCAGCAGAGACCTATACGAGGTTCAGCAAAATAATTCCAAACTTTAAAATTTCCACAAGATATACTTTTAACGTTACAAGGTGATTTTTTAACAGCGCCTATAGGAAGTCCAGAAGGAGTGACGTGTGCGTCCATTAGTTCAACGTCCCTTCGAGTGCAGTGGCAACCGCTGCCACGTGACTTGAGAGGAGGGCTTATAACCCATTACACATTACAGTATACAAGACCAGATACGGACCCAATGCTGCCGACACAGGATGCCTTCTTGAGATTACAGGTAGGTAATTTCAATAATTGTATATTGTTCTCCAGTCTTATAGTATGTTAAAGGATACAGTATGTTTTGGTGGATTCTGAGTCTGTAGATCAATAAGTTTGTACTTTTCGGTTTATTTTTCATAATAATTATTACAAATATAATTTGCTTTGTTAATTTCACACTATATATGTATTGTTTGTACATATATATTGAATGGAAAGCATCTGTCAGGATTCGGATTCTCAAAATTGTATTTTATTTATATATTGTCAGGCAGAAAGAGTATAAAGTTCAAACAGAGGGGAAAAATAATTAGGTAATGTACAGAATAGAGTTATATAGGTAGTGTGTAATAAAACTAAGTAAAGAAATATCCAGACTACTTGAAAGATTTCTAATGTTTGACGAGTCGAAATAAGTCTACGAAATAGACATGTATTGTTAAGAAAAATACAATTTTTATAAGTGCCCCTACTTGTTATAAGGGTGAAGAAGCGACAGTATCTCGTCTGACTCCCTACACCGAATACAAATTACGAGTCAAGGCGCACAATGCAGCTGGCGAGGGACCTCCGTCAGCTCCTCAAGTTTGCAGAACTGATGAAGATGGTGAGAACTATTTAAATTCACAGAATTTTATATTTGCAATGTCTTCATCTTCTGATCGCCAATCCCAAGCTTATAATACCCAAGCCTGGTTTACTTGACTTTCACGTGAGTGACTGTCGTCTATTCGGAAAAACCCAAGAGGAAAACCTGTGCCAGAGCTTCATCAGTCTATCATCAAGACTGACTCTGGCTCTGGCTCTGGCACTGGCACTGCTACGTCGGAGATCACACGTTCATTTAACATTTTTGTATGCATGATCATTATATTGACGGCCTCTGTGGTGTAGCGGTAGAATGTTCGACTGCAACCCAGGAGGCGCGGGTTTATTCCCGCTCAGTGCAAATATTTGTATGCATGAATATGTATATTTGCATTGGTCTAGGTGTTTCTATGTACACAAGACAAAAACGTTAGCCTATCCATCTAATAAAATCTATTTATCATCTGGGTCAAGTGGAAACACCCGTATGTTTTACATATGTGTGTGAACAGTCAAAAACAATAACTCCATTGCTTTGAAGTCACATGTGTGCGTCATCGTTACAGGCGTATTAGTGTATTATGTTTATGTGTGCCAGTGTGCACGATCATGAATCGTGAACGATTGAATATGTGTTAGTGAGTGATTTGCCTGCCATCGAATGAGAAGGTAAATTTCATTAAACTAGCACAGGCTCACGCAGTTGAGTGGTATTATAGGCGTAATGGCATTATAAAGGTAGCGAGTTCGAACCGCAACTGTATTGATGTAGTAGTTTTGATTAATAAATAGTTTTGTTTTTGTTCTTTATTTTGTTTGTTATATTAAGGAACCATACAGTTGTCTTTTATACTTAGTGTTCCGTAGTCTCAAAAATAATATGGAAAATAAAACAACATCATTGTTTCAACGATATAATAATAAAGTAGGATTGTTCAGTAAATAAATAATTTAATTGTGTTGTGTCGTAGAATTACATATATATATATGTCACAATGTTTGTAACTAAACTCCTTCTAAACAGTTAGACAGATTTTGATAAACATTTTTGCTAAATAGTATTTAGTAGACCTAAGAATAGTCATATACTATTGTTCGGGATAATTGAAATCCATGTGGTCGTAGCCGAGTGCAACAGGTTTAGGTTTATACATTACACATTCTTTATATAATAAATAGGTTATTCAATATTATCCCTCTGGATGTTGAAATCAGACAAGCATGGACGCAGGTAAACTAATTAACTTTCAGTAACTAAAGTGTAGTGAATCACCATGTTAACGTTTAGAAATTATACTATATGCAAATATAATAACTTCTCATTTCGTTAACAATAACATCACTCACTTATTTTCAGTTCAATTTCTTTATTTCTCAAAATGATGCCACATAATTACCTACATCTTTTAGTTCCTAAGCACTAGTGGAGAAGAAATGGCGCAACAAATTCCAACTTTTATTATAAATATGAATTATAAAATAATACTTATAGATAATAATAGTCATTTATTTGCTTAAATTTGCCTATATATTAGATAGTATATAGTGGTTTTAATTATTCCAAGTTACCTATACCGAAGTATATATACCAAGTATAATTGAAACCACTAAAATTCAGATTTGCAATATAATTAAACAGAAATAATTCAAGTAATAACCACTAGACCTGCACGGTAGAATATTTTTTTTGGCAATATCGCTCACCTGTTTTTCTCCATAAAATTTTGCGTCCATCCCTGTCTGATTTAAAATATTTTTCATCACTAAATATTACTATATTGTTGCACCAGTCAAAATTTAAATATCCCCTGGCAAATCTAAACCTACTTCGACGATGAAGATCCCACGTCAAAATTTTTCTTGCCGGTTTGCGACATCTGATCCCAGCTGCCCGAAGATGGTTCCTTAATGTTTGCAATGTAACACGGTGTTTGGTGGCCATAACACGGGTGGAAGGGGTTTTGAATATGTTTTTCAACCACCTCTTTATGCAAAGAACACGCATCGGTGTAGGCAAAGGCTTTGGGGCCAGGCCGAAGACGGTCTCTGGTGCCTGAATCGCCATATCGGCGCACCCACCGCTGCTCTGTAATGGAAAAAAAGTAATAAAATTCCTTGTTAAAATTCTGTAAAATTTATATGCCTACTTATATATTTTTGTTTATTATTAGTATTGGGAGATATATAGATTCTCCAGGATGATGATGATTATAAGATCAAATAACTTTCATAATAATAAATTGCAGAAAACACTACTTACCGATATGTTCAATTTTCGAGATATTTCATGTATTCAAATATTTTGCTCATGCAAAGTAATAATATGCGCTCTCATAATAGTTGTAAGTTGTTGATTCATTTTTATAAATAAAAAACAATAAATAAAAAAGTTGTTAATTAACCGTGTGGAAAGCACAACGCATCCAATTGTTGACAGATAAAAATAAAATTATCATGTTATTTTAATCATGATAATGAGGGTAGCATAAATTCCAATACGAGAAACATTCATGCAATGTGTGTGCAATAATACTCGCTCAGTAATAATAAAAATACTACTGATTTAAGTTGCTATAAAATTATAACTAAAATATCAAGATACTTTTGTGATGTTACCTCAACATTCCCTTAATAGGTAAGTAATTAACATGAAGATATACAAATATTTAAAAGTTCAAAAAGTAAAATTTGACCGTGAATCGAACTCAAAACTTTGCGATATTTTAATAAATCTTATAAAACGAAACCCCGAGGTCACGGAGACTTACTAAGATTCTATCAAAAATTACGTTCATATCCTAGTAATAAGAATTTTATGAGTTATTCTTATTACTAAAGAAAGTTTAACTGATGGATGATAAATAAATACGAATGGTTTTGAATCAATTGTAATTTGCAAGTGTGTGTGAGTGAGGAAACGAATTATTGTTACACACACATATAATGTAGAACATACTGGTGACCTTTTCTGCTTGCCAAAATCAATATAAAGATATGTATAATATTTATATCACTAGACAGGCTATCGTTTTTGTCTTGTGTACACCTTTTTTTTTTGTAAATACACACATCTAATATGTATGTATTTACAAAAAAAGGTATCGAAGTATGTTTATCCGCATTCTAGATTCCATAACACAAACTAGTTACGCTATACTTATCATGGGATAGCATTGTGTAGAATGTTGTGGAAAATCTGGATATCTCTACAGAAAAAATGTAGGAATGTACTCACAATAAAGAATCTAGAACCTATAACACAAGCCAGCTAAGCTGTGCTTACTTTAGATGTAGATAGCGCTGTCTAGAATGTTCTAGAATATTCGTTTATTTATTTATTATTCGCAATGTTCCTATTTATATACAATTAGGAACAAAATCTACCAACACAAGACATGTAATATTGACGATGTAGGTAAACCATTAGTAAAATATATCCCGTTGTTTAATATAAAAATAATGATCCTTTGAAATGTATACAATGTAATAGAATTATTTCCTGCTTTCTCTCCTACATTTTAACATAGTTTTAAAAGTCAAATACTGTTCTACAAACTCGCAGCTAACTAGCTCTGTGGAACTTAGTTTGACTTTTTCTCTTTTGTGAGCGGAATAATTCAAAGTATTTTAATCATCTTAATTAGTATAGAGATTTTGTAAAACGAGTAATAAACCTTATTCAGAGCAGGAATTGCTTACCTTTGTGCTGAAATTTTTTTTACCGTAGGATAAGAATAATTGTTGAGTTCTTTTTACATAATTTCGTGATGACCACATTGGTATTTCTCTATGTGTTACCATTGTAATTTTGTATTTTGTATTTTACCTACATACATACATATAATCACGCCGGCATTCCCGGAGGGTTAGGCAGAGGTGAATTAACCCCTACATTTCACCAATAATTGTATTCGGTCCCACGTAATAGGGGGTGAGTTTATTGTCGTATTCCGGACACTATTGTTGACTCGAGCCATACATCTGAAGCTGAGTCTGGGCTGTATATATATGTCTGATGTTAAAGAGCCCTATCCCTTAGTCGCCTTGTACGACACCGCATAGGAAAAGAATGGGTGGCCCAAATTCTACTCTACCGGCAACCACGCGGCGATTGTATTACCTGTTCTAGTTAATTCATAGATTAAAATGATAGGTACATATATGACAGAATTATATGTTCTTTTTTAGCTATCTAACCATCATTGATATAACATCTTGATTAGACCTTCACCTTCAATCTTATCTTACTAATCCTTTCACCAATTTTTGAACTACTATATCACTATTACAACTAACCTCGCGTTGTGCCTGTAATGCATTCCATACGACACTGCTTCAACTGTAAAGAATTTACGCACCCTCTGCGTAGCAGTTGAATATTCTACCGCAACGCCACAGAGGCCATTACAAAGGATAGTATTGCAAATATATTTTGATATTAATTACCTTAGAATATCGCAATAGTAATACAGAATAATATATATAAAATCGCGTATTTGATGTACTGTCAGCGATGAGAGTAGGTTAACTCATTTTAATTTGCAGATCAAAAAGAAACGCAGGTCCTGAAAAGAAACTACTTGAAATACTTAAGTTGGTTCATTTTGCGTAAAAGAGACATTCCAATTTTTTTTAAAGTAACAAAACTGCATACAAAGATTTTGTAAAAATCACTTGCCACACTCGGAAATCGAACCGAATAATATTAAAAAATAAAAATAAACCTGTATATTTATAACATCAATCGATTTTAACGCCAACATATATTTATGAATTTGCAATTGTTCAGCTACTTATGTTGCTGACGGTATGAATGCAGTACATATCGATGCATCCGTGAGAGTCTCTCACTTTCACGTTGAACATGTATTGTTATCGGCAGTGCCAAGCGCTCCGGGCGGTATGAAATTGATAGCGCTCGGTGAACGATCGCTGCGCGCTTCCTGGTTGCCGCCGCCGGAACCGAACGGAAAACTTACGCACTACATGCTCTACGTCAAGGATCTGTCGGGGTAAGTCATTTGTATGGTTGATAAAGGTACGAGACTTCTCGTACTCTTGTACTAAAAAATCTAGGATACCGTGTTGAGGGGCCTAATACAGAAACACCGCACACCACATTTATTGGACGTGTTATTTTCATTTCGATAACTTATTAACGTGATATTATTTTTGAGATTTTTAAAACTTATGACCGCCTCACTAATGCTCATAAGATGTGGCAAAACGAAGATTTTCAATAATGAAATACAACTAACCTGACAGTAAGTGCTAAGTTTGGCCTATAATGACTTTCAACATTGAATGAAACGATGTCACTAAAGTCTGCTCACTCACTTAGAAAAGGAATCTTCTCAAAAAAGAAAAATTAGATAAAAAAGAAGGAAGGGAAAACAATCATCCAGTAAATATATAAATTCATCGGTCTGAAAAAGGGATAGGGAGAGATGTATTTTATGGATAAACCTCGTCAACTTTAACTTGGGTCTAATGTATTTGTCGACTGGCACGTTTTTAAACTTCATAATAATATCAAGAATTTTGTCACAGTGTAGCCCATTAACATATGAAACAAAACCAGACCTCACAATGACATGAAAGCACAAACATAAATCAAAGTTAAGTGAAAAGTTAAAAATACTGCTACATTATACTCTTTTATAAAAAAAACTCATTAACTGAGCCCAAAATATATAAAGTTGGCGGCTTAGTGAAAGTAATTAAGCAGTTTAGCCGCAGAGGGGCCCAAGTTATTAATTGAAACAGTGCCCATCTATCTGGCTAGGGAATAGTCAAAGTTAGTGAATCGCAATCCAAGTTAAATACCGCTTTAATTCAGCTATTTCTAATCGTCTTCAACCCTATACTAGTGACATAGTTCCTTCTAATTACTGTTTAAGTTGACGCCCTACGCGAATCGCAGTCGTCTTTGTATGATTGTTTGAGACCTTGAGGTCATCATACAAAGTAAATCATACAAAGTATATCATCATACTCATCATACTCAAGTATTGCAACTGCATTACGAACACGACGCGACACCAAAGGACTTTGTTTTCTACCTTATCAATTATGTTATGGAAATATTCGTTTAAAATATGAAATTACCCTTAATATAAAAAAATATATTGTCTAGATCTCAAGACCCAAATGCAACTCGCGTAAACGCTTGCGTAGAAATTGAGGGTAGTACTACAGAATGCACTAGGACACTACGTGGTTTGCGCACGGGCCGGACTTATGAAGCTTGGGTACGCGCGGTGACCCCGGCAGGCGAAGGACCACCTACTTCTTCTGTAGCATGTCAAACCAGTGCTTTAGGTAAGTGTATGTGACATTTTAATTTATTTTTTCAGCACTCATCACTATAGGCCTACATTTTCTGTCGAACCTCTCGCCGTTTCGGGTCTTCAAATTCTAGGGTGCAAGGTTGTCCATAACGCACTTCCCACGTACACCAACTGACTCGAGATCATCTCCTGTCTTATATGTCTATTTCTGTGTGTGCACGTGACTATCAACGTGATCATGAAGAAACACCAAAAGCAAAGACACAATAATAAAACATTAAGTGGTTCTAAATCTTATACAATGTGGATATACATGTTTATGTTTTAACTATTATTAGAACCTATGAAATCAACATTTTTATCACCCTTTGTACTGTTTTATATGACAAACTCATTTCTATCTAACGTAGAATATCTGTTATTATTATCAAAAAAATGACATTACATTTAGCACCTGCCCGTATATCGTCATTTGGTGGAGTGGTGATGGGCACGGTGGGTGAATCTCTATCATTGCGCTGCGTGGTAGGCGGCAACCCGCCTCCGGCCAAGCGCTGGCTGCACGGAGGCACGCCACTGCCCCCGCGACCTCCGTTCCATCTCGACGGAGACGCGCTGGTTATTAGAGGTACTGTGCATATACCACTATCGATATCACTAAAAATTTATAAGTTTTCAAAAAGCTTTTACGTTTATCGCAGTATCACATCTGAAGCATGTTTCACATGTCACTTTTTAAAATACAGAACTAAACATCAGAAAAAATCTTTTGAATGGTTAATTTTTTAATACTCTGCTAAATGTTGCTGTTTATTGACCTACAGAAATCTATTCCTGGGATAAAAAGTTACATAGGCTATTCATATGCATTATAATATTTTTTTTATTATAAATTTTATCCAAATCCGATCAGGTGTTCAGACGTGTTTGAGTAACCAACATTCATTCAAATCTTTGCATTTAAAATGGCGGTAAAATTAATCACTATAAGATTTTATAAATACCATAACTCCTTACCTCTATTATTTTTATGAAGTTTTAATCAATGCTATAAATGAATTAGAAAACTGAAATCGTATCTTATATATAACTGTGTGTACATACTAATATATTTTGACCACAGGTTTGGAACTATCCCATGCCGATAACTATACATGTATCGCTGAGAACCCGCATGGATCCGACTCAGTGACATGGCGCGTATTAGTACTCCGCCTTCCAACTGCACCAGGACTATCGTTATTAGAAGTACGAACAAGAGAACTGGAGTTTGAACTGAAGCCATCCCCTAGATCACCCGGACACGCTTTCCCTAAGACATATAGCGTACATTGGAGACTGACTTCTCCGGAGGTAATTAAATGAATTTGTGAAACTGGTGTTGTTGTGAAATGGTCTTAATTTAGTCTAGAATAGGGCTGATTTCAGGATAAGAATTTTTTCAAAGGTAAAATGACCGAAGAGAAGAATAAGGCGACGAAATAACCTATTGATTTATTACATTTGTTCAAGTAATAACCGTAAAAATAAATATTAATTAAATTTTAGTATCAGTCAGTTCGATTACACAAATAACATTCGAAATTCTACCAACTTATACTCGATGCTATTGTACTTGCATTTAAGAAAAAAACGTTACAGAATTTCTTTGGTGATGTATTTTAGCAACTTAAAAACTTTTAAGTAGCATACTCTTCAATTAAATTTTACTGTCAAATTCTTTCTCTGAAACCTTTAGAACGTGCCGTATCTATTTCACTTCAAGTGTCCTTTTGTAGGGAGAATGGCGTATACAGCCAGCAAATCCGGGTCCCGTTACATTGACTGGACTTCGATGTGGTTCTGAATACCAAGCTTTTGGATCAGCCGGGGGAGCATCGAGCCCTAAACTATCTGTGAAAACATCTGGAGGCCCCCCTAGGGCTCCTCTCGATGCACGATGGATTAGATCCAACGCTACTCACGCAAGGTTCGATACGAATGCATGGAGTGATGGTGGTTGTGGGCCCGCGGCTTTAAAACTAGAATGGATTGGAGGTGGAATCCTTGGCGCTAGAGAATTACTAGTAGGAGGAGAATTTATATTGGGTGGTAAGTGAGAAATATATTTATTAATATATTTGAAGGTTGATAAAAATATGACAACTTAAAAGTTTTAGTAAACCTGAGATTCAACATTTATAATATGACGTGGTAAGCCATATTTTATAATCATACCTGATGGTACGGTTATACTATTACAAACTTTTATCGCAGTTTATGAAGGATTGAATTATAAACTAGCGCGTTGCCGACCATGTACAAACTGACAGTGTTGTGAATGAATTTCTTTATTTACAAGCAACAAAGGTAAAAATAAAAGTAAAAAATTATAAAAATTTACAAAGGCCATTCCTGCACCATCCCCCCCCCCCCCCCACTATGGTACAGCAATGGTTTACGTGGCGACTGTCTAGTCGTCTCGTGATCATGTTCAGGATGCTGTTGCCGCCTTTGCGCACCCTGAGCACCAGGAACGCGCATCTCTTACGCATGGTTACATAAAAGCAATCCACGCTTATATGTAAAAATAGGTCTTAAACTTATAATAAGAACACCTTTAAATTTATGAACTGTCTTTAAATTTATTGAACTCATGTTTCTGAGTTTAAAAAAGGGGCAATGATTCCCAGGAACACAATATAAGGAAGACTATCCAAATTCCGTACCACGGATAAACTTTGTTATGATAAAAAACTCTAATTTAATTATTGCTTTCACTGATAGCCCTCTACATTAGGATACAGTAATCTTAATAGCAGTTTTATCCTAGGTCTATCTCCTGGATCCCGATATCACATATCGGCTCGGGCATCTAACGAGGCGGGCTGGACGTTCGAACGGTACGATTTGGTGACCGATGCAGCTGATGGGCTTGCTGAAGAAGTAGATGCTCCTTTCCCAGCAACATCTGGCGAACTTGCCTTATTACTAGCGCTATGTGCTGCGCTATCAATAGCGGCTTTGACAATACTTACTATATTACTACGACGGAAAAGGTAAGATATTTTAATGAAATTTATTTTCTTCAATTAATAAGAAATATTGCCACTTAACCACATTATTATGGTAGCTTTTCAAGAACTTAAAAATCTGTTTATGTTAAACTTACTCCTTTACTCCACCGCAGTAGGAAATCAACTCACGGACGTTAAGTGATTACATGAAAATTGTAAACATTGAAAGATACCTACGCTTAGGCAAATACGTATAATAATATAGTATGACGTAGTTTTCTGAACGAAAATAGCCTATTGTATGAACTATTGAAAGCTTTGGTTATCAAACAGCATCTAATTATTGCTACTTTTGTGAAGCTGTAGTCTGGTGGGTAGTTTTTTTTTATACCACTTAGGTGGCAGACAAGCACACGGCCCACCTGATAGAAAGTGGTTACCGTGGCCTATGAACGTGTGCAAAACGAAGGACAGAACACCCGCGCTGCCAACCCTGTAAAACACAAAGCAAGACAAACTTTTGGTCTTCTCACTGACAGCACCAAAACTCTCCAGTTAGCTCTGGCTACCCTACTCACCGCCGGGAACACAACACGGGGTAATTATGGCCGTGGTATTCTATAGGGCGGAGGTGCTTCCCCAGTCGGACTGCTCAATTAGATGGACAAAGTCAAGTAATGAATTCAAGGATAACAAAAGTTTTCCTGACGTAGACATAAAATTAATGAGTAATCTCATCATTCTTTATTTGAACCTAAGAGAAACAAATTATTAATATACCGACGGTCAAAAATAATTCCAGGAACAGAATGATTATTAAAAACAAGAAGTCGCAAATCGCTAGACCAAAGCAAAGTCTACCATTTCGAGAATCATTAAGCTGAGTAAAGATAAAAAAACATTAGTTGAAATAAAGGTGAATCGTTAGCAGTGATCTGTACGTGACAGTGCTGACACAAGCGACGCCATCGACCCTTCTCATCACTTCAACACTGAAGCGTTCACGATATGATATTTCAACGATCTCCTTTAAAAGGGTTTTTCCTAACGTCATATAAAAATTAAAACGTCACTCGTAGAGATGAAGTATGAGGTCATATTTCGCTCGTATAAAAACGAAGTAAACTTTTTATTTTAACGCGCACCGACTTTGTTGGGGCTTTGCGTGCAAACTCACTGAGGTACGCTCTAAATACGAGAGGTAATTTTGATTATGATTGATGTTTTTCCTTATTTAATTGTATGGGTCTAGGTAACGGACTCAGAAATATCTTTCCTTTAACAAGATTATGTTGGAAACTCGTGAGGCAGATTGTGATGAAGAAAATTGTACATGTGAACCAGAAGAGATATATATGGCTTTGAAGTTCTTCAGGCTTATTTAAAGAGTTTTGGTAGCACTTAAACCTCTAGGTTTTTTCGGACATTATTTTCAATATAATTTTGAAGGAATATTGTTTTCTCTTCACATTAACAGAAGCTAGTAGAGAGAGTTACTTACTTTCTAAAAACTATTATCAATACAAATTGATTCACGTGATTTAATGATGTAGCTTGTTAGACAGTAACAGCTATATAATTATCAACACTAACTCAACACATAATAGTAGAAGAAAATATACGAGCCATCATAAAATAATGGAGAGAGCAGTTAGTGAGTCAACAGACCCGTTGTAAACGTGCTTTACGGTCTTCCCGTTTATTACGCACCCGACATTGTATTGATGATATACAGGTTATACACATAACTGATTGAATACGAGCTAAATGTGCCCCAGATACGTAGCTACAACATAAAAGCTTTGTAAATGAAATCCATTAAAACAATAAATATGTCTATTTATGAAATATTTACATGTATTATTTACGTTCAATATACTCGTAGGATAGGGCTAATGTGTGTATTTGAGTACCTACGTATTTTAGCTTCATAATTTAACTCGGAATATGGCGCTATACAGTGTTCTCGGAATCAATTATTGATATGTATATTTCGATGACTTACTAATTGAATTCATTGTCATCAATTTACTGTCAAAATCAGTTAAACAACTATATAAAAAGGCAGAGGACAAAATATTATGTAGTCTTTTTTCTGCTGTCTTCAATTTATTTTCAAATGTAACAATTCTTTTTTTGCAGTCTCTAAAACAATATTTTTTTATTGCTTATTTAGAACTGACCGTGCCGTTGCGCGTGTATCAACGAGTGCAGAGAAACCGTCATGTGGCACATATAGGGCGCCACAACATCAACCCGCGAAGCTGCCGCCTGATCCACCAGGTAAGTCGACAAAATATCTCTGATAGTGATCACAGTTCATTCTCTTTACAAGTAAATGATGTTATCCCGTTACCCTTATTGAAGGTAGTGTACAGTGCAAATAGCTTTTTCAAAGGAAAAAAAACAGCATAAGACTTGTTGGGTACGGATAGCGAAACATTCGACGTACTGGAGTGAAATGGGATGTATTTAAAAAGCGACTTTTCACGAGTTCCACAGTTTTTACTTTTTATTAAATTAATAATTATATTTCTTCACTATTTATTCAAGATAAATTAAACTTCTTTTATTATTAAATACATCTAGACTAGTATCATGGTTGAAGTATTATATAAAATGAGGCATTTTCTTTGTATTTGTTTTTTAACACTTAGCACACGATTAGTAACCATCAAATTCAATTGCAATACATTAAGATTACATTATTCGTATACCACTTAGGTGGCAGATAAGCACACGAAACACCTGATGGAAAGTGGTTACCGTGTCTTATAGACGTATGCAACATCACTCTATACTCGCGTTGCCGACACTGTAAGCACATAGTTTCTGAGACGTCATTGTAGAAGACAAAGCAGGGCAGGGCCTTTCGTCTTCCCACTGACAACACAAAAACGTTCCAGTGAGCGCTGGCTGGCTGAGAAGGGTACTCACCGCCAGGAACCCAATACGAGTTTATTATGACCGCAGTATTCTGTAGGGCGAAAGTACTCCCCCTGTCGGACTGCTCACGAAACTGACTGCTGGACGGTAATCCCGTCGCTTCATAATTGTTAACTTTTCATCGCTCTTTATAAATAAAATCTTCCCTTTTTTAAAATGAACCGTGTATATAATCTATAACTTATCTATTTTTACTTTGTATCCACTTTCATGTAATTATTATATATATAATTAATCTAAAGATATTTTTTTTTCTAACTTACTATTACAGAGACCTTAATAATTTCTGAATAAAATAATACTTGCTGTGTAACTCGGAGACGAAAACTTTTCATTAATTTGATGTAGTAGCTCAGTAATATTGCTTGACAGAGTTACATCTCTGAATTCTAAGATATACAGAGCGATTACCAAGAAAACAACATTATTTCGAGAATACTCAAATTACCACATTTGGGGCCCAAGTCAATTTCACCAGCTCGTCAGTGCACCTGCCAAATAACGGACGAGGTTATGGTGTAGGATTTTGTCTCGGGGTTGGGAGGTTAGACTACAGTCGCTGCTGCAAAGCCAATCAATAATAATTAGCGGGTCTCGAACTCCTAAGTGCAAACTCTGGATGTAACTGAGGAATGGCCATGAGAATGATAATTAATCTTATTCTCTTTCGGCTTTTAGTTTTTGTTGTTATGAAATCACGTTCCTATATGTTTTTTATTTTGCGAATGCCATAGAGGACATAGATAGTTGCCTGAAGTGAAAATTACGATAATTGTTTGAATTTGTATTCAACAGTTTGGGTCGCTAGTGTGACAACAACCTTTTTGCTCTGACATAACAGACTACTTGTATAGTTCAGTATCCTTTGTTGAAATTTTTCAACAACACAATATCACCTCTAGTTTTCAAATATTTTCGCCAGGTATTTTCACAAAGCATTGTCGATGGTGATCCCAAAATTCAGGTATAAAACCTCTGTTACTCCAATTTCAAAGTAAAACTTTTACTTTGATATTGAAATATAGTATCGACTTTAAAACGTATTATAAAAGTTATCATCATCTCAATTAGCAATAGTCTGGCGATACAAGCAGATAATTGTTACCCACGTTGCCTAACAGTAACGGTTTTAATAAAATTTGCCGTACCAGCAAAGGCGACTCTCAGCCTGAATTTTATCTGAAATGTTACGGATGTGATGACTGCCGCAGAAATGGCAGTTCATAGCGCGGGATCTTTAATCGTGACTCCGTACATCCAACGCACTATTATTCATCTCCGTGTCACACAACTCTAGCTCTAGCAGCCACGATACTTCGCAGCCACGTGAAAGTACAGACTTACGAGTTATTCAATAAATTCACTGAATAACACGTCAGAACTCAATTTAAGTGAATTTTCCTTAAATGAAGAATTGTCCTAGTGTTTTATTCAACTAGTCGCATATTTTACTTAATGATATGGTTACCCTACCATAAAAGATGAATAAATAATTTTATTAAAACTTGGATAAACCTAATAATTTTATATAATTTTATTTTTATATCACGTAATCCCTATCATAATATTACTATTACTAATTACTTTAAACGTCAGAATTTATCTCTAGAAAATACATTATAGTATAATGTACCCTACGAGTATATGCCGAAATTTGGAAACAACGATTAAAGACAAGTAAATGTTTACACTTCGAAAATCTTTTGCAAGCTTTCAAGAGTACTTAATTGTGACTTGTGACACATTAAATATTTAATACAGTAGAATTTGTAAAAATATACTTGCGCGAAGTAGAATGTGTCACATTGAATTGAGGCTAAGAGTAAACATGTACACAAATAATGAATATACAAATATAGTTGAATAAAAATAAATACTAATATTAATTATTTATTTATTTTAGTTTCATTCATTATGTACTTTGAAAATAAAATTTTGTACCTATTTGAAGGTACAAAAGTCAAAGTCAAAGTAAAAAACTCCGGTAAGACACTCAGCGCCCATTTTTTTTTTGGTCGCCATTAGTATTTGCTGGAATGCATTATCATCAAGTTAGCAAAACCTTAACATAAAATAGTAAACTAAAATTGAAAACTAGTTTTTTTAGGTAAATTATAAATTTATTAATATTCAGTAACTTCTGAGCATGATTATACGATAACTTAAAATTTCATTAGACGTTTACGAGATAAGTCCATACGCCACATTCGCGGGAGGAGCAGGCGCCGGGGCAGGAGGCGGCAGCGCCCGCGCATACACTCTGCAGCTGCGCGCGCTCGGCAGGCATGAAGATGACGCTGTGCCTTCACAACATACAGCTTGCTGTGACGGTCAGTTGTCCTAAGCAATAGAATATGGTACCTTGATAGTTTTAGCCATAAGGGCAAAATTACCTCAGGCTTTATTTACATCACCGAAACCAACAATTAAGTTAGTAGTGTAAAACTACACCATGATCATAGCGCTTGTAACAGCAGTGAAATATCAGATACTCAACAAAAATAATAACATGGTAAAGTAAATATCCCGACGAGTTTCACACTATTATTGTGACTGACCATCTCAATCTCAAACTATCAATAAGGTAGCTAGGTCTAACTTGAATAGACAAAATCCGTAAGATGTCTAGTCACATATGGTCGGGATATCTGGTGTGCCTTAGAAAAGATATCCCAGAGATCCAGACTGGCCTTGGCTGCCAGCATTGTAGAGTTTAGTTTCTTTTAGCCCATATTTCACCATGTTAACCTCATCTTCGGCAACCAAAAACGACCCACAGGCAGCGTCAAAACGCACGCTGCCTGTGGGTCGTTTTTGGTTGCCGAAGGTCGGTTCGAGTCCGACATAACCTCTTCCACCGGCTCCGGTGGGAGGTGGGGGGGAGGCAATCCGTGTGGATTTAGCGCACGTAAAAAAAAACAAAATGCCCATATTTCACCATTATTAATCCGTTTAATCATCGTCATCCGTAATAAAACTAAACGGATTTATATTCATATTCATTGGTGAAATCGAGCTTTAGGCGGACACCACAGGGCATAAAAAATCATAAAGCAACACAGCGTGAAGTGGATCGTACATCACACAATTTATTCGCAACATTGGCAGCCTTGAGCTTTCGTAACAGATGCCCGCGCCTTGTGTCGATTCGACGCAGTGGACGTCCTTATAACTTTACATAACAATATCATTTTTAAACCGCCATGGTGTGAATTCATAATCCATACAACAGTTCGGAACTTCGCGATAAAATCTTGGAACTTACTATTTTTGCCGACGTTTCGGATGCGTTGCAGAACCCGTGGTCACGATTTAACAGTACCATGATTTAATCACGAAATGTCCCGGACCGTTGTATAATTATGATAACAATATCAATGACTATATGAAACTAATTACTTTTTATCTTGTCTATAGAAGAAACGTGTGTTGACGTGTGTGACGCTCAACGGCGACGGAGGCGCCGTCGTCATTATTGCCCCGATCATGGTGAGAGCACTTATATGCTATATACCTGAGAACACACCAACGAAGCTCTCATTAATCAGAAGTCAGTCGCTGTGGCCGAACTCGGTTAGGAGATATATATATATATATGCTATATCACGTGATCTTGAATTGTATTGAGCCCCACCAAGACCTTCAGACTTAAGTCAACTTCACCTGCAGATTAATAAACGAGCCTCCGGTGTAGGCTTTTCTCAAGGTCACACAGCGTTCGCTCCTGTAAAAGCCAGGGTAAACCAAATCTAGTGAAAGAATAGAAAAGATTATTTATACTGTGGATTGATGGTACTTGGTGGAATTTGTTGTTACACATATTGATAACTCACTTGTACTTTTCCACAGGTGTAATAAGTAATAAAGTAATGTGGAAAAGTACAAGTGAGTTATCAAACTGTGTAATAGAAAAGATATTTATTATATGTTTATTAATATTGTTTTTTCTTTACAGGTTGCTCACAAGATTCTGGAAGTTGAAAATTTAAACTGTCAAATGGTTTAGTAAAAAATATCTAGTCAGTGTATTAATATAGTTAATTCCGTTATACATATAAATATGTATACAAAAAATTATACAATAATATTGTCTATTTATATTACTGTTTTTCTTACTCTTCCTCTTATTCCTATATTTTCAATAAAAAGATTAGTCTAAGCAATGCTAGTATTCATTTATCAATGTGTTCTGAATGATGACAATTTTAGATGAAAGGTATTGTCCAAATCTGTTGCTCCGCTTAAATATTTATTTTTTATTTATTACACACATCTTACACTATCATTACAGTAAGTCCAATGCGATAGAGTAGACATAAAAATAAAAATAAAATAGAACATAGACACAAACACAGCTAATGAGTAGTTACAATACAAATCACAAGGATAAACATGAATCAGAACTTAAATTAAATAATACAAATATCTCCTCTCATAATACAATCAATTAGAATTAATAAATCAATTATAAATCAATTTTATTAGTCAACCCAACTAATATCACAAGTATTGCGTAATGGCTTTTGTGAACTCATTCAGTGAGCACGAAAATAAATCAATGCGATCTGCAACCACGTTGAGCCAGCCCCGGATCTTCATATTTCATTAGGCGGGGCAAAACTGATACATTGCCGCCCCCACTCACTTTCTTCGTACAGAGATCGGATACTGAGCGAAGGGGGATAGATTATAGAGGACTACTTTCCAGAGGGCTAAGGCCGGCCAAACTCGGTACTTTCCACACCGGGCACCTCGGTGCAGCCCTCAGTCCTCGCTTGCGTCACAATGACGTATGCAGACGTTGGCTCCTTCTATGATCCGAATAGTTAGTCCCTGAAACTCCCTTTCCCGGAGATCACCTGCATCAGCCAGTCCGGCAGACTCCCACGTCGCCTCCTTAGTTAGTCTTTCACGATATGTCGTACCGCCGATAATTCGGAGCCTTTCGCTCGGTCGCCCTAGTCGTTCTCTCCACTCCACCGCAATATCTTGGTAATTCTTGAACTTCACGGCATTGACTTCTCGATGCTCGGGACTATTTTTATATAATTAATATTTTTACCACCACCAACAATTAGGACTTCGGAGATGCTCCCCGAATTCCCATTGGCAGTTGAGTACGAGCTTCAAAAAATTTATTTGGTTTACTTGGTGCTGATAGAAGGCCTTCCACTTCGACCTTCGACCTACCTTCGACTTCGTATCTGGTGTTCAACAGAAGTGACCCCAAGAACGGTCCCTGTGGAATGCCTACCGCATGATATTTCACGCCGATCAAGGATGGTAACTGTCGGGTAGATGTTGTGTCTCCTCGTCAGTTATACCCCGTCTATGCGTCGAAGGTAGAAAGGCACTACATGATAGACGCGCCGCCCTAATGAACGATGTTGAACGCGTTGGCGATGTCTAAGAACGTCGTTAACATTACCTCGCCTCGGGCAACTGCATCCATCACCAGAGCACTCACGAGCGAAATGGCGTTTACTGTAGAGAGTTGCTCGATGAGGTGTATCACTATTACTCTTTCAAAGAGTTTGCATTCCTCGTTAAGTAACACTATGGGTCGGTAGGCGGACGGGAGTACGCCGGGCGCACTTTCTTTCGGACGGAGACCAGTATCCCCGTTTTCTTCAGTTGGGGAAACTGGCCCTGCTCTCAGTCGGGGCTGGAGAGCATCTTCCCTTAGAGTTAGTACCCACGCTCGACATAGAATGCAAGTCGAGTCACGGACGATGTTCTTGTCCTTACTTGACACTGGGTCAAAGGCAGGATAAGACCGGGATCTGGAGGTAATTTGCCGCCCCCTGATGCTGCCGCCCGAGGCACGTGCACCGGCTTGCCCTCCACTAGATCCGGGCCTGCGTTGAGCGCATGAAGGGCACGCGTGAGCGGCGCCTGCTGCAGCAAGTTGGTGCGTGCGCTTGCCACGGCCAGCCGGCGCGGGCGCCGCCGCCGCGACACGAACACACGCGGCGCGCGCTGCCCCATCTCCCGCAGGATAGTGGGGATGTGAATGAAGCTGCGAAGCACTTTAAATATGTACGTGGTTAGAGCCACTTCTGTCCTCACTTCCATCGCAATTCAATATCGCAATCTTAAACTTCATAAGTTCGTACAATCAATGCCCTCGTATATTAGTACAGTTCTCATAATAAAAACTTAAAACAATGCGATTATATGAAGATAGAATTACGTACGAAGGTAAAAATTGTTGTTTCAACTAGAGGGGTTTCACTAAAAACTGATGAAATGTCAACAGAGAGATTTAAGGGGAGGATACGCCATAGACGCGTTAATTGGAAACATGTCTATTGACAGATTCTTTGTTTGTATTACCATATAATTATATATAATTACCACAAGAGGCCTCTGTGGCGAGATAACGTTCGTCTGCTACGCAGGGGGTGCGGGTTCGATTCCCACCCAGTGCAAATATTTGTATGCAAGAATATGTATATTTGCATTAGTTATATAATATCTCAAAAATAGTAACAAAAGACAAATCATTACAAAGTGCTATTCATTTTCGAAGTTAGCTACGAACTATATAGTATTTACGCATACACCTAAGAAACGATGGGCGACTAATCGACAGATACATTTAGAGCAATGCTGTACCATTGTGAGAATGCTACGAACTCTACACATCTACATAATTGCACCAACAAAAGGTAAGTACGAAGGTTCGTAAGGTTTTTTTGATAACTTTTACAAGATGACGTATATTGTAGTTCAAATACTACATCATGTAGGTTCAAGACATATCCGACAGAAACATTATTATATAAACGCTGCGTAGAATAAGCGTGTAGAGGTCACATGTCACATCATTTGTATAGTGACAACGCTACGAATTTTGGGGACGCATCTAATTTGTTACATCAAGAGCTTACATCAGAAGCTACGGAAGCTTAGATTTCACAACAAGATAACATATACTGTAGTATAAATACTACATGCCAAGACCTACTATGTAACAAAAATATAAATCACGATACAGAAGCTTAGTAGTTAAAGAGTCGACTTAGGCCTAGGGGTGACTGATGGAGCCGCCTGTCACTCCCAGGCCTAAGCAGGCGCCTCGCGCGCCTCCCCATTTCCGGGGATGAGTTAGGAACTCTGTGGTCCCCAAACCCGAGAAGAGGGCCAGATCAAGAGAAATGGCCCTGTGTCGGCCGGGGTACGAGGGATATGCCTATTAACCTCACCTTTGGCAACCAAAAACGACGACGAAAAAAAAGGAGTCGACTTTACGATAGAGATAACTAATCCTGCAGCTGAAGTTACCATCCTGTCGCCATCTGTTTCCTTATTTTTTTAGAATCATGTATTCTTTACTTACTTGGTGTACAATAAAGTGTAAGATAAATAAATCCCGGTTTTGAATCCTGGCCATTACAACGTCAACCCAATCCTAAAAGACCAACTACCAACGTCAACCCAATCCTAAAAGACCAACTACCAACGTCAACCCAATTCTAAAAGAAGTAATTTGAGATTGAAGAGCATATTAGTAAGTTCAGTAGCTTATTAAAAATAAGTAATATTCACCCAAAGTTTTAACGATACTATATTTAATTTGACACAGCGGATGCCTACATAATTAATTCATGAATTAGGATTTCTCATTCGCATTCCAAATTATATATCTATAGTAGATAAGGTTGAAAGTAATACATAATAGCAATTAATCTGGGATCAGGGTAGTCGATGTTCGTCTTAACCGAGGGAAATCAATTAGTCACTAATCCTCTTAGCAGTATTGGGTTCATCCTGGTACGGTTATTCACAAGACTACGATCCTACTAGCTGTCTTAACCAAAGGAATAATTAAAGTATCGATGTAATCCTATCCTCTTGACGAGATTGTTGCCTTCTCCAAAATCATTAGGTTATAACCGATGAGATCTTCACTTCAATTGATAAAAATGAGTGACACGAAGGAGAACAATAGTTGGAAACTTAAGCGATGAGTAATATATAACATAAAAATATATGTTTCATGAATTCTATTGTGATCTAGTTTTCATTTCGGTTGCTTATTAGCAGTCAATGTAGAATTTGTTAAAAATGATTTTAATTTTAATGGGCAGTAATAAAAAAGGGCATCTCTGCGTGAGAGTTTTAATGAGTTGAGCTTATCAAGTGTGAGACCTCCTACAGAAAGCCCTACAGAATTTAACAGTAAGTTTGTTTTTGGTTGCTTTAATGAAGTTAAATAAAATAAATCTAGTGGCTATGATAGCACTGTAAAATTTAGGTTAATACACTCCTACAGTTAGCCAGCGCAAAATCTCCACGGATACCTACGGCAATAGGCTCACCCCCATATAACGTGGGACCGATTACACAGTTACTAGTGAAACGTGGATGTTAATTCACCTCTGCCTAACCCTCCAGGGATAAAGGTGTGATTATATGTAAGTATGTGTGTATGTATGTAAAAGAGACATACATTTATAAGTAGGTATTTCCTTTGATACGTAGTGAACCACAGGGGAGGATTCGTTAAAAATATACCACCGTGGCGTTACTTGATCCGTTGTGCAAAGATAGTATGTATGCACTTAACAAGAGGACACGGGGCTGGTGATGGTGCAGGCGTGTCAGGGTCTTAACTGGTGTGCCTCACTACCGTAATGATGGTGTAAAGTCCGATGCGAAGACTCTGAAAAAAGAATGAGTGCTGGTCAGTTTGTCCCAAGGTGACTACGTCCAAGTAACCCGCTAAAATATAGCAGGTAAAAAGAATCTCCCAGCGGCAATGCAGTGTAGGTGGAAGCTAAAAAAGAATAAATAAAGAGTAAGCAGAACAAAGTCGGTGTCACAAGCTCTTGCCATCGACTTCGTGGGACTAAATAGTTAGGCTGAAATAGCACACAAAAAATATGAAAATAAAATATAATAAGCCATGAATTTAGCAGACAACAAGCAGCACCGCTGAGAAGTCTTCTCCTGTAGAAACAAGAAGGGAATTTTAATACCACGGCTATAATAATCTCGTGTTGTGTACCCGGCGGAGAGTTTTTGTGCTGTCAGTCCAAGGCCAAGGCTTGTTCTGCTTTGTCTTCTGCACTGATGGCGCAAGAACTCTGTTTTTACAAGGTCGGCAAAACGAACGTGATTCCGCTGGAGTGCACACGCCCATAGGCCACGGTAACTAATTCCCATCAAGGGGGCCGTGGGCTTATCTGACACTTAAGTTATATAAAAAAAGACAGAACCATACTAACTCTTGCTAGTGTCTACACTCATACATTAAATCAGTGCTAATACCGCAGCACAAAGCACAACTTAGTCACACAGACGTTTGTGAATTATTTCACCGCAGGGCCATCTACAGCCCCCGCAAGGGTTCCGACAGAGGCAATTAAGAATGCCGCACTCCACATATGGCAGTTGTACAAAAATGTTACAACATTGCCCACACTCGCGTTGCATAATATTTGCCCGGAGAACGTTTGTTGGCCGAACTTTTATTGTGTACCTACTTTCATGTATAGCATTTCTTACAGAACCCAAGAAGCTTAGATACAAGGTCTTATAAAATTGGGTTTAGGCGGTATTTTTTGTGATAAATTTACCTTTATTTTAATTTTCTTCTTTGAACTGAATTTACTTCTATGTATGTGCACTTCACACGTATAGTATAAAAGGTACCTTGTTTCCATATAAACGTAAAGTGTAAACAATATTATACGAAAAACGAATAAATAAAATAGTATTTCGTAACAAAATCCGCTTCGGGTTGATGTAGTTTCAAATCGAGTTCTAGTATATTACCGTATATAACGCGTCTGTATGTAAATTTTATACCCTAAATCCGTCCTGATGGAAAACGGTCCCTCCAAGTAGGTATTATCAGGGCAGCGGGGCAGACCCAGACGAACTTTTGGGTCGGTTTGATAACACATCCCAAATACAGCACCTACTGTGTCCATTACCTTATCGTGCGGATGGAATTATTTGAATTTGAGTATTTACACAAATGTCATATTATTGTACTGTTAAATCTCTCGTATGTTCAAAGTTGAATTGCTATGCGGATTGCTGGGGGATCGCGATTAGGGTAATGGGAAATCGTTTAGCTAAGTGGAGTATCAAATATGAGTTATTTAGGTTATTAGAGTATCGCTTTACGATTCAGTTTGAAAAACTTATTTGCATATTGATATTGAATCTAAACTTGGTATTGTATCACGCTCGTAGCATTCTTTGATAACTTACTATCTTATTTTGGGTTTATTTCTAATTTTTCAAATTCTGACGATGTCCACTACGATTTTTTTTGTTAGCATTACCGATAAAAAACCCAACGGCAAAGAGTTCAATAGGCTGCTCTCTTTCAAGATAATAGCCATAACATCCAATATTCTAATTTTATTGTTATTTTGTATTGAGGAAAATTGCCGAGGGTTAAATAATTTCGAAATCATAATGCGGTATGTTTTTAAATGAGCCAATCCGCCCTATTTCAGTCTATTGCTTCTAGATTATATTTTTTGTCTTTATGACCAGGACCGTGATTCTGTTAAAGTAAAACCACCACAGATTTTAGCAGTATCCGTGGTATGCACGGACACTGCTAAAATCTGTTTAATTTTAGACTGTATGTATCTCTATATACCTATATATAAAACTCAGAGGTGACTGACTGACTGACTGACATAGTGATCTATCAACGCACAGCCCGAACCACTGGACGCATCGAGCTGAAATTTGGCATGCAGGTAGATGTTATGACGTAGGCATCCGCTAAGAAAGGATTTTCAATAATTCTACCCCCAAGGGGATAAAATAGGGGATGAAAGTTTGTAGGAAACCTGGTCAATTTTAAACATTCTCTCTGGATAGATGGCGTTGTGCATAATTTTTTTTTTTTATACCACTTAGTTGGCAGACAAGCACACGGCCCACCTGATGGAAAGTAGTTACCGTGGCCTATGGACGTCTGTAACACCAGAGGAGTCACAGTCGCGCTGCCAACCCTGTAAGTACAGAGTTTCTGTGCCGTCAGTAGAAGACAAATCAGGACAAGCCTTTAGTCTTCCCACTGACGGCACAAATTCTCCAGTGAGCTCTGGCTACCCTACTCACCGCTGGGAACACAACACGAAGTTATTATAACCGCGGTATTCTGTAGGGCGGAGGTACTTCCCCAGTCGGACTGCTCAATCGGGCGGATATACCGCCGTGTCCTACCTACCTATAAATTGTGAATCAGGTTATGGTTTCGTTACCAATCAATTTATAAGTCACCTTTGAGTTACGTATATTTAGAAGAGATTTTGTTTTGTTTCGGTTTAGTAGTTTAGGTTTGGTTACAGATTCTGCTTTGTATTTGGTATTTATTTTGTTTTCGTTTGGTTTCATTTCAAGTAGTATAGGTTTTATCGGTTATACATACATACAGTCACGCCTCTTTTCCAGTGGGGTAGGCAGAGACCACAGTTTTCTACTTGCTACCATCCCGACATACATCTTTAGCTTCTTATACTTTCATAATTATTTTCATACGTGGTTATATTTTATTTAAATGGCTAAAGAAAACCTGAATGTTAATGGAGAAGTTGAAGAATGTACTGTCGTCCCTATTGTTGGTGACGGTGCATGTTTGTTTCGTGCTCTCTCTTACTTAATGTACGGAATAGAAGATAGGGCGATGGAGGTGCGTTCAGAAATTGTAAGATATGTGGTTAATGACTGGAGCCAATTTTCAATTATGACCCACGACAGGAATGGTGATAACTACATAACATTTGACGAATATTTTGCTGATATGACGAAAAATCCTACTTATGGCGGATTTTGTGAATTAATAGCAGCAGGATTAATATTCCCATTTAAATTTGAAGTTTATTGAAACGGTCTCATATATACGGAATCTGGATCCAATGTCTATCCGGTAAGGCGATTACGGGTGATTTGTCCAGTGGGCATTTAGATGTCTATCTCCCCATAGCAGCACAAAAAATTACTCGGCGTCGTATGGAGGTAGCTGTTTTAGAGAGAGGTGAGCTACCTGTTTTAGAGCGCGAGCATTCACCTATGATTACTGCAATAAATTATGATGAACATTTAATAAAAAGTTTATTGTCCCAATCTGAGTCTGTGACATTAATAGAAAAAAAGAAATACAAACGTAGGGCAAGGTTTACTAATTACACACGAAAAAATCAAATAAAAAAAGGCACAAAAAATATGGACAGACTCTACCTGAAACCCACCGTAAAGCTGTGTCTGAATATAAGAAAAAAAAAACCTGATGTGCAGAGGCTAGCTGTCGCAACCTACCAGGCTACACACCCTGAAAAACACAGGCAATCTGTCACCACCCACCAGGCTACACACCCTGAAAATCACAGGCAATCTATCGCCACCTACCAGGCTACACACCCTGAAAAACACAGGCAGTCTGTCGCCACCTACCAGGCTGCAAACCCTGTAAAACACAGGCAATCTGCTGCACTATATCAGGCCAGGAATACCGAAGTGCATAGAGCGATAAGTCAGGGTTTAGAGAAAATACAATTCAGCGTGTATGGAGAAGCAAATTGCTTTCGGGTTTGGCATATGACCCAGATATAGCTTATGGAACTGACAGCAGTGTAGTCTTAGGTTCTATGACGTACAAGTGTCAGTGGTGTAACGCCTTGAAGTGGAAAGATGAGACACCTGCCATGTGTTGTAGCGCCGGTAAAGTACAACTTGAGCCGTTTAAACAATAGCCTGAACCACTTTACAGTCTGGTTAATGATTTACACCCAAATCATGTACACTTCATGAATAATATCCGAAAAAATAATGCATGTTTTCAAATGACTTCCTTTGGTGGAAAACAACTAAACGAAGGCGGTTTTTCGCCAACTTTTAAAGTTCAAGGACAAGTCTATCATTTAATTGGAAGTATATTACCGGAACCTGGGCAGAATGCACAGTTTCTGCAAATGTATTTCGTCTGAAATGGCTGAACCGATTTTGACGGAACTTTAAATGGCAGGTAGCTGATGTAATAAGGAGTAACGTAGGCTACTTTTATTTTAGATAAAAATTATAATCAATAACGTTGATTCAACACTAAGCGATAACCGACATCCACGCGGGCGAAGCCCCGGGTAAAAGCTAGTTTAAAGTATAAAATTAAAAGGCTTTTTCAAAGTGAATGAAAAAGTGTAATGAATGTATTTTCATTTAATTTTGGACTTTAAGCGGAAAGAAATAAAGTCTAAAATTTAACGCAATTTTTTGCAGTGTCTGTGCCTACTGCAAAAAAGCACGCCTTTTATATTGAAACTTTTATTCATAAATATTTACGGTAATGATATGGTAATCATTACGGGTGTATGGGTTATACTACAGCCGTACCCGTAAAAGTCAAAATAAACTAAATTACACCAAGGAAGATTAGAGGAGCGAGCTTACGAACTCCAAGTGCAAGCTGTGATACAACCGATTAGACCTCAGATGAAGATAGATGAGATAAGAAAGTTTTGTTAATGACAATCATATAAGACATTAATATAGTATATTATTATAGTTAGGTATAACAATCATAAGATAGTGTAATATAAAATCGACTGAAATTTCGGAGCAATTTGTAAGAGGATAAGTTATATTCTCGCAGTACATAATACCGGGTAAACCCGCCTTGTGTGTCCTATTAATCATAGATTTGGTAACTTACACCTATCTCGAGGGTTTATGCCGCTTGGGTATTGGTGTGCTACTATCGCCAGCAATTTAAGTCGGTAAAATATACGATAGCTTGTGGAATGAAAATCATTTCAAATTCTTTAGTAATTATATATTTTTATCAGGTCTCGTAGTCCATCTTTATAGTAACTAATAAATTTGATTTGTCAATTTTCAGTATATAGTTTAACACGATATCCATCCGGCGCGGCAGCGCAATATGCATTTCCGCCAATACGGGGGCAAGATGGGGACACCGTGGTTCTCACACAATCAATCAATCAATTAGCCCACCGCAGTTCCACACTCGAGAGGCTGTCTCGTAATCGGAGATGACTCTAAGTCAGTCAGGATGCGAGAGATATGTCAATGGTATTTTCTCCTTCGTCATCTGAACACACTTTTAGTCGGTTCGAGTCTGACATAACCGCCGCCACCGGCTCCATAAGAATGAGTTTACTACTACTATTAGGGCGATGAGAGACACAAGACTGTTTCTCATAGCCCTAGTGTTACTCAGCTGCGCTTTTTCATAACGTGGAGGCACTTTATCAGTCGTGTAGCTTCAAATTTCAACAGGAACTCCCTAAATGCCCGTTTGTGGCTTTACTTTTTTTAATCAGAAACAACAATATTGTTTGTAAATAAATTGCTTAATTGCACTTGAAACTTTTTATAATTTCAGAAAGGCATTTCAAGAACTTAAGTAACATATTCTAAGAAAATTTTCTAATTTACATACACGATTTACTAACTTTTACCCGTGACTTCTAATGCGAGGGTTTTGGATCATAATAAATATCCTATACAGCTTGGCAATAGAATTTCAATTTGATGAAAGAATTTTCTAAATCCGGTTAGTTATTCTAAATACAAATTGTACCTCTTGATAATAATATATTGGTGTACATAAGAATATCGTGTCTCAATACCCTATTAAACTATGTAGTTTCTTCTAATGTATACTATGAGGTTGCCAATTAAATCGCATGCCTGATATATATACCTAATCAAAGCGTCGAAAGGCTTAATTTAAGATGTAGTGAGATTATTACGAAACTTAATTAATGAAGATATTCTGCTCAATCAATCTTTGTCTATAGTAATTTAATATATTGGATTATTGCTGTCATTGTTTAAGCGTCTGAAATCAATCAACCAACGAGTTTAGGCAATGGTAATACAATAAAGTCTACAGTAAATAACCATGTAAAGCTAAATTTGACTTCCTGTGGTTTGACGAAGTAACCAGGCGTTTCACCTTTAGGCTTATCCTTATTAATACGCATTTGTCTGGTTACTAAAGACTGGTATCAGATATTACCGAAAGCAATTCTCAAATGTCAATATTATGTATTTCTTAATTTATCATTGGAACCGTTCTAATATCTAAAGTACTACGGATGCTGGCGCGCACATATCCGTGTTCGGTGTTACCCAACGTTCAATATAAAAGTTGCTTTAGACAAGAAGAATAGTTTTGCACTTAAGCCGGGCATAACTAACCGCCAGGTGCAGGAAAGTGGCAACGCGCTCTTCATTCTTGTGCGATGTTATCACTACCGAATAGATTTTGCCAAGTAAGCACTATAATTTACAAAAACGGTAAGCCCAAACCGCATTTCGTTAACTTCGAATTCAAGTGTTTAGTCGTGCACTCTGAGATAACCCTGATAATCCGTTCATAGTAGTACTGGGATTCATTCCCTTCCGCAATAGAGGGTAGTACATAAACAGAATCATCCAATGACATAAACATAAACTCACGCCTATATCCCCGAAGGGGTAGGCAGAGGTGCTAACACCCACATTTCGCCAGTTTATGTTTAGGTCTCAATGTAATAGGTGGCGAGCCTATTGCCATTAACCGGGCACTTATAAACCTGCAATAAAAACATACTTAACTTCGAAAAGCATCGAAAAGTCATTGGTGTGTGCCATGGTAAAACCTGGGTTCGAACCCGAGACCTCGTCTCAGCAGTCATCTAATAGCTAACCAGAATAAACAATAAATATTCTATGACATTCATACAGACATGCTATTGAGATCGATAGTAAGGATTAACTAGTTGGTGTTATTTATTCAAGAATGCGTTAAACATATTTGGATTTTTTAAAATACATATATTTAACGTAGAGCACATACATAAATAATTTCACTTAGCGGAACTTCAACCCGCGACCTCTGATTTAGTAGTCGAACACTACCACTACGCCACAAGTTTTATACCACTTAGGTGGCAAACACGCACACGGCCCACCTGATGGAAAGTAGTTACCGTGGCCTATGGACGTTTGTAACACCAGAGGAGTCACAGTCGCGCTGCCAACCCTGTAAGTACAGAGTTTCTGTGCCGTCAGTGCAGAAGACAAAGCAGGACAAGCCTTTAGTCTTACCACTGACAGCACAAATTCTCCACACACAGTCGTCAAATAACTTCGCAATAGAACATTAACAGAACTCTGGTCTTTTGGCAAGCACCCTAGTGAATATACCTAGTAGTACTCTACTCCGGCCTGGGGGTGACAGGTGGAGCCGCCTGTCACCCTGGCAGAAGCAGGCCGCGGCGGTGGCGCGCCCAGCGCGCCTCCCCGTTTCCGGGGTCGAGTTGGGGACTCTTTAGTCTCCACACCCGAGACGAGGGCCAGATCGTGAGAGATGGCCCTGGGTCGGCCGGGGTGCGAGGGATATGCCTGTCAACCTCACCTTCGGCAACCAAAACGACCCACAGGCGGCGTGCGTTTTAGTCGGTTCGAGTCCGACATAACCTCCTCCACCGGCTCCGGTGGGGAGGTATCCGTGGGGATTTTGCGCACGTAAAAAAAAAAGTAGTACTCTACTTATGTAAAAAACATTTCCCATCATTTACATACTTTTTTTAAACTTTGAACAGATTGCAGCTCTTGATAATTTTGAATAAATTTTCACATAAAAATGTACAAAATTTAAAATTTTATTAAAATTGTATTTCTTTGAACTACTTTCACGAAATCGTAGTGGCATAGTAGTCGGCATTTGGCTAGCATATCTTTTTATATTTAATACTGATATTGCGGTGAAAAGCTGTATTCGAGTTTTACAAATTTTGGTTCATAGAACCTTTTCGTTTAGCCCTGTGGGAGTATAAATCACGTTGACGGTCGCCTGTTTAAGATATTTTATTTCAGTTTTGCCTACACTTGTAATACAAGGCTTGCTAGCTCGCCTTTCCATAATGTGACACTTTATCATATTATACTACAAGTGTTCTGATGTCCCGGCAGAGTAGAATAGTTAAGTAAATAATAGTAAAATTTGGACCTCCCCATCTCTTCCCATGCGGTGTCGTACAAGGTGACTACGTGATGTATTTAACATCAGACAGATACACACATCAACAAAGTCTAGGGAACAAGGACATTTCTAGTTTTTATTTAAAAACCCTTTCTTGTAATTGTGAGTGTTTTATATCAATAGAAGGGTATTTTTATACCGTTTTTAATTTTAATTTTAATAAAAACATTCTCATATCAATATTTTTTTTTTACGAAAGAATTGAATAGTGCCAATGTTGAGTATTACAACCTTCTATGATTAGGCACAAAAATAACGAGGTAGTAAGAAATACAGTAATTAACCGTACTTTAAACGTTTTTAATAATCTGTAGGACCTCCTAAAGCATTAGCAACAGCTCGACAACGGCGTGGCATACTTAGTATGAGATTGTCAATCATCGTCTGTGGAATATGGCTCCATACACCGCGAAGGTGTAAAAAAAGTTGTTCTTCAGTGTTCAGATTTTCCAAAGAATCACTGAAAGCTCTTCTCCCAAGCAAATCCCAGGCATGCTCTATGGGATTGAGGTCGGCAGACTGAGCAGGCCATTCCAACGTCGTCAAATTGTGCTCGCTTAACGCATTGACCACTACCCTCGCGGTGTGTGACCGTGCATTATCTTGCATGAACATAAAATCTTGACCGAACTGCTGTCGATGAGGGATTACCATGGGGTGTTTAACCTCTTGAATGTATTGGTTTGCATTCAAATTGCCCCGTATCCAAACGAGGTCGGTCCTTCCACCAAGGCGAATTCCAGCCCATACCATGATTGTTCCACCTTGGTAAGGATGAACTTCTTGCGGATTCTGGAGACGACTCCGACGTCCAGGAACTCGCCATACACGCACTCTTCTCGAATCAGGATGAAAACCGAAGCGAGATTCGTCGGAAAACAGAATCCGTGCCCATCGATGGTCGGTCCACTGTAAATGTGCGTTAGCCCACAATAAGCGACGACCTCGATTTTCACGTCGAAGAGCTGGAACCGTAAGCGGTCTGCGAGCATGAAGATTGGCTTCGTGTAGTCTTCTCCTGACAGTTTGATCGCTAATAACCACTTGATGCTGAGACTGGAGGCCCGCGACCAACTGACGAGCAGTAATCGTGGGTTGCCGCCTTGCGGAATTTTGCAAGAAACGATCTTGTCGCGGGGTAGTAACCCTATTTTGTCCCCTGTGACGTTCGGCAACATCCCCTGTAGACCTGTAGGGTGCCCTTAATCTGCAAATTACGCTTGGTTGGGTGTTGACAGCATCCGCTACGTCGCGTTGAGTTCGTCCAGCTTGCAGCATACCAACAGCCCTTAACATCTCTTCGCGACTTAAATGACGACGTGACATGATGACTACAGTCACAAAAATGCACAAACCATACGTAAAAGACGTATTATTGATAATAAACGTTATTTACAATCAAAAAAAAATTTTTTATTTTGCCTCAGAGAAACTGCACAATCAAACACTTTTAAAAGTTTTCCCTCCATATTCGAAAATCATTACTTATTTAAATTTATTTTTAAGTTTCGAACAACTCTGTAATCTACTTTATTCTATTTTTATTTATTTGCTGCCAGTTATTTGCAAAACAAGATTTACACGAAAAAAAATAATTGGGGTCATCTTGTTCCCTAGACTTTGTTGAGGTGTTTATATACAGTCTAGACTCATAGCTTGAGTCAATAATAGTGCCCGGAAGACGGCAATCACACCCTCTATTACGTGGGACCGAATTCAATGATTGGGAAAATGTGGGTGTTAAATCACCTCTGCCTAACCCACCGGGGATAAAAGCGTGATTATATGATCATATGTATGTTCTGATTTATAACTATATTTGTATACACATGTACATGACTCGAAAACTAAAACAAAACAATCAAATTCGAAGTAAGCAAATTACAACCTAGAATTCAATATGGAACGTACAGAATAAACATGATCTCAGAACCAATACAAAGAGTTAAAGTTTAATTAAATTCTGTCTAAAGTATGTGCGAGAGTATTTAAAATTATGTTTACAGTATTTTTAACACTGTAAGCCCGGATATTAAATTAGGCTTACCAATTATAGCTTCATTAAGTCAAGCACTTAACAGGATATAACAATTTAGAAATGAAAAATAAAGGAAGGCCTTTAACGACTAATATAACAGAATAGAATAAAAATAAAGTACGGTGAGTAGGACGGGAGAGCTCGGGGGCGGACGCGGGACGCCAAGCCTTGGGTAAAAGGAATAAAAGACGCCAAATTGATTGCTAGTTGCTACTTCACTTCGCAATGACACCGCATTCTCAGTGTTGCAGTATCGATATATCTAATCTGTCATTTATTCATTTTTTTTTAATAAAAAAAATGATATATTACTGCTGTTTACGGGTTATGAACGTCGGGAGATTTTTTATAAAATCCCACCCGCTGGAAAGTGCTTACCGTTTCCTTATGAACGTGTGCAACACCAGGGGAGTCACGGAGAGCTTAGCAGCGAAGACTTCAGTGTTACGATCGATTTGAAAGGTTCGGCTTCAAATCCTGGTCATTTACTATCGATATGAAAACAAGTAATGAAGTTTAGATGAAATTTTTATCCTGAAACAAAAGTTTGTTGTATAACTCATAAATGGAACTGTCGATAGTAAGAAACATTTGAGCACGAAGGACAGAATATGATTTTTATGAGTCACTCTCTCAAAATCTCTATATATATTCTAATATAACTTAGCGCCCACTTGACGGTAATAGGCTCGCCCTCTATTATGCGGGATCGAAAGTTATATTTGACGAATTGTGGGTATCAATAAACTTTTGTCTATTCCTCCCTTCGAGGATTTACAGGCGTGAGTATATTTACGTGTGTATGTATTTCAAAGCACACACGGATTTCTAAAAGCGCTATGCCAATAGCTACACTCTCATTAAAGTACCAACTTAACTGTTTTATATATTAATTATTTACATTATTAGTATATTTTCCATGGTTGGGATGGGATAAGGGTTATATTGTTTTTTTTTAAATTATTTATACCTATCAACCTCTAAACAAGTTGCATGAAATACAGTTATTATGTAACTAGAGACCAAGTAAATTCTTGCCATGATCAAATTCACTCAAAACATAATTTGTCTTAGATTATTTATAGCTTCTATCCCTATGTAATTAGTCTGCCGTTAAGGAGTTTACCTTAACGAACGAGTCTTATAATTAACAATCTTCATTAAAAATATGGCCCCTCTTCCTTTCCCCTATAAAGAAATATATAGGTAACCAAGTCTGTACAGTACAAGCCCTGCGCTGTGAGCTACCGCAACGGTGGCCTTCGATCTAATTACGACGTCGTCTCCACGATATAACGTTAAGACAGAGTGTGACAAACAGACCCACGGATTAAATTTAAAGAAAATGCGAATATTATAACCACATGAGTGATTGAATTAAACAATTTCTAAACAGTTATTATTTGGTTAACGCATTCTGTCCGCCGTAGGTTAGCATTTTCTATTTAAATAATTCAAGTTCTAATTCACCTGTCAAATCAAATCAAATAGGTAATTTATCATTCTAACGGTAAGAAGCCGTAATAAAACTTGCCAATAAAATGAAATACGAAAGGCAATGTTAATTTACGGTGAGGTTTTTCAATCATGAGCATTAAAATGAATGAATATACAAATTATGTCATCATCATCTAAGCAGTGATATCATTCTGTTGCCTGTAAGGACAAGAGTATGATACTTTCATTTCAGAAAAATGATTAAGACAATGAAAGCCTAAGAACTATTTAAAGCAGTTTGTAATATTAACTTATATACAACTTATATACAATAATGTTAACGAGAATTAACACGATCATGATATGGATACATACGTATGTATGTACCTGTACGGCTGGCGTAACCTGGTCAAAACGTCAGGCAAACCAAAGGTATATATGTACCTATACCATTTTATTCATATTGTATTCATTCATATTGTATGTTTAAAGTAGATTGTACATCGAGTCAAAATTTGAGCTTAATCGATGCAGATTATTTTATTTTTGAAAAGAACACAAACCAACTTCACATTGTTAGATAAATATATAGAATACCTATGCATGCCGCCCACGTTTGCAAGCATCACTTCTAACCGAGAATGAATGGCTGTAATAAATGTCACTTTAACGTTTTTCCATGAGGTTTTGGGATAAGGCGTAATCGTCTACATTTGGTCAGTAAGAAGGTTTTTAGAGATCTTGAAATAGGAGCCGAGCCCACAAATATCGAGAGATATGGATTAGGAATGAGTAGGGTTAGGCTTACTAAATGCGGTGAGATGAATCTGTAAGTGTGAAACGTGAATAAAGTGTTGTAAATATGTGAGATGTTACTAAATATGTTGAATATCATAAAAATAAAGAAGTGGTGTTTATATACATATACATATTTCAGGCGATTCGCACACTCCCTAAATATAAACCGTGAGAGCGTGGGAGTGCGTATTCTTACTTTTTTATATATTCTACAACATTCTACACAACGTTATCTAGACTCATGGTATAGCTTAACTAGCTTGCGTTATGTAATCTAGAATGCGGATAAACATACGTATATACTTATTTTTGTAAATACATACATAGTATTCATAGAAACAACCAGACCAATGCAAATATACATATTCATGATTACAAATATTTGCACTGAGCGGGAATCGCACCTGCGCCTCCTGCGTAGCAGTCGAACGTCCTACCGCTTTGTTTAAAACTATCTCTTCTTCTATTTAGAAAACACGTGTCAAAGAATCAAAGAATCAATTTCATTTATTCAGTTTAGGCACACAAAGAGCACATATGAACGTCAAAATTTTACAATTAGGTACCTACTTATGTCAAGAAACAATATAAAAATATTAAATAATGTAAAAATAAACCATTGGAAAATTATTCTTTCGCTGGTTCGGTTGGTTAGTTCTACTGAGAAAATATCAGCAAGAAACTCAGCAAACTATATTATTTTGTTTTTTTTTTTTATACAACTTAGGTGGCAGACATGCACACGGCCCACCTGATGGAAAGTGGTTACCATGACCTATGAACGTGTGTAACACCAGTGGAGTCACATCCGTGCTGCCGACCCTGTAAGAACAGAGATATTGTGCCGTCAGTGTAGAGGACAAAGCAGGACAAGCCTTTGGTCGTCCCACTGACAGCACAAAAACTCTCCAGTACTCACCCCACTCACTATTAGAACTAGATTATCTTTCTTTTTTAAATTTGCTTTAGTTTACAATTTATTTTGTGCGAGCAAGCAAGAGACTTTTGTTGACCACGCATTTACATAATTAAGATACTCATCCACTTTATAGTAACCTTTGCTCATTAACGTTTTTTTTTCACTTCTATTTTAAATTTATTTATTGGCATATTAATCATTCTGTCTGTCGTCCAACACACAGAAAATGCATTCACACTTAGTGTATTAGATAGTAAGACACCACTTACGCGCTATGCTATGTGATTAGGGATATTGTACGAATCGCCTTTCTGACAGCTGTCAAAACAGCTTATAACTTATTTACAAATTCTCACTGAACATTGTGTGTGCCAAAGAACATTGATGGTACAAAATTTTCGTTTTTCCCTTTAGCTGATTATTCTTTTTTTTTTTTTTTTTTTTTTTTTTTATATAGGACACGTCAATTGGACTTCGCCTTGCCTGATGGTAAGCTGAAGGCAATGTCCCAGAAAAGAGGGTCACCATTACTTACACATACCGTGTGACAATGGTGACACTCAGCTTGACGGCCTCATCATATGCTTTTTCACGCCCCGCTTAAAGGACCCGGGACTGTAGGAAGAAGGAAACACGTGAGCTGGTAATGAATTCCAGGCCTTAATGGTGCGACAGAGGAAAGAGTCTCCGAACCGCTTGGTTCTTGATCGGATGTTTTGCACCGTGTGCGGATGACATCTAAGACCTGCACGCGTTGTCCTGTGTAGGAAAGGGGAGGGTGGGACTAATTGGAAGAGCTCATCAGAACACTCCCCATGGTACAAACGGTAAAATACAGCCATGGACGCAACATCTCTACGCAGCTGTAAAGGTTCTAGGGTGTTCGTGATCTCGGGATTCCCAATGATGCGGACCGCACGTCGCTGCAACCTGTCGAGAGCATCTAGTAAGTACTTTGCTGAACCATCCCAGAGATGCGAGCAGTACTCCACACAGGAGCGAATTTGTGTCTTGTATAGAAGACACCGCTGCTCCGGCGTGAAAAACCGTCTCACTCTGTTCAGGACTCCGAGTTTTCGTGAGGCTGTTTTGATGATACTTTCGATGTAGTTTTTGTTATTCAGGTTGCAGCGAACATCCATACCTAGGATATTGAGATTGTCCTGCAGTGGCAGTGGCGTGCTCTGAAGAGTGGGGAGGGGAAGGAAAGAAGATACTTTTGCTGTAAACGCACATGCCTGCGTCTTCTTGGCATTGAACTCAACCAGGTTCTCAGAGCCCCATTGAGAAATGTGATTCAGGATCCCGTCAAGCTCAGTGACAAGAAGCTGCCTTTTCTCCGCGATATCCGACTGCTTGGCCGCAGGATGTCCATGATAACTCCCATGCAAAGTGCTATCGTCTGCATAACAATGAACATTGCCGGTAGACAGCATGTCGTTGATATGCAGAAGAAAGAGAGTGGGTGATAAGACGGACCCCTGGGGCACGCCAGCATTAACCTGCAGAAACTCCGAAGCTCGTCCGTCACAAAGGACGCGAATACGGCGCCCCTGCAGGAAGCTAGCAACCCAGTTGCACAGCCTAGAAGGCAGACCAAAGGCAGGTAGCTTGGAAAGAAGCGATTTGTGCCAGACTCTATCGAAAGCTTTGGCGATGTCAAGACTAATTGCCAGTGACTCGCCGTGCTTGTCCATAGCCTCACCCCAAAGATGGGTAACGTATGCTAGAAGATCACCCGTTGACCGTTTCGGTCTGAAGCCATATTGCCGGTCATTAATTAAGGAGTGATCCTCTAGGTGCCGCATGAGCTGTTTGTTGATTATGTGCTCGAACACTTTGCACAGCACTGAGGTGACGGCTATGGGTCGATAGTTGGCTGGCTCCGAGCGATCCCCCTTCTTGGGAATCGGCTGAACATTCGCCTCTTTCCAAGGCAAAGACACTGTACCCGAACTGTAGGATAGCCGGTACAGGCGCGTAAGCATTGGAGACAACTCCGCTGCACATTTTTTCAAGACTACCGCTGGAATACCATCCGGACCACTGGCTTTCCGGACATCGAGTGATTGCAGCACTCCACGGACACCGCGTTGCCTGATATGGATATCAGGCATCGCGTGGTCACTGTCGGGTAGTGTTGGTGGCTGCGTACCACAATCATCGATTCGGGAGTTGGCCGCAAAGAGATTAGCCAGCAGATTTGCCTTCTCTTGCGGCTCATGGGCCAGGGATCCATCAGGGTTACGCAGCGGAGGCAGCGAAGGCTGACAGAAGTTGGCTTGCACGGCTTTAGCCAGTCGCCAGTAGCCACGGCTTCCCGTGGGATGCATCACTAGCTCTTGACCAAGCCGCGCTATGCGCAGGGCATCCGCTCTGACGTAGGCCCTTCTGCAGACCTTTGTGGCTCTGTTGTACGCCGCCTTGAAGTGGCCCAGATTGGGATGGCGCGTGGCGCGCGCCCTTACCCAAGCGCGGTACGCAGACTGTTTTTGTTCAACAGCTTCCGCACACTCGCGCCCGAACCAAGGGCGCACCCCGCGGTCACCGGTGACATCGGTGTATGAGATATAGTATTCCATACCCAGACCGATCTCACCGGCGACAGCAGTAGCACAATCCGATGGGTTCTTACCTTCAAAGCAGCGCTCAACCCACGGGATGGACGCAAAATAGTCACGAAGTCCATCCCAGTCCGCTGACGAGTAGTGCCAGAGACGCCGCTTCCCCTGCACGGGTCGTGGGGGCGCTATAATGGGCACCGTGGAACAGACCAGACAGTGGTCGGAGTTGCCTAAAGCGGCTCGCACCGATACACTGTACCGGTCCGGATCACTCGTCAGCAGAAGGTCTAGCAGAGAAGGTGCTAGGCCCGACCTTCTTGGTATCCTAGTGACCTCGTGCACCAATTGGGTCAGGCCGTGCGCCAGAGCAAACGCGTGGGCGACTCTTCCCGCATGGTCTGTTTTGGAGGAGCCCAACCAGATCTCGTGGTGGGCGTTAAAATCCCCCAAAAACACCATTTCGGCATTCGGAAATCGCTCCTGCGCATCATCTGCCGCCTGACTCAGATATTCAAAGAGTCGAGTTGTCTCAGCATCTCCTGTATGGGAACGGTAGAGGCACACATAGATCTGACTCGTAGGGCCATGGTCTACGTGTACCCAAAGGATGGAGAAGGATGGGTCCTCTAGGCAGCGCAAACGGCGACAGCAAACATCCGCCCTAACAAACACGCACACCCCGGCTTTTGCACGAAAACTTTCCTCAAGAACATAGCCAGGGTAGAGCAAGTAGGTCGTGTCGTCAGGGCGGTGTATTTGCGTCTCCGTTAGAAAAAACATGGCAGGTTTCGCCGTCTCTAGGTGTTGGTGGACGGCGTTGAGGTTTGCATGGAGCCCACAGATGTTAGTGGACTCCACCTCAAATAGCAAGCTTTTGGGAGTGTGTCGAGCCGCTGTGTTGCCTATTTCCTTGAATTGCGCTGCCATGAGTTTGGGTGGGAGAAGGCGTGAAAAAAGAGGTGATTGCCGCCGCAGCACCGTGTGACAAATCGCGGGATATTGGTTTTATCTATGAATGTGAGGCATGGCGAGAGCCGACGCGCCGAACGGAAGGGCCCCCGTACCCCCCCGAGTATGGTCGCCGGGCTCCCAATTCCGGTCACCAACCGGCACGACGAACCATATCGGGATTATGCGCGGCCTGGTGAGGCAGCCTCCCAAGGTGGTTAACCCCAGTTGGGCCCCTGTACTATACCGCGGGCGGCCAGCGGCACCACCGTTTCTACAGGTCTCCCTGTTCGGCGCATCGCCCCGCGCCATCCCCACTAGACTACGCCAAGACCCACTGGTCCCACTAGTGCTGCGACAACCATCACCTCTGCCCGGCTATGCACTTGCTGACCCCTGAACACAATCCAACCGAGATTGAATTGCTATGGAGGGTTTTTCGCAATAGTGCACGGTGGTACCTACCCGGTCGAAACTTGAGACAAATTTGTGCCACCAAGTTTCTACCACCAGTGAAAACATAACATATTCATGTTATTCAAATTCTATCTTGAGATAATAATCTTGTGTTTTTAATTTGAAAAAGATTTTGATGTTTAGTCAGTAATACTGCTTATTATAGTATTATCAGCCTTTGATTTCTTTTAGCCTCAGGTTATAATGGACTTAAATAAATAATCGGTTTTGTTACTTCTGGGCAACGCCAACATCCCGCATTGATAGGTATTTTCCCAAGACGCCCCTTCCTCACGAAAAGATTAATTACAGAATCGGCAGTTTTAATTAGTTTTGTAATTAACAGACGCACGCCTTTGGAGCGAACTAAAATAAATTATCGTTTAATATAATCCTTACGTAGAATTAAATCGGGCGTGATGGCGACGAAAAGATATTAAGTCATACATAAGGTTTGTTTATTTGCGACTGACTATGATTTTACTGCTGAAAGGCAGCTGTTTGTATAAATAAAACATTTATAAATAAGGCCACATTTTTTTATACGGCTTAGGTGGCAGACAAGCACACGGCCCCCCTAATGGAAAGTGGTTACCGTGGCCTATGGACGCGTGCAAAACCAAGAGTCACACTCGCGCTGCCAACCCTGCAAGCATTGAAAGTTTCTGTATTCAGTATAAAGACAAAGCAGGACAAGCTTTAGGTCTTTCCATTGACAGCACAAAAACCCTCCAGTGGACCCTAGCTACCCGGGAACTCAACACGAGGGTATTATGGCCGCGGTATTCTGTAAAGCGGAGGTACTTCCCCAGTCGGACTGCTCAAGTGGACGGAAATACCGCCGTGTCCTTCCTCCTCGAAAGCCTGGTTTTTTTTCGTACGTACACCTCATGGATATCCGACGGGATATCCATGAGGTGATTACCTATTGGGGTGATTACGTCGTACTCGAACAAACTAAAATCGCATACCGTCTTGGGTCTTCAGATGCAAGGGTGTAAGGTGATTACAGGAGATGGTATTAACCCTGTACCATCTCCGGTTTCGAGAGGCCTCCTCCTGGGTACTTACTTGGTGAGAATGTACAAAAAATAATAATATGAAAGTAGAAGAAGCGAAAGGTGTATTTGAAGACAAGAAAGAGACACCTGGTTTCTGCCTGTATGTCGTCATTATCATCTCAATGTTGAGTACTTGTTCGGTGAGAAAGTGTAGTGATATAGGTACTCGTATTACGTAAGATTTCATAAATACATAAAAATAGGCGTGAATATTTAAATATCGAATTGTAACTTCAAGCGCGCCAAAAATAGCCTCATTTTGGCTACGCTATCAGCCGGGGAAAAGTACTCACATTTCACAAATGAGGCTTTCCCACGCCATATGTTCGTATTCATTTAATGGATTTTGCGGCCCGATATGTTGGCTCACAAACGAGGATCGCAGATAAGGGGGCCTTACAACACGATCAACAGATAAACCTTCCTAATTTCATTCTTTGTAACGGTGGCTAATGGGAAATAATCACATGGGTGATTTAAACTAAATTTAAAAGACATTTTCGTAAAAGTAATTGCTATAACCATTTAGCTTACTCCAAATAAGTAATTTATTTGATAGGTTACTTTTAGTACTGAGGATTATTATCATATTCCACGATGATATTCGGTGCCCAAATCAACCTGCATGTAGGTGAGCAAACAGATATGGCTGCCTATTAACGTAGGAGGCTCCGTCGTATGCCCGCCTCGCGGGGTTGGGGTGATCAGATGGGAGTCACTCAGAAGTAAAGAGTAAGCTTAAAGCGCTAAAGTGCAAGCTTTGGATGCAACCAGGTTTGGCGATCAGATGAAGAGGAAGAAGACTGAGTATTTTGACATAATATACAATATTCATTTAAGCCAAATGCTTTGTTTGTGACGTGTCATAAGAGAGTGCTTGTCGGTTAGAGCCGAGAGTTACACTAAGATGATGATGAAAACAATTTTGCAAGCTAATTTTAATTAATCAAGAAAACAGTTTCCAACAGTTTCCAAAAATCTTACTAATACAAGTTGTAATACAATATTTTATAATATTTGTAATACAGTATTGGCTAGTTTCATCTCAGTCGCACTGTGTTACATAGATTTAAAATGAATTGTGTTATTTGCAACAAAAAAATTGATACAGCTGAATTGCTTAAATGCAATGGATGTAAGTTGGCATACCACTACAAATGTGTGAATTATGCAACAACTACATTCAAAGAGGAGCAGATACGGATCAGACGTAATTTCAAGTGTGATTCCTGTACAAATGTGACACAGCGTTTACGGATTACGGATGACACTCCCATACGTTCCCAACGTACGGCGATGATGGATAGTCTCCTAAATATAGAAGTAGACCAAACGTCAGAAAACTGTGGCTCTAAAATTGTAACATATGAAGACACAGATAAAGTAGTGGGTATTATGGAAAAAGTAAATAAAATGGTAATGGAAAAACTTGGTGATTTGGAAACGAAAATTATAAAAGAGATCAAGGACACGGTGAAGATTTTAGTGATAGAAAATACTAAATTGACACAAGAGTTAAGCGAAGTTAATAAAAAATGTATCTCGTATGAACAGGAAATTAATGCTTTAAAAAGTAAGGAAAATGAAATTAAAGGAAAGCAAACTACCGATTATATTGTAAACAAGGCAGGCGGGCCACGTCAGACGGTTGTCTGTGTTCCAGAGGTAACGGCTGTAACCGGGTCATCACCTGTGGTTGGCGTTGCGAGACGTGAGCGTAGTAACCTTAAACAGCAGACACAGGCTCCGCCGAAGTCTAATGTCAGTTATGCGGCAGTGGTCAAGCAATCAACAGAGAATGAAGGTAATGATAAGAAGCAATATACTTGGACGGAAGTTAAGAGTAACAAAAGGAATAACCCTATAAAAAAAGGAGGGAATGCATCGACTGTACTCCTGAAAGCAGTAGAACGGAAAAAGTTCCTTCACGTTTGGAGACTTGACAAAAGCACATCAGAAGATATGTTAAAGGACTATATTAAAAATGTACTGGATAACGACTCTGAAATTATTGTAGAAAAATTAAAACATAGAACTGAAAGGGACTACGCTTCATTTAAAATTGGCGTTACAGAAGGTAACTACAATAAACTTTGTGACTCGCAAGTATGGCCGTTAAATGTTGAGTTTAGTGAATGGATCTTTTTTCGTCGCTCAATCATCGCAGGTCAACGACAAACCAAGTAGGAGCATTAATATTTTATATCAGAACGTGGCGGGACTTAGGACGAAGACTATGCAGTTTTTATCTTTCATTGAATCATCGGCGTCGGATATATTCGCTATCACCGAAACCGGTTTAAACGAAAGTATTCAAAACGCAGAATTCGTGCTCCCTGGTTATCAAACATTGCGCTGCGATCGGGCGGATGGGCGTAAGCAGGGCGGCGTGCTTTTGGTGGCCGCACCGCAGTTTGAGTTGAGACGGGTGACGCTCCCTGATAGCATGGAAGCGAACATAAACAGTCACGCGTTCGAAATAATTTGTGCTTCTGTTTATGTAAATAATCGTTTTATGTTTACATGTTGTACTGTGTATATACCGCCAAGTACAGATGATAATGAATACATGTTAATGTTTAGTGTTTTAGAAAAATTGAGTTTAAAATATAAACAAAACTTAGTCATATTGGGTGATTTCAATTTGTGTTCATGTAGTCAAAATATTGTTAATTACTATGAATTTTTTATGGCCTTCTGTGAATTGATTCAGTATAATGCAATACCTAACTCTAACGGTAGACTGTTGGACCTCGTGTTGAGCGCGCGGGGCGGCGTGTTCGTGGGCGAGGCTCCGGCGGACGACAGGATGGAGCCGGTAGACCGCCACCATCCTCCGCTCGCCGTGCGCCTCGAACTGGGTGCGCGGGCGCCGCCGCGTGAAGTGCCTGCCCCGACTCTCGGGTCCCCCTCTTCTCCCATGCAGTGCTCACCGAGTCCGTTACCACGTAAACAATGGAATGTTAGTAAAGCTAACTTTGACTATTTATATGATTTGTTTACAAGAATAGATTGGAGCGATTTATATTCTTCTAGTGACCCTGAAATTATTTTAGATTTATTTTATGATAAGATTTACGAGATATTTGATCTATGTATTCCTTATAAGAATATCAACACTACACATAGGAATAGGTATATATATCCGGTATGGTACACGCCTCACATTATTAGGGAATTACGCTATAAGCATACGTTACATAAACGATATAAAAAAACCGGATCTCTTAGTGATTATGAAGCTTTTAGCAGGTGTAGGGCAGCAGTGAAGGTGGAGACTCTGCGAGCTCACGACCCGTGAGCGCGTACAGCATCATCTGGCTGTGGACCCACGGGCCTTTTGGAATTACATGAGAAGTAGAAAGGGTAACCAAGGTAAGCCCAGGTTAGTGAAAGATGACCACACCTTGTCAGAGTTGGAATGCGCGAATGAATTCGCTCAGTTTTTCCACTCGGTGTACAACCAGGAACCCGCTGAACTGAGCGTGGAGGCGGCCAGCTCGGTGGGGACACCGGCTCCGGGGGCGTGGGTGGACCTTACTAGCCTGCGTTTGGGGGATGTGAAGACCGCGCTGGCTCGTCTGCCTCCAAAGCGCTCCATGGGACCGGACGGCATACCAGCGTTCATTTTCAGGGATTGTCGCATGGTACTCACTGAACCTTTGCTGCATTTATTCAACACCTGCATTGAGACCGCAAAATTTCCAGAGCGCTGGAAACTAACGCGTGTGATACCCGTACCTAAAGGTAGTGGAGGCCCAAACCCAAGTAATTACAGGCCCGTGGCTGTGCTTAGCACTCCAGCTAAGGTGTTCGAGGCAACCATTCACAACCGCTTATACGGACAGATAGACAATCAGCTATCTGATGCGCAACACGGGTTCCGACCTGGGCGGGGTACTACGGGCAATCTGCTTCATTTAATGTCGTGTTTGGTGCCAGCGGTGGACGCTGGGCTACAGGTAGATGTGGCGTACTTTGATATTCGGAAAGCATTTGATACTGTTGATAATGACGTGCTTTTATCACGACTAGCTAGCGTTGGATGTACGCCGCATACACTGTCCTTCTTTTCCAGCTACTTGCGGGACAGATGCCAATACGTTGACTGTGGGGGACACCTTTCTGAACCATATTTCACGAGATCTGGAGTGAGTCAAGGCAGTAACTTAGGGCCTCTTCTCTTCATACTCACGATAAATAGCTTACCGGAGGAGGTCAAACATTCGGTGCCCCTTCTTTTCGCAGATGATCTTAAATTGGTACGAGTTATTAAGGACCACATAGATCATGATGAACTACAGCAAGACGTAGATAGGATTGTGAGATGGAGCTTACAAAATAAACTTTACTTTAATGTAGCTAAGTGCTCGGTGATATCGTTCAGCCGTGCACACAACCCAAGTCACTACCAATATCACATGGAAGGGGTCCCTTTGCGGCGTATAACCGAGGTTAAGGATTTGGGCGTGCGCTTTGGCACGGATTTAAATTTCCGTGACCATATCACCGGTGTCTGTAAAAAGGCTTTCAGAAATTTAGGGTTTGTCTTACGTCAAGCAAACCAGTTTACTAGTATTGCGGCGTTAAGGGCGTTGTATGAGGCTCTCGTGAAGAGTCACCTAGAATTCAATGCGCTAATCTGGTCTCCACACGAAGACAAATATAAGGTTATGTTGGAGCGTACCCAGAATAAGTTCCTTCGATTTTTATATTGGAAACAGTATGGTGTCTATCCGGGCTATCCGTGGTTGTATCCTACGTTGTTCGTTCTGGGTATGACAGGATATTATAAGCTGGAAGTGAGGAGGGAGGTGACTATGGCCACCTATTTGTTTAAAGTGTTTCGTGGGCTTATACACAACCCAGCTATCCTACGGGAAGTAGGGCTGTGTGTACCGGAGGAGTACGCGTTGAGGCGGCGGCGCCCCCCGTTGCTGCGAGTGTGTCGCGCGCGTACCAACTTGCTGCAGAGGGCGCCGCTGACGCGGGCGCTGCGTGCGCTTAATGTGATGGCTGACAGATTAGATTTGTGCTTGTTTTCATGCTCCCTGAATGAATTCACAAGGGCTAGTTACTGTGTTTTGAGCGAAGGAATCTAGGTAATGATATAATCTGATTATGTATCGCTGGTATTAAATAATATATTTTAATGAATTAAATTGTATTTTCATCATCTGACATTAAATTATTGTGAACTTGACATTAAATATGTAATTTTGACAATTGATTTGAAGTACTATTATGACATTATTGATCGAATTATTATTTTTACACTATGAATTGAAGTATTATTTTGACTTTATTAACTTAATTATTACTTTGACATTATTATTTGAATTATTACTTTGACATCATCAACTGAATAATTATTATTTCTGATATGACATGTTTATGAATAATATTTGAAATAGTAATTATATCTATTTTAATTAATAATATGTTGTGGAATTATTGTTTAGTTTTTTGAAGCATGATTATGTGTGATTATGATAATGTAAATGACAATATTGTAAATGAAATTATTAAAATTATGTTGCTACTCTGTCGCATTGGGTCTGCCTGTAATGACATTGTATGTATGAAATAAATAAATAAATAAATAAATAAAAATATAAAAATATCGGTTTCGGTAATGTTAGCTTCCATTATTCCTTTTAAATAACATTAAAGAAATGGTCGATTGATCTCATCTGTCTCGCCATAGTCTTTAAGATCTATTTCAATTAATGAAAAAAAGAACACGCCGCATTGTTACCGGCTTAATTCGTCACAATCGGAATTATGACAATTCCCTAGGGAGAGCTTTGAGAAAAATTGTCGCTAACGAGCTCGCACCCCGCACCCCCGCACTCGCTAACCCATTGGAACACTTCCCCCTTTACCCCTCCACTTTTAATCCGTACCACCCCCTTTATCCGTAGCACTTTAAAACCCTTTTGCGATTTTCCGGACTGAGGAATTATCAAGAAAAAAGGAACACTTACTGTCTACCTCTTTATTTAAATTATTCTAATCTTCGACTTAGATATCTTAATTGTGCTCTTAACTCTATGTAAATTTTGGGAAGGCTACTTTAGGTTATTTTATTGATTGTGAGAAATTAAGAAACGTTTTTTGTTTGTGTAGAATAATGTGATTGAAGTGAGTTTTTTTATAACCTTCTTCCATTGATTTATGTCGTTACTTACCTTTTTCGCTATACAAAAATACAAAAGAACAGCATATAACGGAAAGTGATAGCATGAAATAACATTGACTTATAAGATAACCTTTATTTTATTTCTATTTTATAGAAAGTTTTACATTTTTCTTTCCAATCGATTGAAACCTCTGAGTTGTTAAAGAGAGTAAAAAATCTAATACTGCAGGTAATAAAAATATTACTTTAATAAACTTTGTAATTTCCTATTTGAACTTAAATTATGTTTGACATCCAACAGCCAATACTCTACGCGTAATAATGGAATATATAATAAAATAAATATTTGAATTGAGTCGAAATAGGTAAATTTGTTCGGAGAGTGTGTCCTCTTTGAGTAGCGTTCAGCCTCATTAACGATTTTCCATCCGAACGAATCGTGAAAAGATGGTAAAGCTCTTATTCTTAACAAGTTATGATACCCGGTTTCATTTGGTAAAAGCTTTACCTGATTTAACGCGTTTACTGTGAAAAAAATTATATAAAAATTGCCTTTTTTTTTAAATTCAAACTGATCAATGTTTATTTTATTATAATAATCCAACAAATAAAAACAATCCAATGAATATTAACAAATATGAGGGTAATGATAAACACCTCAACAAAGTCTAGGGAACAAGATGACCCCAATTATTTTTTTTCGTGTAAATCTTGTTTTGCAAATAACTGGCAGCAAATAAATAAAAATAGAATAAAGTAGATTACAGAGTTTTTCGAAATTTGTAAATAAATTTAAATAAGTAATGATTTTCGAATATGGAGGGAAAACTTTTAAAAGTGTTTGATTGTGCAGTTTCTCTGAGGCAAAATAAAAATTATTTTTTTTGATTGTAAATAACGTTTACTATCAATAATACGTCTTTTACGTATCGTTTGTGCATTTTTGTGACTGTAGTCATCATGTCACGTCGTCATTTAAGTCGCGAAGAGATGTTAAGGGCTGTTGGTATGCTGCAAGCTGGACGAACTCAACGCGACGTAGCGGATGCTGTCAACACCCAACCAAGCGTAATTTGCAGATTATGGGCACGCTACAGGTCTACAGGGGATGTTGCCGAACGTCACAGGGGACGAAATAGGGTTACTACCCCGCGACAAGATCGTTTCTTGCAAAATTCCGCAAGGCGGCAACCCACGATTACTGCTCGTCAGTTGGTCGCAGGCCTCCAGTCTCAGCAGCAAGTGGTTATTAGCGATCAAACTGTCAGAACAAGACTACACGAAGCCAATCTTTATGCTCGCAGACCGCTTAGGGTTCCAGCTCTTCGACGTGGAAATCGAGGTCGTCGCTTATTGTGGGCTAACGCACATTTACAGTGGACCGACCATCAATGGGCACGGGTTCTGTTTTCCGACGAATCTTGCTTCGGTTTTCATCCTGATTCGAGAAGAGTGCGTATATGGCGAGTTCCTGGACGTCGGAGTCGTCTCCAGAATCCGCAAGAACTTCATCCTTACCAAGGTGGAACAATCATGGTATGGGCTGGAATTCGCCTTGGTGGAAGGACCGACCTCGTTTGGATACGGGGCAATTTGAATGCAAACCAATACATTCAGGAGGTTATACACCCCATGGTAATCCCTCATCGACAGCAGTTCGGTCAAGATTTTATGTTCATGCAAGATAATGCACGGTCACACACCGCGAGGGTAGTGGTCAATGCGTTAAGCGAGCACAATATGACGACGTTGGAATGGCCTGCTCAGTCTGCCGACCTCAATCCCATAGAGCATGCCTGGAATTTGCTTGGGAGAAGAGCTTTCAGTGATTCTTTGGAAAATCTGAACACTGAAGAACAACTTTTTTTACACCTTCGCAGTGTATGGAGCCATATTCCACAGACGATGATTGACAATCTCATACTAAGTATGCCACGCCGTTGTCGAGCTCTTGCTAATGTTTTAGGAGGTCCTACAGATTTTTAAAAACGTTTAAAGTACGGTTAATTACTGTATTTCTTACTACCTCGTTATTTTTGTGCCTAATCATAGAAGGTTGTAATACTCAATATTGGCACTATTCAATTCTTTCTTAAAAAAAAAAAAAAATTGGTATGAAAATGTTTTTATTAAAATTAAAATTAAAAACGGTATAAAATACCCTTCTATTGATATAAAACACTCACTATTACAAGAAAGGGTTTTTAAATAAAAACTAGAAATGTCCTTGTTCCCTAGACTTTGTTGATGTGTGTATATGATATCCTTGATTGAAATATTCCTAACAACAAAAAATAAAAATATATTACTGATGTATTTTTTGTAAATGGTAACCACATTAACTAATATGACTTATTGCATCATACAGTAGAGGGTAAACAAGTCTCACTGAATATTATTACATTTATTATATTACACAGATCGTAATCTTTGACTGAATTCATATTATGCCTAAAACCAGAAAAATAAATTTTATCGCGCAATTGTTTGATTGTCCGTGTGGTGACGGAGAAAGAATACAAGTATCACGACTCCATCTCATCCGAAGGGTGTCGTAAGAGGCGATAGCGTGGCAACAGTGGGCCAAATCCTCCCAACGTTGGGAAAGGCCTATTCCAGCAGTGGACTGCGATAGGCTCAATTGATTGATTGACAATTGATTACTAGTTTATGAGATCCATTCAGACTAAACAGAAATATTCTTAAGTAACTATTTATCAGCTTTATTTTTTTTTTATATTATATGATATAAACGTGATCAACAGACAGACGCGTTATTTATAGTCTACACTTATTAAAGACTCGCTAGCATCGCCATTTACAGACGGCAGTCATTTGAAAGCATCGAGCAAAAACCCAGTTTGAAAGTCATTCAATTGTGAAATGACTGTCGTGTCTTTGTGCCATATCATCACGGCTCAAGAAATCGAACGTGCTTTCACAGTTTTCGCAAAAGAATGATATCATATTGCTATAAAACAAATTGCGTTTTAAAAGTCCTATTTGACAAAGATTCATTGATACTTCTTTTCATTAGTGTTGTAAGCGTCGGTATGATATATTTAGTAATTATTAAGTATGATATGGGACTTGAACTACCAGCTGACAGAACAAATAACTAAGTGTTGCTATTACTGACAGTGCTTTCTCCTTAAACATAACTGGAATATAAAAACATGTAACGATGCAAATCGTTGTACTGCATTTGTTATTATTTATGTCATATTTATTAGTCTAAAAATCATTTATATTGATTAAGATTCCAATTATTTAATCTATGTATTTTATCTGTCAATCTCGATAAATCACCCTATTGTCTCTGGTTATGTGCGTCTACCAACTTGAGAGATTAAGATAATGGCCGATCATTTTGCAAGGTTCTATTATAAATTAGCACAAAAATTCTTTCAGTGCCGTAGTATGTTTGGAGCAGAAGAGACATACTATACATCTTCTATCTGAGGGATGCCTTTTTGCCATGGTAAGCCTTCTTTTTGTCGGCTCCATCATACCCTGCATCCTACAAGTGTGATTACGAAGCTTCGGTAACGCCGAACGAGTCACGCAACGGACTGAGCCGACGCAGCTCGTGCTACGATATCACGGCGAGCTAAGTTGTCCTTTTACTCGATTTTCCAGGCTGTTCTTGCATACTACTGTTCTTGCAGTTTCTCATTAATTACAGTCTTCTTATAGATGTTCTTACGCCTTAAATTTCTTAATATCCTTGCTGAGAAATGTACTCATACCGTGAATAATATAAAATTATTAAAATACACAATTAAGTAGGTAAATCTAATTTATATTTCTCTAGCTCTCCACTTTAGCCGAGGCAGGGACTAGCTAAACTTTTAAACATAACTTAATTCCAGCACAGTTATACCTCCACTTATTTTATTATCTTATTATCTTTTAACTTAAATTTAACTTAACCACAAAGACAAGTTTTTGTTTCAAGCAGACTTCTTTTGTCATTATGGATTTTTTCGCTTTTTTAGAGCCACATCGTCCTGTAAATACACGAATTATATATAGAAACTCACAGAGCAACAGAGGCGAAATCAAGTTGACGTGTCCAAGACAAAAAAAATAGACATTCATGTATACAATCGAATCGAACCAACGACCTCCCCGCCTTAGCAGTAAAAAGTCAAATAATGACATGTGTATTCGTATGTATTGTCCGTTAATAGGATGCCTCCAAAATTATACCTTATTTAAACAATCAAAACTCAAAAAAAAAAATTGTAACGTAGCAAAACATTTACAATACACGATATTGTCCCACATGAATTGGAAAATATTTTAACCTGGCAATACTGACCGAACAAAGTGGCTGCCGGTCCGTTCGTCCACCATCCCACTAATGGAAGGAAAGTGGTCGATTACAATTACGACCTAGCGAGTGGAAAGTTGAGCTTTTATGATATTAACTCAGAGGTCGAAATGTGTAAAGCCCCACATTTTAATACCCCTCGTTTCTTAACTTTTGCATAGAACTTGTAATGGAGGATTTACGAGTTCGCGCGTTAAAATAAGTAACAGTGTCCTTATTATATTGCGCCTAGTGACGACGTCGCTTTGTAATATTTTGGACTACGGAGTAACATCGAATTTATTAAGTTAGCGCAGAAATAATTCATAGTAAAAAAAAATATTAGTCTACATGTTCAAAAAAACCTTTGACATAGTGTGAGAAGTGTGATAATGACCAAAAAGTGACAATAATCTTTAATTCATTACTATTACTATCTTGATATTAATCACAAGAATAACCAAGACTTACTAAACACAAAACAATACATAAACTAATATCCCAACAATTTTGTTGTACATTGTAATTTTAATTAGTTGCTCTTGGTACGTTGTATTGGATATGACTTCTATTATTAGACATTGTAATTAGGTTAAGTCTTTCATTTCCCTGTTATTAAGAAGCAATAGAAGCAAGTATTACATGATTCTTGAACATGTATAGTTCCAATTTAACGAAGCAAAAGGATGGTTATGATTTTGACAGGCTATGTATGTATGTATGTATGTATATAGGTTCATTCGTTTCCTCATAGCTCTTCAACCACTTAGTAGAACTTAGGAAAAATAGGGTATCGTTAAAAGCGTCTTGGTCATCTGCTGGTTTTAGGCTATATAGTGTGTCACTGAATCTATTGTGGCACCCTCTAGCGGTCACAAAGTACTGTGTTTCAAAATAAATTTGAGATAAATATGTCGTGTGTCATCAACTAAAAGGGCTTAATTAGTACATTTCAAATATGCTTACATTATACCTGTTATATTATATTGCAGACATACATACATATAATCACGCCTTTATCGCCGGAGGGTTAGGCAAAGGTGAATTAACAACCACATTTCACCAGTAATTGAATTCGGTCCCACGTAATAGGGCTATAATAATAGACTATGCAAACAGTGTGCCTATTGCCGTCTTACGGGCACTATTGTTGACTCGAGCCATGCTTCTGAGGCTGAGTCTGGGCTGTATATATCTGTCTGATGTTAAACAACCCTATCCCTTAGTCGCCTTGTATGACACCGCATGGGATGAGATGGTTCCCGCAGAGTAGAATTTAGGACACCCCATCTCTCTTATACCTATTACTTGCCTCAAAATAATATAAATAAAAAATAAGTTTGAAACTATAACCCGACTACAGAAAAATCACGCTCTAAAAGTTGATACACAAGGAAATATCAAGGATAGCCGTGCTTGTATGCCACTTTTTATTTTTACGTGCGATAAATCCCCACGGATATCCCCATCATCAGAACCGATGGGAAAGGTTATGTTGGACTCGAACCGACTAAAACGCACGACGCCTATAGGACGTTTTTGGTTGCCGAAGGTTAATAGGCATATCTCTCGCACCCCGGCCGACTGAGGGCCATATATCTCGATCTGGCCCTGTCCTCGAGTGTGGGGACCACAGAGTCCCCAACTCGTCCCCGGATATGGGGAGGCGTGCGAAGCGAACGAAACGATATATTCTAGAGAAAAGTAGCATACGACTACGGCTATCCATGATATTTTCTTGTTTAACACCTCTTAGAGCGTGATTTTTCTGCAGTCAGATTCTATAATAAAAAAGGTGATAACACAAGTGGTACGAGGGTCTTTGTATACGTTTCAATTCTCTCCAAATGCTTCAAAGTGAAGTCCCCATTTCGCTTTCACTGACCTTGAAAGTACTTGTACTACAAAATGAACCTTTGTAGCCTTTCTTCAATAAAAATCTCAAAATATGAAGTACTATAATTATTTTTATGCCGGTGGTCTAGTGTAGACCTTTTGATTTCACGGTCCAACAACAATACAAAGATTGTCATTATTCCAAATTCAGAAGTGGTGTAGACTCTTAGGTAGGCACGCCTTTGTATAACTCATGTACTTACTTATACCACCATTGTACTATTGCATTACATAACCGTTTCTACTTTTCTTTAATACTAGCTATTCGAGTACCAACTTTTGTTGGGTTGTCCATTTTTTTACATCCCAATCCTGACAATCTCAATTACAAAAAAATCTAGTCTTAAAGTCCAAACCAAGAAATAAATAACTGTCAATGAACTTGAGAAAAAAAATAGTGTTATTTTATGTAATTCACATATTTTTAACAATTAAATACAGTCAATTTCTTGACACAAAATCATTAACATTGACGTATAAAAATTCAAATCAATCCAACGCGCTGTTTCTAAATCGTCCAAAATCGAGTTCAAAGATACCACTACACATAAACAACGAGCTAAAATCATCTTAAACTTCTGCGCCGTTAAAACAACTTTAGCAATTCATTTTTATTTAAATAGATTTAAGCTATGCATGTAACAAACCACGTAGCTTACAATATTGACCACGTAGCAATGTCCGTAGCACTTTCGTAGCTTCGTGGTGCATGACCCTGTATGTTATTGCATCAATATCTTTGCTACACTCGTACGTTCAATTTTCCTTAATACGCAAGAAAACGACAGTTTCAGCTTTTATTAGATAGCCGAGAAATTTCTTATCACATACGCGGCTCAAGATCCAGGACGTCCTCCGTGGCAGTGAAAGTTTGATTCCCGTTCAGAACAAATATTTTTATGTATTTGTCTCGAGTTTGCAGTTGCACCTCTTGATCGCAAGTTCGATGCTTAAACCAAAGTGGAAAAGCATCAATAGGTTAGAATTGAATCCTTATGACTGAGAGGTACCAGGTTCTAATCCTTGTGATTACGCGCCATTACGCTACTAACGTGAATTCACTCATAACAAAAGCAATTTAGTTAAGCTGGAGGGATTAGGAGGAATATTAGTAATTTGGATGAACCCACTCTTGGAAATCTCCCAGAACGCAATTAAAAGAAAATTTCAACAATTCTGAAATATAAACCTAGCCTTCCCATCGTCAAAGCGATGACGACGCAATACTTTTTGTCGGTAACAAAAATCTGTCGGGTACTTCAATATCCATTACCGCATCGTAGCTAACTGCAGTGCTATGCAAACAGTAGCAACAGCGTATCGACAGTTAGACGGCGGTGCAAGACAGCAGCGTTTGGTGCATCACATTTTATGAAAATTACTATCATCTTGGTATAATACTCCATTATAGGTGTTTAAGCTCTTTTAAACAGCCTCCGTGGCGTGGTGGTAGTGAACGTGGCTGCTACGCTACGTAGAGGTCACGGGTTCGATCCCCGCTCAATGCAAATATTTGTACGCATGAATATGGTTATTTGCATTGATCTGGTCATGCCTCGGGGAGCACGTTATTCGAAGATCTATGGCAATCGTTACGTGAAAATTAGTTACCATGATGGACAAAAGGGAATAATTTACACCTCTATTATTATTTTTTCTTAAATCATATTATGAAAAAGCATATGATGAGACCGTCAAGCTGGATATCACCATTGTAACATGGTATACGTAAGTAATGGAGACCATCTATTCTGAAACTTTGCCTTGAGCTTACCATCAAGGGAGGCGAAGTCTCATTTATGTGTCCAATATAAAAAAGTATGAATTTAATATATAAATATCTATTTATATTTGTATCTATTTATATACTGCCTGATGATAATTAAAATATATAATATAAACAATAAATCTAGTGGGGTATGACCTCACAGAGTCAGTTTTCACAGTGATTACAATAACACTGGTTTCGCAACAAGAGCCAACAATTTTACCTCAGTGATATTAATTTTGTGCCAAAGGCCCACATGAACCATCGCTCAGCTAAAATAATTAACTTTGTCTCAATGATTATGGCATTAACGAAGAATTTAAAGAATAAAACTTTAATAGGATGCACCTAACTGAATATTTGCGTCAATCAGCAAGATGTGTGGACAAGTGAGGAAGGATGGCTAAACTTTATTTAAGTTTGTGAAATTAATAATTTACTTTTTTTTTATTCCACTTAGGTGGCAGACAAGCGCACGGCCCACATGATGGAAAGTGGTTACCGTGGCCTATGGACGTGTGTAACACCAGAGAAGCCACACTCGCGCTGCCGACTGAGAGTGTCTGTGTCGTTAGTGTAGAGGACAAAGCAGGACAAGTCTTTAGTCATCCCACTGACAGCACAAATTCTCCAGTGAGCTCTGGCTACCCTACTCACCGCTGGAAACACAACACGAAGTTAATATAACCGCGGTATTCTGTAGGGCGGAGGTACTTCCCAATCGGACTGCTCAATTGGGCGGAAATACCGCCGTGTCCTGCCAACAATTTAGTATACTTATATATTAGTACTTTTATTATTATATACACAGTACAAGAAATAGTAATAGTAATTTGTGAAATGAGTAATTGATTACTAAATAGTATGTTAATTGACATTAAATAAAAATATTTTTTTGTTATATTATTTAATGTTATGTTCAAAACTTTATTATTATTTCAAAACTTTCATCGTAAAAAATTTTTCATGCAACTTTCAAAATTTGTAGCATATAAGCTATTATGTGCTACAAATAGAGAGATATATTCTAATCATAATAAAGGATTAAAAATGATCGATTGACCGTGACCCAAATCCACACTTTTATATTAATAAACAGCAAACATTAAAAACTATCTACACTGTGATATACTTATCGCTTCGTGGTTTAGTTTCCTTAATTTATTAGATTAAAAGCAAATAATGTGAACGTTTTAAAAACTAATTTAATGGAAATATTTATGGACATAACTCAGTGATAGTGTTTAACATAATGTAGAATGAAGTCTTCACCAGTAGGATATCTTATCGGCCTTCAAAACTTTACTTGTGTGTTTCGCAATTTTATACATTTAAATAAATGTAACCAGATTTTAATTTGTCTTTGGACAACGATAGAAATAGCTGTAGCAATGTACAATATTTTTTCCAACGCACTATTTAAAGTTATATTCGGATTACAACCCATTTTAATACATTTATTTTTTGTGACTGCGTTTTCAATTGCATTAATGTTATTAGCACTAAATCATTCAAGAAAATTCCAAGACCTTCTCGAGAATTTAAACTCGTACTGTGACTTACTTGGTGATAAGATATATTCGGAAAATTTACTGAAGAAACAACAAATTCTTACGATTATAGTTATTTTTTTCTATGGCTTTAGAATAGTGGCGTTCATAAACATATGGCTAAATTATTACAATTCTCAGGAGACGTTCGATGTGAGGGGCGTAATAGAACTAATTCTATATCACTACAATTTATCAACGTGCGAATTCCGATTCATATACGAACATTTTATTATGCATTGTATATTATTTGTGATTTCTGAGCAGCTGAATACAATTATTCGTTCGGTTGAAAACGAGTCATCGAAACAATATTATGAGAAGAAGTCTGTTGAAGAGGGTGATTGTATTCCAGTAGGAGGAGGCCGTATAAAAAAGTTTGATTTACGGATGACAGCATATAAAAGTGTCCATTATAGTACAGAACTATGTAACTCGATCTTCCATACACAGGTAATTATTTCGTACAGGAACATACAACAACAACAACAAATAACACAGCGCAGTCCACTGCTGGACTATGCCTCTCCCAATGTTGGTAGGTTTGGGCCTACTGTGTCCACGCCAGCCAGACGGGTTGGTACAGAGTTTTATTTCAAGTTTTCCTTCTCTCACAGTAATATCGTCTGCGTATTTTTCCGTTGGTCGCCTCTTACGACACCCTTCGTATGAGTTCGGGTGGTGATACCTGTATTCTTTAATATATACCACCCAAAAGCGAGTTGAATTTCTAGGCCTGTAATTTCATACTATACGGCTCATACAGCTTATGGCAGCGACTGTAGTCTAACCTGCTGCAGAATGCCTACGACTAAGCCTGGTCAGTCAATCAGTAGGTGTATCTACTTGCAGGTGAGGTTGACTTGACCTTGAACGTTTGGTGGGGTTCCATAAAACCATCTAATAATGTTTTATTAATTTAAGAGATTCCTCTACTTTTGTTATAGTTGACTATGATGCTGTTGATTATAACCACATATCTCATATTATTCCTGTATTCTATCACTACAACAATTATGGTAAGTACTTAATATACCTAAGTGTCTACACACCGCTATAAATTCTTCATAATATTTCTTTTTTTTGTCTATTTAACTTATATGCTCACAGTTGTTTACAATAGGAAAATGACTTTTTATTTAGTAATCTCGCGGTTAAAGTAAATGAACATGCACATGTGCGATCAGTGAGAATTAATAAGAAGAGATCTTATCTGAAAGAGCATATACCGGCTGGTAGAAGCAGTCATCTTTGAGCAGCCAGTACGTTACCTCTATTGTCTAGTTGTTAGAAGGTTCGTGCAAACTCATGGAGCGGCGCCACGCTTCCTCTACTTTGCCTTAAAATGACTATGAATTTTTTGTTCTCGTAGATAAGGTTCAAAATGGTTTGTAATATTTTAGGTTCAAAAGTTACTGTTGGCCGGGCTGCTCTTTCAGTGAGGATTAAATTACTAAGTTGAGCAACAGCTAATCTATAATAGTAATCGTTTACCTTTTAGGAGGAATCAGTATCAGGAGTATTTTTCAACATATCTTCCATAGTAATTCGCTTCCTCGCTATGTATATAGTATCCCGAGCTGGACAGAATGTTCAGAACAGCTCCATCAAGCTAAAACGCAAACTGTGCCAGCTTTGTATGAACTCATTTGCAAGTGAGTACATATATTTACATTCAGTTGATTTAGTTAATATAATTAATTCAAATAAACTTATAAGCTGAACTGTCAGTTCAGCTTAGTAGCTGAAGAGTCAGTTGACTTAAGCGCGCACAGACCTTGACATTTATATAATTTCATAATAGGTTGACTGTATGGAACAAATTATTTGATATTACGTAACACCACTAACGGACTACCAACAATGTGAAATTTCTTGTTCTTGTCAAGAAGCATTTTACTTAATAATTTGCTGTGGGTGCAGCAAATTGCTATTTTAGTGTGTGGCTCCCTTAATGCAGATTACTGTCGAAATTCATTGTAGTACCTGCATCTTATTCCAAATTCGAAATTCAATATTTTGTTAAACAATTTGTGTAAATAGTATGCAGAAGTTTCTTCCTTTATTTTATGGTTTAAAACACTCGCTCGCTGTTTTTTATGGTATATTTCTTTTCTAAATTTTAAAAAGTTGTACAAACGACAATACCCAAAAGACAGTTTTTCTTAGCGATCGATAATATCCTTAAGTAAAGACAATTAACTGCACAGCCTACCCATGCACAATGTAATAATACACGATAGATTAAGAACCCATGTAAAATACTGTACAACGATTATGATATAAATTTGATTTTATTTAATACACATATAATATTTACAACGACCAGACTGAATTGACTTTACATTTTATTTCTTTAGATGACAAACATTTCAAACAAATCAAGGCTCTGCTTCATTACTGCGGCACTCACATGGTGCCTGTATGCGTGATGGGACGTCTACAAGTCAACATGTACATAATGCCTTCATGTATTGCCTTCATTACATCCTACACCGTCATTGCCCTGCAGTTCAATAATGTTGTCTAATACAATACTAACATTGGAATGAGGATAGTGTCAAACCTATTTCGACAGGTCCTGGCCATAGATATACACCTCTTCATTTTTAAGGACAGTAACTATATTGGATATATCTTGACATGAGCGGAAGACCATAAGCTCGCCTCCTCTTCTTTCTTCTCAAAAAGGCGGGTGGCACCGACCATATCAAGTGTTAAGATGCTCGCCGGATATAGATCCACCTAGCAGTTGAACAACATGTTTTTATAAACTTCTATAAGTTAAAGTGGCCGTTGCTATCAATATTGTTTTGTAAAATATTTGCCTTCTTCATTTGAATACCATCTATGGTATGAATGCAGTAAATTTTGTAAATATTAGAAAATATATATATTTTTAATTAGAACCTACATCCTGCTACCCGAAAATATCTAGCCACAGATTACAGATTAACTTTTGAATTAAAAAGTACCAAAGAAACATGTTCTAGTAAAATTATTGTTTTTTTAATTTTTCATAAGCACGGCTAAAATAATATTGGCTTTGCTTATTAGCATTAGAAAGCCCTCGTTAAAATGTAAAACGATGTTTTTCCTTTCATTTATCTCTGAACATAATATCACGTTATTAATATCTCGGCGCTATTAATTTTGTTACCCAGACCCGCAGTTGATGAGTCCTCCAACCGCACTGTGCTGAAATAATTAACAATGTCTTGATTACTGTGAGATTTGTCTTTACAATGAATTTATCGTGATGTGATTTTTATAAGACTTTAGCCTTTGTAAATAAGATGTCTTGAACTACACAGAAATAAATGTTAAGTATATTTAGTGATAATCCTTTATTAATTTGACCCTAAATACAATAAATAGCACTTGTGGTTCTGTTTGAATTTAGCTGTCTACTTTCTTATTCCAAAAATAATCATTTTTACAAAATTGAAATTTACTTGAAGATCAAATAACTAAATGAACTGATAGAGAAATTCTCTTATTATATCTTCAATTATATATAAGAACTGGTAATACCCACCTCGTCAACTCCTTTGGTTTTCGATCACCATATGAAACGGTTGCATGAGTACTGTAGTAGCACGATGCAGATCAGCAGCACTGTAAAAAATTAGCTTAACTTCGTGAGATGGCGCTGAACTGAATACTACTGTTAGAAAGCAAATAAACTGATATTAATTAATCAATTTAATCACATATTTTAATAAATTGATTTGTAAGCATAAATAATTAAAAGGACACCGTAATAATTGAAATTAAAAGTAAATATATATCGTGAGTAATGAACGTTCCATGATAATTAAAATTGTAAGAATGGTATAATATAACGGTAACTTTCATCGAATCAGTATTAGCAATCGATGATTAATATCACGCATCTATAATGGACCAGAAAGAATTGGATATTGCCCCTCTAAAACATCTATTATTGATTCAAAACTTCACATGCGTCTTTAGAAATTTTGGATTCCTCAAAAAATGGTGTCAAGTGTTAATATGCATTTGGATCATATTAGAAATAATTATTGTCATACTTGGTATAGTTAACAGCATACTGTTTAGAACAAACGAACATTTGTTGACAGCTCAAACTATATATTTTTATTCTGTAACGATATTTTCTGTTGCAGTAATAATATTGCCTGTATACCACTCTAAAAGATTTCAGATCTTAATGAGAAATTTTGACGCATATCATAATTTTTTCTCTGACGGTATTTATTCTGAAGTTTTATCAAAGATACAGAATACTTTTACTATAATGGTGACTATATTTTGTGGCACCAAAATTGTAATGTTCGCTTACATACGAATCACTTATAGTGGAACTGTTAAGTCGGTAACATTCGTAGATATTATGAATCACATGTCTCTATCGATAAGCGAATTTCGTTTCACTATCGAATACTTCATCCTCCACGCTATTATATTTGTGTTATCTGAACAACTGAATGCAATCACACGATCTATTGATAATGAGTTGTCCATTAATAGTAGTAAAGAGAAAAATAATGAAGAAAACGAGTTAGTCATATCAAAAATAGAGGATCGTTTGAAGAAATTTGGTTTATGGATGTCTGCGTATAAGAGCATCTTCTGGAGCACAAGTTTGTGTAATATGATGTTTAGCATACAGGTAAATAGTTGATTTACTATTCTTTTTAGGATACTCGTATGGACTTGATCTAGGTACTTATCTGTCATTAGTGAATTCCAATCTCAATATTCCCTTAGTAGTATTTAGTCTTTGATGTAAACTGCTAAATCTTAAACTACCTTGATTATTAATTATAATTTAAGATGAAATATTATAAAGCATCCTGTTGATGAATCATTTGTTTTGTTTTTAGTTGAGTATAATGCAGTTACTTGTAACAATATATGGCATCACTCTTTTGTATACGAGCGCACTTTTTATTGAGGTAAGTAGTACATATCTAATCTGAAAAATTTCAAATAGCCAACCCCCAGTTTCAAGGAGCAAGCAACTAGAGTGCTATACTTTTAGGTGATATTAATGGATAATAAAACAATCCCGCATGGTTTCAAGGGTATGTGTACTGGGGACAAGTCAACTATCCATAAAATACTTAGGGATGATTTCTATAAAAATATGTACCATTTCTTATAGCTATGTTACTTTTCGTAGAGTCGTGAATCAACTTCAATACTAATCATGAATATTGTGTCAATGGTGTGTTTTCTCGCGGCTCTGTCTGTGATATCACGCGCGGGCCAACGGGTGCACAATTGTTCAAACACACTGAGACGCAAGATTTGTGAACTTTACATTGACTCAGTTGAAAGTGAGTATGTTTGTTGTGTTAAAATTTTCTAATTACTGGTAAAAAATCTTATGAAAAAATTACAGTACATTTCCTAAAAATAATTATGACATAATTAAAATAAAAATGAGTATAACTGATTTAAACTGTTTGAATGTTACACAATCATTTAGCATTTAGCGGATCTGGTTATTTAGCATAGGCAAAGAATATAATCTGCAATAAAACATAGCTTTTTTTTATACCGATCCCAGATTTTATCATGGCACATACCAATGACTTTTCGATGCTTTTCGAAGTTATGTGTGTATTTATCGCAGGTTTATAAGTGCCCGGTTAATGGCAATAGACTCGCCATTGGGACCTAAACATGAACTGGTGAAATGTGGGTGCTAGCACCTCTGCCTACCCCTCCGGGGATTTAGGCGTGAGTTTATGTTATGTTATGTTCTTTTTATACCTGGAATAGGTTTCTATAGGTTGAGGAATTGCACGCGGGCGCTTACTTCTTGGATAGTTATCAGCCTCTCCAGTTTTTCTTACTTAACTATTATTTTATACCTTTCAGATGAAAATCACTTACAGTTGACAAAGGACCTGCTACGATATTGCTACAAACATCCGATACGCGTTCGTATGATGGGCTCCCTAACCGTCAACATGGCTTTGTTGCCATCTTGTATCGCTGTCGTCACTTCTAACACCATTATTGCGCTGCAATTTAATAATATATTGTAGTGCTGGATCGTTTAGGTCTATGCCCGCGGATAAGATCAGTAGATTCGACCTAATACGTAAATATATTTGGTATCAAAATCCACGGATATATATCTTTTATTTTTTTATTTTTTGACAGTCGATATATTTATTTACATAATATGCATGGGATTTATTTTGTATAATGTACATATCCTAACTTTTTAATTAAGCGCGTGACCTTGAATAGTATAGTTGACGCCTATGGACGCCTTGCATCTCAAAACTTGTTTCAATTTGGATTTTGCGCGCCTAATAATGTGTTTGATTTTGAGAAATAAACGTGATTTTAATAGATTTTAAGTTTTCTTTGCTATCTAATCACTATATTTCTATATAATTTCACCTATGTATTGAAATTTTATAAAAAGAAGTAAAGGACGCACTAAAAACAACTGATACTAACCTTTCTTCTCCCTCGGATATCCTTGATTACGGATATTCAGCACATCACTCATCATCTTCATGTAGACGTATTTTCCTGATTGTATCTGAGACCAGGGTAACCACAGAACTCAAGGTCCACCTTCCGGCTTCCGGCTACCGTCCATGGTGGTGATACCGTGTGCACGCATGTCACTCTCCACAATGTCAAGCCAGGTCTTCTTGGGCCTACCCCTTCTACCTAGACCCGGCGGACGCGCTATCTCCAGATATTTGTTACCTACGTAACCTATGACGTTTTAATTTTGTGTACACCCTGTTTTTATAGTCGTTACGGATTAAAAAAATAGGAACACAGTTTCGATAGCAATATTATATGGAACTATTAATTTGGCGAACAACATTTTTTATAAGGAATGGAAATAATGTACAGATGAAAGAAATAATGTATGGGGGTGTAAGTATATATTTCGTCAAATTAATACTTCCAGACGATTATGCTAGTGCAACTGAATACAAAGCTTTTTGTCTGAAACGACTATAAAATAAAATCACCCAGAATAATACCGTCAAAGCATATACAACGAGAGCATAAGGTAAAGACGTAAGTATTAAAAAAATCGGTCACTGGTGTCATTATGTACCTAATTGCGGTGATATTAGAGCCACTTTCTGAGCAAGTGTGTTGAATAGAAATAATACCTAAAGAATAATTTATGAAAATTAAAAATTAAAAACAACTTTAATGACGTTGTTTACGCACAGAGTATAATAAAAAAATTAAAAAATTACATGAACTTATTTTCATTTCACACAACTTTAACTGGACAAAATGAGGTGTCAATGCATTCTGAGTTGAATGTGGATTTAGACCTTAAAAATAACTTTGTAATTTTACGCAAATTATGTTAACTAATTCATGAGATTAGATAATTTCACCTATGTATGTATGAATATGTATGAAACTGCACATAAATTGAATTAAGACCCTGTAAGGGACGTGGCCTATGTGGTTGGATGCTAAGGAATTAAAAACCTTAAAGACTTTAACGATGTTTATTGCTATTATAGTGAACTCTAAAAAAGCTATGCTAGGCTAATTCCTAAAAAGATGGAATGAATGCACTCGGTTTGCTGTCTAGATATGCACTGAGTCCGCAACGCATTTGGCGCGGCCGCGTTAGGTTGCTAAATCAGCGAAACGTGTTCGATGGAAATTATTACATCGAACAGACCCCTTATTAAGCAACAGTTTCATAAACTATATAATATAATAATACTTACTTAGATAAAAAGTTACTGGTGGTAGAAACTTGGTGGCACAAATTTGTCTCAAGTTTCGACCGGGTGGGTACCACCGTGCACTATTGCGAAAAACCCTCCATGGCAATTCAATCTCGGTTGATTGTTCAGGGGTCAGCAAGTGCATAGCCGGGCAGAGGTGGTGGTTGTCGCAGCACTAGTGGGACCAGTGGGTCTTGGCGTAATCTAGTGGGGATGGCGCGGGGCGATGCGCCGAACAGGGAGACCTGTAGAAACGGTGGTGCCGCTGGCCGCCCGCGGTATAGTACAGGGGCCCAACTGGGCTTAACCACCTTGGGAGGCTGCCTCACCAGGCCGCGCATAATCCCAATATGGTTCGTCGTGCCGGTTGGCGACCGGATTTGGGAGCCCGGCGACCATACTCGGGGGGTAAGGGGGCTCTTCCGTTCGGCGCGTCGGCTCTCGCCATGCCTCACATTCATAGATAAAACCAATATCCCGCGCTTTGTCACACGGTGCTGCGGCGGCAATCACCTCTTTTTTCACGCCTTCTCCCACCCAAACTCATGGCAGCGCAATTTACAGAAAAAAGCAACACAGCGGCTCGTCACACTCCCAAGCTTGTCCACTAACATCTGTGGGCTCCATGCAAACCTCAACGCCGTCCACCAACACCTAGAGACGGCGAAACCTGCCATGTTTTTTCTAACGGAGACGCAAATACACCGCCCTGACGACACGACCTACTTGCTCTACCCTGGCTATGTTCTTGAGGAAAGTTTTCGTGCAAAAGTCGGGGTGTGTGTGTTTGTTAGGGCGGATGTTTGCTGTCGCCGTTTGCGCTGCCTAGAGGACCCATCCTTCTCTATCCTTTGGGTACACGTAGACCATGGCCCTACGAGTCAGATCTATGTGTGCCTCTACCGTTCCCATACAGGTGATGCTGAGACAACTCGAACTCTTTGAAAATCTGAGTCAGGCGGCAGATGATGCGCAGGAGCGATTTCCGAATGCCGAAATGGTATTTTTGGGGGATTTTAACGCCCACCACGAGATCTGGTTGGGCTCCTCCAAAACAGACCATGCGGGAAGAGCCGCCCACGCATTTGCTCTGGTGCACGGCCTGACCCAATTGGTGCACAAGGTCACTAGGATACCAAGAAGGTCGGGCCTAGCACCTTCTCTGCTAGACCTTCTGCTGACGAGTAATCCGGACCGGTACAGTGTGTCGGTGCGAGCCGCTTTAGGCAACTCCGACCACTGCCTGGTCTGTTCCACGGTGCCTATTATAGCGCCCCCACGACCCGTGCAGGGGAAGCGGCGTCTCTGGCACTACTCGTCAGCGGACTGGGATGGACTTCGTGACTATTTTGCGTCCATCCCGTGGGTTGAGCGCTGCTTTGAAGGTAAGAACCCATCGGATTGTGCTACGGCTGTCGCCGGTGAGATCGGTCTGGGTATGGAATACTATATCTCATATACCGATATCACCGGTGACCGCGGGGTGCGCCCTTGGTGCGGGCGCGAGTGTGCGGAAGCTGTTGAACAAAAACAGTCTGCGTACCGCGCTTGGGTTAGGGCGCGCGCCACGCGCCATCCCAATCTGGGCTACTTCAAGGCGGCGTACAACAGAGCCACAAAGGTATGTAGAAGAGCCTACGTCAAAGCGGTTGCCCTAGCTGCGCATAGCGCGGCTCCACCGACACTACCTGACCACGTGATCACGCGATGCTTGATATCCATATCAGGCAACGCGATGTCCGTGCAGTGCTGCAATCACTCGATGTCCGGAAAGCCAGTGGTCCGGATGGTATTCCAGCGGTAGTTTTGCAAAAATGTGCAGCGGAGTTGACTCCAATGCTTACGCGCCTGTACCGGCTGTCCTACAGTTCGGGTACAGTGCCTTTGCCTTGGAAGGAGGCGAATATTCAGCCGATTCCCAAGAAGGGGGATCGCTCGGAGCCAGCCAACTATCGACCCATAGCCGTCACCTAAGTGCGGTGCAAAGTGTTCGAGCACATAATTAACAAACAGCTCATGCGGCACCTAGAGGATCACTCCTTAATTAATGACCGGCAATATGGCTTCAGGCCGAAACGGTCAACGGGTGATCTTCTAGCATACGTTACCCATCTTTGGGGTGAGGCTATGGACAAGCACGGCGAGTCACTGGCAATTAGTCTTGACATCGCCAAAGCTTTCGATAGAGTCTGGCACAAATCGCTTTTTTCCAAGCTACCTGCCTTTGGTCTGCCTTCTAGGCTGTGCAACTGGGTTGCTAGCTTCCTGCAGTGGCGCCGTATTCACGTCCTTTGTGACGGACGAGCTTCGGAGTTTCTGCAAGTAAATGCTGGCGTGCCCCAGGGGTCCGTCTTATCACCCACTCTCTTTCTTCTGCATATCAACGACATGCTGTCTACCGGCAATGTTCATTGTTATGCAGACAATAGCACTTTACATGGGAGTTATCTTGGACATCCTGCGGCCAAGCAGTCAGATATCGCAGAGAAAAGGCAGCTTCTTGTCACTGAGCTTGACGGGATCCTGAATCACATTTCTCAATGGGCTCTGAGAACCTGGTTGAGTTCAATGCCAAGAAGACGCAGGCATGTGCGTTTACAGCAAAAGTATATTCTTTCCTTCCCCTCTCCACTCTTCAGAGCACGCCACTGCCACTGCAGGACAATCTCAATATCCTAGGTATGGATGTTCGCTGCAACCTGAATAACAAAAATTACATCGAAAGTATTATCAAAACAGCCTCACGAAAACTCGGAGTCCTGAACAGAGTGAGACGAGACGTGTGGTATCTAGACGACGAGACCCTAGGAGGAGACGTTAAAACAGTTTTAGAAGATTTGGCTTTTACATTTAAATGCAACTAAATGTGAAATTTTTCTTGATGATAACATAGACATCCTTTCAACATTATCAAAATTCAACGATTTGGCTCCAAATTTAAAAATTGTTCAAAAAGATTCTCTCCGCCTCCTTGGGTCCCCAATCCTAGAGGAAGCATATGATTCCTTCGTAGAAGAAAATTCTGCTTTCACTATAATTCGGTTCTTTTTGTTCCTAAATTTACACATGTTCTCCGCTCAACTCAACTATTCAAGTATTCGACTCTTTTAGGTAAAATGGATAGTGTGATTCAAAACATACCATGCAAAATTCTAAATGTGGATATGAACGAATGAGTCTAGCTTCAGGCATCCATGCCTGTGCGTCTAGGCGGTGAAATGGAACATAATCGTATATTTAGAATATAGATTATTTTATCATTTTAAAACTCATATTTGAAGCATAAATACACAACACGAAACCATGGTATATTTTTTTATGCATGTGGCAAGACACTGGTGATAATTTTTTCTTTCTCTTAACTAAAATGCGTATTATTCTAAAGAGAGGTCGGTCATAAACTATTTTTTTTTTTTTAGAGCGTCCCCTTGAACGTTATGGGAACGATGGCTAAATCGAATTCTTGGGATATTCTATTTTTAAATACATGTATGCAAAAGACTGTTTTGATGCTAATATTATTTACGTGAACGAGTGCAATATTACAAATTATAACAATGCATTGAGAATGTAATCATACTTGATATGGAATAGTATCATGATAAAGATGGTAGATTTTGATTATAATTAAGGCGTCGTGTTACGCCACACATATTTGTAGGTTCATGCGAGTTTCACTCCATGGAAAGATTAATCTTCGGATTAATCTAATAATTGGCACAAAGCATTACAAAATTACGTCAAAATAGAATTCTATAAAAAAATAAATAAGAGCTCATATTCACGACGAAAGCGTAAATACAGTATGTTTATACATACGTGCATGACCAGCTGGTTTACTATTCAGTTACTGTATATTTGGTTTACTGTATTTTATATACTATTATTTTGCATGATTGATATTCTGTAGAATATAATCATAATTAATTATATTGCATGAAGGCATGTTATATCTGAATGTAAACATGAGCTTAAAATTAACTTGCACTGAATTCCTTTGTTGACATTGTAAAAAAATCGTATGATAAAAAAAGGACCCAAGCGTCCCCGCTCCCGCGCGGAGTTCACACTGGTATAAAAGGAAATCGGCTAGTTTGCGGGGGAGAGAGTTTGGTTCAATTAGTAGAAGCGCACAGACCATGCAATGGTTTCATTAAATTATTCTAGCCGTATTACGCCAGTGTAATTTGTGAGAAAGTGGCAAAAGTTCGGTGTGCGGAAACTGTGTCGGAACAACGCGCTTTCTGAATTATTTCGGAAGGTTCCTAATTATTTATATACCTATTCCAATACACACAAATACCAAACATCCTTGAGACGTAGTATTGATAAGTTCTTGTAGATAAAGATTGCTTTAAATTTCGGGGCTGAGACTGGCCTTCGAAAGCGTCTCAATACCTTATCCTGGTCACCTAGGTTTCCGTGGTTTCGTTGTAGGAGAGTCTAAACGAAATCACTTCCCATTACCTTAGCTAGTTCACATTATTGCTTTACACAATTCACAACACACACACACACTTATAGCTGCAAACTCACCTATTAAGTTGGTAAGTTTTAATAGACCTAAGGTAAACACTAGGGCTCCTAGCTAGGTCTAGTTAGTTTTTCTGTTGCTACAGACATAGAGCTTTTGTAGGAATTCTAATAAGAATTATAGGTGTGCACTGTACATTAAGTTTGAAGTGAATCAGTAACGTTATCTTTGTGTTGATATAATAACTGGTGGGGATATTATACATGGTATTCGTAAATTATATCTTGGTTAGGTATAATACACAACTTGTATAGAGATTGAGTTGGGGTTGTTATTTCCATATTTGACTGTAGCTTGAAAGAATTTGCAGTTGAATTATTAATGCGAAAGGCTTTGTTTAGTGAGATCATATTTAACAGCATACGTGCTAAAGGGAACTATTTATGTCCTGTTAGAATTACAATAGTAATTCATATATATTACTAGATCTCATCATTTATACCATAATGACGCCAAAATAACAACGTTATACATTTATTACGAACTGTTAGGATTCAATTCTGTGGCTCCTGGATCATTTTGATACAGTATTAGAGCAACTCTGATTGAAGATACCATATTATTACCAATCAGAGCAGTTTGTAAAGTGTAGCGGTCCATAAACCTACCAAAACCTATCAAATTAATTATATATTAATTAGTAAATGACAGCCATTACAGCCGTGAAGGCATAATAACTTATTATTTGTAATAATATTATATCACTTTCAATCATTATTCTAATTGTTTTGGCACCGTTCATGAGATTCGTGAGGCGTTAAAGGGCTACTACATTTTATACTGGAACCAGAAGCTGAAAACTGAAGGATTACAGTATACAGTGGAGTTTAGTGGAGGTTTTACAAACTGAATTAAATTAACTGTGACGAAGTGGATATCATATCAATCTCGCTCTTCGGGGCGTGAGATTCATATTCTCGCTCTTCGGGGCTTGAGATATTTAATTGATCCGGATCACATATATTATCACGAATCATATATGATATCTTCGACATTAGAGGCCTATATTATAAATATACAGCTGAAAAAGATGCCACAAAGTTCAAACTATCAAAGACCTATATTGAATCTAATTTATATCTCATTTGAATAAAATATAAATCCACAGTCAATCACACTATTCCGAACAGTTAAAAACTAAGTTAGAATAACGATTTAAACTGTAGTGCCAGGATTATTAAAGTAATGAATGATAGATATTGGGTCGGGTTTTAAAGATTAGGTAAATAGACGATCACAGCTATAAGTATCGTGGGATTACCCCGGTAGTTCCCGTTACAGCAGGATGGGCGTTCGCAAAATTACTGACGTAAGTCTGCCAGTATTTCTATCTTCGGCCAACCCAGCTTACCAGAGACAATGGGACGTGCCGCTCTACAACATGGTACGAAAACATCTAATTTCTAGTTCTACCAATGTTGCGGAGCGTGCTCGCCTTTTGGATCTGGGGGAATGGGAATCCGGTGTTTGGCTTCAGGCCCTACAGTCGCCTAACACTGGTACCATGTTGAACGATAACACCTTCCGTATCGCTGCTTGCCTTCGTTTAGGTGCTCCTTGAGTTTCTCCGCATCTATGTCGCTGTGGAGAAGAAGTTGGTAGCCTTGGACATCATGGTCTCTCTTGCAGCAGGAGCGCAGGACGGCTATCGCGGCACGGGTATATCAAGGACATAATCTGTCAGGCTCTTGTCACCGCTGGCGTTCCAGCCATATTAGAACCTACTGGCTTGGCGCGCGACGATGGCAAGCAGCCAGATGGAATGTCATTGGTGCCTTGGAAGATGGGAAGGCATTTGGTGTGGGATGCAACATGTGCTGACACCCTTGCGCCTTCACATCTTCCAGGGACTGCAACTGCGAAACCCTCAAAAGGCGTAAGTATAGTAATATAAGTGGTAATTACATATTTGAGCCGTTTGGGGTCGAGACGCTGGGATCATGGGATCCAAGTGTCCGTCTTTTGTTTAGAGAAATTTCTAAACGTTTAATTGACGCTACCCGTGAGCAGAGGGCTGGTTTATTCCTTGCGCAAAGGATTGGTATTGCCATTCAACGTGGCAATGCCGCCAGCCTTCTGGCCACTTTCCCGGTTGACATCGATTGGGAGGAATTCTTTGACGCCTGAACATGCAGGATTATTTAGATATATATTCTGTTTTCTTTTTATATATTTTTTAATTTAGATAACTTCCGTGTACATTATGTAAATACTAAATAAATAATAAATGAGAAAGCAGTAGCTATATTAATTACTATTAAACATAATCTTTTTTGGATCGAAACTATTTTTAAGAAGAAAGCAACTCAACCAATAAAATGAAATAAAAACTATTACTCACTTGTGAATTATGGCCACGAAAAAATTACAGTTTGATTATAGGTGCCATAATATGTCTAATTGCAGTGAAATTAGTGCCACTTTATGAGCAAGTGTGTTGAAAAATATATTATTGTTAAAAATATTTACCTAAAATTTAGGACTTGATGAAAAATTTTCATTTTTAATAACTGTAATCTAGATACTCTAGATTTCAATAAACTTACGTTTTAATCCATAACCCACTTATTATTATAATCAATTTATACTTAATTAATAAATTATGATTGATACACAATCCTGCTAATAAATAAACATAACCACAACGACACAGTTGATTAATGATTAAATAGACGAGCCGCTTAATAGATTGGATTAAAACATATACTTTACATCGATCGTGTCAGTGCAAGTGCCTTGCAGTGGTTACTTTTACTTCGATGGCATCGGTGATAAGAAGTATTTTCTTTATACGTTTACACCTATTTCCCTCCAGAGTAGGCAGAGGCAACAGCCTGCCATTTAACTCTATCCTTACATACGTCACAGTTACGCAAATAACAGTTTTTATTAATCAATCGAATACCTACCATGAATATCACACCATTCAAATACCTATTGACGGTTCAAAATTTTTTATGTGTCTTTCGAAATTTTTGGAGTTTTAAAATATGTGGTCGTATATTAATATGCATTTGGATTGCTATAGAAGTGAGTGCTGTATTATCAAACATTATTGCCTACCTACTGTTTGCAGATTATGTAATGTGGACTGCACAAGTTAACTATTTTTTCTCTGTGACAGGATACTCTATTGTCTTGATAGTATTACCTGTTTACTATTCTAAGCAATTTCATTACATTCTGATAAATTTTAATGCATTCCATAACCTTTTTGATAATGAAGAATACTCTGAAATGCTATCAAAAACTCAGAAGATACTCACAATAGCCGTATTTATGCTGTGTGGAAGTAAAATCGTTATGTTGATTTTCTTAATAATATTTACTTACAATGAGCATGGGACTGTTAGTAAAATAACTCATATAATATCTCACATTCATCTGTCAGTTTGCGAATTTCGTTTTGTTTTCGAATATTTTCTCATCCACACTATATTATATGTGGTATCTGAACAACTAAATACAATCACACAATCAATTGATGACGAATTGACGATTAAAAAGAGTAAAGAAAGGAACGAGGAAGAACCTGAAACAGGTATATCAACACTAGATTATCAACCGAAGAAGAAAATGCATTTATGGATGGTTGCTTATAAGAATATAAAAAATAGTTCAAACTTGTTTAATACAATATTCAGCAAGCAGGTAAATGGTTTATAACATTACGTTACTTATCAAAGCCGTTCTATCTCTTACTGCCAATGTCACGAGATCAATGAATGATTGTGCTTCTTCGCGCGCGATTTTATGAAAGTTATGTATTTGGTCTACTTTTTAAGACTTCTGTTTTTCAATAGGTAAATATAATCAACACAATATTACCACCAAACCTAATTTTTTATATTATTACGGATTATTTTTATAATCAACTTAGAATTTTATTGACAAAAGTAGCAAATACACAACTTCCTGCTAACAAGTAAAATAACCATAATGGCACATAGCATGAATTATTAAACAGTTCCTTAATAACTAAATGGACAAATTGCTAATGGATTACGTTAAAATAAAAACATCGAAGGGATCGGACGTGTGTCATACAGTGATAACGTTTACGTCGACAGGATTAGTGACATGGGTTACTCTCAAATAGTAGTTTGTAATCGATTAACATGAATATCACTCCCTTAAAATACCTACTGATTGTTCAAAACTGTACTTGCGTCTTTAGAAATTTTTGGAGCTTTGGAAAATGTGGCCGCGTATTAATTTGCGTTTGGATCGCTATAGAAGTTACTGCTGTGTTATTAAACATTATTTCCGAGTTGCTCTTTCCACAGTTTGATATGTTTACTTCTGAAATCATTTACCTGTACTCTGTGACAGGATATTCTATTGCTATGACAATATTACCTGTATACTATTCTAGACAATTTCATAGTCTTATTACAAATTTTAACACGTTCCATAACCTCTTTGATAATGGAGTTTATTCCAAAATTTTATTGAAAACTCAAAATACTCTAGTGAAATTTGTAACTCTACTTTGTGGAAGTAAAATCGCGATGTTTCTTTATGTAATTCTTTCTTATAAAGGACGTGTTAACGTGAGTTTATCGCTTAAGATCCTATTATACCACTTCCATCATGCAGTGTGCGAATTTCGCTTTGTTTTTGAATATATTATGATCCATGCCATATTATTTGTAATATCTGAACAATTAAATGCAATCACACGATTGATTGACGACGAGTTATCGATTAAAACAGGTGAAATAAGAAACGATGAACAAAAACCAATTGGTATATCAATACCAGAAGATTATCTAAAGCAAAAGTTTTGTTCGTGGATGATTGCGTATAAAAATGTTAATGGAAGCTCAAAATTATTCAATATAATATATAGCTCACAGGTAACGCATGTGTTTGTCATGTTTTGCATTTACTGTGCATTTTATTACAAGTTCCTCGGACATGTTCATGATTAAATGTTTTACTTCTTAGGCGGCCGCGTCACTCTCTGCATAGCACAGAGGTTCCGGACTACGTATTCGGATCCCATTCCCATTGTATATTCTGTTCTGCAGATCCTCCTACTTATGCTGACATACTTCAAACTCTCTTCACACCCGTGTGCTTGTCTGCCAATTAAGTGGTATTAAAAAAATAAGAAAAATGGGAATCTACCGAATTTATTGAGATTTATATTTTTTATTTTTTTTTATTTTTTATAATTTGGTATGTAGCGGACGTCATTCTTACATCTAAGTAAGAATGGTCGATCCGCTCTGCTTATGAACCTTGGGCCAACGCCTTAGGAAACCGGTTTTGCCGCGACCGCGCTAGTACATAGACGACACTACTCGGTTGTCCCCACTCGCGTGCGTACGTTACAGATTGTTATTGTCTATCCGCTCATACCTTGCTTGTTTCATGTAAATTTAGTAATTATATGTAAAGTGTACATTATTCTATAAATTAATATATATCGCTGCTTAATCTCATAATAATATTCTTCATTTCACCGCCTTTTGTGTTCGTCCGCTTATTTCATCTCATCTCATCACATAACCCTTCATTCTTCTGGACTACGATAGAAGTACCTTACCTACTTCTGATCCACCGTAAGCTACTTCTACAGGTATGGTTTTTTTTTTTACGTGCGCAAAATCCCCACGGGTACCTCCCCACCGGAGCCGGTGGAGGAGGTTATGTCGGACTCGAACCGACTAAAACGCACGCCGCCTGTGGGTCGCTTTGGTTGCCGAAGGTGAGGTTGACAGGCACATCCCTCGCACCCCGGCCGACTCAGGGCCATCTCTCACGATCTGGCCCTCTTCTCGGGTCTGGCCCTCTTCTCGGGTAATTTGGTATGGTTTATAAAATAATTATTTTACAATAATGTTAACGGGGTCATAGTATAGGTACATCATGCGTTAATTCCCTTTAATATTATTATATATCATGGAACGCGATAGTTAAAATGTTAATAATGATTTTGTTTGGAAAGACGTAGGAACGCGACACTTGGCGTTCATCAACACTGTTAATCAGTAGTACAAAACGATCCCAATAGTTGTAAATAAGTGTATATGAGTGTAAGTATAAACAGTATTAACAACGGAGTAATGACCAATGGGAAACACCCAGAAAGTACAAAGGTAAAACTACGAGTACTACTCTGAGCCCTTTCCCAACTCAGTTGCAGTCGGCTCTCCAGTCTAATCGGGATACGACTGAACTTCGAAATTTTCCGAAAAGTGGCTGCCATCTAACCTATATTATCCATCAAAGTTCTGTGTTAAACTAGTCGGACTTTTGAATACTCCAAGTTCCTCTCGTTACGAACACGTTTAATGTTCGTATGGCCACTGGAATCGGCTTAACGTACATTCTGAGACACGGAAACAAACAGACCAATGAAAATTCACATATTCATACTTACAAATAATCATAGAGCGCGGAAATCAAATCGCAGCAGTCATATTCACTCTCGCCACATCATAAAATATTTATAATTATGCATGAAATCTTTAACAGGGCTTTTACATTTAATAAGAAATATAATATAAAAGAAAATCAATGTGTTTATTTATTACCTTTAGTTTATTTAAATTGAGATTTTATTTGTTTTAGATGGCTGCGATGCAATTTATTGTAATATCATTCAGTATAATTCTTTTATATTCCATTGCCACATCTATTAAGGTGAGTAATTATATATCGATTCGGTGATAACACAATTTGTACCCCGTTATAATTATACTTTAATATGTTTTTATTCTATCTGTAGACTGGTGAAGCACTTTCTCTACTAGTCATCAATCTAATAGCAATGGTTTCATTATTCGGCGCTATATACGTGATATCACGAGCTGGACAACGAGTACAAAACAGTTCTAACGCGATGAAACGTAAACTTTGCGAGCTTTATGTTCACTCAACTGAAGGTGAGTAACTTATCAATTCCCTACTATAGTTTGTCCTAGCGACTACAATAAGGGATTCTTCAAGAAGGGCATTGGAAGGTACTTACAGGGTCGTCAGCAGGACTATGATCAACCCCTCCCCCTCCCACTCCTCCGGTGTTACCTCCTTCCATAGGCTACGTTAACCACTTTCCATCGTGTGCTTGCCTGGCACATAAGTGATATAAATATGTCCATAATTTATACTTTAATTGGCTATTGCTCGCGTGAAATAAAGGTTGTGGTTCCGTGACCTACGGGATTCCCAGTAAACAGAATGGAGAACCAATTTTCGTAATAAAAACATGTTCAAACTTCAGTATCAATCTAATCTTAATGTTTCAAATCTCAAAAATAATTGTGGTATCATTGAAAATTGTGTTGATGTTGACTAGATCGTGACTGCCGTCAAGCCCGCCAATTCTAGAAACCTGTGACTCGTTGCCTTTGGCCCCGAAGATGTACTAAACTTGTGCATTGTACTAACTATTTCACTCTTAATATAAAACTTGCAGATGAACAGTACTGCAAGTTGACAAAGGATCTCCTTCGTTGCTGCTACACACACCCCGTGTACGTCCATTTGGTTGGCTCTCTGGATATCAACATGTCGCTATTGCCTTCGTGTATCGCGATCGTCACATCTAATACCATCATCGCATTACAATTTAATAATATTTTGTAATTTTAAAATGAAAGGAATGAATGACCTTTTGGAGTGTAATCTATTATGATGTAAAAGAGACTCTTTCAGGCTAAGCCACTCAGAAGATGGTTGCTTGTTGAAGTTAAAACAGTCTAGCAATAAAGTAGTCTAAATAGCTGACTATTTGGGAAATATGTTTTATTTTTATTGACAAATATAACATTTTGCAAATAAATTACTAAATAATTTATATATTCAATAGTTGCTACGTAAAAAAATAATTGAGCATGATGAAAAGTAGATATAATATAAAAGAATACCAGGACCATGTTGATAAGTGTAACTTTATTTTAATAATACATAATTAGGTTGAAATTATTGATTATAAGTATTTTTTTATTAAAACAAAAAAAACACAGAATACATTCGTGATTATATCGTGACGAATAACCAACCCTGTATCGTTCCCGGCGCAAAGGTGCCCATGATGCTCGCCGCGTTACGGCATTGAAATAATTGCTTAAAATATATACGATTTGTTAAGTATGTAGCGGGACAACTAAAATGTCCGACAGCTATAAGCACACTGTTTATTCGTCGTTGACAGCACGGGGTCACAGCCCACACTCACATGCATAGTACACACACACATGTATATCATTTCCTTTACAAATATTTCAAAAACAGGGTTTTGTAGGAATGTTTCGCAACAGTCTATCCGGACACCTCGATAGAGGAGTCATTGTTGTCTCCTGTATCGTGGTGTCCGGATACCCATTTATGTGTGGGTGATAACAGTGGTTGAACATTTGGCTCAACCCTTTCCTGTCCCACGGGAGCGTGTACTTGAGCGATACCAGAAGAATCACTGACTTTCCAAGCCGTCAAGATCACCGTGATCTGAGTTTGCGTCCAAATACGGCTGGTAGGAATCCCGTGACAGAGGGCGTGGAGTTCCTGTAGTCGAAAAGTTATTTTAACAATTTTAGCTTACAGTCACTTTTGTTACGGGAAGTTAAAGTGCTAGATTGAATTCGATTTTTAACATTCTTGACAAAACTTTCAGTTTGTGCATTACTCGTTGGGCAGTATGCTGATGAAGTCAAATGTCTAATACTGTTAAAAAGACAGAAGTGTCAAAAGGATTAAACGCAGTACCATTGTCACTAACGAATATGCGGTAGGCCATACTTAGACATGAAATCATACATTTTTTCTATGACCTTTGTAGAAGTTGTAGACAGGCTTACGTCATACACATCATGTCATTTGGTGTAGGTATCGACCACAATTAAAAACATTTGATTATTTATAGGGCGTAGAAAATCAATGTGTAGCCTATGAAATGGTGTAGGTGGGTATCGCCACGAAGCCAGCGGAGCTCGCAACTGTTGACATATTTCACAGGAGTTGATCATCGCTTCCAACGCGGCATCTACTCCTCTACATTTGCTTTAGTTTTCGCAATTCCTATGTGATAATGATGCAATTCGCGGATGACTTTACTGTGTAATGTTTCAGGAATTACAACCTTATGACCTCTCATTAGACATCCTTTTTCTATTGTCAATTGTGTCCAATATAAGTAATATGGTTTGTGTGGTTGTCTAGGCCAACCATTAAGAGCGTAATTAACAACCCGCGCTAATATCGCGTCGTTAGCGGTTTCCTTGCGCAGTTCGTCTGCGGTTACCAGTGTAACTCCCTCCACAACAAAGTTGATGTACGTCGCGCACACGCTCGGCCAATAAGTAAACAATCCACGTGGTGTATTGATACATGTTATCTTTTGTGACTCATCATCCGGTAGAAATTGATTTTTCTTTTTTGGACAAGTCCAGTTTTGTAAACTGCTGACCACCATTTTACATTTTCACATTTCTTTTTTTTATTTTTATTTATATATATCACTTGGAAAATAATTTGTGAACCGTTGGTAAAGGATGTTGTTCTATTACTAACTATTTGTTAATGGTAGCAGAATAATCCGCACATATCTAATCGAGCCATTACGCTTGAGAATAGGCACAATAGGTGACACCCCGCGAGAGGAGGCCGCTCGGGCGTCCGAGGTCGCAAAATAACCTCCATCCCCCATGGGTTTCGCCATGTACCGTCACATACCACACTTACAGTGTCCCTATTCTGTACCGTTACAGTGTACAGGTGTCTATAAGATAGACGGTACATGGCGAAACGAGAATATTAAAAATATGGAGAATATGCGGGTAGATCAACAACCTACTACCTCACGGACTCGAAGAATTCGGACGTGCACCACTGAGCCAGTCAGCCTGTGACCACGGCCGGTGTAACCTGGTCGAAACGTCAGGTAAATCAAAGGTATGTATGTACCTATACCATGATCGCGTTAATTCCCGTAAACATTGTATTATAACATTTTATTGATGTTCAGCTTCTTTTGATATTTATTTTTAAATTCTAAGCTATCCAGTATTTTCTTCCACAAATTTTATTGAGCCTAGATTACAAACGCTGCTTATAAACTTAAGTTAGCGGTCTGCCCTCAAAATCGAAGGAAGACCGCGCCGGTCCCCCATCTTTTAAGGTAAGGTACACCGGCTTGCAGGTGAGATTGACTTATACCCCGAAGATCTAAGTAAGGCCTCAAAGCATCTAAGGTTAACCAGGCATATGCCGTACCTATATTTGTTACCATTAAAACCCAATTTCAGTTGAACTCGTTTTCCAAGTTCAAATATATTTATTTACTAAATATTTGTATTAAAACTAGAAATACCTAGTCACAACTAGAATTAATGTAAAGATCTTTAAATGTATAGACCTATTTCCTTGTTGCCAACCATATCCAAGATTTTCGAAAAGCTAATAAAGAATAGACTCACAGAACATTTGAACCGGCCCAATATCTGAAATCATAGGCAGTTTGGATTCCAAACTGGTGTAGGTACGCAAGATGCGGTTGATACTCTAGTAAAGGATGTTAGAAGTGGACTAAATTCTAGGAAAGTGGTAGCTGGCTTCTTCCTTGACTTGAGCTCTGCTTTTGACAAAGTAAACCACAACCTACTATTATGTAAGCTAGAACATAATGGTGTGAGAGCTTAGCCTCTCATATCACATTTAAAAAAAAACATCTCTAACATCATATTTAAAAACAGGAAAATGTTCGTCGTAGTAAAGCAGGTAATGCCTGAGAAAAATAACAACGAAAGAGAGCAGTACATCAATTGTCCTAAACCTTGCGAACAGGCCTTGAGATCTAAATTCGAAAATATTAGCATAGGTGTTCTCCAGGGATCAATACTTGACCCAGTATTCTTTATAGTTTTCATTAATGACTTAATAAAGCATATGAAAAAAAGCTTACAAGGACATACACAGCTAGTAGTTTTTGCAGATGACACGAACGCCGTAATTACAGCAGATACTATTGACTCACACAATATGCGCGTAAATGAAGCTTTAGTAGAATTTCATAAATTTACTATTTACTACTTTTATTTCATAAATTTCATAAATTTACTGTTAACGAACTCAAGGTGAATGCAACTAAAACCAATTTAATATTATTTTGTAAAACTTCTAAAAATAAGATTCGCAAAAATTATTCATTAGACGGTGAAAAAGTTGATATGGTTAGAAATGGTAAAGTTTTTGGGCGTACATGTTGATTGTCACCTCAACTGGAAACCCGAACTTGAAAGCATAGAGAATTCTATCAGCTCAGCATGCTGTGTTGAGAAGCCTAAGAAAAGTTATCGACATACCGCACCTAAAAGAGTATACTTCGCGTTAGTAGAGTCTAAGTTGGGGTACAGCATTTTATACTGGAGAGGTACTTATAAATGTAACATTAATAAGGCCTTCGTGTTATAAAAACGGGCAATTCGCACTATCGTCTGTATACGTCAGCAAGAATCATGTAGGAAACATTTTAAAGATCTAAATATCCTCACTGTGCCTTCGTTGTTTGTGTTTGTGCTTCTGAAAAACTTTGTTAAATATGTACACGAATTTGAAACCGTAGAAGAAAGGAAGCTTAGGGAAAGTACTAGAAGGAAAGACTTCAAAACTATAGTTATTCCTCATCTTGACATTGTTAAACATGGCACTTGCTACAAGTCAGTGAAAATATTTAATAAGCTTCCCGATGACCTCAAAATTCTTTTATATAAACGCCACTTTATATCCAAATTAAAGCAGTATTTATTGGAAGACTGTTTAATAACATAGATGACATGTTATAAGCTCAGTTTTAGTATCGTTTTTTTTTATACCACTAAGTTGGCAGACTAGCACACGGCCCACCTGATGGGAAGCGGTTACCGTGGCCTATGGACGTATGCAACACCAGGGGTGTCACACTCGCGCTGCCGACCATGAAGAAACCTTCTGATGCCCCTCTTGAAGAATCCCATATTGTAGGCGCTTGGGAAAACCGCAGCAGGGAGGTCAGTTCGTTTATTTTTCTTATTGTACTATTTACTTTTATTATGACATTCAGATTTATTATTTGTTTTTTTATTAACATTTGATATTATTGTTAGAATTGCATGACATGTGGTTTCTTTTTTTTTGTGATACTTGTAAGGCGGCGGCATTATTTGCGGCCATCAGACAGTTTTAATAAATTCAATATATTTGGTGGCGTGGTTCTCGGAAGAGCAGAATTTGGGCCACCCCATCTCTTCCCATGCGGTGTCGTACAAGGCGACTAAGGGATAGAGCGGTTTAACATCAGACAGATATATACAGCCCAGACTCAGCCTCAAATGCATGGCTCGATTCAACAATAGTGTCCTGAAGATGGCAATAGTCTTACCCCCTATTACGTGGGACCGAATTCAATGATTGGTGAAATGTTGGTGTTAAGTCACCTCTGCCTAACCCTCTGGGGATAAAGGCGTGATTTTATGTATGTATGCAAAAAATTCTTTTGCGCATAAGGGTCGTTTTAGCTTAGTAAAATCTAAAAAATGAAGTTAGTCCTGAAAAACATTGCATTGAAATGTACTTGTATAGTATATCAAATATTATATATTCTTCAATGCGGTTTGAATGAACTGAATGCATCTCTTTGAATAAACCTTGAATCATCATCTTTGCCTTAGTATTAGCCTTTTTACTTTGAATATAAGATCAAAATAGTCGAATTTCCCAAAAAGACACAGCTAATACATGATAGGTAGGCACCAAACCTTTTCTGTTTACCGTGGTCGACAGAACAGATACACATATGCATATTTAGAGATCCTTTTACTGACTTTCTCTACATGTACCACTTCAATTTTAGATCCAGGTATGTCTAGGCCAAAAAAATCTGTTTATCGGCATTGGACATTAGTTGAAGTACATGGTTATAGGTACCTATATAAATGAATTAATAAAGTATGAATTTCAAGCAAATTAAATGAACGAGGTGTTAATGGATTAAACTAAAACAATTACATAGAAAGGAATCGAACGTATGTCAAACAGTGGTAAATTTTAACACAACAGAATTAGTGGTAGGCGTTAACTTCAATTCATAGTCTAGAAGTCATCCAGTAAACATGAATATCACGCCCTTAAAATATCTGTTGATTGGTCAAAACTTTACTTGCGTCTTTAGAAATTTTTGGAGTTTTGGGAAATATGGCCGTGTATTAATTTGTATTTGGATTGCTATAGAAGTAACTATAATAGTGATATTTAGCATTATTCACTGCATGCTGTTTTCTGATTTTGATATGATGGTTGCTGGAAATATTTATTTTTTCTCTGTATCAGGATATTCTATTGCCATGGCAGTATTACCTCTATACTTTTCTAAGCAATTTCATTATCTTATGATAAATTTTAACGCGTTTCACGGTCTCTTTGATGATAGAGTTTATTCTAAAATTTTATTAAAAATTCAAAATTCTATCACGAAAATTGCTATTTTACTCTGTGGATTTCAAATCGTGATTGTACTTTATATATTAATTCACAATGAGCAGGTCCGTAGAAACTTATCAATTACGATAATTTTATATCAAATATACCATTCAGTATATGAATATCGCTTTATATTTGATTATTTTACTATCCATGCAATATTATTTGTAATATCTGAACAACTAAATGCAATCACACGATTGATTGGTGATGAGTTATCGACTAAAAAGATTAATGAAAGAAACGAGGATCAATATGAAATAGGTATACCAGAAGATCATCTGAAGCAAAAGTTTTGTTTATGGATGGTTGCATATAAAAATATTAAGGATAGCTCAAGTTTATTCAACTTGATATTCGGCTCACAGGTAGGTAAGACATAACGCATATAATTTGAAAAGTTAAACCCAAATACATATAAATGCGTTTTCTTTGTAGTTCATTCAGTTAGTTTCATTCAATATTAAATTTTATTTTCGAAAGAAGTGAAGCGAAGTGCGGAAATGTGTGATGTTTTTTTCTGAAGATGTAAAAATTTGATAAAATTACATGATCATAAAAGTGTAGTAATTAGAACTTTTATTCGGTGAAAAGTCCAGATGAAGTGAACTAAATTGATAAGGTTCAAAAGTTTACTCAAGGAAGATCACTTTGTTTTAGATGGCTGCAATGGAGCTAATTGTAATAACATTCAGCATAATTCTCTTATATTCTATTGCCATATCTATCAAGGTGCGTACTATTCAAGATATATCTATCAATTCGATAATAATTATTTTTACCCTATTTTAATTACGATATATTAAAGGGCAATAACTAGGTATGTGACTATTGGTAAGTACTCGTATGTAGTTTATTGGATAAATAATACTATTTCTAACTACTATTACTTATCTTAGGAAATGTTAATAATTAATATATTAAAAAATAATTTCTAAAATTGTTTAACACTTTCAATTTTTGTTCTTAGACTGGTCAAGCAATCTCCCTAATGGTTATAAACATAATAGCAATGCTTTCTTTTTTTGTGGCCATATATATGATAGCACGAGCTGGACAACGAGTGCAAAACAGTTATATTACGTTGAGACGCAAACTTTGCGAGCTTTTCGTTCACTCAACTGAAGGTGAGTACCTTTAAAAGTATAAAACTAAATAAATATTTAAGGACATTCTACACAAAACTTTCTAAGCCCAAGATTAGCATAGCTTAATTAGATTGTGTTATGGATTCTAGAATACGGATCTACATACTTAGATACATTTTCTTTTGTAAATACATACATAATTATATATAGAAACACTCAGAAATAAAAAGATTTATGCGTACAAATATTTGCACTGAACGGAAATTGAAACGCTGCCTTCGACGCAGTAGTAGAGCGCTTTACCGCTATAAAACCTTTTCGGTCTTATTACAAAAAACGGAATTAAGTCAGGTTTAAACCTGAACTATAAAGTCTAGGCTTAATCTCAAGACCATGGCTTAAACTTCTCCTTATTACAAAAGCTGAATAATCCATAGACCATAATTTAAACCTTGACCTAAATAAAACCACAGATAACTCAAACTATTGTTCGTTCATTATGATACCATTCAATCGCAACGTTCCGTTTCCTCCGAAAACAAAAATTATCTGAAATCATTAATGTATAATATTTACTAAAAATGGTGAAAAAAAAGAAATACAATTTTATGAATAATAGTTATACTTTATTTTGTATTAAAATATCATTATGATGCCTTTATTTAGCAATCATTGTTATGTATGATATTGGAAGATCTATGGACGTGAAATGGAACAAACTTTTTTGTTCGCAGTTTCGCACTGACTAGCAAATTTTTTCCAATTATTATAACTACTTTAAAATATATTTATTGCAAGTTATTTACACCGTTTAGTAAACCTATACTTTGCCTAAAAAGCTTCTTCAGATAGTTCCATAAAGGGGTTTACTGGAATACGATGTCTGTTAGGTTAGCGTGGTTTGTCCAATGACTCCACGATATTTAATATCTGCGATATCCATCAGATCAACTACGTCAATATCTTATGAGCATAGTATTATAAGAAAGTAAACGAATTTATCTGACGCTAACCGGCTAACTTCAAAATGGCAAGTTTGACATATTATTATTGTGATTTACACTTTAGACCAACGTTAAACTAGGGGTCACGCAGGTTTATCTTTAGACCAGAGATAGTCCATGGTTTAGTAATAAAACCCTTTTTGTAATAAATATTTCTTTAGACCATGGTCTAAAGACGATTTAAACCTGGTTTTAGAGATAGTCCGTGTTTTGTAATAAGACCGTTTCTGTTCGTCAACACTGATAACTAGTAGAAAAAATCATTCCCAGTAGTTAACACTTCACAGAACTAATAACGGGGTATTGACCAACGGGAATTTAAATTTTAACTAGTTTTTGTGCGCGTGGGATCGCCTACCTGTGACTGGATTTCCTTTTACATCTATGGTAAGAAAGATTAATACCTTGCTATTACTTTTAGATGAAATGTACTGCAAACTGACAAAGGATTTACTTCGCTGCTGCTGCACGGATCCAGTGTGCGTTAAGTTCGTGGGCTGTCTAGATATAAATATGACTTTATTGCCTTCGTGTATTGCCATAGTCACATCTAACACTATCATCGCACTACAATTTAATAATATTTTGTAATAATATAAACTCTCTCATAAACTCACAATTATATTCCCGAAGGTAGGTAGGCAGAGGTGCTAGCACCCACATTCTGCCAGTTTATGTTTAGGTCCCAAAGTAATAGGTGGCAAGCCTATTGCCATTAACCGGGTACTTATGAACCTTGATAAATAGACACATAACTTTCAAAGCATCGAAAAGTCATTGATGTGTACCATGATAAAACCTGGGATCGAACCCGAGACGAGTCCATTACCCATACCACTAGGCTACCGCGGCTTTGTAATTTTAAAATATTTTATTTGACATAAATGTACCTTTTGTATTGTAACGAAGACTTATTTATAAGACAGATACGCAACAGGACGGAAACGCGAATAGTCATATAAGCAAAATGTCAAAAATCCGACATTATGCTTATCTGCCATTTCACGTATCTGACTTTCCGCGTTGAAGCCATAATTGCCTAGTAGACCCTCTCCTTCTCTGTTCTTGATCTTATATTATATCATAAGATAATGCTGAAAAAACAAACTTTCAATGGATGATATCATCTAATGTGCTACAGAAGTATATCCTGGGTCCACTGCATAATTTAGTTTATAAATGAAATGCATACCTGCTTTTGTCACTTTAAATATTTATTATAAGTCCGGAAGCTGTATTAAAACATCCGAACATTGGCCATTAACGCAGACTTTTGTTAACTATCATTATAATGACTTCAGCCAATTTGTTTAGTTTCACTTATTTTATTTTATTTACACTGACGGACTCATAAACTGCATCAAAGTAATAGACGACTTTGAAATAAATATTTTAACCAAGTATGCATACTTTCTATGCAGATTTAAATTGAAACCTCTAGATTGGTTCGTGAACTTTAAAACAGCGTAGGGTCATATCTTTAAGTTTAAGTTTATGTACTGGAAAGGACCTTAAGACTTTTATTGAAGAAAAAACAGAAATTTAAGAAAAATTGGTTTAATTAAAAAATTGGTTTTAACAATAGACACAAACTTTATGCAAGGGTTTATTTGTGTTTTAATAAGGTGTATTACCCCCACGTGCCCTTATTACGGATTCTAATCGGTTCCGCATAGATTTTATAAGGGTTTTTAAAAGATCTTGCGGAATATTGTCCCATTCTTCTGAAAGTGCTGTTCTTAGTGCTGCCACTGTCGTGGGCGAAGGGTTTCTCGCATATACAGCTCTTTTTAAATTGTCCCAAACATGCTCGATGGGATTAAGATCCGGGCTGCGTGCTGGCCAATTCATTGTACGTATCCCAACCTCTTCGCAATAATGTTGAACTTGTGCAGCTGCATGCGGCCGGGCATTATCCTGCATTAAAGTAAAATTTTCGCCTATGAATCCCATGTAAGGCACCACGTGATCTTCTAATATCTCTGTTATGTAGCGATGTGCTGTCAAACCCCCTCTATTACCGTTTTGACGGACCATGTCTATGAACACAAGTTCGGTTCGCCCGTTCATCGATATGCCACCCCAGACCATACATGAACCGCCTCCAAAAGGAACACGCTCCTCAATGCAACTTTGAGCATATCGCTCCCCACGTCGACGATAGACTCTTCTGCGACCATCTGCACCATATAAACATGTCCTACACTCGTCCGTGAACAATACAGAGGCCCACTGCTCTTCTGTCCAATTCAGGTGATGACGCGCAAATCTTAAGCGAGCTTGTCTGTGAGCTGTAGACAACTTTGGACCATTTGCTGGTCTAAAAGGGGTGATATCCGCTTCCTTTAACCTTCTTCTTATTGTTCGTGCACACACGTTTACTCCACGCACTTCATTAAGCTCGGTTTTGATGTTAACTGACGTGAGGAAACGATTTCGCAGGGAAGTTATAACAATAAATCGGTCATCACGACCTGTGGTTGCTCGAGTTCTGCCTGTACCACGTCTCCTCCTGTAAGAACCTGTCTCTACAAACCTTCTGTATATTCTAGAAACCGTAGACTGGTTTAAATTTAAATTTCTACCAATCGTTCGTTGATCCAAGCCCTCCCGCACCAATGCTACAATTTGTGCCGCTTGTTCGGACGAAGTATCCATATTATGGTTCAAAAACTCTCGATGTGTTAAAAAACTAACCCAACAATTATGCTGGTAACAATAATTCAATTGACAAAACAAAAAAAATCAATGAGAATCAATTTAAAACTTTGCTATAAATAACACGCAAATCTGATACTACAAGTAAATTTTCTTTCCCGGCTATATTCATTTGTTTTACTGCAGTTCTATTTTTAAATTTAATTTTTTTTTAAGATTAAGAGCCAGTCTTTCCATATTTATATAATTTAATCTAAAAAGTTTGCATACTTATTATAAAAAATCCTTTTAGAGTAAACCTGAACTTTGATGCAGTTTATGAGTCCGTCAGTGTATTTATAATTAGGTATATCTTAAAACTAATACATAGTTTGTTGTGGTTGTACGATAATTTCAGTTTGTATTTACGACTTTATGACTTGATGGCAGCTCAAGTCCTGAGATCTCTCAATCACTAATATATGATTATATTGATTAGATTGAAGTTAATCTAATGTAACACTACCTTGGTTGTCAAACAGGTGTATTACTTATAACCTTTAAGGTTGTTATGTATTTTAGGCGGTATCGTTTAACTATTCTAAGCATTTTTATTGCTGTGTTGTTTAATTATCCCTATAAAAATTTAAGGATAAAATAATTATAAAAATACAGAGGGATTTAGTCTTTAACTTATATAATGGATCTTTTATTTGTAATTTTATTGTTAGTTTTATATTATATACATTTGTAATTGGAAATGTAGTACCTGCAAAACATCTTGTGGCTAAGGAATAGGTTCCCATAACTTGCAGGGGATCAACTAGTCCTTAATACAACAGCGCATCATATCTTATTTCTGAGTGATCGACTGATGGCAGCGACCACAGTTTTTCGCAAGTAACACAGTCCTTTATTGACACTTGACACATAAATATGTTTTTATTGTGCACGTTAAAATATTATCTGCTTGGAGTTTGCCAAGAACATAGTGTTATTTCGCTAACACAACAAAATTATAACAATTTCGTTTCATGTTAACGATTTCATTTTTATTTATTTTTTACCCACAATGGTAAAAAGTAATTGAAAAAACATGAAATAATAAAAAAGAAATTAAAACATTAAAAATTAAAATAAATATACCTCATTCGTTGAGAGCAAAAAGCATCGTTTTGGTTTGCCCTTATAACTTTGATACAGATATCTAATAAGTGTAAATGTTGTGATATCTAGCGATTCAAGTGTTGTAATATTCAAAAAATTAAAGTTTGAATAATAAGTATTATTATTTATTTACCATTTTTTTATCTTCTTAGAGAGCAAAGATAATTAGTTTAAAAAATAAAGCTTAAGTTTTTTTAAATTTCCAATGTACAACCACAACCACTTTACAAATTATACGATAGAATAGAAAACAATACGAAACACATTAACGTTTAGACTAATTAGGAAGATTAATTTCAATTGTATGATCTTTGATACTGTTTTGTGTTACTTTGTTAATTTATGACAAAACTGTTCATGTTGAAATCAAAATGAAAGAACATCAATCCAGCTCGCCGTCTAATAAATAAATAAAATACTAGTTTGATATTAATGCAATTTTCAGTTGTGTTCGGATTTGACTGGTGCCTGTCCTTAGATAAGCGACAACGCATCAGGGGGCGCTGCAGCAGAAGAGGGCCAGATCGTGAGAGATGACCCAGAGTCGGCCGGGGTGCGAGGGATATGCCTGTCAACCTCACCTTTGGCAACCAAAGCGACCCACAGGCGGCGTGCGTTTTAGTCGGTTCGAGTCCGACATTCAACCTCACCTTTGGCAACCAAAGCGACCCACAGGCGGCGTGCGTTTTAGTCGGTTCGAGTCCGACATAACCTCCTCCACCGGCTCCGGTGGGGAGGTATCCGTGGGGCTGCAGCAAACTATTTATCTTCACTCTCTAAGAAAAACAATTCCCTCAATATGGGTATCAAATCAAGGAGCTTGATGAGTAGATCAATTCAAAAAGTGTAAAACAAATTAAATAAAAAATTGATAACCCCCGTCACAAGAAACAACCCCCAAAATGTCGAAAATAAGTTGTATTAGTTAGCCCTATAACTTTGATATACCTAGTAATACATTTTTTTTTAATATAGGACACGTCAATTGGACTTCGCCTTGCCTGATGGTAAGCTGAAGGCAAAGTCCCAGAAAAGAGGGTCACCATTACTTACACATACCGTGTGACAATGGTGACACTCAGCTTGACGGCCTCATCATATGCTTTTTCACGCCCCGCTTAAAGGACCCGGGACTATAGGAAGAAGGAAACACGTGAGCTGGTAATGAATTCCAGGCCTTAATGGTGCGACAGAGGAAAGAGTCTCCGAACCGCTTGGTTCTTGATCGGATGTTTTGCACCGTGAGCGGATGACATCTAAGACCTGCACGTGTTGTCCTGTGTAGGAAAGGGGAGGGTCGGACTAATTGGAAGAGCTCATCAGAACACTCCCCATGGTACAGACGGTAAAATACAGCCATGGACGCAACTTCTCTACGCATCTGTAAAGGTTCTAGGGTGTTCGTGACCTCGGGATTCCCAATGATGCGGACCGCACGTCGCTGCAACCTGTCGAGAGCATCTAGTAAGTACTTTGCTGAACCATCCCAGAGATGGGAGCAGTATTCCACACAGGAGCGAATTTGTGTCTTGTATAGAAGACACCGCTGCTCCGGCGTGAAAAACCGTCTCACTCTGTTCAGGACTCCGAGTTTTCGTGAGGCTGTTTTGATGATACTTTCGATGTAATTTTTGTTATTCAGGTTGCAGCGAACATCCATACCTAGGATATTGAGATTGTCCTGCAGTGGCAGTGGCGTGCTCTGAAGAGTGGGGAGGGGAAGGAAAGAAGATACTTTTGCTGTAAACGCACATGCCTGCGTCTTCTTGGCATTGAACTCAACCAGGTTCTCAGAGCCCCATTGAGAAATGTGATTCAGGATCCCGTCAAGCTCAGTGACAAGAAGCTGCCTTTTCTCTGCGATATCTGACTGCTTGGCCGCAGGATGTCCATGATAACTCCCATGTAAAGTGCTATCGTCTGCATAACAATGAACATTGCCGGTAGACAGCATGTCGTTGATATGCAGAAGAAAGAGAGTGGGTGATAAGACGGACCCCTGGGGCACGCCAGCATTTACCTGCAGAAACTCCGAAGCTCGTCCGTCACAAAGGACGCGAATACGGCAACCCTGCAGGAAGCTAGCAACCCAGTTGCACAGCCTAGAAGGCAGACCAAAGGCAGGTAGCTTGGAAAGAAGCGATTTGTGCCAGACTCTATCGAATGCTTTGGCGATGTCAAGACTAATTGCCAGTGACTCGCCGTGCTTGTCCATAGCCTCACCCCAAAGATGGGTAACGTATGCTAGAAGATCACCCGTTGACCGTTTCGGCCTGAAGCCATATTGCCGGTCATTAATTAAGGAGTGATCCTCTAGGTGCCGCATGAGCTGTTTGTTAATTATGTGCTCGAACACTTTGCACAGCACTGAGGTGACGGCTATGGGTCGATAGTTGGCTGGCTCCGAGCGATCCCCTTTCTTGGGAATCGGCTGAACATTCGCCTCTTTCCAAGGCAAAGGCACTGTACCCGAACTGTAGGACAGCCGGTACAGGCGCGTAAGCATTGGAGACAACTCCGCTGCACATTTTTGCAAAACTACCGCTGGAATACCATCCGGACCACTGGCTTTCCGGACATCAAGTGATTGCAGCACTGCACGGACATTGCGTTGCCTGATATGGATGTCAGGCATCGCGTGGTCACTGTCGGATAGTGTCGGTGGCTGCGTACCACAATCATCGATTCGGGAGTTGGCCGCAAAGAGATTAGCCAGCAGATTTGCCTTCTCTTGCGGCTCATGGGCCAGGGATCCATCAGGGTTGCGCAGCGGAGGCAGCGAAGGCTGACAGAAGTTGGCTTGCACGGCTTTAGCCAGTCGCCAGTAGCCACGGCTTCCCGTGGGATGCATCACTAGCTCTTGACCAAGCCGCGCTATGCGCAGGACATCCGCTCTGACGTAGGCCCTTCTTCAGACCTTTGTGGCTCTGTTGTACGCCGCCTTGAAGTGGCCCAGATTGGGATGGCGCGTGGCGCACGCCCTTACTCAAGCGCGGTACGCAGTCTGTTTTTGTTCAACAGCTTCCGCGCACTCGCGCCCGAACCAAGGGCGCACCCCGCGGTCACCGGTGATATCGGTGTATGAGATATAGTATTCCATACCCAGACCGATCTCACCGGCGACAGCAGTAGCACAATCCTATGGTTTCTTACCTTCAAAGCAGCGCTCAACCCACGGGATGGACGCAAAATAGTCACGAAGTCCATCCCAGTCCGCTGACGAGTAGTGCCAGAGACGCTGCTTCCCCTGCACGGGTCGTGGGGGCGCTATAATAGGCACCGTGGAACAGACCAGGCAGTGGTCGGAGTTGCCTAAAGCGGCTCGCACTGACACACTGTACCGGTCCGGATTACTCGTCAGCAGAAGGTCTAGCAGAGAAGGTGCTAGGCCCGACCGTCTTGGTATCCTAGTGACCTCGTGCACCAATTGGGTCAGGCCGTGCGCCAGAGCAAATGCGTGGGTGGCTCTTCCCGCATGGTCTGTTTTGGAGGAGCCCAACCAGATCTCGTGGTGGGCGTTAAAATCCCCCAAAAATACCATTTCGGCATTCGGAAATCGCTCCTGCGCATCATCTGCCGCCTGAGTCAGATATTCAAAGAGTCGAGTTGTCTCAGCATCTCCTGTATGGGAACGGTAGAGGCACACATAGATCTGACTTGTAGGGCCATGGTCTACGTGTACCCAAAGGATGGAGAAGGATGGGTCCTCTAGGCAGCGCAAACGGCGACAGCAAACATCCGCCCTAACAAACACGCACACCCCGGCTTTTGCACGAAAACTTTCCTCAAGAAAATAGCCAGGGTAGAGCAAGTAGGTCGTGTCGTCAGGGCGGTGTCTTTGCGTCTCCGTTAGAAAAAACATGGCAGGTTTCGCCGTCTCTAGGTGTTGGTGGACGGCGTTGAGGTTTGCATGGAGCCCACAGATGTTAGTGGACTCCACCTCAAATAGCAAGCTTTTGGGAGTGTGACGAGCCGCTGTGTTGCCTATTTCTCTATATTGCGCTGCTATGAGTTTGGGTGGGAGAAGGCGTGAAAATAGAGGTGATTGCCGCCGCAGCACCGTGTGACAAAGCGCGGGATATTGGTTTTATCTATGAATGTGAGGCATGGCGAGAGCCGACGCGCCGAACGGAAGGGCCCCCGTACCCCCCCGAGTATGGTCGCCGGGTTCCCAAATCCAGTCACCAACCGGCACGACGAACCATATCGGGATTATGCGCGGCCTGGTGAGGCAGCCTCCCAAGGTGGTTAACCCCAGTTGGGCCCCTGTACTATATCGCGGGCGGCCAGCGGCACCACCGTTTCTACAGGTCTCCCTGTTCGGCACATGGCCCCGCGCCATCCCCACTAGATTAGGCCAAGACCCACTGGTCCCACTAGTGCTGCGACAACCACCACCTCTGCCCGGCTATGCACTTGCTGACCCCTGAACACAATCCAACCGAGATTGAATTGCTATGGAGGGTTTTTCGCAATAGTGCACGGTGGTACCCACCCGGTCGAAACTTGAGACAAATTTGTGCCACCAAGTTTCTACCACCAGTAAGAAGTATCATCAAAACAGCCTCACGAAAACTCGGAGTCCTGAACAGAGTGAGACGGTTTTTCACGCCGGAGCAGCGGTGTCTTCTATACAAGACACAAATTCGCTCCTGTGTGGAATACTGCTCGCATCTCTGGGATGGTTCAGCAAAGTACTTACTAGATGCTCTCGACAGGTTGCAGCGAGGTGCGGTCCGCATCATTGGGAATCCCGAGGTCACGAACACCCTAGAACCTTTACAGATGCGTAGAGAAGTTGCGTCCATGGCTGTATTTTACCGTCTGTACCATGGGGAGTTTTCTGATGAGCTCTTCCAATTAGTCCCACCCTCCCCTTTCCTACACAGGACAACACGTGCAGGTCTTAGATGTCATCCGCTCACGGTGCAAAACATCCGATCAAGAACCAAGCGGTTCGGAGACTCTTTCCTCTGTCGCACCATTAAGGCCTGGAATTCATTACCAGCTCACGTGTTTCCTTCTTCCTATAGTCCCAGTTCCTTTAAGCGAGGCGTGAAAAAGCATATGATGAGGCCGTCAAGCTGAGTGTCACCATTGTCACACAGTATGTGTAAGTAATGGTGACCCTCTTTTCTGGGACTTTGCCTTCAGCTTACCATCAGGCAAGGCGGAGTCCAATTGACGTGTCCTATATAAAATTTTGTGGACCTTGGATCGTTCCGATAACATGACTTAGTGCTATACTAATTAGGGACCCCCGACATGACAAGGCTTAAATCAAAATATGTATTACTAGGTATATCAAAGTTATAGGGCTAACTAACACAACTTATTTTCGACTTTTTGGGTGTTGTTTTTTTTGACAGGGGTTTTTTATTTTTTATATTATAATGCTTTTAGTGACGTGTGTGCGTATGATGCGAGGCTGCGATTATTACGTTCGTAGGCTCCACTTATTAGTTCTAAGGTCCCGTCTTTGGTACGGGCTTTAAAGATAAAATACCTACTCAAGTTTACCTAACTCTCCATTTTATCTTACTTATTGGAATAAATTATAATAGGCAACCAAGTATTATTATCTAGTAAAGACCACGTCATATATACGCGTGGGTAGAGTTTCATGGGCTGAGAACAGAAACATCCGTAACTAGTAGTATTGAAAGACCTATAAAAGATTTTCAAAAATGATTAAATAATCAAAGAGTCCACTTAAAGTCCCTACACTTGTGGTATTACTACAAAGTACGTAGGTATCTATTTATGTCATTTTATTACAGGGCACTTCACTATGATTTCACCTTATTTCATCAAGCAGGTTGAAATTATAATCAGCAGTAAGTGAAGTCTACAGAACGAAATAATATACAGAAAAGAAAAAAATATATATAGAAGGTAGGACACGGCGGTATTTCCGCTCAATTGAGCAGTACGACTGGGGAAGTATCTCCGCCCTATAGAATACCGCGGTCATAATAACTTCGTGTTGTGTTCTCAGCGGTGAGTAGGGTAGTCAGAGCTCACTGGAAAATTTGTGCTGTCAGTGGGAAGACTAAAGGCTTGTCTTGCTTTGTCTTCTACATTAACGGCACAGAAAGTCTGTGCTTACAGGGTCGGCACCGCGAGTGTGGCTCCTCTGGTGTTACACACGTCCATAGGCCACGGTAACCACTTTCCATCATTGTACACCATTAATAAATATCATTACTAAAGTTTATATAACAAGGGATCAGTACAATGGGCGGTCTTATCGCTTTAAGCGATTTTCGCCAGACGATTTTCGATAAGAAAGTATCTAAAGGCAGCCATATGCAAATTATAATTATTTAAATAATCATATTCTTTTTAATATGGGACAAGTCTATTAGACTTCGCTTCACCTGATGACAAGCTGAAGACAAAGTCGCAGAAAGAGGGTGACCATGACATTCATATAGGTACTATGTTACAATGGTGTCACTCAGCTTGACGGCCTCATCCTATGCTTTTTCAGACTCCGCTGAAAAGACCCGGGACTGTAGGACATCTACATCTATAGGATAGAATATAAATATCTTTTTTTTTTTTTATATATAGGACACGTCACTTGGACTTTGCCTTGCCTGATGGTAAGCTGAAGGCAAAGTCCCAGAAAAGAGGGTCACCATTACTCACACATACCGTGTGACAATGGTGACACTCAGCTTGACGGCCTCATCATATGCTTTTTCACGCCCCGCTTAAAGGATCCGGAACTGTAGGAAGAAGGAAACACGTGAGCTGGTAATGAATTCCAGGCCTTAATGGTGCGACAGAGGAAAGAGTCTCCGAACCGCTTGGTTCTTGATCGGATGTTTTGCACCGTGTGCGGATGACATCTGAGACCTGCACGTGTTGTCCTGTGTAGGAAAGGGGAAGGTGGGACTAATTGGAAGAGCTAACTTCAAAACCTTGAATAATCAACTATAAGACATCATTTTAATCCATTAGTGATACTTTAATGTATTTGTTTTAAAAGCAAATAATTCGATCATATGGAAAGTACTATTAATATCACTAAAGCGACATAGCTTTTACTTCAATAACATCAGTGATAGCTATCTAACGCCAATATTAAAAAACAGTAATCATGAAGGAAACCATGAATATCGCACCATTAAAATATTTGATATTAGCTCAAAACTTCACTTGCGTATTTCGCAACTATTGGCGATTCAAGAAATGTGGCCGTATATTAATATGCATTTTAATGTTTTTGGAAGTACTTGGCACGTTATACTTGATCGTTCCCAAAATACAGTTCGACGAACCTCTAGTGTTAGCTGCTGAACTTTTGCATTTTTTTTGTCTTACATTATTTTCTTGTGCTTTAACAATATTACCCATATATCATTCTAAGAAGTTCCAGCAACTCCTAAAAAATTTTGATGCGTTTTACTGCTTTTTTGATGACGGAATCTATTCGCACATTTTATTAAGGGCCCAAAAGGGTCATATAAAATTTGTGATTTTATTTTGTGCCATTAAGTTTTTTATATTAACTTATTTAAATGCTACCAATTTTGTTGATGCTGTGAATATAAGGATGGAGATAATGGAAGGTTTCAATCTATCAATGTGCGAATTTCGCTTTACTATTGAATATTTTATCATGAATGCTATACTATTTGCGATTTCTGAACAACTGAACGTAATTACACGATCTATTAATTTTGAGTTATTAATTAAGAAAGACGAAAGACAGAAAAGAAATCTTGAAGAAATTGAAATGGTAGAAACACCAGAAGATCTATTAAAAAAGTTTGATTTTTGGATAATTGCTTATAAGAACATCAGCTGTAGCTCTAACTTATGTAATGTAATGTATAGCACACAGGTAATAAGTGTCCTTTTATTTTATTTTTTTATATTTTCTCATCGTTAATTTTTATTGTGACTCCTTTACGTAGAAACGAAAAATAGGACTATAACTTCGTCGGTGGGTTATAAGGTATCCTGAGTAATATTGTATAGAACATAGTATACATAATATGTACAATCATTTCTATCGTTTGTTTTAGCTGGCTGTGATGCTGTCAGTAATTATAATATACTGTATAATACTTTTGTATACGATGGTTACGACTATTACGGTGAGTAATAAACTAAGATTACTAGGGTAACTGCCATATTAGGTCGGTATGTTAATTTAACGATAGCCTGACCATGTTGCTGTATTTTTCCCAATGCTGCAACATAATACTTAATATGTTAGTTTATTCGGAAAAAACACTGCAACTATGACTCTTCATTATTTTTAATTCTCAAAGTAAGTCAAAATAAAAACAATCATATTCAGTCCCAAATTATAACTTTATAGATTCCTCATTATCTTTCAAATTACTTTTATTAAAAACTATATATGTGTAAACGCAACGTAGACTGATATAAATGCGAAATTCTCTTGCACTTCATACATTTGCATTACACGCGATTGGCGTGTGATTTTGTATGGAGCGTTATCGGCACGAAAAATTGAATTTTCAAAATCAAATATTTATTTTATTATACATTAGTCATTTTTCAATTATAAAAAATATAGTCTAATAGCCTATTGCAAGGAAGGTGTACAATAAAAATGAAAGAAAATGAACAAGTAGAGAGCGGGCAAAATCTACAAAGGGTAAAATTTAGATGGGTTTATATTTTACAATAGTTTGTTTTTATAATGCTGTCTATCTACTACATTGCTTTCCTTCCATAGAACAATGAATCACCAGCGATACTGTTGGCCAACATCATAACAATGATATATTTTGTCATCGCACTGTATATCATATCACGAGCTGGACAACGGGTGTACAATAATTATATCAAATTACGATGTAAACTTGTTGAACTTTACATTAACTGTATTGAAAGTGAGTAACTAGTAGTAACTAAGTAGTTTGTGTCTTTATTTTTTAACTATCGCCGTGACATTTTCATTTTCGGACAGTAACAAAAATAAAGCTAAATTGGTTTAGTTAAGATTTATCGTATTATATTGTGAGATAGATTTCTTAACCCTACATTTTTTTTATTTTACTAGCTATTGCCCGCAGCTTCACTCACGTGGAATTTTAACTCTGTTCCTGTTAATCCAAAATATAATCTATCCCTATACCAAATTTCTGCCAGATTCGATCGGTTGTTGAAGCGTGTTTAAACAACAAACATGCAAACATTTTCACAAACTTTTATAATTATAATATTAGCACAGGATTCGTTCTACTGTGATATTAGTGAGAAGTAGAATATGATTCTTATTAAGCAAATCAAACCAGTTGTTATCCATCATTCAACTAAGCATTAATGTCTTTCAGATGAAATACACTTAAAGCTGACAAAGGACCTGCTGCGTTGCTGCCTCGCACATCCGGTGCACATTCATTTGATGGACTCTTTGAACATCAACATGTCCTTGTTGCCATCGTGTATGACTATCGTGACTTCTAACTCGATCATAGCCCTGCAGTTCAACAACGTGCTGTAATTTTGTATAATATTTTGCAGTCGCATAATATACCTATCAGATTGAATTATTGAAATGAAATTGGTTGTACCGATTAGTACTCCAATTAGAAGTAGTAGTAGATTAGTATGTCAATTCATACACGACGGTATTCCCGTCCCAATTGAGCAATCCGACTGGAGAAGTACTTCCACCCTACAGAATACCACGGTTAAAATAACGTCGTGTTGTATTCTCGGCGGTGAGTAGCCAGAGCTCACTGGAGAATTTTTGTGCTGTCAGTGGGAAGACCAAAGCCTTATCATGATTTTGTGTTCTGTACTGACGGCACAGAAAATATCTGTTCTTACAGGGTCGGCAGCACGGGTGTGACTCGTACGTTCATAAGTTACGGTAACCACTTTCCATCAGGTGGTCCGTGTGCTTGTCTGCCACCTAAGATGTATAAAAAAATCGTTTACATTCAGAATAACATGGTCAGTTCAGGTCCAAAATGCCTCCAAAAATGATTTGTATAGTTGTCATTTCATGGAGGACCAATCGGTTCCGTACTTTCTTCTTTTATTGTTCTATAGTTTAAGCATTGTCATACCAACAAACAAACTCTTCAGCTTTATTCGTATAGATAATATTCTTAAAATTCTAAATAAGTATTGAAAGATTTCTCTCAATATTGCTCCATCGAATCAGTTCCGCTAGTTCACCGCTCCTACTCACCCTATTGTAACTCTTGTCAGCATCCACCCCTATCTGTTCTGTACTTTTACCCGTTCAATTTATTTTATTGGCTACTCTTTTCGTATAATAAGGGTTCAGGTGGGTAATTGATTTTGTATCTCATTGGACAAGTTTTGTGTTTTACTGTAACAAATTTTGTCAGTTTTTTTTAAATGTTTTTAATATTTAACAATTTTAAAATGACGTGAACGAAAAAAATCACATATTTACAAAGTTATATCAAGTCAAAAACCTTGTTTTCCAATTTTTTGCTGTGAATAAAATATAAACAAATAACTTATATAAAGACAGGTATATGTTAATTCTATAATGGATAAAATTATCTATCTATTATAAAGTTACTTTTCTAATAAAGTGTCTAATAAAGCCATTATTAAACTTCTAGCTTTAAATTGTGGGTTTAGTTCAAGATAAGTTTTAGTATAGGTATAGGTCTTACCGTAGAGAGATTCAATGAAACACTGTTTTAAACAAACACCAATCTTTCATGGGAGCAAATTATAGTAAGTTAAACCAACATTAACCTCAATCATTGCAAACTAAAAGGAATCCTATTCATATTTTTATTTTCATTCTTATCTAAAAAAGACTATGTGCAGTTAATAATACTTTGCCCGCAGACATTTTCATTGTAGATAACATACAAAAAGATGTCCAAAATTTTTCATTAGGATATTACAAAATAAGGTACTCACCTTATGACAGTGGTGCAAAAGAACTGTAAATAGTAGCCGTCGAGAACGCCGCGCCGGGACGTTAAAATGATAATGAGGGGGCGGGGGGCTCGTTAGCGAGTTGCAGCCCGTGATTGTCACCACCTCAATATTTACCACGACCCATCAACAAATTACACTCTATCCTCTAAAAAATAAAGACTAAATTCCATCGTCAGAAAACTCTTTAAAAATGCTGTTGGAACAAAGAACGCATAAAATTCTGCAATACAAAGGATTTTTAGAAATGTTACAGACGTAATGTCTAATTAGATGATTCGTTCCTTGCTTTTGTGAGTGGATGCGAAATTTAAAAGCTCTCAATGAATATAAAGATGAGAGATGCTACTTCCTAAAATGAGTATTTTTAGGGTTCGAGTAGTCAAAAAATACCATTACTGGGAATTCTGTACAATCATATTTTATAAGTGTCCAATAGTTTAAATTTTTCACGTATTTTTTGTATAACTCGAGATAATTGAAGACAAATAAAGTCTTATTTGAGACTTACCGGCGCCAACGCTAAATAGGGCTTATCGCGGTATTAATTTCTTTTCCGAAGTTAGTGTGAATTCGAGTTGTATGTATAAAATGGTGGCTTTTTAGATATAACGTTCCCAAAACTTTACTGAGGCAGCAATCATCTCATTGATCGTCATCATCATCAACATTATAAACTAAGATATAAATAAAATTTTAAATAAGACTTGACACAACTTGACACTGGCAAGATTGTCCCCTAAATCTGGTTGATATGTTGCCATCAAAAGAAAAAAGAAGAAGAAGTATAGTTGGTTTGGTAAATGACTGGCGTCAAAATTAATTATTAAAAAAATGAAATAAGAAAAAAATATGAAAAACAATATCATAGATAAATTTAAAGACATAGGGTTAAAGATATAATTTATCTTAAAAACTTGATTGATCATTCGATCAGCGTTCTTTCTTTTCAATTACTTTGAATCTTTTGTACCTATCGTATTTCAATAATATCAATATTGAGTGACTTCATAAGCAGTACAAAACAACGGTTTTATAAAAATTCCTGCCACTGGGCATCACTATAATAATTGCTAGAGCTCAGTTACTCTCACGTCACACATCAAAAAATTCTAAAATCAATTGTGCAAAAATTGTATAAATCACTATAAAAGTTGTTAAGCGAATTCTCACAAGCACAAAAACCCATAAGTTCCTACATTGAATGATATGTTCACTTTTTAATAACTAGCCAGGTCTAAAAAGTGCCATCAAGATCCTCATATATCATAACGGTGCGTTCATGCAATTTAATCTAGTATCACCGTCTGAAGAGCGCTATCTATATGCCATCTGATGTGAATGTGCTGAATGAGCGAGCACAAACAGTGAACCGGATATCTTCAGGTGTCGCGTCACACACACACACCCCTCGGGTATTCGAGTCGTCACAGCGTACATTGAGCTACGAAAGAATTCAAGGAGGTATTTCCTTGTCCCATTTATTTAGTAAGGCTCTTAAGCGGTTAGTTGTGATGCTGTCAGCTTAGCACATACTTATCGATAAGTCGTTCGATGAAATAAGAAATAGTCCTGCTATTTCTTATTTCATCACAAAATTATTAAAATTACATTTTACTGTGTTAATAATAACAGACTTATCAAATGCAGCAAAAAATATTCCCCATAAAAACCTCTCATGATTGGATTCAAAACAATCACGAATTCTTAACTGATATTAAATATTTCTTGGTTCCCTCCTAATCGTTACTAACAGCATTACAGCTTGCGGCCACAAGTGTTTGAGTCCGTGAACGGTTTAGATTCGCAGTTGGACCCAATAGGTGGCAATATACAAGTTTTATATTATTGTTTACCTAAATGTATTCAAATTAACTAAAACTCTTAATTTTATTAAATACTTTAAGAAGAACATGATGGTTGTATTAATCTAACGGAGAAAGCCATCCATGTACGACAGGCCTCGGTTGGCATGAGATGTCGTGCGGTGCTCCGCAAGGATCGGTACTAGGGCTGCTTTTATGGTACATCGGATACGACTGGATGCTTCGCGGTGGGCTCGTGGACGGTGCCGCTGTCACGTGCTATGCGGACGACACTCTAGTGACGGCGAGCGGGTTTACACACCGCGAAGCGACCGCGAATGTCACGACCCAGGTTGCCCAAGTGGTGGAATGAATCCGGTGGCTAGGTCTCGAGGTGGTTCTGCACAAAAACTGAGGCCATGTTCTTTCATGGACCTCTGCATCTGCCACCGATAGGATCCAGTCTCACAGTGGGAAACTCTCATCAGCATCAAGCCCCAGATGAAATATCTAAAGCTCGTGCTCGACGCCCGGCGAGACTTCGGAGTCTGGCTCGCAATTTGTTAGTTACAACTAACGCTCTGACGCGGCTGCTGATGGGAAAAGATGACTCCTGCAGGAGACTCTACGCAGGTATCGTGCGGTCAATGGCCCTATACGACCGCCCCGTATGGGTGGACACTCTGAAGGCCAGGCACGAGAGCCTGCACCGTAATCCGCAGCAGAAGATAACCTCCAGGGCCATCTGGGGGTACGATATCCTTTGATGCGGTGAGACTACTCGAGCCCTTTCGGCACTATATTGGTACCGAAACGTGAGCTGCCGGCGTCTCCTTCTACGAGCAATTAATGCTCGTGTAGGAGACGGCGGAGCGGGAGCGAACGACACTCGCAAACCGCGCAACCCGAGAACGGAGGCGGTTCGGGCGTCGGAGATGACCTTATGAGCGTGGGCCACGGCGGCGGTGCGCAAAGTGCACCTCCCCATACCCGGGGACGAGATGGGGACTCCGTGGACTTCACACCCAAAGAAGGCCATCTCATATGAGATGGTATTGGGCCGGCCGGGGTGCGAGGGATGTCTTAGATAATCTCACATCCGGCAACCTACGGCCCACACAATCGGCGTACGTTTTAGTCTGGCTAAATCTCCCCCACCGGTTCCGGTGGTGGGGGTATCCGTGGGAATTCTGCGCACAGTTAAAAAAAGAAAATAAAGAAATATGGTTGCATTAATATAATCTGGACTATTCACAAAAAGTTTATCATGTTCGAATGTGTTCATAATATGCGTTATAACTAAATACGCTTGCTTGTTTCAATAAAATAATTACACAATGTATAGGAAATGTAAACTACCCAAAGCACCTGTTCAACATTATCCTAGGTAAAATATTTCGGCGTATCCATTGAAACCGTAACATTTGTGCTCCGTATACACGTCTGCGATGAAAGAGCTCTCTTGGGGCAAATGTCGGACCTTTTAATGGTAACTGCTCGGTCGTCGTGTTTCAATGAGAAATAAGAAAGGCGCAACTGCGAGTAGGCAACAATGCTAGGAACTCGTGTCACAGAAATAATTCACTGAATGTGTAGACGTAGTATAGCTTCTATTCAGCGTTCTTACAGGTCGTTGAAGATATGTGCTGAGATAATAAACAACTACGCTTCTTATAGTTTATAAACAAAAAGAAATTGTGATAGTATTTTTCTTATAACTTATTACAATAAAATAAATTATTATATATGTACAATAAATACAGTTCTTTTCTATGTCTTTTTTTTTAAATTTAGGTTAGCTTCATCATCATAGAGGACTTCCAATTGCATGCATAGTTTGTGTTTTGGACCGTGGTGTCCGCTCATTGGTTTTAATTCGTATATCGACTTTGCCGGTAGGCACTGCAGTTTTACCTCTAGAGCACAAAACGCAATACGCAAGAACGCGTATTTCAAAAAACAATTTACATAGGTCTTTACTTGATACAAGTTTAACATTGGATAAAGGTAGGGTAATTATACAGGTAATGATGACCCTCAATTAGCTTAAATGTTATTTCAACATAGTTCCGAGAAAAGTAAATTACGAAACACAATTTCGAATTAAAAAACATAACATTTACAGCGAGAGATAAAATGTTATTCTGTTCTTCGACTTTGAAAAAATATTAAGAGTACTTATGTTAAAAGCTTTTCTGTGGTCTCATTTACTTGTATGATCTTTATTTGACTCTTTGATACATAAATATATGTATAAGAAATATACCAATCTAATTGAGGACCTCCTCCTTTTTGGAAGTCGGTTAAAAATATCATAGGATATTCTACACAGTGCTACTTACAGTAAGCATAGGTTATGCTAGAATCCAGATAAATCTACTTAAATACGTTTTATTTTCAATATACACATTTAAAACATAGAAATGCCAAGACCAATTTAATGGACCTATATGTTCATGCATAAAAATATTTGCTAAAAGCGGAGATTGAAACCATAATCACTAACTTCGAGCAGGCAAGCAGGCACTCGAACGCTCTACCGCTGCGCCTCTCTGCACCACTTTACGGTTTGTCATCACAGTTAAAGAGTAAAATTAATGTTATACGAAATTGTTAATTAAATCATCATATCATCATATGACCCGCCTGTTGTCAAGCAGTAATTTGCGTTTAATCTGTCTTCTCCACATGGGGACCTGACAAGTATAAAATTAACAACAGTTTTATAACGTGTCAGTCAGGCGCCACCAAATTCAATAGACAGCTCTCGTTTCACCCCACTTCCTTTATGTAAAATCGCATAAATTTATGTATTAAAAAATAAGTAATTCAAATTTTATTTATGAAGTATACATCTCATGAGAAACTTGCCATTATGGCCGTCAAGAACTTGCTCTAGCTAATGTAATTGACGTAAAAAGACCAACGTCGCTCCTCTACTCGTTGAACCTGTCAGCTTAAATAAGGTTATCTGGCGATGCCCCGTGTGAACGAGTTATGCAAATCGAGTTATCTGTTTTCCAGCGGCCAGTTAATTCAGTTCTTTCTGCCACGTACCCCATGCCTCAATCCCCAGGCCCGCTGCAGCAGTGAAATTGTGTTGCTGCTTTGCATTTTGATGAAATATTTTGTCCAGTCGCGGCGCAAATAATAATGTTTCCACCTTGCAGACAGATAAAGAACTTTCCATAGTGTATAAATATGAGTAAATTTAAATGTTTTTCTTATTTATTTTGTGTTTTTAAATACTTAAGCTTAAAAATTGTTACGTGAGTAGTGTATTTTTTTTTTTTTTTTTTTTTTTTTTTTATATAGGACACGTCAATTGGACTTCGCCTTGCCTGATGGTAAGCTGAAGGCAAAGTCCCAGAAAAGAGGGTCACCATTACTTACACATACCGTGTGACAATGGTGACACTCAGCTTGACGGCCTCATCATATGCTTTTTCACGCCCCGCTTAAAGGACCCGGGACTGTAGGAAGAAGGAAACACGTGAGCTGGTAATGAATTCCAGGCCTTAATGGTGCGACAGAGGAAAGAGTCTCCGAACCGCTTGGTTCTTGATCGGATGTTTTGCACCGTGTGCGGATGACATCTAAGACCTGCACGCGTTGTCCTGTGTAGGAAAGGGAAGGGGGGGGCTTATTGGAAGAGCTCATCAGAACACTCCCCATGGTACAAACGGTAAAATACAGCCATGGACGCAACATCTCTACGCAGCTGTAAAGGTTCTAGGGTGTTCGTGATGTCGGGATTCCCAATGATGCGGACCGCACGTCGCTGCAACCTGTCGAGAGCATCTAGTAAGTACTTTGCTGAACCATCCCAGAGATGCGAGCAGTACTCCACACAGGAGCGAATTTGTGTCTTGTATAGAAGACACCGCTGCTCCGGCGTGAAAAACCGTCTCACTCTGTTCAGGACTCCGAGTTTTCGTGAGGCTGTTTTGATGATACTTTCGATGTAGTTTTTGTTATTCAGGTTGCAGCGAACATCCATACCTAGGATATTGAGCTTGTCCTGCAGTGGCAGTGGCGTGCTCTGAAGAGTGGGGAGGGGAAGGAAAGAAGATACTTTTGCTGTAAACGCACATGCCTGCGTCTTCTTGGCATTGAACTCAACTAGGTTCTCAGAGCCCCATTGAGAAATGTGATTCAGGATCCCGTCAAGCTCAGTGACAAGAAGCTGCCTTTTCTCCGCGATATCCGACTGCTTGGCCGCAGGATGTCCATGATAACTCCCGGTATTCAAAATAACAAATATTTTAATTCTCAAGTTAGTTCTAGTATAGTTTTAATTCTCAAGTTTTGTCTTTTTACACGTAAAGCAATTTCTAAAGCCAAAATTTTGTTTGATTGGAGGACTTAACAGTTAAAACACTAGCACTAGTAATGCGAGAATGCCTTTTACTATGATTTTACTCGTAGATACGTAATATAAGTGCTTCTGCGGTTCCAACGCATAAAAGTATGTTGTGATACTGTACCTATTGTAAAGCCTGGAGAACTCATATTTAATACAATCGGGCAGTGTCCTGAGTCATCGAATTCTTACCAATACTACTTAATGTCGTAATATTTTATCTAAAAATACGCATAGTAAACTAAAATATTTCCTAACTAAGCTGAAACTATGACTATTCATCATTTTTAATTCCCAAAATATAAAAGACAAAGTATGACAAGCTTTATATCTTTCCACTGACACAAAAACCCTCCAATGAGCTCTGGCTACCCTACTCACCGCCGGGAACACAACTCGAGGTTATTATGCCCGCAGTATTCTGTAGGGCGGCGGTACTTCCCCAGTTTTTTTGCTCAATTAGACGGAAATACCGTCGTGTCCTACATAAAATCAAATATCTCTAAAAGTATTTGTCATCAGACTATTTTACATTTACAGTTGATTATATTATTGTAAAATATACAGTTTACGATAAGAATAAAAAATAGGACACAGCCCTATTGGAACAAAATTCAATATTATTATGGCTACAATGTGCTGAAAATTTTCATGGATAGATCCCTATGCGGTTTATAAGGTTAATTCTTTAATGTATGATAATTTAAAAAATGAATTACAAGCATCCAACTCAGAATAATAAAATATTTAATTAACTGAGCTATAATATAACAGATTAGTTGAAAAATGGCATTTTAGTTTGTAAGTAGGCTCAGGAGCGCTGCCACCCGCAGCTACCGCGTCATAAAGTGAAGCTCGTAAATGCTCGCGGCTGGCGCACCCATTACGTCCCCAGATGTTATCACAACATAAAATGCTAAAATTAAAACCTATAAAATATCGAGCCCAAGAATGATTTATATCATGCGCGTCCGTATAACGCCGACGGATTTCTACTTTCGTTATTGGATGTCGTAAAAAGGATTTTTCGATTTTATCTCGCAAAGTAATCTCGATGACAAGTGGTTTTATGGAATTCGGGGAAATTAAACATGCCGATCCCGTAATGTCATTATAAAATTGATGTTTTTGTAAAAGGAAAATTAAAACGTTCGAACACGCATTTACCTAATTAAAGGGTGTGTACAGCGTTGGGGACTCTGTAGTCCCCACACCCGAGAAGAGGGCCAGATCGTTAGAGATGGCCCTGTGTAGGCCGGGGTGCGAGGGATATGCCTGTCAACCTCACCTTCGGCAACCAAAACGACCCACAGGCGGCGTGCGATTTAGTCGGTTCGAGTCCGACATAACCTCCTCCACCGGCTCCGGTGGGGAGGTATCCGAGGGGATTTTGCGCACGTAAAAAAAATAAAAAAAAGGGTGTGTACAGCATGTTCTTATAATGTTTTCAAATTGAAAATGAACCGAAAGATTTGTGTGAAGTGTTTTTAACAGTAGAAGAAGCTCATGAAATCTGCAAGGACAAATAAATTATGTTATGTTATCTCTTCTCACCCCAGGTAGAAGAAAGCGTGAGTATTTGTATATGAAAAAAATATGAACTGAATAAAAATTAAGGCGGTTTTGCACGTCAATTTAGTCGCGAGTTCATTAACTCAATGGTTCACTTCCATTAAGTATCGAATGATATTATTTTAATGCATTTATATTCCTGTATATTATATTAGTTTATCACGCTATTTAGATTTAGTTATTAATTTTTTTACTCGTGTATTCTATTCTAAAAGGAATAAATAAAAAACCTTTTAACTATATGTTGATAACCAATCCAAACTTTTATCTTTATAAAATAAGTATATTTAGTACAATATATTATGTTAAAATGTGTTAAGCCATTATGAAATTCCAATTGTAAAATATGTGTTATACATGTAATAACATTGGCATTTGAAATCAAATGTCATCGATAAAAGTGCACGGCCGTAACTAAACTAAATAAATAATAATTCATAATGGTACAAGTAATGTCGAATTGCGTCCCTTACCCACAAGTTCCCCATTATACAAATAAGCTGCTTGTGACCAACTACTAATTTCAGTAAGTGAAACTTAAACCCAGCTTGGCCTCGTTTCCTTTACTGTGGTAAGTATTTACCGAGTATAAAAACCTCTTTTGTTTGTTCACAAAGTAAGAATTTGGCGTTTCTTTAGCTTTTTGGGGGTTATACATTAATGGGGTTATGTATTATCCAACTTGATAAGTCCTAGAATAAAAAAGATAAATATTAAAATGTTGCGAATTTGTATGTTTTATAGCACATATGTACTATTTTTAATGCGTACTGTTCGAATGAAACTTGTAGTCCTGGAAATATAGCTTATGGCTTATCAAGACTATAATATTTGACTTACTTTGGGAGAAATACGAAATAGGGGATCAGAGAAGGTAGTATGAGATGTCGCGGTTACTCAGACTAAGTTTGAACTTGATTTATGACTTTCGCATAAAAATGTGTATCAACGTTGCTCGGTTATTAAATTTTAAATCTTTAGGCCAATTGGTGGATGATTAAACCTACTGGAAGTTCAGATAAAATGAGTTCTGTAGACTAATTTTAAACAAAGTGGAGCTAAAATTAAAACTTTGGCTAATCTAACCTCCTTAGGTTATCTACAAGTGAGTCATGAGTAAAGATATTTAATTAAACAAAATACACTATGAAACTTAACAAGTGGCAATAATTATTTCTTATTACTTCTTTTAAAAAATGGTACCAATGAAAAAGGAAATAAAGCTGTAAATGGCGACAAAGACGTAGAACAGTAAAAAAGTCAATTATTATGTTAATTGAATTCCTGTTGAATTGTTCGTAAATCAAGATTTCTTCTCGTTCTCAGCTCCAGCTTTTTACCTTACGTTTTTTTTCTCCGGTGTTTACCCGAATACGATACCCCTGTAAGTCCTTAGAACAATGCCTTTGTTCATTTTCTTTTAAGAAAAGACCACATAGCAACGTGGGTCATGACCCATGACTGTCAATATAAGTATTGATTGCGATCTTGTTTATATTGACAGTATATAAGGTTCACTAAAAACGCAATTACATGGATTTTGTTGATAAACACTTCTCGTAACATTGATGGAGATGGTAAGTACCTATAATAGTATTTTCTGTTGGACTTTGAGTTCATCTATCTAAGGTACCTATTACTTTACAAAACCCTTATAAATTTGAACTAAATACGGCAACACAATCAAAGACTTACAGATCCGAGCGCTTCCTTAATGGTGAATATCACTTTTTGAAGTCGTTGGTCGCGTCTGCTCGTCGAATCCTGAGGTTTCTTATGATTGATCTGCTTTTCATTTGTCATAGCTTTACTACTTTCCTATAAAATAAGTTGAGCGACTTTTAAGAGTTTCGTAAAGCTGTCTTGCCAATAAATGTAACTTTGTATATGAAACGTCGAATTGATGCATTACACTTGAATAATATTACACTGCGTCAAGTTACTGTAATGTACTATACGAGGCCAATACCAACGATTTTAAGGTCCAAATCACGCTCATCTCCTAGTGGGGCAGTCGCTCCTAAAAAAACTGACTTTATATTTGTATACCGATTTTATTTTATCAATCAAAAACAGCAAAGGGCCCCAGGCTCCATAGTGCAAACTGCGAATGCAACTAGGAAATAGGTTAATATTATGATGATGATGCTAAACCGAGCCATCAACACCCAAAGTATGCATAGCCTAAAAACTAGCTTGTAGTAGGGATTCTGTAACTGAGATAAACACTTTAAGATACACATTTTCAATGAAATGTATAGTTTTACTGTCCCATAAAGGCGTGCCTACCAAAAGAGTAGTATTTTATGTCTTTCAAAGAAAAGGTCAAGTTATTTCATACGATCTACATTTTTTATCCTAGTCCTTCGAAACGGCGAATATTAGGTACAAAAAATAAACATTATTTGTCTCTGAGCGTAAATCAGTTACAATCTTAACATAATTAAATAGTAAGTGCCAGGTTGATAGAGCACGGGCATTTTTTTCCAGGATAGGTACCTTAAAAAGACTTCCTAGATGTAAATAAACTTAGATAGCTAGTCAAAGTTGTGAGGTGTTCTAACATTCTTACAATAATAGTGCATATTACCTCTATATTGTACAGACATACATGCATGCCATATTACTATGTATAAGATAATGCGTTCAGTCTAAGTTTTTCTGCAATAAGACCGCGCCTTCAACATTTGCCTCTACTTTAGGCATATGAAAAAACTAACGGTAATGCTAGATCCGGTTTAACGTTTAACATCGATAGTAGTTAAGGGTTTTCCAGATCGTCGTTCAATTTTATTTTGTGCAACTGTCGCAATATGGACAATATTCGTTATAAGGAATTGAGAAATCCACTCGACCTAACCTAAACTTATCCGCCTAGTATCTCCAAGCCACCCATCACCATTGTGGTAATTGGCCAATCACGCTGCTTTAAATCGAGAACCATGTGCTTTGTGTGTTAGACGATCTTGAATATTGAATTTGCGGTACGAGTCAGTCACAGAGAAGTTCACCTGTCTGAAATTGAAGGTTTATGTTGCAGTTAACGATATGTGGCCAACACAACAACTATTACTAATATTTTTACTTTAAAAAAATAACTGCACAATTTAACTGACTATTTTATTTATTACAGAAAAATCCTTCTGCTGCGTGTGTTTCACCGTATCTCACAACGTTATAAAAGCTATGTTATTGGTCTCTTGAATGAGCCATGCACCGGCTCATTTTCATTCTTGAGCATGGCTGTAGAGCTCTCTACTTCGATCCTTCGAGCTCTCTACTTGGGTATAAGTTCAGTTCTAGGATTTATAAATAATGCTCTTTCTCTCTCATTTTACATGTTTGAAACATAGTGAAATGCCATTTAAGCATTATTGCCATCAAATACATTAAAAAAACATCCAAAAGCTAAATAATATCCAACGAGCGAGTTACAAAGTGCCTAAAATAAATGAATGCTCAATACGAAGTAAGGTCGTTTGAGATGCACATTGAGTGCATGTGTAGCTGACACCTATATACGTGGAGAAAAATTGAACGTAACCGGAACACCAGCAAATGGGAAAACTGTGTTAGGTTTTATGATTAATAGCAACTAGTTTCCATTTCACGTATTCTGGATGTGAAGCTTTGCACTGGAGTTTATTATGTGGAAATATCAGCAAAATTTCATTGAAGCATTCAACGGTTTTATACATACATACATACAATCACGCCTTTATCCCCGGAGGGTTAGGCAGAAGTGAATTAACACCCACATTTCACCAATAATTGTATTCGGTCCCATGTAATAGGGGGTGGGCCTATTGCCGTATTCCGGGCACTATAGTTGACTCGAGCCATGCATCTGACGCTGAGTCTGGGCTGTATATATCTGTCTGAAGTTAAACAGCCCTATTCCTTAGTCGCCTTGTAGGACACCGCATGGGAAGAAATGGAGTGGTCCAAATTCTACTCTGCCAGGAACCACGGAGTTTTATATCATAAAAAATACAACTATTTTACTATTTATCGTCAATATTAGAGTAGTTATACAGGAAACGTCGTTCATTTGGACCTAAATCTATGTTTTAATTTTGTTTGGAACATTATAATATATATATATTTGTATATTATATTAATAAATACCCCATAGGGTCACGAAACAGTCGAGTGTTTCGTATTACGATATTGCTCGAACCAATTGACCTGAATTCTTGATTTATATTTTGGACATGTATAATGCATGAATATGTATATTTGCATTGGTCTGGGTGTTTCTATGTATAATATGTATGTATTTACAAAAAAAAAGTATCTAAGTATGTTTATCCGCATTCTAGATCCCATAACACAAGCTAGTTAAGCTATGCTTACCATGGGTCTAGATAGCGTTGTGTAGAATGTTGTGGAATATTTATATTTATAATGTGTTACAACCTCTTATAAGAGGATATACCAGTGTATCAAACATGATACCATACATTTTCACGAAAAGGATTTTTCAGTAAAATTTGGAGAAAGATGAAAGTGGCAGCAGTTTATTCACCACTGCAAGATGTTACGTATCAAAATACCGAAATTCTAAATCCCGAAGTTCAACATCCCGAATTTCACAATCCCGAAGTTCAGAATCTCCAAAGTTTAAAATGCAAAAAATTTGATTTTAAGATGTTGCTACTGGTAGGCGTACTGGTTTAATTTTTGTAGTTACTTTTTACAACGGGGTAGTTTTAAAATTACTTTTCGTTTCTCTTATTCTACATTAGCTCATTCCATTCCATTCTGTTCTCTAATATATATAATAATCTATGACTGTTTCGTTACGTCACGTCGTTCGTTAGTACATCCGAGTAGGTAATTTATAATATATAAGTATAAGTAACAAGAAGTTCTGTATGTTCAAATTTCATGTCAAAACGCACAGTATTCACTCCGCGTAATCTGACTTGGATAGATTAGGTTAGGCTCCCGCATTAGCCTTCTTGGTTATTTTTTCATCACCACCCAAACAAAACCACCCTAAACTCGAATTTTCAGAATTTTAATTCGGGATTTCGTACGTTCGGTATTTTGAACATTCGGTCAAGCGAACATTCTGGTTTTGAATCTCGATCTTCCATACTATGAAATTTGATATTACCAGGCCCCAAAAGTTTACACTAATACCTCCTAAAGCTATGTTTGGTAATCTTCTGAGTGTTGAGTTTTACTATATCACAGTACAATTACCTTTCTCCATAAAAAAATTACATCGCTTATAATATAATGCTTATATGTGGGCACCTTATTCTAATCCGTTAGATTTATTTTCTATTTGATTACCGACAGTTAAAAATACATTATATTAAATATATTTATTTATAAATTACTAGGCGCATGCTGCTACAAGGTAGTATTTTCCAAATATTAACTTTTGAACTTAAAGTTAACTGTAAAGTATTAGCCATTATAGAAATTATGCCAATATTTGACATTTAATATTATCAACAGTCCCAAAATGCTTAATATATTAGAAGTTTATTGGCTCGGTAGTGTACTGGGCGCGAATAAGACTGAAATTTTACGATCGCAAGTCCGTCGCCTTACTCATTCTACCACTGCTAAAAGTTTAACAAAGTGAAATTAACTAAAATGTTCAAATTCTTTAGATTAATTTTATGTAGTACTCGTAAAGTTGATAATCATCCATCGCTGTGTTACGCCGTACTTACATTATTTAGTCCTTTTAATTCCACTGGCAAAAGCCTACCCCAAATCTTTCTTTCTTGAAGACGAAGTGTATCGAGCTCCAAGGTACACGCACTAACCGCACTGTTCTTGAATTAATGCTTTTTCTTTTATTTTCTTTTTCTTTAACCGCCATTATAGATGTTGGCCGGTGTATCGTAGAATACGAAGACGAATGTATGTAATTTGACGTATGGCATCTACGTCGACGACTGTCATAAACATACGTCAAATCATCCCATACATTTGGCATGTCGTATTGTACGCTGGCCAATAAATTACCACTTGTCTAGGTGGGCTGATAAATAATTGGGTTCACTTAAATATATCCTAAAATGGAAGGCGGAAAACTGATCGGCCGAGGAAACGTTAGTGCATTATGACAAAATCTATTTTGATCTATACATTGAAATGAAACTGTATCCTTCACAGGAACGAAATAAATTAGACTAGTAGTAGAACCATGAGTACATTGAAATTTACCAAGACCGGTTAACAAGTTTTGCCGGTATATTACACCAAACAACCAGGTATTTTCAATCTGTAAATGTGTGCTTTTGTCGCTCTATGTATGAATGTGATCTTGAAAGTCGCTACCAGCTGGCAACTTAAGAATACCGTACGAAACTACCTGTTGATACGCCTCCAGCCAACCGGTACGAAGCCAATACAGATTGTTTACTCGTTCTTGGATAAAATCCTTAGGTATTATTGCGGAGGCGAAATAAGATATAACCCTAGAACTTTTAATCTTCTTTAAAAAATATTGTTAGCTATTCCAATAATAAGTATTTAACATTAGGTGCACGTTATGTTTCAAAGGAAATAGCAAGGGCTTATTTATAAATAAAAGGATTCGTTTCGTGACATAGTTAAAAACGTGAACGCCTTTTTAACTTGTTGACCAGACTTGACTTGTCAATCGCAATCCTGCAAAGTCTACACTTATTCCAATGCAAAGAACAATACCTACCTAAAATTGTCCGGTGTTCGTGGTTATTGAAAAAGTATCCAATGTAAAATGAGATCATTTATAACATAAAGTTGCTGATAATATTCTTACTTAATAGCACAAGACCTAATAATATTACATAAACCCTTTCTAGGATATAAAGTGAAATAAATATAGCGGCAATATCATGGGTTTAACATTCGCCGTTATTTCTCCAGTCACGACATAATTAGCTGCTACGTGGCACTTGTTCGCTTACTTATTGCAGATTAATTGATCTGATTTCTTCTTATTATTTGTTTGCGAATTGTGCAAATATTTGCATTGTATTTATGTCGAACTTTGTGCTTAAGAAAGGAAAAATTATTAGTGTTGAAAATCTATTAATCTAGATAATAAGTTATCATTTGCCCTAATTTATTGACTGATATATTTTTCAGATTTTATAATCATGTAACCACTTTTATGTAACCATAAATTGTTCCTTATTAGATGTTGATTTTGCTTATAAAAGTTAAAGCATCCACTAAGGAACGATTTTTGAAAATAGAACTTTTAGTTAAACTTAGTTCACTGAAAACTCATTACACATCATATTCTAAAAATACCAATCAATCATCAAGCTTATACGTTTCTTTTACTACCAAGTATTATGATAACTTCAACTTCAACTTATATTGGAGTGGCTTTTGTGGAAGTACACCACAACTTCACCAATGTCATGTGTCAGAAAGACTAACTGTCAAATGATACACAAAGGGAAAATTTTGAAAGCTCACAGAAAATCTGATAAACATCAAACAAAACTAGTATTTAGTTTGAAAACTCAAAAAAATATTGTACATTTAGAATTAATAAAAAGAACCATCATCAGACTTCTTGTGAAAAAAAAACGTTAATCCATTTCTCAGAGCCTTATTGACATTTTGACAACCTTTTGAATGAAAGAAAATTACAAACGCATCAATAATTTTTGTAACGAACGAGCGATTTCATCGAAGTTCAAAAACTCTTAAGCTATGTCAATATTTTATTGGCATCTTAGCCAGGTTATTTCAATCTGCCCGTAATATAATTCCGTCTCGAATGGATTTTACTCGAGATGAAGCTATATAAATATAATCCTTGGGAGTCGTCGCTTCTTATGATTAAATTGATAGGTATCTTAAAAGAAACTTAAAAGGATGAATAAAATTAAATTCTGCTCTTGTAGAGTAGTAAAGTAGAGTGACATCACTCTACAGACGTTATTGGTGAAATAACTTAACACACTACCATTGAACAAGCACAGTACAGTATGCTTGTTCATTTCTTTGGTAATATGTAGACACCAAATGACAAGTGAATAACAAGCAGTCTTTCTGCAGGAAGAAAGAATTAGAAGAAGAGGAAAATGAAAAAGTCTGTGGTACTGGTTCCTAGAGTCGATATTAAGTGAGAACGGTTCACATACTCTGGTCGTAAAGGTTAAAACCACCATTTTCTATCTATCTCGGTATATCTCTTTGCAAGAGACTCGTTTCGTTATTATCTTATTAGAAGGTAAGAAAATTTGCAGTTATTTCGAGTATGACAGATAAAAATTGGACGAGCGTTAATTAAATTCGAGAGGAGGATAGAGTGTCGTAATATAAGTGATGAAATAATGCTCTACTAAGTAATGCGGCTATCCACCCACACCTACTCCACCACCCTTGCGTAGTCCAGTTGTCCCCTACACCTCCAAGATTAATCATGTACATGCCCCAAAGTCGTAAATTGTTGCAAATGACGCAAAATTCTGTATAATAAAGGGATCAATATGAAAAATTATGGCAATTACCTCGATGAGAACTAAAACTCAGCTTAGTCTTCATTCCAGGTATCTGTTTATTAAATGGTTTCCGGCTAAATAATGATTAAATAAACTAGCATGCTTCAGATCATGCCCTCCTCCAAGGAGCTTCAGTGATAGTATCACTGAAGCTCCTTAGAGGAGGGCATGATCTGCACAATAAAGGTTTGTTCATTGTATTGTATCGGTATGTTCATTTACACTACGAACGATAAAATAATTAAATGTAGCCGACGTTCGCTCATTGCATTGATTTATGAATTGTTTTATCTGATGAAGTTTGGCATCAACACACAGAGCGATTTTCATTGACATGACTTTATTTTATATACAGCACGTCAGTGGACTACGCCTTGCTGTTTTTAGGACCACTATTCCAGATGCTGATAATACCAAAATTTTGATCCTTACCTTGACGGCTTTTCATGCTCTGCTTGAGGAACCCAGGATTGTAGGAGGGAATCACGTATGCAGGCAAATCATTGCACTTCTTTACCTTGCGGTAAAGAAATGAAGCTTCAAACTGCTTGGTTGAAGACGGTATTGTTTCTAGAGTATGGATGGCATGATACCACACTGAGATGAAAATGGGATGCGATTTTTAATTACTAACATTAACGTTGGCTACAAAGTTAGCACCCTTATTTATACGTTCATTCGTAAATGTACCACTACTGGCAATAAATTAATAACTTAACTATATATTATACAAAAAGTTTTGAGGAATTAGATAAAGCTTCATGTGACGAGACCAGACCATTAAGCTAACTTTTAATTGTTTACTTTCATATTTTCTCTAAATGTAGGACATTGAAATATGGATATATGGATGGGGGTACCTATGCATCTCTTGCGAGTTGATATGGTGCTTGGTTTCAGATCAGCCCTCCTATCGCATCCCCGCTCCCCGCATGAGGCCCCGCTCTCGTCCTACGGGCGGGGCGGCGCGGCGTCCGCCAGCATTATGAGTTATGACCGATGCATGTTTGTATTTTTAGTTTGGTAGTTATCTGTTACGGATTTTATTTGAGACTGTTATTGTTGCGCTTGGTGGGCCGGGTGCGGTGTGGATGCGCACAAGTTGTGGGTATGGCGTGCCCTATCTACTACATGTAAAAAAATAAATAAAAAAATAAAATTAAAAATTTGTAAAGTGTAGCTACATCTATTATATAAACTGTGTGATAGATGTGTGAGTTTGTTTTTATGTTTTAGTTGTAGGTATGAAAGAATAAAAACGAGTATTTACGGGAGTTGCAACTGCCAACAAACTGCTGTGCAGTTTGGCAGATGTCTTGGAGTAATAAGATATTGTTTAAAATTTGAATAAACGTTTTCATTTCATTTCATTTTTTTCATTTCTGGTTCCGCCAAACAGCTTGTCTGTCGTTTTATTTGAAATATGAACGATAATATTCATCTTTCTCATTCGTGCCTATTTCACCCCTTTTTAAAAAAGCTTTATACTTAATAGTACTGATACATACCGTGAGGGAATGTAGCTATTTATTTTGTTCCGGGAATTAAGCCAGTCCAATTTACCTCGTCTCTGCATTCGCACCGATTTGAATCAACGCCAGACCAATATCCAGCGGAGCGACAAATCAGCACTTCGATATTGCCTCCATTTGAGCACCCACCTCAATATATGAAAATCTGATTTTTCATTGCTCCAGTGAAACGGCACGCGCGGTCCTCTGCTCGCGGAAATATTTAATATTTGCAAAACTCTGTAGGCTTTGTACTGCAAAATTTTCAAAGCAAACCCAATTAAACGAACAATTCTAACTTCTTAGTAGGCCATTTTATCGACTTATCGGCCGAGTACGTGATGTTATAATGTTATATATTTATGCAAAACGCACACGTCTGATTTATTGAACTGCATAATTTCGTCAACGTTATTTTATTATTTATTACTTTAAATAAACTTTTCTCGTAAATAAGTTTTTTTTATAATTCGTCAAAGTCAGCTTCTTCTTCTTCTTTGAATCAATGGCCAGGTCTGTATAATGTATATATGTAGGTATAATGGTCTGGTTTTTAAATTTTATTGGCCCAAAACTTGACCACACAGCGCTCTCCGTTTCTCTACGTCGGTAGTGCAAGTGAAGGGATACAGCGAGCAGAAAAGCAAATGTGGACATGGACATGAACTGGGATTGAGCATTTATCAAGGCCCATTTGGCCATGTTTCCTCTGCAGCAGCCAACTTGAGTCTGCAGGCGGTTTAAAGATTTCCAAGTTTGACCACTGGAGATGAAATCCAGGCAGCAAGTCTTCGCTTGGTCTGATGAAACATACCGAAGCTGGATTCTTGTGTTCTCACCTTTGCTCAATCAATCGCTGTGGGACAGTGTATAGACTGTAATAGTCGACTTATTAATTTAATACTTTAATCATTCTACCACAATATCGTTATCTTCTTACATCAGATTAACTTACTGTTAGTGATAGGAAGGACTTTTGGAAGAAAATATATGTCCTTAAACAATGGAAAAGCTCATACGCAATAAAGAAAATATGGGATGATATATAAAATTAATAGAAATTCACTTTTCATGAACCAATTACGATTTCTGTTCTATTCTGTAGATTCTCATCATTAACAAGGGTCGAATATCGAAACTACGTAAGCAGCTTAAAGTGGCTTCCAATCTAGAATGTCTTTGAGTCAGTGTCTGTCTAGTGCTATATCCGTACTATTTAGGTTACATAGTATTAAGATTTATGTGCAGGTATATGTATATATCTCAGTATTAAATTATATTTTTTTATATAGAACACGTCAATTAGACTTCGCCTTGCCTGATGGTAAGCTGAAGGCAAAATCTCAGATAAGAGGGTCACCATTACTTGACGGCCTCATCATATGCTTTTTCACGCCCCGCTTAAAGGATCCTGGACTGTAGGAAGAAGGAAACACGTGAGCTGGTAATGATTTCCAGGCCTTAATGGTGCGACAGAGGAAAGAGTCACCGAACCGCTTGGTTCTTGATCGGATGTTCTGCACCGTATGCGGGTGACGTCTAAGACCTGCACGTGTTGTCCTGTGTACGAAAGGGGAGGGTGGGACTAATTGGAAGAGCTCATCAGAACACTCACCATGGTACAGACATGACATGGTAAAATACAGCCAATATATTATTGTATTAAATAAGTAAAGAGGAAATTGTTTCATATACAAAGTAATTCAATAAAAATAACTTTAAATCTATTTTACAAACATATATCTTGTCCTTATACAAATCGTGATCGTTTTTGACAATTGTAAGTTTAAGATTAAATCAAAACTGAGTTTTGAATATTTTTAATAATTTCATATTATATTAAATTAAATAATTGCCTCTAAAAGCTATATGTTTAGTTTTCTATATTATTTTTATAAGGCTATACCACGATGTTCTTACTATTCAGGTTTACCCAAAGGCAAATTATCGCATATTGTTATGACCACAGTTTTACAAGGATATTTTTGCCCTTTACATTATATTAATGTACTGATAGCACAAGAGACACTAAATAATATGTACTGCTACTCTCCGGTAAAAATATACAATAAAATAATTTATGGCGACGATCTACAAAGAGAATTCTGCTTCTGCATTTTCAATTAAGATTAAATACCCCTAATTGAAGCAAAATAGTTACATTTCGTTTAATTTGATATTTGTAGAAACATATACGCGAAGACTATTAACTATGTTTATTCAATTAAGTAATTGTAATAACTAACATATATGCTTTAACTAAATATTATTACATTAACTAAATCTGTGTAAATAGTACTTCGGATCTGTCGTTTATAATATTTCTTGCTTCCGGAAAAAAGGGTAATATGTTGATCCACGTATCCAAACTCAGTGCAAGAATAGTTGCCTGCAATTAAAATAGAACTGTAATTTTAGAGCTCACATTTTGTGAACAGAACAATGTCAAAGAGAATCTCAACCTCTGACGTAAATACAAATGAAGCATTAAATATGAAAAACATGTTTTACAAGTCTTTTAAAAGATATAAATTTGTATTTGGATTAAAAAACGACAGATATTTGAAGTCAAAATGGCGATTTAGAAAACACTAATTTCAATATGACGCGTGGTTGCCGGCAGAGTAGAATTAGGGCCACCCCATCTCTTGCCATGGGGTGTCGTACAAGGCGACTAAGGGATAGGGCTGTTTAACAATAGACAGAAATATACATCCCCGACTCAGCCTCAGATGCATGGCTTGAGTCAGCAATAGTGCTCGAGATACGGCAATAGGCTCACCCCCTAGTGCGTGAGACCGAATACAATTATTGGTGAAATGTGGGTGTTAATTCACCTCTGCCTAACCCTCCAGGGATAAAAGCGTGATTATATGTATCTATGTACTAATTTCAAAATGTAAATTCGAAGTTTGAGCAATTACAACATCTAGTGTAGAATTTAAGTCACCTTAGTATCTGCTCTATAAGAAAAACTGTGTGAGATTCCTCTGTGCATGCCTTGCAGTATACCGAACACGTCGCCAGGACCAAGAGTCTCGTGTGTAATCTCGGTAAAATCTGCACGGACTGAGACTACCGACACCGTACCGGTATCTACCCAGTACATTTTTGCTTCGCTATCACCAGCCACAACAATGTAGTTCCCTGTAGAGTTTAAATAAAAAGTTAATATATTAAATAAATAGATTTTAAAAGGTCTAAAAATGTCACTGCTAAAATGGAGTAAATATTTTTTAATACCACTACTTTTCTAAATATTTGTGCTCTTTCTTGTGCTTACAGGGTTAGCAGCGCGAGTGTGACTCCCTTGGTGTTGCACACGTCCATAGGCCACGGTAACCACTTTCCATCAGGTAGGCTGCAACAACAAAGTCTAACCGATTGTGTATCCAAAATGTGGTAAAATCAAATTTATATATAGTCGTAAATTGGACGAAAACTTTCTCAAACATAACCATGATTATTAATATAAATCAATTAATTATGGGCATAATTTCACCCACGTATTGTGTTATATTTAAAAGGGTTTTCGGTAACTCTTTCCTCTGTCGCACCATTAAGGCCTGGAAATCATTACCAGCTCACGTGTTTCCTTCTGACATGAACGGATACGAGGAATTATTAATACAAACATAAAAGTTTTGAACTAAAGGAAGTTTTAGAAAGTTTTTTCAACGAAGGCTTTTAAATATACTCTAAGCCTTTGAGCATTATATAATATATTTATTAAATAATGCTCAAAGGTCCAAATTATTCATTTAGAAAAATATTTTCTTATTCTAATATTAAATGAAATTTGTAGAACCTACGCATTCTATTTCGGTAAAAAAGGGTCTCAAGTGCTTATAATCTCTATGACCTTTTTAGATTTATTACGATAAATGAATATTATATGAGACATAGTTAAAACAGGTATAATAAACAATATAGGTAGATACTGATACATACTTATACCAAGTCTAAAAAGAAAACCTGTCATTAATTTATAGAATTAAAGACAGGTTTTCTTTTTAGACTTTGTAATCTCTAGTTATCTAGTATAAGTAATACAGAAAAGAATTAATATAGTTTCCATTTTATTTAAGAGATCAAACCTAATGTAGATTAACGTCCTTTATCAAACCTTATGTAGATTAACGTCCTTTATGAATGTCTTAAGGCTAGAGCACGTCTAAAACTAATAGAGCACGATGACAATCACAAACAAAATCGATCTGAGAACTAAACTTTCATTCTATTCATAAATGTGTTTCTATGTTTGTGATTAACTCCTATTATTCCTCAGATTAAAGGATCTTGAATTGAATTATATATACTACATGAAATTTTAAATAGCATACCAGAACAAATGACGCAAAAATATGTAACTGAGAAACCTTTTATAAAAAGTTCACAAAGCCATTTTCTGAACCATTTAAATAATTGTTTTGACTAACTACTTATGTTGTGTATTCAGCACTTTGCAACTTTCAATAGGCAGACTCCCGATCGCATAAAAATCATTCTGGTTTAAGCGGGTGGTTTAAGTTAAATGAATGTATTTATGTAATGATTTGAACATTTAAAAAAATTGCTCATTGATTATATTCAGTAAGAATAATCAATCTCAGTAATATTTTAATAACAGTTGATCTATGCAAATAAAGGGCAAGAATAATAATATTGGTAACTACACTAGTTATGTTTCAACTTACCCGGAAAGAAAATAGTGTAATCCAATGCGACAGTTAACTGTCGGAGAAAGGTTTCTCCAGTGTCAGCGAATAGATAGCAGTTTCGTAAGTGGTGGCCGAACATTTCAGTCATCAGGTCGCAACGACGCACGTACGGCGTTTGGGACAGTAAAACTGGCAGCTATGGTGAATGATACCTTACATCAATGCTTGGCTTTACTACTCTCAAATACACTGGCCGTTTTCATAATTTGCAAAGCTACTAAGGGAATATTTTTTCGTCTTAAGATAATGATCCTTAAGACGAAAAAATATTCCTATGTTAAATCTCTTATTAGATACCAAGGGTAGAATTTGTAATAACTACTTATCTTCATACATTAATGTAACTCTTTCAATAACTACCTGCCGTCCGCGATCTGTTACCCAAAGTTGTTTAATATACTTCCAGAACTTTTGTAATTGGTAGTCTATAACAATAAGAATAGTTGGTTCATTCATTAGCAGATATTGTGTTGCTTGCCTTATTGTAAAGCTGTGGTAGAAACCTACTAGGTTATCTAAAGTTCTTAAGCTGTGCAGTCAGTAGTAGACTTTGTTTAACTCTCACAATGGCAGTTCAGCTAATCTAGAAGACTTTGAGAGTTGATACAGATGACTTACAGCAAACGTATATTAATATGATAATTTCTTACAATGTTTTATTTTGCAACAAAATTTTTTTTAGAAGTATTGAATGAGATTTGAAGAGAAGAAATGTTTTATTATCGAAATGCTGTACTCCCTGGAAGTTCCTTAGCATTAAATGTGATTTACCTGACAATCCTTGGTTCTTCAACATATCAATAAGCTCTTTTGTAACTTTCTCGTAAGCTGTCAGTGCATACTTAGTAGCATATGCCAGCTGTATTGAAGTAGCGACTACTATAGCAGCCAACATTTTTCCACATACGAGTGTGACTCCCAAGATTGTCATTGGTATGATATCGTCAATGACAAACTCATCTGACCCTGTCGTAGTCAGTTGAGCAACAACCACGTAAAATGAAGTGACGTAGTCCCATTGACGATGAGGCTTCTCCCTGTAAAATGATATGTGAAGTTTAATAAAAGTAGGACTAACCAAACTGTCACAGAACTAACTACGCTAAAGCTAATTATATGCAAACTACACACATCAACAAAGTCTAGGGAACAAGGACATTTCTAGTTTTTATTTAAAAACCCTTTCTTGTAATAGTGAGTGTTTTATATCAATAGAAGGGTATTTTTATACCGTTTTTAATTTTAATTTTAATAAAAACATTTTCATACCAAATTTTTTTTTTTTTTTAAGAAATAATTGAATAGTGCCAATATTGAGTATTACAACCTTCTATGATTAGGCACAAAAATAACGAGGTAGTAAGAAATACAGTAATTAACCGTACTTTAAACGTTTTTAATAATCTGTAGGACCTCCTAAAACATTAGCAAAAGCTCGACAACGGCGTGGCATACTTAGTATGAGATTGTCAATCATCGTCTGTGGAATATGGCTCCATACACTGCGAAGGTGTAAAAAAAGTTGTTCTTCAGTGTTCAGATTTTCCAAAGAATCACTGAAAGCTCTTCTCCCAAGCAAATCCCAGGCATGCTCTATGGGATTGAGGTCGGCAGACTGAGCAGGCCATTCCAACGTCGTCATATTGTGCTCGCTTAACGCATTGACCACTACCCTCGCGGTGTGTGACCGTGCATTATCTTGCATGAACATAAAATCTTGACCGAACTGCTGTCGATGAGGGATTACCATGGGGTGTATAACCTCCTGAATGTATTGGTTTGCATTCAAATTGCCCCGTATCCAAACGAGGTCGGTCCTTCCACCAAGGCGAATTCCAGCCCATACCATGATTGTTCCACCTTGGTAAGGATGAACTTCTTGCGGATTCTGGAGACGACTCCGACGTCCAGGAACTCGCCATATACGCACTCTTCTCGAATCAGGATGAAAACCGAAGCAAGATTCGTCGGAAAACAGAACCCGTGCCCATTGATGGTCGGTCCACTGTAAATGTGCGTTAGCCCACAATAAGCGACGACCTCGATTTCCACGTCGAAGAGCTGGAACCCTAAGCGGTCTGCGAGCATAAAGATTGGCTTCGTGTAGTCTTGTTCTGACAGTTTGATCGCTAATAACCACTTGATGCTGAGACTGGAGGCCTGCGACCAACTGACGAGCAGTAATCGTGGGTTGCCGCCTTGCGGAATTTTGCAAGAAACGATCTTGTCGCGGGGTAGTAACCCTATTTCGTCCCCTGTGATTTTCGGCAACATCCCCTGTAGACCTGTAGCGTGCCCATAATCTGCAAATTACGCTTGGTTGGGTGTTGACAGCATCCGCTACGTCGCGTTGAGTTCGTCCAGCTTGCAGCATACCAACAGCCCTTAACATCTCTTCGCGACTTAAATGACGACGTGACATGATGACTACAGTCACAAAAATGCACAAACCATACGTAAAAGACGTATTATTGATAATAAACGTTATTTACAATAAAAAAAAATAATTTTTATTTTGCCTCAGAGAAACTGCACAATCAAACACTTTTAAAAGTTTTCCCTCCATATTCGAAAATCATTACTTATTTAAATTTATTTACAAATTTCGAACAACTCTGTAATCTACTTTATTCTATTTTTATTTATTTGCTGCCAGTTATTTGCAAAAAAAGATTTACACGAAAAAAAATAATTGGGGTCATCTTGTTCCCTAGACTTTGTTGAGGTGTTTAGTTCCCCACATTTTGATGTAGGGAATTAATTTCCTGCAGTAAAAATATAGTTTTTCATTTTTCATTTCTTCGGTACAAAATAGCTGTTTGTAGGTGGTTGACAATATTTCCTTCGTTTGACAGTGTTGACCATAATAACATGCCCTAGTTTAGCGTCAGCCTTGAGGATGATGAAAGCTATCTTATAGTAAATTAGAATTTGAACATCTATCTACATGACAACATGACATGTTACTAACGAATTAACAAGATGCATCTTGAGCATGCGTATGAAGCTGACAGGCTTATGTCCGATCATTGCGATGAGCCACAGGCAAGCAAATGAATGGATTATTAAGATCACCACTATAACTGTCATGACGACCTGATAAATTATTAACAACCCTGTTAATGGCTTGTATACATATAGTTTAACATAACATGCAGTGAAATGAGGATCAAATAACGGAGTGAGTTGGAAGGATATCTCACGATTTATTTCATTATATATTATACATAGTTACACAATGATGTATTATCAACTACTAGCTGCTGACCGGGGCTCCGCCAGTGTGGAATTTTCATTCTGTAAAGAAATCCCCTCAGCTACCAACCGCGACGGCCCATGCGGGTGGTTGTTACGTACTCGGACCCACTAAAGCCGCACACCGTTTCAGGTCTTCAGATAAAATAGCCTAAACCTTATCCCGCGCTCCCGGCTGGCCCTGGGCCACCTATGGTTTAAAGATGGCCCCCTCAGACAGAATGGGAAGCCAAACGTCGCGCCCTGCACCAGTGGGGATGATGTGATGACAGGCTGCCGCACCTGTAGCCCTCACGCCTGCGCTTGGCGACCAGCCCGCACCTTACCTGATGTCTACTGTGCCCTATGGTAGTCAGAGGGACATGTGGGAATCCTTCGAGCAGCCCACTATAGGGCCGCTCTCGTGCTGCTGTGAGACGAATAACGGAGTGAGTTAAAGAGGTTGTTTGAAACCTACATGTCGGCATTCAATGGAGTTTGGAAAGTACTCATAACTATTTTACTCCTGATGTTTGATGTAGATAAGCTACACATATAGATACACAATCTGTATTACATGGACAATTACCTGTAACGATGTTAAGTTGTTTGTAAGTTCGTTAGATGTCGTTCTATAGAACTCGTATAAATACTTCAGTCTGTACAATTTATGAGCTCTTAGATAGTGAATAGCACGGGTACTATTTCTGAAACATGAATATCACACCAAACCTAAACGTTTTGCCCAACGTCACTCAAGAAGGAGACTTCTCATCAACTTTATGTTACCTTAAGGTCAGATGTGTATAAAATAGCTACTTACGGGATAAAAAAGCCGAGAAGTTCTAATGGAAAATTAGCCAGAACGTCACTCCAAATCCATAGCCTGTGTTTTAAATACCTACGACGACATTTCGGTCCGTTTGTCACCAGGTCTCCATGCCTACTTATGTATCCCTGCAGAAAGGTAGATAAGTAATCTTTAAAGCCGCAGATCAATAACAATGCTTGGTTATCAATGAGTTAACTTGTGTTATATGAATATAATATCTGCTACTTTTTGTACAGTGTGAAATATCCCGCACGCCGTTTGAGGGTCATAGGATGCCGGAGAAGGAATTGCCGGAGGCATATCCACTCGCACTACAGCTGACCCAAGGCCATCTCTTTCGAGCCAAACCTCTTCCAGTGTGGGGACCACGGAGTCCCCATCGAGTCCACTGGTATAGGGAAGACGCGCATCACGCGCCGTCACCGTGTCCTGCTTTTGCTCCACCCGTCACCCCCAGACCCTTTCTCATGGGGGACGGAACTCATTCTGCGAACTCCAACGCCCGAGAAGCCTCCGCTCATATCTATTATCTGATACTAATACCTACTAACTTGTATGAATAATGATGGGCCGGCCGGGATGCGAGCTGGACCGGCCGGGGTGTGAGGGATATGTCTCAGATAATTTCCCTCCTCCGGTAACCTGGGACCCACATAGTCGGCGTACGTTTTAGTCGGTTCAAGTCCGACATAGCCTCAAGGAAAAAGATATGAATACTGATATATGCTAGTGCTAGTGGAGGTACGACAGAATTGGCGCCGGTCACCGAAGTCCAATATACAGTGAGGTCGATTGCTGTTTATATCTAATTACAGTTCAATTCTAATTCAAAACTAATTTATACAAGGTTTCCTAATCTTAAATTTAATGTGCAGTCATCCGAAGTATTGAATCTATTTTAACGCTAGTTATGTATTTAATCTGAACTGGACAAGCTTGGTTTTAGAACTACAATAATAAGTAAAAGATAAGCATTTAGATAGGTCTTGAGGATAGGGACCTGTCAACTTTATGGGTACGCATAGATCACGGTGGCCACACCCGTATCTATGCGTGCCTTTACAGGTCCCATAGCGGTGACCTGGGCACGGCTCAATTGTTTCAGCATCTGCAGCGGTCGGCGGACAGCGTAATTGAGCAGTACCCCACTGCGGAATTAGTATTCTTGGGGGACTTCAACGCCCACCACGTGGAGTGGCTGGGGTCTCCTAGGACTGATTTTGCGGGAAGGGCTGCTCACGACTTCGCTCTAACTTATGGGCTCTCTCAACTGGTGCATTCTATCACTAGAACACCAGAAATTGAGACCCACAGAAGCTCTATACTGGACCTTCTGCTGACTACGCGCCCGGATGAATACTCCATAAGGGTGGAAGCACCTCTCGGTAATTCGGACCACAGCCTCGTCCGGGCGCAAGTGACACTCGCGCGGCCTGAACCACCGCGGCCACCTCAGTGGCGGCATGTGTGGCACTACAAGTCGGCAGACTGGGATGGACTGCGAGAATTCTTCGCGTCGTACCCGTGGAGGCAGCTTTGCTTCTCTTCTGATGATCCAAGCTCCTGTGCAACAGCAGTCGCTGACGCGATTCTAGTGGGTATGGAATGTTACATCCCCAACCGCTGGGTCGCGACAGGAGCGAGCAAACGCCCGTGGTTTAATAGGCCCTGCAGGGAAGCTAGAGACCGCAAGCAATCTGCATACAGGGCTTGGACCACGGCTCTTGCCAATAAGGATCCGAACATCGCTGAAGTGAAGCGGAAGTTGAATGCTGCCTCAAGGTCCAGTAAAAAGGCAACGTCTAGTGCGAAGTTTGAGTTCATCGGCAGAATTGGCGAGCGGCTTGCGCGCTACCCATCTGGCAGTCGTGCATTTTGGTCGCTTGCTAAAGCTGCTGAGGGAAACTTCTGCCAGTCTTGCCTTCCGCCGCTGCAAAAATCCGACGGTAGTCTGGCCCATGGCGCTAAGGAGAAGGCCAATCTTTTGGGTAATCTCTTTGCGTCAAACTCGACTATGAACGACGGGAACGCCGAACCACCCATCATCCCCAGCTGTGGTGCTTCGATGACCGAAATTAAAATCACACAACGGGTGGTCCGGCGCGAGCTTAAGTCCCTAGATGTTCGGAAGTCGAGTGGGCCGGACGGTATACCGGCGATGGTGCTTAAGCACTGTGCCCCCGAGCTGTGCCCTGTACTTACACGCCTTTTCGCACTCTCATACTCCGCGAGGCAGGTCCCGGCCTCGTGGAAGACTGCGTTCGTGCACCCTGTACCTAAGAAAGGTGACAGGACAGATCCGACCAATTACAGGCCTATCGCTATAACCTCCCTTCTCTCGAAGGTTATGGAGCGTGTTATTAATACACAGCTCCTGAGGTACCTTGAAGGAAACGATCTACTGAGCGACCGACAGTACGGTTTTCGCCACCGTCGCTCTACCGGTGACCTTCTTGTGTATCTCACAAACCGGTGGGCGCAAGCCATCGAGAGTCGCGGTGAGGCACTAGCGGTCAGCCTCGATGTAGCGAAGGCCTTCGATCGGGTCTGGCACAAAGGTCTTCTTACGAAGTTGCCATATTATGGACTCCCCGAGGGATTGTGCGAATGGATCTCCAGCTTTTTGTCCAACAGAAGCATCCAAGCCGTCGTCGACGGCAGCTGCTCGGACCGCATGAACATAAACGCTGGTGTCCCACAAGGCTCCGTGTTGTCTCCGACGCTGTTTCTGCTGCATATCAATGACATGCTGTCTGATGGCTCCATTCATTGTTATGCGGACGACAGTACCGGGGACACGTGTTACACGGGCCGTGCAAACATCCCTCAGTCCGAGGTGGAGAAGAGTCGCGAACAACTTGTGTCTGAAATCGAGACTACTCTCTCTGGAGTGTCCGATTGGGGTCGACTAAACCTGGTCCAATTCAACCCCACTAAGACACAAGTATGTGTATTCACCGCTAAGAAAACCCCATTCATTGTAGCGCCGCAATTCCTGGGCACACCGCTTACCATCTCCCCGAGTATCGGGATCCTTGGTGTCGATATCTCCAGTGACGTCCAATACCGAAGTCATTTGCAGGACAAGGTTAAGTTGGCATCAAGAAAGCTCGGAGTGCTCAACAGGGCAAAGCGGTATTTCACTGCGGGGCAGCAACTCCTTCTTTATAAAGCACAGGTCCGGCCTCACATGGAGTACTGCTGTCACCTTTTTGCTGGAGCGCCTGCATACCAGCTTGACCCCTTCGACTCGTTGCAAAGACGGGCATTGAGGCTGGTTGACAATCCCATACTCACAGGTAGAGTGGAACCTCTTAGCCTTAGGAGGGATTTTGCCTCACTGTGTGTGTTCTACCGCCTATACAATGGTTTGTGCTCAGATGAATTGTTTGACATGATGCCCGTAGCTACATTCTATCATCGCACCTCTCGCCATAGGCAGGGAATTCATCCCCACACATTGCGACCTGAGACGGTACGCACTGTGCGGTATGAAAGAAACTTCATCCCACGCACACTCAAGCTGTGGAATGACCTCCCTGCTGCGGTTTTCCCAAGCGCCTACAATATGGGGTTCTTCAAGAGGGGCATCAGAAGGTTTCTTCATGGTCGGCAGCGCGAGTGTGACACCCCTGGTGTTGCATACGTCCATAGGCCACGGTAACCGCTTCCCATCAGGTGGGCCGTGTGCTTGTCTGCCAACTAAGTGGTATAAAAAAAAAAAAAAAAAAAAAAAAATTTGAAATAAATCCAAAGCTGATTCCGAACAATTTGATAAACAGATAAAGAGTTACCTCATGCATTCTCATATAAACCTTGATATAAAAGTAAACATCACAGATTGCATGAATCCAAAACAATACAAAGCAATCGTTTAGTGTCACCAAATCATACAGCCCAAGTACGTAATAAAAAGTTACCATAAAGCAGGTTACGTAGCCATATCCCTGAAAAGAAATTGCACGCTTTATATCACATAAAACTACTTTACAATCGTTTTAAGTAAAAAGGGAGTTAAGTAATATATAAACATAAAGTGCAGGGGTCTCAATGACCCCATGTCCATAGAAATATAACAAAAAAAATCACGCTCACAGTTAAACGTTAAGGATAAAGCACCTGGAAAGATATCGTTTACTTAAATGTGAAAACATGATGAATAAAATATTTAATAGTAGATATATTTTACAATATTTTACCTTTCTATGGTTAAGTATATATATCTTGGAGAGTAATATTAATAAATAGTCTACAACATTCTATACAACGCTATCTAGACCCATGGTAAGCATTGCTTGACTAGCTTGTGTAAGCTAGCTTATAAAAAGTGTAATGCCAAATACTAAAAACGTACTTCAGAGAGTCTACTGCAGACAGGTCCTTCATATTTGGTACCTACCATATTCGAATACTGAATAAATAAACTGATCTTACAAGTGCCTACGCACAAGTGTGAGTATAAATATTTTATTTTATTCAAGATAACTTAAAGCTGAGCTATAATATGTATGTAAAAGTTATGTAGGCGTCTTAGTACAATGTGATGTACGAATAACAGTAAATGATATGCGTACCTTTACGTGAAAGAAAGGAAAGAATATTATAAATTATTCATCTTATTCTTACTACGCTGTGTAGTAATTTGCATATTTTATACGGACGTGCAAATGGTATATATTTGATACATTTTTGCTACGCAAGTCTTTTATTATATAAGAAATAAATCTAATTATTGTAAGAAGCAGATTGTGGGCTGAAGGCGAGCTGACAGAGTCGTACTTATGCATGTATGTCAATCTACTATTCACCAATGACTACTATGGAACATGATTCTAAAATTGTGTATTTTATTTTTTATCAATATTTATGTTTCTACTTATTGATTTTTGTTATATAACATTATGAGCGTACGTTAATCTTGTGCTTTGAAAATACTTGGTTAATTTAAATTCACCACTCTTTAATTATTGAAATTATCGATCGTAATAGCTATTTTTCCGCAGTTATCGTTCCATAATTTGTGTATCTATATAAAATACGCGCATTGGTTCATTAGTACAGATTCATTAGTAGGACTTTATGTTATCGATTTACCTGAAATAGACGAGTGCCGGGCCGTAAGAGATTATAGGCATCTGAGTAGCTCTGATACGTAGTTATACTAGCCGTAGACTTTGCCTGACTCATGCTTGACAAGGACGCACTCATGGACAGATGAACTGCGGATTATTAAAATGATATCTTGATAATGCCTTTGTCACTTCTCTAGAGGAATATGAAACTATTTTCACGTTCAATCTTAGACACATATACCGACGTTTCCGAGTAAAGCAAGTAGAGTTGGCATTTAGTACGTTATAATATTACTTCTTCACCGGTTTATATATAGAAATAAGTTACATAAAAATCATAGAGCGAATAATTTGAATTCTTAATAAGGTTTCTCGAAACATAAAATAATGAAATTATTAGTTTGGGAATTCTGAAATTCCACCCGAAAGCCACCATTAAATATTTCACTTCCGATACAAAAAAACTTTGGGTACCGATGGCTGAAAGGTTTCTGCTTATATACAGTATTTATACTTTAAATTAATATATTAATTTTACCGCGGTAGCCTAGTGGTATGGATAATGAACTGCTGAGACGAGGTCTCGGGTTCGATCCCAGGTTTTACCATAGCACACACCAATGACTTTTCGATGTTGTGTGTATTTATCGCAGGTTTATAAGTGCCCTGTTAATGGCAGTAGGCTCGCCACATATTACATTGGGACCAAACATAAACTGGCGAAATGTGAGTGCTATCACCTCTGCCTACCCCTTCGGGGATATAGGCGTGAGTTTATGTTGTGTTATGATTATTAATTTTACCAATGTTACACACCTGATAAATCAGTTTTGCTAGTACTGCTTGCTGCCGTATTGACTGATTCCAAGGATGTTAAAGCATTGCACGAATCTTCATCTGTAAATGATAGATACACTATTGGACATAATACGTGCATTAGGTATATAGCCAAGATTTAGCTGTTTCAGCACAATAATTGTTCATTTGCGTTGGGCTGTCCGATATTATTCATTGAAATAAAACTGTTTTCAAATAATTTTATCGTTATTTGTTTTGTATTATTTTACTGCACGGCACTATTCCTGACATTTATGTTGCTTTGCAATAGACTTAGTGCTGAAAAGCTACCGAAATGTTGGCAGTGTTAATAATAAAATAACATAGAAACGAATTATTACAAAAATAGATTAATTTCTATTTCTAAGTCTACGACTAAACGTGATTTAAAAGTCACGCTTTGAGCATCACCTGATGAGGTATCGTCGTTAATCTCCATTGTTATTGGCAGAATGTAATCTCTAGAAGTATCAAACGCTTTAGTCAAAGGTTCGTGTATCTTGGGATAATATTTGATTAAGTTGAAGAAAGTTACGCTAGGTATCACCAGCAAATCCAAACTGCGACTAGCGCAAATTGTGACTTCAGAACACGATATCGGTTGCTGTAAGTGTTATATAAATTTAGTATAACTAACTACTTATATAAGATCAAACGAACTTCTGGAAGTGAAGTTCGATCAATATTATATGAGTCATTTTATTCGAAGATATAACCATGTAGTCCTTTTAGCCTACAAGGCAAATGTCGCACGTTTTTAAAGAAATCGATAATTCAATCGATTACACTTTCATACTTTTTTTTTTTCTTTTACATCGCCACCCTACGGCCACCGCCGCTAGCTGTCATTCTTTAGAGTTAATAAACTTTGATACTGCTGATTGGAGTGGGTGGGTTGCTATATCTTCGAATAAAATGACTCATATAATATTGATCGAACTTCACTTCCAGAAGTTCGTTTGATCTTATATTATATTTCGTCATTTTATTCTTCAGATATAACCATGTAGATGTTTAGAGTATAAGTTAAGTATTGGGTAAGTACCTATGATTTTGTAAATGAAATAAAATATAGGTATACTGTATCAGTAACAAATATCTGTTTTTATTTATGATTATCATTAGAAAAAACAAAATAACAACTTGTATTGTACCTCTTATAATAACAAAAAGTCTCACAAATTTTCTTAAATTAGGTTCATAATAATAATTTATCACAATTAAGTATCATCGATGTGATCAATCGAGCATACGGACCTCGCAAAGATACCTTGATCAGTTAAAGGGCGATTGTAGAATCTGGCGAAGGCTGATAACGAATTTGACAGCCAGCCGTCCTGCTGATCGTATCTACCGAGACACCAGCGAAGGCTGCCGCGGAGGTGGAGGCGTGGCGCGTGCTATGCGCCCCAAACACCGTCACGTCCACGCCACTCTCCGCTAGTGTCTGCTTGATCCAGCGAGCAATCGTTTGAGAGGTGGCTTTCCTATAGGGCCTCTTAAATGTCAAGAGAAGATTGTCCATACCGGCGGGGCGCAACCCCGCGGTGGTCTCGCGATAGTAGTCGAGTGTTTTCGCTGCACAAATGGCCGGATTACCCACAAAATACGGTAGGAATAGCAGTGGTTGGCTTCTTCCAGCCGCTGACGTTTTAATTATATCAGTGATCGAAATGTTTAACCCAGAGGGAGATTGCCTAATATTTTTTATATTTATAAGGGACAGAGTCTGGACTCGATGCCCGGTGCACAAAGCCAATAAGATAGTAAGCTTTTTAGTTAGCTTTTCTAGCGTAATATTGGTATTAGGGTACCAATTTGATACGTGATGTAACACCACCTGGGGGTCCCAAGTACACGTATACTTAGGGCGCGAAGGCTTTTTCTTATAAATGCCTTTCAGTAACCGCTTCATTAGTTCATCTGACCCTACGTTATTTCCCAGGAGTAATGTTAGGGCAGATCGGTGGCTATTAATAGTGCCATATGAAGCACCTTTATTAAAGAGATCGACCAAAAAAGTGATAACGGATGCTACGGTAACATAGAAAAAATTTAAATTTTTGTCGTTGCAAAACTGCCACCATAGTTTGTATGTCACGGAATACTGTTTTAGTGTGCTTGCAGATATTGAGACTAACATCAAATCCAAGGCTACGTCCGGGGTCTCGCGTCTCATGAACGCGAGTCTGAGAGCGTCGCGGCCCCCAGGGTAAGGCTGCCGTGCAGCGCGTGCAGTGTCCTTTCGAGATTCCTCGTCAGCTTCTATATTATCGCGTGTGTTAATATACGACGCGAAGAGGTAAATCTTTCGCTTCTCTCACCATTGCCAAATTACCTTTGTTAGGTCGTTGAGGTGTGGAAACTGTACTCCCCCCCATTCGGTTGATGTAACTAATCGCTGTTGTGTTGTCTACCCTGAGCAAAATAGAGCAATTAGAAACTTGTTTTGCAAAACATTTCAAAGCCATTAGGATGGCAAGTAACTCCAAGTAATTTATATGGTAAGACGATTCTTCGTCCTTCCACCCTCCACTGGCGCGGTTGCCTTGACAGAAAGCACCCCAGCCCGTCCTGGAGGCGTCTGTGTAAATCTCTAGCTTAAAATTCTTGTGGTCGCATAGGGTTGCAAGACGTTAAGTTTTGTTGCCACCACTGCAAGTCGGGTAAAATAGATTGGGGAATATTTATTTTAGCCTCGAAGTTTCCGTGTTCTTGAAGAGCAAGAAACTTATGCCGTTCTAGGGATTTAGTATACAGCCAGCTATACTTAATGGCTGGGCATGCCGCTATTAGAACCCCAATTAGTTGTGAAAAATCTCTAATTGTACATCTGGGCAAACGCATAAATTTCCGTAATAAATTTGATGTTATTGACTTTGTGAGGCGGTAGACTAAGGGTTAAATTGACTGTATTGAATAAGAAACCTAAAAAACGACATATTTTTTGTGGTTTCGGTACACTTTTTTCGTAATTAATTATGAACCCTAAACATTCGAGCAATTGACAGGTCTCCTTAACGTTAGTATAACATTCTTCGAGAGTGTCACCTATACAAAGTATGTCATCTAAATATATGACAGACTTATAACCTTTGCTTCTCAAGAACGTAATCACTTCTTTCATCAATTTTGTGAAGACTCTCGGGGCATCGGATAGACCATAGGGCATGGCATTAAACTCATACTCCGTTTCTTTGAATTCAAAACGTAAATACTTACGATCTTGATGCCGAATAGGTACCAAGAGGTAGGCTTCCTTTAAGTGCACCGTGGCTAAGTAACCGTCTTGTGGTATGAGCTTAGACGCTGTCCTATGGTCCTCCATCTTAAAATGAGTTTTAGTGACAAACTTGTTTAAACCTTTGAGGTTCAAAATAAACCTTTTACCCCCGTTTGGTTTAGGCGCTAAAAAGATTCGAGATAAGAAATCGCCGTCAGTACGATTACAGATTGAAATGGCGCCTAAGTCTAAAAGATTATCTATGGCTAAAGACATGTCCTGCTCGTCACTAGCAGATAACTGATTACGGAGGGGAAATGGTTGCACTACTTTCTTATCGAATGGTATAGGATATCCATTGGATATCCACTCTAAAATAACCGGATTATCGGTAACATGTAACCAACAGTTATGGAAGAAGCTAATTCTACCAGCATGAAATACCTTTATTGCTGTTGATTGGTGACACGTTGTTTGGCTTGGCCTGACGATGACTTCGTCTGGGCTGGGGCTGCCAGGAACCTGCCTCGGTTCGCTGGCCCGCCTCTCTTCGCCCCCCCCCCCCTTTCCTCCCCTCGAGGAGTAGCGAGGAGGGCCCATCCAGTTTCCCGACGAGCGTGAACGGCTAGATGACGGCTGGGATTGAGATGAAGAATTCGGCTTGGGCGTTGGGACAGGTTTCTTTATCTGTAAGCCATGCTTTTCGATAATCTTGGAAGCTTTTATTTGGTCTGACAACTTGTTGCCGAAAAGCATGTCGTCGCGTTCAACATCTTGAATTACATTCAAGAAGGATTTATCCAGGCCCGGTGTGACGAACTTCTTTCTTGCCTCACCTTCTAAGAAATGGAGGTCGCACAGCAAACGGCAACCGTCACTCATATATTTGATGACTTCCAACCTGTTCGATTCGCCATCTAAAAGTAGACCTAGTCCTTTGTTGATGGCTGTCACACCCAGTCCGAGCTGCTGCTGGACCCCTTCAACCCTTTTGTCGCGCGTTCGGGATGCGTCCGGCACGGCGGCTGATATTTCGGGATTGAGTACAGGTGCTCTCAAAAGAGCACAGTTTTCAGGAACTAAGTACTCCTTGTACAGTTTATCCTTAGTTTCCTTATTCAGCCCCTTGCGTAATATAGGCTGCCAAAGCCGAGCTAGATTCTCGTGAATTTTGGGACCGAACTTCGGTACTTCTGGCGTAGTTTCGCCTAAGGCGGACAGTATTTCGGGATCTAATACGGATACGTCCATGGGTTCACCTGACGCGGCGGGTTCACCTGCCGTGGTTGAGTCATATGCCGAGTTGTCATTGGGTAGGGCGTCTACCTCCACATCAACCTGAACGACCTCGTTCGTTGTCGGCTCCTCAATATCGCAATATCGAAAGCGGAAAATTTGACCGCTTTATTGAGGGTAGGATATAAATAAATCGGGCAAATGTTCCAGAAGGAACATTATGTTTAAACCCCATATGGTTCAAACAGGATAAAATGCCATCGTGATAACCCACGGTTAACCTCCAGGCTCTATTAGCTACCATCGTGACGACCCGCGGTCGACCTCCAGGTGCAAAATACCAATGTGACGACCCACGGTCGACCTCTAGGTAAAAATGAGTACGTACATTCCGTACGCAAATTATTAATTAATCAAGTAATTTACCTGATTTTTGCTCCGAATCTGACGACGAAACAATCCTTCGATGACGTCGCCGTTGTGACTTTTGTTCCAGTCTTTGAATTTTCCGACGATATCGTTCAATTTTATCATCCCGCTTTCTTTTAGGCATGGTAAAAAAAAAATTTTTTGATTTTAAACTAATGTAGGTACGTATTTTTCTTAACTAAAATGGCGCGTGCGCACGCTGCCTCGCACGAAAAAAGAATGACAGCTAGCGGCGGTGGCCGTAGGGTGGCGATGTAAAAGAAAAAAAAAAAGTATGAAAGTGTAATCGATTGAATTATCGATTTCTTTAAAAACGTGCGACATTTGCCTTGTAGGCTAAAAGGACTACATGGTTATATCTGAAGAATAAAATGACGAAATATAATGATAATTTTGTTACTGTACAACTTAAATATGGTGAATACTTTTATACGTCAATCAGATACATTTTTATTCACCTAACTACCATTAAGAATATTCAAACACTGTGCATTAATTATTATCCTTAATAGACCACAGAACATTGTCTGATTCTACCTAACATAGGTTTGCACTCAGTGAAGGCCATAGCATGTATGTAGATACGTAATGACAATATCCTAGGTATGGATGTTCGCTGCAACCTGAATAACAAAAATTACATCGAAAGTATCATCAAAACAGCCTCACATAAACTCGGAATCCTGAACAGAGTAAGACGATTTTTCACGCCGGAGCAGCGGTGTCTTCTATACAAGACACAAATTCACTCCTGTGTGGAATACTGCACATCTCTGGGATGGTTCAGCAAAGTACTTACTAGATGCTCTCAACAGGTTGCAGCGACGTGTGGTCCGCATCATTGGGAATCCCAAGATCACGAACACCCTAGAACCTTTACAGATGCGTAGAGATGTTGCGCCCATGGCTGTATTTTACCGTCTGTACCATGGGGAGTGTTCTGATTAGCTCTTCCAATTAGTCTCACCCTCCCCTTTCCTACACAGGACAACACGTGCAGGTCTTAGATGTCACCCGCACACGGTGCAGAACATCCGATCAAGAACCAAGCGGTTCGGTGACTCTTTCCTCTGTCGCACCATTAAGGCCGGGAATTCATTACCAGCTCACGTGTTTCCCTCTTCCTATAGTCCCGGGTCCTTTAAGCGGGGCGTGAAAAAGCATATGATGAGACCGTCAAGCTGAGTGTCACCATTGTCACACGGCATGTGTAGGTAATGGTGACCCTCTTTTCTGAGACTTTGCCTTCAGCTTACCATCAGGCAAGGCGAAGTCTAATTGACGTGTTCTAAATATAAATATATATATATATATATATATATATATATACAATAATATCTCAGCCCCCAGATAGGATTTTAAATATCTACATATTATATTTACACGTACATAAAAACGTGTACCTATGTATAATAAGTAATAAAGGAATTTATCGATGTTCTAAACATTTGTATTCTATTTAATATTCTTATTCTAACACTAGTACAATTACTATTGTATCTTAAATTCTATTACATTATAAGTAATAAAGTAAATTACCATTCTGTGCTCTACGACAATGAATCCTAATATTGATTCACGTAACGCCCACGGTCAGTACCTACCTAATCGAATTGCTTAGATCAGCACTTTTTCAAAAGGCCAATCTACATTCTTCTTCATCGTGTTTATTAATTATCGTAGAATCCCATAATAGTTATACCAGATATTCTGCTTTATATACACCACTTTCATCTTTGGGAAGTTTACCTACTACTTTAGATTAGTATCCACACATTATACCTATTATAATATGTACTACTTACCCCGGTAAAATTTCCGAACATACCTCCTGGACCCATACAAGTAATCATTTCATTATAAGATGTTAAAACATCCACCTAAAACGTTAGAAATGCATCAAGAGGGACATTGTATTTTTTTAATACTAGACACCACATTCGTTATTTTATGGGTAAAAATAATGAGGTCATGTAAGATCAAACAAAGAAGCAGGTTTTCAACTCAATATTTGTGTGTTTAACAAAATTCTCTCGCTCTCGCGGTTCTCACGCTCTCCACCTTGCTCGCGGCGATGGTCCGCTGCGCGGATGCGTGGGCGGCCGGCGCCTCCTTCTGCGAGCAAGTAATACTCGTGAAGGAGGAGGCGGGGCGGGAGCGGCAGCGGGAGCGACGACGGATCGCAAGCCAAGCTGCCCGCGTACGAAGGCAACTCGGGCGTCGGAGGTCGATGAACGACCTCCGCCCCTCCATGAGCGCCGGCCTGGGGGTGACAGGTGGAGCCGCCTGTCACCCTAGCAGAAGCAGGCCGCGGCGGCGGCGCGCCTGGCACGCCTCCCCGTTTACCGGGAACGAGTTGGGGACTCTGTAGTCCCCACACACCCGAGAAGAGGGCCATATCGTGAGAGATGGCCCTGGGTCGGCCGGGGTGCGAGGGATATGCCTGTCAACCTCACCTTCGGCAACCAAAGCGACCCGCAGGCGGCGTGCGTTTTAGTCGGTTCCGACATAACCTCTCCCACCGGCTCCGGTGGGGAGGTGTCCGTGGGGATTTTGCGAACGTAAAAAAAAAGTATGCTAACTATTCAAAATCGATTAAAATAGACGTCGCCGTTGGACGGATATATGTATAGAAGAATTTGGATGATTTCAGACCAAGGTTTGATGGCTTAATATTCAGAGCGTTCCCCATGTAAGGGAAAGATCGTGGGGTCTAATCCCGTCTTGACTGTTTACATTTTTTCTATCTTAAGCGATTCAGATAAGTACTTCAAAAGTATCAAGGTACGTACCCACATACTTTCACGCACGTACCTCATACTGAGTATTTTTAGATACGCACCGTATACTCAGTATTTGGTATTTACCTATGTTATCCCGTAAATACGAGTATAATTAGACATAGAACGTGAAATTTTTAAGAATATTTTTAAAAGATTTTAAGTTTGTTGTTTAGCTACACTCAACCAGCTGATAACAAGTTAAAGAGAAATCAAGAAGGTACAGGCTACTATTGTAAATTTGGTTAAACTTTATTATGAAATAAATAGTCTAATGATGGAATCCATGAGACTACAAACTACAAATTCTCAATTTACAAATGCTGTGGCTATTTACATTTTGTAGTCATTATTTTTGTTCAATCAATTCAATCTTCTTTTTTAAAAATATTATACTTATTTCAACACCGAAACAAAAGAAAGATTTTACAAAAATACACTCCATGACTGTTCAAATATCAATGAGTTTGTTAAAGTAAATATTCTTGTTTTTATTAAAAACAACAAAGCATGAACGGAATAATCTAAAAACCTTTCTCATTCTTCCTGTTCAATGAGTTGGCGTGTCTCGGGAATACATAAAATACCCGATCACTTACCTTGAATGATATTTGACTTGAAAGATTGACTGTAGCCCCGGACTGTCGGGTGCGTAATAAAAAATGTCTATGAATATAAATAAGGCATATATGACACGATACAATGTTTTTGAAATGACGAATTCTATAAAAGCATTGTTCAAAAAACAACCAATTGTTTAAATTATCATGTTTTCATTTTCTTTTTAAGATACCTTTTATTGATGCAGACAATAAAAAAAATAAGAAGTTATGTTCATATACTTGTGTATGTAAATCCGGGTATATAAATATAGTTATTTATATATCCGGATTTATGTTATATGTGCATCCCGCAATGATAAATTCGTCAATTTAGTCTCTTAATAAACATTTAACAATATCTTCAAAGTTTTAGTCACAGCAAAACTAAATAAATAACAAAATATTTTTCGATAAGTGTAAGTACTAACTTACATATCAAGAACTTTAAGCCACTAAATATTACGAATAGTAAAAACGTACCTTTCCTCTATAAATAATAAAGATATAAGACTGTATATCTCTACACTGAATAACGGTGTCGCCCTTGAGGAAGTACATTTCGTGCAGGTGTTGCGTGATGACCCTGATGAAGGATCTTTCCACCTTACCGAACAACGGCACTTCGCGAAGTGCGCGTTCGTACATAAATACTAACGTATCTTCCATTAGAGCCGAGTTCAGACGCCGACATATTTTCTACGAAGTACAAAACACTATCTAAATAACTTACGAATACATATAAGCAACATTATAGCGTATGGAGCCTCCTATCTCATTTTGAAGCCTTACTGAAATGTCATCATCCAAATAAGATATATATCACAGTAGAATATTTTCAAACTTTCTCGTGTATGCCGAGTAATAGAAAAGAAGCATTGTTACTTTTCAATCCGAGTTTATGCTGTATTATTTGCTCAATTTCAAATTAAATATAAGAATGTCGTACATAAAAAGATTATTAATTCGGATAACCAGTGTAGCAATACCTACAGGTTTAAGTAATTTACTGACAAAATGATAAAGCGACATAGCTACACTAGCCTGTCATTCAAATCGCACCTGCGACCGCAAAATGACTGATAGAAACTATATTGGTCGGTAACGAACTGAAATAGGTACTATAAATAGAAAGCTCGCAGTTATACGCAGTGCATCACGAATCTATCTTTTATATCTATGATGTTGCAAACATACAGTCAGTCTCTAAGGAGGACTGCAACTCCAAAAGATATTAGCTTTTTGGCTGATAATGTGGTGTGTCGCGTATTACCGAGAGATTGACGTATGCTATCATTAAATTGAAATGGCCACTGCTTAGATCACGCTTTGTTTGAATATACCTACAGAATACCGCGGTTATAATAACTTCGTGTTGTGTTCCCGGCGGTGAGTAGGGTAGCCAGAGCTCACTGGAGAGTTTTTGTGCTGTCAGTGGGATGACCAAAGGCTTGTCCTCTACACTGACGGCACAAAATCTCTGTTCTTACAAGGTCGGCAGCACGGATGTGACTCCACTGGTGTTACACACGTTCATAGGTTATGGTAACCACTTTCCATCAGGTGGACCGTGTGCTTGCCTGCCACCTAAGTTGTATAAAAAAAAATGTAATATAAAAAGGTAAGTACTTTTTACCGTTTTTATTTAATTCAAACTGGCTAGGTTTAGGAAATAAAACACATAAACCATTATCATACAACGATTAGGGACATTTCGCGATTAAATCATGGAACTTACTATTTCTGCCAACGTGGTTCCCGGCGGAGTAGAATTTGGGCCACCCCATCTCTTCCCGTGCGGTGTCGTACAAGGCGACTAAGGGATAGGGCTGTTTAACATCAGACAGATATATACAGCCCAGACTCAGCCTCAGATGCATGACTCGAGTCAACAATAGTGCCCGGAATACGGCAATAGGCTCTCCCCGTATTACGTGGGACCGAATACAATTATTGGTGAAATATAGGTGTTAATTCACCTCTGCCTAACCCTCTGGGGATAAAGGCGTGATTATATGTATGTGTATGTAACTTACTATTTCTGCCGACGTTTCGGATGCGTTGCAGCACCCGTGGTCACGACTTGACCTAGTCGTTACTCCTAGTGGTCAAGTCGTGTCCACGGGTGCTGCAACGCATCCGAAACAGTAAGTCCCGAACCGTTGTATAATTATGAATTAACACCGCGAAAGTTTAAAAATAACATAAACCATTAAGTAATTATTTCTACAAACCTGTGGATTACTACCGTTTGTTCTCTTCCACACATATTCAAAATATTTCAATGTTTTTGCCGTGAGCACTGGATCAACGTTCTCCTGGTATAGAAAGTTCGCCAGATCCTTTGTTTTTTCCTGCAACACAAACGAGAACGGAGCTCGTTAAAACTAATATAATTACTGTACTGGAACTACGAAGTCGTAATATTTTTAATGACGAAACTTCAGCCGTAATACGCACCACCACCACTAACTACTAACAATATAATCTATTTCAAACCTCCATTATAATTCGTATAATTTTATTTTGTTACAAATAGGTATTTTGATGGTATAAATAATAGGTATTATAATAGTGAAACCTCTTTTCATATGATTTTGATCTGACATGAAAAATTGTTACAAACCAGTTTTACGGGGCTTGTGTAGGTAGAAAAAAACCACAGTAGATGATAAAACTTTGAGGAAAGTGTACATACACTTATCGCCTTTCCCGCATCGGGAACAGCTAAGAGAACAACCTACGATTTCAGTTGCTTCAGTTCTCCTGCAAGCTTCGTTGTTTTAAAATCATATACCTGACGATTTAGTTTTCATATAGATATTCTATTTTTAAGACGAGATTCATTGAAGGATATAAAATTAGTTGGTGGAAAGAGCGATAGCAACCTGTCGAGAAACGGTACGTTGAGGCGGTTTGGACTTGTGGAACAAATAACTAGTGAAGTAATGATATACCCAGCATTAAGGTAAGTGGGCAAGCCGGTCATGGTCGATTTATAAAAAGGATAGGTAAGATGCAGTTAAAACCGGAGTGCCTTTATGAAAGGATCAATGACGGTAGAGAAAACTCACGAGTGTATATTTAATCTCAAAACATTGAACCTCTATAATATCTACTTGGCAGGGGTAAGATTCTTTATTTCTTAAATAAAAGTTACTCTACAATGGTTCCTTTCATTTTGGTTTATTTACTTTTTGATGCTCGTACTTCATCGGCTTTGAAGACAATTGATATGAGAATAAGTACTATTAAGTGAAGGGAACCAATATAGAATTAGGTACCTTATTGTTTATACAGAACTGTATTTGTGTTCTTTCCTTATTATTATCAAAATAAATGCGGGTATAATTATGTATTTACATTTCAGCTATAGTGCTAAAACGTTAAAGGGTGTCCTAAACGTAGGTGGGATTAAATGATATTTTTAATGTGGTTACTTTTCATCTTGACAATGAGAAAGTACAATAGCAGGCTGGCGTTAATATCTCACTAGGCGAGGGCCTTTTACTAAAGCTACCCACAATACGAGATAACCGAGGTAATTACAGCATATAATCCCGTATTCATTATTGTGGAACAGCGGCAATTTTGTTATAATCATAGCGACTTGCAAAATAAACCAGTTAAAACGTTTAAAAACTTTTCACGCATAAGGTTTTAAATGGTACCCTTTACTTTTTTGAATGCAGTTTTCATTGGTTACTATAAATTTACAACTTTAATTTGGTAAAACAATAATGAAATTTGGAAAAAACATTTTATACCTAAAAAGATTCATTACAAAATTATTTACGTAACTACATACAAGGTTCGATTTATAATGGGAAAATAAGAGACCACAAATGAATACGAACTTATTTTTAACCTGACTAATAAATTAATATAGAAATATAAATATTTAGAAATGTTATAAAAGGCCTTTGAGGCACTTAATGTATGCAGACATATTGCCCGAGTCTACAATTTTAGATTAATACTACGCCGTAAAGGCCTTTGGCATCCTTCCTGAGATTAGAATTTAGACCCCAGTAAACTTTAGGCTATCTGCTGGGTCTTTGCCCGAACGATTGAGATGATGATGTCTTTATGCCAGTAAATGTATACGCAATAGCAACGTCACATGAAACGGCAGAAGCATGCTTCGTTGTGTTATTTGTTATACGGCTAGCCTATATTCGCCCAAATAAGCTATCCACACTTCATGTTGATGTGGTAATCATACCAACTATTAGTATAACTAGTCGTTGCCCCGGTACTATCGACGTACTCTTATTTGTGTCCTTTGATGTGGGTTAAAAAACCGACAAGTAGATAGAGACGCAAATTTTTATCATATTTTTTGCTCGCGCTTATTGTTCTACGTGAACGATTAGTGCAACAATGCGACGCGTTTCAACGCGGCGCGTAATTATCAAGTGGTCGTTGTTCTTTATTGTATCGTATGTAGCGTCACGTTAATAGGTCATGTGAAGTATGGAAGATTATGTCATGCATAGCGTCGCGTAGCCTCGCTGTCGCGTTTGTCGCTCACATAGGACAACGTGTAGGTACTATGCAAACAAAGCTATTAATTCTTTACCGTCAATGTTGCTACTTGTTACATTTTTTGCTATTAATCTTACCCCCCACTGCTAATGCTCATGTATACCCAGAATCAATAGCACTGAACCACGAGAAAATTAAGCATCATTGAGTACGAGGAAAAATTTAAAGTGGCTTCGTCTTATGATATCTATCTATCTTGTTCGCGATGGTTTAAAAAATTACTGAGCGGATTTTGATGCGGTTTATTTTAGAAAGCTCGACTTAAAATGTTACGTTATTTGATTCAATCAAACAATTAAAGATTCATAGTCAAAATTTTACAATTATGTCAAGTCACTAACTCGATCTGTCCGTCTTTCTGTTACGCTCTCACACCTAAAGTAAGGAACCGATTATGTTCAAGTTCAGTACAGTGGTAGATTAGACCTTGAGAAAGGACGTAGACTATGTTTGGTCGCGATAACCGATTGTCAAGCGGGCGGAGCCGCGGGTAACAGCTAGTATCAAATAAGTTAGATTAACCATTGCTTCGGTTGGTTGGTTCTACTGAGTAGAAGACTACAATTGGTTGAGTAAATAAGAGATAACCGGAGATATAGTCATTTATTTCCATGTTGTAATTGCCCCCGTTAGTTTGTTGTAGGTTAAACTTTCTACTTGTTCATCCGTAAAATTTCATTTCAAACCTTGTTACGTAAACCACGTAATACGTTTCTCGCAATGGAAGCAGCCTACGTGCGGGGGGGGTTCCACTCCATTTTTTTTTTTATACAACTTAGTTGGCAGACAAGCACACGGCCCACCTGATGGAAAGTGGTTACCGTGATCTATGAACGTGTGTAACACCAGTGGAGTCACATCCGTGCAGCCAACCCTGTACGAACAGAGATTTTCTGTGCCTTCAGTTGCCTATGTTACCAATCATGTCATCACTGCACTCATACCGCACCCCCGTGGCGACGCCATTCACACCTATATCGACCGTCTGTCATCACCAATATCGCCAGTGTCGCCAGTTTCTGACACCGATATCAATTATGCTACATCTATATGCTATTTATACTGTTGATTGATGGCTCTTGGTGGAAATTGTTGTTACACATATTTTTTTTTTTTTTTTTTTTTACGTGCGCAAAATCCCCACGGACACCTCCCCACCGGAGCCGGTGGAGGAGGTTATGTCGGACTCGAACCGACTAAAACGCACGCCGCCTGTGGGTCGTTTCGGTTGCCGAAGGTGAGGTTGACAGGCATATCCCTCGCACCCCGGCCGACCCAGGGCCATCTCTCACGATCTGGCCCTCTTCTCGGGTGTGGGGACCACAGAGTCCCCAACTCGTCCCCGGAAACGGGGAGGCGCGCCACGCGCGCCGCCGCCGCGGCCTGCTTCTGCAAGGGTGACAGGCGGCTTCACCTGTCACCCCCAGGCCGGCGCTCATGGGGGGCGGAGGTCGTTCATCGACCTCCGACGCCCGAGTTGCCTTCGTGCGCGGGCAGCTTGTCTAGCGATCCTTCGTCGCTCCCGCTGCCGCTCCCGCCCCGCCTCCTCCTTCACGAGCATTACTTGCTCGCAGAAGGAGGCGCCGGCCGCCCACGCATCCGCGCAGCGAACCATCGCCGCGAGCAAGGTGGAGAGCGTGAGAACCCTCACTCCCAGGGCCGCCACAAGCTCCCGCCTCGGCGTCTCCCACGCCGGACACTCGGTGAGCGTGTGCGGACCTGAGTCCTCGCTCGCGTCGCAGTGATGGCACTCGGACGTTGGCTCTTTCTGCATCCGACGCAGATACTTTCCGAAGCATCCGTGCTCGGTGATCATCTGCGTCAGACGGTACGAGAGGCTGCCGTGTGGCCTCTCTAGCCACTCCCCCATGATGGGTCTTACCGCCGTTACTACGGCGTGCCCTGCGCTTGGTTGCCCAAGTCGTCTCTCCCATTCTGCCACCATTTCCCTGTGGAGCCGGGATCTCACGGCCCGAATTTCTTCGGGCTCGGGATCGTGACCCCGCTCCCGCGCCGCCCTTCGGAACCTGTATAGCGCCGAAAGGCATCTCGCTTCCAGGATCCATGGTGGCGATCCGGCGAGGAGACTCGCCGCGTTGAATGATATCGTGCGGTACCCCCTTATGATGCGGCACGCCAACTTCCGCTGCGGACGCTGCAGCAGAAGCATGTGCCGATCACTCAGGGGACACCCGTACAGGGCCATGGACCGCACGACACCCGCGTAGAGTCTCCTGCAGGAGTCATCCGGGCCCCTCAGGTTGGGCAGTAGCCGCGCCAGAGCGTTGGCTGTGCCCGCCAATTTGGGGCCCAGACTTCGGAAGTGCTTCCCGAAGTCCCACCGGCCGTCGAGCACGAGCCCCAGATATTTCATCTGGGGCTTGATGCCGATGAGAGTGCCTCCCACTGTGAGACTGGAACCAGGTGGTGGCGTGCGCCGAGGTCCATGAAAGAACATGGCCTCGGATTTATGCAAAGCCACCTCAAGGCCCAGCCGCCGGATCCGTTCCACGACTTGAGCAACCGCGGTCGTGGCCCTCAGGATCGCTTCGCGGTGTGTAGCTCCGCTCGCCGTCACTAGCGTGTCGTCCGCATAGCACGTGACGGTTGTTACACATATTGAGAACTTCATTGTACTTTTCCACTTTTTTTTTGTTATTAGACCGGTAAGGCGAAACCGATCAGGTCTAATATATTGAGAATATGTGCTACATCTATATCTGTATGGTATGGTATACTTCCTGTAGTACACATTTGCATGCAAGTCTAAGGTTCTATACTGAATCAATTGCTGTTTAAACCGAAGATTAGAAATCCGCACTTGAGGAGCCGCGAGTGGAAGAAGGCTAGTCTATAATTTATTATAGATATATCTAAGGTTATACATAACTATAATTCGTTACATACGTTATGTTCCAATAGCGCACTCGCCGAAGCGGACCTCGTAGATGCGACGTAGCCGAACATGAAAGCGAAGTATAGAAAACCCGTAATCTGGAGATACATCACCATCCACATATCCACTTTGTTCCACATGCCAACAGGATTACAGCCTAGACCTAGGACATTGTATATCAAAGATTGAAAAAGATTAAAGCATGCACATCATGTATGTAATTCGTAATTAATTTGAAATATTTCCATTTTAAGATTTGACAGAATAATGATTTAATTCGTTTGAACTAGACTTAGAGCGTTTTCCTATTATCCGATCTGATATCGGTGTTGGCTCTGATATCCGACATCCGATAGTCGACAGGAATTAAAATGTATGAAATATGTATCTGTCTTTCACATTATCTGGCCAGATATCGGATATCGGAGCTGATATGGCTGTGTTCATCCGATATCGGATGTGACACAGCTGTGTTAACCCGATATCGGATAGGTCGATGAACGACCTCCGCCCCACATGAGCGCAGGCCTGGGGGTGACTGGTGGAGCCGCCTGTCACCCTGGCAGAAGCAGGCTGCGGCGGTGGCGCGTCTCGCGCGCCTCCCCGTTTCTGGGGACGAGTTGGGGACTCTGTAGTCCCCACATCCGAGGAGAGGGCCAGATCGTGAGAGATGGCCCTGGGTCGGCCGGGGTGCGAGGGATATGCCTGTCAACCTCACCTTCGGCAATCAAAAACGACCCACAGGCGGTTTTGGTCGGTTCGAGTCCGACATAACCTCTTTCACCGGCTCCGGTGGGAGGATATCCGTGGGGATTTAGCGCACTTAAAAAAATAACCTGATATCGGATGTCAATGTCAATTAGTCACCACAATAACAAAATAATAAAAAAAAAACAAATGTCACGTCATTTTCAATTGTACAGATTTCTAAGGAATCTGTGGTTGACCTTATGCTTAAATCTTTTTGAATCTGTGCAAATAAACGTATCCTTGACGTATTGGACCGATTTTATCGGTTATATGTGAAAACAGCACACGGCTTTCAGGTATCGGCTATCATAGTCCGACACAGACATTGGATCGGATAATGTGAAAACAATCTTAGTGTAGAAATTATTACATTAAATATTGTAATCAATGATTAACTAAAACAAATTCGAATATCAAGACTAGATTTCAATGGTATTACATTATTTCCATACATTTTTCAGTACAATACGGGAAAACCGCAATTTACATTAACACGATTATTATTGTGATTTGAATTTATCCAAATGAACCTAATTCAAAGAAACTTTTGAAATTCCGACAGCAAAATCAGGTCATATAAAACTGTAATCCCTTATCGATTTAAAAACATGGCATCAAAAAATCTTGACCACAATTTGTATTGTACAATCAAATAACCAATATTACATTTACAATCATGTTTCATTGTAATTGCCAAACCTTTCATTTAGCGCGAAAACTGTGATACGATCAATGGCAGTCATTGTTCGCATCACAGTCGTATTAATTACATTAAGTACGTACCCACAAATATCTCGTATACCCAGTAAAATGTGTACGCGTACTCCATATACGCATCTGCGGCAAATAAATAACGTTAATTGCAAATATTTATGTATAGTTGTAATGTTATTTAAAGCAATGTACCTACTAGTATTGCATTTCATAAGTGAGTCTTTTGAAATTTTAATGTGATTAATTGTCATCATCATCATGGAGAAGGATTTCCTTGATCATATCTGAGGCCAAGGTGAATACGGAGCTAAGGGTCCGCCTTTCGGATTTTCCTCCACAATAAATGCGATTAAATGATTTTTTAGGGCAAATATCAATATCAGGAGGTAGGCCACGATGGTATTTCCGTCCGAATTGAGCAGTCCGACTGGGGAAGTACCTCCACCCTACAGAATACCACGGCTATAATAACCTCGTGTTGTGTTCCCAGCGGTGAGTAGGATAGCCAGAGCTCACTGGAAAGTTTTTGTGCTGTCAGTGGGAAAACCAAAGGCATGTCCTGATTTTGTGTTCTGCACTGAAGACACATAAAATCTCTGTTCTTACAGGGTCGGTAGCACGGATGTGACTCCACTGGTGTTACACACGTTCATAGGTCACGGTAACCTCTTTCCATCAGGTGGGCCGTGTGCTTGTCTGCCATCTAAGTTGTATATATTTTTTTTTTTGCATATATGCATAGAAATATTGCAGCTTGATCAGCTGTTACAATTAATAGCCTCTTTACTAACCAGCACCGTTCTGGAAAATGTTCAGCCATTTGATAAAATAGTTATGCAAATGAATCTCGCATTAGAGTTCTAATCTAATATCTCAATAAACCTATCACTAACTTTCTGTTTGCGGTACCCATTTGCAAATCATAAATTGAATGAAAATTAATCAAAGGTGAACTTACACGCTATAGTATGTTTCTTATATTTTACTATCATCACACTGGAACAGTTGACAAGTAAATATGATGAGTGAGGTGGCAAGTAGGGTTCACAAGCATTGCCGAAGATAAACGCCGTAGCCAGATTTACTATAGTGACCGCTACTGGCAGAAACTTTAAGAGTACTACAAACGGGTTCACACGCATTATGTCACTCTCCCAGTATGAGAATGCACCTATTATTCGTGTTACCTGCCAAATAAATCATAATCTAAATAAAAATGCAAGTATGAACTGGACTGGGGAAGAACCTGATTATAATATTTCGTTTCACATAATCTGTGTAAAAGTTCCCAAAACGGCCAATTCTATATTACATATTATGTACTTTATTAGAATACACACACAAACTCACACCTATATCCTCAAAGGGGCAGGCAGAGGTGATAGCACCCACACTTCGCCAGTTTATGTTTAGGTCCCAATGTAATAGGTGGCGAGCCTATTGCCATTAACCGGGCACTTATTAACCTACGATAAATACACACATAACTTCGAAAAGCATCGAAAAGCCATTGGTGTGTGCCATGGTAAAACCTGGGATCGAACCTGAGGCCTCGTCTCAGCAGTCCATTACCCATACCACTAGGCTACCGCGCCAATTATTATTATATTTTAGAATACACGTATAATATAATATAGATACAGTACGAGTATACAAAATAATTAAAATGAGAGGTGGTGATTAATTAAGTACTTTTATAAATATTTTAAGTGCATTGGCTAATTCATATGAACATTGCATTGCATCATAAAAGTATCATGACTTCATACCAACAAGATAACAGGTAAAAAAAACACCGAAAACGCGTCATTGTGCGAATAAAACTCTATTTACAATTTGAACCATTCATCTTTTATTACAACTGGCAATATTTGGCCTATAACATTCCTACCTACATTTTGAAATATCGCGACTGATAAATTATATAAGTTGCACACGTCGAGCAATATTTTCTCAATAGTTGCATATAAACATTTCTATCAGCGCATTGACTTGTAAAATAATGGGTTTAAAATCAGATTAAAAAGTCATAAACAAATAAATCAGTTAACATAGCTATTACTTAATATAAATTACATAAGTACAATCTGTAACTGCGAAAAATTTACTTACACAGAGCATTCGATTGATTCTGTACAGATTCAAGTCAGTATTATCATTAACTATTCGGACCTGAAAATGTTAACCTATTAATTTTCGTTATTTTAAGCAAGGTAATAATGGCAACATTGACCCTGAATCGGGCAGTATCGTTAGTGTTTTGAGTTTCAAAATCTTCTCCACGGTAGGCAGCTTAGAAGTATGCCTGTTAGAAATAAGTATATATCGGTGGTCAACTAAAAAGTTTATGTTAGAATCCATAAGTTTTTGGTTGTAATCCAATGTTTTAGGCATGCCTTACTTATGTCACATACTTTAAATTAAACGAAGCGAAGGCTACGGAAAGCATGGGTACCAACATGACTACTTAATATTTTGTTATAATAACGTATACTCTATTTTATGCGGTGTTTCATTCTAAAGATTTACAATCATATCTTACCAGCTGTTCAAACGGGAACACGCTAATTATGTCCCATAGAAAAGCATGTTTCAAATACCGCGTCACAGTAAGCAAAGGGTGTGTAACTAGTAAAGACTTTTCGTTATAGTATGCAACATAGGACATCACTATGATATCTATATATGATAGCATGTCGATCCAATTGTAAGCACCGCCGTATCTATGTTGCTTTGTCTGGAAGAAGGATAAGCAAATAGTTTAAAATACGATTTCTTTTTTATTCGAGCGTTTCAATGGGTGGATGTTTGTTAGTTATTCACCCCACGAGTTTCGAAAAAGATGATAGCGATTTTTCAACACTCGTTACGCTTAATTAGAAGAAAGCTCAACAGATGAAAGTGAATAATAATAATTAAGGATAAAATGTCGATGCTCACTGCGATATCGTATGGTACGGCTAATATGTAAAACACAGCGAGCAGAAAGCGTAAGGCACACCAGATCTTAAGGAATATACCATAAGGAGTGATGCATATTGGCAGGAAAATGTACTTGAGATATCTGAAAAAAAAAACAAGATATCATTCAAGCGGATACTTACTAGAATACGAAACATCACATCTACAAACCTTAAATATTATGTTCAGGCTGCTGTTAGTTTTTTAAGAACATTAGGGGATCAACAACGGAAAGTCAAAATTTCAAAATTTATAAAAAAAAATTAGTTCCCTAACCTTACTGATTACGTACTTCTTGTCTTTATTGTAAATTCTTGGTCTACCCGAAGATAATACATGAAAATCATTAGATAGTATCTAATGATTTTGAAATTTATTCGTGATGTTGTGCTATTTTCAAAGTAATATTCAAAGTAATATTAAAAATAACAAAAAAAAAATTGTTACAAGGTAGAGCTAAAAGTAAAATACCTTAGTACACCCAAAACGTCGAAAGACCTCATATAATTTCTTCTCTGTTCTTGAGTCGACACTACATAAAAACTTTCTTTTATCTCTTGCTGTAAGTAAACCAGCTAATAAATAAATGGACCACAAATAATATTTTATTGTATATGTTCACACAACTTTTTAGTTACAAAAAAGCACGCAAAAAGCAAGCTATTAAAGATAGGTATTTAATAAAACACATTCAACTTACCAAGTAACGTTAAACATTTATTTTTACGAACGTGTAATGGTATTCGTGACGTAATAAATATGTTTTAGATATTTACCGCTATTCGGTTTGTTTTAACGTCTAATTTTCCGGTTAAAGGCTTCGCTTCTTCATATTCCGCTGCCTTTGCTTTCAGCTCTGCGTTATCTAGAACCTACAAAATTTATTAAAAGTTATAAATATTATTACAGATTTCTTGCGAAAGAAAATTGTACGTACATACGTCACAAACTAGACTACTTAATCAGGTACCATAAATGTTACAATGTATGTATTTTTTTATTTGTAATTTTAATGCGACAAGTTCTTCGGTCAAACTAAATTTCGCAATATCGAAAAACGTGTAAGGTCTTGTTTATTATAAATGCAACGACAAAAGAGAATGAAACTGACAAATGACTTTCTCAATAACATAATAAAGTTTACTTCAAATATATTTAGATAATTAAAAAAATACTTTTACATTATTTTTGTTAAGGTGTGACGTTGTAAAGTTAATTAATTGTAATGTTGTTACACATATTCAAAATTCTAAAACACAACGATGATTAAAATTAAATCTACTCATTCATTTTCCTAAATGCGTTTATGCTTTGTAATGTACAAGTGAACACTAGCAGAAATTAAATACATGAATCACCGTTATAATAGGGTGACTAATGTCCGGAAATGTGCCCCAGCACTGCACCAGCGCGCTGAACTCCACATGCAGTAATATGCAGTTTGTCGACGTCACCACCGTGTATACCTGTATACATTAATACGTTTTGCAGTTCTGAACTTAATGACTGCGGTTCCTGTTTTATAGAATTACAGCAAAAACACAGTAATTAATTGGTGAACTGTACACAATGTACTTACATAGAGTTAGGTTAAGTATATCGAAACTAAAATGGATTTGATACTAAAGCATATCAATCTTCTTAATTGAAATTGTTTTAGCAATCCTATAATATTTAAATGGTGTAGATATCTAGCTTATTGAATATGCTCTCTGTCAGATATGGTTAAAGGTCAAATATCGAAGTATTTACGATTCAATATACTCGCAAGGCCCATGCTACAGCGCGCACGCAAAAAGAATCAACCTTTATAATATCATGTACTTAGGTCTAGTGTATATATGCTCTTAGGCCATAAGTCTCTCCTCAGTAAATAGCATTAAATGAATACAGTAAGTACTAAAAAGCATCACTTCTTACCTTTGGTAACCCAAAGAGCATTTCTAAAACACCAAAATGGCTTCCAGGACCAATAATCATTTGTTTTTTTCCCAAGTGATTTAAAACATTGCAATGACCCTTTAACCAAAACATTATAACATTTCTATATTAAAAAATATATATATTTAACTATATAAATTATATTTATATTATATATGTAACATTCTATATTAAAAAATTATTGTTATAAAATTTAAAAAATAAAAAGTATTATTATTATTATTTTATACCACTTAGGTGGCACACAAGCACACGGCCCACCTGATGGATATTGGTTACCGTGGCCTATGGACGTATGTAACACCAGAGGAGTCACACTCGCGCTGCCGACCCTGTAATCACAGAGTATCTGTGCCGTCAGTGTAGAGGACAAAGCAGAGCAAGCATTTAGTCTTTCTACTGACAGAACAAACTCTCCAGTGAGCTCTGGATATCCTACTCAACTACAGTTCTATACAAGCTGACGCCCGCGGTTCCGCCCACGTGGAGTTTTAACCCCGTACCCGTACCCATACCCATGGGAACCTATTCCAGGGATAAAACGTAACCAATGTAGGTACTTTACAAGATTGGCGAGCGTAGTTTTCCCTGATGTTGCAAACCTTGGTCATATGCTTGTTTACTACCCGAACTAAATTAAAAATAACTAACATGTTTTCTCAACTATAGGGCAACTTTTAGGTAGTTGCTGCCTGTGCAAATTTCTGCAATTACGATACCCCCTTTCAGAAACGCGTTCCTATCTAGTGTTATGAACTACAGAAGCCTTTGTATTCTCACAATCAAAACTACTACACGGATCGTAATGCCTGTTCGAAGCAACTGAATTTCAATGATATTAGTAAACTTAAAGTTTTTGACAGCCTCTGTGGCGAGGTGGTAGTGAACGCGACTGCTACGCAGGAGGCGCGGGTTCGAACCCCACTCGGTGCAAATATTTGTACGTATGAATATAGGTATATGCATTGGTCTGGGTATTTCTATGTATAATATGTATGTATTTACAAAAAAAAAGTATTTAAGAATGTTTATCCGTATTCTAGATTACATAACACAAGCTAGTTAAACTATACTTAAAATGTGTCTAGATAGCGTTGTGTAGAATGTTGCAGAATATTTCTTTAAAAACTTAATTAAAGTTAAGCCTAGTTCTACTATATTGTATAAGTAAATACTATATACTATATATTGATAATATATACCACATGTATAGGATAATTAATAGGATTAACATTCACAATTAAAAACCAATTTCCATTAGAAATTGAAGGTAATTGAAGGAAAATTATGAAATTGTATACTGAAGTATGCATTCAGTAAAAAAAAAATCAGGTTTAATAATGAGAATCGTAAGAGTAGGTACGCAAGCATGTAGAAACAATTACTTCTGGGAATTTAAATATATACTTATATCAACGTAACATCAACAAGAGTTTGACGGGGTATTATTAGTGTAATCGAGTCATACATACATCTTTCAGAATATACATGTCACGTCCTATGTCGGCTGCATGTTGCACGACCTCGTCATCAGGTAGGACTATCTTCCGCGTATTACTCGCCACGGTCTGCAGAAAGTCGCGATTGCTTACCTGAAACACATAATATTTTTTTAAGAATATTAACTACCGATTTTCAAGTCCTTTCTACTTGTCTCACTTTTTCATTGCTTACTGTCAGCATGTTAGAATCATGAATCAATTTCCTGCTGCTATGTAAGTCAGTTTTTGATTGAGGTTATATTGCAACACGTGTTAATTCACCTCTGCCTAACCCTCCGGGGATAAAAGCATAAATTTATGTATGTAGTCAACAAATGCTAGAAATAATGGTCTATTAAATTCTTTGAATCTCTTAATTATTTGCTCTAATGCATGTATGTGGTCTAATGTAGTGTAGTATGGCCGGAAGCCCGCTTTTCTCTTGGTTGATTCTTGTCATTTTCCACTGTTATTCTGTTTAAAATTATAGATGAAAAAAGTTTGTAAAAAAAGTAAAAATTCATACCAAAGTTACTTTTAAACGACATCCATAAATTCATTCTCAACTTCTGTGAACCTACTTACTTACTTACCTAATCGTATTGGATTGCAAGCTATGCTTAGTTTGGGTCTGGATAGCACAGCTGTGTAATTTGTCCCATATTATTATTATTTCTCATAGAATAACATAACAACCTTTTCTCGCGAAGTGAACAAACCACATTAACCGCTTAAACAGACATATATCAAGACATATTTTGGTCCATCCCCTGCTCACTAAAACGTTACGGAATGAACTAACATAACCAAACATACTGAATGCTTTGACAATAAGTGATACCATGTGTTTTACTGTAAACTAATCAACCCATTAAACATTGAACAGCATTTCAAATAAAGAATCTTCGGTGTACGGTACTCAATATCAGTCATCACTGTCAAATTACGATATGAATCAATATCTTATATTAAGCGGATGACGGCAGGAGCGATCTAAACGAGCTTTAAATTTATGAGCACCCAACGTTGATAAGGTTAGGTTCAAAGGGTCGTCTCTACTCCTCGCGTATTACTTTAGAAAATGTGAGGAAAAAATAAGGGTCACTTACTTTATTGTATAACAGGATAAATACCAGCCAACCATGTGTATTAACTCATCTGTTTAATTTTTGTATTTATATGTCTCATACATGTAGTAGCATGTAGTACATGCATCATATTTCATTATGACTCATTTTATAATCATACAGAAATGCGTTTTTTTTATATATTTGGTCCGTCAAATGACTACACCCCGCAAGATGGTAAAAAGCAGAGGTGTATAGAGATTGATTCCTATTCTGCTGCTCTTGTCAATGCGCAATGAAAATGTTGAATATCACATTTACTCTACGTTTATACAATTTCGATTAATGTTAATGTTTGTTGGAATTAAAGTATACATATGTATTAGTAGGCTAAATATGTAGATTATATTATAATGATTATTTTTTAATAAACATATTATATTTGTAATAATTGTAATAATCTGCAGCCCTTACAAAAAATAGTTATAAAACTTAGGTGGCAGACAAGCACACGGCCCACCTGATGCAAAGTAGTTACCGTGACCTATGAATGTGTTCAACACCAGGGTAGTCACACCCGTGCTGCCGACCCTGAAAGATAATAGAGCTTCTGTGCCGTCAGTGCACAAGACAATCAGGACAAGCCATTGGTCTTCCCACTGACAGCACAACATCTCTGGCTACCCTACTCACCGCCGGGAATACAACACGAGATTATTATGGCTGCGGTATTCTGTAGGGTAGAGGTACATCTCCAGTCGGACTGCTCAATTGGGACGGGAATACCGTCGTGCCCTATCTACCTTATCAACTTACGTTACATTGCATAATTTACCTGAAATAGAGGACAAAATAACAAAGTCTCCACCATTTCCATTGAACGAACTTCATGTTGAAGGTTCGTTGACATATTACTGAATAATTCCTCCATAGAGACCGCGTTATTGTAATACCTGCAATATTCAAGGTCACTAGTAACGGGATCACTGAAGTTAAGGTGACACAAAAGCTAAATTAACAAAGGAAAGTACACTTACCACTGGACAGTAAAGAACTTCTTCACGCGGGCTTTAATTTTACAGCTGACATGATTTACAGAGAGAAAGTAAAACAGTTCTCTCATGGATTCCTGCCGGAGACGATAAGTAGTCAGCATAAGCATAAAATATAGTAGATATCTACGCTTTATGGAAATTGTAACTGAAAGGATTCATGGTATTTTATTGTGATAGATCCATTAAATTAAATCTTACAAAAATTGCAATTTATTAACATTCAGTGATATAATTTGTAAAGAATTCTCTTCAAAATGATAAAATGCAGACACTACGCTCGTGCTCACCGATCAAACTACTTAGGAACGACACTCACTATCTTTACTTCCTTATCTATTTTACATAGAACCTTAGTTTTGCCGTTTGTTATGAAAATGCCTACAAGTTCAGAAAAGGTCGGCCTTCCACCGCTGCAAAAATCCGATGGTAGTCTGGCCCATGGCGCTAAGGAGAAAGCCGATCTGTTGGGTAATCTCTTTGCGTCAAACTCGACTATGAACGACGGGGACGCCGAACCACCCATAATCCCCAGCTGTGGTGCTTCCATGTCTGAAGTTAAAATCACGCAACGGGCGGTCCGGCGTGAGCTTAAGTCCCTAGATGTTCGGAAGTCGAGTGGGCCGGATGGGATACCGGCGATGGTGCTTAAACACTGCGCCCCCGAGCTGTGCCCTGTACTTACACGCCTTTTTGCACTCTCCTACTCCGCGCGGCAGGTTCCAGCCTCGTGGAAGACCGCATTCGTGCACCCTGTAACTAAGAAAGGCGACAGGACAGATCCGACCAATTACAGGCCTATCGCTATAACCTCCCTACTCTCGAAGGTTATGGAGCGTGTCATTAACACACAGCTCCTGAGATACCTTGAAGGAAACGATCTACTGAGCGACCGACAGTACGGCTTTCGCCACCGTCGCTCAACCGGTGACCTTCTTGTGTATCTCACAAACCGGTGGTCGCAAGCCATCGAGAGTCGGGGTGAGGCACTAGCGGTCAGCCTCGATATAGCAAAGGCCTTCGATCGGGTCTGGCACAAAGGTCTTCTTGCGAAGTTGCCGTACTATGGACTCCCCGAGGGACTTTGCGAATGGATCGCCAGCTTTTTGTCCAACAGAAGCATCCAAGCTGTCGTCGACGGCAGCTGCTCGGACCGCATGAACATAAACGCTGGTGTCCCACAAGGCTCCGTGTTGTCTCCGACGCTGTTTCTGCTGCATATCAATGACATGCTGTCTGATGGCTCCATTCATTGTTATGCGGACGACAGTACCGGGGACACGTGTTACACGGGCCGTGCAAATATCCCTCAGTCCGAGGTGGAGAAGAGTCGCGAACAACTTGTGTCTAAAATCGAGACTACTCTCTCTGGAGTATCCGATTGGGGACGACTAAACCTAGTCCAATTCAACCCCACTAAGACACAAGTATGTGTATTCACCGCTAAGAAAACCCCATTCATTGTAGCGCCGCAATTCCTGGGCACACCGCTTACCATCTCCTCGAGTATCGGGATCCTTGGTGTCGATATCTCCAGGGACGTCCAATACCGAAGTCATTTGCAGGACAAGGTTAAGTTGGCATCAAAAAAACTCGGAGTGCTCAACAGGGCGAAGCAGTACTTCACTGCGGGGCAGCAACTCCTTCTTTATAAGGCACAGGTCCGGCCTCACATGGAGTACTGCTGTCACCTTTTTGCTGGAGCACCTGCATACCAGCTTGACCCCTTCGACTCGTTGCAAAGACGGGCATTGAGGCTGGTTGACAATCCCATACTCACAGGTAGAGTGGAACCTCTTAGCCTTAGGAGGGATTTTGCCTCACTGTGTGTGTTCTACCGCCTATACAATGGTTTGTGCTCAGATGAATTGTTTGACATGATGCCCGTAGCTTCATTCTATCATCGCACCTCTCGCCATAGGCAGGGAATTCATCCCCACACATTGCGACCTGAGACGGTGCGCACTGTGCGGTATGAAAGAAACTTCATCCCACGCACACTCAAGCTGTGGAATGACCTCCCTGCTGTGGTTTTCCCAAGCGCCTACAATATGGGGTTCTTCAAGAGGGGCATCAGAAGGTTTCTTCATGGTCGGCAGCACGAGTGTGACACCCCTGGTGTTGCATACGTCCATAGGCCACGGTAACCGCTTCCCATCAGGTGGGCCGTGTGCTTGTCTGCCAACTTAGTGGTATAAAATAAAATAAAAAAAAAAAAAAAAAAAAAGGTATCATAATTAAACTTCATAAAATATTTTCGTAACATTGTTATTTTGTACAATAAATTATTTCAGTTCAATAGTTAAACAATAAGACAATCTGGGTCAATGGGGAATTTAAATAAAATCAATTCCGTCCCTTTCACTCATGTTCACTGATTCAGAAGATTTGCTAAGTCCTTGTTTTGCAAAACGGTACTAGAAAATTGTACCAATATCTTACAAAAGGAATATTCCTTTGAATAACAAAAGTTGGTAAATTCTCCAAAGACCTTTGCGGGAACTAATTATCTCGGAAGAAATAACATTCAGTATTTTAATCACGTTCTAAACATGAATTGAACAATTTAAATAAAAGTGTGAAGGCGATCGATTTCGGCTAGGTGCTCTGAGTGCATTACAACGTTGAAATTGAATATATTCACAAACCTTGAACTTTAATCTCCTTTGTGTGGATAGTAAGTAATTGGTACAGATTCTTGCTGTATAGAAACAGCACAAGTACGCACCGAAAACAAACAAAAACATTACCTGGAACATGTAATTTCATTTTTATATTTGCACAAGTTATTTTATTAGTATAAAATAATAGATAGACTAGACGGGTAACTTTACGCTGTAAGTGGTGTCTACTCTACAAAACAACTGGTTCCCTAAATTTCATACCCTGCGCCCACTAGTCAAATATAAATATCACTTTCTTGTAGTGTATTTTTTCTTGTCTTGCTGTTTTTACGTGGAACCTAGAATGGTTACACACACAACTGGTTCCCTAAATTTCATACCCTGCGCCCACTAGTCAAATATAAATATCACTTTCTTGTAGTGTATTTTTTCTTGTCTTGCTGTTTTTACGTGGAACCTAGAATGGTTACACGTAAAAACAGCAACCTTTCGGATATCACCTGGACTAGCGGTAAAGTATCTATTTTGAAATCGAACCGAATAAAACACCGCGAGCACACGAGAGCCTTCTGTTTGAGACCTATGGTATACCCTAGGGCCTAGTAAGAATATAAATATATTTATTTCTCTCCCAATAGGTATACACTTTCATAACGACACTAAAGAAATATGATATAAGTGCAGATGTGAAGCGGAGTGTATTGTGCATGTAGTGGTTAAAGTTTAAGGTGTAAAATTTGTGTAATATGGTCAATGTAAGTGTCAGTGTAAGTGTCTGTTTGTGTCAGTGTGATTGTTAGATTGGAAGGGGAAGTTCTTTATGTTAGCACCGGCTGATATCGCCCAATACCGAAGGAAGGCGTGTATGTATGAGCAAGTAGCGCAATAATAAGCCAAGATATAAAAATCTCTCTCGGTTCTTATATTATCAAATCCAACAGTTTCTCTGAGAAAGAAGTGCGAAAGATTGAGATGAGAGTAAATTACAAACCAAATAAGTATGTTTCACTTGTGCGTAAAATCAGAAGATGGGATACAGGATCCTTTAAATAATGAAATTGATGGAATATCAGCAACATACCATTGATCTAGTTTATAATTACCATGACCATCCTCATAATCGCTTACTTATTCATTGAATCATGCTGCGGCGAATTAATTTTTTGAACCTGAACCCAAACCTCAAAAAGTTGTTACATTTTCTCTTCATAAATTCGAAAGCAACATTGAAGTAAATATCACGCGAGCATTCATAAATCACACACGAAAATGGCATACACAAAAGTCAAGCACAATTTTTATGAAATGAAACCGCAGGAAAACATAGTCGTACAATAAATAAGTACCCTCTATAAAACTTTTTGTACATTGTACAAAATTTATCGTTAAAAATATAGGTATATGGTTATAGTACGAGAGGTAATGGGAAAATACGTGACTTAAAATATTGACTACTTTCTATGCAGCGCGATGTTTCATTTTTGCTGTACAATGTAAAATAATCTATCAAACTTTTAGATATGAACTTGAAAGTTATTACAAATAGCATTGTAGCTTCTTCTACTCTTATTTAAGTGCATAGCTTTTTATTGCTAATATTAGAACAAATTTCGATAATAATGAATTTATAAAAACATAACATAAACTCACGCCTATATTCCCGAAGGGGTAGGCAGAAATGCTAGCACACAGATTTCGCCAGTTTATGTTTAGGTCCCAATGTAATAGGTGGCGAGCCTATTGCCATTAACTGGGCACTTATAAACCTACGATAAATACACAGATAACTTCGAAAAACATCGAAAATTCATTGGTGTGTGCCATGGTAAAACTTGGGATCGAATTTATTTATATTATTATTATGATAATACGATATAATCACAATTAATTCATGAAGCACATTACGAGTTTAAACAATACTAATCAGGTCAGACTTCAGATGGGTAATCATTCATAAAACAAACGCCCATCCGTACCTTGGACTGTTTCGTAGCTGAAAACTTTTTCTGGGCTTTACAGGGAAATGGAGAATCACAATGTAATGTGATTATCCATGATTATGTGAAACCATAGTCACTAAGAAATTCATCTTACTTACGACCCAAATATCAGTTGAACCAGGAGGAAGGTCTGATGTTCCAGTCCCAGTGAAGACAGCTGTACCAAAACCAAACGCCGTCTTTATAGGATTCTCGTGTTTGGCGTCATTCGTCATGTATACCTTTGTCTCCCAGAATATTAACCGAGCCATCCAGGAATTCTGTTGAAAGTATTTATATTATTATTGTATATTATTATTGTAGTATTTACAATACTACATTTTGTTAATGAATAAAATATTTTAGTGAGTAGTTCAATCAAACTACAAAGTCAACGCAAAAGTCGCTTTTTCTATAATATGTGAAAGGATAAACTGTGTGGAAACTTTATGATGACTACTATTATATCTAACATTTTTTTATACCACTTAGGTGGCAGAAAAGCGCACGGCCCACCTGATGGAAAGTGGTCACCGCAAAACCAAGAAAGTCACACTCACGCTGCCAACCCTGCAAGTATTAAGAGCTTCTGTGGCGTCAGTATAAAAGACAAAGCAGGACAAGCTTTTGGTCTTTCTACTGACAGCACAACAACCCTCCAGTGAGCTCTGGCTACCCTATTCAACGTCGGGAACACAACACGAGGTTATTATGGCCGCGGTATTCTGTAGGGCGGAGGTACTTCCCCAGTCAGACTGCTCAATTAGACGGAAATACCGTCGTGTACTACACATACATACATATGTTACTATTATTATATTGTTCCATTATCATCCGCCTTAACCCATAGTCTTTATTTGTAAAGAGCGTCGTCATAGCTTGTTGAGTAGAAGGATATCAGAGTCCACAGAACATAACAGCAGATGCTCCCTATATGGAAAATCCAACTGGATTTTCATACTCTGGCTAAGAGACTCGTTTGTTACCCATACAAAGTACGTCACTTTAATAATAAAAATATCATACAAAGACACAACTTTATACTGTATAAGAATGGCTTGACAGTGTCAATTGGGTATTTACCTGTATTTATTATTATTTATTATAAATATTACATTTAGTTTTATAAAACATTATTCATTAGAAAAAACGGAGAGACCAAAACGTAAGTTTCCAATTCTATTCTTGATGGTTACGCTAAGTAAATTTTTTATAGTTACTTTTTGCGAACCCCTAACAGATTTTTTGCTTTTTGCCTCATGTGAAATACCGATAAAAAATTTGTGAAAAACATTTTGTGTAGTTATTTTTTTTAGCTATCATATCAATACATTTCATGTTTTTTGTAATAGGTGTCAAATACTCAATTAAATACTATGACATCACAATATTTTTTTCTCCATAACTTACCTTTTTGTCGTTTAGTAAAAGTAGCTAATTTGGCTAGTCAGTCTAATACCCAATTAAAGAATAATCTTCAGGTATTGGCAATCATGCATATATAAGGAAAAAAGGTTTCACTGAACACTGGTTCACACGTAATTTGTTATAAAAAAAAAATTACAACAACCTGCTTAATTGATGGTCAACAATTGAATTATAGGCAATTGAACGTATAAAAAAACAAAAGTTAATTAAACTGCGCCACACACTCAAATGAACAAATACCTTTTTTTATTCAATCTAAATAAATATTCAATTGCCGAATAGCCCTTTTTCGTATATAGATAAATAATGTTTATGACTGTGGTGTTAGAATTATGACAATAGTCAATCTATATTCATGAGTACAGTCGAACGCAATTACTTATAAACAAATCGTTGTCAGCGTACTCACCCTATTACGTAGGTACTGGTAAGCTTACTAGTGTATTGACAAATAATGTTCCAGTATTAAATTTTTTGACATAATCTATACTAATATTATAAAGAGGAAAAATTTGTATTTTTGTATATAACGAATAAACTCAAAAGTACTGGACCGATTTTAATAATTCTTTTTCCATTAGAAAGCTACATTCTTCGTGAGTAACATAGGCTACTTTTTATCCCGATATTCCCATGGGATCAGGATTTACGCGAGTGAAACCGCGGCGCGGTGCTAGTTTATAATACAAGGGTTAGGCAGAGGTGAATTAACACCCACATTTCAACAACCAATGAATACGGTCCCACGTAATAGAGGGTGAGCCTATTGCCGTCTTCCGGGCAATATTGTTGACCATGCATCTGAAGCTGAGTCTGGGGTGTATATATCTGTTTGATATTAAACAGCCCTATCCTTTAGTCGCCTTGTACGATACCGCGTGGGAAGAGATGGGGTGGTTCAAATTCTACTCTGCCGGGAATCTGGTTTGGATTTTATTTTATAACAGTATTAGTTTATGCCTGCGGCTGCGCTCCCGTGGATGTCAGTTAAGTTCTACTTTTTACCCGACTACGGCAAAGAAAAAGGGGGATTAAGATTTTTAGTCAAGTCTCTTGTTCTACTGAACCGATTGCGATGAAACGAACGTTTCTAAGCCTGACCGGAACCTTATTTTTTGAATGACCTTCAAAATACGTTCTATGGTTTTTTGCGTCCACCGCAAAGCAAACAGACAAAATTCCAAAAACAATTTTTATGTAATGTGCAATGCACTTTACAATGATACGAGTATAATAGCAAAGAATATAGATAGATTAGTTCTCATTCTAATCACATAAGTTCAATAAAACAGACACTAATACAAATACATATATACAAAACAGAAGTGTCAATCGTGCATTACTGACATAACCCCAAAGGACCGAAGCTATCCACAACCTCACACAGCACTATGCAAATATGCTTGTTTAACTGCGGCTTTCTGTATAGTGGACATGTTTCCCCAATTGGGCTGTACCAAAATCACAGAATCTCTTTATGCCGTTCTCAATCAACATCATTCTAGTTGATTCAAATATGATGTTTGAGTACATATCTCGTAACGAAATGTATAATTTTCTACATCAGCGAATGTCATAATGAGATCCACAAACCCTAAACACTGGTTAGTTGTCTTCAAATATCTTGTGTGAGGTCAATGAACTTCGTAATGTATGCGCCTGCGTACTTTAATAAAATAGGTAGTTCAAAAAATCTAATTGACTGGGCATATTTCTTAACCAATCTTGGCACGCATGTTTTTTGATTTAAAACATAACTTTTGTCGAAAGCTTTTTTGGTAGATGGTAAAATGGGGGAAATAGGGGAGAAATTTGTGGTTGCGGTTCTAGGGGAGAAGTGGCATAAGGTGCCCTGTTCATAGAACTACTAGTTATTAGAAAGAAAATGTTATTCTGTGTAACTTTTATATTTGGCGTTGTTGTGGATCGACTCGTATCTATAGAAGAGATAATAGTCGCATATTAAAAAAAATACTCAACACTCATATGCTTATGATAGGATACAGTTTACAATATTATTTTAGTATGTTTAAAGTAGGTACTGTAACGGGAACTACCGGGGTAATCCCACGATACTTATAGCTGTGATCGTCTATTTACCTAATCTTTAAACCCCGACCCAATATCTATCATTCATTACTTTAATAATCCTGACACTACAGTTTAAATCGTTATTCTAACTTAGTTTTTATCTATTCGGAATAGTGTGATGATAAGGCTGTGGATTTATATTTTATTCAAATGAGATATAAATTAGATTCAATATAGGTCTTTGATAGTTTGAACTTTGTGGCATCTTTTTCAGCTGTATATTATATATAGGCCTTTAATGTCGAAGATATCATATATGATTTGTGATATGTGATCCGGATCAATTAAATGTCTCAAGCCCCGAAGAGCGAGAATATGAATCTCAAGCCCCGAAGAGCGAGATTATGAATCTCAAGCCCCGAAGAGCGAGATTATGATCAATTCCGAAGAACTGATAGCGTTGATCAAAAGATCAAGCTCTCCTCCACTTCGTCACAATTAATTTAATTCAGTTTGTAAAACCTCCACTAAACTCCACTGTATACTGTAATCCTTCAGTTTTCAGCTTCTGGTTCCAGTATAAAATGTAGTAGCCCTTTAACGCCTCACGAATCTCATGAACGATGCCAAAACAATTAGAATAATGATTGAATGTAATATAATATTATTTCAACAATAATTTATTATGCCTTCACGGCTGTAATGGCAGTCATTTACTAATGAATATATAATTAATTTGATAGGTTTTGGCAGGTTTATGGACCGCTACACTTTACAAACTGCTCTGATTGGTAATAATATGGTATCTTCAATCAGAGTTGCTCTAATACTGTATCAAAATGATCCAGGAGCCACAGAATTGAATCCTAACAGTTGGTAATAAATGTATGACTTTACTATTTTAGGCCTCAGTATGGTATAAATGATGAGATCTAGTATAATCTTAGATGAATAGTATAATATATGAATTACTTATGTAATTCTAATAGGACATAAATAGTTCACTTTAGCACGTATGCTGTTAAATAAGATCTCACTAAATAAAGCCTTTCGCATTAATAATTCAACTGCAAATTCTTTCCAGCTACAGTCAAATGTGGAAATAACAAACCCCAACTCAATCTCTATACAAGTTGTGTATTATACCTAACCAAGATATAATTTACGAATATATAACACAAAGATAACGTAACAGATTCACTTCAAACTTAATGTACAGTGCACACCTATAATTCTTATAGAATTCCTACAATCTATGTCTGTAGCAACAGAAAAACTAACTAGACCTAGCTAGGAGCCCTCATGTTTACCTTAGGTCTATTAAGACTTACCAACCTTAATAGGTGAGTTAGAAGTTATGTGTATGTGTGTGTTGTGAATTGTGTAAATCAACAATGTGAACTAGCTAAGGTAATGGGAAGTGATTTCGTTTAGACTCTCCTACAACGAAACCACGGAAACCTAGGTGACCAGGATAAGGTATTGAGACGCTTTCGAAGGCCAGTCTCAGCCCCGAAATTTAAAGCAATCTTTACCTACAAGAACTTATCAACACTACGTCTCAAGGATGTTTGGTATTTGTGTGTATTGGAATAGGTATATAAATAATTAGGAACCTTCCGAAATAATTCAGAAAGCGCGTTGTTCCGACACAGTTTCCGCACACCGAACTTTTGCCACATTCTCACAAATTACACTGGCGTAATACGGCTAGAATAATTTAATGAAACCGTTGCATGGTCTGTGCGCTTCTACTAATCGAACCAAACTCTGTCCCCCGCAAATCAGCCGATTTCCTTTTATACCAGTGTGAACTCCGCGCGGGAGCGGGGACGCTTGGGATCCCTTTTTTTATCATAGGATTGCCATGTCAACAAAGGAATTCAGTGCAAGTTAATTTTAAGCTCATGTTTACATTCAGATATAACATGCCTTCATGCAATATAATCAATTATGATTATATTCTACAGAATATCAATCATGCAAAACAATAGTATATAAAATACAGTAAACCAAATATACAGTAACTAAATAGTAAACCAATAATAAACCAATAGTAAACCAGTAATAAACCAATAGTAAACCAGCTGGTCATGCACGTATGTATCAACATACTGTATTTGCGCTTTCGTCGTGAAGATGAGCTCTATTTATTTTTTTATAGAATTCTATTGTGATGTAATTTTGTAATGCTTTGTGCCAATTATTAGATTAATCCGAAGATTAATCATTCCATGGAGTCAAACTCGCATGAACCTACAAATATGTGTGGCGTAACACGACGCCTTAATTATAATCAAAATCCACCGTCTTTATCAGAATACTATTCAATATCAAATATGATTACATTCCCAATATATTGTTATAATATGTAATATTGCACTCGTTCACGTAAATAATATTAGCATCATAACAGTCTTTTGCATACATGTGTTTAAAAATAGAATATCCCAAGAATTCGATTTAGCCATCGTTCCCATAGCGTTCAAGTGGACGCTCTAACAAAAAATTTAGTTTATGACCGACCTCTCTTTAGAATAATACGCATTTTAGTTAAGAGAAAAAAAATATGCCATGGTTTCGTGTTGTGTATTTATGCTTCAAATATGAGTTTTAAAATGATAAAATAATCTATATTCTAAATTTACGATTATGTTCCATTTCAGTACTGTTTTGACACAATCGGCGGCGGCGCCGTAGAGGCGTAGAGGAGCGGCGACGTAGAGGCGTAGAGGATTGGCAGCGTAGCACATAACGTTTTGTTACTAACTCTAGCTAACTGTCGATAGTTCATCACCACAAATATTATTTAATATTATTTATTTAACTTTTTAACCTTTAAAACCTTTCGACTAGTCTACAGAACTTCGACATCGCCAATTGGTTGTGAAGGTAAGATAGCAGTCGCTTTACAGAAAATATCGAAATTCAGCCGCAACTTTTTTTTGAAAGCCAACCCCAACTATGTTGAAGGTTCTGAGAAGGATGATGATGATTTAGATTATTATGATCATATTCACTATACATAGCTATGTTATTCATTATGTAAAGCTGAGATAATATGGAATAATGGATTGGTTAAATACCAGATCACAAAACAAAAAATGCGTCTAAAAATAAAACCTAATTGCTAACTATATTACTACAATTTTGCATTTTAAATGGTACAATTTAAAATGTGATTTCCATTACTAGGTATAAATTAGAATAGATAATATGAAAATTACCTCATAGCACAATTTCCTAGGGCATGCAATTAGATATAGGATACATCCAGACCAATAACAGAATATAACGAATAATATACTATATTTCACCAAATTCAAGATCTGTAACGTAAGAAAAAGTTTTAGGCAAGATAATAACAATATAACATAATAAACTTTGATATATTAACTTGAGCTTTGTTTAAATATTATTTTCCTGTACTTATTTTTACATCAATCACAAACCTACCTATTACTTATTCACAATGCAGAATAAATATACTCAGCATATACATATTTAATTCTAAACAAAAATTACTTAAAGCAGGCTCGCCATGACTTATATTAATAAATCTTTTTGCAATGCGTTGCTAAAACATCACACATACTCATATTTAGGTGTGATTTTTTCACTGTAAATAATTACTCACGAGAAATAAGATATGCCTCTATTTTTCAAACTCACTACTCCGTTTTTATTTTACAGTTGAAAATAGCACAATATAGCGTATTCACTTTTATTATTATTCATATTATACAAGGTATTTTAACGATGTTATTACAAGTCAGTCTTAACAGTACCAAGTAAGCTTGAAATTTCCTATCTCATAGGGCAGGAATTTCCTAAAAATATGCCACGCGTTTCCCACTCACATACGTGGGGCGCACTATAAGTTTCCGGAATGAATATGAAAAAATACTATTAAAGGTACAAAATTAATTTATTGTTTTTCAAAATAATCTCCCTTGGCGTCTATGCACTTTTTCATTCGATCAAACCAGTTTTGAAAACTTTTGTGCCACTCCTCTGTGGTGACCTCTGAAACGTGTTTTTCATACTCCTCGACAGCCTCTTCTGGTGATGAAAATCGTTGGCCGCGTAATTGGTTCTTAATTTTTGGGAACAGATAAAAGTCACAAGGTGCCAGGTCATGACTGTATGCAGGATGACTCATGAGTTCTACATTTTTCGCCTTCAAAAAGTCGTTTGTCTGTCTGGCCGTGTGAGAACTAGCATTGTCGTGGTGCAGGATGATACGGCGTTTACGGTTATTTTTACGGAGTTCGTCAATAACTTCCGGCAAACAAATGGTCGTGTACCAGTCACTATTCACAGTACGACGATTTTCTAAAGCAACAGTAGCCACGTGTCCAGTTTTATTAAAAAAGAAGCAATCATCCGCTTAGATGCACTTTTCACGCGCGCCACTTTGGTTGGTTTCGGCTCATCTTGAAAGACCCATACGGTCGATTGCTGCTTTGTTTTGGGATCGTAGCAATAAATCCATGTTTCGTCACCTGTTACTATGTCCCACACCAAATTTGACGCACCTTCGTTGAATCTGGTAAGCATGGCACTGCACCAAGTGACGCGGTCCGTTTTTTGATCCTCGGTCAAGTTATGTGGGATCCACCGCGAGCACAGCTTTCTCACACCCAAATGTTTGTGTAGGATTGATTGTATTTGACTCATGCCTATTTCTAAGGATGCGCGAATTTCATGGTAGGTCACATGCCTGTCTGTTTCAATCATACGGCGCACAGCATCGATGTTTTTGTTGGTCACAGCGGTGGACGGCCGACCATCGCGAGATTCGTTACTGAGATTGATACGACCACGCTTGAATTCTGCAAACCAGCTATAAACAGTCGTCTTGCATGGAGCTTCATCGCCAAAAGCTGTTTCAAGCCGAGCGATGCTCTGTTGAGCCGTCAAATTACACTTAAAATCGTAGAAAATCATACTACGAAAATTTTCCCGAGTTAAATCCATGTTGATGCAGACACACAATTTTTTAAATGGCGCCACAAGGTAAATGCAAAAGACAGTCAGATGAAACAAACTGTATTCTACAGCCAAAGAGTTCTATTTTCAAATGTTGTAATAAATTTGTAAATATTGTTTATGTAAGTGGCCAGTTCCGGAAACTTTTAGTGTAACCTATGTAGCCGTTCTATCATAATATATTTCTGTGATAATTAAACATACTATATAAGCAAGTATTTCACGTAGGCAATGAAATTGAAGAATAATATAAGTACTCTTGCTGGTATCAATGAGGCGATATTTCAAACGCTGAACTCAGGCAAAATTATCTTAAGAAGCGTATTACAAGCAAACACAATTAACTGAACAAAGAAACGAATGAAAATTCTTCTTCCTAATCTTATTACGTCGAGTGTGCTGGAAGTTTATTCGTGGGTCCATTTTGATTAGACCTTCGCTATAAAAAGGTATTCTATATTTAACGATTAAATAAATTCGTAATATCCAATATCTAACCGTTATGGCTGTTAAGTTTTCTCTGAAGCCCTATAAACCATCGATGGATACTAGTACTGTACAAAGAAAAGTTTGTATTCCTTTACAATAGAATTAGATAGTAATGAACATACCTAATACCAAAAGAATCGCAATATCTCAAATATAACGTATTAATATATTCGTTGTAAAATGTAAAGTACATCGGCACAATATAATAAGCTTTTAAAAAACTCGTTTGTGATAATCTTAACAAAATCTTATAAAATGACTATCTAGAATTTTTTACACACACACACACACACGTGCACTTTTTTGTATAATTTTTTAAATAAAAATATAAGAAAGAACAGGATAAGTAAACTAAAGTGAAACGAAATACCAATTACTATTCAACTTGATGAAAATTTGATAATCATTTAATTTCACCTTAACTGGACTATGGAAGTACATTGCCCATTTATCAAGATAATCCCATATATGCCACACTTGCAATATAGGGAACAGCTTGGCTATTTGACCTGCCACCGTCTCTCCTTGAGGGTCTAAAGTGTCCGTGAAAATATGCACAGGGAACACTGATATAATATCCAGGTAAAAACCAATATGTGCCATTTTTACTTCAGCTATTTCCCTCATAGTTTCTTTTCGTATGTTCTGAAATACATTTAACTTAAATAATTTTCTGTTCCACTCATTTATCCATCCTCCTCATTTATAGGTTATACCATTATTACTTATAAGGTTAAAAAAGCCGAAATAATCGCTGATATTATAGATATTAATGCTAAAATATTAAATTTCATGATCGTAGACACAGTATTTCTGTGAGCCTGGTACATTTTGCATGTAGCACCAGGCTCACAGAGATTTAAAGGAACTTTACCAAATAATAATCTTTTGAGTATTATTTTATTCGCAAGTAACTTGAAAATTGTCGTTTGATGACATGTGTATTGATGATTACCGTCTTTGGCTCTCTTAAGACCCTAGCCTATCGGTTCGTGTCTCAATGTTGTATCCGCTTTACACACTTGTACCATAATGTACTTATTATCTGTGAACGCATGTATAAGAAATGTGAGGAAATGGATTCACTATCCTATTATTATTATTATCTATTTGAGAACATAACACTAATCCAACGTCCAATGTAATTTATGTTAGAACATAGAACATTAAATTAATTTCGATTATAGATCAACGTACACAAGGCGTTAAGCGATTGGATTTAACCGTATACAAGCAAACGCTTTGTATGGTTTGATCCTATCGAGCGAACCTATTTGTGAGCCACGATAATAACTTCAATGGTATTAGCACGAGCTTGTTTGATAACGTCTGTTATGTATAACATGCCGTATAAATTATTTATCTGAACAATGAAACGTTACGTAATAATTTATCTGAAAAAGTTCACATTATTGTCATTTAAAAAATATTGTTGAGGAGTGAGTCAAGGTTAATAATAAAATTATTTCAGATTATTTTTAATTACGCTTATAAAAGTTTTCCTTAGTCATTTGGTAATTTGGTTGACAAACAGAGTACGAAAAGGCTCCCAAAGTTTTCTCTTTGCAAAGGCCGCCCATTGTACATTAAACGGTATGCATGCTCACTACAAATTTTACTGTCATCTATTGGTGTACAATAAAGAATTATCTATCTATCTATCTATCTATTTATATCACTGAAACTCACCTTCATAACTATAGCCGTGGTTAGTTGTACATAAATATTAAAGAGTAATCCAGCGACTAAAATAGATGAAAACACCTTTTCGATACAATTTGATTGCTCAGTTTGAAGTGCAGCGTACGGCGACATAATACACACACATAGAACCATTATAAAATGTGCTATATCGAATGCACGCGTCTGAAATATAACAGCGTATTTTTATATACAGATTCAAGCCTGTGGAGTTTGTTTACAATAGACTGCCACAGAATATAGTTTGAAATTGGATAGCATTTTTGCAGATTTTTTTGATACCCACATCCGCAAAAACTTTACTATGTAGATAAGTTTTTACAGACTCGAATTGAAATGTTTTTACATTCTTTTTAATAAAAAGGTGATATTACATTTTTCAGCAATACAATACTAATATGTTATGTTTTATTTTTTTAAACTATCGCGTTCTTAATTCATAATTATATAACGGTTTGAGTCTTTTCGCGATTAATGGTTATTGCTTGCTTTTTTGGGATTTTATGACATGATAACTAGGACATTTATGTGAGGTCTTATTTTGTGTTACATTTAAATCTTGGAATGATCGTTAATGATGAAGATGATGATGAGTTTATGATGCTCATAATCTTGATGATTATGAACATCATAAACTCATACTATAAACATAATAATACATACTAAAAATCCACCATTTCTATACATAAAAACATAAAAACTCGAATTCAAACCAACTTCAGAAAAAAAAATCACGCGATGCGCTCTTCTTCGTATTGGTATTGCATGCATGCATGCACAAATGGAGGGTAAACGCACATAAAATAAATGTTCTCCGCATACCTCAGACGCTCGCAAGTTCGTCAAATCTAGACCACGGGTTACTGCAAGTTGCAAAGCATCCGAAACGTCGGCAAATATAGTAAGATCCATGCTTTAATCGCGAAGTCCCAAACAGTTATTAAACCATATATTAAATGTTACTGCTTTTGGCACATGCTTCATGTACTTACGTAGTATCGTGGACTTACGTAGATATACGTAATAGATATATACACATATGAAATTTTCAAAAATTCTCCTGAATATACCAAATCAAAAATACCCAACTATGCAGGAAATCATATGCGCTGATTAATTTAAACTATAACTTATTTATACCAATTTCAAACTAATATACAACACACGTCTTAAGCTATCTTAAAGTTAAAATTGAATATACATACGAAGTCTGTGTCAGGCATTAGAATCCAGGGAAAGTTCGACCTCAAGCAGATGCGGGGCGCTTCGATTGTGGTGACATTGCTAGACAACTGATACAATTCCAAGTATTCTGTTGTGAACTTAGGTTGGCGCTCGTGGTTCTCATCTAGCGAAGATTTATCTACTTAAATAAGTTTGTATCGTATAAAAATATTCAATACGAGGGCTAATACAAGCAATTTAGCTTATTTGGTGACCCCACCAGATAAGCAAAATTACTTGCACCGGTATCCCTACCGGGAATACCGATGAATAATTTCTAAAACTAATATATTTAAATAATATATTTTTTACTTCAAATGATTGAATCCACGACTAGGTTAATTTTAATAGCTCATTTAGTATCTGATGTTCATAACATAAACTCACGCCTATATCCCCGAAGGGACTGGGAACTGACGAAATGTGGGTGCTAGCACCCACATTTCGTCAGTTTCTGTTTAGGTCCCAATGTAAATAGGTGGCGAGCCTATTGCCATTAACCGGGAACTTATTAATCTGCAATAAATACACACATAACTTCGAAAAGCATCGAAAAGTCGTTGATGTGTGCCATGGTAAAACCTGGGATCGAACCCGAGACCTTGTCTCAGCAGTCCATTATCCATACCACTAAGCTACCGCGAATTTTTAGTTAACTTTAATAGCTAATTTAGTATCTGATGTTCAGTTTATTCAATTTATTTGCATTGTTGAACTTAAACTTGTGCATTTAATACCTTCAGGGAACCTACAGCTGATATTCTGTTAGGGCTTGAAAACCAAAAACACTCAATTATGAAATTAAAGCTTCTCAGGCGACTTGTTAATCTTCTGTCTATAATATTTTCTATTTACCGTGGCTGCTTGTACTTAGCTTCGATTTACACAAAATTCGTTGAAGGATGATTTCGAAATAAGCGAAACATTATCCATTTTTTTGCCGATAACATAATAATAACCTCTCGCCTACTCCTGTATAAGCCATATAATTTTAAAAGAGCAATATCATCTGAGATTGCCTTGATACGTAAACGTTTTATCAGTCTTCATCATTTCTCTGAAGATAATGTGTAATAAAAGCAACGTAACGAGATGCTTCATGAAAACTCATATAAGCTTATAAAAGCGAACAATATTGACTACTCTGTATAATAATATTAGATAAAAATATATTTCGCCAGTATTTATCATCGTTTATTTTCCTTAAAGGCAGAGGTGTATTAACCCCCATATTTCTCAATTCGTGTAAAACACATTCTAATCTACGTAATGTATATGAAGTAAACTCATTCATTTAATTTAATTTACATGGGAGCTTTGGATCTAGTGATCAGAAATATGCTTAGGCCTTATTCAATATAGATTGTTTCATTTCTCTTACCTGTAACTAGTTTAGTAATAACTAAGTTCTGTATGCCAATAAGATTCAATTACTGAACAAATTATAATTAAATCACTTGAGCTTTACTATCAATTTAATCCTGTCTCAGTTTATGTGGTACACTATAACTTAATAAATAATAACCTAGCGTTACATAATTATGAAATAATAATTTATTTTAACTACAATATTTGAACGATCAGTAACATTCCTTTACCAGCGAAATAATACGACAACGAAAAAAAAATTTAAATAGAAAAAAAATGGTGTGGTTAATATTATTTATTTCTTTATGATGATTATTTGAATATTATTTATTTCTTCATTTATTTATGATGATGTTTTTCTCAAAGAAATATACAATCCTCGTCAGACTAGCAATATTCCTGATTAATTATGACCTCAGTATTTTCATTTTAAACACTGTGTACCTAAAATGGCACCACAAGATTCCGAAGTCCGAATAATAAAACAGAAATTATATAACCTCTATAATACATGTGAGAGTCATCTACGAAAGTTGGGTCCTCTTCGTCCACACCCGCCAAATTATCTTTGAGCACTTTCATGGGGCGGTAGCGGGTACGAATTAGCCTCGAATCGCCTTTATCGTATCGCTCTATAGCCTCCTGGGGAGAGAATTTTATTTCAATTTTAGAAGTATATGCCAGAAAATGAAGCTTTACTTAGGAAATGTCATTTTGGTAAGTTTAAAATTTTCTTGAAAGCGTTTTTAGTTTTGTCAGTTTCAGTCACCACTGTTGCTGAAGCAATCCCTTTATTATTTTTTCTTTTGTTCTAAAGGAATAAACTAAATGTACAGGGTGAATTTTTCAGTTTTCATAAAAATTGGGGCGACACTTTTCGTTATTTCTCATAGTTTCAACTTTGATCATTCATGTCCGCTTGAAAAAAAAATCGCCACGTGCATTTACGCTATTCCTCATAATTTCGAATTTGGACATCCACGGTCATTCAGCGACGCTAGTAACTGTCAATATTATTAACGAAGTTCTATAACTAGTATTTTGACTTACAGTCCATCAAATCTAAGAGGTACCGTTTGACGTTTCATATTTTTCAAACCGAAACAACTTTGTTCATACGTACATTATTCAGTTTCGATAACCTTTTTCATAAAACCATGAATTTAGAAAGATTTCATTATTGTATCTAAAAATGTACAATTCTTAATATCTAAATGTAATTGAAAACTTTCAAACAAAGCAAAATAACACATATTTACACAGTAAATAATTTCTAATAGTTATATTCTTGACCGCATTACAAAGTTACGTAGTTAGGTCACTGCACGTAGTGTTGCGACTCTTCGGATACACTTGTATGCAAAAAAATCGTTTACATATACGAAAAATCGAATGTATTATTTACAAATTACACTTGACAACCAAACAAATATTTTTTCATGTGAATGGGATTTATCTCACATATTACGATTACATAACTAAATAGTTATGTAATCGTAAAATATGAGATAAAACCCATTCACCAAAAATACGTATTTATAAATCAAATATATTTGCTTCTTTAAAAAGTTGTCGAAAGCGATTTGTCGATTTTTGATTTTCGCGCCCAAATAAGTCGGGGTTTCTCGCGCTAACGCTGTCGAAATAGTAAATGGAGTCAGGGATAGTGTTTTTTACATTTATTTTTGTGTATGATAGTATGGGTTTGCATATTACAGAGAAATAAACAAATTTTTAACAAGCACATCCATTGATTTTACAATTACAATTTTTTCTTCTAAGTCTTATTTCTACGTCTAAAACTAATAAAAATAAGGTATGTAGAACCCATTCACAAAAATGTTGTTGCCTGATGTTATAAATTAACGACGTTACTGCGCGACCGCATAATGCACTGAATACACAGATACCCTAAAATAAATTAATTTAATTATTTTTAGGTCAATAGGCAAAATCGCAGGTGTCCAAGTCTCTACAATTTTTTTTTTCTGGCAACACTGCCAACTACAAGCGCACGCGGTCCGCTCGGTCGGTTCGGCGTCAGCAGTCTCTCGCCATCTTGGAAGCTGACTGTGCGCGTACTTGCTTTCTCGTTTGTGTTTTACAATTTGTGACTTGGCTATTACTTTTCTGGACTGATCATTCTTTATCCGTTTACCTTGGCAATATTTATACTGGACTCCGAACTAAGCAAGTGTTTATTAATAATGTCGAAAAGAGGACGTACTTTGAACAGCCAGGCTCGTGAATTGGTGGTGAAATTACACGAGTATTTTGAGCGTGAATCTCAAAATGGTGGACTTCTACTGCCAGTTACACAAGTTCGGGATCGCGTCGGTGAAGCTCTCGGTATTGGTAGCCGCACCGTTGGCAAAATATTAAGTGAAAAATATGGGCCTTCGGGGAGTGACAGTAACGTACTTCACACACCGAAAAAACGAAAAAGAAATAAACCTGTGACAGGCATCGATGAATTCGATAGTCATGCTATTAGAAACCATATATACGGGTATTTTACAAGAGGCGAATTTCCAACATTGGCAAAGTTATGTGCAACTTTAAAAGATGCCGGGCTGTATAAGGGAAGCATAGAGTCGTTGAGAACGGTAATAACAGGAATTGGCTTCAGATACAAAAAAGTTGACAAACGAAAAATTGTTATGGAGCGACATGACATAATTATGCAGCGACTAACATTCCTGCGCGAAGTTAAACAAATTATAAACTGGGATAATGTAATATTTTTGGACGAAACTTGGCTAAATTCCAACCATTCTGTGCCGAAAACATGGACTGATGATTCTGAAGCTTCGTGCTCGAAGGTGCCGATAGGAAAAGGTGGACGCCTCATAATATGCCATGCTGGGTCAGCGTCTACAGGCTTCGTGGAAAACTCTTTATTAGCTTTCCAATCCAAAAGCACTAAAGAGTATCATGAAGAAATGGACGCAGTAAGGTTCCGAGAGTGGTTCTTAAATTTATTACAGAATATCCCTCCTAACAGCACAATTATAATGGATAATGCCCCATACCACTCTGTGCAAATTGATAAAGCACCTACGTCAGCCAATAAGAAAGCAGATTTGGTGGCATGGCTGCAAAGAAAAGGAGTGGATGCCGACATGTCACTATTAAAAGCTGAATTATTACAGTTAGTGAAATTGCATAAACCACCAAAACCGACATATGTAATTGACCAATTGGCCGAAGAGCACGGGCACAAAGTCATACGACTTCCTCCGTACCATTGCCAATATAATGCCATTGAACTGATTTGGGCCCAAGTTAAAGGTAATATTTTATAATATTATAATAATAACACGAGTACTTCTAACATTTATAATTTAAACAATGGTTTTCGTCTGCTATCAAATAGTTACATTATTGTTTTACAGGTTATGCAGCAAGACACAACACAAAACCACCCTTCAGTGTCAAGAAAATGGAAGGTTTATTAAAGGAAGCATGTGCCCAAGTTACACAGGAAGATTGGAGTAAAGTAGTACAAAAAACAAAGAAAATAATAATGGACGACTTCGAAAGAGACGTACACTTTGATAATGTAATGGACAATCAACTGGTCATTAATTTAAATGACGATGATGACGAAGACGACGATACTAGTACTAGTAGTGAATAAAAAAATATCCTAAACATTTCTTTTATTTAATTATAACAATTGATTTCTTAAAATTCGGATATTATAGTAATCGATCTCTTAAAGTTCGGATATTATAGTAATCGATTTTTTCATCCCATCCCTATCATTCAATTGTCAGAACTGTCAAACGGTACTTCTTAGATTTGACGGACTGTAACAATGATATTAACTATAACTTATCAATAGCTAACAAGATTTGTGGACGGTATATAAAAAGTTTAAATTATTCACCTGTCTAGTTCTCGCTTTACTAAGCCTTCTCTGTATTTTCTTTTTTATAAATTCATGCATGTTTGGATGCTCAGCTATCACTCGCATAAAATCTGTTCTACTTAATACCTGCAATATAATTTAAATAGGATGATCGGTGAGTAGGGTAGCCAGAGCTCACTGGAGAATTTGTGCTCACTGGAGAATGGTTCAGAAATTCTGTACTTACAGGGTCGGCAGCGCGACTGTGACTCTATGACTGGTGTTACAAACGTCCATAGGCCACGGTAACCGCTTTCCATCAGGTGGGTCGTGTGCTTGTCTGCCACCTAAGTGGTATAAAAAACAATAAAAAAATGTATCATCTGTATATACCAAAGATATATAACCCATTGTTTAGTTTAATATGTATCTCAGATTGCATAGATTAAATAAATGAGCTAAACTACCCACGTAGTGAAAAGTAAATTTTGTCAATTAGTACCTATGTACCTAGTTCTTACATAGTATTAATATAAACATAACTAAATCAATTAATAGTATGTAGTTGAAAAACTGTTAAAAGTTCTTTAAGATGGGTGTTTACAGTTATTTTAACTAGGTATAACTAGGTAAACTGCGTGGTTTCCGGCAGAGTAGAATTAGGGCCACCCCATCTCTTCCCATGCGGTGACGTACAAGGCGATTAAGGGATAGGGCTGTTTAACATCAGACAGATATATACAGCTCAGACTCAGCATGGCTCGAGTCAACAATAGTGCCCGGAATACGGCACTATTGCCGTTCACCCCCTATTACGTGGGACCGAATACAATTATTGGTGAAATGTGGGTGTTAATTCACCTCTGCCTAACCCTCCAGGGATAAAGGTGTAATTATATGTATGTATTAATTAATAGCTGATGATAAGAATTGTTATGGATAAAAAACCGTGTGGTGACGAAAAACTAATACAAATATCACCAACCCACTCAGTCGAGGGGTGTCGTAGGAGTCGACTAACGGAAAAATATACAGATGACATCACTGAGGTGAGAAAGAAAACTCAAAATAAAAACCTATACCAACCCATCTGGCCAGCGTGGAAACAGTAGGCCAAAGCCTCCCAATTTAGGAAGAGGCTTATAAACAGCAATAGAATCGATAGACTAATTGACCTATTGAATTGATTGCAGAATGTATGCAAAATCATAACATTGTTACTCACTTGTAGTTCTACGTAAGTTGCCGCTTTCGCAGTGACTTTAGATGGAATAGAATAGAATAAACTTAATTCCCCTAGTACCTGAAATAGACTGCACTGATTTTATCTTAAATAATTTATTCTTAAAGGAAATTCGCAAAAAAGTTCTTAATAAGGTTATAAGTCCACTGAAAATTTTTTTTAATCTCAAATATTTTTTTCGAGTCTAGAAAAAATAGACAATAAAATAATATAAAGATAAATATGAAATACAAACCGTGCCTTCTTTAAAAGCAATCATAGGGCTTTCATCATCTTCGTCGGAAAGCATCTCAATGACACCACGCTTAATATAAATCATTCCACACTTTACCACTCCCTGACTCCATATGTGTTGTCCAGCTAAGTACAACTCGTGATGCATCAACAAGGATATTTGACGCATGAAGGATTCCTCTACAAGTAAACCACATGGAATATTAATTTGCAGCTAATGAGAGTTCATCCAAATGGATGAACTCTTTGCTTTAAAATCTTTTTTTTTATCATAATAAATGTGCATTGTCCATTTTTGGTTACCGGATGTTATACTATATAAAAGAGATTACGGAATTATTTCAAGGTACAATAATTTGAAACGACTCAATTAGGCGCTCAAAATCTGCATTTTACGGGTTTTTATGACATTAACTCATCTAACGTCTTATAATTCATCATAATTGGTTCAGCCTTTATGTGGTTTCGAATACGAACGGACATGGTTAGGCAAACAGACACATCTACTTACTGGACAAACACAAAACTCCATGAAAACTTCACCAGAGTTAAGTAAATATTTTGACCTGATTTTACGAAAGGAGAGGAGATTTTTTCCTCGAGAAAAGATCTATAGCAATAGGAACCTGGACCGACTAAGAGCTGGCAAATACTTGACTCTTTGATCAAATCGCTTATCTGGATTGCCTGGTAGCCAGGATTTGATCTCGTATTCAAAAAAATATGGAACGAAGCTTTTTATTAGTGTACAGTGAAGCAAGAGGAAAGGAATCTTAAAGCGGTCAGATATAAAAAAGTAAGAAAAAAAGAAAGGAAGAAATAAAGATTTATTAAATTCTATACCAAGCTCCTTTTAAACCACTAAATTTAAAGTGTATGTGTACTAACGTGTATCTCGAAACAACAATGAATTATGAAAATTGCCGACATTAATATCAAAAATTAGTTCCATTTGTAATGACATGGGCAGTTTATGTAGTTGATCTGATCTCAATATGCCGTCCTTCATTTGCCATAGTTGCAGCTTGTACTTGCAACATTGATCTGTCAGCCACTTTGGAGCGCGACTGAAGTTTAAGTATTTTGTCATGTGATGGTACTGAAAACAGTTAATAAATTAAAATCAAAGGCAATGATATGTTTCGTAGCTAAAATAATTATTACTTTTATAATAGAAATTGTTTTCTGAACATATCGCCGGAATATCCATTCATCCAAATTAAAGTCTAACTAGAGAATTTGATAAGTTTAAAATTCCTCGTTAAAGGTTATTAACTTAAAAGAGCTATGTATAGGGTTCTACGGGAGCCATCAAGACCCTAAGGGCCAAGCCAAACTCAGCTGCAAGCATGTGGACCCGGTCTAATCTCAACTCCGGCAACCTACAATACACAGTCGAAGTGCGCTTTAGTTGGTTCGAGTCCTGTAAAATCGAGTACAAGTTTAGACTTACCGTATCTACCATATTCCATTTTCTTCTACTTTCAACAACTAACTCCCATGCAAGAGTGCCTATGAAACGATAACGAAAATAAACAAATCCAAGTAGCATCAGAAATGACGTGAGCCACTTTTTGTGATGACTCTGTAAACAATTAAGCGTAGAAAAATTATAAATATAAATATTATAAATATTTAAGTAGCATTTCATAATAATTATTAAAGAATAATAATCAATGTAATGGTATTTATTGAGGATAAATGGGTGCTTATAAAAATGACAGTAAAATAATGTGGAACTCCAATCGAGTTCTACAAAATAAAAAGGAGAATCACGATAGCATAAAACCACACCACCAATTAATCCAATCTTCAATAGCAAGAATGACGAGGGAATCTACCAGCTTTTAATTTAAAAATATTTGAGGCCTGATGAAAAACAGTTCCGACAATTTTGCTGATTGAATTTAATCCGATTCAATTCAATTTTCTAATTACAAAAGTATTTGACTCACATCAACAAAAAAATTTTTAATTAAAATAAGAGACATACTACCTAGTAACGTGATATACGATTAGCTGAAAAATACGAAGTTTAGATTAATTTGAATTTTACACACTGTTTGAAAATTATATGTTCATAATAATCATAATCATTATAACTATTGTGAGCATACCACACTATTATACACAAGAAAATATGTTGGTCCTATAACCAATACATTTAGGGTCTCTACAGAAACCAACTTAATGGTAAGGTAAGCCCACCTCGCGACCTATGAACACTTGTAAACCCCAAAGGGCACATTAGTACCATCCTAACTGTACAGAGGCAGTTAATGCTAATGAGGTAAATAGGAAAGTCTTGTTTACGTCTCACCGTAAGGCTCACGGCTCTCTAATAAATCGGATTTTAATAACATGTTTTGTACTAATTTGTAATTTATTATGTACACACACTGTGCAGAATATACGAGCATGAACCAAGCGGTTTCGAGACTCTTTTCTTTGCCGCGCCACCAAGACCTGGAATTCATTACCAGCTCAAGTGTTTTCTTCTGCATACAGTCGCGGATCCTTTAAACGGGGCGTGAAAAAGTATCTGATGAGGCCACCAAGCTGAGTGCCACTATTGTAACATTACTTAGTGTATGTAATGGTGACCCTCTTTCCTGAGACTTTGCCTTTAGCTTACCATCAGGCGAGGTGAAGTCAAGTTGGCGGATCCTAGATAATAAAAAAAATTGTTGAAACTTACTTGTAACAATAGTTTTGTTAAATATGATTATAAATATATTAGCACTTGATTTCTTTTATGCCAATTATATGGTACTTTTTATATATTGATATACGTATTTATTACTCACCATAGGAAAACTGTCTCCAAATATAACATTAAAGAATCGACATGTGCAGTAATAAAAACAGTTTTCGTAACTGTGAAATGCAAAATATTCATATTATTTACGGATCCTTTTAACTACTAAATATAATATAAATAGATGCTAATTAAAAAAAAAGCTCTGCCCTATTATGTTTGAAAGTGAAAAGATGAAAATCTATTGTTATCTTTCATCACTGTATCTTCTTTTCGCAAGTACTCAAAATAATCTTAATACCAAAATTCCAATTTTATATTAGCTATACAGAGCTCAAATAGATGTAAGCATGCAGAGTGGTCAAAACATCTTACCAATAAATTCTCCATAAAAATGTAAGATAGCAGAGTGTTTATATTGATATGTGCTAGCACGTCGCTCAATGATATCTAAACGAGCAGTGTTCAAAATCATCTTTACATAATGTCATGTAATGACATTTGTATCCGTATAAAATGCGTCATTAAGTAAAGATAATTTTGCACACTCTGCTTGCTTAGATACCATTGAACTTTAGGATAGCTAATACAGAATTGGAATTTTGGTATTAAGATTATTTTAAGTACTTTGCTAGTCAACATAGATCTGATGCCGACTGTACCTATGTAAATTATGCTAAGTTTTAAGGTAAGGTCAATGAATAAATTTCTTTTGTGTCTACGTGTCAATATACAGTATACTATTTTAAGCAATATTTAACTTATTACCAATCAAAGTTCAATATTCTTGAATTCACTGAAGGTGGGTATCCAAGATTATACCACGGTTGTTGAAGATCTCTCGATTTATGTAGAGCATACCAGATACACGTGGAAGCATGAAGAATCAATACTGTAGTCACCACTTGTTCGGCAAAGTATATAAATTTGCGCGACCCACGTATCTGTCGACAGTAACGTTATTGTCAATAAAACTGCACGGTACGGAAATATAATTAACAGGGCGACTTAAACACCAGAAATAATAGCTCTTGTAATTTATGATTAAATTTTTATCAGAAAGTATAAATTATACTGTAGTCACCACTTGTTCGGCAAAGTATATAAATTTGCGCGACTCACGTATCTGACGACATCAACGTTATCGTCAATAAAACTGCACGGTACGGAAATATAATTAACAAGACGACCTAAACACCAGAAATAATAACTCTTGTAATTTATGATTCAATTTTAATCAGACTTTATAAAGTATAAATTACTATTATAAATAAATAAATATTCTACAACATTCTACACAACGCTATCTAGACCCATGGTAAGCATAGTTTAACGAGCTTATGTTATGGAATCTAGAATACGGATAAACATACTTAAATACTTTTATATATATTTATATATACACACATCAACAAAGTCTAGGGAACAAGGACATTTCTAGTTTTTATTTAAAAACCCTTTCTTGTAATAGTGAGTGTTTTATATCAATAGAAGGGTATTTTTATACCGTTTTTAATTTTAATAAAAACATTTTCATACCAATTTTTTTTTTTTTTAAGAAAGAATTGAATAGTGCCAATATTGAGTATTACAACCTTCTATGATTAGGCACAAAAATAACGAGGTAGTAAGAAATACAGTAATTAACCGTACTTTAAACGTTTTTAATAATCTGTAGGACCTCCTAAGGCATTAGCAACAGCTCGACAACGGCGTGGCATACTTAGTATGAGATTGTCAATCATCGTCTGTGGAATATGGCTCCATACACTGCGAAGGTGTAAAAAAAGTTGTTCTTCAGTGTTCAGATTTTCCAAAGAATTACTGAAAGCTCTTCTCCCAAGCAAATCCCAGGCATGTTCTATGGGATTGAGGTCGGCAGACTGAGCAGGCCATTCCAACGTCGTCATATTGTGCTCGCTTAACGCATTGACCACTACCCTCGCGGTGTGTGACCGTGCATTATCTTGCATGAACATAAAATCTTGACCCAACTGCTGTCGATGAGGGATTACCATGGGGTGTATAACCTCCTGAATGTATTGGTTTGCATTCAAATTGCCCCGTATCCAAACGAGGTCGGTCCTTCCACCAAGGCGAATTCCAGCCCATACCATGATTGTTCCACCTTGGTAAGGATGAACTTCTTGCGGATTCTGGAGACGACTCCGACGTCCAGGAACTCGCCATATATGCACTCTTCTCGAATCAGGATGAAAACCGAAGCAAGATTCGTCGGAAAACAGAACCCGTGCCCATTGATGGTCGGTCCACTGTAAATGTGTGTTAGCCCACAATAAGCGACGACCTCGATTTCCACGTCGAAGAGCTGGAACCCTAAGCGGTCTGCGAGCATAAAGATTGGCTTCGTGTAGTCTTCTTCTGACAGTTTGATCGCTAATAACCACTTGATGCTGAGACTGGAGGCCTGCGACCAACTGACGAGCAGTAATCGGGGGTTGCCGCCTTGCGGAATTTTGCAAGAAACGATCTTATCGCGGGGTAGTAACCCTATTTCGTCCCTTGTGACGTTCGGCAACATCCCCTGTAGACCTGTAGCGTGCCCATAATCTGCAAATTACGCTTGGTTGGGTGTTGAGTTCGTTATGTCACGTCGCGTTGAGTTCGTCCAGCTTGCAGCATACCAACAGCCCTTAACATCTCTTCGCGACTTAAATGACGACGTGACATGATGACTACAGTCACAAAAATGCACAAACCATACGTAAAAGACGTATTATTGATAATAAACGTTATTTACAATCAAACAAAATAATTTTTATTTTGCCTCAGAGAAACTGCACAATCAAACACTTTTAAAAGTTTTCCCTCCATATTCGAAAATCATTACTTATTTAAATTTATTTTTAAATTTCGAACAACTCTGTAATCTACTTTATTCTATTTTTATTTATTTGTTGCCAGTTATTTGCTAAACAAGATTTACACGAAAAAAAATAATTGGTGTCATCTTGTTCCCTAGACTTTGTTGAGGTGTTTATATTATACATAGAAACACCAAGACCAATGCAAATATCCATATTTATGATAAGATTGAACTTACATGTTTATTTATATCTCGGAAGAAATGAAACACTCTATAAATACGGCCTATGTCTGCCCATCGGCCAATCAAAGCGTATCTCTCGTATCCATCTCTTCCTTGAACTATAAAAATATAATGACATCATCACACATTAGATTTAAATAATATCGTTTTGTATCATCACATTAAATTAATTAATTAATTAGGACTTGCACATAATACTAATACAATGAAAATGATGTGATCTCATGCAAATATTAATTACGGCCGTGTAACACTGTAAGTGTTAACAAAGAGGAATTGTAAAAACAATTGCAGCCCAAAATAACATCGCGTTGTTTTACTGAAACGAGTACATGCTGTACTTGTTCTATCAAAGAGAGAATATATTATCCTCGTAAATTTCCCTTATTATCAGTACCTATAGCATATTCTTTTAAATTTGTGTAGGTTTCGACAATATGGTGTAGTCCAGTGAAGTCTCAGCCGAGTGGCACCTGTGCGATGAGTGGTGTTACAAGTAAAATTTATTTACACCATAGTAGTATAAAAATACTATTCATTTATTTTAGGGTATCTATATCACTCACTTATATTCTTTAAACATCGCACTGTAATACAGTACCATGTGTTTTTATTGTTACAATAAATGGCAAAGTGGTGAAATATGATTATATGCCATCTCTGCCTACTAATTTAGGTGAGTATGTGAAAATGTAATTAAATAGTAGGTATTCAATCATAACGAAAATAGATACTAAATAGGATATAATTTAAATAAAATAGAATAACTCACACATTGGAAACAATGGTACCAATGAAAGGACATCATAGGTGAGAAAGAAAGGGTTTCTTCTGTAGACTCTAACATTTTGTCTCACAAGAGGCCACCAAGTATGTAGAAGGTGAACAAATACATCAACGAAGAATACTACTTCACTTGCGTACATAGTAAGGTCCAAAAACAACCAGCTGTCATTCAAATAATACGCAAGTAGGAGATGCAGTAAGTACTTATAAGTTACAGTTAAGAGAACCAACCCCTGAAAAATAAAATAAATGTCAACACGGTCACGATGAATTTATCAACTAACCTTAAAATTATTTATAGCTTCTTCATTCTAACGTTAATCCTAGTCACATACGAAGCTTTTAACTTGAAGTCTGGCGTCTGCTTTTTCCAGTCTAACTACGAGTTGAGCTGATTTTCGATTATTTCCGAGAACCAACTGCCACCTGACCTCCACAGCCTATTTGCAGTTAGACCAGTTTTATTACTAGGTTTAGTTAGGTACATTTACATCGATATACCCTGGATTATATTTGTATGAGGATTATATTTGTTAAATTAGTACCTAGGGAAACTAGACCGCGCGGTTGGTCACCTGCGCATTGGAATGGCCAGATCAAGTCTGCCATTGAAGGTAAAGTTAACGAGTACAGCAGAATGACCTCTAACAGACGGTGGTGACGGACTGTCACTAAGCACATAATACCTCACAATTCCAATACTGATACATAGCGATCATAACCACTCTGTCAAGAGCGTATCGATTAAGAAGAAGACGAAATTAGTATCAACAAGAATGATTTGACTTAAACAAGTAATTATAGGGTTTTCAGCTTTTACCTACTCTGAAAAAGGCATTGTAACTATTAAAACTATAAATATGTCACCAAATTTTACCTGAAACCACACATTCCAGGCCATCATAACAAAACCTGTAATGTATGGCCTAAGTTTCCCCTCCCACAAAAATTTACCAAGCTGCTTCTCGACAACATTTTTCTGATTCACACCAATGCTACCTGCTGTTACCTCGATACTGTAATATAATAATATACAAATAATAACTATATGACTTTTTGCCTTGTTATCTAGTATAATCAACATTTTATCATATTGCGACTGAAGAATTATGAAAAAAGTTCACATCATATTTACTTCAACAAACGTATGTTGTAACATATTGACTCAGCAATCAATACTTACGTAGCCAAAGTTCCAAGGGACGGCTGACTAACACTTCTGTGTATGCGTGCAAGCATTGTATAATCATTGACTAGATCTTCAAAATGAATTCCTCACAGACACATAAACGTCGAATAGTGCTAAAACTACCTAAGCCTACCTGATTATATGTAATACTGAAATATTTTTTCACAAAACTATGTGATTTTTATTTTATCGTTATTGGTACAAAGACGGTATTAGAAATATTTTCTTTGAAGGGAATAGAAAAGGATATAAATATGTAGACTGGTTTATAGGTTTAATATAAAGGAAAGTAAACCCATTCTATTAGCACATAAATAATTAGAAAGAAGCCTATTACATTTTTACGTCCAATCTTGGTATTTCAGAGCGTGGGCAAATGAAATGCCATATTTTGGCGGATATTGAAATTTTACTGCGGCTGCTGCGTGCTCCGCGATGCTCGTAAAGTATACGTGTACCTCTAGCCCGTAGTGATAAATTGACACCCAAAATCTAAACTCTACAGCAACAGTTTCCGTCTTTTTTAATTATATTATGGACCAGGTTAGTAATTCTTTTAATGTGTGAAAATCCTCACGGAAATCCTCGCACCGCCGGAACCAACGAGGTTCCGACTCGAACCGATCAAAATCATAAGGCTGCCTCAGGCCATCAGGTGCTGAGAGTGAGCCTTTTTATACTACACAGGTGGCAAACCAGCACACGGCTCACCTGATAGAAAGTGGTTACCGTGGCCTATTGATGTGCACTACACCCAAAGGCGTCACACTCGCCTCTGGCATATCTCTCGCAACCAGGTACAATACTGTACACAAATAGGATAATGAAAAGCACAGGTCAAGTCAAAAAAGAATTGAAAACTTCACGCTTGCGAAACATCCCCAATTCGGGACACAATTAAAAACAGTAAAAACACCAACCCAGTGAAATGGGCACGCTGAGCGTCGTAGGCGTTCATATAAAATGCAAATATGCGTCCAAGCTGTAGCAACGAAAGAATAATTCATATTCACGAGGTGCGCGCGGTAGGGGATGGCTATCCATTTTGTATGGCAATTTAGTGAAATCCCTGCGTATTCTGCCCTCATGTAATTAAGAGATTAAAAGATCTGTGAGCGGTGTTGAGTGGACTCGGCGTGATTTTTTATGTAAATAAATTTCAACGCAATATGCTGTAGACCATACCGCTGCTATTCATTAGAATACAATATATTTAGTAATATATTTGGTTTTGGTTTAGGAGGTAGGACACGGCGGTATTTCCGCCCAATTGAGCAGTCCAACTGGGGAAGTACCTCCGCCCTACAGAATACCGCGGCTATAATAACTTCGTGTTGTGTTCCCAGCGGTGAGTAGGGTAGCCAGAGCTCACTGGAGAATTTGTGCTGTCAGTGGGAAGACTAAAGGCTTGTCCTGCTTTGTCATCTACACTGACGGCACAGAAACTTTGTACTTACAGGGTTGACAGCGCGACTGTGACTCCTCTGGTGTTACAAACGTCCATAAGCCACGGTAACCACTTTCCATCAGGTGGGCCGTGTGCTTGTCTGCCACTTAAGTCGTATAAAAAAAAAGAATGAATAGGTATCGTAAAACGGGGTGTATAGAAATAAAATGGTTGTTAGATTTTTTGATAGACATAGCAACAGATTTAGGGCATGTATACAGTTCAATGTACAATGGGCGGCCTTATCGCTGAAGCGATTTCTTCCACCGAGGAGAGGGTCAGATCGTTAGAGATGGCCCTGAGTCGGCCGGGGTGCGAGGGATATGCACAGGCGGCGAGTGTTTTGGTCGGTTCGAGTCCGACATAACCTCTTCCACCGGCTCCGGTGGGGTGGTATCCGTGGGGACATTGCGCACTAAAAAAAAACGATTTGTTCCTAGCAACCTTGGGATGGACAGTAATGTTATAAAAACAAAAGATATGGTGTAGTTATCGGTTAAACTAAATAGAATGTGTATTAAAAAGAAGAAAGAGAGAGAGAGATGTATAAGTTTTATATGATTAATATACGGCTTTACATAAAGCATTATCATCATATACATATACTATAACACACAAATAGTTCGTACTAATATGAAGGGAATAATTATACCTTCTTTTATGGAAGTTTAAGTATCTACCCAGGTTTTTGATGATTGTGTTCATTATTACATTGGAATAATAAATATAAATATATTTCACGACATTCTACACAACGCTATCTAGACCCATGGTAAGCATACTAGCTTGTGTTATGGGATCTAGAATGCGGATAAACATACTTAGATACTATTTTTTTTTGTAAATACATACATATTATACATAGAAACACCCAGACCAATGCAAATATACATATTCATGCATACAAATATTTGCACTGAGCGGGAATTGAACCCGCGCCCCCTGCATAGCAGTCGAATGCTCGACCGCTACACCACGGAGGTCGTCATAGTTCATAGTTGCACTTGAAAGAAAATTACTACGGAATGTAGCTGACCATTTCTATAAAAAATAAATAATAAAAATAAAAAATAAAATAGTTTATTTGCATTATACATGGGGTGTTACAATTTTGTGATTGAAGCCTCCTTTTAAGCAAGTAATGCCTGTATTAGGAGACTCCGCTCCTCTAATATTGTGCATTAATGCAAGTAGGTAGGTACTAAATTGAACAATATACATTTAAAGGATAGAAATATTCAAAGCTAAATTCTAAATATTACAGTCATGCATGTTTTTGTGATCAGGTGTCTGTATACCTATGTGTATGTGTACCCTGTTTGTGTGAGTATTGTGTGTGTGTGTGTGTGTGTGTGTGTGTGTGTGTGTTATCGAATGTGTTGAAGTAGTTGCTCAATATCATGGTAGGATTGTGTTTTTATCCAATTCGTGAGTATTTTTTTACATTCGTAGTAGTTTTTAGGATAGATGTATATTTCTTTATTGATTTTGTTATATAGGTGTGCAGATCGTTTGCTGTATTGCCTACAAGCGAAAGTAGTTCTTGTCTGAGGAATTCTCGCAATAATATCTTTTCTCCTTTTAGCTCCTATTTTAGCGTCATAGGGAAGGGATTTATGCATTTTTAAAATCAATTGTAAGATATATAATTTCCTGACCGAGAGCAGATCGCCAATGCGATACACTTCTTCAGTTGCAAATCTCATAGGTTTAAAATACATGGACTTGATTAGTGATCGTTGTGCTCGTTCCACTTCAATAAACTTTGTCTTAACTGCACCACCCCAGATAGGGATGCAGTAAGATAGCACAGACTGTACCAACGCTACATAAATCTGGTTCAGAAGATTTTTAGTATGGCTACCTGAGCTACTCTCGCCATTTTTGGGAACCACATGTCTGAGCGTCCTAAACATCCAGCTTAGTTTCCGCACTCTTTTTGCAACTTGCTCAAGGTGAGGGTACCAACATAGTTTCTGGTCTACAACAACGCCTAAGTATTTGGTATGTGATACTTTCATAATGCTTGAACAACCACAATTAACATTAGTAGCATCGCCGCAAATATGAATCATTATCTTAAAGTCCTCGCTAGGCTGTGTGCGGCTTTGTAAAGAAAAGCAAAGATAATTTGTCTTTGATATGTTCAAAGTGAGCTGATTTTTCTCCAGCCAACCTGCTATTTTTGCTAGACCAGTTTCCGTTTTGAGCCTCACTTCATTCCAGGTATCTCCAGCGAAAACAACAGCTGTGTCATCGGCATATGAGTAGATTTTCGCCTCATCAACCTCCAAATAACAAAGCTCGTTGACATAAAGAAGGAACAGCGTAGGGCCTAAGACGCTGCCCTGAGGAACTCCGAAAGATACTTCTATGCCCCCACTAATATATTCTCCAACCTTAACTTTTTGGAGTCTGTTTGATAGATAATCTTCAAATAATTTGAGTGGTGTTCCACGTATCCCGATAGATTTCAGTTTATTTATAAGGATGGGGACAGAAACGGTGTCAAACGCCTTTTTTAGATCTATAAATGTAGCTAGACACTTTTTATGACTATCAAGTTGATCAGTAACATGCGTAGTCAAGGCAGTAACTGCGTCCTCAGTAGAAATACCCTGGCGAAAACCAAATTGAGATGGGGATAGTAAATTAAATTCTTGAAGATATTTCATTAATCGTACATTCATTAGCTTCTCTATTATTTTTGAAATGGACGGTAGGACAGATATGGGCCTGTAGTTACCAACGTCGTCTCTGTCCCCATTCTTGTAGACCGGTGTAATAATAGCTTGCTTCAGTGCAGTCGGGAATATACCTTTACTAAAACATAGATTCGCAAGTTGAGTTATGATAGGGACAGCATAACCTCTTATGTGCTTCAGAAAGCTTGTAGGTATATTATCCCACCCTGTTGCACTATCAGATTTGAGACTCATCAGGACATTCTCTACTTCAATCAAATCCGTATCAAAGAGTACGAACGAACTAGATATTTCTAATGATAAACCCTCACCAACGTTATCTCTATATTGAATTGATTGAAATTGTTCTGCAAGATTTTTCCCAATATTTGAGAAGTATTCGTTAATGTAGCACACTGATTCTATAGGAGAGGACTTCACATTTAATAATTGAACATTGTGATTCTTGGAGGCAGTAGAATAGGTGATAGTTTTTATATTTTTCCATAGTAATTTATTGTTTGAGACAGATTTATTAATTAATTCCCTTTCATACTTTCTTTTTAATTTTTTGATTAGGTTATTGCAGTAGTTCCTGTAGCGAATATACGTTATTTTTATGATATTATTGTGTGGGTCTTTTTTAACATCTTTTTGTAATTTGTTACGGTTTTGAATACAACGTAAGATGCCTGCAGTTATCCAGGGTTTTATAATGCGCTTACTGTTTGGTATCTTCGTAACAGCGGTACTTTTATTAATAGCTTCAGTCAATTGTTGGAGAAATAGGTTACATAGGGTTTCAGGATCGCTACAAAAAGGTAAGTTTTGGCATTTACTTTCACGCAGATAATTAAATGCCCGTTCAAAGTCTACGGTGGACTTCGATTTTTTAATAACTTGAGTATTTTTTGATTTAGAAAGGCACAAGAGAGTCGTATAGTGGTCGGTAATACTGGTGTGTATTATAGCAATGAATGCCGATACCTTTTGTTTATTTATTTTCGTCATAAAGTGGTCCAGACAGCTCTCATTTCTAGTAATTAGAGTGTGACCCGGTAGAATTCCATGTAGTGAGAGCATATTTAAGTAATTTATTCTATTTTTGTATTCTTGAGTCTTTTCGTTATGCCTGTGTATAATATTTATATTTATATCCCCTGCTATAATAATGTTTTTATTTTTCTGTGATTTTAAAGTGTCTAAATGGGTACTGAGAGAACTGATGAAATTATCAGTATTTTGGTTTGATGGAGATCGGTAGATACATATGATGATATAGTTTAATACGACTAGTTGTAAACAAGATGCTTGAGACAGTATTGTTTCCGTAACCTTATACTGCAGATTATTTTTTACGTACACCACAACCCCATCATTTTGGTTTAATAAATTTTCCGTAGCATAAGAAGAATAATTGTTGAGGTGTGGAATAGGAATGTCAGGAGATAATCTGCATTCCGTTAAGATTATAACGTCAGTTTCAAACTTAAATTCGGATAAAGTAAGTATAAGGCTGTTAAAATTACATGAAATACTTCTTATGTTTTGAGAGACAATAGTAAAGTCGTTTCTTGTTATATTATAGTATTTGGGCAACTCCAGACAGTCACATTCAACTGAGCAGGCAATTTCAATATTATCTATCTCACTTACAGTTTGTAGGGGGTCAGCCATTATTTATAATTATTTTAGATAGAAAGGATGAATTAACGAGTAGTCGCATGACATATTCAAACTTAGATCTACACAGGATTGTATTGTTTTCATTTAAATTAATAATTGTGGAGTTTTGGTATGTGTTGTAAATGGCAACAGAAATGTGTATATGCGTGTGTGGGTGATGTATGTGTGAGTGTTTATTGTAAGTATCACGTGTTATAATTAGGAAATGATATGATTTGATGTGTGAGTTATATGTACATAAGTGAGAGTTATTTGTGTGATATACATAGAAGATTATTTCTATAGTGAAGTTATAAATGCAGTCAGTTACCAATCTAGTATAATAAAATGGTATTAGTTGTATTACACTTTTTACAATCATATATCCATATAAGAAAGGCAGACAGTTCAAGTGATTAAAAAAGAAAAAGTTAACAGATTCTTCTAGGCTTGGAGTTATCCAAGCAATATAGGACGCTAACAGTCAAATTGTCTTCTGCAGTTCATGGATCTGCTGCTCAGTCCTAACAGTTATTGCCGGTGACTGATCATTCTTCCTCAATAGAACCTTGCCATATGCCGTCCAGCAATATTTGTAGCCTCCGGACTTACAGAGCTCACGGGCAAGAAAGTGTAGGCGGGAACCCTTTGATGTTAAATGTTCTGCGAGGAAAATGGGTGTATCTTCTTGTGACTTAAGACCTATATGCTTACAGCATAGCTTAGATTTGTGCTTAATATTAAATGCCTTACCCATTTTCATAATCTCCGTCTTGAGTAAAGTGGAGCCTGTTTCGACTATTATATGCGTATTAAGGTTGTTGCTGTTTTTCCCTTGAACTCTGTATATATCCTTTATATCGTGTTTGCTGATTTTACAATCTATGCTATGAGAGAGACTTAACGCCATCTCAATTAAATCCTCCTTTGACTCACCAGTCCTTCTTGGCACATTTTTTATAATGAAATTACTTTTCTGGTTGCTAGTTTGCATGGTTTCTATTTTATCCTCTATTATTTTTATATAATTTTTATCCTCTTTAGCTTGGTTCTCCAGTTGGTCAATTTTCTTTTTAAAATCTTCATTTTGTGCAGTAAGATACGCAATAGAATTCTCTATGTTGACGTTAGACTGTTGGATCTCCTTCAGAGTGGTTGTTATAAGTTGAATTTCTTTTGCCTGTTTATCGGCGAAAGAACTTAGCATTGCTTTCATCTCCAACTTAAATGCATCCAACTGTTCATCCAAGGAGTCCCCGAGCTGGTCTCTAGTTCTCTTGGTGCGTTGAAAGATATAACTCGGTGTAGAACTCACTCCCAATTGGTTAAGGTCCGTTTCCGAGAATGATTTATCCGTCGTCGTAGACTCCATGATAGCACAGATATACAATTAGCTATAGGCAATAGATACTGTGTTGCGCCGCTAACAAAAGGTCAACAAAAGGCCAGGTAAGGTAAACACCACCTTGTATTACTTCAGTGCGCGAGGGGGCGGGGTAGGCGCAAATAGACCGTCCAGTTGCGCAGGAGTGGGTGTCGCCAACGCACGCGATTCGCAGATAGGGGCGTAGTCAATATACTTACGCAAAGGGGCGGAGCTTTGCGGTTAGTGTAGTGGTGGTTGATGTACTAGGCGCACAGGCACCGCAGAGGTTGACCACGGAGCCACAAACAGTTATTAGAGAAATGTTCGTCACTTTCTTGATGTTATGCACTCCTAATTTATGATTTGAATTGATTACACAAATTTTAAGATTTATTTTTGAAAATAAAATGTATAAATCACAGAGAACACGTTAACACCTTACGGCGGTCCGGGGGAAGAGGCTATTCACCCATTGATTTCTTTTCACCCCGTTTTACCTGGTAATAGTCAGTAAGGAACGCAGAGCATTTGAAATCATAATATTGCATCTTACAGTTAAAGGTCAAACTCAATTTATACTACCTAGACGTATAAATTAATGGACGGCAAAGGAAAAGTATGTTAGTGTTTTAAAATCGTATTTCATCTTATAATTAAAGAGTACAAACCCTATGTGTACTAGCGAAAATATAAATGAATGGATCACAAAGAAAAAGTTTATTAACGTTAACAACACCAATTTCACAATGTAAAAGCTAAAAGGTAATGTGAAAAGGCGGGGCATAGTCGTACCAGTACAATACTGCGTACACACAGTCATAAAGTTATACGAGCCCGATACCTATCGAAATTAAAATATAGGTAGCCAACCAGGTATATCAAGGGTAATAAAATAGATCGTGAGAGATGGCCCTGGGTCGGCCGGGGTGCGAGGGATATGCCTGTCAACCTCACCTTCGGCAACCAAAGCGACCCACAGGCGGCGTGCGTTTTAGTCGGTTCGAGTCCGACATAACCTCCTCCACCGGCTACGGTGGGGAGGTATCCGTGGGGATTTTGCGCACGTAAAAAAAAAGGGTAATAAAATAAGTTTTGTCAAAGTACTGTATTTGCTTTGAAAATATGTGCATTAACCGGGCACTTATAAACCTGCGATAAATACACACATAACTTTTTTTTTATACCACTTAGTTGGCAGACAAGCACACGGCCCACCTGATGGGAAGCGGTTACTGTGGCCTATGGGCGTATGCAACACCAGGGGTGTCACGTGTACACAGGGGTGTAACTTCGAAAAGCATCGAAAAGTCATTGGTGTGTGCCATGGTAAAACCTGGGGTCGAACCCGAGACCTCGTCTCAGCAGTCCATTACCCATACCACTAGGCTACCGCGGTAGAAATATTTGTATATCGAATTTAATGGATTACGCATCCCATTTTTGAACGAACGTGTTTTTCAATTTTCCAGAGTAACGGTTACTATAATCAGTAAGTTCAGAAACGTATGCTGCAAAAATCATTGTCTTGCATACAACCCTTAACAATAACTATTGAATAAATAGCGACTTTGGTAAATAGATAAAAAGTAAGTGTAATTGAGCTGGAACACGAATTTTATACTAGTTATAAGATCTTTTACCGTGACCCACTTCAAGATATATAGATAAATAGTCTAGCAATATTTGTCCAGTGACATAATGTCTTAGAATACTTACTACTTCACTTTCCAAAACGTTCGCTTTCGCTCTAATACTGCAGTTCCTATCTATTCAATATACCCTAACTTACTTTACAAACAGGGTTCATTACCAAACATTCTTCACATTATTGACAATGGGAAACGTGTTGTCTATTCGCCTAATACCCTGAGTGTGATATTTAACTAGCTAGTTCGAATAAAAAAGCGCTAACGTCGGCATTGCCCTCAGTCGCGGTGGAAAAATGTTTCTATACAAAGTGGAGTAGCTGTATGAAAGGTAGCAGGAATTTTGCATTCTGCTAGTAGCAACGTTGTGCACTACTAATTAGCGATGTTCGAGAAGAGTTTAACTGACTTCACTTCTGCTTTGACAGTGCAGTAAAATGAGAACGATGACATTAATTAACAAATGCGTAGACTTTACGTGAACTTAATTGAACAAGCTCTTATACTTCTACGTATTTATAATAAAATACAGACGTAATTCTTTTGATTTTAATTAAATTTTGTTCTACCTGACATTTCATATTTTCTTTGGTGGAATTCAAACCTACAATTCCACTAGGTAGGTACTCTTAATATAAACGTGTTGTTACGATAATGTTACCCAGATTTTTTACGTAATTTTTGAAACAGTAAGTCAAAACAGAAGTATTTTCTACAACTTTTCAAGTTGTTCTTAAAAAACAAAGCAACAAGAATGTACTCGAAACGAAGCCCGCGGATAGGGAGGGAAGTGCTGACGGAAAATTGAAGTGAACTTAGTTAGGGAGTCACCAGTGAAAAGAGGACTACAGCCTTAGTCACACTGGGTGTTACTTGACCGCACTTAAATGTATATCTAAATGTATACCTATTAAAAAAAATTAAAAAAATCATGTGAAAATTTCTATAAGCTAAATTATATTACTGGGTATTTTTCGTAGAACATTTTTTTTAAAGGGGGAGTAACCATTAATCTCGCGACATCGTTGTGGTTACCAACACCTTTTTTGACAAATTGTGACAATTCACCGATTGTAACAATTTACATGATGACACCTCTGCATATAAGTGTGTACATTATATTGATCAAGTTCATTATCATAATCATTATTTACCTACTTTCGAATACCAGAAGAGGTACAAATTTATAAAGATGGCTGAATGGGTGGCTTTTACTACTGTTTCATGGAAAAAAGGCTGTGGGGTTAAAATATGCATAGATTATGGTCCAAAATATAAGTAAGTAAGTTCATAGAACGGATGATATTATCCTTCCAAAATTAAATTTCCACAAGTCACGAAAGTTTAAAAACAATCATTAAATGCCAGTGTAGAATCAACCTATGTATATACGGTCACGTTCTTCTCTTCTTGGAGCTACCGAGGGGAAAAATCCCGTACTAGTGATTGAGTTAGCGCCTGGCCGGGAAATGGACGTCCCCTGTCGCTTGTGTAACGCAATACCGCGGTACGGGCGAGCCATTTGCGCAAGATCCGGTTACACTAAACTGAGTTATTACTAGAAGAGATTGGTATTTTTTGTAACCTATTTTTATATTAATAATGATATATGTTGAATCAATAATTATATAATATATGTTGAATCACTAATGATCTATATTGAATCAATTATTAACACTTATTTTAAATCAGTCTTTCCCGTACATCTATTGTATAGCGTATCATGGCAAATGAGAATATTCAACGAAAAAGGAGGTGAAAGATTATTATGTAAGGAAAAAAAGTACATTTAAGAAAAGAGCGTAGGTTTAAAATTATTTTCAATCTTTTTGTGTCATGAACATGTTTCTGCTTATAAATTTGTTGTCTGACTAAAAATATTTACTTTAGAAAGGTTATGATGACGACTGACAAAAAACAGCTTGTAATATGAATGTACGTACTCATACTAGACTAAGTATCCATTTATTTTGGTTAAATTTCACACATAATTATTCAGTAATTTCCAGCTGCAATAGAACAATCGTCCACCTAATAGAATGTAAGGTGTACCGTGTTTACTCACTTCATTTAAAAAACTTCATCAGTCCATTAGTAGATTATGACCATGTTCACTTCAAGTTTTTTTATGCCACTTGAGTGGTAGACAAGTACACGGCCTACCTGATGGGAAGTGGTCACCATGGTCTATGGACGTGTGCAACACCAGGGGCGTTACACTTGCGCTGCCAACCCTGAAGAAACCTTCTAATGCTCCTCTTGAAGAACCCCATATTATAGGCGCTTGGAAAAATCGCAGTAGGCAGTTTATTCCACAGCTTGAGTGTGCGTGGGATGAAGTTTCTTTCATACCGCACAGTGCGCACCGTCTCGGTCGCAACGTGTGAGGATGAATTCACTGCCTATGGCGAGGTGTGTGATGATAGAATGTAATTGTGGGTATCATGTCAAACTATTCATCTGAGCACAAACCATTATATAGGTGGTAGAACATACAGAGCGAGGCAAAGTCCCTTCTAGGCAAAATTAAGTTACTTATACATAATATTATTAAACACAATTAATTACAATTTAATTGAAATGTGGGTGCTAAACATAAACTGGTGAAATGTAGGTGCTAGCACCTCTGCCTACCCCTTCGGGGATATAGGCGTGAGTTTATGTATGCTATGTATGTTGAAATGAACCAATTATGGAAACATTGAATACTAGAACAAATGTTAACCGACCTCATTACAAGTGAATTAAAATCTACACCGCAAACTACAAAATTCTTCGCATAACTCGCTCTTCAAAAGTTAACTTTTTAATATAAGTTAAGGCCCGAGCCTATTCTAAATTGCGGCTTCTAATTACTTTAGTTCTACAAAGTTGGGTCGTGACGGAGTAACCTTATAGCGGAACTCATTCAGAACAAATGAACTAGGTTTCAATAGTACTCCACACTGCAAATGCTTTCGCATAAAGACAGAGTCAGGACCGTTTAACGCTAACATTAAATAGGAGAAGCGGTAATTTAGATGTAGACTATAGACTTTATAAACGTCCTCTACTTTTAGTTTATTTTACAAAAAATGTTTATGGTATAGCTTTCAATAAAACTATACAAATGGATTGTTATATTGAAATAATTAATATTAATAGTGAGCGAGCATATTGCTGGTACACGTTATGTACGTTCACCGTTAGAATGATCACACCCTGTTCCATAGTTGTACCACATCCACAGGAAGAGATTGAGTGGTTCTAGTATTCTACTAAACAAGAAATCACGCTCGAAATCAAATTATGTACTACGTATGAAAATATATGTATTGTCACATGAAAGGATGTTATTGGTTTATCAGAAAGGGACTTTCTCCCTTCATCAAGTTACTAAGTTAATATTGTATCAACGCTTATGCATTTAGCTCCATATTCAATTAACGTCTAAGAATAGTTCTATATAAGTTGAAGCTCGTAACACTTTATAGAATGGAACCGGGGCGCGGTTCAATTCTATGAAGTGTTACGAGCTTCAACTTATGTTTTATTTTATTTTATAACTATAAAATCATTTTCAAATTCAAATAGACATAAAAAAGAAACAATATATTTATTGGTTTTCTTGTAACACCAATGTAACATACCGTGTTTCGAGAAATAAATTATTATTATTATTGTTATAATTGAAATATTAGACTTGAGTATAATATCTGTACCTAATCAGCATCATCTTAACGTTGTTCCTGATGGTATCCGAACCTATAACATCCTGGTCTGAATTCCAAGTATCCTCCTTTAGTTTTGACTTACATGACTTTTTCGGGAGCAACTGCTGTCTGACTATCCAGCCCCAAAGGGATAGCCTACACTCAAGCTTCGTATTAGTAGTACCTCATAGCCTCATACACCTTTGTAAAATGACATTCATATTTCTTTAATCCCTTCCTTTCAATTTTTCCCATGAATCATAAATACACAGGAATCGGATTAATATTTCTGATATGTATTGCTGGACAGCTGGGCAAGCGATAGACGAGAAAGATTATTTAGTAATCATACACTATACTATCTAAGCAATCATAAAGTTTGTAACCAAAACTATAACTATCCAGAACTTAACTATACTAAAGCCTAACACGATGATGTATTGAATTCTACGCAAGCACACAAGGATCCAAAGCATATACATACATACGCAACGCTCACACGAACAACAACATATAATTCCATCAACAAGTGAAAGTCCAACTAAATGTAACACCCTTGAGATCTAACTTTGTCCCACGAAATTAGTACTACTAAATCCGAGGACAACGTCACAAACCATTAAACGTTGAAAGCGAAACTTTCGTATCACGGAGCTGAGCCAATTAGAAATTTAGTTTAACTTCATTAGTTCTAAGTGGATACTGCCGAGTTCTGACGAATAGCTAGTATGACGTGATATGAACGCTGAATTCGTATTTCAATAATAGAATTATAGTGATTTATGCTGTTGCATTTTTATACATCATTGGTTGTGATAACAATTATTTTTTTAACACAATATAATCATTAAAATAAACTCACACCTATATCCCCGAAGGGGTAGGCAGAGGTGCTAGCACCCACATTTTGCCAGTTTATTTTTAGGTCCCAATGTAATAGGTGGCGAGCCTATTGCCATTTACCGGGCACGTATAAACCTGCGATAAATACACACATAACTTCGAAAAGCATCGAAAAGTCATTGGTGTGTGCCATGGTAAAACCTGGGATGGAACCCGAAACCTCGTCTTAGCAGTCCATTACCCATACCACTAAGCTAGCACTGTTTTTTTCTATTATATGAATAGTAATATTAACTAACTATATTATTTTATATTAACAGGAGTTGAAGGTGAATTTCAATAGTAGTAGTCATTATAGTTTATAAGTTTCACTACAAAATAACAACACAAAAGAATCAAATACAAAAATGTATACATATAGAAAATAACATAATCATTTCTAATAAATTTTATCTTCTACAAAATAGATAGCTATCGATAAAAAAAATAACCGGAAGCAACGAAATCGGTAACAAAATAGGTGAAATTACTTCGAATTTCAACGGAATTCTTGTTCCATCAGCCAATTGCGATAAATGAGCGACTCTGATTGGAATCCGACGGGATAAGATTTTTTTGCTCCGTTCGAGGGTAGACGTCAATCTCGGAAGTGGGGAGATACCGTGGAGGCAATTTCCCGAACTCCAGACCGTTTATCAGAAACCATTATTGCGTATTGACCGGTGAAATTATTTTTTTTTTTCTTATGATATTAGGAACAACAAAGAATGCGATAATATTTTGTTATAACTGTTTAGTGGTTTAGGCGTATAAGTGTACCTGGGCACGTCATAATAGCGGGAGCTAGCGGCGACCCTGGGAGTGAGAGTTCTCTCGCTCGCCGCCTTGCTCACGGTGATGGTGCGCTGCACGGATGCGTGGACTGTCGCTGCATCCTTCTTCGAGCAAGTAATGCTCGTGAAGGAGACGGTGGAGCGGGAACGGAGGCGAATCGCTAACCGCATAGCCCACGAAGAGCGATGGCTTCTCGGGCGTCGGAGGTCGCAGAATGACCTCCGTCCCCCATGAATGCGGGCCTGGGGGTAACGGGTGGAGCCGCTAGTTACTCTAACAGAAGGAGGCTGCGGCGTGGAGCGAGATGTACGCCTCCCCATGCCCGGGGAAAGATGAAGCCAGCTTGAAAGAGATGGCTCTGGGTCGGCCGGGGTGTGAGGGTGGATTTTTCGCACGATAAAGAAAGGCGTATAAGCGTACCAGAAAGACAAATAAACAGAATTACGTTTACTTGTATAATGTTGGTGAGGATATAGATTTTAGATAGATAGATAGATAGATAATTCTTTATTGTACACCAACAGATTTACAGTAGGACAAGTAGGTAGCATGTATACAGTTCAATGTACAATGGGCGGCCTTATGTATATATATATATACATAATTCTACTTAATTATACCTACACAACACTGACTAGACCCAAAGTACCTAAGCATTGTTTAACTAGCTTGTGTTATGGGATTTAGAATGCGGAGCAAAATACTTAGAACTTTTTTGTAAATATGTAGCTACATATTATACATAGAAACACGCAGACCAATTTGAATATACAAACATATATGTATACTAATATTTGCACTGAGCGGGAATCAAACCCGTGCTCCCTGCGTAGCAGTCGAATGCTCTACCCTACCGCTATAGCAAAATAAGTAGTATGCTGAGAATATATTTTTTAAGTGAATACATAAAAAATATATTCTCAGCATTTTATGAACCAAAGAATATCCAATAGGCTTACCTTCATTTTCCATGCAAACTTCGTTATCAACGGGATTATAATCAAGCGTCTGATTCGTATAATTCTCCAATGAGTCGTAACGCCAGGGATTGCTTGTTTCCATTAACGCTAATGGAGTTAATCGCCGCAACTCTAATGGGTGATTAGATCCCCGCCAATGAACCCCGCTGTTTCACGTTCACATCCAGAAAAAATTGCAATGTTCACCTACTTGTTGTTTTGTATTTATTTATTGCTACACACATCCATTTCATTTCCTTACTGTTACTATATCTATAATTCATATTTAAAAAAAATCATCATTAATGTTTAATAATTATAATTGTTGAATATACGATTATTTCTGAATTATGTTCTATAAAACATAAATAATACTAAAATAAATGCGAAACTAGGAACTATTATTACTAAAATAAACTAATATACATAATACACACATACACACACATATTGATAACTCACACTTTTCCACATAATGCTAAATTATCAAAATTATTGATTAAAAAACAATTGAATCAAAAGTGACAGCATAAAAGCGCAGGAAATGTAATAAACTTTTTTTTAGGCCAAGGCACACTCATAATGCCAAATTACTAAGAACAGTTTGAGCTTGTTTAAAAAAATAATAAAAAATGCGTTAGGTTTTAGGCAAGTAGTAAACAAAATTACATTGAGTTTTATAGACTATTTTATTATATCGTTATAAACTTTGCGTGCGGAACTTCGGATCCATTTACGGTAATCGTAAATAATCCAAACTTTCAGTAAGTAACTGATTTGGTACGTAGTAAAAAAACGGCTATTAAAAATGAGTCTCACTAAACTAAGTAGGTAAATGTTTACTGCCATGTCCAAAACTTTTTTCAATTTTTTAAAAACATATAGATAATGGCACATATTTCTGTAACACTTACCTAATAAACTATAGTCTTATCGTAATACTTACCTACAATATTTTTTATATGTACTACGAGTAGGTACTAGAAAAGCTGTTTATTATAAAAAAATATGTGCTAGGATTCCTTCTTGAGAGAAGCGTGATTTCATTTTAAATTTAAAATACGGCCCGTTCCGAATTTTAAATTCCAAATGACAAAACAGATATAAAATAACTTAAGGACTTCGTGGTACAACCTGGACACTTTCAACTAACAACAAATGGTTAGCAGATAGTGCAGGGCACTGCAAAGGAAGGTGAGGTTGATCTTTCGTAGCAGTAGACGCGGAGCGTTCATGTACCACGACCCAGCGAACCCATAACCCTGACCGGTAATAAACAGGAAAGGTGGCACTTTGGCGCTACGAAGATGAAAAGTTGAAAACCTTGAGTCATCCCAGAGGTTTCAATATCCGGCAATTTCGACACGGAAAAAATATAATAGGTTAGATGATTTTGCTTCAGTAAAATTATAGCCTTGAAGGCTTTATCACAAAATGAATGAATATTTAGAATTTCCTACACTGGAATAAATAAATAAATGAATATTCCACGACATTCTACACAACGCTATCTAGACCCATGGTAAGCATAGCTTAACTAGCTTGTGTTATGGGATCTAGAATGCGGATAAACATACTTAGATACTTTTTTTTTTTTGTAAATACATACATATTATACATAGAAACACCCAGACCAATGCAAATATACATATTCATGCATACTAATATTTGCACTGAGCGGGAATCGAACCCGCGCCCCCTGCATAGCATATATATATATATATATACATATAATGTAAAAAAATAATTAGGCGAATAATATGACTTATTAGGCGTTTATTGGTGGAAATCTATTAGAGCTTTTAAGTGATGTGAAGAATAGGCGATGGGAATAACACTAAGAAAGGAGTCTTTTGGTTTCATTACAATTTGAAGGTAGGTACTTACATATGGAAAGAAAGAACATATATTATAATTAAAGGCTCGCTACTCCCCACTGACCCGAAGGCAGCCAACATCGTAGCATCCGAAGAGCCATCCGTTATAGATTAGTGGTAGATTATAAACTTTGGTTTGAGATCCAATATAAATTCTACCTTCACCCATCTGTTTACCGAGTGAAAAATAAATTTTAGCGAATGAAATATGTTACTGCACATATATCAATAGGGTTACCCTAAAAATGAGATCAAAATATAAATCATTTAAAATTTTAGAACGTGATTTATTGTTGGTACTTGGAGGAATTTATAGTTACACATTTAATAAATAAATAAATAAATATTCCACGACATTCTACACAACGCTATCTAGACACTTGGTAAGCATAGCTTAACTAGCTTGTGTTATGGGATCTAGAATGCGGATAAACATACTTAGATACTTTTTTTTTATAAATACATACATATTATACATAGAAACACTCAGACCAATGCAAATATACATTTTCATGCATACAAATATTTGCACTGAGCGGGAATCAAACCCGCGCCCCCTGCATAGCAGTCGAATGCTCTACCGCTACGCCACAGAGGTGATTACATTTTGCATCAAAATGTTTGTTCTTATCGGTATAGACAGAGTAAACCTCAGAGCCCGTTTAAAATTCTATTCACTATTTTAATTAAATGACTCCGTCAATCTATGAACCAACAGAGAATATCGTCACGTCAAGATGACTCGGCGATTTAATTAATTTTCAGTATCCCATTGGTATTTCCTCGAGTTCAATTATAAAGTAACTACCGCCTTCAGAAGAAATATCCTTCAAATTCAATTATGTAAACCATTGGCAACTCCTAATTGATTTTTATACCGAAGTAAGTAATATCTGCAATGAATATTGCCACTCTTACATATACTTGATTTTGAAGACATAATGCATCATCGCGCGGCTTTTCTCGTTTTTATTATGAAGTAACAACGAACAAAACCGCTTGTATTTCATTTACTAAAGACAAAAAACACGACTAAAAACTTCTTACTTGAAAATATTGTGTAGAACAAAAACCTCCTCAATCCTAAAGGTAACTTTTCTTCTGTACATTCTTTTAAATTTAGAATAGTCAAAAATGACGTTTCAAAAATCATAGGGTGACGTATGTCATCGGCCTAAAAAAATTACAAAATTAGTTTTTATATTTTGATAACAACCATTATGTATAACATTTTGAAATAAGGTAATAATAATACTCTGAATTACTTTTTTAAAGACAGGAAGTTTAACATTGAAGTGTGAAGAAAACTTGAGCAGTGATGGGCACTTAGTTTTTAATGTTTTTGTTTTTTGTAGCATTACCATTGCTGCTGAACAATGATTGAAACTAGCAGCGCGGATAACGCAACAGCTGCAACAAAAGCGGCAACTCCGGTTAGTCTATCTAACATTTACTTTGCTTTTACATTAAACAAGAAAACACTAACTCTAAGAATATAATTATAGCTAAAACTAAACGTTAAAATGCGTCGCGTAGAATTCCTCCGCATCGTATGCCTCTTGTGGTAGTGTTCACAGAAGACTGATAGCATTTCTTAGTATTAAAATTTAGTACTATAATAATATAATTAAATACATATTAAAGTTGTATATTTCTAAACATCACCTACATTGCTAACAATAACATTTCAATAAGAATCCATATAATTTAATAGCAATCTAATCATCTTAAGACATTAATGAACATATTGCAGTGTGAACTATTTATTTTTTAATAAACATAAAAACATAACATAAACTCACGCCTATATCCCCGAAGGGGTAGGCAGAGGTGCTAGCACCCACATTTCGCCAGTTTATGTTTAGGTCCCAATGTAATAGGTGGCGAGCCTATTGCCATTAACCGGGCACTTATTATTTTTTAATAAATAAAATCAAAACAGACATGAATATGTTTAGGTCCAAAAACTTATTTTAAAACTTTATTTTAGTCACATTATACGTTGTCTTAAAACTTGGTATGTATAGTAATAGCTATGCTAAGTTAGAAAATTAATATTACAAAATCTGCAAGACTTAATAAACAGATTTATTGTTTGTTTATGTGCATCTGCACATAAACTCTTTTTTTTCTCAGAACCAAGACAGTCCACAAGATGACGAAGACATCGCCCGCGCGGAAGCGACATTCCGTTTTACCGTGCAAAACATAAGTCAGCTGAAAGAGCAAGTGCTTTCACCACCTTGTTACGTTAGATGCCTTCCATGGAAGATACTAATACTCCTCCGACATACAACAACGCCTGATCGCCAACAGCAGAAAGCTTTAGGAGTTTTTCTTCAATGCAACGGTGAATGTGACTCCCCGGGATGGTCGTGCTATGGACTTGGAGAACTGAAGCTAATGTCACATAAACCGGATTGCGGTCATCTATGTAGGAAACTTCACCATATGTATCACTGGTATTTTAAACTCATACTACTTATAGATATTAGATATAGCCCTTAAGCATAATGATGCAAAATATATTGATTTGCTTTTTAAACTTACTTATATTTGAAAAAGTCGCGTTATAGGTTACTATAAAACCTCCACGTTGTCCATAACCCTTGGACCCTGGGTAACAAGTAGTAACACGTCTTTATTCCGAAGAAGGTGTTGTTACTTCCTGCTAATGCTTGGCCAATTTAGATACGGTTCATGTTTTGGATTTGATTCTTTATTTTTAATCCTTCACGTTTCATAATGATTTAGTGAAGAATAGTGAAGAGTCACATATGGACTTGGAATCTCTCGATTCTTTCGAAGTTGCGAAATGGTGTGAATTAAACCTATACTTGCAAACTTTGTCATTGTCACTACACAACATCCCGAGTCCCGTTGTATATACAATACAAACCAGATTTAATTCGCATTTCTTATCTTCACAGCAAAGAGGATGATTGGGGATTCGCACATTTCATATCATGGGATGACTTAATGGACATCGAAAACGGTTTCGTAAAAGATGATGCAATAACTATAGAAGCACATGTTGTTGCTGAAGCCCCTCATGGCGTTTCATGGGATTCTAAGAAACATACTGGATTCGTAGGTAAAACATTAAGGTCTAGAATCTAAGCAATTATACCTTAGTGAATTTATCATAGGCCACTCGCACTGGTGCATGGTTTTACAAATTTTAAATACGGTCACGTATTTCTGCAAATTCTCACGTACATCCTTATTAGTCCAGCTGTGTCATGCCCGTGACTTTGGTATTTCCTTCACTGACCGAAATCGTACTTTTTTAACTTTCGTATTCTACCCTGTTCAATAGTTTTACCATTTTTTATTCAGAAATAAACTTATAATTGTCTGCATATCAGGAGAATGCCGTTTATTATATTTCCAACTACCACGAAGTCTTAAAAAGTTCTTCTCATTATAAACTGTCGTTAAATATCGAAAAGAAAATGAGATAGGATGCTACCCTGTTGAACACATTTCCCAGGCTTAAGTAAGAAAATCTCATTAACATATTTCATTATGGCCATCAAATATAATTCTGAAATGGTGTTAAAAAGAAATTATGAAATGGTGTTATGTAATTTCGTATGTAATATTAATATCACTAGTATCTATATAATTCAAAAGTTTGATTCCAGGACTTAAAAATCAGGGAGCTACTTGCTATATGAACTCTTTGCTGCAAACGCTCTTCTTCACGAACGTCTTACGTAAAGCGGTCTACAAGATACCAACTGTCGGTGACGACAGCTCTCGGTCAGTTGCCTTCGCTCTCCAGCGTGTGTTTTACGATTTACAATTTGCCGATAAGCCTGTTGCCACTAAGAAATTAACGAAGAGTTTTGGATGGGAAACCTTAGACTCATTTATGCAACATGATGTACAGGAATTCTTAAGGGTACGTTCATTTTAAATATTTTCTTCGCTAAATCGTCTTGAAAAATTGAATCGTAAAATTTAGTTCCAACAAACTGGACACTTGACTACATAAAACAGAATACAATGAATACCTTTGTAATTTTTGCGTTGCGAAGTATGTGTGGATTAACCTTGAGAGATAGAGTGAGAAATAGCGTGATAAGAGAGCGATGTCGAGTGATAGATGTAGTGATGAGAATTGAGAGAGGCATGTTGAGATGGTTTGGTCGTGTTGAGAGAATGAATGAAAGAAGACTAACGAAACAGGTGTATGAGGCGAGAGTGGATGGTACCATCGGAAGGGTAAGACCTAAGTGCACATACCTGGCAATCGGGGAAGTTTTAGAAAAGGGGCAGGTCAGGAGTACCCTAAACCGACGAGCATGCATGAAGAATGTAGTGAGAGTGAATGAAGTAGTATATCAGGATCGTAGCAAATGGAGATCCATTATCTCTGCCTACCCCTATGGGAAACAGGCGTGATTTTATGAATGTATGTATGTATGTTTAGCGTTTCTAACTTTTCATTTGGCCATCTTTTTTCCAGGTACTTCTAGATAAGTTAGAAAACAAAATGAAAGGAACAGTAGTCGAGGGAACTGTTCCAAAATTGTTTGAAGGAAAAATGACGTCATTTATAAAGTGCAAGAACGTTAACTGTACCAGCACGCGTGTTGAAACCTTCTACGATATACAACTCAGTGTGAAGGGGAAAAATAATAGTGAGTTGTCATTCTAGTCACGTATTCAGAGGTAAACTGTGTAACCCATAAACGTTTGAAACACCACATGCATCATTCTCTCGTACCCAACCCTCAACCCTCAAATAAACGTAATGTCTTTAAAATGTGTCTGTACCTCTATTACTATTATACAAACTTTTAATTAACAGGATTGAGTACAATAACATATCTTAATTGGAAGAACTATGTCCAATAGTCCCATAAGGATATTAGTAATAAAATTTTCAAAAAGAAATACCTACTTCAAGAAACAAAGTGTTATTCAGGAAGCTAATAATTTTTCTACTGTTTTCTTAAATTTTAGTCAAATATTAAATAGTAATGTTACTATGCAAGAAATACCCATACATACATAAAATCACGTCTTTATCACCGGGGGGTTAGGCAGAGATAAATCAACTACCACATTTCACCATCATTGTATTCGGTCCCACGTAATAGGGGATGAGCCTATTGCCGTTTTCCGGGCGCTATTGTTGCCTCGAGCCATGCATCTGAGGCTGAGTCTGGGCTGTATATATATGTCTGATGTTAAACAGCCTTATCCCTTAGTCGCCTTGTACGACACCGCATGGTAAGAGATGGAGTGGTCCAAATTCTACTCTGCCGGAGACCACACGGCTACATCTATACGTATATCCATACATACATGAAATCACCGGAGGATCAGATAGAGGTGAATTAACACCCACATTTCACCAATCAATAAATTCGGTCTCGTAATAGGGGGTGAGCCTATTGCCGTCTTAATATTGCTGACTCAAGCCATTCATCTGAGGCTGAGCCTGGGCTGTATATATCTGTGCTGTTAAACAGCCCTATCCCTTAGTCGCCTTGTACGACACCGAATGGCAAGAGATGGGGTGGTCTAAATACCCTCTGACACGTAATAGCCCATAAACTGCTGCAAATGTTTACTATCAAACGAAACCCCTTTGTTGTCCTAAGTATAAAAACCTTAGCGATAGTATGTATGATTTATTACTTATAGTTTTCAATATTAGATGTAAATTGAATAAATGAAGTAAATCAACAGAACAGACACAGCACGTTTAGCATTATTTACGTTCAATTTAAATTCAGTTGTATATTTGGAAATCCAATCTTTAGCGTCCGGTTTCGTTCAATGCTTCCCAATTACTCAACTCAACGGTGGCATTGATAAATTTCAATTAAGACGACCTATGTTGTCCGTTTAGTATTAAAAGATTTTCAAAATTGAGTCAATAAATAATTTATAACCATAACTGTAAAGGCATACTTTGTATTCCTACAGTGTAATAGAAGTTAATAATCATTGCGAGTTTAAAAGAAAACTTTTCTAACAAATTTATTGATTGTACTATACATAATTTTTTTGTACATTACTGTGCAAAAGAATATACCACCCACCTTATAGTAAGCGCTAACTGGTAATAGATAACGTTTAATAGATTTCAAAATTTTCAAAGAGCGATGGATATTGCTGTTCCTAAAAATCTCTACAAGAATATATCACTAAGCTAGCTTCAGATATTTGGATGTAATTATATTGTATGTTGGATTATTATCCAAAATATTAACGAGAAATTATTTAGCGGATTGTAGTACAAGGAATGCTGTTATAATCATAATGTTTGTTATACGTAATCACAACTGTTTACCGTAAGTAAACGTGAAAGTTAAAAGCTGACAACAAACAATATCTGATATTCTGTTACTAGACAAGTACCTAATTTACTCAGTACCCTGATATTATACTACAAAAACCGGTCAGGAATTTCTACCAAAAAACAAGTGAACACAAATTAACCAATTTGTATCTTTACCTAGCTAAATAATAATTAAACTAGCACACAATAAGTCAAGTTTTGGTAGGAGGTAGGACAAGGCGGTATTTCCGCCCAATTGAGCAGTCCGACTGGGGAAGTACCTCCGCTACAGAATACAGCGGCTATAATAACTTCGTGTTGTATTCCCAGCGGTGAGTAGGGTAGCCAGAGCTCACTGGAGAATTTGTGCTGCCAGTGGGAAGACTAAAGGCTTGCCCTGCTTTGTCTTCTGCACTGACGGCACAGAAACTCTGTACTTACAGGGTTGGCAGCGCGACTGTGACTCCTCTGGTGTTACAAACATCCATAGGCCACGGTAACCACTTTCCATCAGGTAGGCCGTGTGCTTGTCTGCCACCGAAGTGGTATTAAAAAAATCTAATAGGACAGAGGGCGGGCTGATTCGTGAAAGACTTCATCCGGCAACAACACTCAGGTCATAATCACTATCACGTTTTTTTTTTTTTTTTTTTTTATATAGGACACGTCAATTGGACTTCGCCTTGCCCGATGGTAAGCTGAAGGCAAAGTCCCAGAAATGACTTTCAAATTCTTTATAAACATTTATCGGCATTTTGACTGCCTCTGTGGCATAGCGGTAAAACGTTTGACTGCCACGCAGGAGGCGCGGGTTCGATTCCTGCTCAGTGTAAATATTTGTATGAATAATGTATATTCGCATTGGTCTGTGTGTTTCTATGTATGATATGTATGTATTTACAAAAAAAAATAGTATCTAAGTATGTTTATCCGCATTCTAGATTTCATAACACAAGCTAGTTAAGCTATGCTTACCATGGGTCTAATATGCCTTGTTTTTTTTTTATACAACTTAGGTGGCAGACAAGCGCACCTTGTGTGGAATGTTGTGGAATATTTATATTTATATTTATTTGTAATATTTTCATTTTTCAGTTTACGAATCTTTTAAAGATTACATCAGTACGGAGCTACTAGATGGTGAGAACAAATATGACGCAGGTGAACACGGACTGCAAGAAGCTGAAAAGGGTGTTCGGTTCGACGTATTCCCACCAGTGTTGCATCTGCACCTTATGAGGTTCCAGTACGATCCGCAGAGCGATGCCTCAATCAAGTTCAATGACAGGTAACTAATATTATATTACCGGTAATGCAAAATCCTTATGTATATTTCCAAGCGATTATTATATAGAATGTTTCAAGATGGGCATTAAAAGGTTCCTACTGGTTAGCTCTTATAGGAAGGAGGTAGGACCACGGGGGTATTTCCGCCCAATTGAACAGTCCGACTGGGGAGGTACCTCCGTCCTACAGAATACCGCGGATTTTTTAATAACTTCGTGTTGTGTTCCCAGCGGTGAGTAGGGTTGCCAGAGCTCACTGGAGAATTTGTGCTGTCAGTGGGATGACTAAGGCTTGTCCTGCTTTGTCCTCTACACTGACGGCACAGAAACTCTGTGCTTACAGAGTCGGCAGCGCGAGTGTGACTTCTCTGGTGTTACACACGTCCATAGGCCACGGTAACCACTTTCCATCAGGTGGGCCGTGCGCTTGTCTGTCACCTAAGTGGTATAAAAAAAGTTACCACAGTTGTGGCGCCCTTGGTATTGCACAATATTCATAGACCACGGTTTCCATCCGGTGGCCCGTGTGCTTATATGCCATAAGGGGTATAAAAAAAAAGTTAAACACGAAGTATAGGTACATCAAGTTAAACCCTACGTATGTGGATAAGATAATGAAGGATAATGCGCTCTATACGCGGAATTATGATAGATAGATAGATAGATAATTATTTATTGTACACAATAGATTACAGTAAAACTTGTAGTTAGCATGCATACAGTTTAATGTATAATGGGCGGCCTTATCACTGGAAGCGATTTCTTCCAGGCAACCTTGAGATGGACAGTAGTGTAATAAAGCAAAAGATTTGGTGTAGTTAGCAAATAAACTAGAAACAAGGTGTATTAAAAAATGAAATATGTACCTACTTAAGAACAATTCTTTTGTCTGCATTTAATAATACCAAGGTTTCGTGAAACATGGGTAATATTGTTTAATACTTAGTCAGCAAATATGATCACTAATATTTCAAATTAAAATTCTGTGTTTGTATAATGGTCATATTTCTCAGCAGAAGTCTACGTGGGCCCGTGACCAACGCAGTATATGATTATTATGCTAATTTTGTACCCCAAAATAATTTTATCTTTTAATATTAGCTGATATTAGTGCCACAGGTGTCGTTGTTTTTAAGTATAAAGTTTACGATAAGCTTTATGATTCTGGGCAATTACTTGTTTCACATTGACTACCACTGCTACTAACGATACCTTTTCATCTATTTTCACATAGGACTGTTTTTCATTGAACATTCTTGAAGTAAAATCTTCATTTAAAAGTTTGACCTTTTTTCTTTTGAGTCTTTAGGTACTATTTACCTAAGACTGTACTGTTGATTAATGGCGCTTGGTGGAATTTGTTGTTACACATATTGAGAAACTCACTTGTACTTTTCCACATTACTTTTAATATACACCTGACCGGTTTCGCCTTACGGCATCCTCAAAGGTTTACAATGTAATTTTTTTTTTTTTTTGTATGCCGTAAGGCGAAACCGGTCAGGTCTAATATGTATTAAAAATAATGTGGATAAGTACAAGTGAGTTTCTCAATATGTGTATTAATCTAAGTTTGGTTAGTTTAACTAAATATTGTAACTGATAATTCAGGTAAAACGGCAAAGTATTATAGGCAAACAAGAGTAGATGATGTGACTAAACTTGATAACAACGACTAGACTGACTTGATCAATTGAATAGTTCAAATGTATTATCTGCTAACAGACACATCTATACCATGATCGAGTTAATTCCCGGCAGTTTAGAATTTGCACCACTCCATCTCTTCCCATGCGGTGTCGTACAAGGCAACTAAGGGATAGGGCTGTTTAACATCAGATAGATATATACAGCCCAGACTCAGCCTCAGATGCATGCATGGCTTGAGTCAATAATAGTGCCCGAATGACGGCAATAGGCTCACCCCTATTACGTGGAACCGAATTTAATAATTGGTGAAATGTGGGTGTTAGTTCACCTCTGCCTAACCCTTCGGGGATAGAGGCGTGATTATATATATGTACGTATGTATATACCGTTATACCACATATCATTTCAAATAGGAGCTATTATATCTGATGGTGATTATCAATGTTAAACATACTGCCTGTATTATCCATTACGTATTGTGTTTGGTCTAGATTCGAGTTCTACGAAGAGGTGAACCTCGACCAGTATCTGCAAGAAATACCATCGGTACCGGCACATTACACTCTGCACGCCGTTTTAGTTCACTCAGGAGACAACCATGGAGGGCACTACGTAGTATTTATCAACCCTAGGGGCGATGGAAAGGTAAGTTACTTTTTTTTTTTTATACCACTTAGTTGGCAGACAAGCACACGGCCCACCTGATGGGAAGCGGTTACCGTGGCCTATGGACGTATGCAACACCAGGGGTGTCACACTCGCGCTGCCGACCATGAAGAAACCTTCTGATGCCCCTCTTGAAGAACCCCATATTGTAGGCGCTTGGGAAAACCGTTACTTTACTTAACAACGTTACTTAACAAGAAGACAAAAATATTATGTACTATATAAATACTGAGGCTTCACCCGTATTGTGTAGATTTCCGTCCCCCGTTCCCACAAGAACCTACTCCTGGAATGAAAAGTACCCTATGTGTTCATTTGGGCAATGGTCATCCGACTGCTGATTTTTCATTTAAATCGATCAATTCAAAATGTTACATTAGTAATATTAGTATGAGTATCTAGGATAATAAAATATTTGAATAACCTAGTGGTATGGGTAATGTTCTTCTGAGTCGAGGTCTCGGGTTCGATGCCAGGTTTTACCATGACACACACCAATGACTTTTCGAAGTTGTGTGTATTTATCGCAGGTTTATAAGTGCCCAGTTAATGGCAATAGGCTCACCACCTGTTACATTGGGACCTAAACATAAATTGACGAAATGTGGGTGCTAGCATCTCTACCTACCCTTTTGGGGATATAGGCTTAGGTTTATATTATGTTATGTTATGTAAAATATAAGTACAACTACTACCCTCATGTTATCAGCAAATCAAGAATTGTTTCTTTCTTTGTTATGTATTCTGTGACTTGTGATCTGTGATCCGTTTGGTGACGGAGAAAGAATACAAGTATCATTATCCCATCTCATCCGAAGGGTGTCGGAAGAGGCGACTAACGGAAAGAAACGCAGGCGATATCACTACAAGAGAAGGAAATCTCGAAATAAAACCCTGTACCAATCCCTCTGGCCAACGTGGTAACAGTAGGCCAAAGCCTCCCAATATTGGGAGAGGCCTAGGTCTAGCAGTAGACTGCGATAGGCTTAATGGATTGATTGATTGATATTCTCTGACTTAGTTCTGAAAAAGTTGTAATATATTATTGTAATTATTTATACCAATAAATCTTTTTATAGTGGTGCAAATTTGACGACGATGTAGTATCTCGGTGTAGCAAGCAAGAAGCGATCGAATACAACTTCGGAGGCAAGGAAGACGCGCCGCACCTCGCGCGTCGTGCCACTAGCGCCTACATGCTCATTTACATACAGTAAGTACTTGTGTTGCCTCTTTATCATTTGTTTTTGCTATGGAGTTCAAGCCAACCTGCTAGTTACACACTAACGGACTTCTTCAAACAGTTTTTCTCTCGGGGTTACTTCATGTAGTAATCACTCCCATTAAACTGAGATAAGCCAAATCGAAATGACATTTTGAAAGTTCACAATAATTGGAAAACTTACGATAAGGTCATTGTGGACCTTTATGGGTGGGTTATCATAAACAAAAAACAATAATAATTCGTTCTCTCTATTATGCGATATGGCAAAAGTAACATCTAAGCAACATTTTAAGTTGATTAACATAATAGAGTAAAAGTAACGCAAAATGTTAAGATACATTCTGGCATCGCTGACCATAATCGAAACGAGTAGAGATAATATCCCTACGATTAAAATGTAATAATCAAAAATAATACAGCCACAATACTGAAATAAAAAATAGAAGTCATATAACGTAGCTGTCTTGCGAGGTCTCATAGAAATACAGAATCACGTCGTAGTTTAAATTAGGTAGATATTTGTAGTAATTTAAACTGAAAATGTCACTATTATTTTTAGTAGAATTTTTTAAACTTACTATTACGTATTTATAAATTGTTTAACCTAGATTATAATAGTGTTATGTTTCATTCCAATCGTACCAAGTTACCTTCTTTGATTTAAAGCGTCTGTCAAAATGCATCTATTAAATTATTTCAACTATAATGTAATAAATATCTCATGTTCATAGAATAACGTTATATACGGTCATAATTTACGAACTACAAATCTAAAAGTGGCCTAAGGCATTTTGTATTGTGCTTATAGTCTTTTACGAGAACCATCTCTAATCATATGTACATCTATGATATTAAATTTATAAAATGTTGTCTTACCTTTACTGTTCTATTAGACTGGTTGCAGATAATTCTTGAGTTGGGTAGTGTCTTAACTGTTGAAGCGCAGTTGCAGCGCAACATGCTAGAAGCGCTGCAACTGCGTTTCTAGAAATTGTATGAAATTTAGTAGTGGTGCGGGTAGCACGGGAGCACTTCCTTAAGCCCCTAATTTGACGACGCCCTTAATAACAAACTTATGTGTTGCTAATATAAGAATATCACTCTCAGGACATCGCAACTGAAGTACGTGTTACAAGAGTGCACAGAGGCGGACATACCGACTGACCTGTGCGAGCGCATCAGCGAAGAGATGCGATACGAGATGGTAAGAACATGTAAATATCGCATCCACAACGCAACTGTTTACTTTACAGTTTTTTTTTTACAGTTTTTTTTTGTCAATTCAATGTTGCGCATTTCAGGCGGCAGAAAAATAAGATGCAGGAAATTTAAATCTGATACGTCTGTCACCTCTGCCAAGTACTACGCGAAGATATTCAGCGCACTAAAACAGTTCTTCACTTTGCAGGCCCTAGCCGGCTCTAAATATAAAGGAAGATAATGACTACGGACCACTCCACAATACAATGTCCAAACAATTTTTGATACATTTTACAGTTTTTAGAAATTATTACAGAGTGTTTATTATAAAATTTGTCAGGTAGGTAATTAAGCTTTATATAATCTGAATATATTTTCTTTGTGTATATTTTATTGTAATTATTTATGTACCACTGTTAATAAAATTTGTTGCGATATTGTAGGTTTATTTTTGAGTTACCACCCACGCGATTCTCTCATCTGTCAAGCTATGAGTAGTTTAGTTCTCACCCAACGAACAAAATTACCGGCTATGCTGAATAGGTACTCAATTATCTAAACTATAATTGATTACTTATTACAGACATATCTAATTAACCGTAGCATTAAAAAAAATTGTGGGTATTAATTTGAAATTGGAATTCAAATTAATACCTCGAATCTTCTAAAACTACGTCAGATCCTTATAAGCTCCTCAAAGGTGGATTAAAAGAAAAAATCTCTGGGAAAAGAAAATAAACTGAAATTACTCAATTATCCTCGTACCAGTAGGTAGTCTTGAACATGCTTAGGACGTTTTCCAAATTGAATTTCTTAAAAGTTATTCGAATTAAGATGAATAAAATAAAAGATGTAACTTAATAACTTAGCAACTGCTTAATCCAAAATACCCATTTTGAATTCAGCTTGGAAGTAATTCGAAAAGAAAATATGCATGAATACGTCTACGTCCATTATCCGTATAATTAGAGACTGAACACGCCCGAACAAAGGTATAAGCAATTACAACGGACAGCAAAACAAGAGAACCGTATAACTATCTACCATCTCACTTTAATCGTTTATTAGCCCCTCCTATTCTATTTTGGAACACGTTCCAAGAATTCTACCTCACACGTTACGGAAGCGCAAATGAAACCACTGCATGCTGCATGTTAAACAAGTCCCCATGAGCTTTACAGATTTCCTTTTCAGACACTGACGAGATATTTGAAGAGCTCTGAATTCGGTACCTTATTTACTTATACAATCCAACGAGCAATCAGCCCTGCTTTGTTCTCGGTTATCTAAAATTTAAATAATTGCTGCAATTGTTAATTTTGTATCTACGTTCTTCGACGTGAGCGCTAATTGCGACGTTATTTTTCCTTTTCGTTCCGTAGATGGGAAAGAATTTACGAAATTATTATGAAAAATATTAAAATCTAAATATAATATTTTGATTTAAATATTTTTTATAATAATTTCGTGCGCTATAGTCTGCTATATATTTTTTTTATATTGGTCCCCCCAAAAAAGTGAAAAAATGACTATAGGCAGTTATTGTTTTTTTAATTATTTTCTTTTAAACATGTGACTATCACTACACTACTTCAACTTGTAAGTTAGTGAATAGTTTTCCTGACCAATGGCGGACAGTATCAAAGAGATATTTTACTCGTGCGTCGTTCCTGCAAAACGTAAAGAAGAACCAGAAAAAAGAGAAGTATCAGAAAATTAGGGGTAGGTGAGGCCCCCATCCTTACAAACCTTACGAAATGTAAAAAAATGGTACCCGCTGTCATATTAAATGAGGGTGAAAGGGACATTATTTTCCTGATCGAGCCGTCCGGTACTTATTCAGTAAAATGCTAGAGCTCTGCTTTCTTCTAAACGTTTTTAACGTAATTTGTTAATTTTATAATTTTGTTCGAATGGACGTGACGACTCCTGTATTATACCGCCTACAGTACATAACTATACATAATATATTTTAATTATACTTATGGTTTATTATGTAGGTATATGTAGGTATGTCAACGGAAGTTTGCGAAATCAATTATATTATATTAAAACGCATTAGGTTAATAAAAACTGTAAAACATTTCATTCTACAGTAAAATTAATAAAGCAATCTTACAGCCCGTACGGCTGTAAGATTATGAACTTCGATGCGAAGTATTCATTTGAAAAGGGCATTTATAGTATTTTAAAGAGTATTGCATTAATTCCTCAATAACGTACAGGCATCGTCAGAACGATCTTGACTGCAAAGTCTCAAAATGATCCTAATACCCCGAGGTATTAAGAGCAAATCCAACTGTTTCATTGATTTAAATTGTATTATTTTCTGAACTAAAGGTGTATAACAAATATGAGAAGAATTAGTCAACAGAAATGGGCAAACCAAGGCATTAAGAAAATTTTTAGTACACTGACGGACTCATAAACTGCATCAAAGTAATAGACGACTTTGAAATAAATATTTTAACCAAGTATGCATACTTTCTATGCAGATTTAAATTGAAACCTCTAGATTGGTTCGTGAACTTTAAAACAGCGTAGGGTCATATCTTTAAGTTTAAGTTTATGTACTGGAAAGGACCTTAAGACTTTTATTGAAGAAAAAACAGAAATTTAAGAAAAATTGGTTTAATTAAAAAATTGGTTTTAACAATAGACACAAACTTTATGCAAGGGTTTATTTGTGTTTTAATAAGGTGTATTACCCCCACGTGCCCTTATTACGGATTCTAATCGGTTCCGCATAGATTTTATAAGGGTTTTTAAAAGATCTTGCGGAATATTGTCCCATTCTTCTGAAAGTGCTGTTCTTAGTGCTGCCACTGTCGTGGGCGAAGGGTTTCTCGCATATACAGCTCTTTTTAAATTGTCCCAAACATGCTCGATGGGATTAAGATCCGGGCTGCGTGCTGGCCAATTCATTGTACGTATCCCAACCTCTTCGCAATAATGTTGAACTTGTGCAGCTGCATGCGGCCGGGCATTATCCTGCATTAAAGTAAAATTTTCGCCTATGAACCCCATGTAAGGCACCACGTGATCTTCTAATATCTCTGTTATGTAGCGATGTGCTGTCAAACCCCCTCTATTACCGTTTTGACGGACCATGTCTATGAACACAAGTTCGGTTCGCCCGTTCATCGATATGCCACCCCAGACCATACATGAACCGCCTCCAAAAGGAACACGCTCCTCAATGCAACTTTGAGCATATCGCTCCCCACGTCGACGATAGACTCTTCTGCGACCATCTGCACCATATAAACATGTCCTACACTCGTCCGTGAACAATACAGAGGCCCACTGCTCTTCTGTCCAATTCAGGTGATGACGCGCAAATCTTAAGCGAGCTTGTCTGTGAGCTGTAGACAACTTTGGACCATTTGCTGGTCTAAAAGGGGTGATATCCGCTTCCTTTAACCTTCTTCTTATTGTTCGTGCACACACGTTTACTCCACGCACTTCATTAAGCTCGGTTTTGATGTTAACTGACGTGAGGAAACGATTTCGCAGGGAAGTTATAACAATAAATCGGTCATCACGACCTGTGGTTGCTCGAGTTCTGCCTGTACCACGTCTCCTCCTGTAAGAACCTGTCTCTACAAACCTTCTGTATATTCTAGAAACCGTAGACTGGTTTAAATTTAAATTTCTACCAATCGTTCGTTGATCCAAGCCCTCCCGCACCAATGCTACAATTTGTGCCGCTTGTTCGGACGAAGTATCCATATTATGGTTCAAAAACTCTCGATGTGTTAAAAAACTAACCCAACAATTATGCTGGTAACAATAATTCAATTGACAAAACAAAAAAAATCAATGAGAATCAATTTAAAACTTTGCTATAAATAACACGCAAATCTGATACTACAAGTAAATTTTCTTTCCCGGCTATATTCATTTGTTTTACTGCAGTTCTATTTTTAAATTTAATTTTTTTTTAAGATTAAGAGCCAGTCTTTCCATATTTATATAATTTAATCTAAAAAGTTTGCATACTTATTATAAAAAATCCTTTTAGAGTAAACCTGAACTTTGATGCAGTTTATGAGTCCGTCAGTGTACTTTATTCGTCAAGATTTATCTGATACTGACTGTATTTGGTACAGATCTTTCAGTCCTAATCTTCCAGAGTGGAATGTAGATTGTTCTTGAGGCTTACCTGTGTTGCTCTTTGAACCTAAAAATAATCAAGGATATCCTTTGGTATTTTTTACAAAAGAAAAGAAAGTGAATTTAAACTCAATATCCTAGGCATGGATATTCGCTGCAAACTGAATAACAGAAATTACATCGAGAGCATCATCAAAACAGCCTCGCGGAAACTCGGACTCCTAAACAAAGTGAGACGTTTTTTCACGCCGGAGCAGCGGTGTCTTCTCTATAAGACACAAATTCGCTCCTGCGTGGAATACTGCTCGCATCTCTGGGATGGCTCCGCGAAATACCTACTAGGATGCTCTCGACAGGTTGCAGCGACGCGCGGTCCGAATTATTGGGAACCCTGAGGTCACGAGCACCCTCGAGCCTTTGCAGATGCGTAGAGATATTGCTTCCTTGGCTGTATTTTACCGTCTCTACCACGGTGAGTGTTCTGACGAGCTCTTCCAACTAATCCCACCAACTCCTTTCCTACATAGGACAACACGTGCAGGCCTTAGATGTCACCCTCACACTGTGCAGAATATACGAGCAAGAACCAAGCGGTTCGGAGACTCTTTTCTTTGCCGCACCACTAAGACCTGGAATTCATTACCAGCACACGTGTTTCCTTCTTCCTACAGTCCCGGGGCGTGAAAAAGCATCTGATGAGGCCGCCAAGCTGAGTGCCACCATTGTAGCACTTAGTGTCTGTAATGGTGACCCTCTTTCCTGAGACTTTGCCTTTAGCTTACCATCAGGCGAGGTGAGGTCAAGTTGGCGTGTCCTATATAAAAAAATAAAAAAAAATTTACTTGCAAGATTGGTTTATGGGAAACTTGCGAGTTTAAATTTTATTTCTAGGAAACTTGTGAATTTAAATTTTATTTATAGGAAAATTGCGAGTTTAAATTTTATTTTTAGGAAACTTGCGAGTTTAAATTTTATTTATACGAAACTTGCGAGTTTAAATTTTATTTATAGGAAACTTGCGAGTTATAATTTACTTTCTACTTTTCTTTGTCAATACATGTTTTATACTTATACTCTGTCCATTCGTTTATTTTCTTTTTGACAGTTTGAGACAGTTCGAAATTAGTGACGCCCTCGCACGTTACCGATTCCATTCAAAATAATTATCGATTTTATTTAAGAACAACTTTCAATCGATTTAATACATCAACATAATTTAATATAAATATTAACTAGCATTTATCAGGTTTTAAAAAATTATATAAGAAATAAATAAGTAATAAATCAATAAAATTATACTATTTATACATATAAAAAATATAAGCTATAAGCGCATTATAAACAGGTTATCACTAGCAATATCATAACACATTGCGTCACTGACCCGGCGACGCCATATTGTTGTTACTTGCCATGCGACCCTTGTGTCATAGTCACTGTTTTTCGGTTCATTGTGTATTCTTTTACAATATCATAAGTTGAGTTGAGTATTTATATTCCTCCTTATCGATACGTAAATTCTTCAGTTGAGCATACTTAAGTTCTCAATATGCCGAAAGGAACTGTGTTAAAAGGACAATCGAGGGAGTTTGTGAGACGCCTTCAAGAATACTTTGAGAAGGAATGTCGTAATGGTGCATCACTACTACCAATATCGCAGGTTCGAAACCGTGTAGCTGCCGCCTTAGGAATCAGTGTTCCAACAGTTACAAAAATTGCCAAAGAAGCCTACGGCAGCAGTGGTATGCAGCATAATACGCTCTCTACACCCAAGAAAAAACGCCAGCCCTGTAAAGTTACAAACATTGACGATTTCGACGCCGATGCTATTCGTCGTCATATATACGAGTACTACCAACGTAAAGAAATTCCGACTCTAAGAAGAATGGTAATTTCACTAAGGAATAGTGGTTTGTTCCGTGGCCAAAAATCGTCGCTAGCTAAAGTGCTGAGACAAATTGGATTTTTTTTCAAAAAGTCTGATAAGAGAAAAATCTTATTGGAACGCCACGACATAGCGCTGGCTCGATGTGACTTCCTAAGAAAAGCTAAACAAATCGAAGACTGGTCGAATGTAGTTTTCACCGAGGAGTCTTGGCTCAAATCTAATCATACTATATCGAAATCGTGGACTGACGACACTGCAGCATCTACTTTAGCTGTACCTATAGGCAAGGGTGAACGCCTGATAATTTGCCACGCAGGCAGTGCAAAAGGATTTGTATCAAATGCTCTACTCACTTTCAAATCCAAAAAATCTGGCGACTATCATGAAGAGATGAATTCAGAAGTATATGAAATTTGGTTCAGGGAAATGTTCACATTACTAGAAGAACCTTCAATTATATTTATGGAAACGCGCCCTATCATTCACGGCAAATAAATAAAAAGCCAACGCAATCTAATACCAAAGACGAGATTATTAACTGGCTTCGTGATAATGGCGAGGATGTGACTAATTCATTATTGAAAGCAGAACTAATAAGAATTTTAAATTCGAAACGTCAACCTAAAAGATACGTCGTCGATGAAATGGCAGCTGAATATGGACATACTGTTATTAGAATCCCACCGTATCACTGTCAGTACAATGCCATCGAATTAATATGGGCACAAATCAAAGGGAAGGCAGCAAGAAACAACACAACGCCGCCGTTTACAGCGAATAAAATGATGCAATTATTAAATAGTGCGTGTGGTGATGTGACTCCTGAAAACTGGGCCAGTGTCGTGGAGAGAACAAGAAAAATAATAATATCTGATTGGGATCGAGATGTTGCAATTGACAATATAATAGAACAAGAATTGATTATTCGTGTAACAGAGGACTCAACTGACGAGTCTAGTGTAACTTATGAAGAAGAGTCTGATGAATCAGTGTAATAAATAATATTAATAAATTTACTTGTTTAATTTGTATACCGAATAACCTAGCTAGTTTGTTAAATAAATATATGTGATTTTCCAAGTATATTTGTTCATAACTCTTGATTTAAACTTGACGTAGACGTTATTAACTATGCGTTTTAAAATTAAATTTCACTAACACGTGCATACTTACAATCTAAGGCAGCTGTCGAAAAGAAAATAAATCAATTTACAAATAATCGATTTCAAGACAATTGATCGATTTATCTTATTTCAAGACGCTGTTTTATAGTCTGTGTCTGTTTGTTATGCACAGGGCACTTCACTAAGTGGGCGTTACCCGTCAATAAAGTACGACATTAGGTACAGCAGTACATTATTCCGAAAATAAAAACAGTAATTCATATGCGTAAGCTGTCAATAAGAAAATAAACGAATGGACAGAGTATAGTGCTTATGTAGTACTTAGATTTACATGCTGTACGGTATAACTACGGTAATAAACTGTTGCAATTTAACGGCCTTTATTATTAACGCAATGACAGACAGACCTTTTCATTTATGCATGACACTACCTACCTAATATTCCAGAGCTTGAAATAAATAGAATATTTTAGTGAACAATGCACGTTAACATTATAAGACTACAGGGATGATTGTCGAAATATTAGCTAATAAAAATACAAAGGTAAAATAGGAGCTCCATTAGGCAATTTACGCAGCTTATCAATGAAACAAATTGGCATACTATACGGACTAGACATTGATGAACACAATTTATACCCTTCGAGAGTGGTAACTAACGAAGTTCGTGGCCGTATTTGAAAAAAGTTTGGCTTACGTAGTGCTATAAATCTCTCTGCATGCAATAAATTAAGTCTAGTTATGTTCTCACTGTGGATGCAGTGTACACTCGGTACAATGTTTAACAAGGACTTTAGCTAGTTATGACCATTGTGCGATTTCCCTTGCAATACAATTAAATGCATACTATTTTCAGCAGTAAAATGGTGCATACTGTAACCAATAGAGTATGATAAATTGTACGGTCAAATAAAATACGGTACCGGGAGTTGTCCTTTTTTGCTTTCCATGTTTTTCTGGTAAATTTTCGATGTATACATGAATACATATATATATATATATATATATATATATATATATATATATATATATATATATATATATATATATATATAATACATGAATATGTATTATGTATTATTCTTTTAAGATTCAAATAATAAAATTTAACAAGAGATATGTAGGAACCAAAGTAACAAGAATAAGTGGTGGAATAATCTAATAACTACTCTTATAAGTGTGTAAATGTACAGTCAGCAATTTTTTTTTATATAACTTAGATGGCAGACAAGCACACGTCCTACCTGATGGAAAGTTGTTACCGTGACCTATGAACGTGTGTAACACCAGTGGAGTCACATTCGTGCTACTGACCCTGTAATAACAGAGATTTTATGTGCCTTCAGTGCAGAACACAAAATCAGGACAAGCCTTTGGTCTTCTCACTGACACAAAAACTCTCCATTAAGCTCTGGCTACCCTACTCACCGCCAGGAACACAACACGAGGTTATTATAGCCGTGGTATTATTCCCTACGGTGGAGGTAATTCCCCAGTCGGACTGCTCAATTCGGACGGGAATACCGTCGTGTCCTACTACCTCCGTAGGTAAGTAGATTAACACTAAAATATTTACAAACATTTTTTTAAACTTGAAAACATGTATCATTAATTCACCTATACGTTATTCCATGATGCCCAAATGACACAGTTAATATATTTAATGTTTTATTAAATATTTTGGGACTGGTTTAGGGGCCACTGTGATAAATAATTAGAATTTGTTAAGCTACTTTTGTCGTTGTACCATGGTGCATGTAGGCGTCTGTTTACCAGGCTGTGTATAGCAATTATCTATGGCTGAGTCTGTAATTAAAAAATACCTATAGTAAAAAGACACCTGAATTCCTCTTGGATTGACATAATATATCCAAAATTTTAAGCATCCTACGTACAGTGTTTTTTTTTTATCTGAGTGCAAATTCCAGTTGCATCCGGGGTCTCTATACATTAAGTTTTTTATTATTAGACGTACCTGGTCGTGTACACCAATTTTAAATATCTAGGATTATCATAAATGCACTGCGCTTGGCAATACATTATCTTAATGCTATTCAATGGCACAATTACTTAAACAGATACTCCAAATATTCATCACGACAATTCATTCGGAGTAACGTCAAGATTTGTAAAACAAAGGCGTCTACGAAATATTTAAAAACAATGTCATCTCCGTCCCCGTTCTTACACTTAATCAAACAAATGGAATAGGTAAATAAATTATAGTCGTAAATAACAGCACTGTCGTCTCAATAAAGGGACAAGAAAAAGAATAGATATATATTTCACAATCAGCTTTGTTTTAGTAAATGAAACCCTCTGAGGACATCAATCAACTTAATCAATCTGCCACCGAAGCGCAGTCGGAGGTAATTATAAATATAGATACTTTGCTATTGTTACCATTTCATTTTTTGTTATGCTGTAGAAGGTATTATACGAATGATAATTACCATTACAACAAAAATATACCTACAAACTTTACACGTATGCTACAAGCATGATGGAAAATTGGAGATTCAGCGGTTCAATTCATTGGTTCGAGCTTAGCTTAGTCCAATATTCTTTAATTTACCAATTCATGTTATAATAAGTGTATTAAAAATATAACGTAACTCTCTTCCCTGTTAGCAAAGGTAAGAAATTCTTTATTCATAACATCCTCAATCATATTACTATTTTTTAACTGACTTCAGAAAAGGGGAGGTCTTCTGAATCCATTCATCCATCCATTCATCTTTTATGTATGTTACCTATGTAGGTACACCTATATAGTACACATACTTCTAAACATTATCAGTGTATAACTTATAATTACAGAATAAACTATTGTTTTACAAAGTTTTTACTGAAGCAGCTATTCCTAGACTAAGCGCGAATAGATGAGAAAATAAGTAACGAAATTCAAATAATAAGAGCGGCGGATGGCGGCAGATCCCCGGTAATTAATCCGGAAGCTGCACTATTAATTAGGCGAGTTTTTCTTCGTCAGGATGAGGATTACGACCAACGAGACTTTAATAATTGCCATCCCAGCCGTAGCTTCAACTGTTTGTTATCAAGCGACTCCAATTAAAAGAACCGTCTGCCTTATGTTATGAAACATTTATAAAAGTGTATTCGTCGTTTCATTGTTAAGAAAGACAGTTTTACTAATCTTTCAATTTAGCTTACCTGAAGGTTTTAGAGGGAATATTAGTGATTTCAGTTCTAATATTCTTTAAAAAAAATTGTAAAAGGAATAATGACACGCATATAAATTACTCGAATTATGGTATCTTTACCTTGAAGCTATTTTCTATTTTAAAGATCATTAATAAGGATCCTAAGACATCATGGAACCTTTAAACTCAATGAACTAATTACTTCATCTGGACATAACGATTAATGTTGATTAAATCTGTTAATCTAAACTTAATTTCTAAACTTTCTTTCTTTTTGTTTTTTTTAATACAAGGTGTATTTAAAAAAACAAAAAGAATTTTGTTTCTAGTTTATTTGCTAACTACACCAAATATTTTGCTTTATTACATTACTGTCTATCCCAAGGTTGCCTGGAAGAAATCGCTTCCAACAATTTTACACAATTTTCCAAAAAACAAAAAACAAATTTTACTGTAATCTATTGGTGTACAATAAAGAATTATCTATCTAAGTTACGAGGAGGTAGGACACAGCGGTATTTCCGCCCAATTGAGCAGTCCGACTGGGGAAGTACCTCCGCCCTACAGAATACCGCGTTTATAATAACTTCGTGTTGTGTTCCTGGCGGTGAGTAGGGTAGCCAGAGCTCACTGGAGTTTTGTGCTGTCAGTGGGACGACCAAAGGCTTGTCCTGCTTTGTCCTCTACACCGACGGCACAATATCTCTGTTCTTACAGAGTTGGCAGCACGGATGTGACTCCACTGGTGTTACACACGTTCCTAGGTCATGATAACCACTTTCCATCAGGAGGGCCGTGTGCTTGCTGCCACCTAAGTTGTATAAAAAAAAATATCAAAAAAGTATTTTTATCTTTTCGATCACCGACAAATAAAATCATTAAATTTAGGGTAACATCATCAACTGCCTACTTGACAAAATGATGTAGAAAGGCGAACAAGCCATACAGATATCTACCTAGGTGGCAAAATGAAAAACCACAAGTAGAGCGAAATTAGCGAGACTCGACTACGATTGTCGAAGGACCGATGGCTGTTGGAGCAAATGAGTCCTAGAATGGAGACCGCAAGAAGGCAAACGGAAGGTAGGACGCCCGCTAGCCAGATGGACGGACGACCTGAAAGAGGTGGCTGGGGCTGACTGGATGCGAAATCCTGCCTTCCGCATCGGATAAAATGGCGCACATTGGGAGAGGCCTATGTCCAGCAGTGAACTACGGTGAGCTAATTGATTGATCGACTAGATTATGATGATATGTTTAGTTTTTTAGTGACAAATCGACTCGAATGACGCTTATCAAGATTGTATAATGCGCTAGTGAGAAGCCAGCTGGAAAGCAACGCAGCCGTATGGTCACCATATGAGGCCAAATATAATCTAATGTTGGAGCGGATACAAAACAAATTCGTTAGATTTCTATATCTAAGGTTGTATGGTGTGTATCCTTATTATCCGCTAATGTATCCCACCTTATTCATATTGGGAATGGTGGGGTACAATGAACTACGGGTGAGGCGTGAAGTCGCGCTGGTAACGTATATGTTGGCGGTACTGAGGGGTAAGCTAGATAACCCAGCAATACTGGGTGCTTTGTGTCTGTGTGTGCCGGACCGGTACGTGTGGCGCCGTCGCCGGCCGCCGCTGCTGGCGGTGCCGCGAGCGCGCACGAATCTGCAGGCCGAGGCCCCGTTCACTCGGGCCCTTCGCGCCCTCAATATGATATCCGAAATAGTGGACATGTTTACGGGTTCTCTGAGTGAATTCACAAGGGCATCTTTGTATGTCATTAGTTATAAGTTATAGATTAGTTAGAATTAGTTATAAGTTATAGTTAGTAGAATATGTTAAGATAACAATGTACAATTTGCTAACTGCCGCATTGGGGCAACCTGTAATGGTAGTTACATAAGGAAAAAATAAATAAATAAATAAATAAAATAAAAAAAATTTGTGTCAAAAAAAAAAAAAAAAAAAAACTTTCTTATACTGTTGTTTACACTTCCTTAACAACAGATACTAAAAATAATTCTTATAAAATGTTATGAAATAACTCGCTTCCTCACTTAAAAAGCAAGTCAATGCTTTGGTAACGTACTCGCAAACGGCACCGTTATCAGTCAGTAATGAGGCTCATCAACTAAACGCAGTCGTCGAGTCGATTGCTTCGTTTCTCTCAAATCCAGTCGTCGAGGACCATCTGTCAGTAACTCAAGGCTTAATAAAACATCTCCAAGGATTAATGTTTCCGCCCGAAACAATTTGAGTGGAAAATTCCCAGACGTTTTTCAATGGTTTCTGCCATTATCGTCATTCACAAATCCCTAGATGTGGTCACAAAAAATGAAACGCAGTCATTAAGCAAAAATGTAAGGTGAAATTACGAATTACAGGTAACAGAGAGCAAAGTAATTCTTGTATTTTTCATGAAACTTTTCTTAACTACCTATTGATATAAATAGGCATGACGGTGTTTTAGAAATGTAGAAATGGTTTGTAATAAAAATTGTGACACATTTTGTGGTGAGGAAAGGAGACCTGTGCGGGGATGGTGATCTCTATTGTTTAAAAAATGTTTAAAGGGTTCGTCACTGTCTATATTTTCAATTAATATACCTAACTAGCATCGCATTTGACGATATCTGGCGAAGTGGTAGAGCGTAGAGTATATGCTTTTTTGTTGCTGTATAATATAGAATTACTGTTATGTTGTTATATGTTCCATATAGCACAAAAATAATAACACTATACACTTCAAGCTATTTATTCCCAAATATGTTAGTGTTGATTGCTCTCTTCCATACACCGATTATTGCACTGGTTCTTGGACGAAAATCTATTCTGATTACCGCCACATCCGCCGTATACGAATTTCTTGCACCGCCCGATGTTCACATCGTAGTAGAACCTTAAAATTGTTCAGAGCAACAAAACATAATAATGTTTTACAATATAGATACTTTGATTTAATTATTATAATTTTACAATTCTCACTCTCTCTCTCGTATGTATCCTTTTTTTCGTGCGGATGTCCCCACTAATAACACACCACACGCAAGCGGTCATGTCGGACGCGAGCCGATTAAAACCGCGCCAAATGCCGGAGTGTAAAGCGGCCCAATAAGGCATAATGTGTACCCTAGGTACACCTTCCACTTCACTGATAACTATTCAGCAAGAAATAACAGTTTTACTCAATGACAGTAACTTTACTGTCCGTAGCCCCACTAGACACGTAGATACACTTTACTTGACTTTACTGCAAGAACACATCCGGGAGTTCAATCTGACTGTATGGAATAGAGGTACCTACCCTCCTATTGTGCTCTTGCTGTGCATTACCGGCTGAGCTTGGCACCTCAGCCGGTGTTCACGTGCCTTATCTAAATTTTGTAAATAAGTGATCATACCTCTCAGTCAAAGCGAGACACAATCCAGCATTCGGTTGTAATCCACAGTATGTTGTTCTAGTAGTCTCCTTCAGTGGCATGTACGCCGTACCTACAAAAATCAAACTGTACATTAGTGGAAAGGCAAATTATTAGTGTAGTGTAACTTTAATGAACTTTTAGTAACCAACCGTCCAGCACATTTGTCTCTCCGACTATGCGTGGAAGGTAGAAAGGCACATCATGATAGGCGCGCCTCCCTAATGCAAGATGTTGAACGCGTTGGCGATGTCTAAGAACATCATTAAATTAAAGCACGTGGATAGCATTGTTACAAAATCAGCACAAATGCTCGGATTTGTAAGGCGCTGCACTAAGGAGTTTCAGTTACCGCGAACCAAAGTAACCCTCTACAATGCTTTGGTCCGTAGCCGATTGGAATATGGAAGTGTGATATGGAGTCCTTATTACGCCGTACATTCTCAACGAGTCGAAAGTCTGCAACGCGCATTTACACGAAACCTAGGCTATAACTCCAGAGGAATCTCTCATAGATGCCCGTACCAACAGCGACTAAAACACTTCAATATGCATACATTGCGTGAACGACGTCTGGTGCAGGGTCTTATATTCCTGCATAAGTTAACGAATGGTGGGTTGGACTGCAGCGAATTGGTTTCGCGTATCAGTCTTCAGGTACCCAGAAAAATGCCAAGATATCCAACTTCCAATGTGTACCACTTACCAACCTTCAAATCGAACATCGGGTTCACTTCTCCTCTGCACCGGCTGTGCAAAGAATTCAATACAATATCTAAGGCCACACCTAACATCGACATATACCATGATTCACGGAATAGATTTAAAATTAAAATATTTAGTGCCCTTCGAGCCTCCAATAATAACAATATAGTCACCACTTAATTAAAGTAGATAGTATACCTACTCAGTATAATAAATAAGTTATGGTAGGTATGTAATTCATTTTACTATCTCTGCTAAACTCACGCATAACTGTCATTTGTCTAATCAATTCTCTGTGCTAATATAGGTATCTTTTTTTCTTTTCTCTTCAATATTGTAATATAACGCATGTTGGTTTATCCGTAATTGGCAAATGTATCAGCCACATTACTCGCTAAACATATCTTGTAAAACGATTTGTATTACATTTGCTGTGGAAAAACCTATTAAATACATAAATACATAAATCATTGATCACGCGCGTAATGGCGTTTACGATAGAGAGTTGCTCGATGAGGTGCATCACTATAACTCTTTCAAAGAGTTTGCATACCTCGTCAAGTAACATTACGGGTCGGTAGGCGGACGGAGAATCCACCGGGCGTCCCTGCTTTGGGTTGGAGATCAGTATCCCAGTTTTCTTCAGTTGCGGAAACTGGCTCAGTCGGGGCTCGAGAGCATCTTACCCTAGAGCTCCACGCTCGACCTGGAAGGCCGTCGGGTCCCAGGGCGATGTTCTTGGCCTTAAGCCTTCGCACCTCCTTCTACCCAAGTGACGTAGGACAAGTCATCATCATCCATAAAGGGCGCCATGAGTAGCCGAGACAGAGTCAAGATAATTTGCCGCCCCCTGATGCTGCCGCCCGGGGCACGTGCACCGGCTTCCCCCCACCTAAATCCGGGCCTGGGAATGGGTTCACGTCGGTAGTGTAATGACCAAGTTTCGTACCCGGGACCTCTATTTTTTTAAGGTCAATTCCTAGACTACTACCAATAACCTGAAAAAGGTAACTACGAAAAACTTTATAATACAGACTGTAGATTATGACATGTATTTAAAAGGCCTAATAAAAACTGCCCATATGCCGCTTGTTAAAAAGTAAATGAAGCATTAACTGTAATCGAATTCATCAAATATATTAAAAGGGGATCGCGACGGTAGATATTGTTTGTATCGAATTTGGGTGAAACCGTAATTCGTAGGGTAGCCAGAGCTCACTGGAGAATTTGTGCTGTCAGTGGGATAACTAAAGGCTTGTCCTGCTTTGTCCTCTACACTGACGGCACAGAAACTCTGTCGGCAGCGCGAGTGCGGCTTCTCTGGTGTTGCACACATCCATAGGCCACGGTAACCACTTTCCATCAGGTGGGTCGTGCGTTTGTCTGCCACCTAAGATAAATAGATAGATAGATAATTCTTTATTGTACACCAACAGATTTACAGTAGGACAAGTAGGTAGCATGTATACAGTTCAATGTACAATGGGCGGCCTTATCGCTGAAGCGATTTCTTCCAGGCAACCTTGGGATGGACAGTAATGTTATAAAAACAAAAGATATGGTGTAGTTACCGACTAAACATAAATAGATATTGTATTAAAACAAAAGAAAGAGAGAAAAGTAAGTAAAATAAAATTAATATACGGCTAGTGGTATAAAAAGAATAAAAATTCAGCATGCATTGTTTTAGGTAGGACGGAAGAGAACACTCGGCATATGGTAATTTAACGCGGTAAAATATGACCAGCTGTGCAATTCTGTAAGCACACAGCGTCGAGCACAGCGCTGCGACAGCCTAGATAGAGATTGTCATTGGTCGGACTGGGTGACGTCACCGGACATCGACCAATGACAACCTCTGTCAAGGATGTTTACCATATAGTCTTTTGTATAGATCTTTGAAAATAAAATGTACCAAGCGAATCGACTGAATACGCCAAATCTCTTGATTCACCATTCAATATTGGGGTGAATCATGATATATATATATATATCGCGAAGTCCGGCATCAAATTTGGCGAATTGGATGCCGGACTCGTGGTCAATTTCTTTCTTGTTTGTTACACCGCCAATAATATAACACCTTTTATCATGACTTATCATTATCAACTAGTGTTGTTTTATTCATATATTTTAAATAAATGTCATCATAAAATATCGATGAGTATGGTGTTACTCAATCTGCATTCATTATCGGTGTGACATACAAGAAAAACCTGATTGTCACACTGGTGTAATAACTTGGTGTGTCACACTAGTACGGCATCGTGAATTTGTATGTCTATCTAGGGATAAAACTTCCCTTACTCCAAGAACTTCTTACCAGTGGAAATTATTACCTAACCGTAGATAATTTAAGAGAATTCTGGTCGAGCTGATTACGTTGAATTTGTAGTACCCACTAACCTTTGCAATGTCGTTCGCATTCAACTAACGTTTGAAAGTTATTGTTATTGCCGCCACATCCGCTGTAGCTGAACGTCCGACACTGATCCAGTTGAGCATCGTAGTAGTAGCTGCAAAATGGTGATAGCACATGAAGTACCGAAATTATATACATAATCCGTAAGAAATTTTACCCTTTTACGGATTATATAGGTATCTACACTATGAAGTAATGAAATCTATATTTTGGTGGTGCTCGTAAGCATCCCATCCCAACTAGATTGCCTAAAATTTATTTTAGGTACAGTCAGCGTCAGATCGGGGTTGACGAACAAAGTACTCAAAATGATCTTAATGCCTTGGTTTTCCCCCCTTCCTGCGTTGACCATGGTCTCTTTTTAGCTCAGAAAATAAGCATTGCCATACAACGTTGCAATCCTGCCAGTCTTCTGGGAACGCTACCACAAGAGGCATGCGATGCGGAGGAATTCCACGACGCATTTTCATTATTTTTAGCTATAAGTTGTGTAATAGTTATTTTAGTTGTATTGTATCTAACTTAGTATCTAATTTATGAATATAAAACAGTTTGATTTACTTCTTAATACCTTGGTTTTAAGATTTGAGACTTTGTAGTCAAGATCGTTCTGGCGCTGATTGTACCTACTTCAAGATTTAAAACCACAGACGCGGAGGTTGAGTGTATAAGCTCAAGATCAAACTGACAAATGTGTTACACGTCAATAAGGTCAATGACCCCCTTTGCATAATATGTTTGTTACACAGTGTGTAGTAGAGACTTCCCCAATCGGACTGCTCAATTGGGACGGAAAAACCGTCGTGTCCTACCTCTACTACATATATTTTAACCACGGTTAGACAACTTCCCCGGTCCAATACTTCTAAATTCAACTAGGGATTACCTCTACGCTCTACTTACAAAAATCTGTTTCCTTCTGACAACATTTATTCAAGCAGTTTTTAAATTATTGCTAAGAATGATGAAACGCTAGAAAAATGAACTCTGGACTCCGAGGTTGTGGAAGCGACCGGATTACGCAAAGATGATTATGATTGATGATGCATGCATGAACACATACGTACGTGGTATACATATCAGAACAGGAACCGACTTGAGGTTGTAGCTGGCACCAAAAGTCCCACTTCCATATCGATTCAATTTGACCTGGTACATGCGAGTTTCATATAAAGTTGACACAACACAAATGCTAATAAAATTGCTTATTAATTAATAGATACCTACAGATAAAGCTGTAATATATGACTGTTTATCCATTATCATCATCTTAGCGCTGTTGCCAGTTGCATCCGAGGTTTTCATCTCGGGGCGTTGGTTTCGCTTAATTCCTTTCCTCCTTGTGATTTGATCCTTTGTTATTGGCTTGGATCCAGATTATATCCAACTCAATTAGGATCGGCTTTCAGTCTAATTACGAACGAAATTTTCCATGAAGCAGAGATATAATAAATAAATAAATATATTCAAAAGTAACAAATAATATCATCGTATGGATATTAAATTTCACCTAATACTAACTTCTTCTTTCTGGTTCCTTAGCAAAAAATAAATCTAATGGAGTAGTCGCTACGCGAGAAACGCGATTAGTGTCAGCTCTCTTTGTATGTGTTTGTGCCACGTACGCTCTATCGTAGTCTTGAGCTCTAGCGAAAGACACACCACTGAATGCACCCATGCACCACAAAACTACACTAATTGTTTTAACCATGCAGAACAGCGTTTTCATTTCCAAAATATAAAATTCGACACGTTACAATAACTTTAATATAGATTCTTGTATGAAAGCCGATAAGCAAAATGTTGATGTTGCCATAAACTGGTTATCGCAGCTCCATTTGAGAAATATACGCAATAACTAAAGTAGCTACTTTCATGTACACTGGTTATAATATATCAGCCTATAAAGTTGCTAAATATTCAATACTTATCTCAAATGCTCGTGAAGGAGACGGCGTAGTGGGAGCGAAGGAGACTCACAAACCGCGCGGCCCGCGAACGGAGGTGCCTCGGGCGTCAGAGGTCGCAAAATGACCTCCGTCCCCCATGAGCGCGGGCCTAGGGGTGACGGGTGGAGCCGCTTGTCACCTTAGCAGAAGCAGGCAGTGCACGATGCGCGCCTCCCCATACCCGAGGACGAGATGGAGACTCCGTGGTACCCACACCCGAAGAGGGCCGTGTCATAAGAGACGGTCTTAAGCCAGCCAGGGTACGAGGGACATTTGTCAGATAATCTCACCTCCAACAACCTGCGGCCCACACAGTCGGCGTGCGTTTTAGTCGGTTCAAGTCCGACATAACCTCCCCACCGGCTCCGGTTGTGAGTGTATCTGTGGGAATTTTTCACACTATAAAAAAAGTACTTATCTTACATATATAAGTAAAAATGTAGGCTTTATAATATTGATTCTCTAGTTGTACTAGAAAAGATACAAGCTACGAACATCTACATACATATTACATCCAAAATCTTCGGATAATGAATAATGCACTGTGGTGTAGTTTCGTTTGCGAGGGTTGGAATGGTTAATTTCGTAAGCAATTTAAAAAAGATCAACTATTTTGCACCTTTTACCCACCAAATAGGAAGCAGCATTTAACATGGTGAATATTAGAATCTGCAGAAAAGACGATTAGAGAATTTCATAGACCGAAACACTTATATTTTAACGCAATGTATATTGTCATTGTCCTAAAATGATTTCTGACAATAATAAATAATATAATAGGTCGTTACATATGAATTTGCCGTTTTTTTTAAATAAATTGGAGGAAACCCAATTTTCAGTACTAATATATTTGCATTTTTTAGGTATGACAAATTTCAAGACTTTTTTTGTGTATGATTGAAACAACACTAAGCTAACAAACACTTTTATACATATTTGAAAAGAGACAGCTAGCAGTAAAAAAGTAACACGAAATTTATCATCAAAATGGATAGCATTTAGGAAGTACTTTTTTAAAATCGAATTTAATTTAACAAGCGGTCATTAAAAACAAAATTTAATACAGAGTTGTAAAATCTTGAAATCAACTTTCAAACAAAATATAAATAGTGGAAATAGCAATTAAATTACAGGAATAACGAACTCATGAATCTGTAAGAAAATTTCGGCAATTTCATATGTAAGCGTCCTATGAAAGGTTTGATGAAACTTAAAAAAAATAACTACACAACGAAAAAAAAAATTAAAAACAAGAAGTAAACCACTCAGCGCAACTGTCTTAAAAATAAGGATATATATAGAATATAAATAATATAGAAATCAATTCCTATTCACTGGTAGAGAAGAAAATAAATGGCATAGAAAATCAAGTAATACTTTTTTGAGATTTACTTAATTGAGATGAGAAAAATAGATACTTAATAGACCCGAACGTCCCCTAATACTGGTGGTCCTGGTTTTCTGCGAGAAGCAACAGAACGATTTAGCTCTACTATGAAATACTTATTTTGTTTAATGAACTGGTACATTCTATTAGATGCACATCAAAATAAAGTAAAGATCACGGTCAATAAACATAAGTATTACAGTTTTGTTAACGTTGCGTATTAGGTACGTACCGAACGCAAACGAGAATTATTCTTCAATTTACCAATACAGAATGCAACATTTGATCAACAAGCAGACTGTTTACTGATCTAATGGCATTTTCAATTTACATTCAAATGCCTGAGCTCGCATTGCTGAGCTCCGCAGGATGGGGCGACTAGCGGCTGGCAGAATACCGACAACCCGAGCGCTTGGATACTTGAATGCTCCAATGCCCGAATCGGATTAACGCTAACGACGCACCATTCTGTAGAGAGCCGCAGTCGGCCGCATTCCCGCCGCGTGTCCTGTGCGACATTGATAAACTGATGCAGTAAGATCAACAGCATCCACACATTAAACACACAGTAAATTTACGTTGTACTGTGCTGACTGATTTATCACACTAATAAAAGTAAGAGCCCAACACACTGACGGAGGATATTATATTTTTTGTTTCGCTAATATGTACTTACTTGGGGTGCAAACATTGTGGTGGAAACACTCACATGGTGCACCTTGGGCAACGTAGACGGCAGCGCCTCTCTCCCAAGGTAAAGCAGACGCTACCAGCTACAGCCAGCTCCAACCAAGGCGGGAGCGAACCTGTTACCGGTTCGCTACCGGACACGACGGTATTTCCGACCAATTCAGCAGTACAACTGGGTACCTCCGTCCTACAGAATACCGCGGCCATAATAACCTCGTGTTGTGTTTCCGGCGGTGAGTAGGATAGCCAGAGCTCACTAGAGAGTTTTTGTGCTCTCCGTGGGAAGACCAAAAGCTTGTACTACTTTGTCTCTTACATTGACGGTAGAGAAACTCTCCGTGCTTACAGGGTGGGCAGCGCGAGTGTGACTCTATTGGTGTTTCACACGTCCATAGGCACTCCATCCTTAGGTAACTACTTTCCATCAGGTGGGCCGAGTGCTTGTCTGCCAACCAAGTGGTATAAAAAAAAATGGCAAATAGGACAGTGCAGAACAGGCAATAGAGTGGGCAGGTCGCCTGTAAATCTAGCAGAAGTAAGCTGGCTCGAAGGCGCGCCGTGTGGACCCCCAGGACAATATGAGAACACCGTGGTACCCACACTATAGGAGCCGAACCACACCAATACATCTTAACAGCCGTAGATGGCCCAGACTCAGCCGGAGTGAGAGGTAATTGCGTTAGTGAGTCACCTTACACTCCAGTAATTAAGACCCTAGAAGGTGTGTGGTTTTGCCGATTCAGTCCGATATATAACCACGCCCTTCTGCACAATAGTTTGTCCATAACGATCGTTCTCATCGCGAATTCTATTGATGTTAGAAATAAAAATTCCCTGTGGAAAATCTTAATGAGAAATGTAATTTCGAGATAGATAGCTCTTCACAAAGCTTTTTAAATGTACAATTCCGAGCTTTAGGATTAATTACTATAGTTTTTCATGCCGTCTAGTCGGCCGTCGGTCTGCGGAAGGTAGGATTACCTACGAGTGGATTCTACCGGCGACGATTAATAATTAATTGTCATTACGGTTATGGCTGCAAAGCCAATTGCCTCGCAGGCTTATGTAGAATTATTTAATCTTCATTTAGGCATGATGAAGTGGCAAAAGAACATTCCAGACAAGGTTTTAATTTATTGTTAAAGGATTTCGTTAGAAATAAATATCTACATATCCTTCCAGTAGGTATTGGTTTATAATTATTAGACTGCCTATTTTTTAAATTTGCATTAACCTATTTGTATTCAAAATACGAACTGTAATTTCGTTAGGTTTTCGAGTGTTTCCGCAATACTAACTTCTTTTTTAACTTTTTATGTACGAAATGAGGCACCTACGTAAAACATAATTTTATAAGTAGGTACCACCTACCTTTACAAATATAGCTACTAATAAAGCGAAAGTAGTAGTCAGAAATAACCTTTATAATACGTACCTGCGTAGGTACCTATGCTAGGAGTTAGGTAGGTACGTCACCGATTAAAGTTGTTGCACAATGATTGTATGTAGTAAGTAGGTACTATAATTATTATGTATGTGAAAAAACCATCTGTAACATCATATGTGTATTTATAATTGGGGTAGAGACACTGACCTGTATAATACTCGCGTAGAGATCACAATCATGTTTAACTTGCTACGAATGCTACCATATATTCTATGACATGCTACGCAGCTTCACCCTGACCCAAATTAATCATGTCTTAACTAGCTTGTGTTAAGAGATCTAGAATGTAAAAAACGTACTTAAATACATATATATTTTTTTATACAACTTAGGTGGCAGGCACACGGCTCACGTGATGGAAAGTGGTTACCGTGACCTATGAACGTGTGCAACACCAAAGGAGTCAAACCCGTGCTACCGACCCTGTAAGAACGGAGAATTTCTGTGCCGTCAGTGCAGAAGACTGCAGAAGACTTAGTCTTCCCACTGACAGCACAAAAACTCTCCAGTGAGCTCTGGCTACCCTACTCACCACCGGGAACACAACACGAGCTTATTATAGCCGTAGTATTCTGTAGGGTGGAGGTACTTACCCAGTCGGACTGCTCAATTGGGACGGGAATACCGTTGTGTTCTACCTCCTGTAATTTTTTTTATAAATATATAATATAAATCCTTATTGATATTATAAATGCGAAAATAAATCTATCTGTTACGCTTTCACGCCTAAACAATTGAAGCGATATTGATGCTTGCGAAAGGACATATGCTACCTTTTATCGCGAAAAAGGGGCTTAGAGGCATTCAATCTGGGGATGAAAAGCTTGGGAAATGACATAGACATGTTTGGTCACGATAACAGACATCCATGCAGGTGGCGCTGTGAACAGCAGCTAGTATATCATAAATAGAAATACCCAGACCAATGTAAATATATCAACTTACATATTCATGCACACATATGTTTGCCCTAAGCGGGAATATAACTCACGCCTCGCTTCAACTCTACTCATCGAGAGCATCGCATACTATGGCTTACCTTCAATTTGTTGAATTTAAAGTTATATTTTACATAGTTCACACTTCACAGGCATAATAATACCTACCGTCCATCAACGAACAATGTCGTAATCCATTTAAATCCTCTCCGCTCCTGCCTACAAATCTAGGCGAAGCTTTTGAAATGATTGAATTTTTATGCGGCTGCTTTAGGTTTTTACTTTGTTACTTACTGTAGCTGTATTTTAATATAACATTCTATAAAAATATTGTTGCCTAAAGGCTTACCATGACGTGCTAAAGGTTCGTATTCCGGGTGAGAAAGAGAGATAGAGCTATAACTACATACATACAAATATATAATCACGCCTTTATCCCCGGCGGGTTAGACAGAGGTGAATTATCATCCACATTTCACCAATAACTGTATTCAGTCCCATGTAATAGGGGGTGAGCCTATTGCCGTATTTCTGGCACTATTGTTGACTCGAGCCATGCATCTGAGGCTGAGTCTGGGCTGTACCTATATCTGTCTGATGTTAAACAGCCCTATCCCTTAGTCGCCTTGTACGACACCGCATGGGAAGAGATAGGGTGGTCCAAATTCTACTCTGCCGGGAACCACGCGGCATCCTACCTTTACCTATAATTAAAAAAATAGTTTTTACCCGACTAAGGCAAAAGCAAAAGGAGGGTTATGATTTTAACAGGTTATGTATGTATGTATGTACCTATTTGGGTTCATCACTTCCCTCATAGCTCCTCAACCACTAACTAGAATTGGATAAATGAGGTATCATTAGAAGCATCTTAGTCGTCCGCTGTTTATAGTCTATATAACGTGTCACTGAATTTAATGTGGCACCCTCTAGCGGGCATAAACTACTGAGTCGAAAAATAAATTTGAGATAATTATGTCGTGTTTGGTATCAACTGAAAGGGCCTTTTTTTTTTTTTTTTTACGTGCGCAAAATCCCCACGGATACCTCCCCACCGGAGCCGGTGGAAGAGGTTATGTCGGACTCGAACCGACTGAAACGCACGCAGCCTGTGGGTCGTTTTGGTTGCCGAAGGTGAGGTTGACAGGCCGGCCGACTCAGGGCCATCTCTCACGATCCGGCCCTCTCCAACTGAAAGGGCCTAATTAGCACATTTCAAATATGTAAAAAATATACCTATTACTTGCTCAAAATAATATAAATAAAAAAATTATGTTTAAAACTAAAACCCGCCTACTGCAAAATCATGCTAAAAAAGTCGAGTTTTAGTTTTAAACTTTTTTTTTTCAATATGTAGGTAGGTGGTCTGTTTATCGGGGGCGGCTATAGCCTAGAGGCGTTCTTGGGACTTCTGCAATACCGAATGTGACTTTTTAAAGGATTAACTTCCTCTCCCCGTTCAAATCCGTTCCCCTGAACTCATACTGTGTGGAATACTGCTCGCACCTCTGGGACGGCTCCGCGAAATACCTACTAGATGCTCTCGACAGGTGGCAGCGACGCGCGGTCCGCATTATTGGGAATCCTGAGGTCACGAACGTAACCGCGGTAGCCTAGTCGTATGGGTAATGAACTGCTGAGACGAGGTCTTGGGTTATATCCCAGGTTTTACCATGGCACACAACAATAATTTTTCGATGCTTTTCGAAGTTGTATTTATCGCAGGTTTATAAGTGCCCGGTTAATGGCAATAGGCGCGCCACCTATTACATTGGGACCCAAACATAAACTGGCGAAATGTGGGTGCTAGCACCTCTGCCTACCCCTTCGGGGATATAGGCGTGAGTTTGTTATGTTATGTTACGAACACCCTCGAGTCTGCAGATGCGTAGAGATGTTGCTTCCTTGGCTGTATTTTACCGTCTCTACCATGGTGATTGTTCTGATGAGCTCTTCCAACTAATCCCACCCTCTCCTTTCCTATATAGGACAACACGTGCAGGGCTTAGATTTCACCCTTACACTGTGCAGAATATACGAGCAAGAACCAAGCTGTTCGGAGACTCTTTTCTTTGCCGCACCACCAAGACCTGGAATTCATTACCAGCACCACGTGTTTCCTTCTTCCTAGTCCCGGGTCCTTTAAGCGGGGCGTAAAAAAGCATCTGATGAGGCCGCCAAGCTGAGTGCCACCGTTGTAACATTACTTGTGTCTGTAAAGGTGACACACTTTCATGAGACTTTCCCTTTAGCTTACCATCAGGCGAGGTGAAATCAAGTTGGCGTCCTAGATAAAAAAAGAAGTCATGTCAAAATGAGGCATTTTCCTGTACGTAGCAAACTTAACTATTCAAAGGCGTCAAACTTTCAATCCAAAAACCGACTATCTGCGTATATAGAGAACGCTCTACAAAACGGAAGCAAGCCGATCTTAGTCGGATTCCCACTCTTATTTCCGATGCATCAAATCAAAAACACGGTACTGCTACCACTGGTACTCCATGTATGTTATAAGCATTTGTCTTCAGAGCGAGAAAGAGATGGAACTAGATAGGGTGTATGTTCCATCCCACTTTCTCGCCCGGAACACGAACGCTTATAGCACACATGATAGGCTGATAGTTTTTATCACAAAGTCATGTACCTATGCGAAGTCTTGAGCGGCTGCTAGTAGGTAGGTATACTAACCAGCTAATAGGTAGTATAGTAACCATTTGGCATGCAAAAGTTTGTTGGAACTCCTTTGCACATTACTTCTAAATTGTAAATTTATGACTCACAGGTTACGTCACAATGTAATTTGTGCTGAATAAAACAAAATATTGAACATTAGGTGTTTTGTAGTATTATACTAAAATATAGGTACAAGTCATTCAACAGTCAGATTTAGTTTACGCACTTTACAGATGCACTACTAACAATTTATTGCATAAAGATGATGTGAGGGCCAGTTCTTGTAATAAAAATATGTTAAAAATTCAGTCTAGACCTAATCTCAATTTCTCGAGTGTAAAATAGACACGATATTAATGTTGCATTTTGGAAAGTGTGTTAAGATAATTCCGTTGTTTACATTTGGGAAAATGGGATTAAATCGAAGCAAAATTTTTGAACAGATTTTTATGAAGAGAATTAGCCTTCTGGTAGCAATACGCTGCGGTTAATACAGATCGATATGAAGTAAGCAATGATTTCAAAATGTTATTTCATAATCCACGCATGTCCATTTTGAAAAAAGATTTTGAGCTCTGGATATAATTATCTAGTATAAACCTATTATTAATGTCTATACCTTTTGAACCCCTATTCAAATAAATCGGAAATAACTTTACCTATGCTTTTAATTCTCTAAAAAATACTAATTTAACTAAAAATTATAAAATACTCTTAAATACACTTTATATCCCGCGAAACGAGGACTGATCCGGACACCTTTTCTGTCTAATAGAGCGCTTAGTTTCGCTTATTGGTTTTGAAAGTTCTATGAAATAGTGACGTTGAGTCAAATATTACGAGTTAGATTTAATGACGAACTTTTAAATAGGAGGTTCGAGTCTGACATAATCTCTCCCACCGGCTCCAGTGAGGGGGGTATCCGCGTATGCAAAAAATAAATATAATAATAATACCAATGCACCGCTCTTTGAGTTTATAAGATTTTTATGACGTGATAATAAACTTGTACTGAAAATTGTGTTACTTGATAGCTAAAACGTTACATTAATTTTAAATGCAGACCCAGAAAAGTCGATTCAAGACATCCTGATTTTCTTTAAAAAGTAATAATAATATAAGTAAAACATCCATTTGCTTTTCAATTATGTACTCAAAATATTAGGAACCGAAGCGTCATCCACGTCACAGGAATTACATACCTAGATTTCCGCCTATGTTATGTGGCGATAATATACACCCACTGGGACGGGGACTTCGTTCAAAACAAACCAAATAAAACAAATATAGGATTATATTCAGTGAAACAAATACAACATAACAAACATCAATGGAGCAATATCAATGTTTGTACAAGCTGTATACACTCGCCTACACAACGGGTTTCACACAGTCGGCTCAATGGATACACCAGCTAGTCTATAATCCCATTATTATCATCGGCATGTATTAGCTACTAAGCCACTATGTTTCTAAGTTGTTTTCAAAGTACCTCAAACCATGTTAATGAAAATAGCGCAACCAACACAAATTGTTAACATAAAAATGATCTGTGTTGTGTTTGTAACATTAAGAAGAAAAATAAGCTACACGCAGGGACAATCGACTCCTGTATACAATAATCCTGTATCCTTGTTTTAATATTGGGCAATAGGAAATAATAACTAAGAAAGGGTATAAATTAAATTAAGCTTTACCATTTCAAACCACTAAAAATGTCTTAAAACTTCTAAGGCATCTTTACGAAAACTTATTGTATTTTTTTTCTTAATTTATTACATCATATATATACATAATTTCGACATAATCATTATTTAAAACGTAACATATTTCTGGCAGGTCAAATACAAAATTAAATAGTAACTTGCATATAAATTATATTATGGAGAAAAGATTTCTTACTACCTCCACGCATTATTATACAAATATCACACCCCTGTATATCTGAGTATAATAAGTCTGCAAGGGTGTGAATGCATTTCAGCGACTTGCAAAGTGCCTTAATATTAATATAGGGCATATTGCACATTGATTATAATAAACAATTGAAATAGAACAGTGAAGAGTACTTCTCTCAAAAATATAAATATACAATGGATATTCTCAAATGAAAGATTTTGATTCAACCAATGGTACCTATTAGGTACCTGCATGTAGACTGTCTATATAGCTCGGACGCATGTAGCCAGAATTAACAATACAGTGCTAACGTTATATCTATTATGTGCAATTAAACCTAGTGTACACTTGAGGCCGCTAACTAAGCCATCACAGTGATACAGTACTCGTGTTCGATATTATCGCCCCAAACATACACCCTGGTGTTGGTAATTCGACAATCAATAAAACATTTTAGACTTTAGTATTTAATATACTTCAATAATTTCTATAGAAAACAGATTACACATGAAAGTTTAAGTGTGAGTGTCTTTTATTATTACTCTTTATAGAAAAGCACAAACCTACACACGATTGTTGTCTGCGTTATGTGCTGTAGCTATTTACAGGCGTCTCTAATATTTATTATCACAATACCATCAATGTAAGAACAAAAAGTTTTACTGTAATAAAATATTTCAATTCATTTGACACTCTAGGCTGTTTTAAACTTTTATCCATGACAATCATTTACAGTTTTGAGCATATTATGTAAAGGCCAGTTAATACTGTTACGAAATTAATTACATGTCGGTATACTTACCTTGTTAGTTATATAATATGATATTAATGGTTCATACTAATCGAAAAAATTGTTAACTTTCACATTGTATACCATTCATATTATATCATAAGTTCTCTCTACCTTGATCACTGAACTGTATCTAATAATGTTATAGTAAACTTTTTAACATTACATCTGCGGTAAGCAGATTTATTTTTAATACAATAATTCTTATAATACACTAATTTCTTCTCTACACGGTTAATCAAAGAAACATCAACAGGCACATTTAATTAATTTCTATTAAAAAATTCTTCCCTAAACAATGCTAATCTGTGTACACGTTGAAAATGCTTTAGGTTGCCGAATCACCCTACAACTTTGCTTTGTTGAGCCGAAACTCTGTTGGTGTCGATGGTTGGCACAACCTCGGAGGCAAAATTAACATCAGGTCCCGTGTCCCGGGTAAACGACAAGCTATAACTACATTTAACTTTAACAAAAATACACGAAAACAGTTTCTAGCGATAGGCCACGTGTTTCATTAGATATGGATAAGGGTTACACCAGGGCACCCACCTTAGCCTCGGTGCTAAGATGTTCACGGGCGCCCGTGGCGTACAACGACGGCCATCCGTGCAATCCCGACATTATAACAGATGCAAATATAAAACGAAACGTTTATCAGAATGGTAAGAGAGTTTTAACATAAACAACTTCGTATAACCACCGATTAAAGAAATTACATATTCTATACATGAAAAATTATGTTGTATAATACTCTACTCTGTCACTTCACCCACACGGGACAACATCTGTTTCTGAGACTATCCTATTGTAGATACCTAAACGACCTGCATACAATTATAAATCAATGTAAAAACATGTATTCATCATTTTCTGCTAGCAGGACTACTCTGGCCTGTGTCTATCACACGTGTTTAGAATCTGTTTCCTACAAGAGTAAATATCGGTAAAGGAAAGTCAAACATTGGTGTTAGCGATTTACATAATTCAGGCAATTAATTGTTGCTAGCCCATACGATAGTAACACAGCAGATAAGCATAGCACACTTATATAATTTTATATTCATTGAATCGAAGCTAATAAATTATACAGTGGTCCAGCGTAATTGTATTGACTATTCTATAACGGGAGTGACGCACTAAACTCGTACCTAGTTCGCAGTCAGTCCGTCCGATCCTATAGAACGATCTCCACCACTACCTTAGATCTAGGACACACTGAAGTGTAAGAGTTGGGTGCATTAAAAATGACCAAAGTTTATTTCAAATGATATCCCACAGTCAGCGTGATAAGTTCATAATAAATAATACCACTACGTCCACCGCAGTGCGTGCTAGTCCTAGAGGTCGGGTACGGCGAGTGCTGTGGTACTGTCGCGTGGGTGGCGTGTCTAGGTGTCTCGCCCCTCTGCCCCGGAGTGTTTCCGTCAAGTGAACCAGGGAGCGTTTGTTAAGACTCAGTTGTATATTTTGATGGCTTTCTCTAGGTAGTTGACACGAGATCGTTTGGGCGTCTTGTTGATGTGCTCGAGCCCGAGCCACGGCCGGGCCGTCGCATCTGGAAGTGACAGATCTATATTAAATTTTAGCACATATTCTATTGCGAATAGAATCAATTGTAATGTCGGTAAACAAACGCTAAAGGAATCCATTAATTTAACGCAATATCTGTGCATTCTAGAAATTTAGTAAATTTTGGATTCGCAATAATCAATTTAGGAAATAATACTCACTTGCATTACTACTCGGCCTGAAGTCGTAAATGTTTACTGTCGCTCCTTCACTTATGTAGTTAGGTCTGCCATTAGTCACTATGGCAAAATTGTACTGAAATAAAGAAAAAGTATAGTTAACTTCTAATGAAAATAAGATTAGGTACCTACTATGAATAAATTAAATGGGAATACTTATATAGATAACTGTCAATAACTGGAAGGTTTATTTTATATTTGAACATATAACCAATTACAACGCTTCATCCTCCAGAGGCTGCAGATGCTGCAACTTTTGTTTATTCTCGAATTAAGTTTTCTTCCATTAGTATCAAACTATTAGAAGAAAACTAATTCGAGAATTGTTTGATCTATATTAATTTATTACGGCAAAAGTGGATGTAAAATGTCTCCATAAATAACACATTCAGACATAATTTTTTTATGAATCATTTTAAACACAAAAAATTTTGATAAATTAAAATGCTTTACCTTTTCCCACTCCTTATCCGGTATGTCGAGCTTCTTTTGAAGGCGGTCTTTGACAGCCTGGAAAGGCTCATTGTGTTTGACGCGTGTGTAAAACGGTATGCCGAACGTTGCGTACACTTGCTTGTGGAAGTGCGCGCACGGTACTGTGATTTCGTCCTCCTAAAATAGAGTATAAGGCTTATTAATATTTCTGCGCTATTTTTTTTAAACTGCTTAGTTGGCCGACAAGTAAACGGCCCACCTGATGAGAAGTGGTTTACGTAGCCTATGGACTTGTCCAACACCAGGGGTGTTACACTCGCGTTGCTAACCCTGAAGAAACCTTCTAATGCCCCTCTTGAAAAACCTCATATTGTGGGCGGTTGAGAAAAACCGCAGAAGGGAGTTCATTCCACAGTTTAAGTATGCGTGGGATGAAGTTACTCTCATACCGCATAGTGCGCACCGTCTCAGGTCGCAATGTGTGAGGATGAATTCCGTACCAATGACGAGCGGTGCGCTGATAGAATCAAGCGCGATCTGTTTAGTTACTCTCTCAGCCATACGATGGTACCGTACGGTTATTCATGGAATTCATCATCCAGTTTTATCCCGATCCATTCAGTTATTATTGCGTGAAAATTAGAATCTAAACACACTGATCCATCTAATCTCACACTTTCACATTCATAATAGTCATCATCTGCCCTTGCCCCAAGTATTTGTAATTGTGCAACATGTCAATCTTCTCCACTCAATACTGTCAGATATTCTCAGTCACTCCATTCCTCACATCCATCCATCTTTTCTTTTCCTAATTATTATAATATTAGTAATTCTAATAAATAACTAGTAGTAGGATACTAACGCCCATATTGATTTCATCTTTAGGTATCTCCTCTATTCTGTACAATCTGGGTGGCGAGATTGTCACCTGGTCAAGCGTGAGCTCAGCGTCGGGGCCCGGTACTACTTTGTGACATGACACCTCCACAATCCTTAACCTGAAATGATTAATACAATCATAGTGGACAGTCATGGTAGAATATATTCATGGAGGAAGCAGGGTTCGAGGATGTATATTAAGATATATATCCGATTTATATCTCATATATATCAAACTGGGTTCGACGATGATTATCAATGTGTATTATAAAATATCCTATTCGTCAGTTCTTATCCATAAGTGGTAACACTTCGGCCGACATTAATGGCGAGCAATAATGTATTATTTTGATTGAATGTTTGTTTAAAAAAAAAATTAAATTAAATATCATTTTATTGATGGCTACAGGGCCCAATTTCTTAGTATTCACGACGGCGCGGATGACTAAAATTTTGTTACCTAAGATAATTTTAGTATGTTTATGAAATAAATGCAAATAATACTACTTGATAAATAATATAATAAAATAATAATATGGATTTCATACAAAATTGATATATATGAAACTTGATATATCGAATATTTTTGAACCCTGGGTGGAATACAGTCATGGATCTAACCCAAAAGATTGTAATAATTTGAATGACCTCAGAATGACTGATATTAAAAGAAACTATTTAGCCAACTGCGTAGTTCATATTTAAATCTTTAAGCGTTTGGTAGTTGCTATTACTCTTATGGATAAAATAGTCCAGTTATAAATAGAGCAATCTATGTAAGCCGCCAGCGGTATATTTCACTCAATGCGGCTATTCTTTAAAATGTGTTACTATGTGTTTACTACATGTTGTAGAATACTAACGTTCCAGATCCGTCAGGGGACATTTCAACAACTTTAGCTGCCTCTTGTAAAATATCAGATACCTTGCCACCTTTATTTGGATATAAAATTAATTCTTTATCCTCTTTATAATTTGGTCCAACCTGTAAAAGAAATGAGGGTAAAATAAATTAAACTACTAATAGTGTTCTATCTTTTTGTGTACCAAAATATAAATCTATACTAATATTATAAAGCTGCAGAGTTTGTTTGTTTGTTTGTTCAAAGCGCGCTAATCTGTGGAACTACTGGTCCGATTTGAATGATTCTTTCAGTGTTGGGTAGTCCATTTATCGAGGAAGGTTTTAGGCTATATATCATCACGCTACTACTTAAGGGAGCGGAGCATTGATAATAAATGTTAACAAATCCGGCAATTTTTCATACATATTTTGCAGACTAAAACATATGGGCTCAAAGGGATATGAAGCTTCAAAATATACCCCGGGCGAAGCTGGGGTGGGTCAGCTAGTAATACATAAACTGGTAACTTACCCATAAACACTTAAACTGTTTCTTGTTATCCAATTCGTTAACTTTAATAGATAATATCTGATAGAATAATTTTTTAGGGCACTTTGGCTTACAGTACACTAGCAAATCTTTAAGTATGCCGTCGTATGAATATCTTAAGGGCAGACCGGGAGTATCCTTATAACTGAAACACAAAACGTGATTATTAAGTGCGTTATAATAACAATAACGCCTTTCGGTTGCTCAGTTGGCGAATTGAAGAATACCTCATGTAAATTATAATCGTGTTTATACATACTTTTGACACTTAAAGAACTGTATTAAGTAAGGGTCCACGTTCAACCTCTGTCCGACTGCGCGCGCCATTTGGTCATACCGCATCTGCATGGACAGCTCCATTGTAAACCTATAAATAATATACACATACATAAGCCATATTGCTTGATAAATAACCAAGGTAATAAACCTTAAAATCATCCTTTATTATTTGACGGAAGTAGATTTTTATTTCACACACCTTTAGTAGGTACTGTTTCCCTGCCAAAGCCATTGTAACCCAACTTCTTAATAGGCCATTGTACTTACCTGTGTTGAGAGCATGTACTGACAAACTCTCATAGAATGATGAAGATCTGGGGTTCACGGGCTCTTAGTGGACAAGGAACTTCTTATACCACTAAACTACTTGATACTTATCATTTCTATAAAATCAGATAGTGAAGTGATAGAATTAGCTTACTCTTACTAGCTCGGCACAAGCCTTTGTCTTGACCAATGTTACTAATATTTGAACGCACCAAGTGCTAAGGAATTAATTGCTTGATGTCATGTCATTTATTGATTATGTCAAAATAACTTATCTTGAAATTTAGGTTTATCTGAATTATACATTGAAACACAATTTAAGCCAATTTTTACTCACCCAGGGTCATTGGGTACAGTTTTATCAACGAACTGCACCTCAACCTTGAAGAAGATATACTTGAAGTAGTCCTGGCAGGTGGGCAGCTCCAGGTCCTCGTTGGTAGACCATCGGTCGGCGCGCTCGAACACGATGATATCGCCGTCCATCAGCTCGTCCAATACCTGGCCGCGTGCACACGACTCAACCCAAGGGTAGCCCGCCTTATGCCCTCGGTCCGGACCGTTTATACCAATATGTGAGCTCAATACATTACTTCAATATTAATTCAAATACTACGGTAAAAACATTCACACAAAGAAAATAGTAATATCCGTGGTAATATTTTAAATTAAAACTCAGCAACCAATACGTATTGTGAAAGGTTTAATATATACGCATCATTTTTTACGCTCTCTTGACCATTCAACCAGAATGTATCAATCATGGTCACTGTAGTGAATTATAGATGGCCACGCAAAAAGTTATTATTAAATAATTGAGTTGCCAGAGCAATCCGGTAAATATTCCTTATCAGAAGTCATAACTAAAGAAAGTAGTAAAAAACAATTAGGTAAATAGATGTTATATCTTGTAATACTTGCGCATCTATGAAAAACTGGCAATTATGTACCTCAATGTATTACTTACGTTCAAAACCGATTGCATCAAAACTAACCAATGTGTTGATTCACATATTCGTATAAGGAATAATTATATCAGACCAATGGCAAAAGTAGGCATTACACAGTTGAATAAAAAAATGAGCAAATATAGATGGTGTTGATAAGAATGGATTAAACTAAAACTACATAGTTGAGAAAGCATTAGTGAAAGTGCAATAAAAATAATTATATGATAATTATTAATGATGATGGTAAAAGCTCATAAATAAATATTAATACGAAACGACTTGTATGACACTGTTCAGAGAATACAATTATTATGTACAAGTAGACCAGAAGTCAGTAAATCAATGTGTACTCCCCTCATCGTAGAACGTATACTGCCGAAAGACACACCATGTAAGGTACCGGTAACATACACCGATTAAAATTAGGAATGTACCGATAAAAGGCAGGTAAAAAGCTCTTGAACCGGCGGGCTCCTATGAAAGGTTTTATGACAGTAAATGACACGTGATGTGTGTAAGGAAAGAAGCAGATCGTGGGCAGTTGTCTCTGGCTACTCTCAAGGAGCAAAGGCCTTTGTGGTGTATGTATTTGTACAGACTATATAAGGATAATATACTATATGTATAAGGATAATATAGTAGTATAAAATTATAGAAACTTGGAAGTACAAATAATTTATATCGCTCATGCTTTACACGCCCAATGGCGATATTACCAACCCAGTAATATAAGTTTATTGTAGATCTATGGACCACGTGTAAAAGCCCTATCTTGTTTTGTTAAGTAGGAAAATGCTAGACTGAGGGCACTAGGCAGAGTCAATAGAACATGTTGTAGGACCAACATATGGATTTTATTAGGAGAAGCGGGGCCTACGATCTGCGACTGCCAACGACAAAGAAAATTTGAAGTATTCGGTTCTCTTTGCAAAAATTGAGAATGAAGTGTAGATGACAATAATAAATCAAAGAACATAAGATTTTCTGAAAAACGTCACACATCCATACACCGATACAAAATACAATAAATATATACTATACCTGACTCAGCAGTACCTGAATATAGGAATCAAACTAGGAACTAAAATTTATCACAACTGTACTGTAACAATCTTAGACAACTATTAGTCCAAACAAATATTGCACTAAAACTATGCTCATCAATTATATAGGTACTCATCAACACTATTATATTCTGTAGATAGTTGTTGAAATACATAGTGTAATAATATATCATGACCATATTACTCATATGGAGAAATACATCTACTTATAGCTAGTCAATGGTTTGATAGGATAAAACTGATAAATAATACCTTTTCAAGAGGCTCATTGTAGTTGCTGATCTTCTCTACGAAATCTGGTTTAATTTCTTCATATAAAACGAGAGCAGTATCTGGTGGGAAACCTACGAAAAAAAACACTTATCACTGATGATCTAACTCGAAAATTGCTAATCAATAATTAAAAAATGTGTACATTGAATTGGCCAACGAAAGATGAATAATTCTTATTTTTTTAACTTTTATATTGCAACAGTTATATATTCAAATAATGTTATCATATGCGGATGATTCTCCAAGTGAATTGATTATTTTTAATATTAGCCAAATAATTATCCAATATTTTATAGTAAGTAATCAGCCAATAATTATTTTTTAAATATGACGTATTGAGTCTGATGTTCACATAGGTAACTTTAAATGTTCTGATTTATTACTCATAAATATCTAAAAAAATGTGTGTATTGTAGAGTATAACCATTATTTAAACTATCATGGTTACTCACATTAGTATTGAAGTTATCGGGATATTTACCATGTACATTATTCTGAGTTTCCGATATTTCGGCGCTGTTGCAAGCACCATGATCACGGAGATTTTTAAGTTTAACATGGTAAATATCCTGATAACTTTGAGTATAAACATGTCAGTTATTTCGGTAAAACGAGTAACGAGTGTTATACTTTTTCTTTAATTATTCAAGAACTTTATACAAAAATTACAATGAACACATGTCATTAGTATCATGTAAATTTGTTTCTTTCCATACCTAATAAAAAAAATTCATATAAATTATAGTATAAACTTCGTTTTGTCGATGTATAATCGGTGTTGCCAACTGTTCATTTTTCAAATTTGTTTTTAACCATTTTTCGCTGGCCAGACTCTACTCATGACATCTATTTATAGACTAGTAAACATTTGTGCACTTAGCATGAGAAATTACCAGAATTTTTTTTTATTAAGTTAGTAATGAAATTTATAAGAACAAATGTTTAATTGTAAAAAAGGAACAAAGTTATTGCAATAATTTGAAAGTTACAGCATGCACATATAGGTCAAGAAAATAAGTACACATCTTTTTTATTTATTTAAACTTATTGCACAAATACAAAATTATTGTACGAAGCAGACTTAATGCCATAGGCATTTTCTGACAGTCATTCTTAAGGTGATGCATAGATATTTATGTTAAAGGTAGGAACACCCTCACATAGAAAGGCGTACACTTCTTCCGTGGTCGTGTGAACTAGATAAGAAGTAGATGAGTCAAAAAAACAGTAATAAAATATTTACCTGCACGCTTATTGAGTATAGGTATAAGATCGGCAGGTTTGCTAGCAATAGGAAGATAATGATGCCCACAGTAATGAATGCGCTTCTGCTTAGGGTCGTAGAACTTGAAGAATAGCACAACATCGTTCTCCTTATCGAAGTTAGGTAGAGCACTGAACCCTGAATCCGGGGGCAACATTTCAAGGAATATGTTCCAAGGGTTCATGTTTTCGGATACGTCGGCCACTGTCTTGTGTTGGTCGTTAATGATATCTAAGCAAGTTGGTCTGCACGTCTGTTGAAAATAAACAGTGTAAAACACAATCCTATTTTCATCGTGTTTTGACTTGGTAATTTCCGATCCAAAAAGCAAGGAGTTGAATTGTCATTGATACATATTGTTGTTAACATCGACATAAGTGAAATGGGACGATCTATACTTAGCCGCGTGGTTCCCGACAGAGTAGAATTTGGACCACCCCATCTCTTCCCATGCGGTGTCGTACAAGGCGACTAAGGGATAGGGCTGTTTAACATCAGACAGGTATATACAGCCCAGACTCAGCCTCAGATACATGGCTAAGTCAACAATAGTGCCCGGAAGACGGCAATAGGCTCACCATCTAACACGTGGGACCGAATTTAATGATTGGTGAAATGTGGGTGTTAATTCACCTCTGCCTAACGTTCCGGGGATGAAGGCGTGATTATATGTATGTACTACGTGCAAAATACTCATGAGATTTACACGAAACAGCACATCGTATGCATGCGTGCATTCGCTTTATGTGTTTTAAACAAATACAAAATCAAACATTTTTCTTACAAGAATGTTGCGAAATATTTTCATATCGACACCAGCAATTTATACTAAGCTAACTCGTAAAAGCGTACTTTACAGGAGACGCTTATAAAGGGAAAATCATGATAACTTTTATATTAATAAAGATATTGGTTTGTAATTTGGCACTATTTATATTTGATTTATTTATAGTAATTCCTTATATTTATTTTTTCTTAAGTATTCATAGTTTTTTATTTAGCGCTAGTTAGCTGTATATATCCATAATTACTGAATAATAGTTTACGCACTATACACGTCTAACTAGCGTTAGCGTAGTGTACTGCGGGCGAGCACAATACTAACAAGTGTAATTTTTATTGCATTATAATGGTTACTCTATAATATATTAAACATCAATTGTAATTTTAGGTTTGTATGTTTATTAATCAAGTATATTATATTAAATTTATTTGCTAAATACCAAGTTATTTAAGTTAGCTTTATTTAAACGGTAAACGCGATACTTGCGTACATGGTATTAAAAACCGCTAATTTAAATATAGCGTACTATACATTCACCTGACCGCAAGTTAGCGTATTATAATTTTACTTATAGAAAAAAATATGAAGAATTTCATAAATTTAGATTTAATTTTATAATGTAAAAATTTCAACATGGTATTATAATGCTGAAATTTATAAACTATAGGTGAAATTGAGTAGATAGCACTATTTTATGTAGGTAAATATTATAATTGAAAAAATAATAGCATAGTAATCAACTTCAGTGTTTATTAAAATTTCTATCAAAAATATATTAGGTATGAACAAAAATGTCACAATAATCACTTATTAATTTTTAAATGTTTATTATTTTTATTTACTTATTAATTAACAAAAACCAATTAACCTGATCTCATAGATCAGGTCAATCACAGCTCGATAAGTAGGTAATATTAATTATATTTAAATCACAAATTGCACATAATTACTTATTCTTACTTTTTTTACTTTTAATAACTTCTATTCTCATATACTCGTATATCAAATAATTATTATCGGTTTAAATAAGTAGATAACAATAAGAAAATTCAATCCTCATCATCACTTATATTCTCCTCATCATTTTTAGTCGTAAGTATATTCCTATAGAATGTCTGGTACTTTTCGGGAATAATATTGTTATCACAATAATATATTAAGTCTCTATATATTGCTACTTTAATTTTGAGTAAGCTTTTGTATGCTTTTTCGGGAAAAGGTTCCAAGTGGGAACCTTTTCCAAGTCGAGTAGAAGTCTTTTTAAAACATTGCAATTGATTGCTTTCGTTATCAGCCAAACTATACTTATAATCCAACAACCCGTTATTATCAGGAGACACTTCAATTCTTTTAATTTTGTTGCACATAATTCTTTCGTTATTTAAATTTTTAGTCCAATTTTTTTTTAAATATTACTTTTAAAATCAAATATCATGTTTAGATTGACCTCAACAACATTATAAGGATTCCCATTGACCTTAGCCCATTGTATTAGTGAATACCATTCATCTGGAGAATATATATCTCTACCTCTTGCAGTCTTTTCTATCAAAGCGTGAACTGAATCGCCCTCATTCTGTGTATGGCCTTTTTCCATGAAATGGTGGCTAATCTTCATTTCAAACATTTTAGTAGCCAATAAATATATATAGTAAACAATACGGTTACGATTTTGTCCCCCACAGTTGTCCGACCATAGGTTGACTTCGTGAATTCCCTTAAAAGTTAATTTATTAAAAAAGTCATATAAGCAACTAGCCACTTCATTAGCCCCTCTCTTAGCCGTTTGCTCATCCCACATATAACAAAATGCTTCTTTTGATGCCATATTATAAATTGTCAAATTATATACATACGTCTAAAATACCACTTACGTCTATAATAATAGACACTTGTGTTACTATGCGGTGTACACAACACTTTTTGAAAATCGAATACAACACAGGCTACTTTATTATTAGAGATCTCTAATAGTTTACATTCTAATTTTAATTTGAAATTTATTTTTCTGTTTGATGTTTAGCAAATTTTTCATTCAATTCATCTGTAGGGTTTGATGTATTTTTATACTGATGACAGAGGTCACATTGGTCTTTTTTTGGTAAATAAAAGCCTATCTTTAAATTACTATTGACAATATCTCTATACTGTCTTACAGTTTGGACCCTAACATTATAATTATTATCGATACCTACACCAATCAATATACAGCTTTAACATTTTTGAAAAAGATAAAGAAGGATCTAAATATTTTTTATTCAAACGTTTTCTAACATAATGAGACTCAACAGGGATGAAAGAATTAACGTGATCTATGACATTTTGTTTCATTTCATTTGAAATGATATATTTATGACTTTTAAAGCGGCCTCTTTCATCAGTAACATTAGTAAAATCATTGTTCATTATGTTTTTTCGTATTGCAGTGTAAACAAAAATTTTACTAATATTGAAGGTGTTTAAAAACATTGTTTTGCAAACTTTTTGTAATATGATGCCATGGTCGGAATTTATGGGAATATGATAATGTAAAGTGTGTGATCGACGACTTGATTCGTTTTCAACATTAATGGCAGTCTTTTTATTTTTTTGTATGACATACTTGGCGATGATTTGCTATTGTTTCGTATGATAACCAGTACCCCAGAACTTATCAAACAAGTCAATACGAACTACTTGACTTATTTTATTATAGCATTGCAGACGACAATTGACACTGCTGGCTTTCATGTTTCTTGCAACTTTGGTTTTCCCTTTTGACGTTATATACTCCAATCCTTTATTACACAGACGTTTTCTCTTCCTAACTATCCACTCATCTTCAAGCTTTAGACGTTTTAGACCCACATCAGTTATCTTTTTAGATCTACGTTTATTATTTTTTGGGAGTCGATACGGCAGAATAGTCACTATCATTGCACGTTTCAGGTGAGAAAATAGAGTTACAGGGAGTAGATATTGACGATACTGAATCCGTGTTATTGATGAGGCCGTTATCCATTTGGGTATCTGAAAAATCTTCTTGAGCAGATATATAGCAACTTCAGGTGTGAGAGTTGTATCTTCGGTATTTTGACAAGAAGTCGGCATCAAAGTATCGCTTAAGCTTTTTGAAGTTTCCCAAAAGTCACTATAGGATGATGGTACGGGGGTATTATCTTTGCTGTCAGAAAGATCATTAGTGAGAATTGAAAACAAAGGTTCGATACTAGGTGGAGTTAATATCATCGGAGAAGGGTTTCGAATAGAAGTCAATACCTTTGGTGAACAAATATTAAGTGGAGTATTAGGCGCCATCAAATCGTTTAAATTTACATCTTTTAATACTACATCATTTTCGGAAGAGATTATATCTCGGCTTGCAGAACTGAATGTGGAATAATTTTGCTCTTGAACAGACTCTTCAACCATGATGTAATTATACAAAGCCATGAATTCAGGTTTATCAACTTCGGCAGGTAATGGTGACGATTCTATAACAATAGGTATAATGCAATTCATTATTATTATAATAAAGTACGCAGGTACTTAGAATTACGTATAAAATGTCAAGCAACTGTAAATAAAGTATATGGTTGCGCCGAGTAGAAACTGTATTTTTGACACGGAAACACACTCCTTTTATACCCGTTTCCCCTTCCGCACTAACCATAGATGTAGCTTCCGTCCGCCATTTGTGAGATATAGACGCTCAGTCTCGCTTTGAACTAGCCAGCGTAAAGACGGACGGACCGCGCTCGCGTCTCTCAGAAATGTATAATATTTGTTACATTTTTACCGCTTCATAGACCTTTACCGATCGGATTGTGCCTCTCGTGTGTTCCTCAAGCGATCTAGTGATGCTGACGGCAGCTCCTGAGCAAGGAAGAGAAGATCCGTGTACCGGCTGCAATGAAAACACGTGTGTCGTGAAGGTTAGTGCATCCTCTCCTAATTTCTCGGGCTGCATTCACTGCCTGGATCGAATCCGCGGCAGCCCGGCCACCTGTCTTGTTTTGTGTGTAAAGCGTCAATAGAACAGTTATCTGCTTCTCCGCAATACAGTCCACTCGCGCACGTTGGGCCAAGCGCGACACCATTTTTGGTCCGGATCGAGCCGGATTCTTAGCCGTAGTTCGTATTTTGTTATTATTCTAATGGGAATGAGCGCACCGCACCTAAGTGCCTGGTTATTTTAGTAGAAAACCCCGCATCCAGACATTTAGGCTTAGAATTTGTTGTCCGTTCGCCGCTGGCTCGCATTGTACCTACCTAATACATAAATAGGTTAGGTATCATATCAACACTTAATCGTAGTTCACAATTTTCGCATCGCACCTAAGTGCCTGGTTATTTTAGTAGAAAACCCCGCATCCAGACATTTAGGCTTAGATCTTAGGTATACTAGACACCCTAGTGCATAGGCACAGTGTAATACCTAACGCATTTGGCTTTGTTTTGTTTTTTTTCAATTACGTTGTTCTCGGCTCGCGTCGTATTTGCCTGGTACCTGCGTGGGTAGACACGTGGTTGTACCTCATTCCAATTCATACGAAAGTATTTTAATTTGAATAGATATTACGCAATACTTAATCTCGGAAATAATAGTTGAACCTAGACAGCGACCATCGCGTAGGTACGACCTTGTTGCTATGCGCGTTTGTTCAAGCGTGCATTCACAGTTGTAGGTACCTACCTATCTGCCGAGTGTCGCTCGCGCCGCCTCGCTGCTCTGTACCGCTAAGATTAAGTCATTTCATATTTGTTGTTTACAGCACTTTAGTTTGAGATTTAATTGTAAACATGTCCCCAAAGGTTGATAAGACCGGTAAGGTTCAATTGAAACTTTTATACGCTAAAAAAGAAATGATTTACTCTCGCGTACAATCGATCTATGATAATGCACTTAAAACCTCTGATTTGGTCATCAGAGATTCGTTCTTGTGTTCTATAGAAAACTTAGATAGTCTACGCGCGGATTTCGAAACCTTAGTACATGACATCAACGTTTTAGAGTTGAATTTGAATCCCGATTACTCAGTGAGTTATCAAGCCTTGTCGTCGTTTGACGATTTGTATTGTCGTATCAAACGCGTCGCTAGGAGTTTGGAGAAACCGGCTGACCTACCCAACCCCACTCGCGACCGACCTAAGTTGCCACCAATTCAAATACCCGAATTTGATGGTAACATTCGCAATTGGTGTCTATTTATAGATAGTTTTGAGAATACGATAGATAAGAACGATTCGTTGACAGATCACGAAAAATTGCATTATCTCGTTGAAAAATTGACTGGTAAAGCTATAACCGCTTGCGCTGGAATTACGTTTAGTGCCGGGAATTATAATTGAATTTTAAATACTTTGAAAGCTAAGTATGAGGATAAAAGATCGGTAGCTAACGCCTATTTAGATCAGATGTCTGATTTGAAATCTATTACGGCATGTAACGATCAAAACTTAGAGAAATTTCTAGATACTTTCGCGTCAGCTGTTCGCGCCGTAAAGAACCTAAAGATTGATGACCTCTGCGACTTCGTATTTTTGTATATGGGTTTAAGGAAATTAGATTCCGAAACCATTCGTTTGTTTGAGTCGGATCATCGCGGCAGTAAAACTCCTAAGTTCGAAGACTTAGAAAGTTTTGTTCGCGAGCATATAAAGGTATTGCAACGCTCTTCATCGAAACATGAAGGCGCGAAGATGGTTGTTGATTCTGCACGCAAAGTAGATGCGTCATCGAAGTCACTGAGGTCAACTCATACTTATGTTAGTACCGCACCAGCACATGTACAATCACCTGTTTGCTCTTTGTGTAGTACTCATCATTCGCAACTGTACAGGTGTCCTGGTTTTCTAAAGTTGTCGCCTAGTGATCGTTATAAATTTGTTCGCGCTAATAATTTTTGTTTTAATTGTCTCGGTACTAAACACCGCGTTGTTTTATGTAATAGTAGAAATAGTTGTCGCAAATGTCAAGCGAGACACCACACTTTGCTTCATTTTGAGAATAGTAATGCCGCATCCAATGTGAGCACGGTTGGCTCGTCGAGCGGTGACACACGGCGGCCTGCGCCGCAGCCGCAGCCCGCGCTCGCGCGCGCTCCGGCCCGCCCGGTGACCGCCGCGGATGACGTCACCTTGTGTTCGTTCTCCGCTAGTGCTGCACTCACTACTGTGTGTCTTGCGACCGCTCGCGTTGTTATTGTTGATGCATTAGGTAAGCCGCGCATTGTTCGAGCGCTGTTAGATGGCGCTTCGCAAAGTAATTTCATTACTCAAGATTGTTGTCGGCGTCTTGGTTTCAATGTTGATAAGCGTTCAACCCGCTCAGTGGTGAAGGGTTTTGGAAGCTTACAGTCAGCTGTTCGTGGCACCGTTAAAACAAGGTTTAGATCTCGTTTTAATAATAATATTTGGTTTGACATGGATTCGCTCGTTATAGATAGAATAGCTGAACAGTTGCCTACCGTCCCGGTTGACACGTCTTTATTAACGAAATTTAAAGACTTGCCTTTAGCAGATGAGACTTACGCTGTTCCTGGAGTCGTCGATATATTGATCGGCGCTTCGATTCTCCCGCACCTCCAGTTATCACGTAAGGTTCAAGGGGGACCGACGTACCCCGCTCCGCACGCACTGGAAACAGTTCTTGGTTTTGTTATAATTGGTTCCGCACCCGCTTCTATGGATAGTTTTAGTCACTCGACTGCTTCGTTCTGTTGCACCGTCGAGCCGCCACTGGAGTCTACCATCCGCAAGTTTTCACTCGGTGGCTCCCGTGTATCCGCTGAAAAACGCTTTCTTTGTTTGGAACGAAAGATGCAGGCGTCCCCAAAGTCGAAGCGGGCCTATGATGAGGTTGTTAACGAATATTTAGATAAAGGTTACATCTCACCTGCGCCTGCGGACACTGGCGGGACCCAGCCTTCGTACATTATCCCGCACCGCGGAGTTATTAGAGAAGATAAGCTTACTACTAAAACTCCGCGTAGTTTTGGATGGCAGTGCTAAGACTAGCACTTCCGTGTCGCTTAATGACATTTTGTATTGTGGTCGGAATCTTTAAGGTAATTTATTTGACATAATTGTAAATTTTCGCATTAATATTAGTAGAATTTTAGCTTTTAGGACTCAACAGTCGCTTTGTGTTGGGCCCACTCTTCGCCCCATCGTTGGGACACATTCGTCGCTAATAGAGTGGCAAAAATTCAATCTGAATTGGCGCCACATAATCTCTTTCACGTTGCTGGCACCGACAACCCAGCCGATTGTCTCTCTCGTGGATTGCTTCCTTCGCAAATTTTAGATCACCCGTTATGGTTTAGTGGACCGTCCTGGATTCATGCCGCGTTAGATGGGTGGCCAGTTAGTCAATTCAATCCCACTACGGTTTCCGAACCACCCGAGGAGAAGAAGCACTCGCTTGTTGTATCGGTCCCACGTGAAGAGACCCTTATTTTGTTGTTGGCTAATCGCGTCTCGTCTTGGTCGAGACTGTTGCGTTGTGTTGTTTGTTCGCCTCTGCCTTCTGCCTAGCCAGCAGTAGGCACGAGCTCCAATCTAGGTTTATATTTTAGTTGTTATTTCCCAAACCTAGATTTAGATTAGACTTTGGATTTTTTCGCATTTGTCGTTTCGAAGGTAACCCTTCAAGCCGGGGGGAATGGTTGCGCCGAGTAGAAACTGTATTTTTGACACGGAAACACACTCCTTTTATACCCGTTTCCCCTTCCGCACTAACCATAGATGTAGCTTCCGTCCGCCATTTGTGAGATATAGACGCTCAGTCTCGCTTTGAACTAGCCAGCGTAAAGACGGACGGACCGCGCTCGCGTCTCTCAGAAATGTATAATATTTGTTACATTTTTACCGCTTCATAGACCTTTACCGATCGGATTGTGCCTCTCGTGTGTTCCTCAAGCGATCTAGTGATGCTGACGGCAGCTCCTGAGCAAGGAAGAGAAGATCCGTGTACCGGCTGCAATGAAAACACGTGTGTCGTGAAGGTTAGTGCATCCTCTCCTAATTTCTCGGGCTGCATTCACTGCCTGGATCGAATCCGCGGCAGCCCGGCCACCTGTCTTGTTTTGTGTGTAAAGCGTCAATAGAACAGTTAGCTACTTCCCGCAATACAGTCCATTACCGCACGCTGCCAAGCGCCACCAGTATAGAATATAGCTTTATATGCGCTTTGATTAACACATAAGAGTCGCTAACTTGTGCATGACCAATCGAAAATGTAAACTCAAACGCGCTATACTACGCCAAGTAAATGTTAGCGTAGTGTTATACGGACTTTGAGAAAAATGGATCAAACTTTCAAAAACATGTATTAAATTATTACTAACCATATTTATATACATTATTATACATTATAATCTTTGATATCACATTAAACTTACCTCTTTCGCCAGTATAAAGTGGAATCTCATCATTTTCACGAACACTCCTCAATGAATATGCTCCTTTTTGGTTAATTCTACTAAATATTTAGCTCGTTTTCGTGACATGTTTATAATAACACACTAACACTATTAATATTTCAATTAACTTGTAAATATAACTCTATTATTTATCATTACACTAATAAAGTATTTAAAACCGCGCACTTCCATTTAACAAAGCGCCAAGTAGCATTAGCCTAGTGTAAACAAACAAGCGGCGCGCCCCCTCCCCGCGTACACACCGATAATAATAGTTAGCGGAATATAAATCGAGCGATTTCAAAAAATACCTGTCCTTAGCGTTTTATAAAATTTGTAACTTCGTTATTTTTGTGTATTTCTGCATGATTTTTTTTTTACATATAAAATAGCACATTTTAAGAACTTTGGCATAAAAAAACGAATTTACCTAAAAATCGAGTTAGCGTAGTATAAATTGCTGGTGTCGATATGTGGGACCACCTATTAATCCAATAGCTTTAATTAATATTTACCTGGTTGGAACGAGCGCTAAACGGCCATGGTCTAAGCTGTTTCAGAGGGTATTTGAAGTTTTCTGCCAGCATTTCCATGAGTTCGGCCACTGTGGCTTGCTTGCGAACCCGGAAAACACGGTAGTGCGCGCGTTCTGGGTCGTATAGATCATTGCCCTGGTGACCGTCGAATGCCTCTTCTAAGACCACGTTCACATTCATATAAAGATGGGCTTCATTCCGCTCTTTGCGACGGATCTATAAAATAACATTTTACAGATTGTGTAAGCAATTGTGTCTTTAGTATCAAATTTCGTCCGATTGCGCAATTACTTTCGATTTGATATCATTTCAATGAGAATGTTACTTACAGTTTCAATTCTTTTTTCCTCGGCGAGCCGCTCGCTCAATTCTGTAGGTATATCAGCTTGTGTAACTTCTTGCAAGACAGTCTTCAACTGCGAATCCCTACATATACATGAAAAACATTCGTGAGTTTAGTTCATATAGGTAGAGGAATAAGATTATCAATCAATGGTAGTGTGTATTTACCTAATGTAAACCAACATGTAAGCGTTGGTGCAGTGGCGCACGGTCAAAGCCATGTCCTCGTCGTGTCCGCCGTAATTGTACTCGATGGCCTCCTGCTTCGTGCAGCGAGATACAACGTCGTCGTCGAATTTGCACCACTAGACAAAAAAAAAATATCTCATTCAAAAGTGCGTACTAGCCCGTGTTACACAGCGTTATGTAATGAAATACAGCATAATGTAATTATTTGAATATAAACTTATATAGGTTGACGAGTTTACCAGCAATGTTACATACATCCAACCATCCAACTTACTACTAATTACTGGAATGCATCATAAAAATGTTTTAATTTCATTTCAAAGTCAAAGGATATTATTTTTTATACTATAGGTATTAGGTGGCAGACAAGCACTCGGCCCAATTTATAAATACTAGCAACCACTGTGGTATGCCACAAAGATTCACTCACCTTCCCATCGCCTTTAGGGTTGATGAAGACCACATAATGCCCCCCGTGATTATCGCCCGAATGTACTAACACTGCATGCAATGTATAATCTGCCGGAGTCTCTGGCTTTTCCTGTAGATACGCATCTAAGTTGATATGTTCGTAGAATTCAAATCTGTTGAAATATAAACTCATTATTTCATTTTCTTCGGGAAAGAAAATCGGGTGTATGAGGTCTTTGGGGGCTCAAGCCAACTTCACTTACAAGACAATGCACTTGCTGTAATGCAATGGACGAGAGTGGCGTAGGCTATTAAGACTACACATTCGTAAAGTTTGTTATACCATGATGTCAAATTGAACCAGCAGGCGCATGCTGTAAGAAAGTTTCGAATGATCGAACGCAGTACAGCATGTGCCTGCAGCCACAAAAAGTACCGTTAGTAGATCATAAAGGGGAGGTGGTAGCAAGCTGAATGAACGAACAACCGACGTACATGACGATTGTTTCACATTGGATCCAGAACTTGATTCAATCAAACAATCAATTTCATTTATTCAGTTTAGGCACATTTGAGGGTTAAAATTTTACAATTATGTCAAGAAATAATATAAAAATATTAAACAATGTAAAAAGAAACCATTGGAAAATGATTCTTTCGCTGGTTCGGTAGGTTAGTTCTACTGAGAAGATACCAGCAGAAACTGAGTTTTAACTATATTAGAACTAAATTATCTTTCTTTTCTAAATTTGCTTTTCTTTGCAATTTATTTTGTGCGAGCAAGCAAGAGACTTATGTTGATCATGCATTTACGTCATCAAAATACTCATCTTCTTTATAGTAACCTTTATTCAGTGTTTTTCTTACTTCTATCTTAAATTTATTTAGTGGCATGTTAATCAAATCCTGAGGCATTTTATTAAATATTAGACATTCGGCCTCTAATGACAAGATGTTTCAATTTAATAATACCCAATTTGATTACAATGACAACTAGATTAAGCTATAACTTATCACATGACTCACCTATCATTAAATTTGACAGAGCTATCAGTGATTGGATCATATTGGAACCTCATGAGGTGCAAATGTAGTACAGGTGGGAAAGAGGCGAAAATTACTCCTTTTTCAGCTTCCTGCAGACCATGCTCTCCAGCGTCGTATTTGTTCTCACCATCCAACGTCTCGGTACTTATGTAATCTTTGAAGGACTCGTCAACTGAAATACAACAAGATTGTCTTAATATGGTTTCAGATTAAGAGTCCTATTCCTATTTAAGCCGCGGTGGCCTAGTGGTATGGGTAATTTACTGCTGAGACGAGGTCTCGGGTTCGTTTACCATGACATACACCAATGACTTTTCGATGCTTTTCGAAGTTATGTGAGTATTTATCGCAGGTTTATAAGTGCCCAGTTAATGGCAATGGGCTCGCCACATATTACATTGGGACCTAAACATAAACTGGCAAAATGTGGTTGCTAGCACCTATGCCTACCCCTTTGGGGATATAGGCTCCTATATCCCAGAAGCTTACTATAAAAAATTACTAACATGTATTTAAACAAATAAATTAAATTAAAGTGTCTAAAATGTTCTTTTAACATGAACATGGCATACATATCATTAAAGTATTACATACAACAACACTAATGTCTATTTTATTAAATTGTAAGGAAAGGAAAAGTTTTAAAAAATTCCCACCCTTAACGTGTTCATTAATAAACACATTTGTCTACCTTTCGGGGATATTAAGACTGACACAGGAATTTTGAAATTAAATGTGGGTAGTTGAAAACTTTCAATGTCTTAAAACTGAACTGCGTAGCAACTACATTTAGCGATAAGGCTAAAGGCCCTTTGGACATTACAATAAACTTGTTAACGGTGTTACAAATAAAAGAATATCAATCTATACATACAAAATTACAATCAAACTTTACTCCTTAATAATTTTAGTATAGATACTTACTGTTTTTCTTGCCTTTGATGTTCAGCTGTATATCGTAGAAAGTTTCCACGCGAGTGCTGGACACGTTCACATTCTTGCACTTTATGTACGACGTCATTTTACCCTCAAACAGACGCGGTACTGTGCCCTCGACGCATGTCCCCTTCATTTTACTTTCCAGCTTATCTAACAATACCTGGGACAGAGAAAGTTTTACAATTCGCATCCAATCAAATAGGCTATGATAATACAGTGCTAGGTTAAGTCTGATCAGTTACCAGTAGTAGCACCTCTAGCCATTTGTAAAAAGAAGACATTGCGTTCACATGTAATGATACTTGAGGGAGTATAACGATCCTTGCACATAAGATTATACTAGATGCCACCAGACATATGAGTAGTATGTAGTAGTAAGTATTTATATTTTACTGGAAAGTGACTGTAATCATATAATTTTATCTACCACCTTTTTTTTTTATACCATTTAGTTGGCAGACAAGCACACGGCCCACCTGATGGGAAGCGGTTACCGTGGCCTATGGACGTATGCAACACCAGGGATGTCACACTCGCGCTGCCGACCATGAAGAAACCTTCTGATGCCTCTCTTGAAGAACCCCATATTGTAGGCGCTTGGGAACTTCATGATCAGTATATCTCAACTGGGTATCTTCTTCCTCTTAGCTAATCCCAGTCGCATCCGAAGCTTTCACCTCGGAGACTGGGGTCCGCTTTACCAGTCTTACTGCGGATTTGGCTAAACTTCGATATTCTCTGCGAAGCGACTGCTGCCATCTGACCTTCACAATCCAAAAACGATATCGAAGCATTTGCAACTAGATCAGTTGTTGAACTTTAGCCCTAACTACCCGTAGGTACTGCCATAAACGTTCGTATGACAACCAGGACAACAACTTAACATACTCTCCAAGGCACGACCAGACCAATGCAAATACCTATATTCATGCATAAAAATATTTACACTGAGCGGGGATCGAACCCATGTCTCCTGCGTAGCGGCCTCATTCCCTACCGCCACGCCACGGAGGCTGTGCATCCAGTATATATCCTATAACTAGTCCTAATTTTATTATAGAACTAACGGACCGTCCACCGGCTTGAACTGAAATTTATTCTCATGCGAGGTCGGTACACGGGCCACTATAAAATATATCCTGTCCTTATTGTACATACCCTAAGAAACTCTTGCACGTCATGCTGCATAAACGAATCGAGAGTCTCCCACCCGAAACTCTTAGTAAGCTTCTTCGTGCCTACTGGTTTATCTGAGAATTGCAGTTCGTAGAATACTCTCTGAAGCGCCAATGCTACAGACCTAAAAATATCGTAGAATTATGTAACTAAAACTATTACATTAAAATGTTTTAGAGGTAGATTACATTGACGATAAGGATAATAAAATCCAATATTACCTGGTACTGTCGTCAGATTCTGTGGGCATCTTGTAAACCGCCTTGCGCAGTTGATTTGTGAAATATAACGTTTGTAACAACGAATTCATGTAACAGGTCGCGCCTTGATTCTTTAAGCCTAGAATAAAGTAATAAATAAATCTTGTTATACACTGCTATTCAACTAAAGAAACTTTCTTTTAGTAATCAATGTTTATAATTCATCGCTTAAACTGTCCCACTGCTGCACACTTTGAGTGTCCCTAAAACAGAGTGAATAGTGGCCAGTATTTTAAGTTCGAATTCAGTTTTCTCCTTCACTTTTTCATATACGAAGCTCCATGTACCACCTCTCCACGGAGACGCCGAAGCTTGGTACGTCGCTGTCGATCTACCTACTAAAACAACACAGGTTTCTGATATCAGACCTATTGCCAGAAGCAGTATATATTCGTGGAGCAAAATGCGCTCATGTCCATCGGCATTGAGAGTTAAGATTTGACAGGTATTTGTGTATTACACTAGCGCCCATTTAGTTGATAGCTACGTCCTTTTCGAAGGAGTTTAAACCACCTCATTTGACCCATCTGCCACATTGTTTCTTCAATCATCATAATCAAGAAGACTTATTTTCCTGATTGCATCCGAGGCCAAGGTGAAATCCACGCTCCGCTCCGGGTCCGCCATTGCTGTTCCTACAATATTGTCTGATAAATTAGAGACACCTACGAGGAAACCACACAACATAGAATGTGGACCCCTCCAAACTTTGTAAAACACAGCAACAACTCATGCCCCAAAAATAGGAACTCTTTGGTAAGAGACGAGATTTTCACTCCTGTTGTCCCGAATGTACCACAGAAGTTTTTTAGCAGTTTCTCCCGAAAGCTTCCCATTGACTTCCAGTTCACGCATGTCAGAACATAGCAATAATAACTATGGTTAATAAACTTTATACTATACATCCTTGCAAAAGATCTCTTTAAAGAGTTGCTAACACTAACCCACATATCCTGTATGTTTCTTAGAGTCCCATGAGACACCGTGAGGCGCTTCGGCAGTGACGTGTACCTCCAAAGTAATCGCATCATCCTTTACGTAACCTTTCTCTGGATCGAGAACATCGTTCCACGCCATGAAATGTGAGAAACCCCAGTCGTTCTCTTTACTGAAGAAAAAGTTAAAAGATTAAATGAAGGATTCAAGCATGCTAGTGTAGGACGCGATGAGACAGTCAATAAACATCACGGCACAAAATAGTGATCCGTTCTCAACGTAGGAACGGATTGCGTTTGCACTTCAGTAATATCAATATCAATATAATACAATAACGAGATCACACGGAATGCGATATGTATTGATCGTCTAATCTCTCCCATTGAAATAAAAGTTAACAATTACTCATTTTATTTTCAATTAAGTCATGAAAATATCAAATGATCAATATTGAGGCCGCGAGCGCAAGAACGGCCTAACCAACATTTTATCTATAAATCATTATGTTAGGTAGCTAGCCTTTCGAACATTGCCTAAAATCGATTTTTTATAACGTCATCTCTAGATGGTATAAAAAAATCGATGTTAGGCCAGTTTGCTTCAATAGCAAACCATTTTCGTGTGACTATTGGCCACCTAATCTTTGATAAAATGTTGGTTAGGCCGTTCTGGGGCTCACGGCCTGAATACGCACCTATAAAACAGATGCTGAATCTTCCTAAAGAAAGGTTCAGTATCTGGTTTGTGAGAAATGAGTCTTAGCTCGGCCATAGCATAACATGACCAGCTCGAAGACTCACTCTCACCATTACATTGCAGAAAGAAACCCAAAGACTTCTGTTGCTGACGATCTGGTGAGGGAGCTTGTCTTGGCATCACCATTATCTTCCACGGGAGATTACGCACGTAACAAGGAGGTGACAACACAGAGTCCTTCAATGCCCTGAAGTTTTGTACGGTGAAACGGAAAGTCGCCTCTGATCGCGCCTCGTCGTCCTCCATTTCGGTATCCAGACAAGCAAGCTGTGACAACAAACAAATATTAACATAAAAAATTGGGGATTTCTTTATTTAAATGGTAGGATGTGTTGAGTTTTGACCAGTCGTCAGAGGAACAACACATCCCACTCCCAGGCTAGACATTCCCGCCTAGCAGTGCATGGTCCAACGGCTTATATTAAGATGTTTTATAAAAGCATATTGTATTCGTCAGGAAAGAATGTTTAGCACTTGCTGGTCCTCAATGCAGCAAATAACTAATCTCTTACTTTCTTGTATTCTGACCATCCAAATCAATCAAATCACCATTGAACAAACAGTAAGAACCAAATAACAGATTGTGCAACCATACAACATGAGTGTTGCAGCAGGGTCACCATTTTAGACACAAATAATGCTATAATAGCAGACCTTGGCCCGAGCGCCGCAACCGATGACTATTTACGCCCTGCTTAGAGAATTGTAGGAGGAAGGAAACATGTTTGGTGGTAAAGAATATCAAGTCCCCAAACACTTGATCCATGTAAGATTGAATAGTTTGCACCATATGATGGTGACCACTTAGAGCTGTACATATTGTTCTGTATGGAAAGTGTGTGAATAATTGGAAGAGCAAGGCGATAAAATACTGTAAAAGAGGCAAAGTTTCCAGGTCTAGAAGGGTATGAGGGTATAAGGGACCTTAGACTACCAATTTATTATATATTTATTTTATACCAAAAGAAACTGCATGCACAACCCGTTGGAAGCATCTAATAAGTAATATGAAGTCACCCCACAGATGTAAACAGATAGCAGAACTATTTGTCAGGCCAAAACTTCCAATTTCATCGGTCACAGAGACACAAGGGCCACAAGTCTATAGAGCTGTGCTGGAAAAGCAGAGGCATCAAAAGAAAAAAAAACATTTACACAACTGCAATTTGTACAATCCAGTTTGCAGTGTCTTTACACAACTGCAATTTGTACAATCCGGTTTGCAGTGTCCCAGTTTAAAATTATAATATATGTGTCAAATTTTCTCTACTTTCTCTAAATTAAAATTGTGTTAATTTACTGGCAATTTTGGATTACATAAGTATGAAAAATGTCCTTGGACTCACCGGCATATCTGAAGATGTGGTCTCCTGATTCTTCATGACCTCTCCCATGACGACTTCACCGTTAGTACCTTTCATAAGATCGTCGTCCCAAGTCTTGTCAGTAACAGTGTCTACAGTCTCCACTGTAAACATATTCACTAATTATCCTTATATGTCGGTAATTTATAGCTATAATAATTGTTTGTGCTAGGAATGGGTTCACATCAGCAGTGTCCATTACCTAATTTAATTTAATTTTCATAAAAAAAATTATTGCACACAAACAGTACAGAGATCATACACATAAAAATAACCCAAGGCGAGCTTAACTCAATATGAGTTCTCTCCCAGCAAAACTTTTAGTAGCAGAGAAGCAGTGAATAGTGTGAAGGGGGTGTGAATGGGAGGATGTGAAGTTTACTTTATATTTATAACACAAGGAGTATAATTCTGATTGATTATAAGGCTGACTCCTTAACCAGTAAGCTACTGGATATTTTACATTAATTTAATGTCTAGATCTGATTGTATCAACTAATTATCTAATAAATATAGCAGTAAGCCGTTTCACTAATCAGTCTTTAAGTATTATGTTATGGTTTCTACTGCAACAATGCCACAATTTAGCAGAAATCTAATAAAACATCAATTTTCATGAAGTTGTAAATAAGTCAAGTACAAGACATCAATGTTGAGAAACAAGAAAATAGTTCAAAGTTATCTCTTTAAGTAATAATATGGAAATTAGAAATATTTGATGAAATTCAAATACAGTAAGTTCAACTTCTACTCAAAACAATAGTGTTATGGAAATAGGTTACATAGTTCAATGGTCAGGTAAGAAACATGTTAATGTGGTAAAAAAAAACATGAAAAAGGGTATCCAGACCACATTTATCCCCACTTTTCAATGTAACATGGATAAGGTTTTCAATGTACAGGTAAAATCATATAATGCTTTATTAGTACAGTCCCTTATAAAAAAAAAAAAGTTTATTTTAAGAATCAGTAAAATAAGCACAATCAATCTATATAGGTACCTAATAATGTGGTTGCCTCCGGAGCTTTCTTGAATTAATTTATCACTCACTATTCTTAATACTTAATATTCAACTAAGTAACAATATTCAACATGAACAAATTCATCCATTGTTTTACTGATACTAATGACATTTACTGTCATGCTGACAAAACATTAAAGGAATAATTATTGAAATTCAACCAGTACTCTACTGTCAATAATGACATTTCAGTAATTTCATTTCAATTTTTTTAAGTCACTGTCTATGACAGTTCACTAATTAGAACTGTAATGTGAATAAGTGTATAATAATAGGGTAACAAAAAACTTTAACACTTGTGCCATTAACTGTATAAAATAAAACTGCTGACTTTATTCCAGATAAATGTTATCAGTTTATCAACTGCTAATCTATGGATTCAGCAGCATATTCAGATAAACAATCTCATTTTGTTTATATTCAAAACTCTCATCATCAGATAGCATATTCATCCATACAATTTAGTTTGACATTTAACTCAGTTAGGGTAACCTACACATTGATATAAATAAGCAAAGTTCAGCACAAAAGAGTGGTTATATTTAGATAAGTATATAATAAACCCTTCTTACACAAAAATTTGCATATATTTAACATAGATAAGTACACAAAAAGGTAAGACAAAGATATTCTATATTTAGAAATTTCATTTTACTCACTCAACAGCGACTTGCACTTTTGCAACAAAGAAAGTTGAACTTCTAATCCAAATGGGAATAATCAATGATACATCACCATTCTTTACAATTTCTTTGGATTTACTTTTAAAAACAAATCTGATAATTAAAAATAGCAATTTAGGGCATAATTTGAGGTTAGGTATGATAATCTGGTTAGCTAACAGGTTCAATAACAAATACATTGAGTAAGCAGGTTTCATAAGTGGGGATTAGAAAAATGTTTACCCTTCATTCAATGTCTTTTTATTTAGAATCTAAAGAAAGTTAAGGTATTCATAGATTATAATGTAAATATAGCGACATCACTAACCATCCTGTGTCTCCATCTCCTCAACCTGGTTCACATTGGTGTCGTGCTGCTGCCTGTCCGGGGCAGGCGTGTGGTTCATGTTAGCCGGGCGCGCCACGGGGGACTCTCGCCCACAACTCTTTGAAATTTCCTAAACAAATATTTCACTATTGAGACAAACTATGCCCACCGATCATTAACACTTATGACCTCCAATGACTGCACCTCACGTACCTTTAACGCCAGGGGATTACTCCCTTTACACTTGCCGAAAATCCGTTGTACAAACTTCAGCGAACTTTTCTCATCGATTCGACTCCCCTGCGTGTTTGGGTCTTTAATTTTCTTTGACGTTATGCTGTTAATTTTCAAAGAGTGTTTACTAGCGGCGCGGCCGATGTCTGCAATTTTCAACACAAGGGCCCGATATTAGATAGGAACGCTAATAGCACATTCCTAATCTTTATAATCATTGCCAGAAGTAATAGAACACTCTGTAGTGTAGCGTTTAAACAAGAATATTCCACAACGTATCCGGGAAAAGACTTATTTTCGCGAAAATAAACAAAATGGTGGATGATAATTTAATTTCTGGCTTCGGATGTGTGGCCCGGTTTGATCGACGAATGCACCATTTTATCATTCTCCCACATTCACTATACATAGTGACGTACTTATTCTGAGATTCCGGTTTTTACGTTGTCTATTTCAGAAATTTCTACTTGTCTATTGACATTTGGCTAGAGAAGTTGCTATAATTTTTTAAAGAAGTCGTCAATAAGGTGTCACCAATAGTGGATACTAACCCAATAGTGGACACTTTCGAAGAAAATCCGTTTTCAAAGAAATGTTTTTTTTTAATACAGAACTTGCCAATTAGACTTCGCCTTGCCTGATGGTAAGATGAAGGTAAAGTCTCAGAAAAGAGGGTCACCATTACTTGTAAGTATGTGACAATGGTGACACTCAGCTTGACGGTCTCATCATATGCTTTTTCACGCCCCGCCTAAAGCACCCGGGACTGTAGGAAGAAGGAAACACTGTAGGAAAGCCTTAATGGTGCGACAGAGGAAAGAGTTACCGAACTACTTGATTCTTGATCGGATATTCTGCACCGTGTGCGGGTGACATCTAAGACCTGCACGTGTTGTCCTATAACAAATCTATGACTATCTAGATAAAAATGAATTAAAATGTAAGGAACAATACGGGTTCTGTAAATATAAAAACATCAACTTAGCCATACATAATTATCTCCACGAGATCATGAATAATGTAGATAAAAGAACGCGCATAGCAGCTATCTTTTGTGATATGATACAGGCGTTCGACTATGTTCGACACAGCATTCTTATTGAAAATCTCAATGCAATGGCATAAGAGCAACGTGCTGGACTTAATTGAGTCATATCTGAAGAATAGAAAACAACGGACAGAAATAAATAGAATCAACATCAATACAAAACGGAAGGCTAACTATAAATCTAACGAACGACAATTGCTAAACGGTGTCCCTCAAGGTAGCGTATTGGGACCGCTACTTTTCACCTTATACATAAATGGCCTACCTAAATCTACGAACTAAAGACTGAACTGGAAAATACACATTGAAAATCACAATAAAAAAGCATATGCGCTACATTCACCATCGACCACAGTAAACACAAAAGCTCTGCTGACTGCATATCTTGGGGAAACGCAACGGATAGCATTTAAAGCGCAAAAAAAGATGTATTCGGTCTATGTTTCGTTTAAATACGTCAGACAGCTGCATACCTCAACTTAAAAACATAATATTTTAACTTTGCCAAGCATGTACATCCTTGAGGTTGCAATATTTGTTAAGACTTACCCTACTTTATTCACGCGGCTCCAGGACACCGTTGAGCGAAATAGACGCGACAATGGTCGATTTCGGCTCCACAAAGCTCACACGACACTTTTGCACAAGAGTATCTTTTGCATGGCACCAATAATAGGTATATAATAAATTACCTAAGCACTGGAAGGAACTAAACACCAAAGCATTTAAGAAAGAAATCAAAACATTTCTACCGCAAAAGATGTATTACAGCATAACTGACTTTCTGGTTGATCGCATACAGTGACAATTATTAGCTTAGTTATTAGATATACCTACTTCTTGACGTTTTTTTACTTTTTGCTACTTTATTGACATTATAAGTTGACTATGTACCTATTTGTATAATTAATCCGACTGACATTTTAATTGTACCTATTGCAATTTCTAATTATATCTATTGAATTGTAATGTAAAACTATAATGCAGATTACATAACTGACATAACTGAGCGATTCTACACGCACAATATTATTTTTACGCTACTATATGAGGCAAAACATGATTGAACTGTGAATATTCTACACGATTTTTCTGTATTGCATGCTATTGTATGTACACACATGTTTTGAACAAATAAAATATATTATTATTATTAAATAGGAAAGGGGAGGGTGAGACTAATTGGAAGAGCTCATCAGAACACTCACCAAGGTACAGACGGTAAAATAAAGCCATGGACTTAACATCTCTACGTATCTGTAAAGGTTCTAGAGTGTATCGGTAGGGACCGCACGTCGCTGCAACCCGTCGAGCGCATCTGGTAAGTACTTTGCTGAACCATCCCAGAGATGCGAGTAGTATTCCACACAGGAGCTAATTTGTGTCTTGTATAGAAGAAACCGCTGCTCCGGCGGCGTGGAAAATCGTCTCACTCTGTTCAGGACTCCGAATTTACGCGAGGCTGTTTTGATGATACTTTCGATGTAATTTTTGTTATTCAGTTTGCAGCGAACATCCATACCTAGGATTGTCCTGCAGTGGTAGTATGTTCTTTCCTTCCCCTCCCCACTCTGAAGGAAAGAACATACTTTTGCTATAAACGCATATGCCTACGTCTTCTTGGCATTAAACTCGACCAGGTTCTCAGAGCCCCATTGAGAAATGTGATTCAGGATCCTGTCAAGCTCAGTGACAAGAAGCTGCCTTTTCTCTGCGATATCTGACTGCTTGGCCGCAGGATGTCCATGATAACTCCCATATAAGGTGCTATCGTCTGCATAACAATGAACACTGCCGGTGGACAGCATGTCGTTGATATGCAGTAGAAAGAGAGTGGGTGATGAGACGGACCCCTGCGGCACGCCAGCATTTACCTGCAGTAATTTCGAAGCTCTTCCTTACATAGGACGCGAATACGGCGCCTCTGCAGGAAGCTAGCAACCTAGTTGCACAGCCTAGAAGGCAGACCAAAGGTTTGTACCAGACTCTATCGAAAGATTTGGCGATGTCAAGACTAATTGCCAGTGACTCGCCGTGCTTGTCCATGGCCTCACCCCAAAGATGGGTAACGTATGCTAGGGCTTAATGGCCAACTCGGACCTATAATATCTGATCCATGGCCGAGTTCACTGCTTTAAATAGTTGATTTAGGCTTTTCGACCGAACTTCGTTATTACAGTGTCCGAGATTACTTCATTTACAATTTGAGGTAGTGAATTGATGATGATTATTTTTAGTTGTATAACTTAAAAAAAAAAATAATATCATCCTGAGCCTTTTCCCAACCAAGTTAGGGTCCGATTTCCAGTGTGATTGTTTAGCGGCCGACCTTCGATATTTTCATGAAGCGACCATAATCTGACCTCCACCAATAACAACAAACAAAAGATAGACAAGTGCATTTGTTAATTTCTGTATACATTTATATAAATAAATTACTGTATAAAGAATAATATACAAATATAAATATATTGCTAAAAAATAATTGTGTAAATAACAAATAAAAAAAAATGTAACAAATAAACAATCTGTCAATATATTTACGCCAATTACGTATTCCCGCAGTCAGAGGGTACAAGAAGGAAACTAGAATCACTTTAAACGAGATTTATTATACTTATTTAATTTAATCTAACCAGTCTAAAGGTGAATGCACTCGAAGTTGGAACTACATTAGGACACCATACTAGCCTAAGCGAATGAGTTCGATGATGCGAACTACATTCTAACTACTAACTCTAATTAAATCTAGTGACCACGTTCGATGCAAGAACAGAAGTGAATCTTTATTTTAATAAAATTATAAATCAGTTCGCATACTGTTGCAATCGATTTCCGATCACGCCACTATTCTGCTGACGGTGTGGCACGAGACGGAGACACTGGGTCAATCGCCACATGTGGCGCTAATTCTGCAACTCGTACTTGCTGTCTTCACAACTTGGGTCATTCAGTATAGCGTATCATGCGGGTTTGCCTATGTAGTTTCTTAAGACGGTTGGTTCAGGCTTCGAGTACTGGTTGAGGTCCCGGCGAGAATCCATACGTCGGCACCGATACATAACACGCCTGATCTGTATTGATCCTTGTTTTGATCAACACATACACAGGGCAATTTTGTCAATGCAATGACCTACTGTTATTTCACTATTTATTAGTTCAGTCAGTGAAGATTTTAGAAATTTTTTTCTCGTTTAACAGACTCAGTGGTTCTTTTGCTGATTTTTTTTCCAAAATGTCATGTAATAATCAGAATCTTTTGAAAGAACCTTGAGAAGTTGAGCTATGTTTGGCTTGGATCTAATTTTCTTACTAAGTCTAGAATTCCATGACTCGGATACCTTTTTTGGTTTTATTTTTTATATTATAGAAACACCATTTATCGACCAAATATTTTTTTATTTTTAAGCCATGTTTGCTCGAAATATTTATAAAATGCAGAAACTTTCGAATCCTGTGTGAATTCGCACAATAGATAGAGCCAACCTACCATTAGGTTACAGGGACGATCCCTGTAATCTAATGGTAGGTATAAAATTGCAATGCAACATCTTACATGGGCTTCACATAATTTTGATTTTGTCAAGCCATATTTTTCGCATGTCTCCACCGCTTGTAAGAAATGAAATAGACATCCTCGAGTAAATGTTGGGATATACTTCACGAATTGCATTCATAATGCCTATTTCAAAATCTGATTTAATTACTTCTGCATTAAAATCGGCATTCTGACTTTTTAATAAATTAAAAAAAAAAATCATACGATTCTTGTTTTTTGTCAGCCAATTTGTGAATCCACGATCGACGTGAAGGTTAAAAGTTGCGAGCAAGGAGGTACAGCGGTTTTAAAAGTACCATCGACATACACCTCTTCGGCTTCTTTTAGAAGTGCTCTACTGGCAAAATGTAATATTCTAGATTTTTTATGCGAGTAATCCGCGAATAAAAAATCTTCATAAACATTCGGTATAATTACGTCTTTTATACGAGAAAAACATATTCGTTTCGCCTGCAAAGCTTTATTCCGATGTTTGTGAATAGTTTTTTATACTATGATACTTAAGTAAAGCCTGTAATAAATGTAACCCTTACAAAATATAGGTATCCTCACAAAATATAGGTAGGTAACTATACTCCATTCGGTTAGGTAGAAATTTAACTAAAGGTAAACAATCTTGACATTTCTTTATAATATTTTTTCATTTAAAAACTCAGTTTAAAGACTAAAAACCGAAATTTAACTAAGTAGTAGTCAAACAAACTACGCCTATAGTTGTTTTTTTTTTTTTTATATAAAATGCACCTAAGTACCTACTTAACTAAAGGTAAACAATATTTTAATGACTGGAGTGGGAAAATGATGCATACCTGAATTTGTTTGTAGGTAATATATACTTGAATAGATACAAATAGGAATGTATGAAGCTTAGTTTAAAATCTAATACTGAACAGCAAATCAGACTTATTAAAATTGTTAAAGGAGTTCTAATTTTAGCTTACACTTCACGGTACAATGATAAATAGGCAGCTGATGGGATTTTTTTAGATTACCCTCAACATCAGACTAATTGATAGGAGGACGAATATACGGCAAATTGGTATAACCTACTCAAATATGTTATGTTATGACATAATTTTACTATTCCGTTTCTGTAACTATACTAAGTCTGTAAAACATAAAACAAATTAAAATCTACACTAATTGAACTTATAGACAGTGAAAATAACAGTGGGTTATTGCATTGACGAAATTGCCTTGTGTTTATATTGATAGTGTTTATGGATCAATACAGGCGTGAAAATATTTACAGATTATTTATTTTGACATTTTTTTTTATTTGTGATTTACATAATTATTTTGTAGCAATATGTAGGTATATATATACATATTGCTACAATATGTATATATTGTAGCAATATGTTTATATTATTCTTTATTATATATACAGTGATTTTTTTATATACAAGTATACAGAAGTTAATAAATGCACTTGTCTATCTTTAGTTTCTTGTTATTGGTGGAGGTCAGATTATGGTCGCTTCACGAAAATATCGAAGGTCGGCCGCTATGCAATCACACTGGAAATCGGACCCTAACTGGGTTGGGAAAAGGCTCAGGATGATATTGTAATTTTTTTCAAGTTATTACACTAAAAATAATCATTGCCCGAATTTACTACCTCAAATTGTAAATGAAGTAATCTCGGACACTGTAAAACGAAGTTCAGTCGAAAAGCCTACATCAACTATTTAAAGTAGTGAACTCGGCCATGGATTAGATATTATAGGTCCAAGTTGCCCCCTAAGCCTTGCTAGAAGATCACCCGTTGACCGCTTCGGCCTGAAACCATATTGCTGGTCAATAATTAAGGAGTGATCCTCCAGATGATGCATAAGCTGTTTGTTTACGATGTGCTCGAAGACCTTCACAGCAATGAGGTGACGGCTATGGGTCGATGGTTCCCCGGGACGGAGCGATCTCCCTTCTTGGGCATCGGCTGTACATTCGCCTCTTTCCAAGTAGATGGCATTGTACCCGAGCTGTAGGACAGTCGGTACAGCTGCGCAAGCATCGGAGACAACTCCGCTGCACATTTTTTTAGAACCACCGCTAGAATACCATCCGGCCCACTGACTTTCCGGACATCGAGTGATTGCAGCACTGCACGGACATCACGTTGCCTGATATAGATATCAGGCATTGCGTGGTCATTGTCGGGTAGTGTCGGTGGCTGCGTACCACAATCATCGATTCGGGAGTTGGTCGTAAAGAGATTAATCAGTAGATTTACCGTCTCTTGCGGCTCATGGGTCAGGTATCCATCAGGGTTACGCAGCGGAGGCAGCGAAGGCTGGTAGAAGTGGGCTTGCATGGCCTTAGCCAGTCGCCAGGAGCCACGGCTGCCCGTAGGATGCATCACCAGCTCTTGACCAAGCCGCGCTATGCGCAGGGCATCCGCTCTGACGTAGGCCCTTTTACAGACCCTTGCGGCTCTGTTGTACCTCCCAGTCCGCTGACGAGAAGTGCCAGAGACGCCGCTTCCCCTGCATGGGTCGTAGGGGCTCTATAATAGGCGCTGTGGAACAGACCAAGCAGTGGTCGGAGTTGCCTAAAGTGGCTCGCACCGACACACTGTACTGGTCCGGATTACTCATCAGCAGATGGTCTAGCAGAGAGGGTGCTAGGCCCGACCTTCTTGGTATCCTAGTGACCTCGTGTCACGTGACCAATTGGGTCAGGCCGTGTGCCAGAGCAAATGCGTGGGTGGCTCTTCCCGCATGGTCTGTTTTGGTGGAGACCAACCAGATTTCGTGGTGGGCGTTAAAATCCCCCAAAAATACCATTTCAGCGTTCGGAAATCGCTCATGCGCATCATCTTCCTCTGACTCTTTGAATATCTGAGTCAGGCACTCAGATATTCAAAGAGTCGAGTTGACTCGGCATCTCCTGTATGGGGACGGTAGAGGCACACATAGATCTGACTCGTAGGGCCATGGTCAACGTGTACCCATAGGATAGAGAAGGATGGGTCCTCTAGGCAGCGCAAACGGCGACAGTAAACATCCGCCTTAACATACACGCACATCCTGACTTGCACGGAAATTTTTCTCAAGGATATAGCCAGAGTAAAGTAAGTAGGTCGTGTCGTCAGGGCGGTGTATTTGTGTCTCCGTTAGGAAAAACATGGCAGGTTTCGCCGTCTCTAGGTGTTGGTGGACGGTGTTGAGGTTTGCATGGAGCCCACAGATGTTAGTGGACTCCACCTCAAATAGCCAGCTTTTGGGAGTGTGACTAACCGCTGTGTTGCCTAGTTCTCTTAATTGCGCTGCCATGAGTTTGGATGGGAGAAGGCGTGAAAAAATAGATGACTGCCGCTGCAGCACCGTGGGACAAAGCGCGGGATATTGGTTTTATCCATGAATGTGAGAGCCGACGCGCCGAACGGAACGCTCCTGCTGTGCTATGTTGTGCTGCGACAACCACCACCTCTGCCCAGCTGTGCACTTGCTGACCCCTGAACATAATCCAACCGAGATTGAATTGCTATGGAGGGTTTTTCACAATAGTGCATGGTGGTACCCACCCGGTCAAAACTTTAGACAAATTTGTGCCACCTAATTTCTACTACCAGTAAATTTTGGACTAAAAATAAATGTATGGATCGTGGATGATGTCCTTTGTTTGGGTCTCTTATATCTTCTTTTTGCCATATATTCCTACCCAAACCAAAGAGGATACTCTTTGGTTTGGGTAGTGAAATATTGGCAAAATGTTTTTGGGAAAACTGCAAGTTCCCGGCACATTCATTTTTAATCATTGATTTTTGATTACTTCACCCAAAACAATTGCATGAAATCTTAAAGCATTTAGTATGATAACTTTTCAAATCAAATCGATTAAGACAATTATATCGCAATCGATTGGACTTGAATAGTTTATCTTCAAACCGATTCCGGTTTCAATGTCATTATTTCTAAATGAATGGTGTGTAGATGTCAATTTTGTGTCATCACATCATTGTCAAAAATGTCAAAAATTTAATTGTTGTTTTTCTCTTTGGGAGTCAGCGTAAACTTTTCATCAAGACAAAAACTTGAATTGAATTGGCGTAAACTTTTATCGTATGAGTATATAATCCTAATGGGTAATTAAAACATGTTCTTATGATATAAATAATATAAAATACCTTAATAAAGTCTTACATAGACGGACAATGTTTCCCACTAACCATAAAACAATATTTGTTTTGGACCATACGCCGTACTTTGGAATATCCTCTGAAAGTCCAATAGACTTCGATGTTCCTAAAAACCGGGGCTATCATCCTATACCGCCCATTTGTAAGTCTTTGTGGACATGTAGTGTAGAAGCCGCCGTTGAATATTGTCGAATTGTATGGGATCTATTCCCCGAAGGAAAATTGGTAAGACACTCGATAATTATATTTTTTATAGTATTTAATGTATGGGAAAGTTTATTTGATCTTGTTTAATTGATTTAATATTATGCTATGAATTTATTGTTTAATAGTATTTATTTGTGGATCATAGATTTGTGTACAGTTCTTATTCTAGGTTACATTAAAGTGCGCTATGCCCTACCATGGAATATGGTGTACAAATTATATGTACATTAACATTCATGTAAATATTGATTACTTTACGATGTCATGTGAGAGAATTATTATTGAGTAATTTGACAATGGTATAGTAAGCCTTATCTGCTAAAGTTTTTGTTAGCTTACAACTTACTTATTTATTTACAACTTATCCTAACACCCTGACATTGGCAACCCATTCAATAAGAATGAAACTAATACTATTTACGGCAACCATGGCCACACAAACAACAAAAATATTTTCACTTGTGAAAAGGAATATAACGGGTTCTTCATATCAGATTCCAACATGTCAACTTCTCTATTTCTGCTCAGTTTTTGGAAGCAGTTTTGAATGGTTTCCACCTTAATTGCTTCCCTTGCCGCTGTGATATCTAGAATCACATCACGGTCAAGGGTTGTTTGCTATCAGGGTCTTCCATTTCTTGAAGATATGTATAAATGTATAAGTCTTGTCCTGTAACCTAGTTTACGGATCTTTATGGTACCCAGACCTATTGGTTGAAATTTGCTTTTTACATTTAGAGGTAAGTAAAAATGCTTGATATTCTTTAGTTCAACACTTTTGGGGTGAGCTGGGCAGTTGTAGTTGTCAAGATTCTTGTCAGAATTATGCATCTACAGGATGAGTTAGTGTGGTGAAATGGCTTATTAAGCAGGATGACAAATTGTATGAAGCGTTAAAAAAGGTATGAAAGCCTGTCTTTTAGGAGGTACACTGCAGTATTTCTACCCAATTGAGCAGTCTGACTGGGGAAGTACCTCCGCCCTACAGAATACCGCAGCTATAATAACTTCGTGTTGTGTGCCCAGCGGTGAGTAGGGTAGCCAGAGCTCACTGGAGAATTTGTGCTGTCAGTGGGAAGACTAAAGGCTTGTCTTGCTTCGTCTTCTACACTGAAGGCACAGAAACTCTGTACTTACAGGGTTGGCAACGCGACTGTGACTCCTCTGGTGTTACAAACGGACGTTTGTATCAGGTGCCACTTTCCATCAGGTGGTCCGTGTGCTTGTCTGCCACCTAATTGGTATTAAAAAAAAAGAGACTAAATTGCAGGGACCAGCAAAAAATAGTGTATTATGTGTGAAATCATATTAAACGGGATCTGTTCATTCGCCAAGAAGCACCAGCTGCGGCTATATGCCTAAGGGCACTCAACCTGTAGAGTGAGAGAAACACATGACATACCTCACTACTCACAGAGCTCACAAAGGAGATACCTAGGTAGGAGCAGTAAATAATTGTGTACCCAAACAACACATATTCGGCAAGAAACACAAGGTCCAGCTCCATGATAACCACCGCTGCGAGGCCTTATGCCCAGCAGAATCACATATCTTCACAGATGGATCCAAAACAGGTACAGGCACCAGGACTGGCATCTTCTCGGAAGATGTCAATAAATTGATTTCCACACTGCTGGGGACCCTGTAACGACGCGCTCTGCAAACGTCGTCACACCGGTTTTAGTTCTATTTTTGAACGAAAAGTTTCGGAACGCGGAGTGAATGACATTTTGACGTATGGCTGTCAAAGCACCTTTCTTCCTGGCGTTGAGGCTGGATGGTCGATATTCATGGCTTCGTAACTTAATTTCAATAAATCTCATAAAAATGGGAGTATTTTTGCCTAAAGGATAATAGTTTGTGTCTTCACAACTATCCTCTTGTGGAATTATAGTTTATTTCTGGTGAGTTGTCATTTTTTAATAAGATTCACTTTGTTGGAATTGCCACGTTCCTAATTTGAAAAATAATTGTTAAAATTCTATTGTTTCAGCTCTTAATCTGAGAATATTATGATTTCTTTTGCTATTGGCATTGTTCCAGCAAATTAAGGCGGTAAGTCGCACAAATTTATAAAAAAAATTAGGACCTCGTGTTCATATTGGAGTTTGTTCTAATGACATGCAATTTTGTTACAGGTTTCCAAATTGGAACCGCCTTTGCCCTTTTTCTCATTTTCTTTTTGCCTTTGGATCTTTTCTTTGGACCTTTGTCTTCGGTCATCTGCATTTCCTTATGGAGGGTTTGGACTTTTCGCCTCAAACCTGGATGTACCGCATGGGCTTAAACGGAAAACTTCGCCTGCTACGAGCTTTCTCGCTGCTGTGTTTACATATACTCGCCGAGGGATGCCGTGAGCTTACTTTAATTATATTTTAAATCTAAACTTCAAAATAACCTAAAAATGCATTGGTGACATAAGATCATTTTGACATAGGATCAGATAGACCTAGCTTATAAAACTCTAATTTTAAATTTAAGGTTAGTTATACATTAGGAATGTATCCTTGCAACTATTTCTAAATGCACACTGGAGTGGACAATAAAACCTTAAACCTCACCGTTTGGTTTCATTTAGCTCACCTCCGGCAGATTAAAAGTTTCCAATATCCGCTGATTATCCTAGGCATGTGTATCTCCAAGGCGCCCGAACTTTTATGGTAATGTACTTACAAACCAATTTTATTTCTATTTCTTTTAAATAGGAGATTACACACTTACTTTGTCACATTTAACTTGCTCCATTCAAGAGTAAACCAATGATAGGAATACAGAGAATAAAATCCATTTTTTATTATTACATCTGGCACTCGCGAACAGGGACATGACAGTGTGCATGTATCTTTATTCCTTGTCACCTTTGCATTATTTTTTACCTTATCATGTTAAGAACAGTGTTTTCTTCATGTATTTTACTGTTACATAACTGTGTATTACAGTAAATCTTTGTTATTGTTTACTTTGCAAAACTAATCATACTACAAGTTAGTACTATTGTTTGTATCTCTCAATTACAGGTGAATGTTTCAATTTGTATAACATGGTTATTGTTATAATTGTTTTGTCTTATATAGCTTTTGTTTATTACAGGTAAGATTTTCCACTTAGTAATATTATATAATTACTAGTTCTTAACCTTTATTCACATGTGTGAAAACATAGTAATATTTGAATATTTGCTGTTTACCTTAAGTAGACATAAATAACTTATTTTGTGAATCACTAATGCATTTTTATCTTTATAGGCATTTGACCTAAATAATTTTTGCAACAATAACATTCCATTCTATGAGTTTGTTTGACTTTTGAGTTTAGCGTTTTGCTATCAATGCAATTAACTTCATTCATAATTTAATTAACTTTAATTAGAAACTTTAATTGATACTTTAATTAGAAACTTATAGTGTATTTAATACAACTTTTTATTAGATTTTCACATCCTTTTATAAATCAAACATGGATAAGGAAATACAGGTCCCGCCTTTGTTTGAGAATATTGTTAATGATGTTCCAGTTGGTACTTCTACTCATGAGATGCCTCATGTCATGGCTGATTTATCTGAAGTTGTTGATCCATTTTCGAATAGTCGAGGAGCTGGTGATCATAGTCTGAGAGCCGCATCTTCATTTATTATGATGAATGTTTTATTGAATGATAATTTGAGGAAAAACTTGCCTTCTGTTACTAAGTTGCCTGATTTAAAACGAAGTAAGCTTTTGTATGATGGTAAATCGTGCGTTAGGGAATTTATTACTCAAGTGGAAGAATATTTCTTGTTTAAAAATTTTAATGAATATTTTTTGGTTAGTTCATTCTCTGATCTTTTGTCAGGCACTGCGTTTAAATGGTTTCGTAGTGTTCGTATTCGTATTGCTTCTTGGCAGGATTTGAAGGCTGCGTTGTTGAAACGTTTTGATAGAATTGAATTTGATTATCATTTGGAACATGAACTCCGTACTCGTAAACAAAAGATAACTGAGTCATTACCAGATTTTATTACAGACATAATGGATATGGCTAGCCGTTTGTCTATGCCTGTTTTTGATGCTACCCTCATAACTATTATTAAACATAACATGTTGAATATTTACACACCTTTTGTGTTTGGTAGAACTATTTCTTCTATCGACGAATTTATTAACCTCAGCAGAGAATTAGAGAATTTTGTGTCAAGAAAGAACTTGAGTGAGAATAAAAGTATTAAAAAAGAAAAATATTCTGCTCAAATTAGTGCTGTTAAATCAGATGATTTAACTTGTTTAAAATGTAAGTCCTCTGGACATTCTTATAAAAATTGCCCTACATTTCCAGGTGTAATTTGTTTTAAATGTCACAAGCTTGGCGTCACTACGAAGAATTGCGAAGTTTGTAATTCAAATACTGTTCAGTCAAAAAACGTATCAGGTCCCATCGAGCCCTAGTTTTTGATAAAACCTCTGGTGACTCGATGTTGAAAAAATTTAGCAGTGCTCCGAATGAAGCCACTTGTAAGAAAGAATTTAATGAATGGTTGGATTATTTGAAAGTTTTCTTTAATAATATCAGGGCTGCTCCTGTTTTGTTTGTTAAACATAAAGACACTAGACCTTATTTAAATTTTAATATTAATAATAAATTTTATTCAGGTTTGTTAGATAGTGGAGCTTGTAGTTGTGTACTCGGTTCTAATATTCATCAAACATTTTTGCAATTAGGTTATAAATTTAAACCTTATAAAGGTAACGCTGTTACTGCTGATGGTTCTGCACACAATGTTATTGGAACTATGGTTTTACCTATCACTTGTGATAACTTAACTAAAAATGTAGATTTTTTGATAATACCTTCTTTTAAACCTTCAATTATTTTGGGATTTGACTTTTGGTTGAAATTTAATCTTGCTAAAGACTTATGGAATAATATTACTTTTGAATATGAATCCACTACTTGTGTAAATGCAGTTACTTCTGTTTCTGAACTTTCTCCTTCTGAGAAACACGAGTTAAATAAAATTATTTCACTTTTTGAAAATATTTCTTATGAAAAGAGAGGCTTAGGTCTTACTCATTTAGTTAAACATAAAATTAATGTTACTGGTGAACCTTTTAAACAACGTTATTGGCCCCTTAGTCCTGCTAAACAAAAAGAACTTTATGATGAAGTGAAAGTGATACTTTGTATAGATTTTGTAAAGATAAATATATTCCTAATAATCGTTTAAATTGGAAAATTGTCATACCTAAAGAACACATCTTAGACACTATTAAATCTAATCATGATGATGTTAATTCAGGACATTTAGGAATTCATAAAACTTTAAATAAATTAAAAATACATTATTTTTGGAAAGGTATGTTTATTGATGTTCAAAAATACATTTCTTCTTGTGATACTTGTAAAGCTTATAAATCTTCTACTAATCCACCTCATGGAATTATGGTTAATCCTAAGAAAGTTGATAAACCAATGTTAATGCTTTCTATTGATATTATTGGAACTCTTCCAAAAGCTTATTCTGGCCATAAGTATATACTTTCAATCATAGATGTTTTTACAAAATATTGTTGGATATTTCCTATGACTAGTGCTACCACTAAAGTAATTTGTGGGATACTTGAAAAAGAAATATTTCTTAAGTTTGGAACGCCTAAAATTTTTGTTTGTGATAATGGAAGCCAATTTACAGCTAAGCAATTTGTAGATTTTCTAAAAAGTTATAATATTAGTAAAATATTTTATAATACTTTATATACACCTCAAAATAATCCTGTAGAGAGATATAACAAAACAGTCGAAACATGTATTTCTTGTTTTGTTAAAGATGATCATAGAACTTGGTCAAAATATTTGCCTCATGTTCAATTAGCTTTAAATAGTAGTGTGAATCTAGCTACAGATTTCACTCCTAATTTTCTCATGTTCGGTAGAGAACTTATTTTTGATGCTTCATTGCACCGTTTTAGTAATTCTTTTGATAACCTCAATCAACTTGATGTTGTTGATAGGTCTTCATTTGCTTTTTCACTTAAATCACTTAGTGATATTTTTATAAAAGTTCAAGCTTCATTGCTTAAAGCTTATAAGCGTAATGCGCGTTACTATAATATAGGAAGGAAGGTCATTTCTTTTGAAGTGGGAGATATAGTGTGGAGGAGAAGTTTTGTGCAGTCTAATGCTCTTGCATTCTTTTCGGCTAAGTTAGCACCTAAGTTTGTTAAGTGTGAAATAATAGATAAAATTTCCTCTAATGTTTATGTTTTAAAAGACCTTAATAAAAACTATACTGGTCGTTATCATATTAAAGATATAATAAAATATTAAAATTATTCTTGTTTTGACAATGTCTATCTTTGTCTTTGATATTTTGTTTGAAGTATTGAACCCATTAAAAGGTGATGTTTGATAGGTTTAGGGTTCTTGAAAGGAGATGTATGTTAGGAACTTCACAACAATTTATTAATTTCAATTTTAGTTTCCTTCAAAAATAACTTAGGTCATTTTAGGACTTATTTTTATGTAACTCTACTCCATATTAACAAATAGTTCCACATCAAAAGATCTTATATTTTTATTTATCTTTGTTGTATAGGATTATTTTCCTGTATATATTTTTATACACTTGTATATTTAATATTGTATATTTTGTACAAATTTAGGAATTTAGTTTCTACTCTAATATAGGAGTGAAATTTAATATTCATTTTCTACATTAAATTCACTTGACTTATTTCCACTCACTTAGGGAATGGAAAATTAAGTTTCTTGAACTTTATTTTTGTACAGTTCTGGGTTATTTTCTTAGTATTAAGATTCTCGGATTGGACGCATTTTATGCATTTTTTACACACCTTGTTATACCATTTTTTGGGAAACTTGTGTCTTACTGGACTTTACAATTTTTTGTGCTATTGTGTTTCATACACATAGTCACACCTTACGCTTTGCGCACGGGAAGCTGGTGGTGTTGAGCCGGTCGTAATTGTCGTTTTTCTCTTTTTGTACGATTGTGTTTTTATACACATTGTTACATTTTTATGCTTTGCGCACGGGATGTCGGTGGTGTTGTGCCGGTCGCAAATGTCATACTTTTCTTATGCGGTTGTGCTCAGAAAGTCAGTGGTGTTGTACTGGTCACAATTGTCATATTTTCTTTATATTTTGCTTGTGCTCGGAAAGTTGGTGGTGTTATGCCGATCACAATGCTTATAAATATATTATTACGACACTTTTGTTGTGATTTTGTTTTGACGTTTTAGATGTTGGAATAGGAATTTGAAGTCGGCGGCTTTTCAACCTAACCGACAGTGGGAAAACTTCATTGTTTTTACCGATTTTCTTTCAGATTCGGCAGCGTTGGTGCTTAACCGATATCTTGTTAGTTTCATATTTTTGTTTCAGGAATAGCTGGTATAGAGTCGGTGGCGTAGGAGCTCAACCGCACTTTTGTATTGATGCTAGAAGGCTGGTTAAGATCAAGGATTAGATTCGACGGCGTTGGTTGCCTAATCGATATCTGGAATGGAATTGAGTAGGGATTGTTTAATTTGTTTTATTGAAGGATTTATTTTCACTTTTGTGTTGAAATAAGTTTTTACTCTTTTCTGAGTTTGGTTTCGGTTATTCCATTAAGTTGGATAGTGTCCTTTGTTTCCATTTGAAACTGGAAATTCTTTTTCAACTTAATTCTTTACTTTTCGAGTGTTTTCACATTCTTTGATTTTTAGGAATGCTTTCCCATTCTTTAATTTATAATTATTTCTGCAATACCCAATGCAAGATGCTTTCGCATTGCCTTTTTTGTTTATTGAAAAATGTTGCAAGACATTTTGTCTTTTGAGGTTTTTTGGAATTTTGTTCTGGACTCTCATAATTTTCATTAGAAAAGGAAGTTTCTTTCTTTCTTTTTTCTTTTTGGGGAGGGATGTAATGTAACGACGCGCTCTGCAAACGTCGTCACACCGGTTTTAGTTCTATTTTTGAACGAAAAGTTTCGGAACGCGGAGTGAATGACATTTTGACGTATGGCTGTCAAAGCACCTTTCTTCCTGGCGTTGAGGCTGGATGGTCGATATTCATGGCTTCGTAACTTAATTTCAATAAATCTCATAAAAATGGGAGTATTTTTGCCTAAAGGATAATAGTTTGTGTCTTCACAACTATCCTCTTGTGGAATTATAGTTTATTTCTGGTGAGTTGTCATTTTTTAATAAGATTCACTTTGTTGGAATTGCCACGTTCCTAATTTGAAAAATAATTGTTAAAATTCTATTGTTTCAGCTCTTAATCTGAGAATATTATGATTTCTTTTGCTATTGGCATTGTTCCAGCAAATTAAGGCGGTAAGTCGCACAAATTTATAAAAAAAATTAGGACCTCGTGTTCATATTGGAGTTTGTTCTAATGACATGCAATTTTGTTACAGGTTTCCAAATTGGAACCGCCTTTGCCCTTTTTCTCATTTTCTTTTTGCCTTTGGATCTTTTCTTTGGACCTTTGTCTTCGGTCATCTGCATTTCCTTATGGAGGGTTTGGACTTTTCGCCTCAAACCTGGATGTACCGCATGGGCTTAAACGGAAAACTTCGCCTGCTACGAGCTTTCTCGCTGCTGTGTTTACATATACTCGCCGAGGGATGCCGTGAGCTTACTTTAATTATATTTTAAATCTAAACTTCAAAATAACCTAAAAATGCATTGGTGACATAAGATCATTTTGACATAGGATCAGATAGACCTAGCTTATAAAACTCTAATTTTAAATTTAAGGTTAGTTATACATTAGGAATGTATCCTTGCAACTATTTCTAAATGCACACTGGAGTGGACAATAAAACCTTAAACCTCACCGTTTGGTTTCATTTAGCTCACCTCCGGCAGATTAAAAGTTTCCAATATCCGCTGATTATCCTAGGCATGTGTATCTCCAAGGCGCCCGAACTTTTATGGTAATGTACTTACAAACCAATTTTATTTCTATTTCTTTTAAATAGGAGATACATAAAAACCATCATTTTTTTTTATTATTACAACCCATAACACAGTATTTCAAGCTGAACATATAGGGATCACCCTGGTAGCTTCAGCAGTATTGCCCAGGAGAGTTGAAGGTTACTCGAATACTAAGAATACTCTCAGACAGGTGAATCTGTCAAGTCTGTCAACGGAAGCTAACCTGCTCACGAAGTTTAATTAGTTTTATGTTGAAATAGACATGGAAGTGCAATACAAACATTACCAAAGTGCAAATTAAAACTAGTGAAAACAGTGATATTGTTACCCGCGCGTGAAACACGGAATTACGACAAAAAAATTGTAAAATAAAATCGCGAGTGATAGGTCACGGCTAGAAAAATATCTGTCTACCCTCTTTTGTATTGACAATTCTTTTCACTCTGTCATCTGTACTTATGACTACTAAGATTGTCATACTTACAAAATAGATTCCCTTAAAGAACAGTACCCACCGAAAGTGACGACCCAGGCTTCCGGTGGGAAAAATGCTACTGGTGAACAATCAAATGTTAGAAATTTATTTCCAGTACCAACGACTACCGAAAGAATAAACCTGGATCCTAACAATCAACCAAGTGATGTTGGAAATGATTGGCAAACTATACCAATCTTGAGACAACATCAAGAGCGGAAAAAACGCAAACTGAACTCAACATCTTCACCTGAAACAGTTGCAACACAAAATCGCTACTCACAACTTCAGGTGGGCGAGACTGAAATATCAGACACCACTACTAGGATAAAACAAAATAAGCCACCACCAATAGTACTATATGGAATACAGAATGTTGCCAAACTTAAAGAAATATTAGACAAAGCGGTGGATAATTTAAAATACTCATTTAAAATAATTACTAAAAATCAACTACGCATTTCTACAGAGAATATAGGATCCTATAAAGGTCTTATGAACATAGTTCGTGAACAAAACCTGATTGGGCATACATTCACACCCAAAAACGAGAGGCCATACAGTATTGTGATAAAAAATTTACATTCATCAACACCTATTGAGGCTATTCAGGAAGCTATACAGAGCACTGGAAACTCGGTGTAGGGTGAAATAATAAATGCCAGGCACGGCTCAACCAAAACACCACTATCTACGTGGTTTGTTAACCTTGAACCCGGCCCTTAACAATAATGCTGTAAAAAGTTTAAAATACATTTACCATACATCAATACAAATTGAAGACCCCAAGCGCAAAAGAACAATACCTCAATGCAAACACTGTCAACAATATGGCCATACTAGGAATTACTGTATGCGGCCATATAGATGTGTTAAAGATGCCGAAAGTCATAATACAGTCGACTGTCCTAAGAAAGATAAAACACAACCAGCAACGTGTGCTCTGTGCCTTGGTGAGCACCCTGCAAACTATAAAGGCTGCAAGGTCTACCAAGAAATTAATAAAAGAAAATTTCAACAAAGAACTCCACCAAATAAAGACATAGTTAGTGTGCAAAATACAGAAAAAGAACCCTACAAAAAGATGGAAAAACCTCCTATGCATACCAATGAAGCAACAATGACCAACCCAAGTTACAGCAGGAAATAACTTAGAACTTATTCTATGTCAACAAGCAAAAAAACTAGATCTTCTTATCAACCAAATGGGTACCCTTATGGGCCTCTTAACAACAATTGTTAATAAACTATTCCAATAAAATGGCTCTCCGTATTGCAACTTGGAACATCAATGGGCTGCCCGGCAAGAAAAATGAAGTTGAAGTCTTTCTTAAAATGCAAAGAATTGATGTCTTATTAATCACTGAGGCACATCTTACAGACAAATCATCTATACTTATACAAGGCTACAATATCTATGCCACCTACCACCCCAGCAATACAGCACATGCTGGTACTGCTATAATAATTATAAAACAATGTATTGAACACCAGCTCTTACCTGAATTTCGGAACCCTAAAATACAATTTACATCTATAGAAGTCTATGACAAGCAGAGCTCCCTAACACTATCTTCAATATATTGCCCGCCTAAACAAAAAAGGAAACCTGAAACTACGGAAAACGATTTTGATCAATTTTTTGAGACACTTGGCAACAGGTTCTTGGTTGGGGGGGGACTGGAATGCCAAACATATTTTGTGGGGTTCACGTTTGACAGCAACAAGAGGTCGTCACCTGCGTAAAAATATAGAAAAACACCAATTGCGTGTCCTATCAACTGGTCAAGCAACCCACTGGCCTACTGATCCGAGGAAAATGCCTCACTTGCTGGACTTCTTCATCTACAAAGGAATACAGTCCCACTTCCTAGACATAGAAGGCTGTCTCGACTCGTCATCAGATCATATTTCGGTTATTGTGACTATGAGTTCAACTATAATAATAAAAAACAATAACACCATACCTATATAACAAAAACACAGATTGGCAGGCTTTTCAACAATATATAAATGAAAACCTCGATCTTAAAATCAGTCTAAAATCAGGAGAAGATATTGATCTTGCCAGTGAATATATCACTAAGACTATTCAAAAAGCGGCCTGGATCAACACTCCACCATTACTGAGAAAATCCAACTACCACACAGAAACAAACTTCCCTTTGTTAGTGAAAGAAAAGGTCTTAGAAAAGCGTCGCCTTAGAAGAATATGGCATTCTACTTGGCATCCATTAGACAAAAGGGATTTCAATAGAGCAGCAGCAAATCTCAAGAAACTTATAATAAACCTAGAGAATGATACCGTACAGGCTCATCTACAGACCCTAACACCTGTAACATCCACTAAAAATGAGAACTCACTATGGAAAGTTGTTAAGTCTCGAAATAAGCTCAATATCATTCAACACCCTCTTAAGAACACTGATGGCACATGGGCAAGGACTAACAAAGAGAGAGCGGATGCTTATGGATCCTTCCTGGCTGATGTATTCACACCAAACCAAGGTCCTGGTATGAACAATATGGATGATGAAATTACCTCCTTCCTGAAAAGTGAGCTCCAACTTAGTCCTCCCATTAGATATTGTACACCAACTGAGGTCAAGCGTACAATAATGGAACTGAAACAAAAAAAAGCACCAGGTTTCGACCTTATAACAGCTGAAGTGCTGCAAAAAATACCAAGGAAAGGCATAGTTTTCTTGACCTCACTATTCAACGCCACACTAAGAACTGCACATTATCCAAGCATTTGGAAAGTGTCACAAATAACGATGGTCCCCAAGCCTGGCAAACCACCACATCTGACCTCGTCGTACAGACTTATTAGCCTCTTGCCATTACTCTCAAAGGTGCTAGAGAAATTAATTTCCACATGCATCAATGAAATGATAACAGAAAATGAGTCTCATTTTCTGTTATCATTTCATTGATGCAATCCCAGAACACCAATTTGGATTTCGGAAACACCACTCAACTATAGAGCAAGTGCACAGAGTATGCGATCATGTGAGAGAAGCCCTGGAAAAAAAGAAATACTGCTCTGGTGCATTCCTGGATATACAGCAGGCTTACGATAGGGTCTGGCATAATGGTCTGCTCTATAAGTTAAAGATTTTGCCACATGCTATGTATCTCCTCTTGAAATCTTACCTAGAAAATCGTATCTTCTACGTAAAAATCAACGATGCCACCTCAGAATTCTACAACATAAAAGCAGGCGTTCCTCAGGGATCGATATTGGGACCTTCACTCTATCTGCTATTCACGGCAGATGTACCAGAATCTGACAACGTATTTACGGCCACATTTGCAGATGACACCGCTGTGCTTTTAACTGATAAAGATCCAAAAATTGCATCTAGAAACCTACAGGAGCATCTGGACAAAGTTCATCTCTGGATGCAGTCATGGAAAATCATGGCTAGTGCAACTAAATCCAATCATATTACATTTAGCCTAAGGCAAGAAGACTGCCCGCCTGTCAAAATAGGTCAAGAAGAGCTACCCCACAATACCACTGTAAAGTACCTCGGATTTCACCTTGACAGAAAGCAAACCTGGAAGACACATGTACAAAAAAAACGGGATGTACTAAATTACAGGTTTAGGTCATTGGAATGGCTTCTAGGCAGAGGATCACGGCTATCGGTAGAAAATAAGCTACTCATCTACAAAACCATATTAAAACCTATCTGGACATATGGCATCCAACTCTGGGGTACGGCAAAAACCTCAAACATTGAAATTCTGCAAAGATTTCAAAATTCAGTGCTCAAATCTATTGCAAATGCTCCATGGTTCACTAGAATGAATGAATTGCACAAATACCTAGATATTCCCACAGTAAAAGAGGAAATAGTTAAAACTACCCAGTCTTACAAAAACCGGATCACTCACCACCAGAATAGACTAGCACAGAATCTCGGAAATCAACTGGTAACAAGACGGTTAAAAAGATTACACACATGGGATAACCTCTGAGAGAGAATTAAAGGAAGGCGGCCTAACAGTGGGAAGGCATGCCTAACACGCCAAATATCTCCTAAAACAACTGCTTATGGTTTTAACTGAAACCGATCGCACGTTAGGTCCAAAATAATAATAAAAAAAAACTCTCAGACAGCATGGCCATGCTGCAAGCCCTAAAAAGCCACACTATAAACTTAGGACTAATACTGGAGTGCCAACTTAAATTAAACCAAATAAGTCGAACGAGAGACCAACACAAAAATACTGGATAAACTTGGAGGATTGCAGACAGGTCAGGGAAGCTCTATCTATGCTTGATAATAGACTGACCAGGCATCTTCGGCAATTGTCCAAATGGCAAATACGCACGGGTACAGCTGCCATCACAGGGCTCTTTCAATAAACACCTTTTTATTTTAAGAATCACTGACAGCCCTCTGCAAAGCCTACCTGAGAGAGGAAGATACAGTGGCACATGTGCTCCTACACTGTCCTGCAACCGCCACATAATACAATTATGTAATAATAAAATAATAATACAACTATGCTCCGGGAGACAACCAGCAGTGTGAATAACCTGCTGATGTTCTTCAATGAGTTAGGGTGGATCGAAAGAAATGCCTACCCTCACGCAAAAACCACGCCATGCCATGGAGTTGCGGATACCAGCATGTACCATACCATACCATAATATGTGTGATTTTCCCTTGCCCGCTTATTACGATTACCCGCATGAGACGTGTTTTTCGTCCAGCCCAGTGGAAATTGAGCTTACACATTGAGAGTTTCATAGAAAACTGAATTGAGAGTCAAAAGTATGCTACATAAACGGCAATATGTTGTTATCACATTGAACTACAAAATTGATATTTTCACAGGTGCAAGAGTTTGCATACCTGAGTGTCTGATATTAATTTCATAGTAATATGACATACAAACAGATAGATTTATTTTTGTAATGTCTACATATTTATAGTTTTAGGATTTTTCAATTTACTTGCGCTATAAAACCTATTTTTTTTTATACCACTTAGGTGACAGACAAGCGCACGGCCCACCTGATGGAAAGTGGTTACCGTGGCCTATGGACGTGTGTAACACCAGAGAAGCCACACTCGCGCTGCCGACTCTGTAACCACAGAGTTTCTGTGCCGTCAGTGTAGAGGACAAGCCTTTAGTCATCCCACTGACAGCACAAATTCTCCAGTGAGCTCTGGCTACCCTACCCACCGCTGGGAACACATCACGAAGTTATTATAACCGCGGTATTCTGTATTGTGTGTTGTACGTGAGGATGTATACATTTCAAATTAATGACAGACAGACAAAGACAAAGTGATCCTGTAAATGTTAAATTTTCAGTCTTAACATATTGTATATCGTCGATGAAGTACCAATACCTCCTATATGTTGAGAACCTAATTTTACACCAGAAGAAAAAAACTGTTTTAAAAAAAAAGGTTGTTTTAATTTTTCATCTATTGATTGTAAAATACTTTTTAATGCATTACCTTTTTATTACTTACGAAGGGATATGATTATGATTATGTTTTATAGGGATTAGGTCAGTTAGGAGATATTGATTCTAGAACTTGAGTATCCCCATTAATGTTAGGAGTTATTTCTTGTAAATAATGTGTTTTATTTTTTTATTCATACTTAAAGGATGTTTATTTAAATATAAATTTAAATTTATTTAAATGAATGCTGCTTCAAGGTCCCGTAAAAAGGCAACGTCTAGAGCAAAGTTTGAGTTCATCGGCAGAATTGGCGAGCGGCTTGCGCGCTACCCATCTGGCAGTCGTGCATTTTGGTCGCTCGCTAAAGCTGCTGAGGGAAACTTCTGCCAGTCTTGCCTTCCGCCGCTGCAAAAATCCGGCGCTAAGGAGAAGGCCGATCTTTTGGGTAATCTCTTTGCGTCAAACTCGACTATGAACGCCGGGAACGCCGAACCACTCATCATCCCCAGCTGTGGTGCTTCGATGACCGAAATTAAAATCACACAACGGGTGGTCCGGCGCGAGCTTAAGTCCCTAGATGTTCGGAAGTCGAGTGGGCCGGACGGCATACCGGCAATGGTGCTTAAGCACTGTGCCCCCGAGCTGTGCCCTGTACTTACACGCCTTTTCGCACTCTCATACTCCGCGAGGCAGGTCCCGGCCTCGTGGAAGACTGCATTCGTGCACCCTGTATTTAAGAAAGGTGACAGGACAGATCCGACCAATTACAGGCCTATCGCTATAACCTCCCTTCTCTCGAAGGTTATGGAGCGTGTTATTAATACACAGCTCCTGAGATACCTTGAGGGGAAACGATCTACTGAGCGATCAACAGTACGGCTTTCGCCACCGTCGCTCTATCGGTGACCTTCTTGTGTATCTCACAAACCGGTGGGCGCAAGCCATCGAGAGTCGAGGTGAGGCACTAGCGGTCAGCCTCGATGTAGCGAAGGCCTTCGATCGGGTCTGGCACAAAGGTCTTCTTACGAAGTTGTCATATTATGGACTCCCCGAGGGATTGTGCGAATGGATCTCCAGCTTTTTGTCCAACAGAAGCATCCAAGCCGTCGTCGACGGCAGATGCTCGGACCGCATGAACATAAACGCTGGTGTCCCACAAGGCTCCGTGTTGTCTCCGACGCTGTTTCTGCTGCATATCAATGACATGCTGTCTGATGGCTCCATTCATTGTTATGCGGACGACAGTACCGGGGACACGTGTTACACGGGCCGTGCAAATATCCCTCAGTCCGAGGTGGAGAAGAGTTGCGAACAACTTGTGGCTGAAATTGAGACTACTCTCTCTGGAGTGTCCGATTGGGGACGACTAAACCTAGTCCAATTCAACCCCACTAAGACACAAGTATGTGTATTCACCGCTAAGAAAACCCCATTCATTGTAGCGCCGCAATTCCTGGGCACACCGCTTACCATCTCCCCGAGTATCGGGATCCTTGGTGTCGATATCTCCAGTGACGTCCAATACCGAAGTCATTTGCAGGACAAGGTTAAGTTGGCATCTAGAAAGCTCGGAGTGCTCAACAGGGCGAAGCAGTATTTCACTGCGGGGCAGCAACTCCTTCTTTATAAAGCACAGGTCCGGCCTCACATGGAGTACTGCTGTCACCTTTTTGCTGGAGCACCTGCATACCAGCTTGACACCTTCGACTCGTTGCAAAGACGGGCATTGAGGCTGGTTGACAATCCCATACTCACAGGTAGAGTGGAACCTCTTAGCCTTAGGAGGGATTTTGCCTCACTGGGTGTGTTGTACCGCCTATACAATGGTTTGTGCTCAGATGAATTGTTTGACATGATGCCCGTAGCTACATTCTATCATCGCACCTCTCGCCATAGGCAGGGAATTCATCCCCACACATTGCGACCTGAGACGGTGCGCACTGTGCGGTATGAAAGAAACTTCATCCCACGCACACTCAAGCTGTGGAATGACCAATTTTATAGTGATTTTTCCATCATCAGTATATCGGATGGCCCGAGTGTTTGTTACAGTCGAGTCCCCCGTTTTTCGACCTGGCCGAATACTTGAATACCGGAAAGTTGATGCACTTTTGTTGAAGTTTTTCGAGATACAGTAGAGCGTTTGACTAAACTTGCAATGTAAACTTTTCTTTGGTCCCATTTGAGACTATCCCAAATTTTTTTTAAAATAAGCTGACGAGATTCATCACTAACATCCTTACATTTCCTATTCTGGCTCTTTTCGCAGAATTTTGATTTACATCTCTCTTTTATTTGTCTTGGAGGTCTAATTTTATTGTGTTCCATTTTGCTGTTTGCCGCTTTTGTGTAACCCAAGTATTCTTTACCTTCCATTCTGAGTTTTTTATTCTTTAACTTCTTCCATTCATTGCAATCTTTATTTTTTCGTCGTTTTCTACCTTCAGTTAAATCACCATGGAATACATTTTGCGAAGTAGTAGGTAATTCTTGAGCAGCTACTATGGTTTCTTCATCATCATCACTCGAAGACGACGGCTTATAAGAATTAGAGGATGAATCGGCATATATATCAACTTCATCTTCACTGTTGTTCTCGTGAGGAATATCAGAAAAAAATATATCAGCTGGAACAATCGAAGGGGAGCGCGTCCGAGTGTAGCCGGTTGTCAGAGCAGTTAGGAGATATTTCCATAAAATACATACGAAAGAATGAATTCCGTAACTTAGTAGATATTTTCACATAGCTCTAGAAGCTTTTTGGTAAAGAAATGTTGGATAGGAGTAAATGCAATTCATGCGAATATGAGTTTTATGTCTGTTGTAATAAAAAAGTAATTTTGGACTAAAATGTCAGTTAGGAGGTATTGGTACTTCATCGACGATATAGAACTCTAAAAATTGTTTGTTTCAGGTTCGGTTTGTTGTGAGCGATTCATCTGCTCATATATTAAACACATGGGCAGTAGCACAGCAAAATCTAACACATGTAAGTAAATTGTTCATTTTCAGAAGTTAAATTGTTGAACTACTTTAATTTTAGTAGTTATTATAATCGCTGAGTCTGTCTAATGAGTATGGTACTCACAAAGTATAAATATTAGATTTTTTCAGTCATCCTCTAAACCATTTCCTAATTCAGCTGGGGCTGGTTTTCCATCTAACTACGAATTTACAGTACTCCTTGTTGTATATTATACATGTTATTGTACATGTTATAATAACAGCTATAATTGCAAAAACTTGTAATTGGTCATTTTATGTTATAATTTTTTTTTATCTGTATTCTAGCTGTAAGTTTTTCAGAGAGAAATAAATTAAAAATATATATATATAGCCTTCAAAAGCACTAATACTATAGCAGTTCTGTAGTTAGACCTGCCTCTTCCTCGCCTTGAAAGATAAGAGAGGCACTGCCCACTTCTTTGCCCAGGGTGTACCACGTGGAGGTTTCCGACCAAGCAGTAATTTAAGTGGCTGACTTAAATTCAACATTGCAAAAATGAAAATATTATGTGAAATATATATAGATATTTAAAAATAAAATGCGAACATTTCCAGATCCTAAATGGCTTATGCCTCGTGGGACCAGTCCGCCGTGGCGCTGGCGGCGATGTGGCGGGCTTGTGCGCTGCTATAGAATCGCTAGGTGAACCATCACCTGCACAGACAGCAAGACCTGCAGACCGACAATTTCTAAACCAGTAAGATTATAACATAATAATACTGTTACGTGCACGGGGTACAATTAAATGCCGTTTACTCAACGAAGAGATTTATTAGCTCGCCACAAACTAGACAATTACTTCACTAGTACACACAATACTCTTCAACAGTTTCAGTCGCTCAGTAGTTCACAGTAGTCCACAGTCGTTGCACAGGTCGCAGGTAGAATCTTCTTAGAATCAAAGAATCAAAGAATCAATTTCATTTATTCAGTTTAGGCACATAAAGAGCACATATGAACGTCAAAATCTTACAATTATGTATGTCAAGAAATAATATAAAAATATTAAATAATGTAAAAATAAACCATTGGAAAATGATTCTTTCGCTGGTTCGGTAGATTAGTTCTACTGAGAAGATACCAGCAAGAAACTCAGCGAACTACATTAGAACTAGATTATTTTTCTTTTTTAAATTTGTTTTGGTTTACAATTTATTTTGTGCGAGCAAGCAAGAGACTTATGTTGACCACGCATTAACATCATTAAGGTACTCATCCACTTTATAGTAACCTTTACTCATTAAAGTTTTTTTCACTTCTATTTTAAATTTATTTATTGGCATATTAATCAAGTCCTGAGGAATTTTATTAAATATTGTTATGCAGCTGCCTACAAATGAATCACCAACCTTGTGAAGCCTTAGGTCGCTTAAGCTCGCTGTGTTCATTATCGATTTCAAAGACAGAATGAATGATGTCGCTATGCGAGCGTGTTTTTATACCTCTCAATTAGGAGGGTCGAATAATCTAGAAAATACGCGAGCGATAATTACCTACTCTTTTTTGAAGTTTGCCGCCGTCGCTGACCTTCGAGTTCATTCTCGAATTTTACCTATTGTTATAGAAAAGAGTAGGTACTCGTAGGTTGTGACTTTGTGGTGACGATTCTAGATTTTTCTACGCCAATCGGTAGAGTACCTCGTCACTAACAATGCGTTTTTATTTATTGAAGATTCGATTACTAGTTTTCGAGATATTGACGTCTGTCGTAACAATACTTAGAGTTAATACTGTCTCTCATTTTTTTTATGAACCAATGAAGAACTTAAGTTCATTTTCTCCATTTCCTTCTTACTCATATATTATTTTACAATATTATTGAGAATAAACACCGTGCTCAGACTCGCGCTTCTCTCTTCTTTCGAGCCTATCCAATACCTCTAAAGCTTTTTTTTATTTGTTTGTTTTGTCTTTCTTTTATAGGAGTCTGCCATTTGATCTCCTAACACTGAGAGGAAAGGGAATACAACTGTCGTAACCACAGAGCGCAAAGATAGGACTAATATTTATAAATATTATGTCTGATTTCAGTGGGCGTATAATATGTATCACTAGTGCTAGAGACGATGATTCCATTAGAAGTTTAGCAGAAATCGCTCACAACACACTCTTACAACAGAACAAGAAAGCTGCCACCGCTCCACCGGCCTCTACCTCGGAATCCACGAGTACTACTCCTCAGTAAGCATAATTTTTCTTTACTACCTATGACCTAGCAAGGGTCGACTAACTTACGGTGGTCAGACAAAGTATTGGGTATTTGACTGATTAGTCAAATTAGTGACTTTTTACTAAACCTCAAAACATTAAATTAGAAAGAAACTTGTAAGAGTTAATTTATTGTGCCGTCATAATATTTAGTAGTCAAATCATCTACTATTATAAATTGGTTGGATGATTAAAAATTAATAAAAAAAAAAATAACCGATGCAACGTTTAGCGCTCTTTTACCATTCTTAATTGAGTTGTAGTAGAATGAGTTTAGTGAAATAATTTATTATAACTACAGGATAATACCCAATTGTCGTTAATTTATTCTCTAGGTTTTATGCTATGCTAGGCTGTAATTTTTTCACATAAAAAAAACAGAATCTCTGCTTCACAGAATACCACGTCTGTTAAAGTAGCTATTTCATATGTGTGTATTATCATCATACTCATAGAACTTCCCAGTTGCGTCCAAAGTTTACACTTTGCAGCCAGAGGTCCACTTGTTTTTGGTTTTCTTATCTAGGAGCGACTGCAGTCCAACCTCTCAACCATGAGAGGAAAGACAGCACCAGAGCCTAGTCTGTCGATCATCAAATAACTTTCTTTTTTGAATTTGATCAATTCCAAAATTCTTTAGTGTCATCAAAAATCAAATCGCTTTATATATATAATACTTTAGTCTTACTTTAGTGAAGGCGCGAGTTCTATCCCCGCTCAGTGCAAATAACTGTATGCATGAATATGAGTATTTGCATTGGTTTAATCATGCCTTGCCATGCCATACAAACGTATATGACAATCGTTATATAGGGGAAATGTAAAATGCCCGCACAGAAGGGGAAAGAAAAAATATCTAAGTATGTTTATCCGCAGTCTTGATTTCATAACACAAGCTAGTTAAGCTATGCTTACCATGGGTCTAGATAACATAGTAGAATGTTGTAGTATATTTTAACCCCGTCCGGTCAACGGAGTCGCCCCTGGCCGCAGCAGCAGTAGTAGGGTCAACTAGGGCATCAAGGATGTTCGTACACCCATTTATGACTAAAGTAATCCCTTTTCTTACATTTTCAGAACTCTGGTGGTACAGTACTGTCATTTAGTAATAATTAATGCTACACCAGACAATTCAGAGACTAGAGTTACCAATCAACCAATCACAGAGGTAAGTTATATTGCTTGTCTGTAAGCAGTGAGATTCCTTTTTTTTTTTTTATACCACTTAGGTGGCAGTTTTATACCACTTACTTTTATACACTACTACCACAACCAGACAAGTTCACGGCCCACCTGATGGGAAGTGGTTACCGTGGCCTATGTAAAACCACACTACACTCGCGCTTTTTTTTTACGTGCGCAATATCCCCACAGATACCCCCCCACCGGAACCGGTGGAAGAGGTTATATCGGACTCGAACCGACCAAAACGCATGCCGCCTGTGGCTCCTTTTTGGTTGCCGAAGGTGAGGTTGACAGGCATAACCCTCGCACCCCGGCCGACCCAGGGCAATCTCTCACGATCTGGCCCTCTCCTCGGGTGTGGGGACTACAGAGTCCCCAACTCGTCCCCGGAAAGGGGGAGGCGCGCGAGACGCGCCGCCGCCGCGGCCTGCTTCTGCCAGGGTGACAGGCGGCTCCACCAGTCACTCCAAGGCAAGCGCACATGAGGGGCGGAGGTCGTTCATCGACCCCCGACGCCCGAGTTGCCTTCGTACGCGGGCAGCTTGGCTTGCGATCCTTCGTCGCTGCCGCTGCCACTACACTCGCGCTGCCGACCATGAAGAATCCTTCTGATGCCCCTCTTAAAGAACCCCATAATGTAGGTGCTTGGGAAAACCGCAGCAGGGAGGTCATTCCACAGCTTGAGTGTGGAATGATTTTTTTCTTTGAATTGTACCGTCTCAGGTCGCAATGTATGAGGACGAATTGAATTCCCTGTTTATGGCAAGAGGTGCGATGATAGAATTCACACAAACCATTCTATATATATTTTTTATGATTTTAGACATAGAAAACATGCTTAGAACACTGCACGTTATTAGATAGATATTTGTTTTTATTGAATATCTGGTTCTCTATGTAACAGGTAGACCTGTGATAAATAGAGCTAGGCAATAAAACATTCTTTGTCAACCGTCTGGTAAGCAATCACGAATAATAGTAAAAATTTTGTACTTACAGATTGGAGGTGGTTTAATTGGCGTGGAAGTCATAGTGTCTAAAGCAAGTGCTTTAGCAAATCTCCTAGGCCGACTGGTTTTACCTCATTATCGGCTAGCTACTACCACTGTTACTGGTATTCCTATGAAGGTATATATCCATTACCAATCTATTTTTTATTGAACCCCGAAATCCCCATTCTTTTCCCGAAAACCCCCTTCTATTCTTACATATACTTAACGAGCTTACTTTACTCTCATTTACCCTGTGCATAAATATGATCTATAGTAATATCACAAAGCTGAAAAGTTCGTTTGTTTATTTGTTTCTTTGAACGCATTGATCTCAGGAACTACTGGTTCGAATTGAAAATTTTTGTATTGAATAGTCCGTTTATTGACGAAGGTTTTAGGCTATATATCATCACGCTACTGCTAGGGAGCGGAGCAATGATCATAAATGTCAATAAGTTCGGCCTATTTCCTTACATTATTTGAAGACTAAAATATTGCCGGCTTAAAGGGCGTATATAAGGTTTCAAAATATGCCTCGGGCGAAGCTGGGGCGGGTCAGCTAGTGTATAAAAAAAATTTGGTATAACAATATTAATTGCTATTGTCTTCCAAATCAAAAGCGAGTTATTCTCAATAGGGGAGGGAGATTTCTCTTCTCTAAAAGTCGAGGTCATAGGTCAGTAGTAATGGTGGCCCAGGTATGTCGGGGTCGGGGGTAGGTGGGTGTTTAACAGACATACTAGGCAATAAATCAGATTATCGATTACGAAATAGAAAAAATCTTTCATTCAAAAGTCAGATTATATCAGAGATACCGAGTAGTTGGTTTGAAGCTTAAATATAAAAAAAAATTCAATCAAACTTGAAATCTTATTATAAAATTTGTATAAATATAGGAAGAGCAAAATGCAAGTTCGAGTGCGAACTATGACGTGGAGATAATACACTCTGCAGAAGCACATACCGGGCTTCGCGCCTCACAAACACCAGCTGAAGCCGCCGAATCTGTAAGTATGTCTTTCATGATTCTAGGGACGATTCTCCACTTGGATTTAAGTCTTTACTGGAGCTCTGGATCCACTCTCGGGATTATTTTTAATCGGCTTTACAGCCGTCTGATCTCTGAACCTCTAGAGGAAAGGTTAGATCTGAAAGGTGTTGATATGCAGAGGCATACCCTGTTAGTATATCCTTCTATTACCAATATATACATATATACAAATACATAATACAAAGCCGCGTGGTTCCCGGCAGAACTTGGACCACCCCATCTCTTCCCAGGTGGTGTCGTACAAGGCGACTTAGGGATAGGGCTTTTTAACATCAGACATATAGATACAGTCTGGATTCTGTCTCAGATGAATGGCTTGTCAACAATAGTGCCCGGAAGACGGGGTTCGTTATTCTACCTAACCCTCCGGGAATAAATGCGTGATTATATGTATACATGTATTTATATATAATAATTGACCGATGATGTGAATTTAATTTACTTTTATTTGAAACTAATGAGCTGAAACTAACGTTAAACCACTTTTTAACTGACTTTATCGCGAAGTATTTGATATTATGTACATTTAACTTGACGTAACAATCACAATCATATCTGCTGACAAGTAACCAAAAATAATTAATTAATTGCGATAGAATCCGTTAAAAAGTGAACTTATTTCAATTAGTGATGTGCGCATAAACTTCAGACAGTTTTATAAAAAGATTTACGCGAATTAACGCGATCATAGTATAGGTACATACATACCTTTGATTTGCCTGACGTTTCGACCAGGTTACACCGGCCGTGGTCACAGGCTGACTGGACCAGTGGTGCACGCCCGCTGTCATCGAGTCCCTGAGGTAGTAAGTTCTTCATCTACCCGCACATTCTCAATACCTCTTACTACCTCACGGACTCGAAGATGGCGGACGTACACCACTGAGTCAGTCAGCCTGTCCCCATAAACATTATTATTTTTGTATCATGGAACCAGAAAAATTAAAAGTTAGTTCAGACAGTTTCACTTTTGTTATTTTTAAATTATCGCGGTGTGAATTCATAATTATTCAACGTTTCGGGAACTTTCGCGATTAAATCATGGAACTTACTTTCACTCTTGTCGTTCTGGAAATCATAGATTCATCATGTCCAGGGTTATTTACAACGCAGACACTTCAATCGTCCTACAGGTGGTGTTAAGGTGGTGGACCCCACGTGGCGCAGAAGGTGGTGCGGGAGGCTGCTCGGGGGCACTGTGGAGAGTGACCCCCGCGGACGTAGCCTCGCGACCTTCCGCCTGCCTCGTCAACTTCTTGCTCAATGGACGTTCAGTCACGCTTGAAGTTCCTAGGTTAGTACTCCACAGCAATGTTATTGATATGTATGAGGTAGTTATGAAGTGCGACTGATGTTAGACTATAGCAGTGATGCAGGGGAGAAAATTTTTAAAATGGAGTATGGTGGACAAAAATCTTACCTCGATCTTGTTTTGTTGTATCATGTGACACACTGGGAAGCCAGCATTTTTTTTTTAAATACAACTTAGGTGGCAGTCAAGCACACGGCCCATGGAAAGTGGTTACCATGACCTATGAACGTGTGTGACACCAGTGGAGGAGTCACATCCGTGCTGCCGACCCTGTAACAACAAAGATTTTGTGCCGTCAGTGTAGAGGACAAAGCAGGACAAGCCTTTGGTCATCCCACTGACAGCACAAAAACTCTCCAGTGAGCTCTGGCTACCCTACTCACCGCCGGGAACACAACACGAAGTTATTATAACCGCGGTATTCTGTAGGGCGGAGGTACTTCCCCAGTCGGACTGCTCAATCGGGCGGAAATACCGCCGTGTCCTACCTCCTAATAAATTAAAGGGACCCCTCGCCACTGGATAATAACCATAATTCACTAAAGAATGGAAACGAATCCGTTACTGAGATGTAGTAAAAAACAAGTATTGAGTACTACCAGTCAAGGGAATTTTTCTTTGTGTAAAGGTAATATCATACCTCGTTCCTGTACACTGCTTGTGACTTATCTAATGCATCATGTAAAACTCTTTTTAATCGATTTTAAACAAGTCGTCACGGAAGCTCCAGAACATACTAATATTATAAATTTGTAAGTTTGTTAAGATATTTGGTAGCTTTTACCGCTGAACGGGCCTGGCTGAAATTGTATTTGGGATAGTTTGCTGTCGAGAATTGAGTTTGTTATCGAGAATCCCAAATACAATTTAAGCTACTATTTATCCCGGGAATAAGAACCCATAGGTAGCGAGAACGGGATCAGAATTCCACACGGGCGACCATCAGTTATATAACTATAGTCCGTTCACGAAGTCGTGCGAAAAAAGGTAAACAAACCATAAAAAAGGTTCTTTTAGGTGTCAGTTTTTTTATCAATAATTGAACTACGAATTTAATGAATATTTTAACTATGTAAGAAGCTAGATAAAATTATGAACAAACCGGCATATTTTAGGTGATATTTTAATACAAGCTGAATATTAATTAATTCGTTTAATTAATATTCATCTTAACACTTATCATATTTTTTAAGTAAAATTTTAATATTCATAATTATTGACCTTATAAAAGACCTATAAATGTTGTGAATATCAAACTTTGAATGCATTTGTAGTACTACTAAATAAAGGTGAACAGTAATACTAAGTAATGAAAGTACAATTAATAGTTTTTGTATTTAGCCGGGTTACACCCGCCATTTTTTACTCGTGATCAACTTGTTGACGTGAGAGTTTCTTCCCGGATTGTTTTCGTTAATTCTTTATTATTCGTTGTTAAAGTTATTGTTTTTGTTAAGTTTTATAGTTGTGTTAAGTTTTTATATTCAGTTATTGTTAAGTTTCTTTTCTCTGAACGTTAATTTTGGTAAGGCTTCCACCTTATCACTGTGAATTAAATCCTATCGAATTAATCTGGGCCCAAGTAAAAGGATATGTTGCAAAACATAGTAAAAGTTTTAAATTAAAAGAAATTAAATCTTTATTAGATGATGCTCTGAAAAGCATCACAGTAGAGGCTTGGCAAAAGTGCATTGACCATGTCAAAGCAGAAGAACAAAAAATGTTAAGACTCGATGGCATTATCGATGATGTGGTCGACCGTTTTGTAATCCATGTTGGAGACAGCACTTCTTCTTCTGAGGGTGACGAATAAATAGTTGTTTATTTTTTATACCTAAATTGTTTTATTTATACTCTTTTTATTAATAATAAACAACTCATCTGTTTATTACCTTTTTTATTACTTTTCACACTAAACTAAATGTAGACGGCATGTCGAAGATGTCTACTTAGTCTTACTTTACTTTCACATTTTTATCTATTAAACACACAATACATTTTTCGCCCTAATCTGCTACAAAAGTTTGACAACCACTGTTTTCTTTGTTTACCATTTTTCTCACGGCTTCGTGAATAGACTATAGTCACATGTTTATATAAAGTACATTCATCTTCAATCTTCAAATTTGATCTGTAATGCTTTAAATTGTATTATAGAAATTGTAACCGATTTTTTTTCAATAAAGAAAAGGAGGTGGCCGATCAGCTTCTCATGTCTTAGCAGCTCAAGGTGGTGAGCTTTGGATTGGAGCATTGGGCGGACGCACACCATACGAGGACCCTCCTGCACTGTCGGAGGGGACTGGCGGACGGGTCACGGATTACAGGTAAAGAACCGTACCGACTTATATGTCTATCTTTGTTAAAACCCCCTATCTTCCTTAGTACATACATACATATAATCACGCCTTTATCCCAAAGGGTTAAGCAGAGGTGAATTAACACCCACATTTCACCAATCATTGTTTTTGGCCCCACGTAATAGGGGGTGAGCCTATTGTCATCTTCCGATCACCATTATCGACTCGAGCCTAGTATCTGTACCTTTTTTTTTTTTTTTTTTTACGTGCGCAAAATCCCCACGGATACCTCCCCACCGGAGCCGGTGGAGGAGGTTATGTCGGACACGAACCGACTAAAACGCATGCCGCCTGTGGGTCGTTTTGGTTGCCGAAGGTGAGGTTGACAGGCATATCCCTCGCACCCCGGCCGACCCAGGGCCATCTCTCACGATCTGGCCCTCTTCTTGGGTGTGGGGACTACAGAGTCCCCAACTCGTCCCCGGAAACGGGGAGGCGCGCCACCGCCGCGGCCTGCTTCTGCCAGGGTGACAGGCGGCTTCACCTGTCACCCCCCGTATCTGTACCTGAGTCTGAGCTGTATACCTATATATCTGTCTGATGTTAAACAGCCCTATATCCCTTAGTTGCCTTGTACGACACCTCATGGTAAGAGATGGGGTGGCCCAAATTCTGCTCTGCCGGCAACCACGCGGCTACGCCTTTTTACTCCTTAGTACGCCTTTTTTTCTTCTGTCTCTCGTGTCAATGACTTATTTTTTTATATCATTAAATTATTCGTGTATAGAATTCAGCATTCTCAAACGCAGTCAGTGGCTTCATTTAGTTCGTCTTTAATGCAGGATATATACAGGGTGCACAGCGTCCATGGCGTGGCGGTAGTGAATGCGTCCGCTACACAGGAGGCACGGGTTTGATCCCCGCTCAGTGCTAATTTTTGTATGTATGAATATCGGTATTTGCATTGGTCTGGTCGTGCCTCGGGAAGCACGTTAAGCTGTCAGTCCCAGTTGCTATACCAACATTTATGACAGACGTTACGGATAGTTTGAGCCTTAAAAAGTCCAAAACTGGTCCAACTGCAATGCTTCAATATCGCCTTTGGGTTGTGGAGGTCAGATGGCAGTCTAGCTTTTTCTTGCTACATGTACGATTTTTCCAAAATCGATGAATGTAGTTCAGAATATCTTAAAAAGTTCTGGAAGGTCTCCTAAGAACGTTTTGCTGTAACTATAACGATTGAGGTAGCTGTGCTTACTGCCCCGTTTCAAAAATACACCCTGTATAGCTAGGACATAACGTATAGTCGATCGCCAATCCTGGTTAACATCCAAAGCTTACACTTTGGAGTTCGGTGACTAACCTTGAACCTCAAACCCCGAGAGAGCCTCGTCCGTTTACCTGACCAACTAACAGATAAAGTTGACTTGAGACCCTAAGGTCTTACTGGGGCCTCATACACTCACATACATCCGGTACATATCTATCTTGAACTGATCTTATCGGTATCAGTCTCAATAATAAAGTTAACTCAATCATTATTCTCTAAACCTTTTCCCAACTCAGTTGGGGTCGGCTTTCCAGTCTAACTGTGTTGTGGCTGAACTTCGATATTTTCCGTAAAGCGACTGCCATCTGACCTCCACAACCAATGGTCCAATAACCAATGGCGATATCGAAGTTCCAAATTAGACTGGTTGGACTTTTGAGGACTTTTTTTTTTACGTGCGAAACATCCCTGAAAAACCGGAGCCGGTGGAGGAGGTTATGTCGGACTCGAACCGACTAAAACGCACGCCGCCTGTGGGTCGCTTTGGTTGCCGAAGGTGAGGTTGACAGGCATATCCCTCGCACCCCGGCCGACCCAGGGCCATCTCTCACGATCTGGCCCTCTTCTCGGGTGTGGGGATGTAACGACGCGCTCTGCGAACGTCGTCACACCGGTTTTAATTCTATTTTTGAACGAAGGGTTTCGGAACGCGGAGTGAATGACATTTTGACGTATGGCTGTCAAGGCACCTTTCTTCCTAGCGATAAGGCTGGATGGTCGATATTCATGGCTTCGTAACTTAATTTCAATAAATCTCATGAAAATGAGAGTATTTTGGCCTAAAGGATAATAGTTTGTGTCCTCACAACTATCCTCTTGTGGAATTATAGTTTATTTCTGGTGAGTTGTCATTTTTTAATAAGATTCACTTTCTTGGAATCGTCACGTTCCTAATTTGAAAAATAATTGTTAAAATTCTATTGTTTCAGCTCTTAATCTGAAAATATTATGATTTCTTTTGCTATTGGCATTGTTCCAGCAAATTAAGGCGGTAAGTCGCGCAAATTTATAAAAAATTAGGACCTCGTGCCCTATATTGGAGTTTGTTCTAATGACATGCAATTTTGTTACAGGTTTCCAATTGGAACCGCCTTTGTCTTTGCCTTTTCTCTTTTCTTTGGACCTTTTTCGGCGTTTCTTTGTCTTCGGTCAACTGCATTTCCTTATGGAGGGTTTGGGCTTTTCACCTCAAACATGGATGTACCGCATGGGCTTAAACTGAAAACTTCGCCTGCTACGAGCTTTCCCGCTGCTGTGTTTACATATACTCGCCGAGGGATGCCGTGAGCTTACTTTAATTATATTTTAAATCTAAACTTCAAAATAACCTAAAAGTGCATTGGTGACATAGAATCATATTGACATAAGATCATTTTGACCTAGCTTATAAAACTCTAATTTTAAATTTAAGGTTAGATATACATTAGGAATGTATCCTTGCAACTATTTCTAAATGCACACTGGAGTGGACAATAAAACCTTAAACCTCACAGTTTGGTTTCATTTAGCTCACCTCCGGAAGATTAAAAGTTTCCAATATCCGCTGATTATCTTAGGCATGTGTATCTCCAAGGCGCCCGAACTTTTATGGTAATGTACTTACAAACCAATTTTATTTATATTTCTTTTAAATAGGAGATTACACACTTACTTCTTTCATTGTCATATGACACATATTTTTTTATTATTACATCTGACGCTTGCGAACCAATTTTTTTTTACTTTGTAATAACACATATTATTTAATTATTACAGGGACTACAGAGTCCCCAACTCGTCCCCGGAAACGGGGAGGCGCGCTAAGCGCGCCACCGTCGCGGCCTGCTACTGCCAGGGTGACAGGCGGCTCCACCTGTCACCCCCAGGCCGGCGCTCATGGGGGCCGGGGGTCGTTCATCGACCTCAGACGCCCGAGTTGCCTTCGTACGCGGGCAGTTTGGCTTGCGATCCTTCGTCGCTCCCGCTGCCGCTCCCGGCCCGTCTCCTCCTTCACGAGCATTACTTGCTCGCAGAAGGAGGGACTTTTGAGGGCTGCAATTACCCGTAACGACTGTCATAGACGTTCGTATGGGATCCGGGACCGACGACTTAACGTGCTCTCCGAGGCACGATCAGACCAATGCAAACAGCCATATTCGTGCATATAAATATTAACACTGAGCGGGGATCGAACCCGCGCCCCGTGCGTAGCAGTCGCGTGCACTACCGCCACGCCACGGAGGCTTGACAATAAAGTTAATCACAATGAAACTCCTAAATGTTACGACCTATTAATAAATGTCCTACTGAAAGAAAGAAAGAAATAAAGAAAATACGTTTATTAAACACACACAAAAAAATAGTAATGCCATTAATACCATGTGTCAGTGTGGAGTGTGTGTTTAAAAGGCCGCAGTTCAGCTGATGCTACAGATTAGGCACAATCTGCAGCGCTGGTTTTCAACTGTAGCCTAACCAAACCAGGTAGCTTACTGTTTTTGCCATTATTCCAATTAAAAGAAAAAAACAAAGTACATTATACACGTACCCGTACTGTACATACACACAACATGTACTAGGTATACACAATACACACATTATGCGCACACACCCTCTTTAATTCATTTATAAGCCCCGAGTATTATACAAACAAAAACAAAATAATACAGATCAAAAACAAACAAGCAAGTACATAGTCACAATCACAATGTAAATAGCACATCACATACATAACAACTTCCCCACTATTTTCCCTATTCCCTTTCTTACAAATTGTATACCATGAGAATCATACAACAGAAACAAAATAAAACATAAATACAAAAAAGAAAATAAAATGTAACACGCAACAAAACAACAGCAAGCATTATTAGCACCCCAGGGCGACCCGCAACCGTATTGACTGAGTAAATTTTTTTCTCGGATACAAGAGGGTAGGTCATTAAGAAGTCGCGGGACAATATAGCCAGTAGTGCGCTCGCCATATACATTATTCGCACGTTCTGTCATACACCGATTCTCGGAGACTGCCCGAGTGCGTACAGGATGTTCAATTGTTTTTCTAAGAGATTCATTAAAAAACTGTTCTTTTAATAAAGATAGATGTACTTGTGTATGTACAGGCAATGCTTTGCAATGTTTGAAGAGACCGGTTTCGTTGTCGTAGAATTGACTTTTTACTTTAGGTGACACAATAGTTTTTAAAATTTTGGTCTGTAGTTTATAAATGGTGTCTAGGTAGGACTTATAGGTACGACCATAGCTACTTAGGCCGTACTGTATGTAGGATTCAGCTAGTGCGTTGTATAACATTATTTTTACTTTGAACGGTATTCGGTTTCTTAATATTGTAATGTTCGCTAAAAATTGCCTCAATTTATTACAGACTTTTTCGATATGATGGCTCCAGTTAAATTTGTCATCAATTAGCAGTCCAAGGTAGGTCTGCTTTTTGACCGTATCTATAGGTGGACTACAAATCCAATACAAACTACAAATACATACCAAGCCTATTATCGACTAGATTTTTGAACACTGAGAAGGATATTTTTGTACCTTACGCGAAAACCATGGATTCCGGCAAGCCTTCTCAGTGGCGGAGGAATATTATTCCATATCTTACTTGCACGATATCTGAAACCACCCTGAAGGAAGTTTTGATACAACTACTCGTAGCTATGGGATAATCGGGCATTCCGGATCAAGACTAGTTCTAATGAACATAATATGTCGTCTTTCTTTACAGAATCAAGGAGTTTGGAGCACTTATGCAACAAAATAGACTGTATCCTCTCCGCGGTCCAGGGTCCAACGGCCGAGCGCGAGCACGGTTACAACGTCACACCACATACTGGCCACTGACTATATCCTCCACGCTTATATTTAATTTAGGATCGGTGAGTTTGATTTAATTTCTTATGGATATGTTATTTTGATTTAATTTCTTATGGATATGTTATTTTTGGATGGTTATTTATCGCAGGTTTATAAGTGCCCGGTTACTGGCAATAGGCTCGCCACCTATTACATTGGGACTCAAACATAAACTGGCGAAATGTGGGACCTCTGCTTACCCCTTCGGGGATGTAGGCATGAGTTTATGTATATTTATTTATGTCTTTTAGAAGTTGAATTGAGTAAGATTATTTTTGAGTTACATAAGCTAAAAAATAAGCTAAAGAATATCCTACCATGTAGGTGGGATATTCTTTTGCTGATATTCTGCATCGGAATATTTATACATATTATTCATACATACATATAATCACGCCTTTATCCCCGGAGGGTTAGGCAGAGGTGAATTAACACCCACATTTCACCAAAAATTGTATTTGGTCCCACATAATAGGGGGTGAGCCTATTCCATTCCGGGCGCTATTGTTGACTCGAACTGTATATATCTGTCTGATGTTAAACAGCCCTATCCCATAGTCGCTTTGTACGACACCACATGTTATTCCAGTGCATAAAAAATATATAGTTTAGTGCCCGCGACTCGTGCATCTTGTGATACCTCTCTTTGTAACTGTTGTAATTGTTCTATCTCATTTCTTCTTTAAACATTAAGGCCTCTATTCATAATAGTGATTTTGATCGGCTTTACTGCTTGAATTTATTTCGGTGTGCATAAATTCATAATTTGCGATATCCCTTAAAGTTATTCATTGTAATTATATAGTTTGAATGGCAATAATTATTTATATTACATGCACAATATATCTAACGTATTTAATTATAAGGAATAATAATTTATTGGTAAAAATAGCTTAGAAAATGATAAAATATTTTTTTTTGTAATTTGTAAAAGAAAAAATGGTTACTGTGGGTTTTCATTAGGCGACAGATATATGCTATCGCGGACTTTTATGTAGACCTTTTTAAGTTATTTCGCAGTACACATAACACACATTATCTTATTCTATCATCAATAGTTTTCATAACGCACGCGATGTAAGGAATTTTAAGGTAATTTTTTTATACCATGGATTACATTATTGGAGTTTTAGTAAGGATCCCTATTTTGTATTAAATATAAAATAGCCTTTATTAGTCAGTGATAATGCAGCTTTCCAATGGTAAAAGAATTTTTGAAATCGGAGCTAGTTTATGAGTTTATTCGAATATAAAAATACATATCTTTTCTCTTAAATAGAGGTATGAAAATCAGCCGGCTTTGTTGAATTTTATGATCACTGCTTCGCTTCATTTTGTAGTAGCGTGATGTTATATAGCCTATAACCTCTGTCTATGAATGGACTATTCAACAATAAAAGATTTTTCAATTCGAACCGGTAGTTCCTAAGATTAGCGCGTTCAAACAAACAAACAAACTCTTAAGCTTTATAATATTAGTATAGATTTGGATGGCTTCAGGTGAGGTTCGGTGGCTCAGTGGCCACAGCATTCCCCCTGTAAGGAAAAGATCGCGGGTTCGATTCCCTCCTGAACCGATTCAGATTTTTTCCTATCTTATTCGATTAGTAAATGAACTTAATAAACTTTTTCTTGTACGTAGGTGTTGGAACCGCTCACCAGGCTCGTGGTTCAAGAAACTTTAACCGACGAAGAAGTGGACACTTGTCGTAACGTGTTACTTTCGCTGCTAGGCATGGAGTCTCGCCATGAGTTTCCCACCTCGCAGCTACCTTCGAACATGAGGTATAATTCCTGCATTATTTAACACCTTTTTTATAGGAGGTAGGACACTGCGGTATTTCCGCCCAATTGAGCAGTCCGACTGGGGAAGTACCTCCACCCTACAGAATACCGCAGTTATAATAACTTCGTGTTCTGTTCCCAGCGGTAAGTAGGGTAGCCAGAGCTCACTGGACAATTTGTGCTGTCAGTGGGATGACTAATGGCTTGTCCTCTACACGGACGGCACAGATACTCTGTGCTTACAGGGTCGGCAGCGCGAGGGTGGCTCCTCTGGTGTTAAACACGTCCATAGGCCACGGTAACCACTTTCCATCAGGCGGGCCGTGCGCTTGTCTGCCACCTAAGTGGTATAAAAAACACCTTTTGTTTGTTTGTATTTAATAATTTTTTTGTTTTCTTCTTTCTTTCTGAATCGTCTCAATGAATTAATAGCTCAGTCAGAAACATGACCCGCTTTACTATCCTGCATGCTCGGATTCATGTATACTGACAGAACTAGTTATAATCAGCTCGGCGAACCTTGATCCCTATGACACTGACAGTTATTCCCACGACACAACCTTGTAGTAGCGTCACCGTTATATTATAATCGAATTGGCGGTGTCTAAAAATGATATTTATTAATTTTAGGCAGATATATGCAATTACAATAATATCCCGTTGGAATTATAATAATTATTAACACTTACAAGAAATTATCTCAATCAGACTTTACGTTGACGTCCTGCAAAAGTTACTCCGTTTGGAAGATATCGACTAGTGCGGAAAAGTATCGATAAACAAATATCGAAAATGGAAACGAGTGTACAAAATACATCAATAGAGCACCTACGCTCTTAGTGTCAGATTTATAATCATTTAAGTTGTTTGCGATAATAAAATAAAGGAGATTTAACAAATTTATTGTATATACCTACTCAAATAAAACAAAAGCGGTTTATTTATGATTTTTTAATATACATTAATCTGAATCTGACAATGGTGTCACCGATTGCGTCTCAGACTCGGAATCCGAACTGCAGCTGCTTTCTCCTATGTTTATGATAAACGGCTGGTCTACTATATTGTCGTATCGCACGTCTCGATTCCAATCATCTAAGCATAGCTTTTTCGTCTTTTCAACCACTTTCCTCCAATTGTCCGGAGTCACTTGACTACATGCCTCTTGTAGCAACGTAAGCATTTTATTAGCTGTGAATGGTGGAGTGGTGTTAAGCCTGGCTGCACAACCTGAAACAATAATGGTTTAGATTGAAAATGATGCAAAGTCAAAGAGCGAGATCGGGGTAAGTACATTATAAGTACATAATTTTGTACGTTAAAAGTGTGTAATTGATATAAGCACATGGATAAAAATAAAAATGCAATTTGCTAGTGAAATAAAATAGCTTTAAATAGTACTAGCCGACTAGACAGTCACCAGTGACCTAAATAAAAACATGTTAAAATAAATACAAATCAACCCACCTTTGATCTGCGCCCATATCATTTCGATTGCATTATATTGGCAGTGGTAGGGCGGTAGCCGAATCACGGTGTGCCCTTTTGATTTTGCCATCTCATCCAAGAAATATTTCTTCTTTGTTTGCTGTTTATGAAGGTTCAACAATCTAACTAATTCCTTTTTCAGCATTTGAGTATTAGCTGCCACACCATTGTTTTGCAGCCACTCTATTATTTCGCCTTTATTGTTGTTCGCGGTAGGCGCTTTATTAATTTGCACAGAGTGGTATGGGGCGTTGTCCATTAAAATGTAGTGGGGCTCGTTTAAATTGTCTAATAGTTTTGTGAACCATTTCTTGAAATTCTCAAAATTCATCTCTTCGTGATAATCACTTGTTTTCACGGATTTGAAGGCCCACAAGCAGTTAGGTACAAAACCTTTGGCTGTGCCAGCGTGGCAGATAATCAAACGCTGGCCCTTGCCTTCTGGTGCTTTGGTACAGGATTTCTCTGTGTCGTCTGTCCATGTTTTGGAGACTGAGTGATTGGCGTTGAGCCACGTTTCGTCCAGATAAACCACCTTGTCCCAGTTCTCGATGTTTTTTATTTGTCGTAGAAAATCACACCTCATCAATCCAATGTCCTTCCGCTCCATTATCACTTTTCTTTTGTCACACTTCCCATAACGAAATCCACATTTTTTTATAACTTGTCTGAGAGAAGTGAATCCACCTTTAAATAAATCAGCCGATTTCAGCGACGCTAATAATTTTGTGCAAGTCGGCAGATCACCTCGAAAATAATAGCCGTAAATATGGTTTCGTATCGCTGCCATGTCGAAATCATCGGGGTTAGTTACGGGTCGTGCCCTATTATGTTTTTTCTTCTTTGGAGTTGATAATTTGTTCTCCTCCATCGACGATTCGCCGAACTTCTCCTTTGTAATTCGGGAAACGGTAGCTTTGCCAATTCCCAAAGCATCAGCAACACGGTCGCGTACGTTGTCAAGTGGCAACAAAGGTCCGCCATTTTGTAGTTCGCGAGCAAAATAGTCACGCAAGCGTACAACAAACTCCCGCGTTTCACTGTTGAGTACAGTTTTTCTCAGTCTTTTCGGCATTTTGAAACACCAACAAACACAAAACAGCAACAATAACAAAAACAGAAAACAACAATAGTAACAAACAAAGGATTCCGTTGACACAAGAAAACACGTGGCGCATACAAGGCGTTAGCACTCGTACTGGCGTAGCGAACTGACAGTACTAGCGTAGTGACAGATCAGATAGTGTTGCTATAACTAAAATTTTAATTCACATTAAAATTATACAGTCCGACCATGTTACCTCTGCATCGGAATATTGGCAACCCCATATACAAATACACGGATACTTGTAAATATAACAAGCATTATAATTATAGTAATGTAGATTATATTTTAAAAACATGTTTATCGATGTGGCTGAATGCAAGTCACGCCTTTGCCTATAAAAAGTTGCGATATATCGACACGACCCGTCACTAGTATGAACTGTCATAGGGATCAAGGTTCGCCGAGCTGATTATAACGACGACGCGTGAAACGAACGGAAACCTGATTTTTTTTGTCATGCTTCATTTAGGTGAAATCCTCGGATTGAAAGACGAACTTCGTTCTGTTGTTTACACTTTATTAATGTTATTTCTAACAAGGACGCTGGTTTCACGGTTAATTTACACTTAATTCATCTAGTAGGGTAGCCAGCGCTACTGGAGTTTTTGTTCTGTCAGTGGGAAGAGCAAAGTCATGTCCTGTTTTGTCTTCTGCACTGACGGCACAGAAGCTCTCTGTTCTTACAGGGTTGGCAGTACGAGTATAACTCCTCTGGTGTTGAACACGTTGACCACTCTCCATCAGTTTGGCCGTGTGCTTGTCTGCCACCTAAGTTGTATAAAAATATTGCAAAGTTAGACTGGAATAAGCGGACATCAGACTCCGAGGTGGAAAGATTGCAACTGGGATGAAGCCCACTGCCATTTCAATTTGCTTATTCTGCGACCTGTGTCAGTAACTTTAGTTCTCTGTCGTATGACCTCGTTCCGAATTCTATCCTTCAAATAAACTCCAGGCATGGCTTGTTCTATAGCCCGCTGCGCGACTTTTAAGTTATGAACCAGCTCCACTGTAAGTGTCTACGTTTCGGCACCGTAAATCATAACATAGGATAGGACGCACTGGTCAAAGATATTTGTTTTCAGGCAAAGCGGTAGGGGTGAAGATAAAACCTGACTTGATTGACTGATGTGTGATGACGCTGATGATTTCATCCTTAATTCATCCAATTGGTACGTACTTGTGTCCGGTCCGCAGGGGCAAGTCGCTGGGACGGCGCGAGGAGCTGTGGCGGCAGGTGTGGGCGGAGCTGGAGGCGCTGATACGGGCGCACGCCGCCGCGCCTCCGCACCGCGCTCTACTGCGGGTTCTTCTCGACTGCCGCTCACACAACAACCACTCCTCCGACAGTGAGTCCACACACACACACACACATTCACACACACACATTCACACACTCACATACAAACACACATATAGCTCAGGACACATATTTTGGACCTAAATTCCGAGAAAAACGAAGTTCTGACGCGCGCGTAGTGTTTTGTGTTCAGTTCATCCACCGCGGTAGATCAATAAGCATATTGCAGTCCACTGCTGGACATACGCCTCTCCCAATGTTGCGAGGCTTTGGCGTACTGTTTCCACGCTGGCCAGACGGGTTGGTACAGGTTTTTATTTCGAGTTTTTCTTCCATCCACTGCGATAGGAGGTAGGACACGGCGGTATTTTCGCCCAATTGAGCAGTCCGGCTGGGAAAGAACCTCCGCCCTACAGAATACCGCGGTAATAATAACTTCGTGTTATGTTCCCAGCGGTGAGTAGGGTAGCCAGAGCTCACTGGGGAATTTGTGCTATCAGTGGGAAGACTAAAGGCTTGTCCAGCTTTGTCCTCTAAACTGACAGCACAGAAATTCTGTGCTTACATGGTCGGCAGCGCGAGTGTGGCTCCGTTACACACGTCCATAGGCCACGGTTACCCCTTTCTCTACTTCAACTAAGTGGTATAAAAAAAATAGATTAAAAAAAAAAAAGCACCCGTGCTATCCTCAAGAGACACCCAAGAATCGTATACTGCGCGTATAGAGCACATTTTATGTCCAAGATATATGTCCCGAGGTATACTTACAGTTATCGGCATATAATAGGTGTACTCTTTATGCGTAGTATAGGTTTTTTGGATGTTTGAGGAAAGCACGGGGTGCTACGGCGCGGCGGTGGACGAGCTCAAATTCACCAAGCATAGATTATTAAAAAACTATCCGCGCGCGTCAGGGCCTCGTTTGTCTCGTGAATTAGATCCAAGATATGTATCCCGAGGAATACATAAAGTTACCGGCATATACCTTGACCCCAGTCACGTCACAAAATGTATTCTTATCGATTAAGAAATAGAAAAAATTGGATCCAATCAGGCGGGATTCGAATCCGCGATGTTTCCCTTACAGGGGGAACGCCCTGACCACTAAGCCACAGAACCTTCCCCCCAAACCATCAAAATTCTTCTATACATATATCTATATCCGTCTTACAGAGACTGTGGGAGCCATCTAACGATATTCGTACGAACTATCGGAACCAATGAATGATGTCGCAATCATTTTTAGACATAAATTTTTGATGACTCCGCTCAAACTATTGAATGAAATTTTAAAGTATTTAGTATGCTAACTCCTAATAAATATACGTAACATTTATTTCTAATAACTCATGTGAAATTTCGGCCATATTCGTTATATAAAAAACCGCGTGGTTCTCGGCAGAGTAGAATTTGGACCCACCCTATCCCTTCCCGCGCGGTGTCGTACAAGGCGACCAAGGGATAGGGCTGTTTAACATCAGACAGATGTGAAATGTTGGTATTAATTCACCTCTGCCTAACCCTCTGGGGATAAAGGCGTGATTATATATATGTATGTATAATTACTTTTTAATGTTGTTCTGGTCAGTTCCGCATATATAAGTAACAGCCCTCGTGCCCCTTTTTGTTACGTGCGAAAAATCGCCACGAATACCTCCCGGCCGGAACCTGTGGAAGAGGTTGAACGGTGGAGGAACCAAAACGCACGGTGCCTAAGGAGGCTGGTCATTGTTGATTGCCAAAAGTCAGGTTGACTAGCATATCCCTCGGGCCCTTGTAAATACGGTACAATAGTAGTAGCTAAAGAGAATATGACCACTACGATTTACTGGTAGCCACCAACCACTCCTAAGCATAGCTCCTTTACGGCCGAACAATGCGACAGCTGTTCCGGATAGTCATATTGGATCTATTTACCATCGCAATAGATACTCTAATTCAAAATCCTCTCATTTTTGTACCTGTTGTTTAATACTCAAACGATTTGGTGCAAGTTTCGGCGTAACTTTGTTATTCGTACATACACATACATACTACGCTCACACCTATTTCCCTCCGGGGTAGGCAGAGACAACATCTTGCCGTTTGACTCTATCATTATGTACTTCACGAGCCTCCTCTCCACTGTCATTAATACTTTCATGCAAGGCCGCCGGTAACGCCCCTTTTTTTATCAAAATTTGATTAACCTGGTCAATTTTTGTACTGCGAGGTCGACCCCGGCTGGTCTACCCATTCACCTGTGCCTTACATATCTGGTATGTCATTCGTTTCGTAATCATGCCCAAACCACTATTTGTTATTCAATGAGTTCATAATTGGTGCCTACTTTCTGTGGATACATTTATTTTCAATTAGACGTATTAATGTAAATCGTTTTATCATTTACATTTGACTTTACAGCTAATTACTGCGTTGTTAATTGCTTCCATAATGACTTTATTGGTTGCGATGTTCGCCTCCAGATTTCAATGGTAATAACCAAATAATTGGTTATCAAATTCACAGTCCTTTATAATATAATATTGAATGTGTGACAGTACTAATTCTTCTTCTTCTTCTAATACTCACAGAACAGATACTGGACACTATACCTAACATGTCTCTGCCTGTTTAATTGTGATGCTATAGTAATAATAATATATATGTAATAGTTAATTTAATGACAACTTCTGTGGCCTCACTAAACGCGGCCGCTACGCAGGAGGCGCAGGTTTGATTCCCGCTCAGTGTAAATATTTATATACATGAATAATTTACACTGAGCGGCGCCTCGAGCCTGGCCGTGCCTCGGAGTAATTTCACAGAAAATATCGAAGTTCAGCCACATCAGCAGTTAGACTGGTAAAGCGTGTCCCAGATTCTGAGGTGAAAGCTTTGGATGCGGCTGGGATTAACGCTAGGATTAAGAAAAATAGCTAATTTAAGAACGCCTTATGTTATTGTTGTCTGTGAAACTTCATAATCCCCACTATACCTAAAATCTCTCATAGGAAAACAATATTTAATTCGAGTACAAATGCATGGTTAAGAAATGTATACCACTTGGTTGAGTAATATCCACACATATCCTAGTTTGCATTTATCGAGCTATATGTATAGATAGAAGTATGGCTATTAGTGTCCCCAGCTTTTATACTAGTCCATTGAAAAGTTACATTTGGGGTTGCATTTGACCGAGGATGCAATGTTCTGTTTTAGAAATCAAGATATCAACTTTAAGTTAAATCCACGTTTGCTGGGTTAAAAATTTTGTCTCACGGCCACCATCTTGTAAAAAGGGTCCGAATGGTTTTATGGTTTATCGCACGAACTATAAGTCCCACAAAAAGATTGATAACATTTATCACTCCGATAATTGAACCGACTGAAATCCGAAAAAATAACATTCAGTATTTTCTACCATCCGTCGATAATAATAATAATTTATTGTTCAATAAAGCTGTTTACACAATTGGAATATTGAGTCGGTCATAAAAATGGTGTTAGGCTTTTTGATAAAATTTGTAGATAATCTTATTTGCAATGAAAATGTTTACAATTTTTTTGTGAGTCCAGTTCTCACAGAAATATCGTCAGATCAACCATAAAACCTATTTGAACCCTTCTTCCCAAGATGGCGGCCGTGGGACAAGGGTTACAATTACAATCCCACAAACTTATATTTTACTTAAAACTAACCCCCCCCCCCCCCCCCCTCCTTGATGTCTAAAAAAAGAAAATTGCATCCTCTGTCAAATGCATCCTCAGCCCAAAAAATTTAACATTTCAATAGACTGCGCTTTATATTAAGTTCACTCATTAATATGCATGTAAGTGGATCTTGCAAATCGATTCGATATTCAAATAGGTAACTATATTATATTATAGTAGTTGGCTAAATGTGAATGTCAATACACCTCTGCCTACCCCTTTGGGGATTTACAGGCGTGAATGTAGGTATGTATATTGTGTAAATTATACACTCAAGTTTATGTTAGGCACTAGTGCCCCAACATGGCAATTATGTATTAATGTATGAATAGATTATTTTCTATATTGAACTTAGCTATATTATTTATAATTATATGAATGTATTATTTCCTATACTAGACGACGACTGAATCTCCCTATATAATGTATTAAGCATCGTAGCTATATGTTGTAGTTGGAAGGAATGGTAGTCGTTATTAGTAGATGTACGTAGTTTAGCAAAAAGTAATAAAATATTACAGGCGAATCTCGTGCTACAGTGATCAGAGCGACAACCGATTCACCGCTGTCACCAGTGGGCGCGGGGAACGGCGCATCCGGTAGCGGCAGCGGCAACGGCAACGGGAACGGGAACGGCGGCACCGGGAACGGTGGAGACGTGTGGGCGCCGCGGAACGCACTCGACGCCTTACTGGGCGCCCCCCGCCCCGCCCGACGGCCTGACTTCGCGGGACGCATGGCCGCCGGCACTAGGGTCGCAACCTTGTACCCCAATTTGAACAAGGAGGTTGAAACTCAACATTAGTCCGGTTTCGTTCTGTGGAAAGTGACTATATTCATGACGTGCCCAGGTGATTCATTATTTTAATTCAGGTGTGTCGTGGCTTTAAGGTTGAGTAATCCTTTTATTCGAATTGAAACTCTATCCTTTGTTCTTAAGTAATTTAATTATGTGTTTCACTCACCTTAAAAGTCACCAGACATGATACACTATGATGATTTATGTATTGTGTAAGTTGATTAAGTATATCTTTTATAAATAAATTATAGACAAGGAATAAAAGGTTTTAATTTCGACGATAAATAAAAATGCGACATTATAAAATTAATATCTTATATTTGTTCAATAAAACTACATGTGGGCCCGTGTGCCCGGCGCCCGGGTAACACGACCTTTGTATTATCTTGTTGCATATAAACTCTGCGGGCAGACTGTGTCATAAGGCAATGGTGAGTGTGACGGCCTGGCGGCGTCGTCAAGGCATCTGGTCCGGATCACTGCGGCGACGGCCCTGCGCCCTCGCCGCCGACGTACTCGTTACAATTATTGGAATGTCACGCGGGATGCGAACGTTCGAACGTTAAAATAAAATTATTACAAACGAAACCTAACTAGGCCCTGTAACGGGCCACTCCGAGATACACTCACATCGAAATATTGTACAATCTCATACTCGACGCGCGCCCGACCGGTGCGTCGGTGCGCCGCCCCAATAACGATACCCTATAAAACTTACAAAATCGACCGGTATTCTTAAACTTAACGCTAAGTTAAAATTAAACGGAATTGAAAAATAAATTACCTAGGTACAATATTTTAGTCTAGAAAGCTATTTATAGGCGCACGAGGGACGCGTGGTGGGAGTGCGCGGATGTCAGTGGGTAGCTTTTCTAAGTTTCTTTGCGACGGGTAGCGCTGTCGCATCCGATGAATCGCCCAACGAATTCTCTTCTGCTGAACTCGCCTCTTCTATTTGCCTGTAACGTTGCGAACAACATATTAATACGACACCCATGGTTATTTAAACGATAAGCTGTGATAATAGTACAATGACTGTGTATGATACAAAGTTGGAACAAAGGAACTTAATGATATAGCGTGTGGTTACCGTTTGCCGCGCGGCGTGCTGAAGGCGGAGTCTGAGTTGTCGGAGGGCGAGGCAGGCGTGGCAGGGGTGGCGGGCGACGCCGCCTTGGCGTCCATCGAGTCTTCTGTGCACGACGTCGTCGTGTCCTCGTTCACTGAATCTGTGCCTAATTTACCTGTAACAAAGACGGAAACCTCTAATCATATTGTATAATTCTAAGAATAATTATACTTCATTTCCATAACGAATTTAAATACTCGTTATGTTAACTCGAGTTCGCCGCTTCGAGGGATAACCATCATAACTATGAATAAGACTTAATAAAGTCACTCGATCTATATCTTTATTATCGCAATTACCCTATTACACATTTTTTCGTCTCGTTTGTTTAGATTATGGGTAGCTAACGAAATGGTAATATAAAACGTGCTCGGTATACGTCGTTGACATTCGATGGCCCCGCATTCTGGTATCATAGAGGGGCATCATTAGCGTCTAGAACATGCGGGAATAGTAAAATGTACACACAATTTTAGTTACTGTTATAGTAGGTACTCTGATAGTGTTTTTTACAATAGACAAAAAATCTACTGCATCTTACAAATATTATTATTTGTCTACTTTTTCTACATAATTGTATGATTAGATGTATTGTAATTTGGTGCTTTGAAGTCGGTAAAATTATGAAATTGGTTTAGTTGACGACGCTAAGCTACGGAGAGCTTGGCTGTAGAGAGCGTTCGGCTTAGTAGACATAGATAAGTACGTAAAATAACTTATGGCGAAATGAAAACTGTGTTTCGGCTACTATGTCAGAGATTGCGGATTTGTTTCCCGTTTATTGCATATATATGTATTCATAATTGTGTCTATTTTCATAGATCTGTGTATTTTTATGTATAATATGTATGATGTGTTTAAGGTAAATAAAAAAAAATTAGTAAAAATAATATCCATATTCTAGAAGCCATGGTGGAACACGCTATGCTTACGTGTTCTAGCATATCTAGATAGCGCTGTGTAGTTTGACCTAGAATATTATTACAAGTCTTAAAACTTTATTTTATGATGAGTACGTAAATAAATATATTTTATGTCTTTATATTATAGCAAACACTACAATATTATAAACAGATTGTATTATTGCCGACGTTAAACTACTTAAACATTATGACATTTTATTAAAATGTAGTAGAAATTAGTTAACAGCCTCTGGGGTAGCTGTAGTGAACGCTACTGCTATGCATGCGGCACGGGTTTGATTTCCACTAAGAGTATTTGTATGCATGAATATGTCTATTTGCATTAGTTTGAGTATTTCCGTGCCTTAGAGGGCAAGTTAACCCGTCGGTCTCAGTTGCCATACGAACATCTATGGCAATCGTTACGGTCTAACTGCAATACTTCGATATCGCTATTGGCTTGTGAAGGTCATATGGCAGTCGCTTCACGGAAAATGTCGAAGTTTAATGATGAACAGAACAATCCTTACATATTCATGCATAGAAATCTTTGCACTTAGCGAGATTCCAACGCTACATCACAGAGATCGACAAAACTACTTGAATATTACGACAATATAATTGAAAATGATCACAAAGTTAGTAAATTAACTGTGTGGCATCATCATTATCTTAACGTTGTTCCAGGTTGCATACAAGTATTTCACATTCTTTTTAATATTCGGTCCGTCAATTGACTACACCCCGCTAGAGGGTAAAAAGCTGAGGTCCAGTCCAAAAGATACGGACCACCATTTTCACTCCCCGCTTGAAGAATCCGGGACTGTTAGAGAGAAACATTCCATTACATGCGGGTAGAGCATGTAATGGAGAGAATATGGAAGCCTAGTGTCCGTTTATTCCTCCATGTGCTTTGGCTTATACAACTTTTTAGGAGTGACCGTCGTCTCTCCCAATCCCGCGAGAATCTAAGCCAACCTCTCCTGCTAGCTGGTACACCGGTTGATTGACAGAAACCATCTTGACAGAGGCATCCGTGTGGTGACAGAGAAAGAATAGGTACAACCATCACCACCCCACCTCATCGTAAGAGGCGACTAACGGAAAAAAACGCAGACGGTATCACTGCGGAGGTGGAAAACTCGAATTATAACCCTGGAACGACCCATCTAGCCAGCATTAAGCCAAAGCCTCCCAACATTGGGAGAGGCCTATATCCAGCACTGGATTGCGATAGGGTAATTGAAAATTGGGACTAGCACCGTCCTGATGATGAGTAACCACGCATTTTAGTCATTGTAAAATGCTTACGAATCTTAAAAGGCAGAGAACGCAGAACAAACGTAGTGTATAACGTGTAGTCACGCCAGTATGAATAATATTTACAGACGCGCTCGCTGATGTTGAGGATTCGACAAACAATAGCTCAATCGCTCATAATTGATTGTTTTTTTTTTCATACTAATAAGGTAGCAAACAAGCATACTGCCCAGTTGGTAGTAAGGTCTATTACCGCTTGCAATACCAGAGTGTCAATGACACACTGGTGGAGGAAAATGAACAAAAAGACAGCAAGGAACCACGTTAAGTCCCTTGCTGCCTTTTTATCAATATACATTGATGAGCACAGAGTAAATCAATGAAATATAAGGATACTGGAGGAAGTTAGACGTGATGGTAGAGCGTTCGTCTGCTACATCGAAAGTCGCGGATTTTCAAAGAATTGTCTATCTGAATTGGTTTGAGTGTTTATAATTTTTATCCTCATTCTCGAATCTTACAAGCTATGCTTAGTGTGGGTTTAAATTGCGCTATGTAGTTTGTTTCGGAGATCAGGAGGTTATTTTATTATCCTCAAAGACCTTTGGAACAAGTATAATGCTATTTAACGTCGATATTATAATGCGACGGTGATTGCTTCCGCGGTCGAGCCGGCTTATCGTGTCGGAAAACTCATGGGTATAACATATAATAGCCACTGTAATAACATTATTATAATGACCACTATTGACACTGTTTAACGTTAATAAAACAGTTTTGGAGATTTGTGAGAGAAGTTCGACATTAATGTACCAGATAGTACATTAATGTCGAACTTCTCGTAATATTTTCTCTAACTCTATGAAATATATTTGTTACCATGACACAGATCTAGCAAACATTTTCGGTACTGCTGCCGATGTTAGTTTAGGACAGTAAATCCGCATTCTAGATCCCATAACACAAGCTAGTTAAGCTATGCTTACCATGGGTCTAGATAGCGTTGTGTAGAATGTCGTGGAATATTTAATTATTATTTATTATATTAATATTAATTTGCGCGTGGAATACTGTTCCCGTTCCAGACTAATCTATCTGTCCCAACTTTTTTTCTAAAATACTACAAGTATAAAATTCCAACGGAAGAATTTTATCTTTTGCGAGTATCTTCAAACGCTCTATACTTTGTCAAATATATATTTAAAAATGTAAAAACATCGTCTTTTTGGGACTACGCTACAGAAAAATCTATTAAAATATTTTGTTACCATTTCCATTCGTGGAGGGTGGCTCGAGGTTGCTCTCGTCGCTGGGTAATGGTGAGCCTCCATTTGTGGGTTCGGTAATAGTTCTGGGTGCCTTGCCGAGTAGCTCCGGCCGAAGGTCTGACACGATTTGATGTGTCCATAACGTGAGATCCACCATATGTGGTGACCACTTCTTACCACAGCCGTTTTGTTCCTGAATAAAACATATTTCGTGTTAACTTATCACTCGAGGGTGCTGCGCCAAAATAAAACATTCATATAGGAAGGACTATTAAATGCAGTACAATAGCATTGCATTGCAAATGTTAGTAGAGTTTACAACTACCGCCGTTATCTACTGCCAAAAACTCTATACAAAAGATCTCATGGGCCCTTTGCCAAATTCGCAGAAAACTGCTGAGTGGTGTGAGGAATGTGGAAAATGTCTGTATGCATATTTTACGAACCTTATTTAACCTATCACAGACGTTCCTTATATGCTTTACAAAATTGAGGTATTCCTTGGCAGTGTAGTCGCTCCCTTCCATCTCGGGGATCGCTTGTACGCATTCGTCGGCCATGAACGGTGCTATGTCGGGGCTCGCCGCTGCCAGCAGCGCCGACGCCGTAGCGGTACCCACTCCCTTCAAATTACTAAGTGCCGTCATCGCTGACTCAATGTTCGGCAGCTTACGGAATGCCTTCTTTGTTTCTTGTACTACGGCTCTGGGAGTGTTTACTTTTATCAGATATGATAATTGCGGATAGAATTTTCCTCTCTGCAATAAGAAAATATTAGAATTATATATCGCCATTGTTCGGTTAGATCATTCCATTATATAATTCCTGTCACTAGCTAATAAGCTAGTGACAGGAATTATGGTATTATTTTTATTTGGTGAAAGCTGATAAAGAATTGTTTATTATCTTGTGTTGATTGAATTGAACTAGAGTTAAGCTTCAAACACACAGACGCGTTATTATCGGTCGATAATACAGCACGCGTTATTGGGCGAATTCCTCGCCTCATTAATTATAAAATAACGTTTTACGTCTAAACCTGTTATGCGATTTACAGTTAACATTACATTGTTATGTTTTTCCTATCGATCCAGGTATTCATGTCTATTCTAATTGACATTTGATTGAAAACAATTCCTTACAACGTAGCTGATAAAAAAAACAAGTTTATCAAAGCAGCGATGGTTTTGAAACATGTTTCGCTCGATGTTAGTATAATATAGTCGTACTGACCGCTTGTTTCCATTTCATGAGCTGAACCAATTCTTCGTGTATCATGTGCGCGTCTTTGCCCCTGGATTTGATCTTCTTTGGTAATTCATTCTGGTACCTGTAAATAAATGAATTGATCTTTTGTAAATAAGTTAATTCTGGAAGAGGTACTATCAGTGCCTTAGGAACTTTGTGATTAGACATATAATATGTATTACCTATTACGTTACAGTAGGTAAGATATGTGTAATGAGAATGTGGTGGTCTGAGCTCAAAGTTTTGGTGCACTGAGCACTTATTGCGCTGCGCAATGTTTTGCATTTTGGCACATTTGGATTTTGACGACGAACCGCAAGCATAGGTATTAATTTCGATCTAATAAATAGTTGCGAGATCCTCTTAAACGCAATTATGCCATGAGGCATAATGACAGAAGAGAGAGGTCGTAAAGTGTGCAAAGAGGATATTTTGTCATTAACACCTACAAAACGTTTCAGCACTACGTTCCTTGTGCGTACTCTAAGAAGTAGGACTCTAAGGAGTAGTTCCAGTGTCGATGATATTTTCATTAAGCAGTGAGATAGCAAAAGAGGGTATAATAAAAACGCAAAAGGCTTCTATCGTCTCTGCCTACCCCTGAGTGAGAAAGGCGGGATTATATTCAATTAGTATTTTGATGCAACAATGTGTTATTTTAATATTTATGATGGAGACGCTAATTGTTAGAACGGTTGATTTTATTACAGTATACGTTTAGCACATGTTCAGGGACTTATTCCGAGCCATATGGTGTCACAGACATAGTACGTATCTATCTACCAATAGATAATGTGAATACAGTAAGCAGAAATATTTCTCCGTTTTGTACATCTGTTATAGAATGTTATTATTAATGAAATGTTAATTTGCCTGAGAGTACAGTTGGAGCGACATTAATGGACCAAGTATGGAACACCGTGATAATGTTTTTATACCACTTCGTGGCAAATAAGCACTCAGGGCAATTGATGGGACGTGGTCACCGTTGTCTATTTATTTATTTTATTTGTAATAAATATTCTACAACATTCTATGGACCTTTGCAACACACACATTCGTGCTCTGTGAACCTTTGATGACTTCTTAAAGAACCCATATTTTAATCATTTGTAATAATACCCCCTATTACGTGCGACATGTGAATGAAATGTGGGTGTTAATTATATGTATGTACGTGAAACAAGAAAATAACGCGATGGTGGCCAAGACAGAATAAGGACGCTTAGATGGTTAGGACACGTGGACAGGACGGATGAAATACTATTGATAAAATCAATTTATGAGGCGAGGGTGAATGGACTACCCGGAAAGGGGTGACCTTGCCGTACGTAGGTCAATCGGTTCAAGGACATTTTAAGTTAGGGCCAGGTTCAAGAATACCGTAACTGGCGAGCAATTTGATTTCAGCATGTATGAACACAATTATAAAAGTAGAAAAAATGGTGTATGTCAGGATTCCTGCAAGTGGAAAATGGGAAAGAGGCATGAATATATGTATGTACCTAATGTTAATTTCTCAAATTGTTTTCTTGGAAGTGATAAATCTGGTGTAGAAGATAGGTAATAATTTAATATAGTATTTTAGTAATAGTGGTGCCTTGTTATTTCACCACATCACCCGCATTAAGTCTACTGCTCAGCTTCTTAACGCGATAGAGTACGACCGGGAATAGGACATAGGCCTCTTAACCCGGAAAGAGATTCCCGCGGGTTGCATGAATTAGTATTCCCAGGGGAGGAATCGCAGTCAACTGCTAGTAAAGTAATAAATACCTAATCGTTTTTACAAAACAAACATTGCAAATGTGACCTCAATCGGTCAACTGAGTTTATGAATTAACCATCAAAAACATCCGCAACGAGTATAATGAAGATAGTGGAACTGAAGAAAAACGGAATAGTAAATAAATTGTAAAAGAGTAGATTGAATAGTACATATTAAGTCAGAGACTTTTCTCGAAATTCTTCAAAAAATAAATTGGCGTAGGTACTTTTTTTTATACCACTTAGGTGACAGACAAGCACACGGCCCACCTGATGGGAAATGGTTACCGTGGCCTATGGACGTATGCAACACCATGCCGACCATGATGAAACCTTCTGGTGCTTAGGAAAACCGCAGCAGGGAAGTCGGGAGATACTTGAATGTTTGTTTTACCTATGCGGTATAGCGGTACTCGGTAGAGCGTCCAACTGCTAAATTAGAGATCATGGGTTGGATTCTTAGGTGGGTAAATTTGCATTGGTCTGGTCTGGATATTTTTATATAGGTCGTGGATGATAATATGATAAGTATTTATAAAAAAACTTAGTACCTATACATATTAATCTGTATTCAAGAACCCGTATTACAAGCTAGTTATGCTTTGTTCACACAGTCCAGAGTGATCTTATAGAATGTTCTAGAATATTTTTTATTCATATTTTTTAATTTTTTTTACTAAGCACCTACTTGCAGTGCAATTACATAACAATGATGAACAAATGGGGATGAATTCGTATAATTAAGTTGAAATATTTTAATTAAGTATGTATTTTTAATTTTCATAGAACTACACACGTGGTGTACTCCCATTGACTTATTTTCGTTTAAAAAGTCTGTTTGTTTCTATCTATTTGTTGTTGTAAGATAATATCTGTTCTACAATAGCACAGGCGTTAGCAGGCTGTGAAACAGCAAGAAAAAAAAAAGAATTAAAATTTTATATTTTTAACTAAGAACATAATTTTTTAGAAACTTTTACAAGTTCAATCATATTGATGATTTGGTTTTTATTTGAAAACATTAATATCTTGGAGAAAAGTTACAGATAGGAAGCGAGTTCTTAACGATGACTCATGGCGCCCTTCTAACAAATCGTACTAAATAGTTTACTAAGTATATCTATTCTTCAAAACTTATGGCACACATTCACATTTACCAAAAAATAACGAGTAACCAAAATATCTAAAAGAAATACCAGTCATAAAACAACTTTAAAAGGCAAGTCACCATTTTGAACGGATGTTGAATTGTGAGTTGTACTCAACGCATTGTACTATCTACTTTAGTATATAGTTGAAGAGATACAATAACATATCATAAACTTTATCAATACAGTGCTATTTAGTTCAGGAGTGCAAAGAATTAGCAAGCAAACAGTCAAAAACATGAACAGAAATGCTATAAATCGAGTCATGATACGTAAAGGACAGCCACCATTTTATAACGCCTGAGCGCGGCGATATTTTCCCTCACACTGGCTTCAGGAAAAACGATCGTGTCAATTTGACATCGATCCCACGTGACGCAGTGGTTTTAATGAGCCGTCCGCGGACTAGAGATGCAGTCCGCGAGGGAGGTAGCTATCAAATCAGTTTGCACGGATACACACACAATACAAGTTCATTGACACGCCACGGCCGCATTTTCTCCTTTCAAAGACGTTCGTACTTACCAATTGTCCAATTTTATGAGCTCCTCTGGTTTCTTTGTTTTCTGTTCAGCTTTTAGTTTAATTGCTTGTGGATATAACTGTAAAACACTGTCAAAATCTTTTGCATCTGCCTCCAGAAAGAAAGTAGACGTGTCTTTCGCGGTAGCCATTGTGAACGTTCTAAATGTACAACACTGCGTATTTAGTTTAGCTATAGCGCCGAACTCGACGCGGCGGCAGCACCTGGCCAACTGGCCCTCTCCCCACTCGCCGCCATCTTGTAGAGTGAACCTCGTAATGACGTTCGATATTATTATTTGAAATATGCTATATTTCTTGTGTATTAATTCTATAGAAGAAGGTTTATTTATCGTAATACTATATCAAAATAAAGCTAATGTCCTAATTGACAACTATATTTCTGGTTTTTTAACTTGTTTGAGCCAGATTTGTAACAAAAAATACTTACTCAACATCACAAGGTTATGTCGGTCGCACGGTGGCGTGTCGAACGTCGGACATTTGTCTGGCCTCCACCCACAGGGAGAATTGGGATGAGAAAAAATAAATTCCATTTTGATGTTAAATCACAACACCACACTATAATATCAAATTGATAATTGAAAAATTTCATATAAAATGAGCACAATCACGATAATGTTAGTCACGTCGGCCTCGGCGCGCTATCAATTTCCTTAAACGTGACGCAACACACGACACCGTTCTACCGAAACGACTTTGGTAAACACGCATATTTTCCGTTGCATTGCAGTACACACTGAGCTCGGAGTAGTCATGAAGTAGTAACTAGCGGTGTACATAAGGCATTTAGGTAGTAGGACGTACATATCACCGGGGTGGAACGTCACACCAATCGGCTTTGTTGTTTCGAAAGATAGATCGCCATGTGCTCTGATCCCTCTTTAAATTAGGTGTATTATTGTTTATTCAGTAGCTCGTGGTAATGTTTACTTTATTTCTTTCATTGATTAGACATAATATAGCGTGGGAACCGCATGAATTGACTGCTCTTTCGCTTTCGTTACCATTTTTACTCAGATTTCTAATGGGTGATTGATTAGGAATATAGCTTCTAATTATTAGGTACATGATCTATTCTGGCCATATACCTACCTATTTACTCTTTTAACTCAAAACTGGCCAAGTGCGAGTTCCGTAAGTCCGTACCATTAATTGGCCTGAATATTTATTTTATTCTGCTTTTAGTATTTGTTGTCATAGCGGCAATAGAAGTACATCATATGTGAAATTTTCAGCTATCATGGTTCGTGAACCATGGCTCCTCTGTCCGTCTGTCTGTCACCAGTACAAGTTTACATAATATATAGGATCACGAGATATGTGCAGTCTGGTGATAGACAGACAGGACAGTGAAGTCTTAGTAATAGGGTTCTGTTTTTACTCTTTGGGTACCACGGAACCCTAAAAAGTATGTACTTACATCTACTTACTGGTACCTACCTAATAGAACTAATACCTAGTAATTTTGAAAGCCTTTGTGGCATGGCAATAGTAGCCGCTAGTCAGGAGACACGGATTCGATCCCTGCTCAGTGCAAATATTTGTATGTAAGTATGAGTTTGTATTTGCATTGGTCTGGTTGTGCCTAGGAGAGCATGTTAAGTCGTCGATCGGTTGATTACGAACATCTGTGGCAGTGGTTGATAGTTGTAGCCCTAAAAAGTCCAGCACTGTTCTGCAATGCTTAGATATCGCCATAGGGTTCTGGAGGTCAGGTGGGTCACGGAAAATATCGATGCTCAGCCAAATCCGCAGTAGACTGGTAAAGCATACCCCAAACTCTGAGGTCAAAGCTCCGGATGAGACTGGTATGAACGCTAGGATGAAGAAGTCATTTTTCTCGATGTACATACATACATATAGATATAATCACGCCATTGTCACCGCTGTGTTAGGCAGAGGTGAATTAACATCAATGTTATGTTTATGGTCAACATCATTGTATACGGTCCCACGTAATAGGGGGTAAGCCTATTGCCGTTTTCCGGGCACTATTGTTGACTCGAACCATGCATCTGAGGAGGAGTCTGGGCTGTATATGTCTGTCTGATGTTAAACAGCCCTATCCCTTAGCCGCCTTATACGACACCGCATGGGAAGAGATGGGCTGGTCCAAATTGTAGTCTGACAGAAACCACGCGGCTACTCATTTCGACATTAAAATTTCATTCATCATTTGTTCACACCTAAGTAACAATTTGTCATTTTGTAGGCGTAATATATCATTGAAACCTTGGTGAGTAGGTGCCTAGTGCCTACACTATAACATAAACTATATTAATAAGATTGAATCTATACCACGTCTTTGGCAAACTTTGAATGTGATAAAGAGTGCTGACGAGGGTGTGACAATATATAATTATAAATCCTAAACATAAACTCGTCTTTCAACTTTGATAAAGTCAAATTCTTTAATTCACAATAACTGAGTAGGTAGTGAAATCATAATATTTTCTTAGTAATCTTGCAACATAATATTATATATTCACGCCTGTAAGTTCCCGAAGGGGTAAACAGATATTAACACCCACATTTCACCTTGTATCTTGTAATCAACGGATAAATTAAATTAATATAATCTACCTAGGTATTTATTTCTATGAAAATTCGAATAGTATTCGACTTCTTTGCTCAATTGTTATAATTCATTATCTTAACATTAACACAGATTAACAAATAGGTACACTCAACTAACTTATTCAGAATTTATATTTAGAAGAGATCTATCAGATGACTGCAAGCACAGATGTATGGAAAGAGCACACATGTTGCGCCGACCCCAAATAAATACGAGATAGGGGTGATTTCACAATTTTAACTATTGATGAAGTAGTAAGGACGAAAAGGGACGAAAACGAAACGAACATGGAATTCGCGACCTACTGAGGAAATTAATGCACATATTAAAAATAGTTTGAATGCCTCTGGATTGGGAGATTAGATGGCAATAGCTAAGTACCATAAAGTCACATAGACAAATCTAGCGACTAGAGTAAGCAGTTTTTGAAATCCGAATCCGATCAGATCGGGAACCACGCAAAGTGTATGATGATGAAGAACAATTTGAAACCATTCATAGTCCATAATAGTCGTTGAGAAATAGACTAGCTATAGCATGACAATCTGCAAACGGTGCGTTATTAGGTACATTAGATAGGCGTCAAAATTGCAAAATTCATCAGGTCATTTATCTAGTCTGCGTCCCGTACCAAAATCGAAATTCAAAAATCCATTCGCGCCTTTCCGTGACACAATTGTTGTTCTATAACATATATAATATATTATAAACAACTTGTCATGCAAGCAGGGCCTCGATTCTGCTACAGCAAAACCACTGTCAAACCAAGGTCACTGGTAATAAATCCATTTAATTTTAGACTATAAAGCAATTGCGCTAAAGATCAAAATTAAAAGGATTTTTGCCGAGTGAAGGAAAACGTGTAATGAAACTCTATTCATTTAATTTTGGACTTTACGTCATTAGAAATAAAGTCTACAATTTAATATCATTTATAAGAATGTCTGTGGTAGATTGTTAGTAGAATCGGGGCCTGACAAGTTGACCTATTTCTCAAAATATTGGGCATATAATTTTTAAGTTTTTTTTTTGTTAGGTAGGTAGGTACTGGTATGGACCAAATCATCTTGACTGTAATTTATTTTTATTAATCTTCTGAATAGTAAAAAAAAACAAAATACTACTTAACTATAAATAACCTCGTATTGTGTTCCCGGTGGTGAGTACTGAGTAGGGTAGCCAGAGCTCACTGGAGAGTTTTTTGTGCTGTCAGTGGGAAGACTTGGAAGGCTTGTCCTGATTTTGTGTTCTGCACTGAGAGCACATAAAATCTCTGTTCTTACAGGATGTGATCCACTGGTGTTACCACGGTAACCACTTTCCATCAGGTGGGCCGTGTGCTTGTCTGCCACCTAAGTTGTATAAAAAAATAACTACTTAAGCCACCAATTGAGTTCTAACTATTTATCATAGGGTTTCACGTTTTGTTTCATAATCAAACCTAAATTCTAACAACATTCATCATAATCAATAATCATCTATTAGCATTTAATAAACATTGAAATTTGTTGGTCACTAATTCAAAATTTTGTTACAAATACTATTTGGAATTTTACATTTGTGCAAAGGTTCTCTGGAAACGAGTCGTCAGCAAAAAAAACAGCCTCCGCTCGCTTCTTCTACCTGAACCATTAACTGTCTTGAGAGATGTGTTGTGGAGTAGCAGGTATCTATAGAATGCAATTTTGCAATTCAAAGGTATAGGTAGTTGTATGGTGAAACTTAAAATGTAGATACTTACCTAATAACATATCTGTGTTCTGTGTACCTACTCCTATGTATTAACTGATTGCCCGTGGCTCCGGCCGTGTGGATGTCTTTTGGTCATATCTCCAGTTCTACTCTGATTGTACACCAATAAATTACAGTACATTACATACATACATATAATCACGCCTTAATCCCCGGAGGGTTAGGCAGAGGTGAATTGACACCCACATTTCACCAATCATTGAATTTGGTCGCACGTAATATGGGGTGAGCCTATTGCCGTCTTCCGGGCACCATTGTTGACTCAATTCATGGATCTGAGGCTGAGTCTGGTCTGTATTTATCTGTCTGATGTTAAATAGCTCAATCCCTTGGTCGCCTTGTACGATACCGCACGGGATGAGATGGGGTGGTCCAAATTCTACTCTGCTAGGAACCACGCGGGCTTCAGTACATTTACGGACAAGATCTTAGATGCTACGGACAAGATATTAAACATAATGTACAAATGGCAGCCTTATCTCTATAAGCGATCTATTACTGGCAACGTTTGGATGTACATATTTTATTTAATTAAGTATCTTAGTGTAGTGATAAATTTAAACTATGATATAGGTACTTTAGTTGTATTCTACATAGACATAAGTGACATTTTAAGTCTAATCAAGACATTTCTAACATAAAAACTGTTAAGTATCAGACATCAAAATCCGTTGAGTACCTACTTAGTTAGCAATTGCGAGTCCCAGTCTGAGAACTCACTCGACTCATCACTCATCGTGACACGAGTAATTTAACCAAACTAATGGTGTTATTAGTTACCCAGACCTGTAACCTATTACTAGTAATATAGATCATATTCCGTGGATAGCGCCGCGACGCAGCCAGTGCCTTTCGTCTCTTGTTCTGCCAAGATGGGATTAGTTGGGGTGCGGGGCCCGGGACCTCCACGCGGTGCACCCTGGGCAACGGAAATGGCAGCGCCACTCTCCCTCCCGAGGGAGACGCTGCCGCCTGCGGCAAATAACGGCCGCGGGGGGAGCAGTCTTGTAGAGGTGGTGGTACCTGAGGGGATTAACGCACGAAAAAAGGCGGGATTTATTTAAGTTCCTTATTCGTTTCCATAGATATGAAAATTGATATGGGTACGTTAGTACTGTATTCTGTGATCAGAATAACGTATGTTCTTGAAACACATTTTTTAAATACCTACTAGTAATTATGAAGGAGAATAAAATCGTTAGACTGTCATGTATCATCCTAGTCATTTATAAACATGGTATACAATTCTTTGACTAGTGCAGTGATGGGCAAAGTACTAACCGCGGGCTAACTCCGGCCCGCGAAAGCATTTAATCCGGCCCGCAGACTGTCCTTTGACATGAATAGTATATATATGGCCCATAATAATTATAAATTGGCGGTCAAAAAGTCTAACGTAGATTCTAGGTATATTATGAAAATAATAGACGCATTAAGAACTAGCAGCGTAGTTCATGATTGTGTTGCGGGTCGCAGGACGTAAAGAAGCGTGGTGAAGTGATTAATGAAATTTATTTAAATATTTTTTCTTATAAATTACCTACTTACATTTTACTAACATGCAGACTTGCAGACCAATACGAATATTCATGCATACAAATATTTTCATAGAGCGGGCATCGAACCAACAACCTCTGATTTAGCTGTCAAAAGCTCTACCACTACACGACAACGATCGTAAAAAAAAAATCGGATCGTTATCCTAACAACAAAGCAAAAGGGACGGGCTTTAAAATTCTCACCATAAAGCTAAAATAGGCGCATCGACTTATTTTAAGTACAGCAGGTACAGACATAAACGCTAAACAATTTAGAAAACAAAAGAAAAACACTGAGAACAAAATATCTTAAACTATGGAGTTCGGCATTCAAATCGTAGATAACAAAACGGCTCAACAGTATATTATTTAGCGAGGCGCACAGACAGACGATAATACAGTATCGTCGCCCTTTACGACGGGATATTACATTTTTACGAACAAAATATGGCTTCAATAGGGTGTCTGATGAAAGCAGGGATACAAGCGGCCCCAAAAGAAGTGAACGTTGGAGGGTTTGGCCGGGCCGGGCACGGCACACACAAAAAAGTACGAAGGGAACAAACACCGCGCCGAGGGTTCGGAGCGGTTTAATTTTTTATGTTTATACTGGGATGCCCGTCGTGTGTATTCGATAAACGAACAGACTGCCTGCTGGGACTTGAGCCCGGCGAAAATAATATTACGTGTGTAGAATAATAATGTAACAAAATTGTAGCTCATAATATAAAATGATGATAAATAGAGCTGACGCTAAATAATATCTAATCTACTTACTTTTTATATATTATTTCTTGACATGATTGTAAAATTAATATGCCTTGTAAGTGTACAAAAAAGTAAAACTTACAGTTGTACTTACCTACCTTAAAATATTAGGTGATATTGAATTACAAATGTACTCGTATTTTGTAATGTCTGTACGACCATATTTTATCAGTATTATATCTTTAGGTGCAACTCTTTAAAAAAATAGGTATCGATTCTAAAAACTCCTAAAAAATATTTTTTTTTAATATAAAACAGTTGGTAGGTAAAAGTGTCATGTAGACAGGCTCCCAGTTAATTTAAGTAGGAACTTAAGTAATATCTAATGATTCGGTTCTAAAAACAACAACCTAATGAGGCAAACGTGTAACTAATAGGTAAAGTATAGCTATTTATATGCTGTATTGATCAGGAACAAAATATTTTCATCGGGTCAGAGGTACCATAAGAATAATCATGCATGACACACGTAGGTACTGGCATACTAAAGTATTGCCTACTGGCTACTACCGTTGGGAATTGAATAGCGGGAAATAAAATTGGGTGCGTCACCGCGGTATGTTGTGTTGTGTTGACAGCCCACTGAGCCCACTTGTACGCCTTCCTGGAAAGAGCGCGTAAATGTATCGCTCGGCTGCATCCTGTAGCCTACCAACTTCGAATATAATTTATTTTATACACGATGTTTATTATACCAGATATCATTAGCGTCAATAATAATAACAACTTATTTAACAACAGGTTTTATTTTTTACGAAAGTACGGTCTACGTTTCTTGTGACTGAAGTTTCTGGAAGGAATTGAATAAATTCTCCGTCTAGTAGTTGGAAAGATGTGTTCACATATTCATGTGTGTATTCTTATCCTAAACCTTAATAGTTTATCTTTTTGGCCTCTTGCTTAGGTCTGCCTACTATAAAAAAAGAAAGTACAATACACTGAATGGAACCTAATACCTACAAGCTAAACTACAAAAGTATCAAATCAAAGTTCTTTGTTCATACAAAACATAATGGTTAAGTTAAGTACGAGCTTCGCCTTATTAGTATGCTCGAGTAAGAAAAACACCACAGTTGGAATTAAAATTGTTTCTCCTTTTTGCCCCAAGGTCAGTGAGTTGTGACTTGTGATAATCACAACGTGCTGTGGCGCGGTCCCGCGGTCGGCCGCCGCGATACGGAGAAACGAGATATTTTTATTCGACACGATACGCTTTGTAATAAACTACACTACTAACGCCATCTGTTATAACACAGCTGTACTAGATTATAATATTTTTATTAGATGACTATTGTAAAACATCCCTTATTTTTCCGTTTCATTGAATGTGTTTTAAAACGACAGAAAATGTTTTGAATACTCAAAGCCGGTTGTTTATAATATTTACACAGCTATAACAAGAACGCTTACATTTTATCTTATCGAATTTAAATAACTCACAGCGATACTATTACCCGACACACGCTACCGCAACGATAAGTCATTTAGTTCATAGGTTTATATTGTTGTATTTGATGCTAATGAAATATAGATATACCTACAATAACAGCCTAGGTTGTATCACAGTCAAGCGAACTTTGATACCAGTACCTACCATGTGTTTCATAGAATATATTATTATTAATCTATTTCGAAATCGTATATTTTTATTTTACACTAACTGTGCCTGCCACTTCGTACGCGTGGACATAAATTTAGGTTTCTTTTGACTTAAAACCCTAATGTTTTGCTAAAAGAAAAGGTGATCTAGCCTACTTTACTCATTATAACATTAGTTATGTGCCAGTGTAAGTCCCGTAAAATCTGGCCCAGCCATTTCAGAGCTTAACCAATAGGCACCCGTTGACGTGCATTTACTGAATAACTGTTACATTATTAACAAATATAAAATACTTATTAAATTAATTTGTATAAAGTACCCTATCTACCTACCTAGTTAATAATAATAATCTATGTTGGCCCGAGATAGGTAAAAATAATAAATTTATGTTATGTTTTTACTAGGTTACAATATTAGTAATGATAATGAACTTTGAATAAGTTATTTTATTATTCAAAGGTCTTGAATATTCCTTGGAAATATCCAGGTCACTAGAACAGTTTAATATATATTTAAAAAAAAAATTATACCACTTGGTTGACAGATAAGCACACGGCCCAGCTGATGGAAAGTGGTTACTGTGGCCTATGGACGTGTGCAACACCAAGGGAGTCGCACTCGCGCTGCCAACCCTGCAAGGACAGAGTTTTTGTGTCGTCAGTGTAAAAGATAAAGCAGAGCAAACTTTTGGTCTTCCCACTGACACGAGGGAACACAACACGAGGTTATTAGATTAGATAGCCGGCGGTAACCATTTGTGAATCATAAACCGAAAGAAAAAGATTGTTTCTATCTTGTATACAGCAGTCGGATCTGTTCATTTTTTTTCATTTATTTTATTTTAAACTTTTTAGTTATGATATGACATAGGTAAATGTATTTTTGTAATCGCCTTCTAATTCTCTTCATTTTGATACCCTATTCGATAAATTTGAATAAAAAAAAAATAGGTACAACACACATTATAGCACCAAAAATCCACAGCATAGTTTATTTTGATATTTTATATAGGTACCCTGTGACACTCGGGAGATGAAATATAACCTTTCATTTGAGACTACATTTATCGAAATTGGGCCAGCCGTTAGGTAGGCCTGTAGAGGGGAACAAAGAAAACTACATACATACATACGCGGGTATTAAATACATTACCCTTACTGGCGTAGTCGGGTAAAATATAGATATCTATACTAATAAAGCTGAAGAGTTTGTTTGTTTGAACGCGCTAATCTCAGGAAGTACTGGGTTCGAATTGAAAAATTATTTTTGTTTTGAATAGTCCGTTTATCAACGAAGAGTTTAGGCTACCTACTATACTTAAGGGAGCGGAGCAGTGATAATAAATGTTAACAAATCCGGCACATTTCCATACATTATTTGAAGACTAAAAAATACAGGCTCAAAGGGGTGATATAAGGTTACAAAATATGCCACGGGCGAAGCCGGGGCGGGTCAGCTAGGTCAACATAAAATGAATATTTTCGTTCTCCAATTCGTCGTTTAATTAGATACGACTGTCAAAATGCACTTATTAATTTTCCGATACGTCGTTTAATGAGATAATTTAACATAAACTCACACCTATATCCCCGAAGGGGTAGGCAGAGATGCTAGCACCCACATTTCGGCAGTTTATGTTTAGGTCCCAAGGTGGCAAGCCTATTGCCATTAACCGGGCACTTATAAACCTACGATAAATACTCACATAATTTCGAAAAGCATCGAAAAATCATTGGTGTTTGCCTTGGTAAAACCTGGGATCGAACCCGAGACTTCTTCTCAGCAGTTCATTACCCATACCACTAGGCTACCGCGGAGATACGACTATCAAAATGCACCTATTAATTTTATTTCTATGCATTATTTTCCATTTTTTATTCATTACCGTGAGTCACATATTATCACACAGACAGATATATAAAACCCAGACTCAGCCACAGATGCATGGCTTGAGTCAACCATAGTGACCGAAAGACGACAATAGGCTCCCCCCTATTACATGGGACCGAATTCAATGATTTGTGAAATGTGGGTGTTAATTCACCTCTGCCTAACCCTCCGGGGATAAAAGCTTGATTATATGTATGTATTATCACGAATAAGACGAGCAAGAAACACATTATATCTACCAGTGGGTTTAAAAACGCCACATTGAACGATTCTACTAAAATCGAGTAGGTACTTTATGAATTTCCATTAGGTCTCAATAGATTCATATAAAAATCGTAAAATGGTCACTCATATCAGCAGAATCACAACAATTCTTTTACTAAGCAGATTCTACTTTCTTGTAAATATTGCCCCAAAACCATATATTATCCTAATATGATTCCATTAAGGTGGTATTTTTCGAACTACAGTAAATGAAACAGGTCGGACAAGAATTGCACTTTTTTTAAATGACAGACAAAACAACAAGACTAGGCAGACAAAAAATATTACGTCACGGCACTGCCAAAATATTAGGTACCGATGTGTATTACTTGTTTTTTATACAACTTAGGTGGCAGACAAGCACACGGCCCACCTGATGTAAAGTGGTTACCGTGACCTTATGAACGTGTGTCACACCCGTGCTGTAAGAACAGAGATTTTCTGCGCCTTCAGTGCAGAACACAAAATAAGGACAAGCGTTTGGTCTTCCCACTGACAGTATAAAAACTCTCCAGTGAGCTCTGGCTACCCTACTCACGGCCGGGAACACAACTCGAGGTTATTATAGCCGTTATATTCTTTAGGGTGGAGGTACTTCCCCAGTCGGACTACACAATTGGGACGGAAATACTGTCGTGTCCTACCACCTACTTATTGATTAATACTAGGTATCCCAACACAACCTACCTACTATTATGATATGGTCGTGTGGCTAAATTTGGCAAGCTATTATTTATTTTATGACGAATTAATGTGGCGAGGGTGTAGAGCATTCTACTGCCATCACACATGATCCATGTTCGATGCCCGCTCAGTGTATGAGTAATAGTTTGTCTAGCTTTTACTATGTAATAATAAATAAATGTAGACCTAAAGTGCTAAAATAATATATTATAAACCGCGATAAATTATAAACTAAAATATTATGTGATTGAAGTGCTACCGAAATTTCAGGTATAATATTGGGTTGACCTTTAACGTCAACCCAATATTTTATGCAACGAGTACTCAAAATATAATTTTAAAAGTAAGTTGCGATGTCTCTCCGGCCTAGGGAGGACAATAGGACTGAACCTCCACAAGGAGGGTCATTAGGGGAGACACGAGACCGAAGCCATTACTTTTTAGGTATTTGATTGATAACACCTGATTATTATTTTATCTACGTACCAACATAATACATCACGAAATTGATAATGGATACAAGTCAATGACCTTATATTAAAATGAGGCAGGTTATGATATCGCGATGCAAATGCGTTGTATGACAGAAGTTGAACATTATCCTCGTTTCACACTCTCTGATTAGACTAATAAAGTTTATTTAATCCTCACATATAAATACGCTTCATAAAGCTTACAATGGAATTCCACTGCTTTGAATTAAGCCTTTTTGTCCAACAGACCGAAGCCCCTGTCGTCATCAGACTCCTCAGGTTCCTCCTCCTTCTTCACCTCCTTGGCCTCCGCAGCAGGTGCAGCAGGACCTTACATCGTATCGATAATATGACGGAGTGCTTTACCAGTTCCCCCTTACAAGATCCTATCGACATGGCAAAGCTTGAATAAAAATATTACTAGATTAATCAAAGTAAAGATTTATTTTTAACTTTTTGGACGTTGTTTTTTGGGACGGGGTTTAATTTTTTAGTACTTAATTACTAACGCATGTCTGTCTCGGCTCTTCTTGAACTGGTGCTCGTATTGAGGTATTGAGACTGGAGGCTAATTATGCTTGTTTTGAGTGACCTCTTTTATCTCTTTTTAAATACTATGGTTCTTGGGGCTCCACCAATATCATACTCATAGGCCCACCTGACGAACGACGGCTCTGGCGCGAGTTGCCCTCCTGGTGTTGGGATATCAGTTGCTCTACCAAAAGCCAAGAGAGCCAAAAAAAGGATTCCTGAAATCCGAGTTGAATGCCTCGGATGCGACCGGAACTAACAAGATGATGGTGATGATATAGGACCATGGTACGACAATCTATATCATTAAGTACGTGGTTCAGTGCAAAATTATTCGCGGGTTTAAATTCCTTCCTGATGAAATTGTATAAAGCTTTATGAAGCTGCGCATGAGAACTAATATACTTACGAATAAACATACGTGATAAATGCGGTAGTGGTTAATTTATGTCAACTAAATTACACAGAACTCCTCATTGAAGTTTTACTAAACCCGTTTTATGAATGAAGTGACGTCACGCAGTTGTAGATAGCTATATGACTGTGTAAACAGCTGTGTAGATATATTTATATAGATTATTGGATTCTTTCTTTTGCGTCAGATGTTAGTGGGATATTCAGCAAAACCGTGTTGCTGTATGTCGGACGGACGTCTCGTTGTCGTGAGCCGTACACTGTGTGGAACGGCTGTGTGGAAATCTGGTTTTGGACGAAGTGAAGTAGGTCGATGACATTTTTCGAGGTTTTATAGGCCTACCGTGCGTGTACCTCAGCTGCCTACTCAAATAAGTGTACCTCTATAAAAAATATGTCTACTGAAATGTTCACAAATAGAATAAGAAAAAAATTGCCCAAGCTCTTGTCATTAATTGTTATGTGTTGCCCATCCGTTGACAGCAGGAAAGCGTGGTAGATAAAATTAAGGAATAGATAATCAATAAGTACCTAGGCCCGAGTATTCAAAATACTTGTTAAAATAATCAAGCTTGCGATAACGGTACGGCATCATCAATATTGAGCGTCTTCAGAATAACCCGCCAGCTGCCCTGTTGAATAAAATAGTCAGAGGTACATAGTCACAACTCGGTAGCGATGTGAGGCGGACGCTAACCCTCGGTGCCACTCGCCTCGCGCTCTTTCGCGCCGCGGCTCATTGCTACACCGTGAATTTGGGCCAAGCACAAATATACCTATCCCTTCCCCACCCACGTATCAACAGTATCGCCGTCTCGTTCAGTTATTTTCTCTCGGACCACGCTATTAAACAGTCATTTATGTAATAGGTTCAATGTTTACATTGCGACTATCAGGTGGCGAATGGAATACAATTAAAATTTACAATAGAACGTTCTGTTTTCAACTCTTCGACGCTGCTGCGCTATCAGTCTTATCGGTGGGTAACATTGTTATAAAAGTAGAAGTGATGAATAAAACGCGTAATTAACAGTAATTACTGTCTTGTAAATGTAGACCGGTATACTTTCAAGACTTTGAGTATGTTATGTGTGTAAGATTGTACTACTACGCCTGCCTACATCATTAAAATTTGAGCTAATTAGATATTGAGATTGGTATTGATCCACATTTAGCTATAAACGAGTCACACTGTTGCCAAAAAATATCATGTTTGTGTTGAATGTTAAAACTTGTGTGTGACACACTGCTTACTAGACTGCGTCAACTGCTGAATAGCTTGTAGGTACCTACCTAGGTTATTTTGACAAAGTATTATTGTTTCGAGTTTAGTATGTATCAGTTTTACTTTCATAAATCATAAGTATCATTTTATTTCGATTTTTTTTAAAGTACAGCTAGGTTCTATATTAAATCGCAAAATCAATCCAGTCCAGTATTGAATATGGATATCCAGGAGAAGACTTGAACCTGTGATCAGTCCCTTCCTCCCTAGAAGAGCACTAACGCAGTTTAGTACGTCTTAATAGCAATTCCTATCGTTGGTGAAACCCTGCTTTGTTTCGCTAAAGGTTTACAGATCCGTATATATCCATGTTATCGTAGGCCGCTTTTTTTTTCTTTTTTACGTGCGAAAAATTCCCACGGATACCTCCCCGCCGGAGTCGGTGGTCAAAGTCAAAGTGAAAAATAATTTATTCCGTATAGACCATTATATCGGCACTTACCAAACGTCAACAAATAGAGCATGTCGGATTCGAACCGAATAAAACGCACGGCGCCTGTGGGTCATTGTTGGTTGCCAAAGGTGCGCACCTTTTACACATGACTTAACTAATTAAATGAATGCTTAATATATAAATATTTAACTTTAGGTAGGTATACGTATAAAGCTCCTATTACTGACTACACGTAGAGACAATAATTTAATATGGGAATACCAAGCGCATACGTTTTTTTTTATCTAATATACTAAAACGCCAGTAAAAGGTCAAAAAAGTAACATGACCAAGTAATGTTTACCAAATGACGACCTCCGTGGCGTAGCGGTAGAGCATTCGACTGCTATGCAGGGGGCGTGGGTTCGATTCCCGCTCAGTGCAAATATTTGTATGCATGAATATGTATATTTGCATTGGTCTGGGTGTTTCTATGTATAATATGTATGTATTTACAAAAAAAAAAAATAGTATCTAAGTATGTTTATCCGCATTCTAGATCCCATAACACAAGCTAGTATGCTTACCATGGGTCTAGATAGCGTTGTGTAGAATGTCGTGAAATATATTTATTATTATTATTATTAAATGGGCACATAACCTGATTTCGACAGGTGACAAGGTGGGATTAGTGCGGGTTTGGAAGGACCTTTGATTAGAGGAGTTTATCTTTCCAGAGGGAATTATCGTCCTCCTATATATAATTGAGGTGACTATATTATAAGAATTAGGAATATATATTATAGGAATATTAAATGATTTTATACATATAAATGCCATATCATTATTTGCATTCACAAATTTTGACAGATTATGTAACGTCAAATAACCTGCCTTGTATAATCATTTCTGGCGCATAGGCGTCTATGACGCCGGTGGCCCGCCCTGGCGGGGTAGCCTCGCTGAATCGCGATGACTATCCTTTGCCTCAGAAACGAGCCGGAGCGGGAGTCACCGCAATGACTAAATTTTAGCCATATAATGTTTCCGTCCCGGTCGCCAAACTAACTTCAATGACAGTCATTACAGGTAGTCGGAGCGGAGCCCTCAAAAGTCCAGCTAGTCTAACTACAGAACTTAGATATCGCCAGTTGGTTGTGGAGGTCAGATGGCAGACATCTTAGACTAGAAAGCCGACTCGGTGGAATCGAGGCGATCACCAGGCGGCCAACACAAAAATGATAGATATTGATTACGTCCTCTCAAATCAGCCGCGGTAGCCTAGTGGTATGATACGGTCGTGTGGCTAAATTTGGCAAGTTGTTATTTATTTTATGACGAATTGATGTGGCGAGGCTGTAGAGCATTCCACTGCCATCACGCATGATCCGTGTTTGATTCCCGCTCAGTGTATGAGTAATAGTTTGTCTAGGTTTTACTATGTATGAATAAATAAATATAGACCTAGAGTGCTAAAATGAAATATTATAAACAACGATAAATTAAAAACTAAAATAATACATTACCGCGAAAGCCAGTGGTATGGGTAATGGACTGCTGAGCCGAGGTCTCGGGTTCGATCCCAGGTTTTATCATGACACACACCAATGACTTTTCGATGCTTTTCGAAGTTATGTGTGTATTTATCGCAGGTTTATAAGTGCCCGTTAATGACAATGGGCTCGCCACGTATTACATTGGGACCTAAACATAAACTGGCTAGCAGCACCTCTGCCTACCTCTTCGGGGACATAGGCGTGTGTTTACGTTATGTTATGTTATGCTTATGTCAAATCACATCACATATAGAAGTTTTAAACCTTATCTACTTATCAGAACATGCATCGTCCATCAGGTATAAAATTAAACTTTCCACGCAAAAGAAAAATAGGACCAATTTCACAAATAAGAAAATAAGTCAACTCAAAAACATATTTAGATGTAATAACGAAATACAAAGAAAAGCTATCAAGCTTCCTTTGGAGACACCGAGTCAACTCGCAAGACCGCCCACAACAAAATAAAAAAAGGCAATCCAATAAAGTCTGATCCTTGCAAAATTAAATATAGAATGTAATAAAAAACACTAAATACAAAATACTACAAGAAAGCACGCTAAATCTATTAAATAGAAGACAATAACTACAAAAAACTAAAAATATAACATGCTCTGTGAATATACATAATATTAATAGGAATGTCAGTTACCTACATTGTTTTGCCAGTAGGTAGGTATGCGGATTGTGAACAAATATCCGCGTCGCGCGAATACTGCATTAGATTGAACAGTCATGGTCATCGACACTGGTTTTGGCATTCACATTGACGTGACGTAATTCGAATAGTTCAATCCGATGATTCGCGGGGTCTCCGGACCGTGAAGTGCATTTTATCATAATTATCTTAGCGTTTATCCTTGTCGCATTCTACACATTGAGAGAAGAGAGCCCTGAGCCGCTGAGGAGTGAAAGATGGCTGGTCAGCTTTTCTATCTTTTTATTTGGGATAATTTTGAAGTGAAATCTTCTATAAGCGCAGGTTTATAAGTGCCCGGTTAGTGGCGAAATATGCCACCTATGCCTACCCCTTCGGGGATATAGGCGTGAGTTTATGTTATGTTATGTAATCTATACTATATATTAATAATTAATAATAATCTATACTAATATATATATAATAATATATAATAATAATAATAATCTATACTACATATATAACTAGCACCGCGCCGCGGTTTCACCCGCGTAAATCCTGATCCCATGGGAATATCGGGATAAAAAGTAGCCTATGTTACTCACGAAGAATGTAGCTTTCTAATGAAAAAAGAATGATTAAAATCGGTCCAGTACTTTTTCAGTTTATTCGTTACATACAAAAATACAAATCTTTCCTCTTTATAATATATATGCTAGTCTATACTAATATTATAAAGAGGAAAGATTTGTATTTTTGTATGTAATACCACAGACGATTTTTCGAAGCTATAAAATCAGTAATTATTGGCCAATTTTTCATTTCTGTCGGCACTCTGGCAGTGTTACTGTTACTTGGTAGTGTGTGTAAGTGCAACTGCCGTTTTAACCCGAGAGGAAAACCTGCACCGGAGCTACGTCCGTTGATCGGCAGGTGTACCAAGTAGCAGGTGACCCCATACACCCACGAAGTGCACTGTGTAGCCATAAAATATATAATAACCATGATTTTCTGTAGTTAGCTCAGCCAGGAGTACTTATTTTTATGATTAGTTATTATAAAAGTATGTATTTTAACCGCGTGTGTATAGTAACCACGGTAGCCTAGTGGTATGGGTAATGGACTGCTGAGACGAGGTCTCGGGTTCGATCCCAGGTTTTACCATGGCACATACCTACACAATGACTACAATGACTTTTCGATGCTTTTCAAAGTTGTGTGTATTTATCGCAGGTTTATAAGTGCCCGGTTAATAGCAATAGGCTCGCCATTTATTACATTAGGACCTAAACATAAACTGGCGAAATGTGGATGCTAGCACCTCTGCCTACCCCTTCGGGGATATAGGCGTGAGTTTATGTTATGTTATGTATTTAATTTTTATTTCTTTATGATATACCTGCCTAATATTTAAATATCAGGACCTTAGGTACAAGATCACTCTAGGTGGGTATTTATTTTCTCGACATTATGGCCGTTTCGTATGTCAATCTTCGATCATTCGGTGATCTTTAATCAATCAATCAAACATCCTGTCGCAATTCACAGCTGGATATACGCCTCTCCCAATGTTGTTAGGCTTTGGTCTACTGTTTCCACACTGGCTAGACGGGTTAGTGCAGGGTTTTATTTCGAGTTTTCCTTCTCTTGCTGTGATATCACCTGCGTATTTTACCGTAAGGTGCCTCTTACGACACCCTTCAGATGAGATGGAATGGTGATACATGTATTCTTTCTCCGTCATCACACGGTTTAACTGTAATATACCTAGTCTAGCCATAAATATTGTTACGAAGAAAAAGCATTTTTTTTATTGCAAATAATATTTATTACTTTTACAGTGTGTTAGTTTAATACATAAATATAAAACAATTTAAAATATGAAAAGCTTATTCGAAGTGGTCTCCATTGGCTGCAACACAGTCCTTTAAACGTTGAGGCCAGTTATCAATCACGCAACTCTTTCCATGTGAAAATTCTTCACTGCCAATCGTATGGATTGTTTTAGGGACGGTTTTCTTTATCACCCCACTCCATTTTAATATAGCAAAATATTGTACAATGTATTGGCGTCAAAATTAGAAAACACAATGAACAATCGTATAAAAATGACAGATTCCAAATTCAAATGTAATATCTTTCTTATTTTAATTGTAACAGTATTTATGGCCAGACTAAGTATAAATCAATGATTGACACACATACATCGATACATTTCAAGACAATCGACGGAAAGAAACGTTTCTTCCATTTGGGTCAACATTGGTCAACACCCATGACCACCTATTGTCACATTATTCGTTACAGTCCAAACTGACATTTTCTTGATTGTCAGAAACAGTTGAAGTTCATAATATTATTCCTTCCACTCTAGGTACTCAGCAACTTTTCACTATGAATCCACGTTTATGTCTAGTTCGTGCAATCTCTTATCACTTACACGTTGCCGACTTTGTAAAAAACCTTGTCATGCCAATTCTGAGTACATACTGCCAAACCACGGACACTGCTAAAAACTCTATTTAATTTTAGACTTTTTTATTAATTTATTTATTTAAACTTTTTGCACAAACAGACAAAGAATGTACGAAGGCGGACATTATGCCACAGTCATTTTCTACCAGTCAACCTTAGCACCCTATGCAGAGATATTTATATTAAAAGTAGGTGCACGAAGTGTTGTGGTGATAGTTTTCTCAGTTTGGTACACAAATAATGCAATGACTTTAAAGCAATGACAATCGAGGGCCTTTATTGTAGATATCTACTGATTTCATTACGAAAACATTTTTCGAGTCACGGGGTCCACATTGTATTCAATGAAGTATGTACTCGTTTGGTGAATTATTTAACAGTTCCAGTAACTGATAAGGTGCCTACCCATACTTTCACATTTTTTCACCACATGATTATAACCATAGCGTTGGGCCAGATTGCATCCGAAGCTTGTATGTTTTATTTTGTGGTTTGTTTTGGCTTTTCTAAGAGCGACTGCATCATAGAATGTATCTTACAAATTTATGCATCCGCTTGTGTTCTACTAGTAGGGTTCGTAGAAAATATAATGATAAAATCGTTGAATTTTTCTAACTTATCACAGACAATATCATGTTCATGACTGCCAGTAACATAGCGACATCTAGTGAAATTAAACTGAACTACTTCGAGACACGATTTTCATCGGCTTCGCTTATTCTTACTAGAATACTTTTTTATATAGCAAATCCTGTCTCCGTGCACCTGTATAGTATGCGTTTAAAAATATTTTGATGACGTTAATCCTAATAATATCCTTTTAATATTGCACAATAAACTAGAAATATTTGTTATACTTTCACGCAAAAATTGCTGAACTGATCTAGATGCATTTTTTCACGAAGATGGTCTTGGATAGTACATATACTATACTATTTGTCTTATTTTTATCTCGTAAATAGGTTCAGCACAGCCAGTAATATATTGACTAAATCACACGATATATATTCCGTGCTGTGACTGAACTTTTTTAAAGATATTCGGCTAATTGATGTAGAGAATTTCTTCACCAAAGAGAAAGGTTACCGCTGAGTAATAAGATATTGCATTACTTTTTGCTACTGGCCAACCGCAATCAATGACTCAAGAGGAAAACTGAAAACATGAATGCGAATTACGATATAAAGGGAATCCTTCAACACAGCGATATTCATGCTGTGCCTTCAATGTTCTTCGCTAATCTTACGAAATACAGCACAGAGGAATACAATTGATAAAAGTTGAATATTTTCAGAAAATGCTATTTTAATTCTAATTATTATCTTGAAATTTAAGCAGATGCAATTTTTTTAATCTGCAGCACCTGCGTACTTCCATTCAAAATCTTTAACATCGGTAAATTAACAATATTTTAATATTCGTCTAGTCTTAATTTTATTGTGCTACTATCTAGTCGATAGACATACATACATATAATCACACCTTTATCCCAGGGGGGTTAGGCAGAGGTGAATTAACACTCTCATTTTACAAGCATTGTATTCGGTCCTATGTAATAGGAGGTAACCCTATAGCCGTCTTCCAGGCACTATTGTTGTCTCGAGCCATGCATCTGAGTCTAAGATGTATAATGTATATATCTGTAAGATGTCAAATATCCATTAGTCACCTTGTACGACACCGCATGGGAAGAGATAGGGTGGCCCAAAATCTACTCCGCTGCTAGAATGCTTATAAAATAACCATCGATGTATCGTTCTCTTTGCTATTAGCCGTTCTTAAGTTCTAAAGACTTGTGATGGATAAGCCAAGTGCTCATCGCTTTGGACAGTTGAATTTATTGCATGTCTTAGGTACTTATAACAATTTGTAAAGATCCCGAAGTTAAAAGTTTTTACAAAGTAAAAAGATCACAATTAATGCAGGGTACACACCAACCGGTCGAAGGCGAACCAACGTAAACTCTTGGGGTTATTATCACATGTTACCGTAGCGTGGCGTAATGATGACGGTTTATCAATTGCTAAGAGTGCTGTTACGTCTTTACGGATTCCTTTACGTTCATTGATTAGCCATCGTTCAACTTCTTACATTTGTACCTATGTATATTGTAGGTACAAAGCATTTCAAATTAATTGTTGGACACTAAGAGTATTTGCTCCCAGTTGAGTTTCTCATTGTAGTACTATTTGCATTACAGAAAAAATATTTCCAAAATCAATAAATACTCCCATTAAATACAGTTTAAAAAAAAGTGTTCGAATGAAAAATCATTTTTATTTTTTGTCGTTATATTTCTCATTCAATCATTAATAAAAGCATATGATCAACTTAATACAAGCTTAGCTTCTGACAGTTATGTCTGGTTCTTTGAGGAGTGAGAGTGTATAATTAATACACCCGCATGGATTTTTTATATCACTTAGGCGGCAGACTAGCACATGGGCTACCTGATGGGAAGTGGATACCGTGGCTTATCGAAGTATGTAACACCAGGGGCGTTACAATCTTGCTTCCGACCCAATTCAAGGACTCCTATCATAAAATAATTAAACGGTCAAATGGGCCATTTGATTGCAGTATAATGTATATAATAATTTGTGCTGTAATTGAGTAATTTATTAATTGTGAAATAATATATAAAAGGAACCGCGGTAGCCTAAATAGTGGTATGGGTAATGGACTGCTGAGACGAGGTCTCGGGTTCGATCCCAGGTTTTACCATGGCACACACCAATGACTTTTCGATGCTTTTGGAAGTTATGTGTGTATTTATAGCATGTTTATAAGTACCCGGTTAATGGGAATAGGCTGGCCACCTATTACATTGGAACCTACACATAATCTGCCTACCCCTTCGAGGATATAGGCGTGAGTTTATGTTATGTTATGTATGTATAAAAGTGTCATATTTTATGAATGGTAAATATATTTAGACTCGTCATCATGTAGCACCTTGAATGTTCGTGTATTATGCACCTACCTGTGTACCTATGTTCAAAAATAAATGAACGATACATAGATTGTAACTATTGTTAGCCTTACAATGACACAATACATCAAATTAAGTTCGTATTGTATATCAGTGAGTTTTCAAATGCCCGACCAAGTAGTAACTTAAAAAATAAATCTCTGCTTATCTTTGCTATTGAAATCTTGATAAAGTATCTACTTATAATATATCTGAAATATGTAAATATAATTCTGTAAAACAAAGCTATCTCATATTTTAACTGAATGTATTAAAAAAACACACCTGTTAACTTTTAATTAAGTCTGAACCAAAATTTGATAAGAAGTTGAACGCAGATAACCCCGCTTAGATGAACCATATACCAATATGAGTGATAATGATATTGATAAAACATAACGGTTCTACTTATCAAAGTCATTCTTATTATAACATTTATATAATCCAAACGTGTGAGTAGATACCATTATTTGATTGCGGCTTTTTTAATAATTATCTTTTGGCATTGAGCAATCGCGGTTAGACTGAAGTGTTGGCTTACCTTGACGTTAGTCTTTATATTTCACACACCGTTTCGTATATTGTGAAGTGAAAAAAAAATACAAGTGTATTTAAACATTTATTTGAATTTCTATTTCACAATGTTATGATAATTTGTGAGTTTGCAAACCACTGAAACTAACGGTTTTAGTTTCATTTTGAGCGTCCTCGTGGCAAATCACCTCTACGCTAACACTTTGCGGTGTCTATTGCTAATAATATTGGCTTTGTTGAGTGTAACAAGGAAAACAGTGTGTTTTAGCTGTAAGTATTAAATGCCGCACGCGGTACCTTTTCCTTTTATTACATTATTTCTTAGCTCACGTACTTAGTAGGATTACTATAACACTGTTATTAATTTACTTATTCGGCTGGGTTTCAGTACTTCGGAAAAATAAAGTAGTTTAATTCACCTTGATCGCGATTCCTGTTATTGCTGAAATTTGCGTTAAAACCAAGTCAAGTTCAAGTTCGTTTGTTGTTGTGTTCATAAGGTGTATCATTGTATGTTTTATACATTCTCAAAATATACGTTCGATAGAATTATTTTGAACTATTAAAAATATAATTATTTTAACGCATTCTATCGCGTTTTATGGTAGGTAGTATTATTTTTTATTATTTATACTGACAGAATGCGACTGGGATAACGTTGGAATTATGCTGACTTATATTAAAAGTCAGATAATATAATTTAAAATGTTAATAAACACAAAACAAATAGAGGCATAAGGTAGATACTTATCTATACACTTCAATTAGCAGCCGTACTTTGGTCTTGGACCAGTGTTCAATGTCATATGTACATATAGGTATTATTATTGTACGTAATACATTTCATATTTTAGTCATTGAGGAAAATATGCTAACGCAGTAAATATCTTGTTAATCGTCATACCGTTCAGTTATAGGTCCTTATAAGTGCAAGCGTGTGAAAAGAATTAAGAATAACAGTATTGTTTATTCTCCTAGCTGATAATAACCATATAAACATTTCTTTGTTTTCTTTTATCGAAACCAGTCGAGATTGAAATTAAAAAAAATGAAAAAATAGCAGTTATAAACTAACTATGCCGTTGTTCCGTACAGGAAAATTTCATTATAGAAAATACAGGGTTTGGTATCTTTTTTGGTAGGTGCTATGCCTAAGGTACTGTAACCTAACCGCAAATACAAGCTATAGCTTAAAAAATCTACGAACGGTACACACAAACTATTAATTCTACATTAGAAGAAATATGACTTTTTAATATTGTATGTATCTAATCTACCTATACTTCTATAGAAGGTATTTTGCAAAAAAAAATTGCCTAGTCAGTGGGCAAAGCATCATAATTAATTATGACAATGAATGCATGCGCATACAAGTGACAAGGTCCAATTTAATACTAATTAAAATGTTATTTACGTACTGTAAAAGGAAGCTTTTAATAAATATGCAAGTACAAAGTTCAATGTACATTGACCTGGACTTGTTTGTATAGATACTATTATTATAGTACTGGGACATGCGGACATTACGGACACAAAGGGGCAGTGGGCGGTGTGAGTGCGTTATCAGTATCAGTCGACGATTGATCTCCACCTGCCTTGTTGTGTGGCGTGCTAGTGCATGATAGAATACGGGTACACGAGGCACTAACGTAAGTTTTCTTTGACTATGTTCCAATGAATTATTAGTTACTAGGAAGTAGTTATGTCACTTAACGTAACGTTTAGGCGTGACAGTAACTGCGACTTGAGTCACAATTTATTTAGCGATTTATTTTTAAAAAGTTTTTAAATTAATTATATTGAGTACGCAATTTAAAAAATAGAACCCATCATAAATATCAATTAAGGAAATTTACATTTAGGGTCACCGCGCGCCGTCAAACAAGCCGAACTTAATTTGCTTAAAAGCTTCAGTTTAACTAATAGTCTTTTTTACCAAAATATTTTTTACTAGCAAACGGATTCTGTGTGAGCGTAATTATACTGTTATGTCATAGGTATGTGGTAATGGATGACATCTGTTCACGTAATTTCCGCATTTACACATACCGAACAACTTACTAAATGTAACAAACGGCTACGATGTGTTAAAAAAGGGTACTCTTCGGATAAGCCTCTGATCACCAATGCAGTCGTCTGCAACGATTCGACGGCTAATACCATTCTAGCTTTTTGTCCACACAGATCTTTGTAGGTATAGGTGGAAGGACACAGTGAGTGGACAAGAGAGCAAATACGACATGAACTGGAATGAGACCAACGTGTTGAGTAAAGAAAACCTCAAATACATGTCCGGAAAGCCAGTGGTCCGGATGGTATTCCAGCGGTAGTTTTGAAAAAATGTGCAGCGGAGTTGTCTCCAATGCTTACGCGCCTGTACCGGCTATCCTACAGTTCGGGTACAGTGCCTTTGCCTTGGAAAGAGGCGAATGTTCAGCCCATTCCCAAGAAGGGGGATCGCTCGGAGCCAGCCAACTATCGACCCATAGCCGTCACCTCAGTGCTGTGCAAAGTGTTTGAGCACATAATTAACAAACAGCTCATGCGGCACCTAGAGGATCACTCCTTAATTAATGACCGGCAATATGGCTTCAGACCGAAACGGTCAACGGGTGATCTTCTAGCATACGTTACCCATCTTTGGGGTGAGGCTATGGACAAGCACGGCGAGTCACTGGCAATTAGTCTTGACATCGCCAAAGCTTTCGATAGAGTCTGGCACAAATCGCTTCTTTCTAAGCTACCTGCCTTTGGTCTGCCTTCTAGGCTGTGCAACTGGGTTGCTAGCTTCCTGCAGGGGCGCCGTATTCGCGTCCTTTGTGACGGACGAGCTTCGGAGTTTCTGCAGGTTAATGCTGGCGTGCCCCAGGGGTCCGTCTTATCACCCACTCTCTTTCTTCTGCATATCAACGACATGCTGTCTACCGGCAATGTTCATTGTTATGCAGACGATAGCACTTTACATGGGAGTTATCATGGACATCCAGCGGCCAAGCAGTCAGATATCGCAGAGAAAAGGCAGCTTCTTGTCACTGAGCTTGACGGGGTCCTGAATCACATTTCTCAATGGGGCTCTGAGAACCTGGTTGAGTTCAATGCCAAGAAGACGCAGGCATGTGCGTTTACAGCAAAAGTATCTTCTTTCCTTCCCCTCCCCACTCTTCAGAGCACGCCACTGCCGCTGCAGGACAATCTCAATATCCTAGGTATGGATGTACGCTGCAACCTGAATAACAAAAACTACATCGAAAGCATCATCAAAACAGCCTCACGAAAACTCGGAGTCCTGAACAGAGTGAGACGATTTTTCACGCCGGAGCAGCGGTGTCTTCTATACAAGACACAAATTCGCTCCTGTGTGGAGTACTGCTCGCATCTCTGGGATGGTTCAGCAAAGTACCTACTAGATGCTCTCGACAGGTTGCAGCGACGTGCGATCCGCATCATTGGGAATCCCGAGATCACGAACACCCTAGAACCTTTACAGCTGCGTAGAGATGTTGCGTCCATGGCTGTATTTTACCGTCTGTACCATGGGGAGTGTTCTGATGAGCTCTTCCAATTAGTCCCACCCTCCCCTTTCCTACACAGGACAACGCGTGCAGGTCTTAGATGTCATCCGCACACGGTGCAAAACATCCGATCAAGAACCAAGCGGTTCGGAGACTCTTTCCTCTGTCGCACCATTAAGGCCTGGAATTCATTACCAGCTCACGTGTTTCCTTCTTCCTACAGTCCCGGGTCCTTTAAGCGGGGCGTGAAAAAGCATATGATAAGGCCGTCAAGCTGAGTGTCACCATTGTCACACGGTATGTGTAAGTAATGGTGACCCTCTTTTCTGGGATTTTGCCTTCAGCTTACCATCAGGCAAGGCGAAGTCCAATTGACGTGTCCTATATAAAAAAAAAAAAAAAAAAAAAAAAAAACAAAGACAAAATAAGAAAAAATATAAAAGATAGATATAAAACAATGTTAGCCAAAAAATTGATATTTGGCGTGTATCCAGCGCTATCACAGTATTTCCCTCCCGTACGTCTACTTACTACAGAAATGTTGCCAACTGTTTAGGAAAAAAACTAAATATTTCCTTTTTACATATTGTTAGACATACTTGAAAGAGAGCCCACATTTTTGGCTTCTCCTGATGTCGTATCGGAATATTTTCCAAGGACGCTCTTGTCTACTTATGTGATACTTATTTCATCTAATTTTTTATAGCATTTGGATCTAAAGTAAACCTAATGCTTTTGTTGACTTCTTATGCGTTTTTAGGTCCGTTACTGTAAATATTTGATACGTAAGAGACATTAACAGAAATCAGAAAACTCCCTGGTAAGGGCCATAAAATAATGACTTGAAAGTTGCATTTCAAAATGTCATTTGGCATTGAATAATTTACTAACTTTATTACGATTTGCAAATTGTGAAAGGAGTACTATTTATGTTTCGAAAACTCGAATATGGAATACTATATGTTATTCGGTTTAGTCACAGATAATATAATATCATTCTTATAGTTTAAGTGACAATGCAGAGTATGCCTGGCATCATTCTCTGTTATTTGCTTGGTGTTTACCCGGCATTCTGTTGCTTTCTCTCAACTATTTCAGTAAGGATAATTTTACTTGGACCTTAAATGCCTATTTCAATAACTACTAATTATCAATACATATAACCTCCTTAGTCGTTACCAAGGAATAGCAAACAAAGCAGTTAAAAACAGTTGTTAAGATATAAAGTTCAGCTTGACCGATTTTGTTGCGCATCTCACTAATCTAAACCATCTCTAAAATGTTTCCATTTCAATTTTGTAACTTTGTTCGCTTGGACTATATATATACATATGTACAAACTTAAGTGTTATTTCAACGGTGCGTTAAAATGCCTACTAGGTACTTCGGTTTAAGTTGACATAAACATACCTACATCCCTCCACACCCCCTACATACCATGACAGGCACCATTGATAGTTTCAAGAACAATATTGACACACAAACCGCGCTTTTCAAGCCGTTTTTGGTGAATTTTGTTAGCAGGCTGTGTCTATACCACAGATAGTATAATTTAATTCTGTCTATACAGTCTATATTTGGTCTAAGTTTGTTTGATTTGGTATCAGAGTAATTGAAGACTTTAAAGGGATACCATTAAATGTGAAGTATGATTATTTATACTGTTTGTCGTCGTTTTGAACACGCTCACCGTCCACCTGATGGTAAGCGGTACATTGACCTATTGCTTGGAACGCCAGCTGGCCTTCTCAGAAACTATACTGAGGACAGCATTGTCAATTGGTAATAGTTTCCCGGTCTATTTGAGTAGGCTAATTTGTGCTCGGAAAAGCATGACACGAGCATTTTTTAATCACTCAGAAATTCTTGCAGATGAAAATTAATGATTAATTATGAATGGATTTTAATAGGGGGTGAGCCCATTGCCATGCATCTGAGGCTGAGTCTGGGCTTTATATATAAACATCTGTCTGATGTTAAACAGCCCTATCCCTTAGTCGCCTTGTACGACACCGCATGGGCAGAGAATCTATAATAGTGAATGATTTGACTATTAAATATAATGACGTCACAATAATTTATTACAAACAAGTTTCCTTATAAATTACCGTTCTGACGTTAAGTAAAAAGTAACTAATTTGACTATTATTAAACGCCTCCTGCGATAATTTTTTGCAGGAATTTTCTACCTAGGTATACCATAAAATACCTTCGCCCGTATTGGAGTAGGGTGCTTATCGAATTATTTTGCAAAAAATATTATCCGTTGTTTGCAGACATGTAGTTGACAGGGCATTTTTGTTTAAAATTTTGTACTATTAATTGTAACACAGAGAAAGGGGGTGGGCAAATTATTATCATAACCCAGTATTGGCCGTGGGCTGGCCGTCCGATTGTGACGTTTTTATGAACGTTCTTAGAAGAAGGGGGCGCCCTGAGAGATTAATTAAACATAATATTCAATTCAATTAGATATTTCTCACAATAGTGCAATACAATAAATTGCATCTTTTTGATGTCACAGACCTATCATTGGAGAACAGCACACCTGTGACGGTTTAACATGTACTTAGTTAAGCAGATAAGTAAGTGCATATAGGTAGTTACTATGTTTTCCAAGTCGACCTTCACGTAACCCGAAGCCAAATCGATTGCCAAGCAAGTGATAAAGCGGTACTGTTTATTGCCAAGAGTATATTTGTTTATCTTTGATTTATCGTGTATATATCATAATTTAAACGATTGCTTATTTATATATGGGGCTTATCAGAAATCTATGACAGCTTTCATCTTCGTTATCTATCTTGTTAACGTCATTATTTTCAAATAAATGAGGGTCACTCAATACCTTTACCTATGGCTTGGTTACGAAAATGTAAAGACAAATAAGTAAATATAATATTTTTTATAAAACTGAAGGCGCTACTGACTTCCCACAAGTTCCTTGGAACCTCCACGTGGTCCTGAGCAACAGAGACAGCAGCGCCTGTCTCCCTCCCAAGGGAGACGCTGCCGCCTGTGTAGTGTAGTGCTAACTGCTAACTGCTAACGTAGTGATTATTATATTATGTTTGCATAACCGCATAGATTTGGATTAACCTAGCAATTTATGTGTCATTGTGATGTGTGACCGTTAATCCACAAGAAAACACTTTCTGAAATTACGTACCTACCAGGTAGATCTCTATTTCATGTTACTTAGACTGTCCGTTGTTTCCGGTCAACTAATCCTCTAAAGGCAAGCGTCCTTTCGGCTTTTGATGCGATGCGTCCGATGCGTATGAGTATCGGACGCATCGCAACAAATAGAAGATTTTTTACCTTGTGTCCACCAGATTGGTATCAATCGCATTTGCCGCTGCGACTACCAGCAATCGGATTGCCGACACCATTTCATTCGGATTTACGTAGAATCGTACTTGCAAAATGTGTCAGTGATGGAAAAGTGCGCGGAACGCGTCCACCTGCGTGCCTTACCGACGCATAAGTTGCCTCTCGGAGCAACAGCGTTGGCATTGCCGATGAGCAGATACGAGCGATCCGTACGTTGCGGATTGGTGGACGCATTTGTTTAACTTTCTATACAACGAATACTACGATTCGTTTGTTTGATACGATGCGTCCGTTGCGTACGATACTGAAAGGTAGGCGCTTAGCTTAAACTCACGTAATTAATGAACGCCTCCTTTGCGTCCAACATGACAATAGGATTGATTCTGGTTAAAGAACATAGGTAACTATTGTACTGTAGTAACAGTAGGTACCTAATAATAATCGAGTAAACAAAATGGTTTATCATTTTTTTGCTTATTGACCTCCAACCAAGAGATCAAGGCTGTCAGATCTCTATTATACATCTGCATTTTTCTTTTTTTGCAGTCTACGACTAAAAATAGGTAGTTGGAAAAACGTTACTTTTTACTTGTAAATGAGCGTAAATTATAAGATTTCGCTTGTCATCAGTTACAGAGACAGGTGAACATTTTATTAACGCAACGTCTTGGATGTCCACAGATAGTATGGGCAAAGCCAGTGACACAACAGCGAGGTGATTATCAACAAAAATGCCGGTGCTACGCAACGCTCACCACCCTGCCTCCACCATCACCGACTCAGTTGGCACGCGGTACATGGTGGCTGTACTCGCTGCATGTGCTGCAGAAGGAGGTATGTGCATAATACAAATAATACATCAACCTCTTTTTTTATATTGAAATATAATATCTAATGAAGCTGTTTCCTATTGCAGCAACATATCCATTCGATTTAACGAAAACAAGGCTTCAGATACAATCGGAGGTAGCAGCTGCTAAACATGGATTTAAGGTAGGTTTTTAATAGACACTTGCTGGGTTGGGCATGCCTTGCAAAAGGTACAACACCCCTCTGTTCCACATATCATTATACATCTAGGGTAGGGTAGGGATACTTTGACTCCGACATTGTGGATGCAGCCGCGCATACTTATAATAACTAAGTTTCATCGCAGTCGGAGCCAGTACAATTTTAACAGTGGTAACTTACCTATAGATATTCATCACAAACAATACAAGTATTAAAATTTGTATAAGAATTTTTTATTTATATTTAATTACACACACTCTGACAATACCGTTATAGGGGAAACCTAATGCGATAATATTCAGCTTTAGTATCAAAGTAATCAGGATATTTAACATTTTGTATTGCAGGTACTGAGTTTCCGATATTTCGACGCTGTTGCAAGCACCATGATCACCGACGAACTGACTGCTTGCAACAGCGCCTATATTTTGGAAATTCAGTACAATACAACGTGGTAAATAACCCAATTACTTTGATACTATTGTGAGGGACCATGATAGTTTAAATACCAATATTTAGCTTGTACGAAAGTACCTATCCCCGACCAAAAAGATTTTGATAAAAAGGCAAATAAACAAAAAACAAAATCTTGATCAATAAAGTATGTAAAAGAAAACGGATCAGTTTGAAAAAGGCGTAACTGTATCCATTCCAGCTGTGCAATTCTCTAAGCCACAGCGTTGAGAACAGCGCTGCGACAGCCTTGATAGTCATTGGTCGATTTCCAGTGACGTCATCCAGTCCGACCAATGAGAATCCTTATCAAGGCAGTCGCACCGCTGCGCTGCCGCGCTGTGCTCAACGCTTAGAGAATTGCACAGCTGTAACTAGTGAACTATACAGAATATCCGCGATATCCGATGACATATTTTTTTTGTTTAACATTCGACCATGGTCAGATGCGCGTTAAGTCAAAGTAGGAACGGAGATGTTAAACCGATTCACTACGCACTGTTTTTAAGTTTCTAAATGGCATCGAATCGAAAATTATCGTTGTAAAGCGAAAACTCACTAATTTGAATTGAATTGCGTCCTAAAAAGTGACAATAAATAATGTGACAGTAGCTAGTTAGTAAATTATTTGCTTATTTTTTATTGAGGTGCTTATGTAGGTACCTACTTACCTGATACACAGCATAGATATTTATGCTGTGCTTGATAGTCACTGACAGGAGGTAACCACAATTATTCGGCTGTCATTCTATTCAACTCTTGGCTATAGAAAACAACGATTTTTACTTAAAGTACTCAGTGTCCCTACCCTAAAAACAGAAAATAAACATACTCTGTAAGTATGAATTTATATTTATAAGTATTACATAGTACTTACTCTCGATGCTGACTGTACACAGATGAAAATCAATACCTATAATTGGAACTTGATAGAAGTACGAAACGGATACGAGAGTATCAGCTTCAATTTTGTAAGAGGATCTCGAAACATCATCCCTTTGATGTTTAAATTTTCGAATGCCAGGGGGATACGAAATTAATTAATTACGGAGTACGAGTACTTTATAATTTTATGTATGTTTATCGTTTCGAGATAATTACAAGCAACGAACATAGAATATTATGAGTTAAACTGTTTTAGGAATATTTAAACTGAATAAATTATGTAAAATGTTAATCGACCACGGCTAGGTACCTATAGGTATTATCTTGTCTTTCATGTTCCTTGCAGTAACGGTGAGTAGGTCTCCAGGGTATCTGTTGTATTGGAAGTAACTAGGTAAGTACTACCATGATGTAAGCCGTCCTGATATTATAATTTATATGTATGAGTGGTGGGTGCACTCGGTTGCGAGCGGCTTTTACGTAATTTCGCAGATTTTATCATGCTCGGTAGACAACCACAGAAAGTTACACATCGCGTACCGTTTCGAAGCCGCGGATCCGACGCACTGCTACGGACTTGTCTATGCTTCTACAAACAAACGACACTTGCCGTGTCCGTCCGCAGAATCATGCATCGTGAAGAGTTTTACAGACTCGACACGCTTTCCACGGTGGGTCGGTGCGGGCTGCTCCGCGTCCGACCGTACGCTGAATCATGCACCGTAGAGAGCATAAGGCTAACCGCACACATTCGCACACACACACACAAACACACACATTCAATAATATTGATTATAAAATACTGTCAATAATATTGTTTTTTTTTTTAAATACATAATGCTCACAACGATGGGCTATGTGAACAATGGATAATATGTCACTAGTAGTTTTAGCAATGGCAACGAAATACCCTAAATTACGTGAATATCACCTGTCAAAGGCAATTATACCCAATGGGTCTATATTACCCAAATCAGTTGAGATGGGTTTGTCTAGGAACTGGGTGGGATGTTCCTGTGACCAGGCAAGGTGATCACGCCTGGCGGGCCGCAGCCCATATATTGGGTGTGATTATAACATTTTTTATTGAAAACGAATGTTCTAATTACAGTCGTAACGTGAGCCATTTATGAGGTCCAACAGATCTGATAAGTGGCTGTAATTACCTATATGATATTTTTTACCCCTTACATTTTTTCCGTACCCCAGTTACCTATGAGTAAGAACCGGTATCAAAAAATTTAAGGAGTTAGGACACGGCGGTATTTCCGCCCGATTGAGCAGTCCGACTGGGGTAGTACCTCCGCCCTACAGAATACCGCGGTTATAATAACTTCGTGTTGTGTTCCCAGCGGTGAGTAGGGTAGCCAGAGCTCACTGGAGAATTTGTGCTGTCAGTGGGAAGACTTAAGGCTTGTCCTGCTTTGTCTTCTGCTGACGGCACAGAAACTCTGTACTTACAGGGTTGGCAGCGCGACTGTGACTCCTCTGGTGTTACAGACGTCCATGAGTCACGGTAACCACTTTCCATCAGGTGGGCCGTGTGCTTGTCTGCCAACTAAGTGGTATAAAAAAAAAAAAACAATTAGCTCTTCGCAGTCCACTGCTGGACATAGGTCTCTCCCAACGTTGGGTGGATTTGGCCCACTGTTTCCACGCTGTCTGGCCTGGGTCAGTTTTATTTCGAGTTTTCCTTTTCTCGCAGTGATATCGTCTGCGTATTTTTCCGTTAGTTGCCTCTTACGACACCCGTCAGATGAGATGGTTGGTGATACTTGTATTCTGGCATATATTTATTTTTTGTAGAACGCATATGTTTTCCCATTTATATCCAAGACATCAAAATTTAATTTGTCCCCAGTTGGAGAACCACGGTATGATTAAAACAGCACTCGGTATAGCGAGGCAGGAAGGTATAACCAAATTATGGAGTGGTCTGATGCCCATGTTTCAAAGGCACGTCATTTACTCCGGGAGCCGGCTCATTTTCTACGAGCATTTCCGAAATAACTTCAAGGATGAAAATGGACAGGTTTCATTGGGAGTAGCGTCTTTAGGTGAGGGATTTGTTCTAAATATACATTTTTATACACATTACTCATGTTTTGCAGGATATTTAAGTCATCTAAGTCTAATATTAGGTTATCAGGAATTTTGAAAAGATCAATGAAGGATTTATCGACTTTTTTGTCCAAATTAAGAATAAAGGATAATTAAATTGGAGTGTCAATATGTAATGTAAAAATAACAGTTTATTTAAACTCGAAAAAATGTAGGCGTTCTGTCTGTTTCTTCTGGGAAATCTCCTTAGTGGCTAAGCTCCTTTTCGTCGTAATTTGTACTGTAAAATACACTCGAGAGCAATGAATCCGGGTCACTTAAAGAATGTTAAAAATCTCGGAAACTAAAAATGATAGGTTAATGCAATAAATTGTATTTAATAGACAATGTAATACTCCTTAAATGAAAGTAAAAAAAATATGAGTCACCATACATTTTATTAACACAAAATTACATAAAGAAAAAAACTGCTGATCTCTCCTTAAAACAAAAATAGGAAACATGAAATTTTTGAACTTTATTACGATTTTCTTGAATTTTAATACTTCGTATTGCCTCCTCGTGCTTCCATTACTGCGTTTACGCGGTTTGGCATGCTGTACACCAAGTTCCTTATACGATTTTGGGGAATATTCTCCCATTCCTCTGTGAGAGCAATTTTGAGCTCACGAAGCGTGATTGGGGGAGGGTTTCGTTGTTTTACGCATCTGCCTAGCTCGTCCCAAGCATGCTCGATCGGGTTGATATCCGGGCTGCGCGCTGGCCACTCCATACGAGTAATGTTCATCTCTTGAAGGTAGTCATTCACAATCCTACCTGTATGAGGTCTGGCATTGTCATGCATAAATATAGCATCCTCACCTAAATTGACCATAAATGGACCAACGTGATCATTGAGGATTTCTTCCACATATCTTACGCTAGTTAAAGAGCCGTTTTCTATGATCACCAGCTCTGTGCGACTTTCAGAAGAAATTCCGGCCCACACAAGTACAGACCCACCACCGTAGGCTACTTTTTCTTCGATGCATGCTTGCTTGAATCTTTCCCCTGGTCTTCGATACACTCTGTGTCTTCCATCGTGCTTGTAGAGCATAAATTTTGATTCGTCGGAGAACATAACTTTTGACCAATCTTCAATACTCCAATTTACGTGGCTCTGGGCATAACTTAGTCTCGAAATACGATGCCCACGCTCCAGTTTAGGGCCGTTTGCAGGTCTAAGGGGTTTTAAGTTAGATTCAGCAAGCCGACGTCTTACTGTCCATGCACTTGGGTTACTTCCTCCGAGGCGTCGAAACTGATTGGTGAGTTCAGTTCCTGTGAGAAAGCGATTTCGAAGCATGGTGTTCACCAAGTATCGGTCTTCTCGTGCTGTGGTACACCTGGTTCTGCCCGTTCCTGGTCTGCGTAGGTTAGAACCAGTTTCTTCGTAACGTCGGAGAACTCTTTGTACTGTTGACAGCGACACACCGACAGTCCTGGCTGTATCGCGCTGACTCCGGCCGGTTTCCAGCATTGTAAGTATTCTGGTGCATTCTTCAGGCGTAAGCGACATAATTTCAGCTTGATTAATGAATATAGAGCACTATCAACATGGTTTATGTACCCACATAAATGACAGATTACAAACAAAAGCAACACCAAATGCTGTAATTTCGTAGTTCCATCTTCGAAAGTGGCCCTTTTTCAAATTTGATTTTTTTATGATATAACTTTACAATAACTAAGAAGTTTTAATACCTTCATTTAAGGAGTATTACATTGTCTATTAAATACAATTTATTGCATTAACCTAGCATTTTTAGTTTCCGAGATTTTTAGGATTCTTTAAGTGACCCGGATTAATTGCTCTCGAGTGTAGCTAGATATAACGAAGAACACTTGAATTATTTTGTTTTAAGTATTTAGATTAAAAGATATACTTAAGCGTTTATTTTGTTATTCAAACAATGAAAAGATCCTATTTATTATAATTTTCAATTTCCTCCCTTTATTGAATAATTAAATTAATACGAAAAATGCAGTTCGATAGGGCAATAACACGAGGTATCTACTGACTTACCAATTGTCATACGGCTTCCTAGTAATGTCTGTGTTTTTGGGCTCAGAATCGTTATATTACTATCAGACATATTAAATCCTATCCCAACCAAAATTAATAGTGCCGTCAGCCGATCTACTGCAAGAGGCAATATGAGCAAGCTTAATTGAAGCTACCGTTCAAGCACAGTAATAATAGATATTAATACTGTGGTTCAAGCAAGATTAGTCTTTATTGCCTAGCTGGGAGAGATTCAATTTACATTAACGGTGTTTTCATTTAGTACTTTATGTATTAACGAGTTGACTATATCAACAACGAAACATAATTCCTACGAAGTTCGGCAGGCGGTTTGGCAGCGGGTTCCCTGGCCCAGCTGATCGCCTCACCGACCGACCTGGTGAAAGTACAGATGCAAGCCGAAGGCCGCAGGATACAGCAAGGTAAACCTGCCCGATTCAAGAACTGCAGACACGTCTACAAGGTTCTGTATACTGAAAGCGGACTCTTGGGTTTCTGGAGAGGTAAGATCATGTTTTTGTGTTAAGTATACTTAGTAAGTAAAGTACTAGCTGTTCCCTCCGACGTGGTTAGGGTCCTGATTATTCTCATAAATTTTCCAAAACTTTCGTTCATATAATACTCGTATGTTCTAACACGACTATGACAACTGACGAAGATAAAAAAGAAATAGATATGTAATCAAACCGATCGAGAATATTCTTAAAATTTACTTTTACCAGAGTTCGTTAAAAAAATTGAATTCAGAAATGCAGACGAGAATTTCAGTTTTCCATCATAGGACCAGTAACTTTATAGTAACAGACCCATTGTACATTAAACTGTATGCATGCTACTTACAAGTTTTACTGTAATCTATTGGTGTACAATAAATAATTATCTATCTATCTATCTAACTCAGTTGGTCTAAGCATTCCCCCTAGAAACTATCCAGTTTGGAGGTTGATTTTATGTGATTCGTTACCGCCAAGGCATCCTTATAGTGTATTGGATGTTGTGCTTATTGTAAATTTATTGTTTTTTAGATGAAGAGTTCAATTTAAATTTATACACACATACAATCACGCGTCCATCCCCGGAGAGTTAGGCAGAGATGAATTAACACCCACATTTCACCAATCATTGAATTCGGTATCACGTAATAGAGGGTGAGCCTATTGCCGTCTTCCAGGCACTATTGTTGACTCAAGCCATGCATCTGAGGCTGAGTCAGGACTGTATATATTTGTCTGATGTAAAACAGCCCTATCCCTTAGTCACCTTATACGACACCGCATTGGAAGAGATACGGTGGTCCAAATTCTACTCTGCCGGGAACCACGAGCCAACAAATAAAATTGTGTTACGTATAATACACGTTTATCCTTTGAACTTTAGCACCGTCCTTAACTCAATCACAGGCTGATAACATATAGAAAACTAGCACCGCGCCGCGGTTTCACCCGCGTAATTCTGATCCCATAGGAATATCGGGATAAAAAGTAGCCTATGTTACTCACGAAGAATGTAGCTTTCTAATGAAAAAAGAATTATTAAAATCGATCCGGTACTTTTGAGTTTATTCGTTACGTACAAAAATACAAATCTTTCCTCTTTATAATCTACATCTACCTATATACTAATATTATAAAGCTGCGGAGTTTGTTTGTTTGTTTGAACGCGCTAATCTCTGGAACTACTGGTCCGATTTGAATGATTCTTTCAGTGTTGGGTAGTCCGTTTATCGAGGAAGGTTTTAGGCTATATATCATCACGCTACTACTTAAGGGAGCTGAGCATTTATAATAAATGTTAACAAATCCGGCAATTTTTCATACATATTTTGAAGACTAAAACATACGGGCTCAAAGGGATATGAAGCTTCAAAATATACCCCGGGCGAAGCTGGGGTGGGTCAGCTAGTATAATATAAAAATGAATCGCTAAATGTGTTGGTAAGCGCATAACTCAACAACGCCTGGACCAATTTGGCCAATTCTTTTTTTTAAATGTTTGTTGAAGTTCAGGGATGGTTCTTACGGCGAGAAAAAATCGTATGATTGCCGGAAAAGCTCTAAAAACAGCCCTTTTCTCTTTCCCATACAAACGTAAGTACTAACTAAAACGTAGAGTCAATTTGAGCTTACTACTTACTATAAAATAGGTAGGAACAAAAAACTGCCACTAACAAAACTTTTTGACAGGACGAAGTCTGTCGGGTCCGCTAGTATTATATATATAGTATAGATAGCAACCTTTCTTATCTCACTTGATTAGTGTTATTGCTTTCCAATTCCCTCAAGTAAATAATGGGTCACTGATATCATCGTTGCCTACCCGCAACCTTCACAATATAATCATTCTCCTAAGGTCACGAGCTATTTTGGAAGCTAGCAATCGATATGAGTGACTAATTAAATGGATTTATGCAGAGGTTTATATCTGGTGCGTGGGTTCTGCATCTGCAGTAAAAACGAGAAAATGCAATTGAGTTAAATACGCTCGTATGGCGGTTGTAATTTTAGTACCGTCTGGTTTATTCTGGTCTTAAATTTAATTATTAAGACATTAGGTATGAACGTATCGCAATAACATACCTACTAACTCTGATTAATCTCTCATAATATCTAATAGGTATGATATACCTCGTGACATAATTCGGACTTAAGTCGTGAGACTAACGCGCGCTGATTGTTTTCTAATAATCTAATCTATACTTTGTGTATTTGAGCTCGTGCACCGCCCGTAGAAACATGTACTTTGCGTATAGACCACATTTTGGTCTAACATATATGTCCCTGCGTGTTTCCCAGCAGAGTAAAATTAGGGCCACCCCATCTCTTCCCATGCGGTCTCGTACAAGGCGACTAAGGGATAGAGCTGTTAATATCAGACAGATATATACAGCCCAGACTCAGCCACAGATGCATGGCTCGAGTCAACAATAGTGCCCGGAATACGGCAATAGGCTCACCCCCTATTACGTGGCACCGAATTTAATGGTTGGTAAAATGTGGGTGTTAATTCACCAATGCCTAACCTTTCGGGAATAAAGGCGTGATTATATGTATGTATTATACAAGTATGTATGTCCTGAGTTAAATATAGTCCAGTAATTTTACATAGGTAGGAGTCAGAAAGTGTCAGTCTGTCTGAAAGCGTATGTGGCGTAACGGTAGTGAACGCGACTGCTACGCAGAAGGCGCGGTTTCGATTCCCGCTCAGTGTAAATATTTGTATGCATGAATACATATTTTACACTGGCCTGGGTGTTTCTATGTATATGTATGTATTTACAAAAAAAAGTATCTAAGTAGGTTTATCCGCATTCTAGATTCCATTACACAAGCTAGTTAAACTATGCCTTACCATGAATCTAGATAGTGTTGTGTAGAATATTTTTTATCTTGCTATAAGTATCATAAAAATAATAACATTTATATTCTCTCAATTTTAGGCGCAGTGCCTAACGTTCAACGTGCTGCTTTAGTCAATATGGGTGACCTGGCCGCTTATGACTATACCAAACAATTGCTAATAAGGGAGTTCGGCATGGCAGACACGTTAGGCGTCCATGCTGCGGCTGCTTTCACGGCAGGCTTCGTCGCGGCCGTACTTGGGACGCCCGCTGATGTACTAAAGACGAGGCTTATGAACCAACCAGTGGGTGCTGATGGAAGGTAACTTTAAATGAGTATTCATATTATTTTATTAATCAATACCTATTTAGTTTAAATATTTAAAAAATGGCATTACATACAAAGGTGACGGTAACGATAACGGTAATAGATTATAGTTTTCCATTTTCAATAGTTTAAAAGATGCCCAACGCACAAAGAAATTTTCACTCCAATAAAAACTACGTATTAATCTTTTGTGTAATATACATTTATATAATTATTGAATGTTAAAAAGTTTACAGTCAAACTCATTACCAAATGCATGCCTGTCTGCCTGGTCTGATTACCTTTACGAAATCTTAGAAATTTTCTTGTCAATCCTGAACAGAATATCTGTAAGGAAAATTTTTCCAACCACTACGAAAGGGAAATTTAGCCTCTTTATTGAAAACTTCTTAAGGCTTCATCAAATTAGGATTGAGGGGATGTTACGCTACGGTTGAACGGCTTTTGCCAATCATGATTTACTAAGGTTGCCGCATTTTGTATACAAACATTAATAAATAGTATAGCAGAAAATAAAATATCTCACTACGCGTCACAGCACCCCCAGTGGCGCGTGTAAAATAAAGCCGAGGCGAAGTTGATTTAACCCAAAACAAGCTCGAGGCAAAAGCAAAGCCGAGCCGCATTAATTACCATAGCAACGTTTAAAAAATGGGGGCGGGAGTGTAAGGTCTATAATAAAAACTAAAGTAAAATATTTAAGTGTCGAAGAATTTCTCCCCATCGTGGTCGACTGGTAATGTACAAAAGACTGACGGTTTTCCTGCATTGGATGACGATACCAATGTCTAAGTCTTATTATGATGATTTGTTTATTTCAAACCTGAAAATTAACTACAAAACAGTCCCAAACTACAAAATTTTGCTAGCGAGCGAGCGAAATGAGACTTTAGACTTTACCTATTGTTAACTATTTACCGATTATACCGATATAGGTATACCGATTCGTCTGCATTCTGGATTTTACTCCATATTCGAACGCTTTATGTGTTATGCCATAACCTTAAGAATAAACGCTGGTTACAATAAAATTATATTTCTCATAACCATATACGTCTTTAATCACGTCTCACCAAAAACCTTTCGAGTGTTACATAAAACAGCTGATGAAGACGAAGGCGTTTGTGTATGGGTACTAACGTTGTTTTGGTAAGCTATTCAAAACTGTAAATAGGATTGAATAGGTTGGTAATAAATAATTGTGGCGCGGCCGCTCGGCTGAGGTCACAGGAATGAGGTCAAAGTCGGCGTCGCGTCGATACTCGCAGCGCAGGACGTGACTCACGTTTTAGTGGTTCACCTTCCCAATGAACTACTTATACCAGTAACAGTCTGCAATCGTCATTGTAAATTAGATGTACTTAGGCACTACTAAGCTTGAAGTTTCGTTTAGCAAGGGTAAACTTTCTTTACAAAAAAATAATGCTAAATTGTAAGTGGGCACTGTTATCTATTCTGTGGTCAGGGGTGATAAAACTTTACTGGTATACTAATTATAATATGGTATCTAGTCCTTGTAAGCATAGATAAATCAGACAGGCTGCCACAGAAAATGACCAAAAAAGTGATCATAGGCAAATGTAATAAAAAAATGTCTTTAAAATTATTTATAATGTCAAGTTTTTCAAGTTGCGTTCCTTTAGAATGATTGTTGATGATGATGATGAAGAGTAGTTGATGATGTTGATTATGATGATGATGATAATGATGTCGATTAATGAGATGAAACTCGAATTCACACCAATTTCGGAAAATAAATTAATACCGCGATGCACCCTTTTTCGTTTTGACGCCAAAACTATAAAAAAAACAACATTAAGTAAAGTTTTACGAACACACGTTAAATTTTTTTTCGCAACGAAATTGCAATGCCCGCAATTATTGTTTCTGTTTACAGGGGCTTGTCATACCGAGGAATGATCGACTGTTTGCAGCAATCCGTCAAAAATGAAGGAATTTTCGCCCTGTACAAAGGATTCCTTCCTCTCTGGATGCGGCTGGGACCCTGGGCCTTGATCAACTGGATCGCTTTTGAGAACATCATGTTAGGAATCGGCGGGCGTACCTTTTAATTTTAATCTTTTTAAAATTTTGCAAGGCTCTTAACGTGTTGAAGATGGTTGGTATGTCGATCCTAAATACCTGTGGGTTATGCTTGTGAGAAATGCATTTTACATTGTCTATTGTTAAAATAAATGTTATTGTTAGAATGTTTCACACTTGTCGACACAGCTAGAAGGGTTTAGCACAACACAGGCCGTAACATAGTTTGAATGTGCTTGATGAACGCACGGTCGAGGAAATAAATTCGAATAGGTACATCTTTACATGAAGTTATTTTACAATACACAGGGACAATAATAGATCCTGTATATTCTTAGGTTTCTTAAATATCATCTATCCGCAACCACAAAAAATATTACTAACTTAAACTCTTTTTTGTATAACTTACATATTAATTATCTTGAATTGTTAATGTTGCCTAAGGACCGGCACACAATATGACGAAACGAAGAGCATTATTAAAGCATTATCGACCTTGTAAGCATAGATATTTCATCGAAAATTAATGAACAATGCAAATATTCGCTAGTCACAAAAAATATCTAAAAGATTGTTTACTGTCTTAATTAATTTTGGATTTCATTACAATCTTTAGAATGCCGATAATACTCTGTCAGGGGATAAATGCTCCACGTTGTGTTCCGCCCAATGTGCACCGAACATAAATCGGCTGGTAATCCTAACTCGGTAATGAAAATAGGCCTTTGATCTCTACAGAACTACTTATACCGTGAAACATTTACTAATGTTGGAAGGTTTATAATCCTAATCGAAAGTAGCATACGTTGTGCGTTTCAAGGAATTAATCTCATATTTGTCACGAATCAGTGTTGTGTTTATATTTTATAAATGAAAAGCTCATTGAAGAATAGTGGTGATATCTTTGTCCATATTTTTTTACAATTTTTTCTTGCAATCATGACGAAATGTCATACTTAATTGAAATTTCTTTAAATACAAGATAATGTCAGACATTATTTAAAATTATTTTTAATATAAGCTGACTTATATCAATATCAATTTCGGGTTCGTATTTGGAAAAAAATATGAATTGAACAATTTTCATAGACCATATTATTCATGCTGGACTGAATCACAAATTATAATAATACAAAAATACCATTTAACCATGATCCTGTGATATTTAATAAAAACTAATAGTTATAATGATATAAACAATACCGAATTCACCATTAAATTATGAGTAACAATACTTAAATATATACATTCAAACGCAATAGAAGTCAATATTATATAATACTTCAGTTATCTATCTATAATTTATAAATATAAACTGTTTATATTGTTAGAAAATGTATTTATCGATATGGTTTCAAAATTGAAATTCGATTCATATTATTTGATATTCTGATGTAAATATATCATTTAAAAAATCCAAATATTGTAACGTCATTGTGTTAATTTTGATATTGTTTTCTATCTACAACATAGCTAAAAGCGCCTTATAACGTACCTACCATTATGTCTGCAAGTGTGGCTTGACCCTAATTGTTGCTAAAGGTGCTATTAATGTGTAATAAATGAATTAACTAACATTTTAGTATGACCCTAAAAAAACTATAAAAAATTATTGCAATATAAAGCTATATTTTCGTAAAAAAAAAGAAAGTTACACTGTAGGAAACTGTAGTGTATTAAGAAAATTTAAACTATAATCGATTAGATAAGGTACTTAACGAAAGGTAACAATCTTGTAGCGATTTATAAAAAAACATATTAAACAAATAAACTAGACTAACCAACTGACGAACTAGTACGATTTCGGTTTTTAGTTTTTAAAATGAGTTTCTAAACAGAAACAATTTTTTTTAAATAATATTAGCAACGAAAATTTCTAATATTCCCTCTGACTCCAACTAAGCTTAATTGGTTGTGCTAGGAGTGAACATTAAAAAGATACATCAAGATTGTATACGTTTAGTTAGGTACCTACATAACCAAATGGAGTAAGTATCTAGTAGATATAAGTTGCGGAAATGTAGGTAGGTAGGTATTTTATTTTTGCTGGGCAATGTGGCAAACGACAGACTAATCGGTCGCGACATATTAGTCTGTCGTTGAGATATGCCTACATATTATTTATCGAAAATAAATATGCCCAAACATATTAGTCTGTCGTTGATATATATCTACATATTTATCGAAAATAAATATTCCGCGAGATATTAGTCTGTCGTTGATACGAGTAAATGCCTATAAATTTATCGAAAATAAATATGCCGCGACATATTAGTCTGACGTTGAAATATGTTTACATATTTATCGAAAATAAATATGCCGCGACATATTAGTCTGTCGTTGAAATATGTTTACATATTTATCGAAAATAAATATGCCGCGACATATTAGTCTGTCGTTGAAATATGTTTTCTTATTTATCGAAAATAAATATGCCGCGACATATTAGTCTGTCGTTGAAATATGTTTACATATTTATCGAAAATAAATATGCCGCGACATATTAGTCTGTCCTTGGTTGCCTACTTGCCATCATCCCTCTAGATATAAATAAAATACTTATGCATTTTATTGTAAGTATCTATGTAGTTAATTTGCAATAAAATGGAATTTAGACGACACAAATAATGTTACTGGTTATATTATTCTTTTTTATGTAGGTATTTGTTTGTTTTTATAAAGAATATTATATTTTATAATAATGAAATATTTTCTCAATAATTAGCTGAACTTTCTACAATTTATTATTTACATTAAAGTAAAGTGTAATTTATTTATTTTGATGTTATTTATTTGGCAAAAATTAGTAGGTAGGTAGTTATAGTTAATGTTATCAAACCAAGTGTAGAATGTTTTATTTTAGTCAATTTAGGAATTGCTTAGAATACCAAGGCTTTGTCCAAAATGTAAGTAGGTACGTTTCGTTTAAAATAAGTATTTAATCGGTGATGTGTACAATCATAACACTCACATAGGTACCTATTAACATGTTACTATTATTTATATTATAAAGAAATAGATACAGATAATATAATATAATTCTTATAATATAGACTACCTTGATTAATAATATCAACGTATTTATACTTGTATTAAAATACTTAATGAGCAAAATAAGTATTTTGATACTTGATAAATACCACTAAACTAAATTTAAATATATTTTTAGGAACGTAAATATTACGTGTTATCTAAAAAGACACATTACTATATAAGATACCTATTTATAAATAAACCTATTTTAATTGTACACAATGCCGATGATATATAATAAAGGTATAATATAAACATACAAAAGCGAACTGCTCATACTTTTTGCAGCAAAATCGTAAGCAAGGAAGTGTCTTTTCCAGATAGACTTTTTGACAATAATTATATATTTTTACTTACATATTGGAAAGTACCTAAGTATTGCAATTATAATATTTTATTTAGTGATTCGTTGAAATTGAATTTATTGTTAGACTATGAAAAAAATACTTACCTACCTATCTACAGAAATGTTTAAAATGCTTTTCACGATTTTGTCTCAAAAAGTAAGTAGGTAGTTACATAAGTATTAACGACATTCAAAGTTTTTGTTATGCGAAAGCGCAATTTGCGAACGTGCCTATTTAAGCAATGTATTCTCGAACATATATTTTGTGATAAAAAAACAAATGTAAGCAATACAAAATTATAAATAGCATCGTAGATGTAGCTTTGCTGTCACGGTAATTCTTAATTGTTAAAATTGTGATGTTATCATTTAATAATAAATATTGTGATTGTTGACCCGAACCATTATATTATTATTTCTCTTAATAATTAACACATGCTTTCATGTGTCATGCATATGGCAAACTGTTTATGAATTTAGGTATTTAAGTGCCAATGGGTTCGCCCACTATTGGTACCTTGGAACTTCCCCTAGGTAGATACAAAAATATTGTTACGTACACGGGGTACAATTAAATGCCGTTTACGTAACGAAGAGATTTATTAGCTCAGCACAAACTAGACAATTAAATCACTAATACACACAGTACTCTTCAACAGTTCCAGTCGCTCAGTAGTTCACAGTAGTCCACAGTCGTTGCTCAGGTCGCAGGTACAATCTTCTTCGGTCGCTTAAGTTCGCTGTGTTCGTTATCGATCTCAAAGACAGAATGAATCGTGTAGCTATGCGAGCGTGTTTTTATACCTCTCAATTAGGAGGGTCGAATCATCTAGAAAGTTCGCGAGCGATAAATACCTACACTCTTTTGAAGTTCGCCGCCGTCGCTGATCTTTCGAGTTCATTCTCGATATTTACCTATTGTTTGTTTATATTCAAGAGAGTAGGTACTCGTAGGTAGGTTGGTACTTTGTGTTGACGATTCTAGATTTTTCTATGCCAATCGGTAGAGTACCTCGTCACTAACAATGCGTTTTTATGTCTTGAAGATTCGAATATTAGTTTTCGAGATATCGGTGTCTGTCGTAACAATATCAATTCTTTGACGAAATATGAGTAAAAAAGAATTTAAGTTATAGCCGTGTGCAACAGGCTAATTGAAGATATAATTTTTGATATTAATCAGCTCCTAGGATCCATTCTAGAAGTTTTAATTATATTGCTCTGTTCACTAAGACGGATCAAAACATTTCATTTATTTTAGGGCTTTGAAACTCCTATACAAAAACCTTCAATACCTATCCCCGAAACTATAGGTGAAGGGATAGCTACCCGACTCTAAACCGCCCTCAGTAGCCTAGACTGAGGCCACCTGCCGTGAAGCAGATAGCCCCTCGCCTCTCGGTGAAGGGTGAAGTTTCAAGTGAACTCCCGGTTTGAAAACTGCACCGTAAATGGAACGTTCCATAAATAAAATAATGACAGTATTAAAAAAAAATTGCTGCACCAATAGCAACAAAATTGCCAAAACCCTATTTTTGTTTGTAGGTACAGTACCTAAATTCTAAAAACATGTAGCAATGCTTACCATTGCTACTTTCACATATTTTTCGAATTTTCTGTTTGGGTTGTCGGGGGAAAGAAGAAAGAAAGAAACATTCATTTAGTGTTAAGTGATCACACATACTGGAAACGTCATTGGAAGTCCTGAAAGCATGTTCATGCACTATGAATAAACATGCTTTCAATCTCCTAACGCAACAAGCGTGCAATCAGTGCGACACACAAATGCACGAAATGGGTGTCCAGTTCAGCATGTTGCAGGTAGAAACTTAGCGCTGGTTTACAACTGTAGCCCGATTGGGTAGTGACGTTTTGAATACTCATTATTATTACAGATGTTTTATTACCCGACAAAAGGTCAAGAATATCGAAATTGGTTAAACTTTTATTCGACCTTTTTTGTTCAAATACTTAATCTAGTTGTGAAGTTTCTGTTTGTCAATCAAACAGAAACTTCACAACTAGATTATATTATATTCATGTCTAGTTTGAAAGACTATTATTTGAATATTATCACACATGTATCGCATGATTTGATTAAACAGGTATTTCAAAGGTGAACAGTTAAAGAAAACGTATGTGAATAAAGGTATACTTACCATATTTTTTATATTTGATATAATTATTAAAGTTTTAATTGTCTGCTGCTGGACATAGGTAGACCTCTCCCAACGTGTGCAACAACACCCAACTACTCCGCTTTCCGCATACAATATATCTCAGCTGTCCTTCCTTTTTATGCCCGCAGTTAACTGATATGCCGTTATAAGAACTAAGTATGCTATACCTCAATTTTTTCACAGATTTGTCAAACAGTACCTGGGTAACCATGAGCAAAGTACTGATATGGGATGTTAACGAACCAGTTCCTATTACAAAAGATTCTGTTGTGACAAGATATTTCGTAGCCGTGCTTGCAGCCATCATGGCTGAAAGTGGTAAATACCAAAATTCAATGGTTCGAGCACAGTCTGTCGGGAGGTATTCTTAGAAATTTTGAACCGGTCATCAGTGATCACCCTTTCTTTCAGTAACATATCCGCTAGATGTGACAAAAACAAGGCTACAGTTACAAAATGAAGTAGCTGCGGTTAAAGATGGATTAAAGGTTAGTGTAACTGCTTTACCTTCGGCGAACTGTAGCGTAGTACCTAGGTAGATATCAACTATCTACTTATATTACTCACAGGTCAGTAATGCTATTTGCATCTTTTCATACATACATATAATCACGCCTTTATCCCCGGAGGGTTATGAAGAGGTGAATTAACACCCACATTTCACCAAAAATTGTATTCGGTACCGCGTAATAGGAGGTGAGCCTATTGCCGTATTCCGGGCACTATTGTTGACTCGAACCATACATCTGAGGCTGAGTCTGGGCTGTAGATATCTGTCTGATGTTAAACAGCCTATATCCCTTAGTTGTCATGTACGACACCGCTAAAGAAGAGATAGGGTGGCCCTGATTCTGCTCTGCCGCGTGATTCCCCGCGGCTGTCTTTTCATACGAGCTCCAGATGTAAACACAAAGATTTCTCGTGTCTTCCTTACATCAGGTATCTTTGAAAGCCTCGTCTTTGCATGCATGTTTATGTTATGTTATTCCAGCAGCCTCTTTCAGATCGTCCGTTCTTTTTGATTGCGGGGGTCCCATTTTCGGTGTGTCAACTGTCTTCACCAGGACGCAGGACTCATTTTGCTTCATCGGTCATCGGTCTTTCGGGGGATGTGACTGACCTTAAAATGGCTTGTGCTTAGATATAGTTTTAACAGCTTATAATTAGGTAATTTATAATTTTCTAGATGGAAAGACGGGGTTTAGTCTCAGCAGCTGTGAATATTGCCCAAAAAGAAGGCGTATTGAAATTATGGACTGGTCTAGTACCAATGTATCATCGGCACGCCATCTACTCGGGGTGTCGACTCATATTCTACGAACGCGCGCGCCAGCTGTGGAGCGATGGAAACGGCAGAATGTCTTTTGGGGTCACAATGCTATGTGAGACCATTGTTATATACTTATTCATTCTAGAGTAAGTTCTAGAGGCGTTTAATAATTCCAAAAACAGTTTTCTTCACGATTACGTTGAAACCGTAAATAACGATTTGTTTTTACATACATACATATAAATCACGCCCTTATCCCCAAAGGATTAGGCAGAGGTGAGTTAACACCCACATTTCACTAATAATTGTATACGGTCCCACGTAATAGGGGGTGAGCCTATTGCCGTACTCCGGGCACTATTGTTGACTCGAGCCATGCATCTGAGGATGAGTCTGGGCTGTATATATCTGTCTGATGTTAAACAGCCCTATCCCTTAGTCGCCTTGTACGACACCGCTTGGGAAGAGATGGGGTGGTCCAAATTCTACTCACCGTGTGTGTGAGTGAGTCACCTCCAACGTTCGGACGTTGGAGGTGACTCACTCAGACATCTGAGGTTTGATAATACACACAGTGGTTCTTGGAAAATGAGTTTAGACGTTTAGTGTAGGTATTTATTTATTTATTTATTTATACTTTATGCACGATGTACATTGGCGGACTTAATGCCGTAGGCATTCTCTGCCAGTCTACCATAGGGTGATGCAGAGCTAGTACGAGGTAGGCGCATATTGACAAGAGATGCGTTTGGTTCTATAAGGACTATAGATTAATTATATATAGGTTCTTAAACATTAACAGTACTTATACCTACGTATCATACTTAAAATAAATCAGAATAGTTATACATATACATAAAATATATACACATTATAACATAAATATAATACATAAATATAGATATCTCTATCAATATGAGTAGAAATATCATTATCGTTGAGACGATGATTCTGCCATTCTGTAGTGATCAATTGTCGTACCCTAGACTTAAACACATTGCGGCTCGTGCTCTTCCTGATCTCTAGAGGAAGTGCGTTCCATAGGCGAACAGTCTCAACGAAGAAAGAGGAGCCTAAAAAGTTAGTTCTATGAGAAGGAAATGCGAGGATCCGGTTGTCAGTAGAACGAAGATTTCTATCATTGTTGGAACATAAAAGCTGAAAGTATGAAGTTAAGTAAGTGGGGATAGTGGGAGAGTTGAGGATATTGTAAAGAGTAGTAAGTGCACGCAACTTACGGCGAGGACGGATGGTTAGGTATCTACCTATATTAAAAATAACCGCGTGGTTTCCGTTACTCGGTTACTCAGGTCTACTCCGCTGCAACGCATCTCTTAGGTGGGTTCGGGAGAGTCTCCCCCGGGCCCGCTCTGCCATCTTCTCAAGTATCATTTGCTTGTAGTAGGAGGCTGCGGCAGCCCAAGCAGCCGAGTACTACACCTTGGTTTAAGAAATCTATGATGTCAAAGTATTTTATTCATAAAACGAATAGCTCAAATCGGTTCATACTCGGCGTGAGAGACACCGAGACGGGAGCTGGTGGCGGCCCTGGGAGTGAGAGTTCGCGAGCAAGGTGGAGAAAGTGAGAGTTCTCACATTCTCCACCTTGCTCGCGGCAATGGTGCGTACGACGCGTTGGGGACTCTGTGGTCCCCACACCCGAGGAGAGGGCCAGATCGAGAGAAATGGCCCGTGGTCGGCCGGGGTGCGAGGGATATGCCTGTTAACAAACCAAAAACCAAACGATGCAACCAAAAACGACCCACAGGCGACGTGCGTTTTGGTCGGTTCGAGTCCGAAATAACCTCTTCCACCGGCTCCGGTGGGGGGGTATCCGTGGGGATTTTGCGCACGTAAAAAAAAAATAGGTTCATACTATTTCGCATTACTTTATTTTGAGCAGGTGGAGCAACGTGTGGCTCTATAGCACAGCTCATCGCGAATCCCGCAGATCTCGTGAAAGTGCAAATGCAAGGAGAAAAGTACAGAGAACTACAAGGCAAGCCACCTCGGTTCCATGGTTGTATACAAGCGTATAAGTTAATTTACAAAAACGTTGGATTTCTGGGCTTCTGGACAGGTAAGACAACAAGAATACAGATTTCCGGAATACAATTTTACTACATATAGACACAGTAAAAATATTTACCGTAACATAGCAGACCCTCTCTGTAATATCAAACTCAAAAATAGTCGACTGCTACGCCAGGTCACCTGATTCGATGCTCGGCTCATTTTTTTGATTAGGTTAGTATATTTCTACATGTATCTGAATAGGAATATCGCTTAATTTTTTTTATACAACTTAGGTGGCAGACAAGCACACGGCCCATATGATGGAAAGTGGTTACCGTATCCTATGAACATGTGTAACACCAGGCGAGTCACACCCGTGCTGTCGACCCTGTAAGAACAGATTTTCTGGGCCGTCAGTGCAGAACACAAAATCTGAACAAGACTTTAGTCTTCCCACTGACAGCACTAAAACTCTCCAGTGAGCTCAGGCTACCCTACTCACCGTAATAATATGTATAGTATACCATAGATGAATTGAATTATTTATAGGTGCGATCCCAAACGCGCAGCGTGCAGCAATGGTCAACATAGGTGATCTAGCTGCGTACGATTACTCCAAACGACTCCTAAAGGAAGATTTCAAAATGAAGGACGGTATACTTCTACACACAATCTCAGCTTTTATAGCTGGTATAGTTGGGGCTGTGTTGTGCACACCTGCAGACATAATTAAAACTCGACTTATGAATCAACCCATGGAACCAAATGGAAGGTAGATACGTATGATTTTTGTAAAACCACTAAGATAACTAAGTATTTATACTAATTATTTATACCTATTTGTATTCAGTTCTTTTGAGACGATAAATTTCTATTTATTTAAAGACAATGAGCAAAAGTCTCCCTGCTGCGGTTTTCCCAAGCACCTACAATAAGGGGTTCTTCAAGAGGGGTATCAGAAGGTTTCTTCATGGTCGGCAGCGCGAGTGTAGCACCCGTGCTGTTGCATACGTCCATAGGTCACGGTAACCACTTCCCATTAGGTGGGCCGTGTGCTTGTCTGCCACCTAAGTGCTATAAAAGAAAATAAAAAAGTTGTGCTATCCGACCTCGGTTAACGACGCGACTTTTGCTCATATCTACAGTTCTACTGAACCAATTGCGATCAACCAACAAACTTACGATGTTAGGTGTGACCAAGACCGCATCAAAATCCATTTAGTAGTTTTTGCGTACATCACCAACAAACACAACGAATCAAAAATAAAAAGTATATATCTCCAATGTACACGACCACTTTACAATTATATAATAGTACCTCCCACTCTTAAGACATTGAGACCCCTCTGTACCACGGTCTCGGTTTCCATACGAACATCTATGGCTATATTGGTAAAAGTATGACAGACAGACAGGCAGACAGAGTTACTTCGCAATTATAATATTAGTAGGTATCTTTACATTTTCAGGGGCAAGCTCTACAAAGGTTCGGTGGACTGTTTCCAACAAACATTGGCAAATGAAGGCCTTTTTGCTTTATATAAAGGGTTCATGCCAATGTGGCTTAGATTAGGACCTTGGATGGTGATAAACTGGATTGCGTTTGAGTATATAATGAAGGCTATAGGTGAAAAACCGTTTTAGAACTTTTAGTTGTGTAAGAATTGTGCTAATTATGCCTCGGAACACATATCTTGGAGCTAAGTTGTGACCCATATACTTGGTGGATTTTGAGCTCGTGCACCGCCGTACCACTCTTTTTTTTTACCTGAAAGTAGCTGACTGTCAGGTGCCCTAAGGAGCAGTTCATCAAATTCTCGATTCACCAGATTCGCAACTTACCAGATTCGCAGTTAACCAGGTATTGTACTATCAAACAGAAAACGCGTATCATCAATCATTTTCCCTCCGGACTCGTGGTCACACCAGGTTATCACACCAGTGTACCTCGTAACATTAATTATATTACAGTGAAAGTCTTATTAAAATCTTTTCAGCCGTTTCAGATATTAACCGGAACAAACTGACAATATAAATATAAAAAATGCTTTTCTTATGCACTTAGTGTAAAGCTGTTTATTTGGGAGTACAATTTTATTTATCTGTTTAACCGAGGAAAAATGTTTGTTATATAAATTTTATAATGTCAGTTTCCTGTTGTTAATATACCTACTATATAAATTTAATTTGCTTTTGAATATACTTCTGGTTCACTGCGAATCTGGTAAGTTGAGAATCTGGTAAGTTGAGAATCTGGTAAGTTACGAATCTGGTGAACTGCTACTGAAGGGTCAGGTGTTATCGCTACCAAAAGTAGCTATGTCCATTAACCACTGGTATAATAATCTATTTATTACCTTGACCAATTTCATCAAAATTGGTTTAGTGGATTTGGTTTGAAAATGTAACAGACAGTTAATTTAGAATTTATAATATTAGTAGGTACTTAGAATACATTAGGTAGATATAGGTACTAATATTAGGTATCAAATAGGTATGTATCGAATTTAATCAATGTGATGTTATTTATGAATAAAAGTATTTATGTAAAGAATATGAAATTGAATCTTTATTTTTACCCGAGTAGCAAGAGGAGGGTTGAAGAGCTATGAAGATAGCTCCTCAACCACTGATTAGAACCGATTATTCCCGGTGTCCACCCCCTGCTTGTCCACCGCGGGTGGACAGAGACACAAATATTTAAAAGAATTCTCGCTGTCCACCCCTGGGGGACAGCGAGAATTAATTTTAAATTATTTTCGCTGGCCACCCCGGGTGGACAAAGACACGAGTTTCATATGACTACTCTCGATGTCCACCACCGGTGGACAAAGCCACTGCTTAAATAAACATTCTCGATGTCCACCACCAACCACACACACAAGGATTTGGAACTTCAAGATTGGAGCAGACAATCCTTGTATGAGTGGTTATGAAAAAAAATAACCACGAAGGCCATTAGCCTTCTAACCTAACCTATCCGAGTCGGGGTGAGCAGTGTCCCTTTTTCTTTAAGCCGTACCACATATTATTTCTTAAATTGTCGGTATTTGATTAATAATGTGATAATTATTTCTACAAATTGTAAAAGATAATATGATTAAACTACCTATATAATTAATTTTGTGATAATTATTTACTCCCAATTCCAGCAAGGGTGGACATCGAGAATGTTTATTTAAGCAGTGGCTTTGTCCACCGGTGGTGGACATCGAGAGTAGTCATATGAAACTCGTGTCTTTGTTCACCCGGGGTGGCCAGCGCAAATAATTTAAAATTAATTCTCTAAAATTAATTCATAATCTAAAATTAATTTCTCTGTCTCTGTCCACCCGTGGTGGACAAGCAGAGGGTGGACACTGGGAATAATCAATTAGAACTGAACAAATGAGGTATCGTTAGAAGCCTCTTAGTCGTCCGCTTGTTATAGGCTATATAACGTGTCACTGAATCTAATGTGGCGACCTCCAGCGGTCATAAAATACTGCGTTAAAAATAAATTTGAGATATATATGTTGTGTTTGGTTTCGACTAAAAGGGCTTAATTAGCAAATTTCAACATACATACAAACATACATATAATCACGCCTTTATCCCATGGAGGGTTAGGCAGAGGTGAATTAACTCAAATTTCACCATCATTGTATTCGGTCCCACGTAATAGGGGGTGAGCCTATTGCCGTTTTCCGGGCACTATTGTTGCCTCGATGCATCTGAGACTGAGTCTGGTTTTTATATATCTGTCTGATGTTAAACAGTCCTATTCCTATCCCTTAGTCGCCTTGTACGACAACGCATGGAAAGAGATGGGGTGGTCCAAATTCTACTCTGCCGGAATGGAGTGGTCGGAAACCACGCGGCTAATTCAAATTCAAATATGTATAAATTATACTTATTGCTTGCCCCAAAATAATATAAGTAAAAAAATAAGTTTAAAACTAAAACCCGACTACCTACTGAAAAAGTATTAAGCGTACGCCCACGGCTATCCTTGATATTTTCTTGTTTAATACTTTTTCAGTAGTCGGGTTTTAATTTTAAACTTATTTTTTAAACATGCATACGCCTACGGCTACCCAATATTTTTCGTCCCCATTCCTCGGGCCATTTAACTTGTTTCGTTCAAATGTGGAGAGTGAGAAGGCAAAAATAGATAAGTAAGTATAGGTACTGACAAAAGCCTGAAAGTCTGACGGAATCGGGTAATCGCTAAGATGATGAGCTTCCTATGCTTCAAAACTCATAGTTTCCCGTTGCTTTAGCACTACTTCTAGCGATGTGTATAACCTCTTCACAGAATGAGGCAGTGATCTATATGCCTTTGCGCATGGCCTTAATCATTGCTCCTTGCACCAGCCTGAACATACAGCACGACACGGCAGCAATGTAAATTACCGTGGCAACGTTGACAGGTGGTTCATCGATAAGTAAATTGGCCATTTTGGCGACAATTTAAATCGATCTTCGGGGCTCAAACAAATTTCTCCTGCTTGCTGTTACACCTACTGAGTGACGAACGAACTTTCCAGTCGGCTTGGGAGGTCAGATGGCAGTCGCTTATGTAAAAGTCGAAGTAAAGAAGGTGTAGGAAAGCTGACCTCCAAAGTGTAAGTTATATATGCAATCGCGAATGGCACTCGGACAAAGAAGATTAGTCGCCCTAGGCCCGGAGCTAGGCAACCTTACGGGAAATCTGCCTCTATCTAGGGTATCCACACTAAAAGAGCGGTTTTTTGAAGCAAAATTTTAAAAAACCATTTCCAATCTTGTATACAGAAGAAAAAAGATCAGTCATTTGAAGACACAGGAGAAGCGCGTCAGCGCAAGGCTGCATTGCGCGAGAGTTCTCGCAACCATTCCTATTCACAAATCCTCATTGGCTAAATGCTCCTTCAATGAGAACTGACCCTAACATGTGACTTTGTGATCAGAAACTTATTATTCTTTGACAACCTCTACGCTCACGTTACCAATCTCCTTTGCGTAATTTAGTTTTAATACTTGATCGACATTTATTGCAATTCAATTTGAAGGTTTGTGGTGAAGCACACAAAGTTTTATAAACGTGAGTACCTATTTTAATATTTCAAATATTATAAATAGATATAAATCACGACGTATGGCAGAACAATAGTGTACATATATCAGTAACAGAACTATTATCTATTGTACCTTGTAGCTAACGGAGCCAGAAAATACTTAGTATCGCGTTGAGTGCTGCGAAGTGACATTTCTCAGGTACTAGGTTTGTAGAAACAACACAAAAAATTAAATAAGCTTATACTTAATACCTAGATCTACCATTATGCTTCTGTCTGTGGTGAGAAGTCCCAACAAGATCTACGGTTCAATTTTCCTGATTGACGTACCAACGAGATTCTGACACAAGTTTTTCTCTAGACTCAAGTCTAGAGGTTAGAGAATCAGACGGCAGTCGATCGCGTAAAGCCTTGCATGCGACTGATGAGGTTATTTGAGAAAAAAGTGTGTTCATTTAATTGTAACACTAACTAAATTAATTACAGGCGCGCATATATTTTCACAGAGTCGTCAAACAGCAAAAACTTACATCATGAGTGAGAAAGTAGTGATGTTCAAAATAGATAAACCTGCACCCAATATCCAGGATTCAGTGGTGACAAGGTATATCGTGGCTGTCCTTGGTGCCTGGTGCGCTGAATTTGGTAAGTAATCCTTAACATTATACACAACACTATTTGGAATACTTATTCAGCCTGCCAAAATATTACGCCCAATTATACTTAAGTAGGTAGTGCATTATATAGAAATAAACTCAATAATCTATTCTTCTATTTGCAGCTAGCAGCTCTTGGTTCTCAAAACTTTCATACCTACATTATGTTGGGAATCCGTACACTAATGTAATAGTACACACTAGTGTACACCAAAATAAACTACATAGGCTAGGGCAGCTAGTGTCTGTGTATTACAGGGTGGAAAATTTCGACCTTATTTGAAGTGCAAGTACTCTAAAAACTAGAGATAGCCAATTTCACTCAAACATTCCCTTATTTTTAAAAACAAACAAAACTGCATGCCTTTCAAAATTTTCGAAAACTCGCTTGCCCCATCTGATAATGATTACGGAATATCGAAAAGCCGACGCGAGTTATCGAAAATCTTTAAATGCAGTTTTGTTTCTTTATAAAAATGAGGGAAAGTTTCCTTTCAATGAAATTCACTATCTACAGTATTTGGAGTAGGTAAGGTCCCTCTAGGTAAGGTCGAAATCTACTCTCCCTGTAAAATTGTCTGAGACAAAGTTCCTTTCCTTGCAGCAACATATCCGTTTGACTTGACAAAAACAAGACTACAAATACAAAATGAAGTGGCTTCACGAAAACATGGATTTAAGGTATTTTAGGACAAAATATCTATTGTTAGTACTTACAGTACAGTACATAGTTACATTGATCCCATCTTCCTTTGTTCACATGCTCGCCAATTCCGGTTACTTACCTAAGTAATCTTCTTTAGAATGTCTTCGATCTTATTGACATACGTACCTATGTAACTACCTACGCCTAGGTTGACCTTTACCGGGTACATGCCGTATTATATTATTATTTTAACCCACTTCTAAAAGCAACCCCCAAAAAGTAAAAAATAAGTTGTGTTATTTAACCCTATAACTTTGATATACCTAGTAATACATAATATTTTGATTCAAGCCTTGTCATGTCGGGGGCGCTAACTAGTAGAGCACTACGTCATATTATCGGAACTATTCAAGGTCCCCCCGACAATGACAACGCTTGAATCAAAATATGTATTATTAGGTATATCAAAGTTATATGGCTAACTAACACAACTTATTTTTTACTTTTTGGGGGTTGTTTTGACAGGTTTTTTAAATGTAATTTTTATTTTACACTTTTTAAATAATCTACAAGCTCTTTGATTTGATGCCCATATTGAGGGAGTTGTGAAATAAAATTTAATTCACCATTTTGTGGTGGCGGCCATCTTGGATTTGAAATTTGTCATATTGTATGTATTCTACTAGACAAGCCCTTTCATTTGATACCCATATTGAGGGAGTTGAGAAAAAATATGAACTCAGTCATTTTGTAGCGGCGGCCATCTTGAACCGATTTTTTTTTTATCTAGATGGAACACCGCGGTACAATCTTAACTGTCATTGATATAGCGAGAAGCGAAGGCCCTCTGAAACTATGGAGTGGACTGTTACCGATGTGCCAGCGCCACGTTGTCTACGCAGGGACACGACTCATCCTTTACGAACGCATGAGGAAGTTCTTTGTGGATGAAAATGGTAGAATGGGTCTAGGATACGCAGCACTTTGTGAGTCAATTTTTACATTATTTGTAGGTAGTATAAAAAAGGTTATAGAACGCCGTTAGCGCTAGAGGCGGTATCTCGTTCGCTCTCATCTCTTTCTTTATCTCGAAACTCGCGCGTATCATGGGAGCGGACTAGACAAGATGTAGCCAGCATCTCTGAAATGGTTATCTTTCAGTGGCGGTAGTGAACGCGGCAGCTACGCAGGGGGTTCGATTCCCGCTCAGTGTTAATATTTGTATGCATGAATATAGGTATTTGCATTGGACTGGTCGTGCCTCGGAGAGCACGTTAAGCCGTCTCTCGGTCCCGGTTGCCATGTGAACGTCTATGACAGTCGTTATGGGTAGTTGGAGCTCTAAAAAGTTCAACAACACGACATTCGACGTGGACACCGTGCTTATCACACCTGATGATAAATAAGACCCGAGACGATGTTCAGTTTTAGTTGGTTCCATTTCAACATAACCTCCCCCGATGGTTGACGGAATATTAATGGAAATACACCTCGCATTACGGCTGCGATTAAAACTAACTGTCAAGTAGAATTATATCCCTGAGCAGGTGGTGCAACTTGTGGCGCATTGGCGCAGTTGATAGCTTCACCCGCCGATCTCGTGAAAGTGCAGATGCAAGCTGAAGGCCGGCGAATTCTGCAGGGTAAACCACCAATGTACACTGGCTGCTGGCAGGTGTACAAGATAATTTATCGAGAAAGTGGCTTGTTGGGGTTTTGGAGAGGTAAGGAGATATCAAATATTTTGTTTTATGTTTTTTTATACAACTTAAGTGGCACACGGCCCACCTGTCGGAAAGTGGTTATCCTATGGACGTATGCAAGACAGGGAAGTCACATTCGTGCAGGCGACCCTTTAAGAACAGAGTTTTTGTACCGTCAGTGCAGAAGACAAAGCAAGATAAGCCTTTGGTCTTCTCACTTCCACTTCATACAAAGACTTTCTTTCTAGTCGTATACCGTCGGTAACAGAATACGAGGTTTGGCCGCGGTATTCTGTAGGTCGGAGGTACTTTCCCAGTCGGGGTGCTCATTTGGGACGGGAATACCGTCGTGTCCTACATCGTGCAACTACATATATAGGCAATAACAGACTCGTTGTCGGGACTATATTATCCCAATACGAAAACATTACATGAGAACAGAAGAAGGGCTTAAGTACAAACATGTATTTTTTTTATTACTTTCATTGAGGGTTTTAAACATTAAGAATATGCTAACCCCATCGTACCTTACATACATACGGAGGGTTAGGCAGAAGTGAACATTACAACCCACATTTCACCAATCATTGAATTTGGTCCTACGTAATAGGGGGTGAGACTATTGCCGTCTTCCGGGCACTATTATTGACTCAAGCCATGCATCTGGGACTGAGTCGGGGTTGTATATATCTGTTTGATGTTAAACAGCCCTATCCCTAAGGCGCCTAAGACCGCATGGGAAGAGATGGGGTGGTCCAAATTCTACTCTGCCGGGTACGCGTGGTACCCGGCAGAGTAGAATTTGGCTAATAATGGCTTAGCTTGCAACTATTTTCAGGACACTTATGTAATTTTGAATCTCGCATGTCTGCGCTTGATGCATAAATGCGCATGCAATAAGGACCTACCAGAATATTTAGCTACCGAGGTTTAGCTAACCATTAACTTCATAGGTGCGGTTCCCAACATGCAGCGCGCAGCCATGGTCAACTTGGGTGATTTGGCCGCTTACGACTACGCTAAACGGTTTCTGATGCGGAAGTTCGAAATGGCAGATGGCACACTGCTTCACACATTGGCAGCTTGTATAGCCGGCTTCGTTGCTGCTGTAATGGGCACCCCGGCGGATTTTCTTAAAACTCGTGTTATGAACCAGCCTGTTGGACCTGATGGAAAGTATGTTTTTTTTTAATTTTTTTCATACCACTAAGTTGGCAGACAAGCACACGGCCCACCTGATGGGAAGCGGTTACCGTGGCCTATGGACGTATGCAACACCAGGGGTGTCACACTCGCGCTGCCGACCATGAAGAAACCTTCTGATGCCCCTCTTGAAGAACCCCATATTGTAGGCGCTTGGGAAAACCGCAGCAGGGAGGTCATTCCACAGCTCGAGTGTGCGTGAGATGAAGTTTCTTTCATACCGCACAGTGCGCACCGTCTCAGGTCTATTATTTTTTTGCTATCTATAAAATCATTGACACAAAATACCTACTGTTATCGATGTCTTTAATTTAAATTGGGTATTAAATTCACATGGGTATTATCATTATTTCTTTCGTTTAGGTTATTTATTCTGCGGTTTAGGCCACAAAATAAATATGAACGTCGTTATAAATGATCGACTGCCTATGTGGCGTGCCGCTAGTGAACGCGACTGCTACGTAGAGGACGCGAGTTTGATTCTAGCTCAGTGCAAATATTCGTAGGCATGAGTAATGAATTAGTCTGGGTGTATCTGTACCTTGGAGAGCATGTCAAGCCGTCCATTCCGGTTGCTATACGAACATCTATGACAGTTGTTACGGCTAGTTGGAGCAATCAAAAAGTCAGACTAGTTTAATTAAATTACGGTATCCCCAATTGGTTGTTGGTTGTGCGGTTCAGATTATACTCTCGAAATTCACGGAAATATCTATCAAAGTTCAGCCGCATCACGGAAAGCCGACCCCACATTGTGATAAGGCTCCGATAATGATGCTGTTATTTGATCAACAAAAGTTGCAGCACTTGCAACGCCATCTAAAAATAGAAATGAAAAGTATCTTTGAAGCGGGTTACATCGTGTCAGAATTGGAGCTCGCAGTCCATACATGATCAAAACTATGCACGTGTGAACTGAGGGACCATACTGACTGAGGTTTTGAATCCTACACTACTAGCAGAAGTTAAAAGGTCTTAGAACATTTAAGTATACCTACTTACCTATTTTTGTTTACAGGGGACTACTTTACAATGGCAGTGTCGACTGTTTGAGACAATCCGTAATGAACGAAGGCCTTCTTTCTATATACAAGGGATTTGTGCCAATGTGGATTAGACTAGGACCTTGGGCGCTTGTGAATTGGGTTGCCTTCGAAAAAATATTGTCGTTCATAGGAGGGAAATCATTTTAATGTATTAAGTTGTATTGCTTTGTGCATACAGTTATTATTGTAGTTTTTGCATCTATTACTAAAATATTTATAGAGAGAAAGGCACCACTCATCCTCGGTTTGTTAATAATACCTAGGTTGTTTCATATGAAATAACATTATTTTTTTGAAGAAATTGACGGAAACCCAATTTTCAGTACTAACATTTTTGCATTTGTTTAGGAATGACAAATCCAAATTTTATGACTTTTTTGTATATGAATGAGAAAACATTAAGCTAACAAACACTTATAAAACATTTTTGAAAAGTGACAGCTGTAAAAAAATTATACGAAATTTATCATCAAAATGGATAGCATTTAGGAAGTAGGTACTGTCTTTGAAGATGGAATTTAATTTATCAAGCGGCCCATAAAAACAAAATTTAATACAGAGTTGTAAAATCTTGAAATCAACTTTCAAAAAAAATATTAATAATAGAAATAGCTATTAAATTACAGGAATAACGAACTCATGAATCTGTAAGAAAATGTCAGATATTTCATATGTATCTAACGACCTGTTATAATACCCACATAACCTCAGTCACGAAACACGAGTAGGTTTGTATTGGTCACTTTGGTCAGTAATGATAACTCCAGCAACTGCAGTAGGTATATACAATGGAGGCCTAGACTCGTGAGTCTCTTCGACCAATGAAACCAGTAACTAAGTACCTTTCGATTTCATTTTGTAAAGAGAATGACAACTCACAAAATGGCAACTCTTTCTACTTTCTTACTGGATTCTAGTTAGAATACCGTGCTGAGGTGTTTTGTGTAAAACAGTAGACGTGAAATACATCATTCAGTTCTGACTGGTGGAAGATTGCGAATGAGAACTTTGGTGACTTAATATTCAAAACAGAATCCTAACAATTTTATACCTACTTGTAATGCATTGAGGGTTATCCTAAAAAACTTTATAATGGGTTGAGGGTTATCTATCCTACATACATACATATAATCACGCCTTTATCCCCATAGGATTAAGCAGAGATGAATTAACACCCACACTTCACCAGTCAATTCAGTCCCACGTAATAGGGAGCCTACTGCCGATGCCGTCTTCCGTGCACAATTTTGACTCAAGCCATGCCTCTGAGACTGAATCTGAGCTGTATATATCTGTCTGATGTTAAACAGCCCTATCCCTTAGTCGCCTTGTAGGACACCACATGGGAAAAGACGGGGTGGCCCAAATTCTACTCTGCGGGGAACCACGCGGCAGGTTATCTATCCTAATAAGCTAATATAAGTGATGGTTGACAAACTGAGGATGTATGTTAAGTCTTGCAGTGGATTTCAGGCATGTTGTAAGACATAATTTACTTCGTTACCACATACTACTTTTATATGGTATAGATATATAGACAATTTATTTGTTCAATATTTAAGTAACAAATTTTTACAAATAGTACTAACTTTGGTAGAAATTAGAAAAACCGTTAGGTGTTGGTATAATTGACAATGTAAATGCGTGGTGATAAATTCTAAAATCAGTGTAGGTACGTTTGAGCTAAATACTTTTACTTTTAATTTGCTGAAACCAGAAAGAAATAGCTACACAATAGTTGTCTTGTCAGCGTTGTATTCGGCTTGAGGATGACGATTACGACGAAGAACTGAACTTATCTAAGATCTTTGATTTACATAGTTTCCCATTTATAAAGATCATGTTAGAAGCGAGGTTCGCTTTATTTAATTTTGTCACTTTATGGCCTTGTCCGCTGAAGCACATATTATGTGTAATATAGAAACGCTCAGTGTTTTAGAAATAATTGTAGAATTTATTTTTATTACTTTACAGACATTAATAGGTATGTATAGGTAAAGAGATCGACCGTAACAGCTGTACTGTACCGTGCTTTGGGTATGTGCGCGGTGACACAGGGGAGTATCGACCATTCCACCAATCTGCTCGCCGCTAACGCTAATGGTAGTATCTCGCTCGCTCTCGATTCATGTTTATCTTTCTTTCTCGTTCTTTACCTCATCCCCCACCGCGCCGCGCGTACCTATCGCGCGGTACAACCGTCATGGCACGGTGGCTTTAATACACTTTGTCGTTGGATTGTCGAATGTATGAACCATAATTATGTGTAAAACGTTATTTAGGATTAGATATAACTATGTATCTTATATTTAATATGCATTAAATTGTACTACAATTAATTGTTCTTATAATTTCCCCTGGTTCCACACACCAAAAGCGCTGATTTGCAAGTTTTTGTACCCGACTGGCGCCAGTGAGGGTAATGTTTTACGCGCGTATGTGTGTTTTCTTTGTTCCCCTCTACAGGCATAACGGCTGGACATAAGGATCCCGAAAGTTATAGGATACATAAAAACTCAATAAAAAAGTACATATACGGTGAATTGTTCGTGCTAAAGTGCATGTTGTCAAAAAACATGACCACCGACTGACCGTCATACATAGTGTCAACGCCAGAAAATAAGTCTCGCGGTCAAACTCTAAACTATAAATGACATAGCAGCCATCTGTGTTGGTTGGTTCAGGCTATGACAGTACGGTGTTTTATTTATTAATAATTTAATTATTTCTCTTAAATAATGTTGATTTGACTAATCTCGAAAGTAACTTCAAGCGGATTCCTGGATCTTTGAGTCCTCGTATTGAATGTAACCGTACTTGGCGCTCGGATAAGAAATACTAATAGAAATACAGGGTCTAACGCAGATGTTCCCATTCGCAAATCTCAATCCCGGGATCGTTTGCGAATGGAAACTTTTGTTAATTGATATTTTGACGTACCCCCCTAGCACGAAAGACTATTGTACCTATCGGGAGAACAGGGGCCAATCGCAATGCTCAATGTTGGCAGGCGGCTAATCGCAATGCTCCGTTCTCTCATTACATTTACGATACGATTACGATAGTTTTTCGTTCTTGGTGTCTTGGTCGATAGTTTCATTTCCGAAAAACATTAGAGGCTGGAATTTACTAGTGAAAATTCGATCAGCTAAACTGGATTCTGGCTTGTATCAAATGTCGTAATACCCAAATGAAAATAAAACATGAAAGTATAATATTAAATTTATTAGTAAAAAATATTATACATCTTCCACAATATTGGAGAATCATAACTTAAATTATTTAAATATTTGATTATTATAGATTATAGCACTTCCGATTTATTGAAAACTTTGCTTTACGCACTTAATGTTCACTAATATAGCTATATAAGCACATATTATCGGATTTATGTATTCATGACTCGTCGCCTTCGACAGTCGCCACAAAGTCACAACATCGCGGCATATGCGGGGTTACGGAGAGGTACCACACTTATACTATAATTACACTCAGTTTAAATGCTTCGATGAAAGGGAAATTGTTTAAAAGATACAATAAAACATGCATGGTCACATACTCCTTACATTACAGACACGTTCGTTTACGTCTAACGATTGGTGCTACGGATAACATCGACTCGACTTTAGATAAGATTAAAATTTTATCATTTATGTTTTCATAAATATAGTAATTTTGGGTACAATACAATAACAAAAATAAATATCTACATTGGATCAACGATCACTCAAAGATTTTTTTTTATTAATTTCAAGTCTTGACTAAATGTTAAACGCTAACTAAGTACAATGACACTGCCGAGTGCCAGGTTATATTCCAGATCGATCTTTGCCTACCGGTAGCCACTAGCGACTACCTCGTCTCCTTATTTTATTAAATTGAATTAGTTTATGTTAAGCATTTTAGACGTTCTCATTTATTACGATTCGTAAATGGTAAAAATACGTACAGGTAACGAATTGGCGTCAAACTAACACATCAAAAGCTATCAAAAGCGCGGTGTTAAAACATATAATATCGTTATACAAAATACATCACTCACTATACACTCCATCCTATCATATCATATAATAAATATGTCCATATATAAAATAATTCCGCTGTGAATTGTGCGTAACACAAACCGTCTCTAAATCTAACGAGAGCTAAGCTGTTGGCAGATACTACCTAGTCTTCACTACTGTACCAGATTATACAATGATGTATATACCGTTGATGAAAAATAAGATCGAAATTCACGTCAACCGAACTTAAAATTAGCCCTAAACTAAACTATAAATGGTAAATATTTTAATAATGAGCATTAAAGACTAATACAGGGATAAATAATGGTCGTACTTTAAAAATCACATCAAATAAGAAAATCTATAGACTTGAGGGGCGTAGTCAGTGCACAACTGAGTTGATCCCTTTCACCTTTTATATTACTAAATCGTATATTTCAAAAAAAAATTACAAATAACATTCTGGCACGTTTCCGAGGATAAAATATTCACTCTCATACAGCGCTTGTCACAATATAAAAATTATAGGACAATAAATTCGTCACAGAACAATGATACGATGAACACGACACAAACTTTTGTACTACCAAATTACGCCTTACGGCATTGCAAAATCAAGGCAGCTTCGACACGCGAGTAAAATGGACAGATACACGATTACGATTCGAGATTATTGTTACAATATATTATATTAAAACCATCGTAATCAACCTGCCGCAGGACACTAAGCACCAATACTCGTCAAATCATTGTATAAAAATCAACTGTCATGCGAGCGAGACAGCCGCCCGGCGCATTATTGTGTTCAATAACTCTCGAGACGATCTAAAACCGCGTAAAATTGCTAAATACGATACGACATGCACTAGTTAAACCAAGAAAACTATAACGTTTTCAACGACAACTTTACTTATATAACTTGAATTTCGATGTAACCGCTTAGCGCGAGTTATTGATATGATGGTACGCTAACGCTAGGTGTGATCAAGGTCCGGCGGGCTCGGCCGCGGCGGGCGGCGGGGGGCGGCGCGGCGCGGCCACTATGAGTGGTACGCCGTCACGTACGACGCGGGGAACAGCCCGCGCCGGTGCGCTATCTCGCCCTGGAACACCACAATAACACATAAAACTGTAATAGTATTTATGAAATACTGTTAATCTGCACTTGACGCCTGAAGCACAGGACTACCTAGTTCAGGCACAGCTTAGATAAATATTACTAAGTAAAGACCTTTGTAAGACAATGAACTGCACAAATATATATTATACATAGAAATAAATTTGATATGATTTGATTCATACTAAACTATTTTAAAATGGATTTTCCACGGTCGGATACTGACATCTCAGTTGCTTTTCAGTACTCTCATACATATTGAAATGTAAATTATCTCAAAGTACCTAAGTTGAATTGTTCGTTAAGTTCTAGTCCAAAACTTCAAGGAAGACACGAGACGGTACAGTTCGGGGCACGCCGTAATAGCGGTGGTAAGACCCATCATGGGGGAGTGGCTGACGCAGATTATCACCGGATATGGGTGCATCGGGCGGTATCTGCATCGGATCGGAGGGGCGTCAACGTCTGAGTGCCATCACTGTGATCACTACGCGGGGACGAGATGGAGACTCCGTGGTCCCCACACCCGAAGAGGGCCGTCTCAAGAGACACAGTTCTAGGTCTGCCGGGATGCGAGGGATGTGTCTCAGATAATCTTACTTCCGGCAACCTGCGACCCACACAGTCAGCGTGCGTTTTAGTCGGTTCAAGCCCAACATAACCTCGCCCGGTCGCACCGGCTCCGGTGATAAGGATATCCGCGGGGAATTTACGCACAATTAAAAACAGACAGCACAGTTCGATCAAGACGTCGCATGTAATAAAGTTTCTATTTTTATTCATATTTTCCTCGAGAGTTGCTGATTATATACTTCAAAACAAATACTAGTTACGTTATATTCACATTAAAATTTAATTTTCATGTGTTGTTTAATTATTTTGCACCAAATTGTCAATTAAGATAAGATAAATATTCTTTAAATTATATCTTGTCTTCATATATCTAAGGACCTACGAAGCATCGTGAGTATGCACGCATTTGGGAGCCAATTTCGTGCAAATAATGCTGAGCTATTTTTGTGCAGATAAAATAAAACGCTATTAACATGACGCGACGCAACGCCCCGAAACCGAACGAGGCCGCGGAGGTGGGATAAAACCATTTAATTCAATTTAAACTGAGAAATTTAATTGAAATTCTATGAGAAAATCGTGAAAATGCAGTTAAGTTAAACGTATATTCACGTTACCGACATCTTAATTCAAAAAGGAACTTTTGTAACATTTTTCATTATGTCACTTGAGTAGATCCACTTACACACTCGCACTCACATGCTCTTGATGGATAAGACATCTAGCACTTTATATTTAATACTATAAAAATACAAGGGCATTAAGAGCAAATCAAACTGTTTCATTGATTTTAATTGTATCGTTTTCATTTCATATCATTTTCCGAACTAAGTGTGTACTAAATTTGTGGACAATCAGTCAAAAGGAGTGGAGATCAAAATGATCCTAATTAGTTTTAGTGCTTTGTTCGTCAAGATCTATCTAATGCTGACTGTAGCTAGGTAGGTTGCTAAATATAAAGTACATAAGGAGCAGATCCAAAGCTTACCTGCCACCAGTGTTGATCGGTGCGGTCGGTGACAGTGATTACGTCACCACGTCGGAATTCAAGTTCTCCGGCTTCCTGTGGTGTGAAGTCGTAGAGCGCCTGCACAAGCATCTGTAATTGCCAAACATAAAATACCATCAACATTTATTTCAACAGTAAACACAATATAAGTACATACATTGAAAAGTTAGATTAGAGAAGTCACATAACTCCAAGACAGAGAATTACATTCCATTATTTTCTTCAGAGCAACCTACTGCCACTTAATTAATATTAGATATTTGTTCCACAACATGCTATTGACAACATTGAAAATATACTTGCTATACATGAGGAAATGAACTAATTTCACGTTATTTTAAACTAGGTAGGTAGGTATATCATGTGTACTTTTTGGCAAAACACGAAAATACATATCCATTTTTATTTTATTATGAATGGGAACGCCATGTCGTTACTCTAGTGACGTCAAACCTAAGTAAACATGACTTTTAGCTACACTGTTTTATTAATTTGTTTACTTGCTTATGACGTCACACATATACGACTAGCGTAATTATAGAAACTGCTCTTTGGAAATTAAAGACTAACGTTGTATCACTCGGTAACATTATTGTTAAATACAATTCAATATAAGTCAAATAGGTCAATGCCGCAGACTCCGTGTGTAAACAAATCTTTAATTAATAATGGAATCGTGCCCTCAACTTCGAATAAGAGCTTAGTGGACGGCCGGGATAATTACTACAGCTTTTCGCTCTTGCTTCGTTATAGTCAGTTCTTGACTTATGTAACATCAATATCATAGCAAACTAAGATATAAGCTGCAAGCATACAGCTGTATCTAATTCGTGTAATAAAAGTCGAAAAAAAATAAAATTACTGATAAAGTTTTCGTTGTGAATTAATTACTCTTTAGTATCACTATTTGCCACGATACCCATTCTAAAACTATACGCTCTGGGTAAATGCTAATACAAGCTCTACCGTAGATTAAAATTTTATATTCGATCATATTGAATAATTCATTAGTTATTATCGGATAGAAAACACTTCACGTTGGTCGAATGAGAATCATTCCTATTGAAGAAAAGAGGGGATCTGTTATGTTCCAAAATAAAGAGTATCCTATATGTTCTTTTAAATTTCAACAAAACGGTTCAGTACTCTAGACAAGACGTTACTAGGACTGTGAGACACGGAGAGGATAATGATGGTTTCGTAGACCGGGTGTGAAATGGTAACAGACAGATAACTGAAGACTGATGATAGACTTTCACATTTGTATTAAGTATAGATCATTTCCTAAGTTCTAGAAATAATAAAAAATACCAGACCAAATACTTCATACGTACTGATTATTGTTATACTTATTATATAACCACATATCTATGCACTATCTATAAGATATAAGTAGGTACATAAAACGGATTTCATCGAAGAACAATAATAATATTAATAATCAATACTGAGCTATCTCCCGAACGTGTCACAATTATTACACAGATTAGGAACTGTTCGCAATACATTTTCAACATGACAACGGATTTTCCTTCCTGTTATGCAGTACTTAATGCATTATCACTTATTTGCGTGTAAGTGTTGTGTTTACTATTGCCTACGTAAATAATGAGGACGCGTATTTATATTGAACTATAACGCGTACTAAACGTATACAATGCTAGAATATAACAGCAAGACTATCCCCTTTAGAAAGGGCTTGCAATAAGATAAAGGAGGTAGGACACGGCGGTATTTCCACCCAATTGAGCAGTCCGACTGGGGAAGTAACTCCGCCCTACAGAATACCGCGGTTATAATAACTTCGTGTTGTGTTCCCGGCGGTGAGTAGCCAGAGCTCACTGGAGAGTTTTTGTGCTGTCAGTGGGATGACCAAAGGCTTGCCCTGCTTTGTCCTCTACACTGACGGCACAAAATCTCTGTTCTTACAGGGTCGGCAGCACGGATGTGACTCCACTGCACAGTATATTATTTTGCCTCAGTAGCGGACATCCTCCTTTTATAGCCAATTTCGATAGATATAATCGTATTACAGCATAATATGATACACCAGAATGAAAATATTGCTTGGGTTTTTAAATATATAGCTTCTTCTGAAAAGTCATCGAACTTTGACAAAAAGATTTTTACAAATTTAGCGCGAAATAATGAAAATTTATCTTAGTTAAAATTACCAAATAATGGAGGAATATATAAGTAATTGAATGTAAAAACACAAGTCTGTAACTATCCTGAAATAAGAAAAAAAAAATAATTCAAATTTCAGAAAAATAAAAATAATAAATTTTCTAGAAGATTGTAGCATGCTTTTTGCTGGTTAAATATACTCCAGTAATGTGGCTTCCTTTACACAAACTTTCGTTTATTTTTGTTGTAGGACAGCTGAGGTATGACGTTTCTAAGTTTTTTTAAATTTTCTATGGAATTAGGGTTGTCACAAAAAAATTATAGAGATCCGAAATTTATAATATTCAAATTGACGGTACGTTTGAGATAGAGTTAGACTGGCTTAAATTTAGCATGGTTTAGTGATACAGCCCTATTTTGAACCTAAGGTATTGCGGAACTCTTTAATTTTCGCTTAAAGTTTGTAAGACGTTTCAGACATAATATGTATGTTTGTCAGTCGCGGATTATAACGTGTTAATAATCACATAAGCTGGGAGTACCTCCACGCGGTGAAGGCGGTAACAGTTTTAAAAACTCTAAAACTCCAAATAATATGTACATAGTATGTAGGTACATATTACTTTATGTACTTTATTGCAGGAGTATTACTTCTGTGTGTTTAAACCCCTCTGAGATATCCAATGTCCAATGTCCAATTTGAAGAGAAATCCCTAAATTAGACAAGATTATTTCACATTTTTTTTATAAATCGGTACCTAAATTATAACAGTATCATATAAAAAAAATCCATGAATAAGAACGAATAACAACGAAGATTGATGGCTTTTATGGATTTTTTTCGATTTCCACAATTTCTCTGAAACCATGAGAAATAAAAATTTAGGAGTTTTACTACAAATTTAGTTTGGTTGTTATCCATCTTAAAACATAAAAAGAAGAGGATGGCCGCCACTGAGGCAAAATAATATACTGTGCACTGGTGTAACACACGTTCATAGGTCATGGTAACCACTTTCCATCAGGTGAGCCGTGTGCTTGTCTGCCACCTAAGATGTATAAAAAAAAAAGATTGAATCTACTGCAAATGATCAGCAAAAATCTTTTAATCTTTAATATCATAAACCTGTCTTATGAAATGAAATTGAATAAACTATTAAACTGAACAGAAGCTCCATAGATTCTAAATAAGTTAAGTAAGTACACAATGTCTACGGCTCACCAGAATACACCTACGAACAATAATAGTAATTAGGTGACTGTTTGTACGAGAATGAAGCCATTAGCTTAACGAAGTAAGTACGTCGTGTTCGTGTGTAGGTATCAATTACGAAAATTAATTGAAATAATTCATTTAACTAAGTGTTACAGCGAATCAACTGCCAGTGTTACGTCTACGTCAATCATCATCATGAAGCTTTTTATATGTCTCCAGTAATCCCGATAATCGAATTTTGAACTTGTTTTGAACTAACTACGTACCTACCTACTTCTCAGTATATAATCCGCCTTGTACGGATTATATTCGTGATAAGTTGAACACTTCTCAGGGCAACAATTTTTAAGTGTCAATTTGATTAATAAATAAATCTAACTTTACATTTATTTGAGTAGTTAATTATAGAAAGAGACTTTACTCAATTTTTATTTGTTGGTAGGTGAGTATGCAAGTTTAATGTAACTATATATTTTGTCTTCTTCTATAATAGGTAAGTTAGGTTAGGTTAGTTATACACAAGTAGTAAATAATTTAGCACAGATTGTCTAGAAGTAGTCGAAAATTGCGATAAAACCCCCATCAAGTCTATTTAGATGAGTTATATAGTATGATTGTAGTGCAGTGAGTTCAGAGTAGATTTCTATCTAATTTATTTTGTGTAAGTTGATTTATCAATTCAAAGTCAAATGTGGTTCATTCAATTAGTATCATCATCATCTCTATAGCCATATTTTAATGTTCGTGTAACGAATATCACCTCAAAATAACCTTGGGGAACTAGAGAAATTGTTGACCCTATTAGCGTCACGACAACGCCCTTTGACACATAAAAACTTATCTGACAGCACAGCTACAAGGTCGTGTGTGTTCAATCTTACTTCAATTTGGAGAAAAACCCCCTAGACAAGTGGCAATACTTTTGTAAAAATATGATTGATCAATTTATGGGATTGACCGGTTGACATACGTTGATGTCATATAAACGTCAAAATACGTATCAGTCATACATGCATCATTCTATTCTACGATACGAATTGCCACTTGTTTAGGGGAGCTACTTGGCAAGACTTGTCGTGCACACGGAAGCACTCGCCAGAACCTCATAACGTGCTAGTAACGTTGACTGAGCAAGTTTCCACTAAATTAAATAACATGGATAGACTTTACGCTATTTTGGCGCGTTGTAGGTACCTAATTACTCGTATCTCAATGACTCGACTCAATGCACACCATATTAGCTGTATTGTATTAAAATAAATGTAGCTTAAAGGGAAATACATACACGATATACTTAACGTTACTGCGTTATTCATCAAATTTGAGTCCGTTAATAACGTTATGACCTTTTTTATAAGCTTTACATAAATTACATATCGTAGCGTACTTTACAGAGCTAAGAACGTATACCAGAATATCGTGTGACTGTTTATTTCGCGTTACCTATATGGACCAGAAGACTAATTCATGTAGATTTACCGAAATTGTTTCAAAGGATATCTAAACAGTTATTTTTTTTCAAGAATTAGAACTCTATTATACAGTGTGTATTTTTGAAACCGGTTATAGATGCAGCACTCTCCTGGTGTTACACACGTTTATAGATTACGATAACCACTTTCCATCAGGTGGGCCGTGTGCTTTTCTGCCACCTAAGGTGGACGAAAAAAAATGTTCATCGGAGATCTTCCATAACTTTTTGAGATATTCTGAACTGCATTCACAGGATTTGGCAAAATCGTACAGTCAGCAAGATTTTTTTTTACAATATGGAGATCAAAGGACTAAGAGACCATTTGAAGTTCGGGTACTAGAAACGACAGAAGTAGCTAAAAACGTTTCACATACATTTTGTAGGGAAAAAAAAACAACTTAAACTTTAATTATCGCCAAATGAGACTGCTTCTCACTATAATCAAAAGAACAAGTGATATTTGAGTACAGAAACCACGGTGAGGCCAATACCGATTTCACAACTCATACTATTGTAGTAAACTACTGTTTCTTTACAGTAATTTCACTTTGTCTTATAACGTCTAAGAACGTTTTGCTGTAACTGTAACGGTTGATCTAGCTGCCCTTAGTGCCCCGTTTCAAAAATATGCTCTGTATTATGTTGTCAAATAAAATGAAATTTAAAAAACTAAGTACTCTAAAAATTAAATAAGCCGCGTGGTTCCCGGCAGAGTAGAATTCCACCCTATCCTTTCCCCGCGGTGTCCTTTAGTGGCCTTGAACCGAGGGGTTCTAATTTCCCAACGCAACTCGCAACACAAGCAATTTTGGTTACTGATATAATTTGAAAACAAATAAAACAACAGTAAAAAGAAAAAGTTTAAGGTATGATTCCGATCTCTGCAGCACGCAGCAGTGTTGCACAGCATACAAGGCCGTCGTAGTACGTCTGTTGTATAGACGTACCAGCAACCAGGCATCCAAGGTCCAAGCTTGCCTCTCAAAAGAGCACGACCAATCAATTGGGTGCCTCAAAAAACCAGATAACACCTTTACAAAAAACGACGCTGAAACAAGCGAAATACTACTAACTACCTACTTCCCTGGATGCAAACTAGCAACCGATTACTCATGGGTGGACACAAATGAGCGACCAACCAGTCACCAAGACTGGGAGGTGGCTCGAGAAACCATTAACAAAGAAAAACTGCTATGGGCAATCAACACCTTCCTACCCTTCAAGGCAGCAGGCTTGGACGGTATATTTCCAGGACTCCTAAAATGGAGCGGCCCAATAATAGCAGACTACCTTGTTAAACTTTTGCAAGGTTGTCTCGCACACCGCTATATACCCTTGAAATGGCGGGAGGTAAAAATAATATTCATCCCCAAACCAGGTAGAAGTGACTACACTCAGGCAAAGTCATTTAGACCCATCAGCCTGACCTCATTTCTACTAAAAACACTCGAACGATTAGGTGACAGAGTGATTAGAAGTCAGATACTAACACTCAAACCTTTACATCCTAATCAACATGCCTACAGCGAAGGCAAATCCACAGAATCGGCACTTCACCATGTGGTGTCCCGAATCGGTGGAGCACTAAAATCAAAACAACCTACTCTTGGCGCATTTATTGACATTGAAGGTGCTTTTGACAAAACCAATTTTAACAGCATCAACAGATCACTTCTCGACCATGACGTGCCTTCAACGCTTGTCGAATGGATCGACAATATGCTTAAACAGAGGGCGGTGCAACTTACAGTCAACTCCACCACACGAGGTATCGTAAGCAGAGGATGTCCACAAGGAGGAGTACTCTCTCCCCTATTATGGAACCTGGTGGTGGACGAGCTTGTAACGGATCTAAACGCAAATAACCTCTTCACTATAGGCTATGCGGACGACATTACGATCCTGGTATCGGGGTTGTTCGAGAGTGCCATATGCAACCGCATGAGACAGGCTTTCAAAATAATCGAAAGCTGGTGCGAAAAGCACGACCTATCGGTCAACCCCCAGAAAACGGAACTAATAATGTTCACAAACCGAAGAGTACTGGGCCCATACAAGCTCCCAAAACTCTTTGCAACCGAACTAACACTTAGGGAAGAAGTCAAATACCTAGGGGTTATTCTCGACAGCAAATTGCTCTGGAACAAACACCTTGAACACAAGCTGAACAGGTGCACAATAGCCTTTTACCAATGCAAAAGAATGATGAGCACTACATGGGGACTCTCACCCAAAATAATTCTGTGGCTATACACAGCAGTGATCAGACCCATGCTAGCCTATGGGGCTTTAGTATGGTGGACTCGAACAGAGCTGTCTACCGTGATTGCCAGGCTAAAATCCTTCAAGAGGCTGGCCTGCTCATCAATCTGTGGATGCATGAAAACCACTCCTACCGCTGCTATGGAGATTGCCCTCAACATAGTACCGCTTGACCTGTTCATCCAACAGGAGGCCACCATCAACGCTATTAGGTTGTGGCACCTGGGACTCTGGGGCAACTATTACGACAGTCCCCATACCACAATCCTTGGACGAGCCCTAAAACATCGGCCACTGATGGCCGCCCACTGCGATAGAACTTTTAAACAATATTTCTGGAACAAAAAATACCAAATAACAAAACAGGCTGAGGAAAAGGACTACTCCGGTATTGGAGAGGTACGCGTATACACTGACGGCTCCAAAACAAAAAATGGCTCAGGAGCCGGCGTACACTCCCTAGACCTTGGCTTGAACATCCACCTACCACTAGGCAAGCACAGCTCGATCTTTCAATGCGAATGTGTTGCCATAACAACTGCTGCGACAGCAATAAGCGAACTGAAGGTGAAGGGCTTAAATATAAGATTCCTAACCGACAGCATAGCAGTTTTGCAAGCGCTGGAACAGCAAATGACCAACAGCACACTAGTAGCGGAGTGCCAAACAGCCCTGAACAGGCTATCCACCCCAAATGCAGTAACGCTGCAATGGATAAAGGGGCATAGCGGGTCCTACGGCAATGATGCCGCGGACGAACTTGCGAAGAGAGGCTCTGGTATGAGCGTCGATGGCCCGCTACCATTGCTACCAATCCCTTTCTCGCAACTCCGCACTTGGACACGCGAGAGATCCGCGGAACTACATAACCAAAGATGGACACAAGCCACCGACTGCAAGCAGTCAAAAGTGGTTATGCCATCAGTAAACAAACGACTCACGAAACGTCTCCTAAAACTAGACAGAACAAGTCTAAGAACAATAATGGGGACTATGCCGAGGAAACGGCCGCCCACGTAGTACTGGAATGTGAGGCAGTAGCCTACCAACGATCACAAATCCTCGGTACAGTGAGGTCGCTCCGCGAAGCCTGTGAAGCCCCCAGTAAGCTTCTGCGCTTCTGGGCGGAGCTAGGCTGGCTACTCTAGCCAGTACTCCACACGCACAATGGCCCAAAAGGGAGGCTAAGTGCGGACAAGGGAGTCCCCCTTCCATTCCATAGACGTACCAGGAAATAGACATGATTATGATAGTTTTGTTTATTATTTTAATTCACTGCAACTTCGTTTATCCGTACCAAAGTTTAACAAGTAATGTATGCGAAGAGAAGACATGTCATCCGACCGCACATAAATGGTCCATATAAATAAAAGAAAATCAGTCCCGCAATCAGCTCATTTGTCTAAAACTATACATTCACATTTTTACACATACATCACTTGTTAAACTTGAATACTGACAAATGCCGCTAGGAAGAAGCCGCAATGAATTAAAATAATAAACTAAACTATCATATATTCAAGTCTGTTTTATGGTACGTGGTGCTGTTTAACACTGCTGCGCGCTGCAGAGTTCGGAATCATACCTTTATCCGTCTTATCAAAACAAGATAATTTTTGCAACACTTATTGTTGACTGAATGTAATATATTTACGATTAGATTAAAATACTCGTATAACGGGTCTGTTTAAAGTTTTAAAAAATATCTTTTTAGAAAAAAGTAAAATAAAAACTAAACAATGATCAACTGATGATACAAAACGTGGACAATAGACGACTCGAAGCGAATTAGAAAAGGCGAAAAAAAACAGGATGGGATTTTAGCTCGAGACAGTCACATCCGTGTACTGTGTGATTACATTATCCAATCTAATTAGGTACCCCAGCCCTTTCTGATCTGTCAAAATAAAAGTAGCTTTCTAAGTGTGGACATTTTCCAATTTACATTTATTTATATGATAATAAAGTAGCGGCCGCCGGCAACTTCGTACGCGTGGACCTGTATTACCCCCTTAGGGATTGGAGTTTCCGTTAAATCCGTTCTTAGCGGATGCCTATAAGGAATCTATATACCAAATTTTAAGTATGCAGTTTTTGAGATTTCGTGATTAATCAGTGAGTGGTATTTCGCTTTTATATTTTTATATACCAGTTAGGTGGCAGACAAGCAGTCACACTCGTTCTGCCGACCCTATAAGAACAGGGTATATTTATGTTTAGATTAAATTTAGATAGTAAATTATATGTTAATGGTTAATAACCATTTAAAAAGCATAATCTTTAAAATGGTTATGTTAATGAAAGTGCTTACTTGTAATACTTGAGCGCCTCTGGTACTCACATTCTTGTACATTTATCAAACGTTGCCATTCCAACAATATTTAACAATTAACCCATGGTATGGGACTATGGAACACTACTATTATAGTCGGAGCCACTTCGGAATTTGTTATTTGTAAAAAATTCAAATATGTCTAAATAATTACGAAGAAATCGTTTATCCTGGTTCAGACATGTACTAATAGGGATGAAAGTTATCTCGTAAGGAAGACATTAACTATGGAAGTGGACGGTTACAAGGGGAGAGAAAGACCTAAGAGGAGATGGATGAACTGTGTGAAAGATGATATGGCTAGGAAGATCTCTGGTTGCAGCGATGAAAGGAAAATACACACGTTGTGCCGACCTCAAATAAATATGGGATAAGGCAGGAGGAATATGATACCTGATGATGTAATTTTGTGAGTTTTGTTTTAGATGTGATAGCAAATTGCTATCAAATTTCGAATTGACCGACTAGGTGGTGGTTATTTTGTTAATTACATTAAAGTACAGCTGTAGGTACAAGTACAACCACTTTTGTTAATTGACTACGAGTACAACAATATATATTATTACTGCACACAGTCACTCAGTTTAACACAAGTGTTATGTTTTCCTACCACAAACAACAAACATTTCATTCATTATACTTAACTAATAAATAGGTATTTACCGTTGATCCGAACTAGGTTAGGCCTGTAAAAGTTTTGTGATACTAGGTATGGGCGTGGCCAGGAAAGTGGTTTGGGGATTTATCTTCTCTTAGATCAATGTACACTTAATTTGGAATTACACAGAAAATGCCCCCAAACTAAATCTTGGAAACGCCCATGAATGACAATGAAGGTTTTAAACTAAAGCAGTCTAACACTTAATACTTGAATAAAAAATTGCTCTACAGTAAGCTTTTAATAAAATTAATTTTATTCTATCGTTTACTTGATAAGAGCATAATAGATTGACGTCATAATAACATGTGTAATTGCCCATAAAGTTATATTTTCCCGTTGGAAGTCTGGAGCCTTGAAAAATCCGTAAATGTATGCAGTAATCATTCAATGAAATGCAGTGGCTCGTTACCTCATCGTGGGAAAATTTGAGGATACAATTGTGACGCACGTTATATTCATTTATGCACACGCATGTTAGTTACACGAATGACCAAACTCATAAGTCTACTACCTATAGTGTACAAAGTTACGATCCTGCTAGGTAATGCTACCCTAATTGATGTGGACAATTAATTTGCTAAACCTTAAGATAATGATGAAAGATGAAAATGATTGAACGTGCTTAGTTTATAACATAACCACAGAATAGATAATAGTACATCCTAACGATGTACCTACATGATAATCTTTTACCTACATATTTTTTATTATTATCTTTGCTAGTTTCTTTAGTCAACAGGAGGGACACATGATACTGAAATAATCCTTAATTATAACAACTAACTCTTTACAGACCAAATGCTTGTAGAGAATCATAGAACTACATATGTATAAACTGTACTATTATCAATAAAGAGGTAGTATGTTTGTAATCATCGTGCTATAGTTCTCGGCTCTGACCGAGTTATTTTCGTTGTATCAGGGTCACAGCGTCCGAGTATTTACATAGATAGTCCAGTTCCACGCAAATGTATTGAAATGTGCTAACAGGAAAAAGACGTAAGGGAGTTTTCTTTCATGTCCCACATTACATTTTAATAGAACGTATGAATATCACATTTGGTTTACTGTAACGTTCGTAATGTGTCGTACTAACGTCATTTGTTAAAATGTAGGAATATTTCTTTTATACTTTTATTTTATGTCAAATATTGTATTACTAAGGCAAATTGTTTAAGAAACATAAATGCATAACTTGGAATGATTTTGGAACACAAAGAGAGTTGAAAGATTAACTTATAAAACTATTATACAACGCTATCTTAAATAAAGCTCAAGACTGTTGTAACACCAACCATTTCTGCTAAGTTATCTACATGTAGGATGCAGCACACTTTTTATACCGCTTGTAAATATCCAATATGTATTGCGCATTTAATGCTGCAGCTCGAGTTTGTCATGCCTATTGAACAGTTTTATTTTATGCGAACAAAACTTATTTTATTATATTTTATAGTTCAATAAATAAATTATAATATTAGATTATCTTCCAGGGGATAAACCGTGTTGTAATTAAAAAAAAAACGTTCAGAAATCATAATTCATTGAGCTGATTAAACATTTTATACCTAATATGATTTATCTCCAGCGAATACCATACCAATAAATGTTATATTATTACAATAATTCAATGGGCAATTCATTTCATATTTATTGCTGTTGCAAAAAATAAGTAATATCGTAAAAATATCACTTACCTCTTCAGGCACAACATCTCTAAGCTTGACATCTTGAAGGCGGCTTACTGACGCAGTACGATGATAGTCGACTAGCTCGTTGAGAGAATTGAACTTCACCACCCACAAGAAGAATTTGCTGGAAGCGTCCCGGAGCACTTTGAAATGTTGTACGCCATCAGGACATCTGAGAACAGATATCGATCGTTTGTCAGCAATTTGACGATTTATAATTTTTGACCTTCCTTATGTATTTGAACAGAATTGTAGATTTTGTAATTTATATTAAGTACAACGAAGTCAAGTGTTACTAAGTCATTATTTAATAATAAAATTAAAAATGAAGCCCCGTCACAAAAAATAAAAGTTATAAATATATTGTATTGGTTAGTCTTTTAACTTTGATATACTTAGTAATATTTTGATTTATGCGTTGTCATGTCGGGAGACCCTAGCTGATAAATCACTCCAGTCATATTATCCGATCCAAGGTCTCCTCTACTATATTTTTAACTTTTTGGGTGTTATTATTTGTGACGGGGGTGTTTTTCAATTTTTAATTTAATTTTTATTTTACACGTTATAAAGTGATCTACTAGTCAAGCTTTTTGATTTGATATCCATATTGAGCGAGTCGTGACAAAATATGTAAGGTTAAATATGGTGACTCGGATTTTTTCAAATGCTTAAAAATATGGAAAATACATATTATACAATCAAAAGTATATTTACAGACACTGAAGCTAGATTATTAAATTTGATTTGTGTTGTAATATGTATTTGTATTATATGCTAGTAAAATGTAACGGACTGTGTGTGATACGATTAACTAAACCAAAAAATATACATTTGAAAACGGAAGTAACTTGCGTGTGTGTTTGTGAAAAACGGCTTAAGTGTGTATTTATTTTAACAAAAATAATGTTAAAATACATTATTTTTGTTAAAATAAATACACACTCACTTTTTGATTTGATATCCATATTGAGCGAGTCGTGACAAAATATGTAAGGTTAAATATGGCGACTCGGATTTTTTCAAATGCTTAAAAATATGGAAAATATTATACAATCAAAAGTATATTTACAGACACTGAAGCTAGATTATTAAATTTGATTTGTGTTGTAATATTTGTATTATATGCTAGTAAAATGTAACGGACTGTGTGTGATACGATTAACTAAACCAAAAAATATACATTTGAAAACGGAAGTAACTTGCGTGTGTGTTTGTGAAAAACGGCTTAAGTGTGTATTTATTTTAACAAAAATAATATATTTTATTGCGTAATTTATTAAAATATTAGGCTTATGCACTTCTCTTACGTATAAACTATCGATATGACAAATCTCACCCTCCTACGTGCCCACAATTTTCGTAAAAGAGATCGAAAATTTTCGCTTCACGTATTAATATATAGAAATACAATAACTGCTGTTGGAAAATGGAGAATGTTCACACACTTCACACGCATAGACCAATTCATTCCAATTTTTTACGTTGCACCGTTTCCAAAAACATAATAAATAATTATCCTACGAAAAAAATCTGATCGCACTTTTCGATAGCCGTTTGGATAGGGTGCAACGCGTCTAAACACCTAACGGATAAAATAAAATAGCTGCAAGTAACACAATCTCGGTACATTGATCATGGACTAGGGACAACTAGTTCGAGCAGTTTCAAATAGGTGAATAGAATACAACGAGACGGTAGCGTAATTGTAGAGACGTAATCGGATTAGCAATCGAGAGTCGAGAAGTGGCTCGTTTGAGCTCACTCCTAACAAGTATTCGTTAGTTGTAAGATAAGAATATTTATTATTTAAGATGCTCAAAAAATTGTTCATCCAGGTGGATGACGAGAACAAGTCACACACAGAGGAGGAAGGTACTGTTCGAAAAATTTACCACAGACAGCGTTCTCGATACTTATGGAATAGCTCTAAGGTTGCTTAGCACGCGACCAGTTTGGTCATAAGTGTTAGGGGAGGTCGATGCGAAAACAAGTTCTTATCAATATTATATATATTGACTTAACAATCTGGTTTTAGTGAAAATATTCAATTGTGATAATAATTCTCTGACAATGACCGGCCGTGACGGTTCTTACCAAATTCAAATATCTATTATAGCCAGACAATTGTTAATTCGTGTGACGGGTTTAAAGGCTCATTATCGTGTGGTGACGAAGAAAGAACACAAGTATCACCACCCCATCTCATCCGAAGGGTGTAGTAAGAGGCGACTAACGGAACAATACGCAGACGATAAAACTGCGAGAGAAGGAAAACTTGAAATAAAACCCTGTACCAATTCATCTGGCCAGTGTGGAAACAGTAGGCCATAGCCTCCCAACATTGGGAAAGGCGTAGTCCAGCAGTGGACTGCGATGGGCTAGTTGTTTGAATCAAAGAATCAAAGAATCAATTTCATTTATTCAGTTTAGGCACATAAAGAGCACATATGAACGTCAAAGAAAAAAATTGTTTGTTTATATAGGTAAGTATAGACTTTAACATACATACGAAATATGATAAAATAGTCAATTTGCTTGAATGAAATTTGAAAGCATTTAGTATACTAACTATTCTAAGATATGAAAAACTGAATCGGTTGAGGCGGGAAAGGGAAAGATCGTGGATTCGTATCCCGACTGAAACAATTAAATTTTTCCTATCTTAATTGATTAGTCAATTTGCACTTGTCGGACAGAAGAGTAAGAGTACTAAGCAAGAAGATCTATCAAATGGCGGGTAGGTTACCTAATATACTTTTGACCGTAAACTTTCCACATTAGTACTTTATACTGACATTAGTTTGAAGAAAAGCGTAAACTAGTTGCGGAATTGGTAAATACAATTATTTAGAAGCTCAAAAGCAAATGAGAATTTATTTAAGTACCTGCCAACTAGATCTGTTACATTCGTTGATTTTTGTAGTAGGAAAGTTTAAGTTTTGTAGCTTGTTGAAGTTAAAGATGTTTAAGCATTTCTCAGATCTAAATTATGTACTTTCGTAATAGTACTATTATTTATTCTGTGTTTTCGTATAGCTCAATCATTAAAAAAAAAACTTATTAGTATTCACGCAATGGTAAATCTACGACCGGAAAATAGTCAATTTCTGCGGTAAAATTTCTTTCCTCGTTGCTGATTGTAGCATTTGAATATTTGCTGATAAAGGTTTTTAAGAAAAATAATCTGTGGTGGTATCTACATAAAACAATTATTTATATAAATTCTTAAAAAGCCTTTGGAATATCAAATGAAACGATTTCATCTTAAATGAGGCCCGTTAAATTTCTATAGACTAAAACTGGTTTCAGCGCAACCTACGGCTGATTCTTACCATTTGACAGGGGAACTGGTTTAAGTAGAGAAAATTTCACAAACGTCATGCTTTTTATTTATTACTAGCTGATGCCCGCGGCTTTGCCCGCGTGGAATTCTGGTCCCGCAAACAGCGAACATTCCGTAAGATGGGAGAACAAGGAACTTACGAAAAATAAATAGCCGAATTGGTCGAGGTTCCCAAGTTTTGCGCTTATAAAAACAATAAACTTTTTTATATAGATTTTACATTTACATATTTTACTCAAAACTTTCTAGTGAGCAAACTTGTAAGCTTTCGTATAACCAAACAAGCGGTCTCGGTTAAAAATATCTCATTGATTACATTTTCCTTAGTTTCCTTCTATACCTAGCAGAATGTTACGGCAGACGGGGTAAACAATCGTTCAATAGCATAAGGTCAAGTAGATCGATGTCCGCACATCGCTAATTCACATATACCAGACACATTCATCTAACAAGAAAACAGATATATAATATAGGTCAGTCTTATATAGTCGTTGTACTCAGTAGAGTTATTGACATGCCTCAATTTGTGGACAAGTAAAAAAATAAAACTAACTGAGTAAGTAACGAGTTTTGATGATTTAAATAGGAAATATGTTAAGTAGGTGCGTCACATTGAACCCACTAGCCATCGAAATTGTAGTTATGGTAACAGTACTGAGATAAATATGACTAATACATGTTGAGACAGTATCAAAACAAAATAAAACCTTACAAAAGTCGTGAGTCATGCCGCGTTCCCGAAGCACAAACCTTACTTTTTTTATTAACAGCCAATTTAGACTGTATTGGATTTCATTGTTTGTTGTGCGTCACCTATGTCATTTGCGACTATTGACTTATTCATGATTTGACAATGAGCTTATAAGGAAGTGGACTAGTCAATTGCGAACGTAGATAAATGAGTACTGAAATAGGTAGCTGTTGAATAACAAATTAAAACTAATAACTCATTTAAAGGCTTTAATAAGTATTATAAATATATTCTTCATCTAATAATTGTTAGATTTGGAACAGAACTTTTTACAGTAGTGGCGTGGACGTGTCATGAGCGAGGTTTTTATTTTAATTGTAAATATTCTGAAATTATTTTTAAATATGTATTCATGAAAGTATTAATTACAAATGAACTGACGATGATAGAAACCTGTTGAATCATAATTTTCATACTAATTGGATAACTTTTGTCGTAACAGGAAAGGAAATTCCAATTAAACTTGAATAAAATTATTCAGAAATTTTCTCTCTCGTTTACCTTTTAAAACCGGTTGGGCTCCTCTAGACAACTGGCAATACATAATTATGTGGAATAGAATAGATAGGATCAATATATGGGATTGATATACATCAATGTATGGGATTGTTGAGGCAGTTGAAGAGTGTCATAAACGTCAATCAAAATACGTGTTCATCCCATACATTCAATATTCACATGGTTATTTGTGTTCGCATAGCACAACAAAAGAAAGTTCATACTTTCTAGCAATGACCGGGTCCGGGCGCCAAAGGTCCCTAGGCTCTAAAGTCTAAAGTGTATTTAGTCTTTAGAGCCTAGGGACCGCTCTGACTCTGGTTGTATCTGTTGTCTGACATCCTAACTCCGAAAGGAAATTTTGCAGCGGAGTTGAAGTTCGCTTAGGCGGTAAAGATCTTGGACATCGTCATCTTGGATCTCCTAAGGGAGATCCAAGACGACGTCCAAGATCTTCGCAATATGTCTTAACACAGAGTGGCAATGCTTGAGTGAAACCACTCTTATTGGAGTACAACAGTTCACAATCTACGGTGGTGGTTATTAGGTTAATAGTGCCTACACAATATTAATATTTTTCACCTAAGCAATCAATCCAGTTTTCAATCGGAAACAATTTCTGGTTGATGCACCGATATAAGGTCACAGGTACGATGCTCGCGTCGAGTAAATTTCTTTTTTGTTAAACAGTGAATATATGAATTTTTCTAAAAAAAATGAGGTTCGCAATCTATTGTGTGAAAACCAAAATCTGGGAAAACCAATGGGGTTGAATAGAATAGTTTATTGAAAAGTTAGGTGAACATTGACTATTTATTTTATCTAAAACTTAGAGGTCTTAGCGTCCGTAGCTTAGTGGTTAAGGAGTCGGCCTAAGGTTGGAAGGCCCCGAGTTTGCATCTGACGACGTGAATTCACTCCTAACACAAGCAATTTAGCTTAGCTGGAGGGATTAGCGGGAATATTAGTAATATCGGTTGCTAACATTCTTCCAAATAGAAAATATATTTAAAAAATGCGTGTTTCTAACAAGGAAGTTAATGTGGGTACGAGTGTATATTATTCTCCACGGCTTGTGAATTCGTTTTGAAGATCTTTATCATAATATGCCTGACTTTCTTCACAGCAGTAAGTTTTCTGTTATAATTTTAACTTAATTTCCTATTCTACGAATTTTATTTAGGATTAATAATGCATTGGAAGGCGGAGGATCGGAGAAAATGGCGCACATTGGGAGCAGCCTATATCCAGCGGTAGACCGCGGTGGGCTAATTGATTGATTGATTGAAAAATGCATATAATCCTTCCGTAAAAAAATTTCAAATCACAGAAAAACCATACCCAAATCCGCGCAGATCCTTTGTACAAGTACTTAACTTTATCGGAGAATTTATATCAGTAGTAGTAGTTAAAATATTATAAAAAGAATTGATTGAATGACTAATCTACGGAAGTGCTTATGGGGCCGTTCAAGTATTACGTAAGCACTAAATGGGGGAGGGGGTCTTTGTATTGCTTATTTTTGATGACATGGGGGTGGGGGGTCTAGATAATGATTACGTAAGCAGTAGTTATTTACTTTTTCACACATAATATAGCATGCATTACACATACATTACCCTAATAAAGCAAACTAGTTTGTTTACTTTTGCTGATAATGGGGAGTAGGGTTAAATCAATGTATTCAATTAGATTTTTTTTTTTTGCATTATGCTTCCTTTATTGAGTAAGTATATACCCAAAGGAGTGGAGCACTAATCACAAATGTGGCAGATGCCCATGCAAATACATTATTTCATGGGCATAATATGGATTGAGGGGTGCAATTGGGGGTTAAAAGTATATAACAACCTATGACTCATAGGCAAACCTGGGTCAGATAGTATTAATATATTATTATAGTGAATTAACTCGTGAACTGTCACAAGAATAATAGAATACTTAACAGTACTATTTACTGTTCAATATTTATTTACTGGACAATTACAAAGAGTGTGATAAGCAGGAACAAAAGCATTAGGATTTTACACACTAGATTAGCTATATGTTTACAAAAATTTCAAAATTAAAGAATATTATATCATCAAAATGGTCTAGAAGTAATTTTTATTTATTGCTTTCTATTTTAATGAGCATGATATGGGTCAGTGGAATCAATGGTTCAGTCCCTTAAGGGCTCAAGCACAGGTGTTCACTTCATTAACATAATTGCTTAGGGGGACTAAAAAAAAACAAAACTTATCTCTATACTAATATTATGTAGCTGAAGAGTTTGTTTGGTTGAATGTGCTAATCTCAGGAAGTGCTTACCCAATTGGAAACATTATACAGGTTTTCATTTGCATTAGTTACTCAATTTATTGAGGAAAGTTACAGGCTGTGTATCATCATGCTACTACCCAAATGTCTACAAATCCAGTAGTTTCTCATTCAATATTTGAAGAGAAGTGCAATAGGGGTTAGAAGAATGTCAGACGATGCTAGGGAGGGCCAGCTAGTGAAATATTATAATCATACTTGTTATTGATTAGCTCAAACGGTTTTAAGTATTATTAAAATAATAAATTTCTTCATTTCTATAATTGTATATTGTACCTTAATAACACTTAGGTGAAACTTGGTATATTTCCCAACTAAATGAAAATTGTGTGTCCTATTACAAATCAGGTGGTCAATATAATAATATAACTGACTTGAAGGAGTATGGCCGAGTCCTATAGATTTGCGGGACATCTGGTTGATTATATTGGCTGTTCTGGTTGCTCAGTCTGGATTAAATTTTTAAAGCATTTAGTAGGTTAACTATTCAAATTGATTATTATAAGAAAAAAATCATGAATGGGGGATTCAAATACACAATCTTTCCCTTACAGGGGGAATGCTACGACCTCTGAACCACCGGAAACGCACCTAAAGTTATCCAAATCTTCCTATTAATATATCTTTCAGTTTCTCTCTCAATATGGAGTTCAGAGGTCAGAATAAACAATTATTTTATAGATTATTTATCATACAAATATTCTTGAATTTTATAAGTTTTATTTTTATTAAACTTTTTAAATAACAGACTATGAATAGGCACTGTTTCATGTAGTTGATATAAAATAAAAACATTTACACTACATTCTGGTATGATATAAAATCTGAATGATTAATACATAAATCCAAGTATTGGTAATTAAACATGTTAAGCTATATTTACTTTATAGGTCTAGATAGTGTTGTGTCAAATAACCTAGACTTTGAACAAGCATATATACCTATTAATACTAAAAAAATATTATGGCATCAATATTTGTACCTAAGAAAATATGAACAATCTACAATAATCACTTCACACTTATTAATATAAAATAGTATAAACATATGACACATGTAAGAGTCACAGGAAAATGATAGTATGGATTCTTCTATTACTAAAAAATAATACCATTCCACAATATCAAGCAGTGATTCATAATTCAATAGGTAAACTTGTTCATAAATGAAGAAATATGCTTTGATAACTACATGATTTATGCATTACTTACTTGACAGATAAGGAGAAGTCTCCCGGGCTTGATTCACTGATTCTTATCAAGAAACCACCTTCTGGTTTATTGGCTAGAAGTTTTTCTGCATCTGCTCTTGTGATTTTTCCATAATACCAACTAAAAGAGTATTAATATAATATGAGTATTATGTACCTTAACTTTTTTTTTCTAATGAGTTTAAGAATTCTAATAAATTAGTCTACACATACTTATTTTGATAAAACATTGAAAACTTATTAGGGTAGATATAAAATTGTTTTTGCCACTATTATTCAGAAAATTGTAATTAGTATGTACATTATCAAATAGTTACTGCAAATTTTTAACTTTTCTGAAGTCAAATAACCTCTACAAACTTTTTTGTTTGAAGTAACATCTACCCAAATTGGGTGTGATAACTTGTACAAGTAATACATCACACACAGGTTGAAAACTGGGAATTCCAACATGTTGTAAGCTCAGATTTACGTGATATACAACGGGTTTTTGTTATTCTAAACATAAATACCTACCTATTTTGTTTTTGCTAACTTCACTAATCTTCAAGATCTATCAGAGTCTATTAATAGAACTATCTAAACTCTTCAAAGAATGTTACTGCTTACCTGTGACTTTTCATTTGAATATAATTACTAGGAATAAGTCCTTCTTTGCCGTCTAATTCAGCCCTGTACCAATTCATATCTTCCTCCATGTTTAGTATCTGTAATATCAAAAATTCTAGAAAGAATCTGTAACCTCACCAGTTATATTTCAGTTCGCATTAATCCAAGGTAGACACACGTACCTTTAGGACTTGATTCTTCCTAAAGCTGAGCTCATCATCAGCAGTTGCAGTGAAATCGTGTTTGGCTATAGCCTCCATGATCAAATTAGGCACTTCACTAAAATGTCACCGAATACCAAAATAACTCACAAAGTATACAAACTCTTACCGACGCTTGAGGTTAGGGGAGTAAAGTAATCATAATGCATATATTGTCTTACAGAACAACGTTAAATTATTGCGTTTTAATGCCGATACGGGAGAAATATTCTCCGCTCACGGGCCACACATCAGTCACATCACCAGTCACATAAGTATTACAGTGTTGCCATGAAGAAAATTTGTTAATATAAAGAAAATTATAGTAAGATTTGGTAAGTTTAGTAATAGTAAGTCAAGAAGTCATGGAAGGAATGTTGGAGGGGTTCGAGGTTCGAGGACTTGAAGCATCGAGAAGAAAATGATAGCGGAGTTGTTGCAAGGCAATCGAGTCATGATACTTTCTATAGAGTGCTAGGAAATCTGGACATATTTCTTATTTGATTTTTAATAATAAGCGCTAATAAGATTTCGCTACACGCTGACGTGGGAATTCTTATTAGCGCGAAATCTTATAGGGTAAATTCCCTATTTCTGGGTATTTCACCAGTAATTTTATTTATATAATATTTAATTATTTGAGTTCTAAGTAGTGTAATAAGTTCACGAACTCGTAATAAAGTTTATTCGGGATAAAATTTTAACAGGGAGCTATGATATTTTATTAGTAAAACATCATAAATATTTAAAAGGACTGCCCAATTTTTGCAGATAGGATACAAAAATGAAATGGCCGTCTTCTGCCCAGGTGTTTCATGGTGAAATCTCAGTAGTCGAGATATTACTGTGAATGGCATGTTCTTATCCAAGTGCCATGGAAGAGATGTTTTTCGTGCGTACCGTGTATCCTGGTGTGTATGGTGTCGTATCAAAATCCCGAATGTACAAAATACCAAAGTACGATACACCGAAGTTTAGAATACCAAAAAGTTCAAAATGGTTGATAAGACCTCAATGGCCCGACTTTTAAATTGTTCGTTAGAGAGTGCGAAGATGTCAATCTCACCAAAGTATGTGTTATATGTTTCAACAAGGCGACGAATAGGTGCGCGGATCCCTACGTTAGTTTTGCAAGTGCCAGTATAGAATAATTTGTACACGCACCCTTCGTTGATTGATAGTTCTAGGCACTATGTAACACAGCTGATTGGTAATTTCAGGGCAGTCATATTTGTTATTAGCGTTATTGTTATTACATAAACCATGGAGCGTCGTGACGTCAAGAAGTAGACGTCTAGACTGTAATGATAAAATGCTATATTGTTCTACCAGCTGTACCTATATAGGAAACTCGCAACCGATAATACTTATAATGTATAACACGTAAATTTTTTTTTTGCACTAATTCTATAGTAGATTGTATTTATCATAAAGAGGATTCTAGATTTGAATGGCATATTCCAATTGCGGTCGAACTAAAGTCAAATGCCTTCTGAAAATCAGTATACACAGCGTCAACTAGCACGCGTTGATCCATATTCCTAAACAGGTGGTCAACAAAGCACAAGGTTAGTGTTAGTCGAACGTCGCTTCACAAAACCATGCTGTTCTGGCATAATTATTTTGTGAATGTGAAGATACAGCGCGTCATGTATGAGCCTCTCAAACAGCTTTGATAAAGCGAAGAGGATCGAGATTGGCCGATAATCCTCCACAAAGTGGAAGTAAGTTCCACTTTGTAGACTAGTGTAATGAATGCCTGCTTCCACACTTATGGGAAAATGCACTCGCGTAAGCATTTTTGTTAAAAATTATATGTAACGCAGTGTAGATACTATTGATATTTTTACCAGAAAGTACGGTGGTAAACCATCTTGGCTGATTGGAATCTGATACACAAATAGAATTTAAATAAATTTAAATAAATTTAAAATCTAGAAAAAATATAACAACAACAGACCTTGACATCTCTGGTACGCCGCAAAGATTATATTATAACGAGCGCCTAACAAAAGCAAATCGACTGCTTTTTCGAGCGGCAAGAACCAAGTCCAAAGAAATGGACTACACCTTCTGCTGGTGTACACAGGGTAATGTCTATGTCAGGCAACGTGAAGGTAAGCCAGCCCTACCAATACGCTCACATGAAGATCTTCTTCGGGTTTTTAATACTCCTACTGGAAACTAAATCAAGATACATTGAACATGCTTTTCCTACTAACAAAAAAAATACATTTTATATAATAAGTAACAGTGTTGTCACTGCCACTAGTATTTTAAGTGTCAATCCTATACATCTATGCTTATTAAGAAAACACAAACAAACACATTCTTATTTATCTAAACCAACATACACAACTTATATATCTAATATCTACACATTCGCCCATAGCGCCCATATACACAATTATCACTCAATCAAAACACAATCCAACTTCACTTCAACTTACATACTTACAAAATTTACAACCACACAATTAGGCAACATTTATTCCAAAATAAACAAATTACAACCTAACCACTCAATCAAAAGACCTCAACGCAACTCAATAACTACTAGTAGCTGCACCAATTGTCCAACACCTTATCATTGGAATTCATATTTTGCCTATACATTTTTTATAATTATTGAAATTTATTTTAATGTTGTATGGTATTTCAGCCGAAAAATAAGTTTATTCCACTCAATTTCAAACAACATAAATAGCACACTCACACTTTTTAAAACTAATAATGGACAACAGACAATTATTTGACGAATTTGACAGGTGTTGCAAAATTCCATGTAACTTAATTATAGACCCCAACCATTTAGCGCACAAGTTTGATAATTCAAATAGATTAAACATAATTTCATTCAACATAAGAAGTATAAATAAAAATTTAGACAGCTTTCTAATATATATCACAAGGTTAAAAACTAATATAGATATCATCGTCCTGACAGAATGTTGGTGTAATGAAAACTCGAATCCCCCTCAAATTGATGGTTTCTCTATGTACTTCAGTAAGCATAGCTTTAACCAGAATGATGGAGTGATCATGTATTTGAACGTGAATATTAAAGCATCTGTACAAGAAGTTGACTTAGATGAGGCCAATTGCTTGACGGCCAAAATAGGCAACTTGACAGTAATAGGTATATATCGCCCTTACTGTTTCAAAAATCCTAAAATATTCCTTGATGCTTTGGACACGTTGTTAACCAATACCAAATCGCGGCATATCATACTAACCGGAGACATAAACATCGACACCTTAGATACCAATAATACCGACGTTAGAGATTATCTGGAAATCATTGGTTCCCATGGCTTACATCAAGGCGTTGACATCCCCACGCATGGACATACCTGCTTAGACCACTTCATGTGCAAGCTAGAGGGCGACCATCAATGTTTTGTACTTGAAACAGATATCACAGACCATTATCCCACGTTCTTGACCTATGATAGTGCACCCTCATCAAAACCAACCATTCACAAAAACCTAACTAGAACAAAAATAAATTATACCGCTCTGACTGAAGCTATAAAATCAAAAGACTGGACATCCTTTCTAAAAATTACAGACCCGAACTTGGCCGCGGAAATACTAATAAATACGCTCCAGACTCTTATAACCCAAAACTCACACACAGCTTCTTTTGCTAATCGTCAACGACCATTAAAACCATGGATTACAATAGGTGTTATCAAATGTTTTAAGACTAGGGATAAACTTCACAGTATCTCAAAACTGAATCCTGACAACGCCGAAATAAAAACGCAGTACCTAAACTATCGCAATACTTGTAACTCATTAGCTAAAAATCTAAAAAATAACTATTATAAGGACAAATTTAACAAACATTTCAAAAATAATAAAGGGACTTGGGATACTGTGAAAGAATTGTGTAATATTAAGAAAAATCACTCCAGAGCATCTAATCTACTTGAACTAGTGCCGGATTCACCCTGTGAATCACTTAATATGGTTAATCGATACTTTACCTCGATTGGTAGAGAACTAGCTACAGACATCTTAATAAGAAATGGTACTACTGAACTGCGCTTAGCAGAAAAAAATACTTCGTCAAGCAATGTTAGTTCTATGTTTCTAGACCCAACAGATCACATTGAAATTAATAAAATTATCATGAGCCTAAAGAATAGCAGTGCTCCAGGTATGGATAACATTCAAAATATTGTACTAAAAAACTCTCGGATGATTTTATGCACCATGATTGCTCATCTGTGTAATCTTAGCCTTACCACTGGGATTTTCCCAGCAATTTTCAAAGAAGCAGCTGTGGTGCCTGTGTTTAAGAGTGGTGACGCAGAGACAATTGCTAACTACAGGCCCATATCGCTACTGAGTGCAATTAGTAAAATAATGGAAAAAGTAGTTAACACTCGTCTAATTAAATTCCTCGAAAGCAAAAACATTCTAGCAAGTACCCAATACGGTTTCCGCTCGGGTAGAAATACTGAGGATGCGGTAGCTAGGCTCTCGGATATCGTTACAAAGGCAGTAGACAAGGGTGAAAAATGTGTTGCCATATTTTTGGACCTCCAGAAGGCATTCGATACCGTTTCAATACCAATTTTATTGCGCACTCTGGAATACATGGGCATAAGAGGTACGGTTCTGGAGTGGCTCCGAGACTATTTGGATGGAAGAAGTCAGGTGGTTAAAGTAGAAAACACTTATAGCACGAGCTTTCCGGTTACGTACGGAATTCCGCAGGGTAGTACCCTCGGTCCAACGCTATTTTTAGCTTACGTTAATAGCCTCTGTAAACTTCAAATAGATAACGCGGAATTACTGGCTTTTGCAGATGATACCGTATTGATTTGCCGTGGGAAAACATGGCCACAGGTCCAAGTGTCTGCTGAAATGGGCCTCAAACGAGTTAGCCTTTGGCTTGATGAGCATTTACTAACTATTAACGTAACTAAAACAAAATATATTTGTTTTAGAATAACGGAAGCAACAAGTTCAATGTCAAATTTTTCTATTACAGCTCATACTTCCCAATGCAAACTCGAAAATAGTGGCTACTGTGACTGCATTCCCATTGCCCAGACCGATACCCATAAATACCTGGGAATTATCATAGATTGCCATTTAAATTGGAAACCGCATATATCGTCACTTAGCAAAACAGTACGTAAATTACTTCCAATTTTTAAAAACCTACGCGAAGCTGCGGACTGCAATCTCATAACCAGCATATACTATGCCCTTTGCCAATGCGTTCTGTCTTACTGCTGCCCTATTTGGGGTGGAGCTGCTCCAACTCATCTGCTTGAGCTGGAAAGAGCCCAACGCGCAGTCATCAAAGTCATGTTCCATAAGACCAGGAAATATCCCACTCAAAAACTTTATGAAGAATCGCGTTTCCTCACAGTTCGCCAATTATACATCTACTGTACAGTCCTACGTCACCATAAATCTATCGATCCATCTAAGATCTCACTGAGTAAAAGAAGAATTCGAACACCTGTTCCCTCCTTCAACACAATGTTCGCTCGACGTCAACTGTATTACATGGGCCCTTTCATTTATCGGTTCGTTAATGATTCGAACCAAATCTACAAAATGCCTAAGTTTAGGTTAAAATCTATACTTAAAAAATATCTAATGGCCCATGATTACCTTAGCACAGAAAAAATTCTACGAGTATAAAGCAAAAACCACTAGGAACTTGAATCCTTACATATCCAGATGCACATTCGCATACTTACACATACGGTATACATGCAGCCGTAAACGCCTAACCCTCACTCAGACGCAACACACACTCACACATAGGTACTCAATGCACACCCAAAGACAAACAAAACATATACGTACACATCCACGAACATATGTATACATAAAACACACACACACACACATACACACACACACACACACACACACACGCACACACGCACACACACACACACACACACGCACATACATACACATACACATACACACACACACACCCACACCCACACCCACATGTATTTTCACACATCTTCATTTATAAATTATATTAGATTCTGGCCAGGGGTGGAGGGTTGGTAGCCTGAGACACAGGATTCTCCTAGTTCAGGTGCCAGCCCGCCATAATTCTGATTGATCCTTGTACTAATTTATTAATTACGTTCTACTGTATTTTATTTGAGATTTGTTATGTAAACGTTTTGGTGAGAAATAAACATTATTATTATTATTATTAATTATCTGGGAAATGATTAGGAGGCTGCCAAGTTTCTGGATCCAGAGTAGAAGGCTCATAAACAAAACTAAAGAAGGTAGAAAATAGATTACACGTATCTACAGGGTTCCCCGATGACACATCTTTATAATGCTAAAACTACCCCAATAACATGGGGTAGTTTATCCTAGCTCCCCTATTTGAGATATAGGACCAGAAAGTCTTTATATTCATAGGATGTTATTTTCGACAGAGTTGATGTATTCGCGGAAACCTGTAACCATCTCTCTATTTAGTAACCTACGATAACTGGAAAAGTATTCGGACAGATATCTATAGGTTTTCATGCTTTTAAAAATAAGGATTATGGTACCACGTAGTGGTATGGTAACACGTTTCCTTATTATTCCGTACACAAAGTCATAAATGACTTCAACCGCTTGTTCAGCAGAAAAGTGTGAAATGGTGGGTACACCAGTCAACTTCACAAAGATCCTCATTTATATCACCATAATTGGCTTTACGGTAGTTATAGTTGCGCGATGGCTGACTCTCATCTGAACAAACTGTGCATCTAAACCAGTTAAAATAGAGAATATATATATATATATATATATATACCGTCTCTGAGTCTACGTTGGAGATACACAAGTCAAGTATACGTCCGAGAGTATTTTTAAGTGTTGTATTGCAAACCTTAACATGTGTACAAAAAATCCAAAAGCAATCGACCGACAGTGTCCAAAGAGAAATCCGAAGGAATAACTACAATGGTTTCCCTGAGCAAGCCAGTCAATACTGGGAATGTTAAAATCGCCCGCAACAAAAAAAGGACTCCACTTATGGATCAACAACTTTATTCTGTAACATATCAAAGTACTGTCTTTATACATCTACAGGTGATATGTTAAGAAATTCCAAACTGAACGGCTTAATGCGGACATGCGGACCCAAGAAGCAACCTTTGCAACCATTGAATAGGAATATTTTTTTACGCTAATATAAAATTAGCAAAATGAAGTACGCACTTGGATTGTAGGCACCCGGCAACCTATTTTTTTACCATTTACCAAGTTAGCCGCGTGGTTTGACCACCCCAACTCTTCCCATGCGGTGTCGTACAAGGCGACTAAGGGATAGAGCTGTTTAACGTCAGACAGATATATACAGTTCAGACTCCGCCTCAGATGCATGGCACGAGTCAATAACAGTGCTCGGAAAACGGCAATAGGCTCACCCCCTATTACGTGAGACCAAATATAATGATTGGTGAAATGTGGGTGTTAATTCACCTCTGTCCAACCCGCCGGGGATAATGTCGTGATTAAATGTATGTATGTATGTAATATTATAGTTCTGCTTCACCTAATAGGCTATTCTCAATCAACAATCAGTAAAAGGAAACTGCTAGAACTATTCTTTTTAAGATTTTAATTTTGGTTTGGTGGTTTTCTTTAATTACTTAATAATATCGATTGAACTATAATGTTGTCGAGTTTTAAAAAAGTATTTTTACTTTTTAGTATACGAAAAATGTCTGAGTGGTCAAGGACAGCAGCATAGCATGGAATAAAATATTTTACTGCATGCATTGGAAATTGGATGCATTATTGGTGGCTAAATTCTTATGTTAGTGTTTTGGTTGTGCACATCTTTGAATTTCCTCACAGTTTGCCAGTAAGCTCAAAAGGCTAATAGACAGGCACTGAAACGAAAATAGAAAAAGTAAGTGACATATAGAAGTTTGACAATAAGTTGACAGTTCTTTTTGGTTCTTTTCAAGTCCATTTCGCCTCCCAGTGGCATTATAAGCGTAAGTGTTTTAATAATCTCAATTTATTTGGTGAATCTTTACTTTATAATTATAGCTATGAACACCAATATTATCTCACTGCTGTAGCTGTGTTATTGGCGTGTATATTTGGTTGCTATCCACTGAGCGATGTGTTAAAGAGAAGTTTAATACTTGAGCGGCTGTCACATCACATTTTCTGTTCCAGGTTTAGTCGTAACTCATTTAAACGCAACGATGTCGGGAGGATTAGACATACTTGCCCTCAACGAGGAAGATGTAACAAAAATGCTTGCAGCAACCACCCATCTTGGGTCGGAAAATGTTCATTTCCAGGTAAATGCGAACTTTAACATTTTATCAACATAACCTCAAAATCAAAACATGATGATCTAAGAATCCGTTCCATATAATAATTGTCTGAATACTTTTGACGATTCATTCTCCCAACTGACAATATTGTTTATTTTCGATAGCATTAAACTTAGCATTATGCTTATTTACAAATGAGTATATTCACATTACAGATGGAAACATACGTGTACAAGCGCCGTTCTGATGGCACTCACGTTATTAACTTACGCCGTACCTGGGAGAAGTTGGTTCTGGCTGCTCGCGCTGTTGTCGCTATCGAAAACCCTGCTGATGTTTTCGTCATTTCATCGCGTCCATTTGGTCAGCGTGCTGTCTTGAAGTTCGCCGCCCACACAGGAGCCACTCCTATTGCTGGAAGATTCACTCCTGGTGCATTCACCAATCAGGTAAGTTTTAAAGATAATGTTGACAATTTACAAATGTTTAGCAGTTAACAATATAAAATTGATAATCACAACACTCATAATTATAGTCATGAAGGGATAATGTTCAACCGCTAAGTTATGTGGTTAATGGTTGGATTACATTTTGAAATGCATATTTATACAGTTAAATGATGATACTTACTAAGGAACCACTGACTGCATTAATGCAGATATGATTATAGTAATTACTGAATATAATTTTTTACTTAGGCACAATAGTAATGTATATCGGAAGTTGAAATTATTAATGTTTTTCATCAACAGATCCAAGCTGCATTCCGAGAGCCTCGTCTCCTGATTGTTTTGGACCCTGCCCAAGATCACCAGCCTATTACTGAGGCTTCATATGTCAACATTCCGGTCATTGCTTTCTGCAACACTGACTCTCCTCTGCGCTTTGTTGATATTGCTATTCCATGCAACACTAAGGTAAGATTTTGTCATGTGAAAGCCACATCTTGTAATAAAAAGATATTCAAAATTCAATCAAACCCAACTCAACCTCAAAAAAAAAGTCAATGAAAATATTGTTAGTGTTACCAAAATGCTGTTTTTGATGTTTGGGAGACTGAAACCATATTAAGATTTTGATTTGCTCCAAACAAAAATGCTATCATTGTCAGACAGTGGTGTGTTGTGAATTTCAAAATCAAATCTTTCTCTCCAGAAATCAGCGCCTCAAAGATTAAAAAAGAAAATGTATCAATTAGCCATGCAGTTGTCAGGTTTGACACCGGTTTGGCCATCTGCTGCATTGAGCAGAACTTAGCGCAGGCTATGAAAAAATTACCACACTGGCCTGATGTTGATACTATGTATTTGAAACAGCACCACTGCCTGAGTTAGGCGCTCGCTAGATGCAGGAGATTGCTTAAATCAGTTAGGATTGAATGCAAATAATAGTAAAACTTGCAAACTCTTGCTACTTTCTATACATAATAAAATGTTTTATTTGTTCTTGTCTTCAGTCATCTCACTCCATTGGTCTGATGTGGTGGTTGCTCGCTCGTGAAGTGCTCCGACTTCGCGGCGTGCTTGCCCGTGACCAGAGGTGGGACGTCGTCGTAGATCTCTTCTTCTACCGTGATCCTGAAGAGAGTGAGAAGGAGGAACAGCAGGCCAAGGAGCAGGTCGTTGTTTTTAATTCATTTTGGAATAGGGAGAATATAGTGTACCTTATAGACATATATCTTGAACCTAAAATGCCTTTCTTGGGTGTCCTTGGAAGATAGCATGGGGTGCTATAATGCATGGGGTAATAAGACAAATAAAGACAAAGACAGGGCACAGTGTCGCGATTTAGGTTCAAGATATGTGTGACGAGGTTTATGAGTATGGGTACTGCCATATGCTATAAACTAAGGCTTTTCTATCACAAATAAATGCATAGATTGGGAAATTATCATCATTTATTATTTAGTTAAGTAGCAGTATGCAAGTATGCTGTTAGCAGCATGAAAAATCACTGCTATTATAAAGCATTCAAATGAGATTGTTTGATGAAACATGTGTTACGTGTATGCACATATAGGTCATGAAACTCCTTACTAGGTGTATCTTGTTTGCTCCCATAGTAGTGTAAGAAAGGGTGATCTGTGAGAGTTACAAATACAACTTTTCACAACAAGATTTCTATGAGATACTACAATACCTTCTCAAATTACTTTTATTATTAAATTGTCTGCCTTACTTTTAAAATTGTTAAACCACAAAAGTAAGCATTTTTTATATTTTATCTTACAAATTTTGTATTGTGTTGAAGTTTGGGAAAGAGATGATAAATAACTATAATCTTGGTATGGTGCAAAATAAACAGTAGCAATAATTTAAGTGAAAATGTTACAAACATCTTTACATAGTGTAACATTGATAACACTGTGTATTTTTATACAGCAAGCTGTGGTACCTGCCAAGCCTGAGGTCCCTGCGCCCGTACACGAAGACTGGAACGAGTCTGTGGAGCCCGTCACATCCTGGGCAGAGGACGCGGCGCCCCCACCGCCTGCCGCCACCTTCGGCGCACCACCAGCACAGGAAGATTGGGCAGCTCAGGTATGATTTGCTAACATTTGTATGTATGAATATTATGTCTATCTCCATTAGTTGGGGTGTATCATATGTATTATCTTCAAAGAAAAGCGGATAATGTATATTTATCCACATTCTTGAATTCATATGACAAAATCATGCTTAATAATCTGGATGGCGCGCAGATTATGTTGTACAATATTTATTTATTTTAATATCTTCCTCAGGTACAAGAAGAGTGGGGCTCTGCTGCCGCTCCCGCACCTGCCCCCGCACCTACTCCATCGTGGGGAGGTTCCGCTCAAGACTGGAGCGCTACGTAAACATTACGTTTGCTATGGTTAATATAACATGAAACATGAACAAATGATTTTTATTTACGTCTTCTATTTGAATGTAGTCCAAATTGTATGTTTTATTATATATTAATGCCCGCACCTAAGGGGGCCATATGAAAGCTGAAGTGCCCAGGTACAAGGGAAATTGCCTTATGTCACTTCTCACCTCAGTAATTGAGACTCTAGACCAGCATTGGGCAAACTTTCTTAGTAGGAGGCTTAAATTTCAAAATGAGGGCCAGAATGATAGAAAAATGCATTTTGTGTTGAAACTTAAATTTATAAAAATACATGACATGTTAACAGTCACAAAAAGATGAGACCTATCCATACTAATTTAATAAATTTTGTCTGTAACCAATTTTAATGAAATTTGGTTCTGTATCATTACATTAGATTACAACATATATTATCCTTTGTCCTTAACAAGGGTTATATTTGGTCGAGGTGACTAACATCCACGCAGGCAACAGCTAGTGTTATATAATAAATCGAATCGGCCCCAGATCTTCAAATTTTTTGAGCGAGGCTAGAACTGAAAACCATTTTTTTTGTGTGTAAATCGGTGGAATTGGTTGCGCCGCAAGAGGGTGACACTTCAACCCTGCATGTGTAGTTCTGTATAGGGAAGCGGAAGCAGAGAATGGGACTAAATAAAATTAGAAGAGCTTATCGAAACATCAGGATGACTATATTAACAACTTTAAATAGGTACTTCAACATCTTTACACTTTACTATTAGTTATTTACATCATCAGTAATAGCTAAATCATTTTCAGCACTTCCGTATAAGTGAATTCTGTAAACGCAAGTGTATTTCAAATTGCCTTGATTCGTCAACACTCTGAATACCAAGCTCTTCCATTTAACTTGTTTGTGGGCAAATGGGTAGTATTGTTTGGCGTAGCCATTTGCTCGATATTGTCCATCAACAACTTTGATCCGAGTATTGTTTGCGAGAACTCCCTGGAAATTTTATACAAGTAGGTATTAGTCTTGCGATTCTATGTAGGTAGTGATGAAGGGCCTGCTGTTTCGTGCAAATAACTTACACAAAGTCGTGCAAAGAAATATACAGTTACCAAAATAAAAACCCGATACATTTTATACAATTAAGTTGGCAGACAAGCACACGGCCCACCTAATGGAAAGTGGTTACCGTGGCCTATGGGTATGCAACATCAGGTGAGTCACTCGTGCTGCCGACCCTTTAAGATCAGAGAGTATGTCCCGTGAGTGCAGAAGACAGCTCAGCTTCTTCCTATTGACAGCACAAAAACTCCAGTGAGCTCTGGTTATTATGGCCGCGGTATTCTGTAGGGCGGAAGTACTTCCCCAGTCGGACTGCTCAATTGGGACGGGAATACTGTCGTATCCTAGGTACCTCTTACAAAAAAGAGTACCAAGGTATGGTTTAATTAAATCTAGGACTCTTCTAGAAGATTGATATGATTTCTGAAATTAGGACTTAACTTGGAGAATAGACCTTATGTTAGTAGACAGAAAACGAATTTAGAAAAAAAGCGTTGAATATTGGCGCATACATAGCTGCGGACCTCTTGCAACAGCCAGTTAAATAGGTAGAAAGACAAATAAATCTATGTTACGAAAGTGAACACAATAGGCACACAATACGTTATACGAAGTAGCTAGCTAAAGCTAGGATAACAATAGGTCTGTACAGATTAAAGCGATCTGTAGTTTTACAACTACTGTTAATTTAACATTTTTGTTCCAGTATAATTCTACTAACGTATATTAGGAAGTGTTTCGGCGCACTGCGCGCCGTGTCTGGATGTATGTGTTCTAGAGTCACGTAGCTTATCCGTTGAATTTGCGGTAATTTTATTATTAATTCCCCGTATGAACCGCTGAAAATACAATAGTGGTTAGTTTTATTGCTGAATATTTATTTGTACTTAGATTGGTTATTACTTATTAATATTTTTAACGGTAGCCGAGTGATTTCCGGCAGAGTAGAATTAGGACCACCCCATCTCTTCCCATGTGTACAAGGCGACTAAGGGACAGGGCTGTTTAACATCAGACAGATATTATACAGCCCAGACTCAGCCTCAGATGCATGGCTTGAGTCAACAATAGTGCCCGGAATACGGCAATAGGCTCACCCCCTATTACGTGGGACCGAATACAATTATTGGTGAAATGTGGGTGTTAATTCATCTCTGCCTTACCCTCCAGGGATAAAGGCGTAATTATATGTATGTATTTTTAACGGTGGTTTAATAATGGCATAGGGTCTGGAACCTCCATGTGCCAGCGGTCGTGTAGAGGGCTGCTCGGAGCCTCTTTACGTGTCCCTCTGAAGCGTCTCTTACAGAGGGCACACAGCACAGTGGGCAGCAGGCAAGTATCGCGCTGGTTATTAAGCAGGCTTGTGTGTAAATAAGTACGGCCTCCTGTTACTCCAGTAGCAGCAGGCCCTCCCATTCCAGGTTACGATGGCGGGGGTGGTATTTATGGGGATTTTCACACGAATTTAAGGGTTCACATTCTTTAAATTGCTTTAGAGCCGAAATAAACGAATTAAATACCTTATTTTTCTTAATTTACTTTATTAGTCAAGGAAGAAAATCTAATTCATTTGGCTAGATTCTAGTAGATAAATAAGTATTTGGCAGTTTAATCCATAGACGGCACATAGATATTGAATCAAGTCTAGTTTTATCTACATGTGCACAACACTATCGTCAAGTCCCGTGGTCATTGACCTGGATTAGGTCAAGGCTCTCATCGAAAATAGGTCACCGACGGGAAGCTAGTTAGCCAGCAGTTTATTTATTTATTCCCGGTAGAAATTTAAAATGTTAGGTAGATTTTATTCTAAATTACACCTAACTAGTTCTTACATCTATTTTATTTATAAATAAATGTAAAATCCTATTTATTCGTCGGTAGCTTACTGGGTAAGGAGTCGGCCTTACGATCGAGACTTCCTGGGTTCGAATCCTGGCCATTACACTATCGACGTAAACCCATTTCTTACACAAGAAATTTAGCTTATAATATTAGTAATATCGGTTCTATTCTTTTTATTAAAAAAAAAAATTCGTACTCAATAGTGCTATCGATATCTTTTATATCTATAGCTCTTTCACTTAAAACATGTTCGAATTTAGTTGAAATTTCAGATGCATCGGGCCTCACCAATAGCTGCGGGATCCTAGTTGACGTCATGTCATGCCGCCGATGGTACAGTACCTACACCTACTTTGGCTGACGAGGTTGTGGCGAAGGCTTCCCTTTCGGGGTTGGAAGTCAGATGGCATATAACGCACAGCCACATCTCACGTAGAAAATGAAGAAGGTCGGACTCCAGGTTTGAAAGTGCAAGTTTTGGATGTAACCGAGATTTAAGTTGAGACGATATGGTGAGAGCATCTATACCCAGAAATCTTTTGTTTTAAATACAAATACTTTTTATGCCGGGAGTAAGTAGGTACCAGTGGGTCACTGGATTGCGATTGGTACCTATTCCACGCAAGCGATGCAAAAGGCCAAAGATAATCTATACTAATATTGTAAAGCTGAGGAGTTTGTTTGTTTGAACGCGTTTCTCAGTAAGTACTAATTCGAATTTAAAAAATATTTTTGTATTGAATAGCCCGTTAATCGATGAAGGTTATAGACTATAAACCATCACGCTACTACTAAAGGAAGTGGAGCAGTGATTATTTGAAGGCTAAAAAAATACGGGACGGTGTGGTACGGGAATACAAAATATGCCACAGGCAAAGCTGGGGCGGGTCAGCTAGTACTCACATGAAAGGCCAGCAGTCAGACAGTGTAGGTGGTCGTACAGCGAGCACTATGTTCGCTGGCGGGGCGGCCCTCCACAGCGGCACTATACCCCACAGCGCGACGCGACCTCCCCATTCCTTTGTGTCGGCGCCCTTTGTGGCCGAGGCACCTGATATGTATCGCGTATCTATGTGACCTGAAACTGATCGTAAATTTCTGATTAGATTAAGATGACAAGTTAGTAAGTATATAAAATTTCCTTTGCAGAAACAGCTTATTAAAAAAGAAAGAAATATGATCAAAATTGTTAGAAATAAACTGTTTATAAGATACTTATCCCCAAAAACCACGCATAGTTTTATAACATCAATGACATTATTTATACTTTCTTATTTTTCCACGTATGGAACGTGTAACTCGGATTTCACCTCACCGGAGCTAACGATGAGGTGGGTTTGTCGGAGTTGATCCGCCTAAAACCGTGTGCTTAGTCGGTGGCCCCATATTGCTGTTAGAGTTAAGTAGAGAGACGTGCGCGGAAACACCACTCCCACCCGGGGCCTGCTTTTTCTAGGACAATCGTTATAATTTTTGGCGTTAATAAACCCAATAAAACAAGACATCCCTACAATTCATAATTGTACAACGAATCAAAAAACATTCCTATGTTTGTTGTACTGTAGGTACATTTGATAAACCAGTGCATATTGTGCCTACCTGCTATTTATTAATTAATTCTGTTCCTATTCCATTTATGATACACAATAAGCCACATGAAACAAACTATAAGCCATTAAGATTTAGCCAAGTGTCTACAAGTACGATCCACAGTGAGTACGTGCTACGTTGTCAATAAACGTAGTATATTACACGATACGTCATAAAGTAATTAAAATGGTACCTGTCCTTGTTCGCGCCGACAACATCATAGTCCGGGTACGAAGCGTGTTTCTGTAATGACGTGAAAGTTTTTTAAGCTCGTGATATAATAATTTTATTGTGGTGGCGCATGGCCGAGTGCGGTAATGGACTGTATTGCGGGAAGTAGCTAACTGTTCCATTGACGCTTTACACACAAAAGACAGGTGGTCGGGTTGCCGCGGGAGTGATCCAAGCAATGAATGCAACCCGAGAAATTAGGAGAGGATGCACTAACCTTCACGACACACGTGTTTTCATCGCAGCCGGTACACGGATCTTCTCTTCCTTGCTCAGGAGCTGCCGTCAGCATCACTAGATCACTTGAGGAACACACGAGAGGCACAATCCGATCGGTAAAGGTCTATGAAGCGGTAAAATGTAACAAATATTAATCATTTTTGAGAGACGCGAGCGCGGTCCGTCATCACGCTGGCTAGTTCAAAGCGAGACTGAGTGTCTATATCACAAATGGCGGACGGAAGCTATCTAGTCCTATTCTATGGTTAGTGCGGGAGAGGAGACGGGTATAGAAAGAGTGTGTTTCCACGTCAAGAAATACAGCTTCTACCTCGGCGCAACCATTCCCCCCGGCTTGAAGGGTTACCTTCGAAACGACAAATGCGAAACAAATATAAAGTCTAATCTAAATCTAGGTTTGGGAAATAACAACTAAAATATAAACCTAGATTGGAGCTCGTGCCTACTGCTGGCTAGGCAGAGGGCAGAGGCGAACAAACAACACAACGCAACAGTCTCGACCAAGACGAGACGCGATTAGCCAACAACAAAATAAGGGTCTCTTCACGTGGGACCGATACAACAAGCGAGTGCTTCTTCTCCTCGGGTGGTTCGGAAACCGTAGTGGGATTGAATTGACTAACTGGCCACTTATCTAACGCGGCATGAATCCAGGACGGTCCACTAAACCATAACGGGTGATCTAAAATTTGCGAAGGAAGCAATCCACGAGAGAGACAATCGGCTGGGTTGTCGGTGCCAGCAACGTGAAAGAGATTATGTGGCGCCAATTCAGATTGAATTTTGCCACTCTATTAGCGACGAATGTGTCCCAACGATGGGGCGAAGAGTGGGCCCAACACAAAGCGACTGTTGAGTCCTAAAAGCTAAAATTCTACTAATATTAATGCGAAAATTTACAATTATGTCAAATAAATTACCTTAAAGATTCCGACCACAATACAAAATGTCATTAAGCGACACGGAAGTGCTAGTCTTAGCACTGCCATCCAAAACTACGCGGAGTTTTAGTAGTAAGCTTATCTTCTCTAATAACTCCGCGGTGCGGGATAATGTACGAAGGCTGGGTCCCGCCAGTGTCCGCAGGCGCAGGTGAGATGTAACCTTTATCTAAATATTCGTTAACAACCTCATCATAGGCCCGCTTCGACTTTGGGGACGCCTGCATCTTTCGTTCCAAACAAAGAAAGCGTTTTTCAGCGGATACACGGGAGCCACCGAGTGAAAACTTGCGGATGGTAGACTCCAGTGGCGGCTCGACGGTGCAACAGAACGAAGCAGTCGAGTGACTAAAACTATCTATAGAAGCGGGTGCGGAACCAATTATAACAAAACCAAGAACTGTTTCCAGTGCGTGCGGAGCGGGGTACGTCGGTCCCCCTTGAACCTTACGCGATAACTGGAGGTGCGGGAGAATCGAAGCGCCGATCAATATATCGACGACTCCAGGAACAGCGTAAGTCTCATCTGCTAAAGGCAAGTCTTTAAATTTCGTTAATAAAGACGTGTCAACCGGGACGGTAGGCAACTGTTCAGCTATTCTATCTATAACGAGCGAATCCATGTCAAACCAAATATTATTATTAAAACGAGATCTAAACCTTGTTTTAACGGTGCCACGAACAGCTGACTGTAAGCTTCCAAAACCCTTCACCACTGAGCGGGTTGAACGCTTATCAACATTGAAACCAAGACGCCGACAACAATCTTGAGTAATAAAATTACTTTGCGAAGCGCCATCTAACAGCGCTCGAACAATGCGCGGCTTACCTAATGCATCAACAATAACAACGCGAGCGGTCGCAAGACACACAGTAGTGAGTGCAGCACTAGCGGAGAACGAACACAAGGTGACGTCATCCGCGGCGGTCCCCGGGCGGGCCGGAGCGCGCGCGAGCGCGGGCTGCGGCTGCGGCGCAGGCTGCCGTGTGTCACCGCTCGACGAGCCAACCGTGCTCACATTGGATGCGGCATTACTATTCTCAAAATGAAGCAAAGTGTGGTGTCTCGCTTGACATTTGCGACAACTATTTCTACTATTACATAAAACAACGCGGTGTTTAGTACCGAGACAATTAAAACAAAAATTATTAGCGCGAACAAATTTATAACGATCACTAGGCGACAATTTTAGAAAACCAGGACACCTGTACAGTTGCGAATGATGAGTGCTACACAAAGAGCAAACAGGTGACTGTACACGTGCTGGTGCGGTACTAACATAAGTATGAGTTGACCTCAGTGACTTCGATGACGCATCTACTTTGCGTGCAGAATCAACAACTATCTTCGCGCCTTCATGTTTCGATGAAGAGCGCTGCAATACTTTTATATGCTCGCGAACAAAACTTTCTAAGTCTTCGAACTTAGGAATTTTATTGCCGCGATGATCCGACTCAAACAAACGAATGGTTTCGGAATCTAATTTCCTTAAACCCATATACAAAAATACGAAGTCGCAGAGGTCATCAATCTTTAGGTTCTTTACGGCGCGAACAGCTGACGCGAAAGTATCTAGAAATTTCTCTAAGTTTTGATCATTACATGCCGCAATAGATTTCAAATCAAACATCTGATCTAAATAGGCGTTAGCTACCGATCTTTTATCCTCATACCTAGCTTTCAAAGTATTTAAAATTAAATTATAATTCTCGGCACTAAACGTAATTCCAGCGCAAACGGTTATAGCTTTACCAGTCAATTTTTCGACGAGATAATGCAATTTTTCGTGATCTGTCAACGAATCGTTCTTATCTATCGTATTCTCAAAACTATCTATAAATAGACACCAATTGCGAATGTTACCATCAAATTCGGGTATTTGAATTGGTGGCAACTTAGGTCGGTCGCGAGTGGGGTTGGGTAGGTCAGCCGGTTTCTCCAAACTCCTAGCGACGCGTTTGATACGACAATACAAATCGTCAAACGACGACAAGGCTTGATAACTCACTCAGTAATCGGGACTCAAATTCAACTCTAAAACGTTGATGTCATGTACTAAGGTTTCGAAATCCGCGCGTAGACTATCTAAGTTTTCTATAGAACACAAGAACGAATCTCTGATGACCAAATCAGAGGTTTTAAGTGCATTATCATAGATCGATTGTACGCGAGAGTAAATCATTTCTTTTTTAGCGTATAAAAGTTTCAATTGAACCTTACCGGTCTTATCAACCTTTGGGGACATGTTTACAATTAAATCTCAAACTAAAGTGCGGTAAATAACAAATATGAAATGACTTAATCTTAGCGGTACAGAGCAGCGAGGCGGCGCGAGCGATAACCGTAGGTAGGTAGGTACTTATGACTGCCAGTGCAAGCTTGAACTAACGCGCATAGCAACAAGGTCGTACCTACGCGATGGTCGCTGTCTAGGTTCAACTATTATTTCAGAGATTAAGTATTGCGTAATATCTATTCAAATTAAAATACTTTCGTATGAATTGGGATGAGATGCGAGCGAGGTAGGTACAGCCACGTGTCCACCCACGCAGGTACTAGGCAAATACGACGCGAGCCGAGAACAACGTAATTGAAAAAAACAAAACAAAGCCAAATGCGTTAGGTATTACACTGTGCCTATGCACTAGGGTGTCTGAGTATACCTAAGATCTAAGCCTAAATGTCTGGATGCGGAGTTTTCTACTAAAATAACCAGGCACTTAGGTGCGATGCGAAAATTGCGAACTACGATTAAGTGTTGATATGATACCTAACCTATTTATGTATTAGGTAGGTACAATGCGAGCCAGCGGCGAACGGACAACAAATCTAATCCTAAGTGTCTGGATGCGGGGTTTTCTACTAAAATAACCAGGCACTTAGGTGCGGTGCGCTCATTCCCATTAGAATAATAACAAAATACGAACTACGGCTAAGAATCCGGCTCGATCCGGACCAAAAATGGTGGCGCATGGCCGAGTGCGGTAATGGACTGTATTGCGGGAAGTAGCTAACTGTTCCATTGACGCTTTACACACAAAAGACAGGTGGTCGGGTTGCCGCGGGAGTGATCCAAGCAATGAATGCAACCCGAGAAATTAGGAGAGGATGCACTAACCTTCACGACACACGTGTTTTCATCGCAGCCGGTACACGGATCTTCTCTTCCTTGCTCAGGAGCTGCCGTCAGCATCACTAGATCACTTGAGGAACACACGAGAGGCACAATCCGATCGGTAAAGGTCTATGAAGCGGTAAAATGTAACAAATATTAATCATTTTTGAGAGACGCGAGCGCGGTCCGTCATCACGCTGGCTAGTTCAAAGCGAGACTGAGTGTCTATATCACAAATGGCGGACGGAAGCTATCTAGTCCTATTCTATGGTTAGTGCGGGAGAGGAGACGGGTATAGAAAGAGTGTGTTTCCACGTCAAGAAATACAGCTTCTACCTCGGCGCAACCATATTGTCAGGGAAACTTTATGTCGTGTAAAGAAGAAATATTATTTATAAAACGAGCCTTAAACAATATAACTTAAAAAAATAAACTAGAATAATCTAGAATATCTAGATCATCGCTTATCGCTTACTTTAAAAATAGATACCGAGGTAAACTGCCGTTTAGCCTAGAAAATCTCGTTTGGGAGGATTAGAATAAGAGAGGATATTAAGTAATTAATTATGAATATTGAGTGGACACTATGCATGTACTTTGGTGGTAGATGATGCTTTTTAACAATAATTACAAAAAAAATTAAAATGTATTCGATATGATAGCTATACGTAAATAATAACTACGAAATATAAATTTCACAAAAATATACCTTTAATTTAACACAATAAATTGAGATTTTTATCTATATTTTACATAAGACAAAACTAAAAAAATAATTTGCGTAGTGGAAACTTTCGTTGGTTCGTCTCTTCATAGATATTATATAATGACGTCACGCGCAGAATGTTACGGGATCGACCGTTTTTCGCGCATATTTTAAGCTTAGTGAAAATGTGTATTTTTTTCTAATTAACGTTTTACGGGAAAAATCATCATTTTCCCGAAGAACTTTATTAAGGTATCAAATTTATTTCTAGATCTTATAGGATAGGTTACCGAAATTTGTCATATAGGTACCCAATTCTGTTGTTACCATGTCTAAACTTAAGTTTATCTATAGATATTTTCTTATTTTAGCTAAGTGATTGAATTAATGCTATTTAATTAATTCTGTTAAAATTTAACTGCTGCAAAACGCATCAAGGTTGAACCTTGCATACCACCTTCAATTTAGGAAGACTCGCTTTAGGAGCGTATAATATACCTAATTTGAATACCAAATAGAAAATATTAACACCACAATGTAACTCAAACAGAGTTTCAGACAATCGAAAGTCCGAAAAATGCTTCAGTTTAGTATCGATTTATGAAACAAAAAGCAGTTCCTAGCGAATATGTGGTCTGCCAAAAATATATGACCATTTACGAAAATTGATATTCTGAGTAATTTAATAGGAGACATTTTGAATCAAGTATAGCAAATGCCAAACTAATTTATCTAAGTAACATTGAAGGTCTACGCAGAATATATAAGGCCAAAATGAAGCTGTTGGCGTATTCAATTTTAGGAAAATATAATGCATACCTAATCTTAACACATCTTTGCACCAACTTTTTAACAATAAAACCTTTTCAATCTAATCTTTACTTGAGTTTACACTATTGTCAAAAGTAAAAAATAATAATCTAATTATTATTTTTTACTTTTGACAATAGTGTAAACTCAAGTAAAGGCAAAAATATTATGAAGATTGAGCAAGTCACAGCTTAGATTTCTGTAAATATTTAAATTGTAATATAAGTATAATATTATTCTTGTATGGATATGACATATTTTGTCCAAAATATATTTTATTGCTAGCTGAATAGAGCATAATTAGAAATTTTAAACGAAGTAGGACCTATATTTTGTTTCAAAGAACTTAACTTAACCAAGTTTGTTCTACTTAAATTGTAAAGAGTCCTGAAGTCAAGTTACCTAAAGTCTTTCGATAAAAGCACAATAAACTTAAAAAGTTTACCTGAAATGAAGTTGAATTATTACCTAAGAGTTTGTTCAGCTTTAGCGAGCTCCTCGGTTAAGTACTTCAGTCTATGACAACATTCTACGCTCACTGATGTAGGTGTTTCTAAGAAGGCTGAAACGATAAAACAAAATTAACTTATAAATATCGTGTATAACACAAGATAAAAGCCGAACATTGCCTTGCAATCCTATTATTTTTTAACTTCCTTAGAAACCATCTCGGGCATGTCCCAAGAAACACATCACAGCCAGATGAATGGTAAGGGAACGCGTATAGCGGACATATTTATTGAAATTAATTCTGATACAATACTAACACTACGGCGAAGCCATGCTCAATTTTATCGTGAATATTTCCAAAAAAAAAAATGTCTTAATTTTTCAAAAAATTCTAACATCTTATCTTACTATTTAGTAGAAGTTTGAAGGGTAGTTCGTTTCTATTTTAAAAACACAGAGACGCTAGAACCAGTATGTCCTCAGTCCTCAGGATAGGTGAACACTTAATGGTTCTGTGGTCTACCTTGCCGGAAATTGATTACGAGTGCCTTGTGGTTTAGTCGCCCCTTATTGGGACGTGATATTATTATAATATTTATACTGTGGGACATTGTGCTAGGAAGCCAATGATATAATACATACATATACCCACGCTCCTTTCTGTTCGGGGTAGGCAGAAACAATAGTCCGCCATTTGCATTGCCCTTATTTACTTTACGAGCTTCTTCTGTTGTCATGCAAGCCCGCCGGTTTCGTGTGCTCTCCACCTGCCCTTTTTTAATAGTAATCAACAATTTACATTACCTAACTGAAGGTTTTATGTTGATAGAATAGAATCATGGTATTGATTATAATTAGGTCTGCCCAAATTAGGTTTCGGGGTGAACCAAATTATGAACAATTCACTGAATAACGAACTCAAGAGCCTAAATAAACAAGTGATAACGAAAAATAACTAGGAGGAAGTAGAACGAAAACTAAAACGTTACAAGAATACCAAACGAATGCTAATGTCTGTTTCACGAGTTGTTTGATTGACGTCATTTGAAACAATTTTGGTTATTCATCTTTTATAAACAAAATGCAAAGATGTGCATTCCTGAACTTGTGACTGTATGGCAATGACATACATATCTCAGTAATTATGAAATCGTAAACATTGTCTTTGTTTATCCAATTCTATTTCAATTCTTATCCATATTATAAATTTCAAAATTAGAGCTTTTGGTTTTCATTAATGTTTTTTCTCTCTTCTTAGTTCTATGTTTTTTCAAATATGATAATGCCTATCCATAAGTTACGAAGAAATAATCCATTCTGAATTCTCTCTCTGAAAAATAAATTATTCTCTTAGAGAGTAGATCCTTTTGATGGAGGTTTTTTTTTTTACGTGCGCATAATCCCCAAGGATACCTCCCCACCAGAGCCGGTGGAAGAGGTTATGTCGGACTCGAACCGACTAAAACGCATGCCGCCTGTGGGTCGTTTTGGTTGCCGAAGGTGAGGTTGACAGGCATATCCCTCGCACCCCGGCCGACCCAGGGCCATCTCTCACGATCTGGCCCTCTTTTCGGGTGTGGGGACTACAGAGTCCCCAACTCGTCCCCGCCTTTGATGGAGGTAGGACACGACGGTATTTCCGCGCAATTGAGCAGTCCGACTGGGGTAGTACCTCCGCCCTACAGAATACCGCGGCCATAATAACCTCGTGTTGTGTTCCCAGTGGTGAGTAGGGTAGCCAGAGCTCACTGGAGAGTGTTTGTGCTCTCAGTGGAACAACCAAAGGCTTGTCCTGCTTTGTCTTCTACACTAACGGCACATAAACTCTCTGTGCTTACAGAGTCGGCAGCGCTAGTGTGACTCCTCTGGTGTTACACACGTCCATATGGTAACCACTTTCGATCAGGTGGGCTGTTTGCTTGTCTGCCAGAAGTCGATGGCAAGGGTGTCGTTTCGTTACACGCTACATTGCATATGCAATACCTACATGGGCTTAATCTTAAAGCTAGTGCACTTAATTAAAAATAATTTTATTACTAGGCATAAATTATGATATGGCTTGATGGATGGTAGAACAGTCAAGTTAATGGTGGTAATTTAGTTTATATTTGCTTCTACTTAATTTGTACTGAAGGGCATTAAAAGGCAATGCTATATTATATTCACGATCCTTCCCTCGAGGGATTAGCCGGTTATGCATAAGTTATAAGAGATAATAATAATCAATAAAATAGATGCTACCTAATAATTTTAAACTTTTATTTTGTGTTTCAGTTTTCCAAAGATATCTTGTTTTTTTGTTTTATTTAGGACACGCCAACTTGACTTCACCTCGCCTGATGGTAAGCTAAAGGCATAGTCTCAGGAAAGAGAGTCACCATTACAGACACTAAGGGTTACAATGGTGGCACTCAGCTTGGCGGCCTCATTAGATGCTTTTTCACGCCCCGCTTAAAGGTCCCGGGACTGTAGGAAGAAGGAAACACGTGTGCTGGTAATGAATTCCAGGTCTTGGTGGTGCATCAAAGAAAAGAGTCTCTGAACCGCTTGGTTCTTGCTCGTATATTCTGCACAGTGTGAGGGTGACATCTAAGGCCTGCACGTGTTGTCCTATTTAGGAAAGGAGATGGTGGGATTTGTTGGAAGATCTCTAGAATCTTGTAGGGTGGAAACGTTAATGTCCAGACGGTTAGAACTTTTTTTTAAATATATAGCAAAACTTGAAACTGGTATGAAATGTGCATCGCTTAATCGAGAAATGAAATAATATAATTTTTATTTTTATTTCAAACAATAAATGCTGTGTACCCTTAGAAAGGTAGGAATCAAACCTGCAACAAGATGTACATACCAACGTGCACTACTTGCCACCATTTTACAGCTTGATCTGTCTACTAATATTTTCAGTAATCGATACACCACGCCCATTATATCATAATTTATTGCCTAAAATAACAAATGAAGCTTAAACAAGGACTTTGTGCCGAAAGACAAGCGTGATTACAAGTAATTGACCTGAATGTCTTAAGGAATACAATTACGTAGGAGGTACTTACATAATGAGATTAACTTCGTTAAGTCTCCTTCAAGGCTTCCCTTCCAAAATGATACTGAAACTAAGATAATTATCGATTTAGTTGAAACGACACTTATTTTATCCGTCGTGTACGTGGATAAGCAGAATTAATAACTTTATAATTTTATTCGAAGATAAATATGAAGTTCAGGGTCGTTACGGTTGCTGATGCAACAAAATGAAAAGGTTTGCTTAGAGTACTTTCTGCAGACAAAACATTGTGTGGTATAATATTAATATGTAAACAGATTCAACGATAAAAGAGGTTGACCAATATTGTAAGGTTTTAGATAGGAGACCGAGAGGCAACTCTGACAAAATCCTTTTGTTTTTATGGTTTAATATTGAAAAAGGTGGGAGCAATTTCCAAAATATATACCGTTAGTAACAAAAGTTCATGGTCTTCTTTGTACCTTCTTTCTACTTTTATCAGTGGAGAGGTACCTATTAAAACTGAACATATCGAATGTAGAGGTGTACCTATTAAAATATTGGATCTGCAACCGAAAGGGAAATTTATCCACTCAAAATACGAATCTATTTTCTGTGAAGGCCTATGTGACATACGATTATAAGACTTATCAAGTAAAAAAAGGGTTAATATGAACGTGGGTAGTAGGTACCTAATTCAAACTTTAAGATATATTGTTGTAAGCAATTTCATTGGTGACTGAGATTTATAATTTAAATCGATTTTGGAATGGCTTTCTTTATTCTGCTTGAGTAATTCTATTTTGTTAACCTAAAGAATGTAACAAAAACCGTTATTCTTATTTGCATGACATATTGATTATAATAACGTTTATATAAGGTTACTTTCAAATTATAATATATATAAGGTTACTATATAAGGTACTACTATATATTATATATATTACTTATAATATAAGGTTACTTTCAAATGATCTGCATTGACCTCGATATAGTCCTTTGAACGTTGTGTCCAGTTATCGATTAAAAAATATGCACTTTTTCTATGCGTAAATTACCCCAGTGCCACATTATTGTATTTAATGTTCTAGATACTTTTCATTATTTTTCATTTTGAACAATGGCATGCCCTCTAAAAGGTAGTATAAGACTATAAATCATAATCGAGAGGACGGATTAGATGATGATAATGATTGCCAGTCACGCTTACATCGACTGTGCTCATTTCATTCTTAATTGTGAGAAATGATGTTGTAAAGAAGCTTAGCTAGCTTCTCAAGAATCGTATTTTGACACACTTTAGTAGACTTTTTTTCGTGCCGTCCTGGAGTCGGCGGGGATGGTTATGTTGGACTTGAAATGACTGAAAAGCACGTCGTCTGTGGTTTGTAGGTTCACGGAGGTGAGAGTGGCTGTGACATATCTATCGTAGGTACCCCGGCCGCCCTAGGGCCATCTCTTTCGAACTGGCCCTCTTCGGGTGCAGGGACCAAGGAGTTCCTATCAAGATTCCGTCATTCTTCTGCTAAGGTGACGCGGCTCCACACTTTAGAAGATTTTGAGATTTTTAAATATCTCCTTAATAAACTAAAAATAATATACCTAAGGTGACCTAAGAACTAAATTTATTAATAATATTATAGATACAATAGCCACGTGGTTCCCGGCAGAGTAGAGTTTGGACCACCTCATCTCTTCCCATGCGGTGTCGTACAAGGCGACTAAGGGATAGGACGGTTGAACATCAGACAAATATATACAGTCCAGACTCAGCCTCAGATGCATGGGTCGAGTCAACAATAGTGCCCGGAAGACGGCAGTAGGCTCACTCCCTATTACGTGGGACCGAATTCAATGATTGATGAAATGAGGATGTTAATTCAGGTCTGCTTAATCCTCTGGGAATAAAAGCGTGATTATATATGTATGTGTATGTACAACAGCAATATATAGATATCATCATCATGCGTATGACTAAAAAATACCATGAAAAGTTTAAGCAATCTAACACGGACCCACCTATTGCTGCCATTGCAAGAAGCAACGTAACAAGTAAGCACGTCGAAGTGTTCATACAGGAACGATTTATTACCGATGTTTGTTTACATTTTCTAGTTCTCCTTTTCTTGCTGAAGTTGAAGTTTTGTTCGGTGCTATCTTCATACAAATATTCCCAGATGTTTTCTCGTAGCGGATACGTCGATCGCATTTCCCTAGATCTTCTTCTTTCGTACACTTTTCCTGTGGAAACATGAAGTAATCAAAATATAAAACCTCAAGCAAAATATTTTCAAATTGAATGGAATTGCAACTTTGAATTGTGACTCGTATAGCAAGAGCGTAGATTCTATGTCAACATATTCATCAAGCAGGTTGTTAAGATAGGTATCTTAACAAGTATTTCCCAATGTTTTTCTTCCTAGGTCATTCATTCATCCAAACATACTGTCCCATTTATAATATTAGTAGGATTTTTCTATGGTTGCATAGGATGCAATTGTATACAAGGCTTTCGCCTCCGGGGTCTGCTATCTTTTTGATTAGGCTCATACGGCTTTTACGAGAGTGACTGTCATCTGACCTCCCAACAATGAAAGGAAAACTTGCAGTAAGCCTCATTAGTTAATTAGCACGTGCACTGACTTGCTAGCTGTCTTGATGTACCTAGGGTTGTGTTGGGTTCTAAAGATTTTGGTGGACTTTTAGCATTTATTTATTCAAATTTTATCGTCTCTAATTTTACTTATAAACTAATTTTGCGAATATTAAGTAACATCAGCATTCGCTTGAGTTAGCGACTATTTAATCGCGTACATCGCTCTTGTATTTTATTACCAAAATTCAAACAGAAACTGTTGATTAAATCTGACTGAACTAATTGAATAATGAATCAAAAGTTTTTGATATTCAACTTCAAGATGATTTAAGTTGAAATGAGTATAATCAGACAGTGAGGCATAATTCGCTTGATATTTAGTGCAAGCGAGCGTCATTAGTTCATTACTCTCAGCGGCAGGTGGCGGCATGCTCCAATTGCATTATGCCAATTCGGAACGTCCAAATCTGTTTTAGAATTGCACGGATTGTTCTAATATTAACTTAATTTACATTTTGGCTCAATGTTTACGTATAACTTGTGGTAATTTGGTTCTTTTATATGAATAAGGCAGCAAATAAGCTCACAGTGAATGGTAAATAGTTACTGTGTTCATAAACGATTGAAACACTAAGATAATCTACAAGGGAAGGTGGAAATTAGGAAATCGAAAGTTGTAACGGATTTAATCTCCCCATAACCTGTAACTATGACTTATTGTAAATAATAAAAAGACCTAAAACAGAAAAAAACTTGACATAAAATCTGTTAATTTTACAGTAACTCGCACCCTGAAGTATACTTTGTGATATGATGTACTATTTTGAGGTAATACCACAAATGTCAAAGACGCATTCATAGCCCAAGAGAAATGTGTACGGGTCAACTGTAACTTGCATCGAACCTTGAACTTTCTCTACTATGAAGTAAATATTTTTCTAAAGACTGCACTTTTTCAAGCGTGTAGAAAGTCAACGTCGTATTGATATTATACCTACATTTGGTACCATCAAAATCAATGTTCTTTCATAAAAACGTATATGTAGTTGACCTAAAATATATCTACAATAAATTAGCAGATGACATTCAATTCAAATTGCTATGAATCAAACGATCAATTTTATTTCTTACGTTGGCTCAAATAACGTTAAACACTCGACATTTGAAATGCCTACTATTTTGACATTTTCGTTTTTTTATTTACATGATTAAGTATGTTATGGCATAATTTTATTGTGCATGTACATTTCCATCTACTTTATGAAGTATGATTTCATTTCGATATTCTGTATGCGGTTAGCGGAACATGCTTGTACAATTATTTTTATAACATCAATTCTGTAACCTATGATTAACGAAATAAATAAATTTGAATGTGAAACTTTCATAAATTGAAACAGGTTTAGGTAGAAAGACAAAGGTGAGGGATAGCCTTCAAATAAATTAATAATGTAGCCTATTAAGATTCCATGTAAAGTTCACTTGTTTATATGTTAATGTTCACTTGCAAAAATGTTATTTGCGTGTATAAAACTAATTTACATAAAACTTAGGTACGCGAACTTATAAAATTACAAGAAATATTGTAATGTTGTATAATGTAATATTCGTATCAAAATAAACGGGATATTTACCATGTTTCATTGTTTTGAGTTTCCGATATTTCGGCGCTGTTGTTGGTAAATATCCCGTTTATTTTGATACTGATGTGAGTGACCATGATAGTTTAAATACCTATATAATGTAATATTGTACTGTTGTAAGTACTCAACAACTTTTCCAACATCGCGCCGCGCTCTCGTCCTGCGTCTGCTTCTGCTATCTACAATTTAATGGCAATATCGAAGCATGGCAGTTAAACCAGATGTAGGACATTATTAGGGCTTCAATTACCCGTAACGACTGCCATAGTTGTTTATATGGCAACCGGGACCGACGGCTTAACGTGCTCTCCGAGACACGACCATACCAGTGCAAATACAGATATTCATGCATAGGTACAAATATTTGCACTTAGCGGAGATCGAACCCGCGCCTCATGCGTAGCGGCCGCGTTCACTGCCGCCTCGCCATTGCCACAGACTCTGTCCCAATAACCTATCTCGTTTATTTCAGAGCGTGCCCTTTATGTATAGCTATTTTTTTAATTCTTTATTGCACACAGGAAAATAATATATTAATAGACAATACTAGTGCTGGGGTTAGTGTACAAAGGCGAGTTTAACTCAGTATTGAGTTTTTTCCCAGCAAACCTTTGGGGGATTAAAAGCTCAATAAAAGGGTAAAAAAACAAGTGTACAATAGCAGAGAAAATCTCCCTGATTTACGCCTGTTCATATAATATAACATTGTATTACTGATGTTTTGTCAGATACAATATTTTCTCTAGATATCCCTTCGTACACACACAAGCATCAATTGGCTACATTACAAACTGGCACTACCTAACAAAACGATATCTTATTTAAAAAATGCTCAAACATTATGAAAAATATTGTATAGCATAATAAATACTTAACATCGTCACAACATAGTATAAAACAAAGTAGCTTCTGTCTGTCTGTCCCTATGTATGCTTAGATCTTTATACTACACAATGGATTTTGATGACATTAAACGATGAACAGGTGAGAAAAATAATAGTAACTGCTCTATTCCCATTGTTCGCTGTTTAAAATAACTTCCACCGTAACAATGGTAGTGCTCTATTAACTAAATCGAAATTTCCACGTCGTAGTACTCGAAATGACATGGCATTTAACATTTCACCGAGTCCCAAGGTCACGGGAACTTAGCGGTCGGACTCGAAAGTAAAGGCTGTTAATGGGTACACGAAATTGTATACTTTTATAAGAAACAACTCGCCCTTTTCTCGTTACGAGTTACAGTATCAGATAATTTATAATTGGTTGGGTGTATCAGCTGCAGGCGCTTTACTTTCAGACAAAGGTTGTTTTATGCTTACAAAAATTACTAAAAAGCATTGACTTACAACTACATATTATTTATTCTGTGCTTATAAGCTTCATGTTATATCGCAACAAATTTTTTGTTTTCTTAAAGTTTAATATTAGCCTAAAAATCTTTACAGAGTACATATACATAGACCCTGAATTGATTTCAATAATAAAGTACGTAATGTAAGTAGGATTGAATTCTAATATTTTATTCATGTAGGTACTCCTTGTTATTTTCTACTACTCTCTATTTCTACTTTTACTTGTATTGTTTGTGTAGCGATGTACCCTTTTACTAAAGTAATTTCATTATTAAGTATTAGATATAATAGGTACCTATTCTGAAACAAGCTTAAAATAAAATGAATGACATTGTTATTTCCTAGTAATTATTTTGAGGTTAGGCAGAGTAGACGTGATACCAAAGTTAAAATTAGTTTGAAAAAGAAAAAGCGTTTTGTGGATGATAATAGCATTCGAATTTCAAATCATACAATACAATAAATAAATAAAATGTTTAAAATTTTTATCTATGGAAGTCTTATATGGTACTTATGGAAGGAAACTGTGAATATGAAATATTTGATAGGTTTCAATCTTTTATTATCATTACATGAATGTTTGTTGATATACGTATGAATGTAAAATGCTACTTAATAAAACTTACCTGACGAGCACCACGGGGGAATGACATTTTTTTGTGAAATATCACTACTGTTGAAGCTTTCACATGCTTTTTTGGATGCACTTCTAGTAACGATTACCATTTATGTGTATTGATAGAAATCTGTTATTCACTAAATAATATATTTCTGTGTATTTCGATTTATTGATTTTCGTTTCACGACCAACGTGATACTTGAACTACTTTTTTATATCTTTCTGGGCTGTGTTTATACGTTTTTCCCGCCATGTTCGACTTTTTTTTTTACAGAAACTGGCAATGAACATAAAAAATTCAATATTTTATAATGTGTTTATATTCATAAATAGTAGTAAAGTAAGTAAGTAGTTTTAAGTACTTATGATTTCTTTAATAAAGTAGAGTATTACAGAAAACGTTGAATATTTAATAAAAGATTTTTTGGAAGGAATCTAGTTTATGGGTAAGAGTAATTATTTAACACAAAATAAGTATTTCATTACTTCCTCTGACAATGAAATCTGACCCGTGTACCGTTGTTTTAAATTACACAGAGATAATTACTTGTTTTCGCATATTGTATCTTGAAATTCAAATTTCATGGGCGAGGTTTTAAACTGGCCGAGCTATTTGAAGCGGAACAGTTTGTGAGCTATGTTTGTGCTATTCGTAGTGGTCGTCGTTGCGTCTCGGGTGAGCTCTCAAGATCAAACCTTGAGCACAGTGACACCATCTAAGTTACCACCCCTACCGTTTATGGATTTATTTACTGGTGCATCGAATACATACCCGGAACCTATACGCAAGTCTTATATGGATTCATCGCACTACGTGTCATGCCCAAAGAGCGATGCTCTGTCATCTATAGCAAACATTCTCGGAAGTGCGGCGAAAATTTTGATGTCGGCAGCAGTTATAGCGTTCCTAAAACTTATGGTTGGGAAAATGCTTTTACTACCGCTAATACTCATGCTATCTATGAAATTAGGTTTAAAGGCGTTTTTACTTTGGCCAATGATATCGAAAATGATTAAATACTTCAAGAAGAAAAAGAAAAAAGGTCACAGGTCTAGAATGATCACAGATTGCTCTCAAAGAATCGCCTGCGTGTTACAAAAATCTTCGAAGAGTACTTGGGGCAGTTATATAGGGGCAACAGTTACATTTTACTTAATCGATGACCTAGAAGAAGATAGTTCTATAGCCAAAAGTATGCTTAGTATTTTAGCGGACGATGAAATAGCCCAATGTATGTCCGTCGACTGTAGTTCCGGAATCGATATAAGCTGACATGTTAATATTTACTAAACAATCAGTTATGTAGGACAATGCAGTAGTCTCACTTATATCACGACCCAGTTATTTCTAACGCAGAATGCTAACTTGCATTTCGATGGACATATTAATTTATTAATAATTAACGTCACATATTTGTTCAGTTACCAATTTAGTCACCATGAGTCAAGTGTGTGTAATATTGATCGTGTTATTTAAGTTTTCGATAGCTTATGGATATCCAGGTGAATCGGCAATGTTAATGCTACCCCATGACGCTCGCACTATGGACAAGTATCCAATGACATCAGAGCTACAAGGAAACTCACATAGACCAACGCAAATAATGCATACAAACGATGAAAGAAGACTTGCCCAACCATCATGGAACAACTTAAGCCATAAAAGTGACTTCAAAGACTTGATCGAGGCGTTTAATGATGTACAAACTCATCACGAGGAAGGAGGACCATCGCAATTTCATGCTGCTACTCACTTTGGGCCGGACAATAGCGACTCTGCTTATCGTTCTTATCCAGTTCCATATGTACTACCAAGTTCTCATGAATATGGACATTCTCAAGTCTACCAAAAGCCGTCTTCAATCGCAATAGCCCATGATTCACTACTACCTAAAGCTGCTTCCTTGAAACCTGAACTTCCTTCGCTTTTCAAGCCAGTGACTACTAAAGTGGCAAGTAAAGGGGGTGGTTTGTTAAGCTTACTCCTTGGTATGTTCTCTGGATCTTCATCGAATAGTCTACTAACGAAAGGACTTCCAGAATTAGTTATAAAAGGTATAATGAAACCGCTTTTAGACGCTAAAGGCGGTATGAAGCCTCTAATGAGTCAGCTGTCTATACCTTTAATAGCATTGGCATTGATCAATCTGGAAGTGTTTGTAATTATTTGGTGGTTATGGGAGGACTGTGAACCCCCAAAAATTCCTCCTCCAATTTATCCACCGTCTTATATCCCGACTTATCCCCAAACTTATTCCCCAACTTATTCGTCAACTTATCCGAATATAAAACCTGCTTACAAGTACAATAAAATGAATTCGTACCGATAAGTAATGTTTATCGCTAAGCTTATCCCAGTTGTGTGTCTATATTGAGTTTCTAAATAAAATAATCGCTATATAAATTATGCAGGGAAATTATCTGAGTAATAGAGTATTAGACTTTGAATACTTTTGAAATTATATTATGTATTAAAAAACTGAATGTGAAAAAATGTTTTAAAGAAGCACTTTCTTTAAAACATTTATTCACAGTCGGTCTTTTAATTACTTACTTTCAATTCCCAGACAGCATTTACAGTTAGAGTTTAATCAATAATGGTAAAAACTTACTAAGATTATGTTATATCAGTTTTATAATGTAACATTAATAAAGAAATGCCTGTACTTATTAAAATGTGTATTTATTTAAGAATGAGGTCATTGTTATTCATAAAATTGTATAGTTATACATTAAAAAGTTTCAACAAGAAAGTTTTTGATTTAATTTTTAGGTAAGTGGGTAAATTTTCTTTCCAATTTGTCTCTCGTATAAAGAAGTCAAGTGACAGCATACTGCATTCGCACGATTGGTGAGATTACTGATTGATTCGCCTTCTCGTTTTAATTTTCTTTTCTATTTGCAAGTTGCAACGTACCCCAAGGTACCCCTAGGTGTGGTAAACGTTCACTAGTCAAGGACAAAATAATTACCATTGGGTGGTTGATGTGCTTGTTTGCTACTACAGAAGCTTATAAAAATATAGTGGGCACAGGTGCAACGTTTATAACGACAGATCCCTGTTATCCGTACCTAATTGGGTGACGAACTCACCAATTGTGATAAAAGGAGACAGTTTCTTGTAAAAAAGGTAACAAAATTGTTAAGGTGTAGTAAGAAAAAAATATAAAACGAAGTAAAATTTATTCAAATATTAAAATTGTATCAACTTGTCCTTACTTAAGTATATTGTCCAGATACCTAAATATAATAATAAATATATGTATACACCTAGATGGGTTTATAATTTTTATCTGTTAAATTGATTTGTCTATGAATGTATGGAACGCGAGGGCCATAGATAATATACTTTATTTTTATTTTTTTTTTTTACGTGCGCAAAATCCCCACGGATACCTCCCCACCGGAGCCGGTGGAGGAGGTTATGTCGGCCTCGAACCGACTAAAACGCACGCCGCCTGTGGGTCGTTTCGGTTGCCGAAGGTGAGACTACAACTAGAGAACGAAGGAGGTAAGTCGAATAAGGTGTACGTCACTAGTGTTATAACATATAATAATATAGCTATCTTAATATTGTAGTTTTTTAGAAAACAATTCCACTATTTAAATCTAATTCTACAATTTAATTCATTTAGGTTTTATCTGCCTGGTCTGTCCCTTTAATTTCGAGAGGAAAGCCTGCACTAACTGACCTCCGTTAATTAGCTGGTGTGCAGAAGCCGTTGCATCGTTGTTGCCGCGTTATATCTCTGATGATGTACAGCTTACAAGCTATACAAAATGAGGCCGCTCTTCGCACTCGCACATGGACATTAGAGCGTGATTTTTCAGTGGTCTTGTTTTAGTTTTTAAACGTATTTTTTTAAACGAATAATTTGCTTGATATCGCAAAATTTACGAGTCAACAGTATCTACCTAACTAGTTTACACATAAGCTCGTTACGTTCAGTTATCTTTGTTTGTGATACTTTTTCGAATAATTTTGATGGTTGAGTTTCCGTGTCCAAGTTTGTTATGAAATAAAAATATGAAGAGGCTGACTCACTTCACATATTTAACAAGGCAATTACCTACTATTGTTCAACTCAACGTAAAGTAGTAATAATGGACTCAATTAAGTAACTATATTTACTGTTAAATCATACTGACCTCAAAGGTTTGTTCAACATACAGGCCCACCTGATGGAAAGTAGTTACCGTGGCCTATGGACGTCTGTAACACCAGAAAAGTCACAGTCGCGCTGCCAACCCTGTAAGTACAGAGTTTCTGTGCCGTCAGTAGAAGACAAAGCAGGACAAGCCTTTAGTCTTCCCACTGACAGCACAAATTCTCCAGTGAGCTCTGGCTACCCTACTCACCGCTGGGAACACAACACGAAGTTATTATAGCCGCGGTATTCTGTAGGGCGGAGGTACTTCCCCAGTCGGACTGCTCAATCGGGCGGAAATACCGCCGTGTCCTATCTCCCGGAACATAATTCTCTATATTTGATCTCTCCCTGTAGAATTAATTCTATATACGGTACTAATACAACTACGAGTATGTACATAAACTGTTTGTTACAAAAATTGTGTCACATTCCTAGGTGAAGTGGGACTGAATTTTGAATTTCGAATTTGAACGGCACGTAGAGATTATACCCCGTCTATTGCCTAAAAATTTAAAATATCGAATCATACATCGATAAATGCTTATATCATGATTTTGTGTAGAATTATTATTTATGATACATCTATATAATAATAAAACAGTAGATTCATGTCTGTACACATATAAATTTATCATAAATCGATTGTGGGCCATAAGCCATGCCATAACGTATACGCTTCTACAAAACATTATTATATTCACATTATAGATTATGACTTAGTTTCTTTCAATTTAAAAGACAACAATGCAACTTCGAAAAATCCGTTCATAGTGCTCGCGTGACAAGTAATTAGAATTAAATTAATGAAATGTTAATAAAAAACGCCAGTAATATGTTATTTAAAAAAAAAGTTCTAGTAGTCGACTTCGATTGCAACATTTTCAAGTTATTATGATAAAAAATACAGTCGATCGACTAACTACGTTCCTAAAATTGCTATCTGGCTGACGTGACTATGTCAATGATATTATGACGTTTTGGCGCCCAATTTTTTCGGAGTTTAGGCGTTGACGCTGGAACAAACTTATATCGACCACTGAAAAATACAATAATATAGTGGACGAACTATAGATAAACGAGTTGTATTATATTGTTGTTGTATGTTGTGCATTTGAATTATCTATATAGACAATGCGGGCCTTCTTGTATCTGATATAATAGCTATAAAAAGTTAGTGATCAGTTTATGATAATTTGCGAAACCATTTTTTTTTAAATAGATACAGCCAGTTTACAAGTATAGAACGGAGTCATTGTCCCTGAAAAAATACCTGTAGAGTTACTTCCTACCAATATTAAATCCTATATATTTCCTCCCTCTGCGCCATTCCCCTTTCAAATCTTGCATGACATGACCTACTTAGTTACATGACAGCTGCAGTACCATCGGTCTTAAACATTCGTATGTATGGTTTATCGCTGAACGATGGTTATCTGAATAAATGTAGGGTATATTTAACGAATCATTCGGTATTTAGCCACGAAGCGAAAGCATGAACCAATCACGATTATTACGCATGAATTATAGCCAATAACCGTCAGCTTCGTGGGAACGCTGATTTTCTATTAAATTTAACAACCAGCGCATACTAAAGCTTTTATTATCATCTAGATGTGCCCCACGGGTTTATTTCGCACTAACTCACGCAAGTATATGTATAAACTTCAAAACGGGTCCCAAATGGAATAAAACTAAAAATGGTCATTGACTCTTAGAAAATTACTGGGTAATGTAAATTTAGCTAGATCAGCATGTGATTTTCTCGCAATTTCCTCGAGTTGAAAATTCCACGTTCGTTTCTGGTTATAAAAAATCAGTTACGAAAATGGACGAAGCCTAATATCCTAGTGGTGATGCATTTTTTGAAATCATTATTTGTCCATAAATCATTTATTCTACACAAAAATTCAATAAACATACGCATCATTAATGTTTTTAACATATACTACTCACGCTTGTAAATCCCCGAAGGGGCAGGCAGACGTGTACTCACACATTTCTTCAACTACGATTTTTAGTCCCACATTTGTGGGACTAAACCGCCTATTATGTGGGACTAAAGCCAAGCCTATTGTCGCTAAGCGGGCACAGTTCAGTCCTGGGCTGTATGTTTACTGTCGGATGGAGAACAGCCCTGTCCCTTAGTCGCCTTCTACGACATCCACAGGAAGAGGTAGGATAGCCCTATTCTACTCTACCGGGAACCAACACGGCAATTGCTATCAATCAATATGAATCTTTTACACAATTTTTTTAACAGTCAGAGGGTCTGTCAACTATACTAGATAATTAAATAAATATTCGATACTTCTTGAATTATGTAGTATAATTTTATCACCGCCATTTCAGCAATACAGAATACCACGGTTATAATAACTTCGTGTTGTGTTCCCAGCGGTGAGTAGAGTAGCCAGAGCTCATTGGAGAATTTGTGTTGTCAGTGGGATGACTAAAGGCTTGTCCTGCTTTGTCCTCTACACTGACGGCACAGACACTCTGTGCTGACTGGGTTGGCAGCGCGAGTGTGGCTTCTCTGGTGTTACACACGTCCATAGACCACGGTAACCACTTTCCATCAGGAGGGCCGTGTGATTGACTGCCACCTAAGTGGTATAAAAAAAATTTGTTGAATATTTTTGTAATAAAATTAAACAATACCCATAGCTTTATTTTAGACTGCGCAGTATTGTTTTGCAATTAATTGTAATAAATATTGTATAAAGAATAACATTGATACAGTTCTTACCGTCAGGAATGACCGAAGGATGATGAGAAACATTTTCTATATTTTTTCTCTTACAATTTGAAATTGTATATCGTTTCGTTTCCCTTCAGCACCCCAGTGGCTTTATGTTCGTTTTGTAAATGCCAGTCATTTTCACAGCGCATTTTTGTCAAGTTCGAGAGCCAGGTATTTCCGGGCTCTAACTATCCCTTTTCCGAAACAACTCGACCCAGTTTTGACCTCGCATGACCTTGTGGAAAAGATTACACGGCTTATGAATTTTATCGGGACAAGGCTAAAAATGTCAGCTAGCGATATGCCGAATATTGAAGGTTATAGGAAGGCTTGGTGCCTAGTTTGTAAAAAAATAAGGTTTAATTACATATTACATGTATATGTAATTCAACCCTTTTTTCTTTCACAACCTTCACGCCTTTATCCCCGGAGGTTTAGGCAGAGGTCTCACATTTCACCAATTGATTTCGGTCTCGCGTAATAGGGGGTGACGTTATTGCCGTCTTCCGGGCACTATTGTTGACTCAAGTCATGCACCTGCGGCTGAGTCTGGGCTGTATATATCTGTCCGATGTTAAACAGCCCTATAGTTTAGTCGTTATACGACACCGCATGGGACTCTTCCCATGCGGTGTGGGTGGCGGTCATGGGTGGTTCAAATTCTACTCTGCCGGTTAATTAATGGTGTTAATTTTTTTTATAAACAACTTAGGTGGCAGACAAGCACACGACCCACCTGATGGAAAGTGGTTACCATGACCTATGAACGTGTGTAACACCAGTGGAGTCACATCCGTGCTGCCGACCCTGTAAGAAAAGAGATTTTGTGCCGTCAGTGTAGAGGACAAAGCAGGACAAGCCTTCGGTCATCCTACTGACAGCAAAAAAACTCTCCAGTGAGCTCTGGCTACCCTACTCACCGCCGGGTACACAACACGAAGTTATTATAACCGCGGTATTCTGAAGGGCGGAGGTACTTCCCCAGTCGGACTGCTCAATTGGGCGGAAATACCGCCGTGTCCTACCTCCTACCTCCTCAAATTAATCCATATCAATCTAAAATATATAGGAGTTTAACTTACCTGAATGCATTAGTTCTTCAGCTTGAAAAAAACTGTTTCAATGAACTTGGATGTATTTATCGTTATATGATTTTAAATTTGATCGACACCTAATTAAAACGAAGAAAGAAAATTTCTGGAATGTTCATAAGATTGGAGAAATATCTTCATCCTCCAGACTGTAGTTAGTAATTTCCTGACTTAGCTGATGCTTCTAGAGTGCCTTATCTGAGTCCTGATATTCGCCAGAAGTTATTTTAGTTGCTATCTTTGTTAGGATTCAGGGTCGTTTTTCGCTTTTATTATAGTAAATAATTCTATATCTTAAAATATAAACCATGTATGTACTTGTACTTATACTTGTATTTAGATTGCTTGCGTGATAAGGCGCAGTTAACCTGCCATTGGGATTCTTATGTTTTTCTTTGTACAGTTAAGTATCCCTTGTTATCAAAATTATCTGTAAATTTTCAATCGATTTAGCAAGTACCTATGCGTCGTGGAATCGATTGAGTTAGGCTATCATTTTCCTTTGTTTGAACTTAAAAACAATGTAAGTATGTACCCAGATGGTGAAACTTTTAAAAAGGTAAACCGATAGCTAAAATAACTTACCTAGATTCAGTTTCTCATGCAGCACCATAATAGTGCCTACAATATAGGGATCTTCAAAAGGGGCATTAGGATGTTTCTTCAGGGTTGGCAGCGCATTGGTGACGTCTCTGGCGTTGCATACGTCCTTAGGACACGGTAACCACTTCCCATCAGGTGGCCCTGTGCTAGTCTGCCACCTAAGTGGTATAAAAATATCCCCTCGTCACACTTTTTAAGTAGAAGCTCAGTAACCTTATGGAGTTGTTAGTAGCGTTTTCATTTGTTTATGTATTTTTTTTTTTTTTTTTTTTTTTTATATAGGACACGTCAATTGGACCTCGCCTCGCCTGATGGTAATCTGAAGGCAAAGTCCCAGAAAAGAGGGTCACCATTACTTACACATACCGTGTGACAATGGTGACACTCAGCTTGACGGCCTCATCATATGCTTTTTCACGCCCCGCTTAAAGGACCCGGGACTGTAGGAAGAAGGAAACACGTGAGCTGGTAATGAATTCCAGGCCTTAATGGTGCGACAGAGGAAAGAGTCTCCGAACCGCTTGGTTCTTGATCGGATGTTTTGCACCGTGTGCGGATGACATCTAAGACCTGCACGCGTTGTCCTGTGTAGGAAAGGGGAGGGTGGGACTAATTGGAAGAGCTCATCAGAACACTCCCCATGGTACAAACGGTAAAATACAGCCATGGACGCAACATCTCTACGCAGCTGTAAAGGTTCTAGGGTGTTCGTGATCTCGGGATTCCCAATGATGCGGACCGCACGTCGCTGCAACCTGTCGAGAGCATCTAGTAAGTACTTTGCTGAACCATCCCAGAGATGCGAGCAGTACTCCACACAGGAGCGAATTTGTGTCTTGTATAGAAGACACCGCTGCTCCGGCGTGAAAAACCGTCTCACTCTGTTCAGGACTCCGAGTTTTCGTGAGGCTGTTTTGATGATACTTTCGATGTAGTTTTTGTTATTCAGGTTGCAGCGAACATCCATACCTAGGATATTGAGATTGTCCTGCAGTGGCAGTGGCGTGCTCTGAAGAGTGGGGAGGGGAAGGAAAGAAGATACTTTTGCTGTAAACGCACATGCCTGCGTCTTCTTGGCATTGAACTCAACCAGGTTCTCAGAGCCCCATTGAGAAATGTGATTCAGGATCCCGTCAAGCTCAGTGACAAGAAGCTGCCTTTTCTCCGCGATATCCGACTGCTTGGCCGCAGGATGTCCATGATAACTCCCATGCAAAGTGCTATCGTCTGCATAACAATGAACATTGCCGGTAGACAGCATGTCGTTGATATGCAGAAGAAAGAGAGTGGGTGATAAGACGGACCCCTGGGGCACGCCAGCATTAACCTGCAGAAACTCCGAAGCTCGTCCGTCACAAAGGACGCGAATACGGCGCCCCTGCAGGAAGCTAGCAACCCAGTTGCACAGCCTAGAAGGCAGACCAAAGGCAGGTAGCTTGGAAAGAAGCGATTTGTGCCAGACTCTATCGAAAGCTTTGGCGATGTCAAGACTAATTGCCAGTGACTCGCCGTGCTTGTCCATAGCCTCACCCCAAAGATGGGTAACGTATGCTAGAAGATCACCCGTTGACCGTTTCGGTCTGAAGCCATATTGCCGGTCATTAATTAAGGAGTGATCCTCTAGGTGCCGCATGAGCTGTTTGTTGATTATGTGCTCGAACACTTTGCACAGCACTGAGGTGACGGCTATGGGTCGATAGTTGGCTGGCTCCGAGCGATCCCCCTTCTTGGGAATCGGCTGAACATTCGCCTCTCTCCAAGGCAAAGGCACTGTACCCGAACTGTAGGATAGCCGGTACAGGCGCGTAAGCATTGGAGACAACTCCGCTGCACATTTTTTCAAGACTACCGCTGGAATACTATCCGGACCACTGGCTTTCCGGACATCGAGTGATTGCAGCACTGCACGGACATCGCGTTGCCTGATATGGATATCAGGCATCGCGTGGTCACTGTCGGGTAGTGTTGGTGGCTGCGTACCACAATCATCGATTCGGGAGTTGGCCGCAAAGAGATTAGCCAGCAGATTTGCCTTCTCTTGCGGCTCATGGGCCAGGGATACATCAGGGTTACGCAGCGGAGGCAGCGAAGGCTGACAGAAGTTGGCTTGCACGGCTTTAGCCAGTCGCCAGTAGCCACGGCTTCCCGTGGGATGCATCACTAGCTCTTGACCAAGCCGCGCTATGCGCAGGGCATCCGCTCTGACGTAGGCCCTTCTGCAGACCTTTGTGGCTCTGTTGTACGCCGCCTTGAAGTGGCCCAGATTGGGATGGCGCGTGGCGCGCGCCCTTACCCAAGCGCGGTACGCAGACTGTTTTTGTTCAACAGCTTCCGCACACTCGCGCCCGAACCAAGGGCGCACCCCGCGGTCACCGGTGACATCGGTGTATGAGATATAGTATTCCATACCCAGACCGATCTCACCGGCGACAGCAGTAGCACAATCCGATGGGTTCTTACCTTCAAAGCAGCGCTCAACCCACGGGATGGACGCAAAATAGTCACGAAGTCCATCCCAGTCCGCTGACGAGTAGTGCCAGAGACGTCGCTTCCCCTGCACGGGTCGTGGGGGCGCTATAATGGGCACCGTGGAACAGACCAGACAGTGGTCGGAGTTGCCTAAAGCGGCTCGCACCGATACACTGTACCGGTCCGGATCACTCGTCAGCAGAAGGTCTAGCAGAGAAGGTGCTAGGCCCGACCTTCTTGGTATCCTAGTGACCTCGTGCACCAATTGGGTCAGGCCGTGCGCCAGAGCAAACGCGTGGGCGGCTCTTCCCGCATGGTCTGTTTTGGAGGAGCCCAACCAGATCTCGTGGTGGGCGTTAAAATCCCCCAAAAACACCAATTCGGCATTCGGAAATCGCTCCTGCGCATCATCTGCCGCCTGACTCAGATATTCAAAGAGTCGAGTTGTCTCAGCATCTCCTGTATGGGAACGGTAGAGGCACACATAGATCTGACTCGTAGGGCCATGGTCTACGTGTACCCAAAGGATGGAGAAGGATGGGTCCTCTAGGCAGCGCAAACGGCGACAGCAAACATCCGCCCTAACAAACACGCACACCCCGGCTTTTGCACGGTTCCTCAAGAACATAGCCAGGGTAGAGCAAGTAGGTCGTGTCGTCAGGGCGGTGTATTTGCGTCTCCGTTAGAAAAAACATGGCAGGTTTCGCCGTCTCTAGGTGTTGGTGGACGGCGTTGAGGTTTGCATGGAGCCCACAGATGTTAGTGGACTCCACCTCAAATAGCAAGCTTTTGGGAGTGTGTCGAGCCGCTGTGTTGCCTATTTCCTTTAATTGCGCTGCCATGAGTTTGGGTGGGAGAAGGCGTGAAAAAAGAGGTGATTGCCGCCGCAGCACCGTGTGACAAAGCGCGGGATATTGGTTTTATCTATGAATGTGAGGCATGGCGAGAGCCGACGCGCCGAACGGAAGGGCCCCCGTACCCCCCCGAGTATGGTCGCCGGGCTCCCAATTCCGGTCACCAACCGGCACGACGAACCATATCGGGATTATGCGCGGCCTGGTGAGGCAGCCTCCCAAGGTGGTTAACCCCAGTTGGGCCCCTGTACTATACCGCGGGCGGCCAGCGGCACCACCGTTTCTACAGGTCTCCCTGTTCGGCGCATCGCCCCGCGCCATCCCCACTAGACTACGCCAAGACCCACTGGTCCCACTAGTGCTGCGACAACCACCACCTCTGCCCGGCTATGCACTTGCTGACCCCTGAACACAATCCAACCGAGATTGAATTGCTATGGAGGGTTTTTCGCAATAGTGCACGGTGGTACCTACCCGGTCGAAACTTGAGACAAATTTGTGCCACCAAGTTTCTACCACCAGTATACTTTCATTAATCCATAGATGAGATAAAAACCTTCATACCTACGCTTCCCATACGCATATTATGACTATGACGAGTGCGGCATTCTCAGTGGTAGATATTTATATGTATTTCTAAAAAATAAGGATATATTCCAAATTGAGAAAGCTGAGATAAAACATACGAAGTTGTGAAAGGGTGTGACCATTCCGTGCGAGTGACAGCCAATTAAGGGAAATAGGTCATTTTGGTGGTCGTGGACGGCGCCTCGTATGCCGTATGTATTTACTTATGCATACAGAATGATCTAACTTCACATCATCTGAACAAGCTGCCGTCTCACGCACACTGCTGTCACTTTGATAACGAAATTAAGAAATCAGGTCATTTTTAGTCCATAGAAAATACTTATGAGTTTTATTTTAATCTAAGCCGCGTGGTTCCCGGTAGAGTAGAATTTGAACCACCCCATCTCTTCCCATGCGGAATCGTACAAGGCGACTAAGGCATAGGGCTGTTTAACATCAGACAGATATATACAGCCCAGACTCAGCCTCAGATGAATGGCTTGAGTCATGTACCCAGAAGACGGCAATAGGCTCATCACATATTACGTGGGACTGAATTCATTGATTGGTGAAATGTGGGCGTTAATTCACCTCTGTCTAATCCTCCGGGAATTAAGGCGTGATTATATATATGTATGTATGTATTTTAATCTTTTTTTTGACTTAGATGACTTGCAGCTGGTAAAATACATAACTTATAGCTTGTTACGAGAAAGGTTCATGAGGAAGGCTTTAAAAATTTGTGACGGATCGCAACTGCGGGTAACACATTATTTGATGCCTTCTTTGGTATTGCATGTTGCATGCGTACATACATAAGCATCAGTGTTTTCCAGCAAGCGGCTAAAATTGAGTGAACAATATAAAAAAATCCGCAATAATTTAAAATAATAATACCTATAGCCGCGTGGTTCCCGGCAGAGTAGAACTTGGAACATCCCATCTCTTCACATGCGGTGTTGTACAAGGCGACTCAGGGATAAGGCTGTTTAACAGACAGATATATACAGCTCAGACGCAGGCACAGATACAAGGCTCGAGTCAACAATTGTGCCCGGAAGACGGCAATATTGGTGAAATATGAGTGTTAATTCAGCTATGCCTAGCCCTTTGGGGACAAAGGCGTGATTATATTTATGTATGTAATAATTTTAATCTCATGCACATAACAAACCCAATAAGTATTTTTCTTCAAGAGAAGTCTTACGCGCATTTTTTACTTTTTTAATTTTACATGTATTTTTATTTTTCACTTTTCGGTGCATGTTTATCTAGAAGTATTAGTGGTGAATTTTAATTATTTGAAAGTAAAAAATAGATATTCATAAATGCAACCTTACAATAGAAAACTTAAAAGCACTAAAAAATAGACGACCATGATGATAGCTGCATACTGCATACCCAATAATATTCCTCTAATAACTCAAACGAAACCATCTTAATGTTTATCGTTAAGGAGTTCCATTATGAACTTGCGTAGTCCAAATCTAGAGCATTTTAAAAAAAAATCATAGTACTTAGGTGGCAGACAAGCACACGGCCCACAGTACAGAGTTTCTGTGCCATCAGTGTAGAAGACAAAGCGGGTCAAGCCTTTAATCTTTCCACTGACAGCACAAATTCTCCAGTGGGCTCTGGCTACCCTACTCACCGCCGGGAACACAACACGAAGTTATTATAGCCGCGGTATTCTGTAGGGCGGAGGTACTTCCCCAGTCGGACTGCTCAATTGGGCGGAAATACCGCCGTATCCTACCTCCTTTAAACATGCCATTTACGCTGTACGTCACTAAGAGGTTGTGTTGACTACCTTTGTACTTCAAGTAAGTCTTGACCACAGTACCTACTGTACCTACCGTGGTACAGGAATGTCATAAATATAACAATACTTCGCTCATTTCACACTTTCTATTTGATTTTGAGGAGTTCCCTTGTATTGTATATCTCCCAAATCTAAGGTACAATACCAAAGTCATTAAGATAGATACTACTTCAAAGTTAAACTTAATCGAATATTTTTTTATAGCACTTGGTGGCAGAGAAGCACACGGCCCACCTGATGGAAAGTGCCACACACTCGCGCTGCCAACCATGTAAGCAGAGAGAGTTTCAGTGCCGTCAGTGTATAAGACAAAGCAGGACAAGCTTTTGGTCTTCCCACTGACAGCACAAAAAGTCTCCAATGAGCAAATATAAAAAGAATTTTTGAAATCGGTGCATAAAACATAAAAAATATAGCTGAATATTATGTACACTTCTGCGTACCCATTGAAAGGATACATACGTGATGTCATGATGTGATGTTGCATAAATAATGCAATTATATGCGATTGCAGCAATCGCAGCTGATTTCCTGGTATTTATTGAAGAGTTCTGAGGTCTGTCTCTGAAACTCCTCATCAGATTTTCACAAAATTAAAACGGGACACGGCGGTATTTCCGCCCAATTGAGCAGTCCGACTGGGGAAGTACCTCCGCCCTACAGAATACCGCGGCTATAATAACTGCGTGTTGTGTTCCCAGCGGTGAGTAGGGTAGCCAGAGCTCACTGGAGAATTTGTGCTGTCAGTGGGAAGACTAAAGGCTTGTCCTGCTTTTTCTTCTACACTGACGACACAGAAACTCTGCACTTACAGGATTGGCAGCACGACTGTGACTCCTCTGGTGTTACAAAGTTCATAGGCCACGGTAACCACTTTCCATCAGATGGGCCGTGTGCTTGTCTGCCAACCGAGTGGTATACAAAAAAAAAACGAGACCATTTCGGAATATACCCCTTTCAAACCAAAACAAGAATTTTGTAAATCAGTCCACAAATACAAACGTGCGCGTACAAACATTAAAAAAGTATAATCATCCGAATTGAGAACCTCTTCCTTTCTAGAACTCGTTTAAGAATACAAAAAAAAAACTATATAAACAAAGAGACGAGACGAGAAAGAAGTAAAATAATAATATAATTTAATGACAGACATCATTTCATCCCGAAAGATCCATCATTATTCGAACAAGCTGCTCTTAATTTGACCCGCGTAATAGCAACAATTGACAACTGGTAGAGGGTACGTGACCAGCATCAATATTCTTCACAGCCTTCGACTAAGTTGCTTAGATCTTGCCTTCTTAATTTGGTTACAATATTCACTAAGAATAAAACATCTCATTTCACTAAGATGTCAAGTCAAAATAGTCTTGTAACCTGCAAAACATATATCATCTAGTTTGATTAAGATAATATTTTCGCGTTCAGTAAAAATACTGATTGTGCATCTAATTAAGTTCAGAATGTACAAAATGTACTCTTTTTGATATACGTTTAAATACCATCCGTTTGATTATATAGAAGTTACGAGTGTGGGTGCAAATGATACTTTCCTTCCAAACACACTCTCGTAAAAATTTAATGATCGCAGTTCCGGTTTTTCTTTGTTTATTGGACAGGCATTTTAGGTTCCTTTCAAAGAATATTGATATTATACGCCATACAAAAATCAAAAATCTAGAAATCTCTCGTAAAAGGCAAGAGAAGTCACATTAGGAAGAGAAAGATTTGACGTAGCCGTCAAGAGCTCTACTGCTACGCATCACGAGTCGTCAATACGAGCAGCGCGCTACGCCACACGATTTGTTTGTGAAACTTTTCTGCTTGGACATCCTTTTCGAAAGCCTTGTAAAATAAAATAATTTAAAAATATTGAACATATTTTTATTTTTTTTATATCTCCTTAAATACAATACCAATTTTCTGTTATTTCTGCTTTTAAATATAGGTAAAGTTCTATTTTTCTAACCCAAGAGCGATTTATCTTAAATCGGTGATGTCACGAAGTAGGATTTAACCTATTTTGGTAAAGGAAGTTATAGCTTCAGGCGACTGGGGTAGCTGTATCTATTCACTCAATAATATAAAGTCACTGTAAGAGAATGCGTTAGGCAGAAAGAAAATGAGCTGTATTCGCAAAATATTTTAAGTCTTTGTTTATGCCATTATGTTTCAGATCAAAATATAATTTGTTCCGTATACATGAACAATCCTCATACCTAAGCTTGGCGTTTACTTTTTATGTCTGTCGAATGTAAATCGTATAGGTAATTTAGATGTAAGCACTCTAAAAACGAACGTTCTTTTTACGAGGCATGAGCTTACTTCCAAATTGGAAATCGGGTTATTTCAATAAAATCGGATCAAATTAATGTTTTGTGTCAACAGGATACTGGAAATAAAAGTAGGCTAGAGGAGACGGTCGTTTTGTGATCGAGTGTTTGTGTCTGTGCGAAGTGAAGTGCACTGCGAGAGAGCGGCGCGGCGAGAGTGCGCAAAGGCGCGAGGCGTCGATAGCGCACCGGCCTGACGTCGCCGCGGGCCGGCGCACTTCGCACCACCGTCACCCTCTGCGCCCCGCGACCACGAGCTACGACGCACGTCACACTCGACACCCGCGACACCCTTGCCACCTTTGGCGAGCTGAACTGATAGCTGCGCTACTGCGGCACGCGCATCACCATCATCAAAGTGACTGTTTACTGTGAAATACGACGAGACATAGCCATAGGTACCATCCAGTACGATGATCTGTTCACGATTCTGTGCTGGTGAAAACAAACACATCACAGAGCATTAGCGCAGGCGCGCCGCTAGCGGACATGACGAGAGCGGCCATCTTGGCCGAGGATACACTCTTGCCTCGCCCCAGCTTCGAAGTTCGTTTCATAAACTCTATAGAAGCTTAAGAAAACTTATGATGCGTCGTGGTCTGGGCTCCGCGGCGTGCGGCCTTTGAGGCCTCACAGCGCCGCTATCGATCCGGTAGCGTCATGGCGCCCGCGGAGTGAATGCGGACATCGGGACAGCACCGCAGCCCCCGTAAGCTTGCGGAGCGTCCGCCCAGTGATAGTGCTATAGTGGTCGCGCGGTATGTGAGACAGAGTGTCGGCGTGGTTGGGAGGACGCGCGGGCGGCGGCGGGCCCTGACCGCGCGCCATGGGCGAGGAGTACGCGCGCTCCCCGTGCGAACGCTTCCCGGCTACGGGCGCGTTCAGCGTGGCGCCGCCGGAGCGGCTCAGCCCACCGCCGCCCGCGCCACTGCCGGATCGGTTTTCGGCATCCCCGCGGCGTGTACGCCGTTGTGCCGAAGCCGAGCGCGCTCGGCGGCCGCGGTATGTCCCCCCAGCGGCTCACGTGCCGGTGGAGCGGTATGTCCCGCGGCCACCAGCACCGCTACGGCCGCCACCACCGGTGTATTGCGGGCTGGCTTGCAGGCCACCACCACCAGCACCGCGCAAGTGCTGCGGGCCAGCTTGCCGCGAGGATATATCAGCTTCACCGCCCCCCTCACGTTATGTGGAGTACGTGGGAGCTGCGGCCGCGCGGAGGCTCGCATGCACGCCACCACCACCACCCCCACCGGCACTCCAGCTGCCGTGCGAGCCACAGGAGCCACCATGTTGTGTACAGGCACGGAGAAGACCGCAGCCTCCACATGATTGGTAAGTCATTACTGTATATTACTATAGCACATTTTCAAGGTCATGTTGTGTCTTCTGGTAGGGTGTATTATTATATACCTTTATTATGAAAATAATGAATGAAATAAACTCAGCCTTTTGAGCTTAGAAGTTCAGTAGGCTGAGTTTAATAGACCTATTGGTCTAGATACGTATGCATATTGATTGTAGGATTTTGACTTCCTAACCAAATGCGTAGCCACAGCCACTAAACATATTTCTACTGGTAGAGATGTACTGTATACTTGGATACAACTTACGTGCAGATATAATACGCAGTGTAGTATAATGTTTCAATAAAATAATACAATATGTGAAAGCATACTTACAAACATATTTTTAATAATTTGGGGATGTTAGCAAAAGTCGAGGCGTAATAATTGGTTAATATTTTGTGGATGAAACCGATAACGTATGATTGATGAGCGGGTGGCTAACGATCGTAGGTTTTGTGAGTGATTCGCAACATGTAGGTACTATACTGATTAGATCCTTTCACACAGCTTTGACGAAACAGTTTCGAATATAATATAATAAATATGTGTGTTGAAACAATGAATGTTTCGTGAAGAACTACTAACTGCTGATATGAATATATTTGAATGATTATATTGATATAATGTATAAAATGTATGTAATAATTTTAGTTAACATATAAATTGAAATCATGGGAATTTTCAATCAGTTTTATAATAGCAGGTAACTATTGAAGTGTCAATATTATTAATTAAAGTGAAATTTTTAAATAAAATCTTTTTTACTGTGGTAATGAACATAACTTAGGTGGTTTAGATCAATATAATTTGTTTCTAAAGGTGGTACATACATACATACATACATACAGTCACACCTTTTTCCCAGTAAGGTAGGTAGATACTACGGTTTTCCGCTTGCCACGATTCTGGCAAATAAACATTTCGTTATTGATGTATAATCAAAAAAATGTATAAAATATAAATTATAAATATCCGGTTTGGGAACAGTTGAAAGGAATGTATCTCGTAGTAACAAAAACCGTATAAAACTATTTTCAACAACTGTCCCAAACACACTTGTACCTTTTTCTTTTCTTAAGTATGAATTCTATTTCGTATGTTTCTCAAAACATTGGTGTGTCTGTACCTACTAAACTTCTTGTATAACGTTATAAATTTAATTTCATAATACTCATTCGTTTGTTACTAGTAAGAGAGTATGTGTTCAATGGCAAATTGCAGCAATAGCAACATGTTACTAAATTTTTATTCAGTGAAACGTGGGAACCCAGTTTGTCGAACAGATTTTCACGTATGAAACCTAGCCTCAGGTTGTCTATCAACTCTGTTCAAATCTAAGCATAATTAATAGTATTTAAATTTTTCAGAGTATCGCGAGAGAGTCTTTAATTACACAGTTGTTCCTTTGTTCATATGTTACATTTAACTAGCTTGATAAGCCGTACAATCAACAGCCTAGCCTCTTTGCTAAACGACACCGTTCAACGAGTTTCTTGAATGATTTATGACGATTCATTACTTGCTTAGCATAGACCGCTCTCAGAATTAGCGATCTATACTAGTCTATTCAAGTCGAATTGCGCTTCTTCTCTCAATGAACCTATTATTAACTTTCTGTCTTATTTCTAAGTGGTGCCCTATTATACAATTGGCCAGCCAGTTTATTAAATGCTACGGCTGAATATCATTTAGGAAACTCATTGAATGGCGCTTTTTAGTAACAAGGCTAGGTTGGTGATTGAACGGCTGAGTAGGTTACTTATCTGCGGCATATTATATATGGCGTTTAGTATACTTATTTACCATATTCATGTACATTGTGTCATGTATAACAGATCAATCAAAATCGCGGTGGTTAACTTGTTATCCAATAAACATAGGCTTCCCTTTATTGTCGATACAGTAGCCATTATCTCATGTGGTTAGATCAATATACAATACTTATGCAGTAATTATATTACTGCAGTATAATTTCTTTATTCAGCGTTAGTTGTAGACATCTCAAACAATATCCTGGCATCGTTTTTCACTTACTTATCCCTAATCTATGCGTACATTCCGAATTTATATAACATAACATAATATAACATAAACTCACGCCTATATTCCCCGAAGTTATGTGTGTATTTATCGCAGGTTTATAAGTGCCCGGTTAATGGCAATAGGCTCGCCACCTACATTGGGACCTAAACATAAACTGGCGAAATGTGGATGCTAGTACCTCTGCCTACCCCTTCGAGGATATAGGCGTGAGTTTATGTCATGTTATGTTATGTTTAGACGTGAAAATAACAGACAGACAACCAGAGTTACTTACGCATTTATCATTTAGTAATTACGGATTGCAACTTTAAGGTAACTGGTAATTAATAAATGCCTTGTAAGTGAATGTTAAAAAAAAATTCTCTTGGAGTGTATATGATTTTAACACATTTTCACCTCGTTCCTAACGCTTTCCCGTTCTGAGACTACATTTAGTGACATTTAAAAAGCTTTAACTGCTTATGAGCTTGTCATAACCCAAATACGACACTTGACGCTATTCGCTCCCAATTTTATGTTTGTAGAACTTGCTACACAAGTAGGTACTTAAATATTTTTTGTTTTATATCACAATTTCTGTCGTTAAATCAAATCGCATGGTTCCCGGCAGAGTAGAATTTGGACCGCCCCATCTCTTCCCATGCGGTGTCGTACAAGACGGCTAAGGGATAGGGCTATTTTATATCCGACAGATATATACAACCCAGACTCAGCCTCAGGTGTATGGCTTGAGTCAACAATAGTGCCCGGAAGACGGCAAAAGGCTCACCCCCTCTTACGTGGGACCGAATTCGATGATTGGTGAAATGTGGGTGTTAATTCACCTCTGCTTAACCCTCCGGGGATAGAGGCGTGATTATATGTATGTATGTAAATCAATTTCTATATGTCAACGAAGTAAGTAACATGCGTATAACAAATATCATATTGATCGAGAACTTTCAAAGGGTCATTTCAGGACTGTCAAATTTGATTAAGGTTTTCACACGTAGCAAATATTTTTGTGTTATATCTATTGGGTCAGGATGAAGGTAAGTACTCTCTTTACCTCAGGCCTGGGGCTGACGGGTGGAGCCGCCTGTCACCCTGGCAGAAGCAGGCCGCGGTGGCCATTTCTTGGCACGAGTTGGGGACTCTGTGGTCCTCACAACCTCACCTTCAGCAACCAAAAATGACCCACAGGCGTCGTGCGTTGTGGTCGGTTTGAGTCCGACATAACCTCTCCCACCAACCCCACTGTATCCGTGGGGATTTTGCACACGGAAAAAAATAAAAACACTCTTTACCCGATACGTATACGTTTAGTTCGTAAATATTTAGAAGACAGAAAACATTATTTTGTTGCGCAAATGTTACGTTAATTTAAAACTCCCCGTGACTATGCTGAAAAGCTAAAAGCTTCAAAATCAGTTTGGCCAAATGATAAAATAAACGCAAATATAGAATAAAAATTCTTTAAGCATAGTTTTATTTATTAACCGACTACGGCGAAGCCAAAGGAGGGGTTATGGTTTTGATAGGCTATGTATGTATATATATGTATGTTAATATGTATGTAGGTTCATCTGTTCCCTCATAGCACCTAAACTACTAATTAGAACTGGACAATTAAGGTATCGTTAAAAACGGCTTGGTCGTCCTCTGGTTATAGGCTACAAAACACAGTTACAGCTGTGTTAAAAAATAAATTTGGGATGTTTGGTATCAAATGGAAGGACTTAATTAGCACATTTCAAATATATATATATATATAATATAGTTATTATTGCCCAAAAATAATATAAATAAAAATATTTGGTTAAAATTAAAACCTAACTACTGAAAAATAACCCACATAATCGTGATTTTCAGTAGCTGGGTTTTATGTCCAAGACATAAAATCGTTTGGTGACTAAAATTTAAAACATTCATAGTATACGACTACTTTCTACATTTTATTTTCATACGTACAATCCCAATTCTTTTACACTGGGGTAAGTAGATATAATGTTTTTCCACATGCTACGATTCTATCATACGCCAGGCACATTTCTTCTCCTTTTATAACGGTATGTAGGTAGGACACGGCAGTATTTCCGCCCGATTGAGCAGTCCGACTGGGGAAGTACCTCCGCCCTACAGAATACCGCGGCTATAATAACTTCGTGTTGTGTTCCCAGCGGTGAGTAGGGTAGCCAGAGCTCACTGGAGCATTTGTGCTGTCAGTGGGAAGACTAAAGGCTTGTCCTGCTTTGTCTTCTACTGACGGCACAGAAACTCTGTACTTACAGGGTTGGTAGCGCAACTGTGACTCCTCTGGTGTTACAGACGTACATAGGTCACAGTAACCATCAGGTGGGCCGTGTGCTTGTCTGCCAATTAAGTGGTATAAAAAAAAATACTTGTTTGACGATTCTGGATACTTTTGACCTGACTTTTCCATAAAATGTTTAGCTATGATGTTGACCTTTACCGAGTTGCCCATTCACCTTCACCTAGTATATCTATTTCGTCAATCTTCTTTCGTCCATGCTCTATACGCATCCGAAACATCTAAGCATCACCTTGTCTATCTTGATCACTGTATTATTTACGAGTAACGTATCATAACGTTTCCTTATCACACTGTTAATTTCTAAAGACCTTGTAATCTGGAATGTATCATCGTTTCCCCTGCATAGTCTGATATGATTATTACGTGAAACAGTACGTGAATGAAATATTTTTACTGATAACATGCATTATTATCCGTATAAATCTAAACTATGATTTATATGTACCAGTAAAGGAGAACACATATGTCTTTTCTTCTTTGTACGTAAACACTGAGTCATCATGCATCTATGTTTAGGTCAATATAGTTATCTAATCCTAAGTATATGTTCTACAGTTATAATCAAGGTATACGTTGGTGCTGTTATCAACTTTATTGAGTTAGCAATTGTGATAAGATTCGGGCGTGTCTTGTTTAATATCTGTACTGTTTGTAGCTTCAGAATGACCGATTAATTGTTTGTACAGGTTATGTATTGTGGTTCTATGATTGAGTGTTGAAGCTAAAGTGAGTGAGCATGAGAAATGACTAGTGTATATCCTGTGTTTAGCTTACATCGCTGAGATTCTTCAGCTGATCGTTTATTTATTATATTATGAATAAAAAGTAAGTACCTATATAATAAGTTGCTTGTATTTTAACAGTGTAAGGTATCAGGAATGGACTGCGGTCATAGTTTGGAAAAACAACCAACAAACTGGTTACACAAAGGGATTTAATTCAGTTTTAATTTAAAAAAAATACTGACAAAGACGACTATGGCTGATAATAATATAATTTTATGCAACTACTAGATCGCATATTTATAGTGTATGACTTGCTCATTATTTTATTACTGAATACCCACAGCGCCCGTCGCGTGGAATTCTGACCCCGTTCTCGCGATCCATTATTTTTTTTTCACAGGGATAAAAAGTAGCCTATATATTATTTCAGACCTGTATGGTGGCGCGTGGCCACGTGCGGTAGTGGACTGTATTGCGGGGATGTAGCTAACTGTTCCATTGACGCTTTACACACAAAAGACAGGTGATCGGGTTGCCGCGGGCGTGATCCAAGTAATGAATGCAACCCGAGAAATTAGGAGAGGATGCACTAACCTTCACGACACACGTGTTTTCATCGCAGCCGGTACACGGATCTTCTCTTCCTTGCTCAGGAGCTGCCGTCAGCATCACTAGATCACTTGAGGAACACACGAGAGGCACAATCCGATCGGTATAAGTCTATGAAGCGGTAAAAATGTAACAAATATTATTCATTTTGAGAGACGCGAGCGCGGTCCGTCCTTACGCTGGCTAGTTCAAAGCGGGAGTGAGTCTATATCACAAATGGCGGACGGAAGCTATATCTAGTACTATTCTATGGTTAGTGCGGGAGGGGAGACGGGTATAGAAAGAGTGTGTTTCCGCGTCAAGAAATACAGCTTCTACATCGGCGCAACCATTCCCCCCGGCTTGAAGGGTTACCTTCGAAACGACAAATGCGAAACAAATCTAAAGTCTAATCTAAATCTAGGTTTGGGAAATAACAACTAAAATATAAACCTAGATTGGAGCTCGTGCCTACCGCTGGCTAGGCAGAGGGCAGAGGCGAACAAACAACACAACGCAACAGTCTCGACCAAGACGAGACGCGATTAGCCAACAACAAATAAGGGTCTCTTCACGTGGGACCGATACAACAAGCGAGTGCTTCTTCTCCTCGGGTGGTTCGGAAACCGTAGTGGGATTGAATTGACTAACTGGCCACCCATCTAACGCGGCATGAATCCAGGACGGTCCACCAAACCACAACGGGTGATCCAAAATTTGCGAAGGAAGCAATCCACGAGAGAGACAATCGGCTGGGTTGTCGGTGCCAGCAACGTGAAAGAGATTATGTGGCGCCAATTCAGATTGAATTTTTGCCACTCTATTAGCGACGAATGTGTCCCAACGATGGGGCGAAGAGTGGGCCCAACACAAAGCGACTGTTGAGTCCTAAAGCTAAAATTCTACTAATATTAATGCGAAAATTTACAATTATGTCAAATAAATTACCTTAAAGATTCCGACCACAATACAAAACGTCATTAAGCGACACGGAAGTGCTAGTCTTAGCACTGCCATCCAAAACTACGCGGAGTTTTAGTAGTAAGCTTATCTTCTCTAATAACTCCGCGGTGCGGGATAATGTACGAAGGCTGGGTCCCGCCAGTGTCCGCAGGCGCAGGTGAGATGTAACCTTTATCTAAATATTCGTTAACAACCTCATCATAGGCCCGCTTCGACTTTGGGGACGCCTGCATCTTTCGTTCCAAACAAAGAAAGCGTTTTTCAGCGGATACACGGGAGCCACCGAGTGAAAACTTGCGGATGGTAGACTCCAGTGGCGGCTCGACGGTGCAACAGAACGAAGCAGTCGAGTGACTAAAACTATCTATAGAAGCGGGTGCGGAACCAATTATAACAAAACCAAGAACTGTTTCCAGTGCGTGCGGAGCGGGGTACGTCGGTCCCCCTTGAACCTTACGTGATAACTGGAGGTGCGGGAGAATCGAAGCGCCGATCAATATATCGACGACTCCAGGAACAGCGTAAGTCTCATCTGCTAAAGGCAAGTCTTTAAATTTCGTTAATAAAGACGTGTCAACCGGGACGGTAGGCAACTGTTCAGCTATTCTATCTATAACGAGCGAATCCATGTCAAACCAAATATTATTATTAAAACGAGATCTAAACCTTGTTTTAACGGTGCCACGAACAGCTGACTGTAAGCTTCCAAAACCCTTCACCACTGAGCGGGTTGAACGCTTATCAACATTGAAACCAAGACGCCGACAACAATCTTGAGTAATAAAATTACTTTGCGAAGCGCCATCTAACAGCGCTCGAACAATGCGCGGCTTACCTAATGCATCAACAATAACAACGCGAGCGGTCGCAAGACACACAGTAGTGAGTGCAGCACTAGCGGAGAACGAACACAAGGTGACGTCATCCGCGGCGGTCACCGGGCGGGCCGGAGCGCGCGCGAGCGCGGGCTGCGGCTGCGGCGCAGGCTGCCGTGTGTCACCGCTCGACGAGCCAACCGTGCTCACATTGGATGCGGCATTACTATTCTCAAAATGAAGCAAAGTGTGGTGTCTCGCTTGACATTAGCGACAACTATTTCTACTATTACATAAAACAACGCGGTGTTTAGTACCGAGACAATTAAAACAAAAATTATTAGCGCGAACAAATTTATAACGATCACTAGGCGACAATTTTAGAAAACCAGGACACCTGTACAGTTGCGAATGATGAGTGCTACACAAAGAGCAAACAGGTGATTGTACATGTGCTGGTGCGGTACTAACATAAGTATGAGTTGACCTCAGTGACTTCGATGACGCATCTACTTTGCGTGCAGAATCAACAACTATTTTCGCGCCTTCATGTTTCGATGAAGAGCGTTGCAATACTTTTATATGCTCGCGAACAAAACTTTCCAAGTCTTCGAACTTAGGAATTCTATTGCCGCGATGATCCGACTCAAATAAACGAATGGTTTCGGAATCTAATTTCCTTAAACCCATATACAAAAATACGAAGTCGCAGAGGTCATCGATCTTTAGGTTCTTTACGGCGCGAACAGCTGACGCGAAAGTATCTAGAAATTTCTCTAAGTTTTGATCGTTACATGCCGTAATAGATTTCAAATCAAACATCTGATCTAAATAGGCGTTAGCTACCGATCTTTTATCCTCATACCTAGCTTTCAAAGTATTTAAAATTAAATTATAATTCTCGGCACTAAACGTAATTCCAGCGCAAACGGTTATAGCTTTACCAGTCAATTTTTCAACGAGATAATGCAATTTTTCGTGATCTGTCAACGAATCGTTCTTATCTATTGTATTCTCAAAACTATCTATAAATAGACACCAATTGCGAATGTTACCATCAAATTCGGGTATTTGAATTGGTGGCAACTTAGGTCGGTCGCGAGTGGGGTTGGGTAGGTCAGCCGGTTTCTCCAAACTCCTAGCGACGCGTTTGATACGACAATACAAATCGTCAAACGACGACAAGGCTTGATAACTCACTGAGTAATCGGGATTCAAATTCAACTCTAAAACGTTGATGTCATGTACTAAGGTTTCGAAATCCGCGCGTAGACTATCTAAGTTTTCTATAGAACACAAGAACGAATCTCTGATGACCAAATCAGAGGTTTTAAGTGCATTATCATAAATCGATTGTACGCGAGAGTAAATCATTTCTTTTTTAGCGTATAAAAGTTTCAATTGAACCTTACCGGTCTTATCAACCTTTGGGGACATGTTTACAATTAAATCTCAAACTAAAGTGCGGCAAACAACAAATATGAAATGACTTAATCTTAGCGGTACAGAGCAGCGACGCGGCGCGAGCGATACTCGGCAGGTAGGTACAACCACGTGTCTACCCACGCAGGTACCAGGCAAACACGACGCGAGCCAGCGGCGAGCGATCAACGTAATTGAAAAAAACAAAACAAAGCCAAATGCGTTAGGTATTACACTGTGCCTATGCACTAGGGTGTCTAGTATACCTAAGATCTAAGCCTAAATGCCTAGATGCGGGGTTTTCTACTAAAATAACTAGGTATTCAGGCGCGGTGCGAAAATTGCGAACTACGATTAAGTGTTGATATGATACCTAACCTATGTATGTACCAGGTAGGTACTATGCGAGCCAGCGGCGAACGGACAACAAATCTAATCCTAAGTGTCTGGATGCGGGGTTTTCTACTAAAATAACCAGGCACTTAGGTGCGGCGCGCTTATTCCCATTAGAATAATAACAAAACTACGAACTACGGCTAAAATCCGGTTCGATCAGGACCAAAAGAATGGTGGCGCGTGGCCACGTGCGGTAGTGGACTGTATTGCGGGGATGTAGCTAACTGTTCCATTGACGCTTTACACACAAAAGACAGGTGATCGGGTTGCCGCGGGCGTGATCCAAGTAATGAATGCAACCCGAGAAATTAGGAGAGGATGCACTAACCTTCACGACACACGTGTTTTCATCGCAGCCGGTACACGGATCTTCTCTTCCTTGCTCAGGAGCTGCCGTCAGCATCACTAGATCACTTGAGGAACACACGAGAGGCACAATCCGATCGGTATAAGTCTATGAAGCGGTAAAAATGTAACAAATATTATTCATTTTGAGAGACGCGAGCGCGGTCCGTCCTTACGCTGGCTAGTTCAAAGCGGGAGTGAGTCTATATCACAAATGGCGGACGGAAGCTATATCTAGTACTATTCTATGGTTAGTGCGGGAGGGGAGACGGGTATAGAAAGAGTGTGTTTCCGCGTCAAGAAATACAGCTTCTACATCGGCGCAACCACTGTAAATAATTAATTTATCCCTGTTTCAAATTTCGACCAGGTCCGTTTAGCGGTTTGAGCGTGTTAAAGTAACAAATATCCAAACATCTTCACAAACTTTCACATTGAATCATTTAGTGTGATTTTCGTTAAAAAGATAAATAAAATACCTCTATCTTTTGTGGTATTTCATAATTCTTCCTCATTTTTACCTAGAACGTTCGGCCATAATGCTTTAAAGGCTGACTGACACTTTTCGAAATACTCTTATTCCAGCTGAGTTTTCCTTAACTAAAAGGCAAACAATGAATTTAAATCCTCTTATTTGAAAGGTACCCGTAACTCATGCGTGTATTGCTCCACACTTTATTTCCGTTATTTACACTTTCATGAAATAAAAATTACGAAATGCAGATTATAATATAATCATTAAAATTTTTGCAGATCAAGTCAAGATTTTGACTACTATTTCTTGAACTCAGACTGTTTTTTCATAATTAAATAAATGCATATACATACATAAGACTTACGTCTATTTCCCTCGAGTAGGCGGAGACAGCAACCCATCATCATCCTTACATACTTCACGAGCTTCCCCTTTCTATAGAAAACAAAACGTAAACACAGATAAAAAAAAGTCATGATGAATTTTAAAGTAATATTTCACCAATGAAAATCCGTTTAACTGAATGCCTTCTCACATTTACATATAATGACATTAACTTAGTAAAATATGTAAAATGTGATAACGCTAGTACAAGTTTATCTCCGTTCCTGGGCGAGGTCAAGACCGGATCTCCAGATGTTAACTTAAATCCAATTTAATTTAAAAATGTCTAATATAAAGGCGTCTGTTGCCTTTTATGTGTTGGTATGTATACTCTTTTATAATCGAACTTAATTTTTACAAAACATAACATAAACTCACGCGTATATCCCCGAAGTGGTAGGCAGAGGTGCTAGCTCCCACATTTCTCCTGTTTATGTATAGGTCCCAATGTAATAGGTGGCGAGCCTATTGCCATTAACCGGGCACTTATAAACCTGCGATAAATACACATATAACTTCCAAAGGCATCGAAAAGTCATTGGTGTATGCCATGGTAAAACCTGGGGTCGAACCCGAGACCTCGTCTCAGTAGTCCATTACCCATACCACGAGGCTACCGCGGTATGTAATTTTTGTACGACATTATTTTAAAAGAATGAAGTATTTGCAAAATATTATCATGACAGGTGAGGGTAGTACAGTAGGGTAGCCAGAGCTCACTGGAGAATTTGTGCTGTCAGTGGGAAGACTAAAGGCTTGTCCTGCTTTGTCTTCTACTGACGGCACAGAAACTCTGTACTTACAGGGTTGGCAGCGCGACTGTGACTCCTCTGGTGTTACAGACGTCCATAGGTCACGGTAACCACTTTCCATCAGGTGGGCCGTGTGCATGTCTGCCAACTAAGTGGTATAAAAAAAAAAAGACATTATTTGCACGAAACAGGTCCTGCTTGCGTACACATGGTTGTAGCGGATGTCCTCATAAGCTCGTATCTACTTGGTAACATGTGACTCTCTACAAGTTCGGCAACGTTGCGCAACACGTGCGATGTTGTCAGCTGACACACGATGTGATGCGCGGCTTGATGTTTATTCAACTATTGATCATGGACAGCCAACCAAATTCCGAGATGCGCGTCTTTGTGTGAAATGTTATATATATAACTGTGTTGCGCAACATGGTACTCCTTAATGTTACCTAGTGTGTACTAGGTTTAAAGTCTCGGTTTAAAGTTACTCTTTGTGCTTCCTTTACTCACGCGATGGTTAAAAAGGTATGAAAACACTAACGCGCTATAGTTAGCTTATTTATGTTTTCACGTGTCCATTTAAATAACTGCGCAGAAAGTTCACGTAGATGGTTCTTAAGTTGATTTCTTTGGAAACTTGGCGCTGTATTACTCCTGGGAAATTAGATTTACGACAAAATGTTTAGTTAAATAAAAATTGTGAGGACTGTATCAGAATGTTTGTATTACGTTGTGTCAGATTATTGAGATTTGTTTACAAAGGCATTCAGTTGATTTTAATTTCTGTTTTTCGCATAAATGCAGTTATATATTATGTGTACACTTATAAATGACAACGTTGTGAAGATGTTTATTTTTGTTTTATTTGGGTTTAACAGATAAAGAATATGGATACTGACAGAGTTAACGGGATATTTACCTGTGTATCCGATATTTTGGCGGTGTTGCAAGCCGAGATGTTCACAAAGGAACCAATAAATTGAAACAAAGGGAAATTTCCCCCCACTACCTCACTTTAGATATTCTTCATGTTATGTCAGAAATATCTACGCGAAAAGACACAATAATAAGTCTTACGTACCTACTAATAGTAAAATAATAATATTCAAAAATAAAGAATACAATTACTCCCCGTCGCAAAAAGCGATTAACAGAAATTACGCAGACGATATCACTGCGAGAGAAGGAAAATTCGAAACAAAACCCTGTAGCAACCCGTCTGGTCAGCTTGGAAATAGTAGGCCAAAGCCTCCCAACATTGGAAGAGACTAATGTCCAGCAGGGACTGCGATAGGCTTATTGATTGATTGATTCAAAATGTGTTCGTTCTGTATGTACTTACATATAGTTCCACCCTAAAGATCGTGTACCTACTTATTGTGATACAAGAACGATTCAAATTCGTCATTTGAATAAAACTTAAAGCTGCGAGATTAGACGCGCGATATTTATTCAATTTGACTGTAAGCGATTTATTAACTTTGTGAACGCGTTCCAATTACCTTTGAAGTAGATTTTTGTGTACGATTAAAACACGACTGCAGTGAGTTTGATTGATGTTGCATAAGCTGCGGTATTAACTTTGATTTTTATGATTATTTGTGAACAAAAATGTTCGTTCAATTTGGTTTGCAAAGACTTTGAAGCATACAAAACTACAAATAGATGAATTTTATATATCAAAGTGATAGAGTTTCCTAGTGTTTATTATAAAATGTCACCTGCTCCCTAATGTCTGAAGTCATTGCGCGATATCAGTCAAGCTACTTTTGAACTAATTTTATTGCCAGCATTATAAATCGACTTTGTAGTACAAAAAATGTATCTGAAAGATAAAAGGTTATTGAATCTGATGAGAGTTGAGACAAAACAGACTTCTATTTTAAACTGTATATCTTACAAACTGTGGAAACAAAGAAATAATTTCACAGAAAAAGGTAATCTTGTCTGAACCATTCAATTATGAACAACGATTCTTAGACAACCCTACAAAAAATATACAAATGATTTTATGGACAAAGGCAAGGCAGCTAAAGGTAAAAGAAATTATCCAAAGTAAGGAAATAAGGTGCGTGATTTATTGATAACCTCGCTGAAAACATAGTAGCAAAACAAGCGGGTAAGGAAGATAAATGAATTACTTTCATTTCGCAAAGATCCATTTGCGAAAACCCTAAATGTTTTATTAGTGTGATAGATAGAGTTCAGATTTCATATACAGAGTTGTACATTAGTGTGTTTGATATGTTGTTGTTTTTGAATGGAGGTAATGGTGATATACTGAAGTAAGAAGTGAGTTGATACATGTCTGATGACTTCAATTTCTTTATTTTTCAAAATGGTGCTCACAATTATATCTTTTTGACGTCAAATTCTACCTAAACTAAATTTACCATTTTAAGTGTACCAGTTGAATGTTGATGAAAGCTGAATTGCACAATTTATTACATTAGAAAGTCACGGCCACCAGCTCTGAATTTGTACACATTCCTGTGACAGTGTCAGTGACTGTGTATTACAATAATAACTACTGTACTACCAACTACTGTACTAAGAGTTAAACTCATCTCTATACAACATCACCATCAAAATAAGGTTGTGTATGACTGTGGTATTACGTTCAATATAATGAGTAACCTTTAGAGGCCCATAAGGAAAACATTTTTGTCCTTTGATTTCTACTTAAACGTTAGAAAGGAGTATTACTATAATTCCGCATTCAAATTTTTTAAAAGAATATTAGCAACAGCAATTACTAATATTCCCTCTAACCCCTCCAACTAAGCTTAATTGCTTGTACTAGGAGTGGGTTCATGTCGGTAGTGTAATGGCCAGGATTCGAACCCGGGACCTCTCGATCGTAAGGCCGACTCCTTAACCACTAAGCTACCGACGCTTATGTTTCATAATACTAGATACAACAAATTGTCTTGAACCCGCGACCAAACCACTAAGCTACTGAGCCACTTTATGGATATTCAGAATGATCCAACATCTAGAGCTTTCATTTTTTTCAATGTAAATCGATTTATTGAATAGTTAGTATACTAATTGTATTACAATTAAAAGAAAGAATTACGCCTAGTACCTATCCACTAGGCAGCGTTGCGTAACGTTGCACAACAAAGACGTGCAACAACGCGTAAAAATGTTGTCTTGTGCCACATCTGTGTGGGGACAGAGAAAGAATAGAAGCTACACGTATTGATAACTCACTTGTACTTTTCCACATTACTTTATTGCTTATTACACCTGACCGGTTTCGCCTTACTAATGGTGTAATAAGCAAAAGCAGGTGTAATAAGCAATAAAGTAATGTGGAAAAGTACAAGTGAGTTATCAATATGTGTAACAACAAATTCCACCAAGTGCTATCAATCTACAGTATAAATAAAGAATAGAAGTATTACCACCCCATCTCATGCGAAGGGAAAATACGCATACAATATTACTGTGAGAGAAGGAAAACTCGAAATAAAACCCAATACCAACTCGTCTGGCCATCGTGGTAACAATAGGGCAAAGTCTCCCAACTTGGGGAGAAGCCTATGTCCAGTAGCGCACTGCGATAGGCTAATTGATTGATTAACTGTCCACATATGATCAATCATCGAACAAACAATCAGCCGCATGTCATTCTGAGAGTCAACTGGCTACATTGCACGTGTTGTGCAACGTGTGAAACTTGTAGACTACATTTGTGTTGAGTGTGTTGTCTACTGGATACGAGGTTTTAAATTTTATCATGAATTATAGTGTCGCCAGTTACTAAAAAGAAACATGCTATTATGTTCAAACCGACCACAGGGGAATAATGTGTTATTTATCGTTCTTATACGGTTATTGACAACTTGTAATAATAAATAATTTGTATACACCAGTTGGTTTCAATGGCTCAATTTGGAATGCGAAGGAGCGAGAACAAAAAATTGCTTTCTTTGTTCTGCTCTTTATTTATTAAAATATTTAGTTGTTCATTTTTTTTACAAAATATTGCTTTGAAGACATTTTCTTTTTGAAATTCATTCAGAGTAATTATGGTTTGCTAATAATATTTTTAGCGCGTGGTTTCCGGCCGAGTAAAATTTGGGCCACCCCATCTTTTCCCATGCGGTGTCGTACAAGGCGACTAAGGGATAGGGCTGTTTAACATCAGACTCAAGCACAGATACAAGGTTCGAGTCAAGTGCCTGGAAAACAATGATTGGTGAAATGTGGGTGTTAATTCACCTCTGTATAACCCTTCATTGATAAAGGCGTGATTATATGTATTTATGTAGAAACAAACATAACGACGGCATCTGACTTTTTTTTTTTTTTTACGTGCGCAATATCCCCTCGGATACCTCCCCACCGGAGCCGGTGGAGGATGTTATGTCGGACTCGAACCGACTAAAACGCACGCCGCCTGTGGGTCGTTTTGGTTGCCGAAGGTGAGGTTGACAGGCATATCCCTCGCACCACGTGAGAACCCTCACTCCCAGGGCCGCCACAAGCTCCCGCCTCGGCGTCTCCCACGCCGGACACTCGGTGAGCGTGTGCGGACCTGAGTCCTCGCTCGCGTCGCAGTGATGGCACTCGGACGTTGGCTCTTTCTGCATCCGACGCAGATACTTTCCGAAGCATCCGTGCTCGGTGATCATCTGCGTCAGACGGTACGAGAGGCTGCCGTGTGGCCTCTCTAGCCACTCCACCATGATGGGTCTTACCGCCGTTACTACGGCGTGCCCTGCGCCTGGTTGCCCAAGTCGTATCTCCCATTCCGCCACCATTTCCCTGTGGAGCCGGGATCTCACGGCCCGAATTTCTTCGGGCTCGGGATCGTGACCCCGCTCCCGCGCCGCCCTTCGGAACCGGTATAGCGCCGAAAGGCATCTCGCTTCCAGGATCCATGGTGGCGATCCGGCGAGGAGACTCGCCGCGTTGAACGATATCGTGCGGTACCCCCTTATGATGCGGCACGCCAACTACTACTACGCGCGAGGAGGTGGTGGAGGGGCGGCTCGTCGTGTCGTGCTTGGACCACGCTTGGGTGCGAGCGGGACGGAGTGAATGCAGCTTGACGTCATTCGTATTAGAAACTAAGATCTCAGATCATCATGCGATAGGTCTAACTATGGATCTAAGCAGGTGCAATAACTTTAGTGATACTGTCTCGTCGGTCAAGGTTCGTGAAATTATTAGTGATAAAGTAGTTAGACAAAAGATTGATGCGTATGACTGGGAACAGTTATTAACAATAACTTGTCCGTTATTGTTACACTGACGGACTCATAAACTGCATCAAAGTTCAGGTTTACTCTAAAAGGATTTTTTATAATAAGTATGCAAACTTTTTAGATTAAATTATATAAATATGGAAAGACTGGCTCTTAATCTTAAAAAAAAATTAAATTTAAAAATAGAACTGCAGTAAAACAAATGAATATAGCCGGGAAAGAAAATTTACTTGTAGTATCAGATTTGCGTGTTATTTATAGCAAAGTTTTAAATTGATTCTCATTGATTTTTTTTGTTTTGTCAATTGAATTATTGTTACCAGCATAATTGTTGGGTTAGTTTTTTAACACATCGAGAGTTTTTGAACCATAATATGGATACTTCGTCCGAACAAGCGGCACAAATTGTAGCATTGGTGCGGGAGGGCTTGGATCAACGAACGATTGGTAGAAATTTAAATTTAAACCAGTCTACGGTTTCTAGAATATACAGAAGGTTTGTAGAGACAGGTTCTTACAGGAGGAGACGTGGTACAGGCAGAACTCGAGCAACCACAGGTCGTGATGACCGATTTATTGTTATAACTTCCCTGCGAAATCGTTTCCTCACGTCAGTTAACATCAAAACCGAGCTTAATGAAGTGCGTGGAGTAAACGTGTGTGCACGAACAATAAGAAGAAGGTTAAAGGAAGCGGATATCACCCCTTTTAGACCAGCAAATGGTCCAAAGTTGTCTACAGCTCACAGACAAGCTCGCTTAAGATTTGCGCGTCATCACCTGAATTGGACAGAAGAGCAGTGGGCCTCTGTATTGTTCACGGACGAGTGTAGGACATGTTTATATGGTGCAGATGGTCGCAGAAGAGTCTATCGTCGACGTGGGGAGCGATATGCTCAAAGTTGCATTGAGGAGCGTGTTCCTTTTGGAGGCGGTTCATGTATGGTCTGGGGTGGCATATCGATGAACGGGCGAACCGAACTTGTGTTCATAGACATGGTCCGTCAAAACGGTAATAGAGGGGGTTTGACAGCACATCGCTACATAACAGAGATATTAGAAGATCACGTGGTGCCTTACATGGGATTCATAGGCGAAAATTTTACTTTAATGCAGGATAATGCCCGGCCGCATGCAGCTGCACAAGTTCAACATTATTGCGAAGAGGTTGGGATACGTACAATGAATTGGCCAGCACGCAGCCCGGATCTTAATCCCATCGAGCATGTTTGGGACAATTTAAAAAGAGCTGTATATGCGAGAAACCCTTCGCCCACGACAGTGGCAGCACTAAGAACAGCACTTTCAGAAGAATGGGACAATATTCCGCAAGATCTTTTAAAAACCCTTATAAAATCTATGCGGAACCGATTAGAATCCGTAATAAGGGCACGTGGGGGTAATACACCTTATTAAAACACAAATAAACCCTTGCATAAAGTTTGTGTCTATTGTTAAAACCAATTTTTTAATTAAACCAATTTTTCTTAAATTTCTGTTTTTTCTTCAATAAAAGTCTTAAGGTCCTTTCCAGTACATAAACTTAAACTTAAAGATATGACCCTACGCTGTTTTAAAGTTCACGAACCAATCTAGAGGTTTCAATTTAAATCTGCATAGAAAGTATGCATACTTGGTTAAAATATTTATTTCAAAGTCGTCTATTACTTTGATGCAGTTTATGAGTCCGTCAGTGTATATCAAAAGTTGTGTATAGCGTTCGATACGATATATAAAGGAAGTACTGTTACAGTTAAATTAAGTAATAAAAGAGTAACGCAGCCATGGGTTGATAAATCTTTGCATACTATGCTATTAAAAAGGGATTATTTATTTAGAGTATGGAAAGCAGAGCCAAAAAATATGAGTAAACGATTAGAATATACTAAATTTAGAAATAGAGTAAATAAACTGGTAAACCAGGCGAAGAATAGATATAAACAGATAGAAATAAAAAATTGTAACGGGGATTATAGAAAAATATGGGCTCACATTAACGCATGGCTGGGTCAAAGAAAAAATAGTCCTGATGATGTAATAATGAAATATTTGGGTAAAAGTGAAACTGTATATCAAATATGTACAAACTTTGGTAAAACATTTACTGAAGAAATAAAGGCAATTAAACATAATTGTAATATGCAATTTCTAGATAGGAAGAAGTATGTGATACCGAGTAACGTCAGTTATAGGTACATACCCGTGAACCCTTCTGATATTGAAAAAGTGATAAATTCGTTATCCTGTGAAAAAGCACCAGGTTTAGATGGAATCAGGGTTATCGAGGTAAAGTATTTAAAAAAACGATTAAGTCCTATAATAGCTTCACTCATGAATATGTGTTTATCACAGTGTATCTATCCCGATCAATTAAAAAGTGCAATTATACGCCCGATATACAAGAATGGTAACCATTTAGAATATGCAAACTACAGGCCAATAGCCATACTATCGGTTATTGATAAGATAATTGAAAAAAAAAATTGTTACTCAGATAAGTACATTCTTAGAGAGTCATAACATACTGTCAGATTCACAGCACGGGTTTCACGGTTTCACTACCACTGCTATTGCGCGGTTCACAGACTATGTGAATGAATGTTTGGATGCCGGAAAACAACTTATAGCACTATATATCGACTACAAAAAAGCATTTGACACATTAGATCATACTATACTTTTACAGGCCATGATGGAGTGCGGAATACGCGGTCCGGCAAATAAATGGTTCGAAAACTACCTAACAAATAGGAAAATGCGCGCCGTTATATGCGGAGTAGCAGGGGACGAAGTGGACGTGAACTTAGGGGTGCCGACCGGCTCGGTGTTTGGGCCCGTTGGTTATGTGATGCACGTCAACAGCGTGTCAAATGTTGTGAGCAAATGTCGGGTGTATATGTACGCGGATGACATGTGTCTAGTATATGGAGCTAAAGACATAAGTGAAACACAAAGATATATACAAGATGACTTCGAAAATATTACCAAGTGGGCACATGACAATGGAATAATTCTAAACTATTCAAAAACAAAATGTATGCATATACACTCGCCATATAACCGGCGGACCGGGACACTGGGTGGGGAGAGCCTTGCTGTGATAGGACATACATACGAATGCTTGCATGATAACAAAAACCATTGTATATGTAATAAGATAGAATACGTTGAAACATTTAAATACCTGGGCTTAAATATTGATATTAACTTTAACTGGAAAACACATGTAGTCGATGTATGTAATAGGCTGAGATCAATTATAGGAAAGTTTTATCAACTAAAGAGAGTACTAAATAGACACACACTCCTCGTAGTATATTACGCACTGGCCGACTCATTGGTTAATTATGGGCTGTTAGTTTATGGCAGAACTTTCAAAACATATCTGAACAACATAAAGGATTTACAAATAAGGCTAGTCAAATTCTTAGTAAGCAAGAAAGACAGGGACTGCTGTAATAAGGAATATGAAAGGTTGTTGCCTATTTGTAAGATTTTGCCGCCAGAAAAAAAAGTGGAATATTTGATAGGACTAGAGTATTACTATACTAATGAATATAAAGAAATTGTAAACAGCAAATATAGTACAAGAAGTTTTAGAAAAAATAGAATAGTCCAACCAAGGGTTAACAACTATTATGGGGAAAGATTGTCAAAATATATAGTACCGAAGACATTTAATAAATATGAATTGTTACGACAGAGCCCTGAGATGAGTAAAGGTGTTTTGAGGGCCAAGTTAAGGAACTTGCTCCTCCACGGCCCTGCTGCCGGAGAAGGCACTGCGGTGGTAGCGGTCGGTGAGGAGCAACCTTAACATAAAATACTGTGATAATTAATAAAATTTAATAGTACACTAACAGACAGACAGACAGACATTTTAGAAGTAACGTCAACTAAATTATTGTAATTAAAATTTTAGGAAGATGCGGAGAATATTAATATATAATTGAATTCTTATATAAGTGTGATAAGTAATAAGTAAGAATATAAGTAACATTAAGGTGTGCAAAACAGAGCGCGTCTCGCCATCAAACTTCACAGTTTGGCGAGAAGTTTGTGTTATTGAACTGTAATTTTATATGAAAATAAAGAAAAAAAAAAAAAAAAAAAACTTCCGCTGCGGACGCTGCAGCAGGAGCATGTGCCGATCACTCAGGGTGTCCGCCCACACGGGACACCCGTAGAGTCAGCATTAACGTTAAAATTTAAATGTTGTTCTTATGTGGTTTCTATGAGGCCCTATTCTTTTATTCTTTAGGATCAAACGAACCTCACCTGCAAGTCCGTGTATAGAATAACGAATGTTTGAGATTTGACGTTTATGACATACGTTGACGACTGTCATATGGGAGTTTAATGTCTTGATTATCATATGACAAAAGAACAATGTCTTGCCTCTTTGTTAGTTTAGATAAATAGCAGTTTTTGCAAAAGCTAGTCGCAGACTAGTCGTTCATATTGTACGATAGGTATTTAAATTGTACCAGACAGTAAAATACCAAATAAAAAAGCTCACACACCCAGTATGAAAATTAATAACCAATTCCACTGAAAACTTTTTCACTCCCACACACAATTCTCGTTTGATGTCAACTACAATGGCAATTGGAGGCAACAATAAAGCTTAGTTTGGTATTACTATTGTAGAAAAAAGTTTCATTTGAAGAGAAATCTAGAGATGGTACGATTTAAAAGGCGGTACAATTTAGTCGACATTCCCCTAAACGTCAAATCTCATACATTTGCCATTCTATTCTTCAATACGTCGGCCAATGAATTGGCATTTGTCTAGAGGGGCTGCTGATTGACCGACGAGCTCTGGCGCAGGCTTTTCTATCGACGGCAGTCGCTTTCATGTAAACTGTATCAATCAATCAATCAATTAACCCAATGCAGTCAAACTGTATAATCTATATCAAATATCGTAACCAGAGATACACTTTAGAAAAGTAATTAATAAATGGGCAGAATGGAATCTCTTTTAGATGTGGTCAAAAGCCGCATTATAAAAAGATACATATTGTAAGTAACAGCCCTAAGTCTGGGGAAATGTCTGGTTGACGCTTTAAGCATATTACTGGTGAAATAGTCTATTATATTCCTCATTCCTATTTATTGAAAAATATTGCAGTCAGATTGCTGAACAGTGCACCGATCTAAAATAACAATGAGCTATTGAGATATCCAGGAATTTAGTTAAACATTTGAAATGTTTATTTTGCGTGATTGGAATTCACCAGTAAGCATAAATATCAGTATTGACCTATTATGAATACATTATCATAAATTTCTTCATGATGCACATGACATATTTGTATGCATGAATATGTATCTATTTACATTGGCCCTCGTGTATGTATAATATGTATGTATTTACGAAAGAAAATGTATCTAAGTATGTAGGTGTACCCGCGTTCTTGTTTAGTTTAGATGTAGACAATGCGTGCAGAATGTCGTAGAATCCCGACTACTGAAAAATCTCGCTTTAAAAATTATTAAACAAGAAAATATCAAGGTTAGCCGTGGTCGTATGTCACTTTGCCCTAGAATGTATTGTTAGACTAAGTGGCATACGACCACAGCTATCCATGATATTTTCTTGTTTAATTCTTTTTAGAGCGTGATTACTTAGAAGTCGGGTTTTAGTTTTAATCTTATTTATATTATATTGTACATATTTGAAATATGCTAAGTAAGCCCTTTCAGTTGATACCAGACACGAGATATTTATATCAAATTATTTTTTTATAACAGTACTTTATGGCCGCTTGAGGGCGCCACATTAGATTCAGTTAAATATTATATATCCTGTAACTAGTGGATGACTAAGACGCTTCTAACGATACCTTATTTGTCTAGATCTAATAAGTGATTCAGGAGCTATGAGGGAACAGATGAACCTACATACATACTCTGTCAAAATCATAACCCTCCTTTGACTGCACCGTAGTCGGGTAATAGCGATAACCAAACTGAAAGATTGAAGACAATCAATACAAGTAACATCCTTCCACTTGCTACAACCTGGGATACGCCCTTCGCTTCTCCTACTCTCATAATTGTAATCCATGGGTTTATCTATATACCTAATCGGTATAAATATGAGTTTCTCAAGGACAATATTCCAAATTTTATGATGGTTGTCGTTATTCTTGTCTACTTACGTATTCACGTAACGGATGGTGTGAAAATTCATCTCGCTAAGCCTGCCAGAGCCTGATAAATGAGTTACACGTAGTGATTAGTTCATTCTGCAGAATTGTTATATACTTGCGGGATAATATTATGAGAAAAAATTAAAAGACTTTAGATAACATTTGGCCGTGAACGTAGTGGAAATTTTTATTAAAAAAAATATCAACAGCCTTGCTCGGACAAGCAAGGTATTTTTTTCAGAAGACAAAGCATATTCATTGTTTTGTTAATTAAAAAAAAAATTGTAAAAAAAATCATTAATTTTTTCAATGGTAACATCAGTTTCAGTCTGTATATTCGGATATAGTGTTTGTATTAGCCGGTGTTGCGATAGCATAATATCCATTCATTGTTATGATCGTGATTGTATGGTCTCAATGTACTGCATCAAATGCCTTAACGTATTGACGAAAAATATACTAACGACTGTCAAATAGGCTATTTGACAATATTTTTTTATTGTCGAAAAATGTCCAGTCTATAATAATATAATGAACTGCTAAAGTGAAATATTCTTACGACAAATAGTTTTAAAGATATTTAATTTTGAAAATTCAATTTTTCACGCTGCCCGAAAACGCTCCATACAAAATAGTACTTGCGAGTGACGTCACACGCCAGTTGCGAGTAATGCAAATGTATGAAGTGCAAGAGAATTTCTCATTTATCTCGGTCTACGTTGCGTTTACACATATATAGTTTTTAATGAAAGTAATTTGTAATTTAATGAGGAATCTAAAAAGTTATAATTTGGGACTGAATATGATTGTTTATATTTTGACTTGCTTTGGGAATTTAAAATAATGATAAGTCATAGTTGCAGTTTAGTTAAGCAATATCTTATTTTGCAAAGCATATTTTATGATAACAAACTAACATATTAAGCAGTATTGGGAAGAATCGGACAACCTTGTTAAATAGCCCATTAATAATGACAACATTGTTGCCAGTATAAAAATCTTTAAAAAACACTCTTTATACGAACAAGATGTTTAATAATATATCCTCGGATATGTATGTTATATTCTTAATTGCTACATATATAACTCTAGATCTGTACAGAACATTTTGAAGCTGACAGTGCTATCGAATTACATGTTTAGAAACAACCGCTATAGTACATGTGTACTTACATTATTCTTCAGCCTGACAAATGAGCGCTCGTACTTACCAGCACGTTTGCTGCAATTTCTAGTTATCTCATTGAAGCAAGTACATGTTAGTTTACATAGACTTAGATAATTTGCACTTAGATATTACCTTAGCTTCACAATGTAATGTGAAATTATATGGATCAGGTGATCGGTCTACGCTACTTACGGTAGACTTCGTAGGTAAGTAGTTGCAATTGGTTAAATCACGTTTCGGTCACACTGATCTTGTTATAAAGGTGAGAATATTGTAGGAGGTAGGACACGACGGTATTTCCGTCCAATTGAGCAGTCCGACTGGGGCAAAACCTACCTCCGCTCTACAGAATACTGCGGCCATAATAACCTCATGTTGTGTTCCCGGCGGTGAGTAGGGTAGCCAGAGCTCACTGTAGGGTTTTTGTGCTGTCAGTGGAAAGACAAAAAGCATGTCCTGCTTTGTCTTTTACACTGACGGCACAGAAACTCTGTGCTTACGGGGTCGGCAGTGTGAGTGTGGCTCCTCTGGTGTTACACACGTCCATAGGCCACGGCAACCACTTTCCATCAGGTGGGCTGTGTGCTTGTCTGCCACCTTAGTGGTATAAAAAAAAACCTTAGCATTACAATGTATTGTGAAATATATGGATCAGGTGATCGAATCCATATATTTCACATCGGTTGCAATTTACTAAATCACGTTTTGGTCACACTGATCTTGTTATAAAGGTGAATAAATCTCGAAGGTTTTTAGAACTCGCCGAAGGTCTTAACAAAAATATTGATATTTTTTATACTCTGTCTGTGGGGATTTTGTTTATGCATTAAAAACATGTCGTGATATTAAAACGCATTCTCTAAGTAAATCTAAAAATCATAAATAGATTAGATTGTATATATCTCAAAAGACACTTTCACCTTCAATGCTAGACGTTTTTCTTACTTATATCTCTGTGTAGATGTTTAGATTTAAAACTACTCACCTGCAAGACTGTAGACAAAGCTTCATTTGATTAATGTAGAATTTATTATAACATTTCTAGATATTATTTTCATATCTTTTGTTTTTGCAATAATGAATCGTATTCTTCGAGATAATATCTCTAGCGTCAACATCTTTCCAACAAAGACGTACATTATACGATTTTTTGATATCTTTCATCAAATTCAACATTTTAAGTAAGAGGGTTCGTGGGCACACAGCACTAGTAATATACGTTAGCATCAATAACATAAAATTTACTTGGTCTGGGTCTATCTGTATTGTAGTGGGTAGATCTGTACCTAATACGCCCCAGAGTATTAATATAACAAATGAAGATGTAATGTGGCAGTTACGAGAAATAAGAAATACATACATATAATTACGCCTTTATCCCTAGGTTAGGCAGAGGTGGATTAACACCCATATTTCACCAATAATTGTGTTCGGTTCCCCCGTAATAGGGGGTGAGCCTACTGCTGTATTCCGGGCTCTATTGTTGACTCGAGCCATGCATCTGAGGCTGAGTCTGGACTGTATATATCTGTCTGATGTTAAACAGCCCTAACCCTTAGTAGCCTTGTACGACACCGCATGGGAAGAGATGGGGTGGCCCTAATTCTACTCTGCCGGAAACCACGCGACAAAGGAATATGAGAAGATAAATAACTTAGTGTCTTTTGAAAATTGGTTGCTAATGCGACTATTTTAAATAATCTCAATTAAACTGCGGTTACAGTTAACTTCGCATCATCACTCTATGGCATTGTATGACTAAAATCTCTCCCTGATGACCTTGTTGGTTCAAATTCAAATTCCCGATGGCAACAATAATTGGTTAAGTCAAGTGGCTGGTCGAGATGGTAGTAGTCCCACCACTATATAGGAAATAAAAAAAAAAAAATAAGTAACGTACCTAGGTGTATTAAATTGCCATGTACTTCTTCGTAAACCTAAATTTTATTAAAAAAAGCTGAAAAAGTTTAGCTTCTGAATTTAAATCCCCACTATAAAATACGTTTTTTTAATTGTATCACGAACAATGTTACATTTGTAGGTACAATAGTCAAACAAGTCTAACTCTAAAAAGTTGTTGAAATTGAAAGTCAAACTCAACGAAGCAAAGGTCTATTTATAGAACAAAAAGTGTTTGACACAAAACATTGTACGAGCTAATTAAAACGGGCCATCCATTTACGTATTCAAATAGTCCATGCAGTTAATTAAACCATTTGTTCACTAAATTGGTTTTCATGAGCAATGGGAACTCAATTTAAAGACATACATTTTTAAACAGCAAGCTAATTTGTTTTATTTTAATTACCCATATACTTTTAAAGATTAATTGGGTTCTAATATTCGCACTGCAACAAAATCGATAGTATCTGAAGTCCAATGCAAAATTAAAACTATAAATAAAACCGCCGCGTTAGATGCCAGAGGTTTGTTTCCTATTCAGTGTTAACATTTGCATGAACGAATATGTGTTTCTATGTATAATATCGACTGCTGCTATGAACAGTATCGACACTGAAAAAATATTGCACTAATCCATAATGCATATAATACCTGTTGCATTAGAACCGATACAATATTTTTGGAAAAGTACATATTTAAGCAAGTTTTGAGTCGAATACAATTGATACTGAACACTTTGAGCAACGAACATCATCGGTTGTGACACGTTCGATGATTCATGCGTATCGATTCCCAAGCACACACCGTAACTGGCCGATTCGTTTGTATTCACCGTTATTTAAGCGAATGCGATCTATCGGATGTGGTAGATCCGATGTTAGTGTAAGTACACCTACAGTTGACAAGTGTGGAAAATGGCACTTTCGACAGTGTACGTGTACATAATCAGTTAGATTTTTATCGAAACTGGTACATTCGACATGGCGTATGATTTTATGAGCCGTGACTACTATCGAATCTGTCACTTTCGATGGAATTGACAGAATTGATAATACTCAAAATGTATAATCGAAAGTGAAATATTTATGAAATACAAATTAAATAGTTCATGTGTAGTCCAAAAAAGTCCGATAAAATTTGTTACTAAACATACTACACATATACCTATATACAGGTATATGTGTACTTTTACTTTAGAATTCTCTTTACAATTTATTGTTACAGGTCAATATATAAATTTAAACTGCGCTCCTGAAAAGTACGCATTTAGCAATTTCTATACTGTTCGTAGAAGCAGTCAATATGTAGGTAATTATTTGCAAAAAACTACTTTTACTAGATTGCCCTCGCAGAACATGTCCCGATTATATTACGCGTAAATTAGGCATGTGTAAGTGGCTCAGCAAACCGTGTGGGTACTCGGGTTTACCTATTCATTAACACGTGCCTCACATGCTTGGTGCACACAAAAAGATTAGTTCAATTATATATTCTGTTGTTGATGTGTCATTCAATCACCCAGTACTCATTCATAGTCATACATACATTTTAAATTATCTACATTAAATTTTCTGCACCTCACATTTAAAGGTTCGCTTACCCTTCGCTGTCGTCGACGGCAACTGCTCGGACCGCATGAACATAAACGCTGGTGTCCCACAAGGCTCCGTGTTGTCTCCGACGCTTTTCTGCTGCATATCAATGACATGCTGTCTGATGGCTCCATTCATTGTTATGCGTACGACCGTACCGGGGACACGTGTTACACGGGCCGTGCAAATATCCCTCAGTCCGAGGTGGAGAAGAGTCGCGAACAACTTGTGTCTGAAATCGAGACTACTCTCTCTGGAGTATCCGATTGGGGACGACTAAACCTAGTCCAATTCAACCCCACTAAGACACAAGTATGTGTATTCACCGCTAAGAAAACCCCATTCATTGTAGCGCCGCAATTCCTGGGCACACCGCTTACCATCTCCTCGAGTATCGGGATCCTTGGTGTCGATATCTCCAGCAAGGTCCAATACCGAAGTCATTTGCAGGACAAGGTTAAGTTGGCATCAAGAAAACTCGGAGTGCTCAACAGGGCGAAGTAGTACTTCACTGCGGGGCAGCAACTTCTTCTTTATAAAGCACAGGTCCGGCCTCACATGGAGTACTGCTGTCACCTTTTTGCTGGAGCACCTGCATACCAGCTTGACCCCTTCGACTCGTTGCAAAGACGGGCATTGAGGCTGGTTGACAATCCCATACTCACAGGTAGAGTGGAACCTCTTAGCCTTAGGAGGGATTTTGCCTCACTGTGTGTGTTCTACCGCCTATACAATGGTTTGTGCTCAGATGAATTGTTTGACATGATGCCCATAGCTACATTCTATCATCGCACCTCTCGCCATAGGCAGGGAATTCATCCCCACACATTGCGACCTGAGACGGTGCGCACTGTGCAGTATGAAAGAAACTTCATCCCATGCACACTCAAGCTGTGGAACGACCTCCCTGCTGCGGTTTTCCCAAGCGCCTACAATATGGGGTTCTTCAAGAGGGGCAACAGAAGGTTTCTTCATGGTCGGCAGCGCGAGTGTGACACCCATAGGCCACGGTAACCGCTTCCCATCAGGTGGGCCGTGTGCTTGTCTGTCAACTTAGTGGTATAAAAAAAAACCCTCACAAAAATTGTCACCCTTATATTAGATCTCGTTTTGAAAACTCGAGCAGCGTCCTCTATTCCATACTTCTTGGCAAAACATCCGCTGTCAGATGATATAAAACTTTTATATGTACCTATCGGTTCCAATATCTACTAATTCACTGCTGCGTGGGCCGAATGAAAATTTTAGGGAAACAAACGATTATATGTTGTAGGAAAATATGTTTCCACATCTAACTGCGTGTTTGAGAGAGATGATTTATGTAATAAGTAATGACGATAATATACAGCGATGTAGGCCAGGACAGACAGGACAAACCGACGTTTAGTTAGTACAATAGGCTATTTGACAATTTTTTTCTCTCGAAAAATTATCACTTTATAGTAATCAAATGAACTGTTAAAGTTGAATATTCTCACGATAAATAGTTTTATAAATATTTGATTTTCAAAATTCAATTTCGGCCGAAAACGCTCTATACAAAATCGTACTTGCAAATGACGTCACGCGCCTGTCGCGCGTAATACAAATGTATGGATGCAAGAGAATATCGCAATTATCTCGGTCAACGTTGAGTTTACACGTATATTATAACTCTTAACTAATTTGAAATATAATGAGGAATCTAAAAAGTTTAAAAGTGAGACCAAATTTGATTGTTTTATATTTTGAATGTATAATCTGGGAATTAAAAATAATGAATAGAAGTCATAGTTTCAGTTTAGCTAGGCAATATCTTACTTTGCAAGGCATATATTTTCAGAACAAACTAATGTATTATGGAATATTGGGAAGAATCGAACTTGATTTTTGTTATTTTTAAATCATCGCGAAGTATAACGATATACCGTTAACGGTTCAGGAATTATAGCAATTCAATTTACTTTATTCGTTTACGTACTTACGTTTCGGATGTATTGCAGCACCCGTGGTCACGAAGTACAAAACCGTTATATAATTATGAACTTGGTTTCTATAAAATGTGTCAGTAGCTTAGTGGCTCGACCTTACGATCGAAAAGTCTCAGGTTCTAATTCTGGTCACTACCGACAGCGACATGACGACACTCCTTAAGTGTAGTTGTTCTTTTAAAATAAACTGCTTTACGGAGATATTTACAAAATATAATTTTTGTTTGAACACTTAAAATCTTTTTAAATCGGGTCCTCATCCCGTAAGGAAAGATTATTCTTGGGTTTATGTCAAATGAGAGGATAGGTCTAATTCCCCCAATTTTTTACCTACCCTATAAACAATGTAACCGAAGTTGAAGGCAAGAGTTGTTGAATCCAACGATAATTTTTCATCTGCGAAGAACGTTTCTTTTTGTTTGAGAGTAAAATACGTAATTTCGTTTGCTCTTTGATGTTTCAGTGCGCTAATGAATATAAGTAATTTTAGTGCTTCAGTTAATGGAGGTATAATTGTGGACGGTCTCATAACTTTTTTGTAATGTAATTAAGGCATTATGTGCTCTTTAATATTACTGATATTGAGAACATTTTATACACAGTACCCCGTTTTTTATTTGACACGTCAGGAAAAAAGTGTTAGCTCGGCAAAGCTCGGCTTGCTTCGGTTTACTAGAGCATTCTCTTTTAATCGATCGCTTAGAAGGAGATGGGGGTATTTAATCCTTTTTTTCTAGCTTCACCGCAGTTAAATGATTAATGCATAGCGAAGAATTTTCATAAGCATTCACTAAACCATATCAATCTCAGTTGCAATCAAAGCCTGCAGTCCTCTTTACCACTTTTTCATGATTTGGTTTGTTTGACTATTACCAAACTCCGAGAGGAGAACCTATGCCAGAATTTCGTCCGTCAATCGGCTGGTGCGCTTGCAGGGGAGGTTGGCTAGAACCGCATAGATCTTGGTGAGATCTTGAACCTTTTACACACGTCTGTGGCTTATTGGTTATGGAGTCGGCCTTACGATTCCGGGTTCGTATCCTGATGATTAGACTGTCGATGTGAACCAACTCCTAACTCAAGCAATTTAGCTTAGCTGAAGGGGTTAGAGAGAATATTAGTAAATTCGGTTATAATATTCTAAAAAAACGTATCAGAGTTATCAATGCATTAATCCTATTTGGATCCAAAGTGGGCATGCTTTAGATTCAACCACTTTACATAATAGTATACCCAAACACATACATAAATATAATTCACGCACGCCTTTTTCTCTTGCAACATAACAAACAGTATCTAAAATTATATTCATTCACTATATATGCATAAATCCGTTCTCGCTGAACAGTTGTGATTCTGTTCAGTAATCATAATATTGTGTGGGAGCGGTATATTATAAGGGTTATATCTAAAGTACAAAGTTAGTAAGTTTGCGGTTTTGGCTGTAACGTTGGCGCGGTACCAAATCGCCTTGTGCCCTTGGCAGCCTCCTAAACGACTAATGATGACGAACACATAATAGACTCTTGTATAACTTAATTAAATGATTAAAGGATTTCGTATATGTTATGTTTATAAATTTAAGTACCCGCGGTATATATTAAACAATAACCGCGGTAGCCTAGTGCTATGGGTAATGGACTGCTGAGACGAGGTCTCCGGTTCGATCCCAGGTTTTACCATGGCACACACCAATGACTTTTCGATGCTTTTCGAAGTTATGTGTGTATTTATCGCAAGTTTAAAAGTGCCCGGTTAATCGCAATAGACTCGCCACCTATTACATTGGGACCTAAACATAAACTGGCGAAATACCCACATTTCGCCAGTAGCTAGCTAGCACCTCTGCCTACCCCTTCGGGGATATAGGCGTGAGTTTATGTTATGTTATGTAATATCATATTATTGAAATATTGTTGTTAAAAAGGTTCAAGATTATGAAGTTAGAGGGCTTTAGGAGCAGAGGTGTGTAAGAACAGATGGATAGAAAGGATATGGGAAGGGAGTGACATCTGACAGGATATGACATGTTGAGCTGGACAAGGATACGTGGGTAAATCATGATAATATTATTATTCATGAATTATTGTGAAAGTAGAAAAAGCAGAAGGCGTATACCGTAATTATAGTAAATGGACAGATGCAGTCTTTTCGTACTTCAGTCAAATCGGTTCCTGTTTATATCTTACAATTGAAGAATATTGAAGATAGATCGCTATTATTCTCCTAACCTGTTACAAAATAAACGGTTTAATAGTAGGTAATCTTACAATCTCTCTTACAATGTCTTACTTAGGAGTACACTGAAATTGATGAGACTTACTAAATTAACTTAGAAAATTGTATAAGCAACTAAATAAGATAACTTAAGATAAGTCTTCACTCAGTTACTAATGCTGTTAATAATAAGAGTAAATACCTACACCAATAAATATTGCCTTTTCTACACAAGACAACACGTGCAGGGCTTAGATATCACCCGCATACGGTGCAGAATATTGTTGTAGCGTTTCGGTGGCTCTTTCCTTTGCCGCACCAATAAGACCTGAAATTCATTACCAGCTTACGTGTTTCCTTCCTACTACAGTCACGATTCCTTTAAGCCGTGCGAGAAAAAGCATATGAAGAGGCTGTCAAGCTGAGTGTCAGGCGATGTAAAGTCTATTTGACGTGTCCTGCATTAAAAAAAACTTAATATTTGGTCCATTGATATATTTTGTTATTGGCTGTTGCTCGCGATCCCGCTCACATGGTATTCTAACTACCCATGGAAACATATGCAATTCGATAACAAAATCACGTACCAGCCTGAAAAATATTTTCTTGTTTAGTATCCTGTTTTGTGTTAAATTACAAATTAGCACATACATATTTTAACTAAATAATAAAGTAATGTAAAACAGTTTAAAACTTCAGTAGATAATCGGTGTTTCACGCATTTCATTAAACGACGCTCACGCCTTCGCACGAAAGTATTCATTTACCTCAGTTATATCCACAATGGAACTCACAACATAATTAAAAGTGTTATCTTTGTATTCATAACATGTTTAAATGAAACTTCCGTAAACATTGCCATTAAATTGCTCGTATGATAACTCGGTGTTTTCATTTCAAAGAATAAACATTAGGAACAATGCCTGGCAACACTCTTAAACGGCCCTAATGAAATAATACTCTGTGTGTGGGAGTGAACTTATATCGAACTAATTTACGATAGATGAAATTGAAAAACCTTCTCAAATTGATTGAGTGGAGCGTGGGTAATAATTTGCTTTGCGAGAGGTATATAAGAATATTAATTGAATTAAGTTGAATAACAAAACACTCAGCTAAAAATATGTTCAAGTGCCGTACGTCAGTAGTCATATACTGCTTACTGTTTAAAGTTTGGAGACAATTAGAATGCGTCATATCAAAAATATTGAAGAACTGTAAAATGTAAATAAAACCTAATACATCAGTTGAGATATCGGTCGAAAGGTTGTTCTTTGTCCGTACTCCAGAAAAACTAAGGTAAAGTTACTCTTTTCTATAGTTGCGACACGCTATAATGGCCATTTTGACGCGAATGGTTTTGCTCATTTTCTCTTTTTTGGTGCGCTTAATATTAGACAACGAACTGTTAGACCAATAACTAAAGAAAAATATGGAGAGACTGGTACAGAAGAAAATAAACTTCACACACCAAAAGAGAGAAAACGAGCAGAACCAGTCGTGTCAAAACGGCAATCATAGCGTGCCACAACTATCAGCGTCAGCTGGCAACACCGGCTAGGTAAACACGTCCTAAAGATATTACGCTGTTAAATATTTGTAAAAGAAGAAAAAAGTACAATAATTCAGTGCAAATAACGCTATAAGTTTAGAAGACCTAACCTATAATTCTTGTGTGAACAGAATAGTGTCAAACCTGGACATTCCGTGAGTAAAACCACAATTTCAATATCATATAACAGTTAGCATATTTGAACTACACTCACACATCGACAACCAGCTGTTCTCCAGCTGTTACATATATATTATCCGATACACACACGTGAAATCTGAAAAGTAAACAAGAATCAAGACCAACTGATTTTGACACCTTTGAACTTGAAACTTGAAACACAAAACAGTTCTACCAACATCAACAACCTGTTTAGTAACTGAAATGCTCGATGTGCAAACAGATAACGAACAATTAGTATGCTGACATTCTCGTCAAAACCACAAACAATACTATCTACATTTCACTGACACTAAATTTATCGAGGACATCATAAATATAAAAGCGCCTATAAAAGGGATACCATACTTGAAAAATAATTTGCGCTTAGAAGAAAGATTATTATTATTCTATTATGGGGGATGATAACATAACAATTAGAAAAAAACAAATATCCCTTTCTCTCTCCGAAACTTCAATGTTTGATGCTACACAATCAGTGTACCAGAGGCCTCTGCTTATGAAGATGAAGAAGTCTCTAATATGAGGGAACGAATTGCCAAGTTGTCGAGTGAATTAATGAGTGCTAATCAAGAGATTGATAATATGCATAGTGCAAACAGTATACTGAAAGCGGCCCTCGACAAATGTAATAAAGAATTAGAAATATATAAAAAGATTTGTACTAGAGATTTAACATGTATTACACCTGTATCCAAACGTAATCTCAAAAATACCCATAGAATTCATAGTCTTACTTCTACTCCAATAAAGAAATCTATAGTTTTTGAACCCATGTCCCAAAGGATCCCAAACAAAACTATAAAAAGACAGAATCTCGAAAAAAGTAGTTCAAATCAGATGCGGCTTATATCTCAAGTTCAAAACGTTTCCATAAGCAATGAACAAATATCCAACAAGCAATCATCTGCTGCTACTACAGGTCAAAAACAGACTCAGGTCCTTGAAAAACCGAAGATGCTAAATTGTGTGCAGCTGATTTCCCAGGCTCAAGCTGTAACCATGAGCAAGCCTTCGTCTGCTGCCACTCCAAGTCAAATACAGACTCAGATCTCCAAAAAATCGAAGATTGTCATAGTTGCTGATCATCTAGGTAAAAATATTCGAGGAATATTGCAGGCTCTCGTCGGTTATAAATATGCTGTTAGTTCTTTCTGGAAACCATCTGCTAGCATTTCAGAAGTATTAAACTCCAAAGAAGTTTATTCTTTAACTAAAGATGATTTTGTTATCATCCTAGGTGGTACTAATGATACCAATCCTTACGTTTTTCAAAGGCATGTTCATAACTTTTTTCAGTCTGTAACTGGTCCAAATATCTTGGTAGGCGAAATACCCTATAATAAATCTCTGGATGAGAGAAAACTTAACTATGAATTCAGCTTTATATGTAGTAAATATTCTAATGTAACATTTGTCGAAATGAACTATTCTATGTATTCGCCACATATATTTAATAGAGCACAAATTACATGTCGCTATTTATTAAAAGAAATTTTGAAAATTGAGTACCACAAAAATTTTAGAAACTACCTTAGAAAATATAATACTGGGATAAAGTCGCAATCAATAGATAAAAGTACGCAAACTGACAATGAGCTGATGTCGGAGGAATTACCAAATGTGAACGACATTGCAATTAATACGAGTTGTAATGTAACAGGAAAAGATTTTTTTCGTGTACAATAGTATAAATATACTACATCAAAATATTAACGGTTTACTTAGTAAATTAGATGCTTTTACTGTTGCGTTATATTGTTTGAATGATAAATACAAAACAATCGACGTTATATGTGTCACTGAACATAATATGATTGCAACGGATGCTAGTTTGCTTTCTATTCCTAACTATAGTCTCACTACGTACTCTTCAAGGCTAACTAGAGACGGCGGTACATGTATTATGGTCAAAGATGGTTTCAAAATCAAGGAAGTGGACTTAGGGAAATATTGTGTACCAAATGTTTTTGAAAACAGTGCCGTTGAATTGATTGACCATAATATAATAGTAATGTGCATGTATAGGAATCCACAGAATAAAGACGTAAGCAGAAAATTTGACATATTTTTTAATAATTTCATTGACATTCTAGAAAAATTCTGCTACAACATAAAAAAGAAAATTGTTATCTGTGGTGATTTTAATATCGATCTTTTAAAACAAACCAATAACTCTGAACGTTTTAAACAAATCTTACAAGATTTTAATTTAAGATATGAAATAGATACACCTACGCGCTTGTGTAGTGGTACTTGCATAGACAATCTAATTCATAATGTACATGGGAGTAAAGGCATAATATTGGAGCTTTCATTAAACAACACCGTTAATTAACAACAACGTGTCCTGTAAAAAAAACCTGTCGCTATGATTACTGGTTCTCTATCAAAAGGCATTATTCTCAGGATAATATGGTGGGATTTAAAGAACTTCTCCAGGATGTTAATTTCAATGGAGGTGTACCTTGAAAAAGATGCATCTAGAAGTTTTAACATATTTTACGACATATTCCAAAAAAATTACGATATTTGTTTTCCAAAAATTAAAGTAAAGAATCGCACAAAATTAAAACCAAAGTGGTTAAGTCGAGGTATTCGAATGTGCAGCAAAAGGAAACGCCAATTACTTTGCAAGTTCAGGTCAAAACCAACTGAACGCAATAAAGAAAATTTTAAAATCATTTCAAAACGGTTAAAAACGGTAATCCAGCTAACGAAAAAATCACAAAATGAATATTTTATTAGAAACTCCAAAAACAAAGCAAGAGCGACGTGGAAAGTGATACGTACATCTAGAGTAAGTTATCCAAATGAAAGCATAAATAGTATAAAACTTGAAGACAAGATAATATCTCAACCCCAAGATATAGCAGAAGCTTTCAATAATCATTTCATTGACCAAATACAACCTTTAAGAGGTTCTGGTCATTGGAATACAAATATATCAAACAATAAATCATCTTCTATGTTCATGCCTCCGACTATTCCACAAGATATACACCAAATTATAATGTCACTTAATAATACCAACAGCACTGGATATGACGATATCAACACAAAAGCGGTTAAATTAGTATCAAAAATTATTTCCCCCGTACTCAGTCACATTATTAATAACTGCATTTTTGAAGGTGTTTTTCCTGAGCAGCTAAAGTTAACTGTGATCAAACCACTTTTTAAGAAACAAGACAGGGAAAACTTATCCTGCTACAGGCCCATTGCTATAATTCCAATTTTCTCGAAGATTATTGAGAAAGTAATATAAATCAACTTGAATACCTATTTCGAAACCAACAACTTGTTTCACGATGGACAGAAAGGGTTTAGGCAGAATAAGTCGATTAACATGGCAATATATGACTTATTGAGTTTGATTATCAATAAAGTAGACCAAAAATTGCCAGTATTGGGGCTATTTATGGACATGTCAAAAGCTTTTGATTATGTCGACCATAAAACTCTAATAGACAAACTTAGTTGCTATGGCGTTAGAGGAAATATATCGAAGCTAATCGAATCATATCTTCACAACCGTCAGCAAATAACTGTCATAAGCAGAATAGTCAAGGGATCTGAAGTAACGTTTAGTTCTTCACAAAGTACAGTTACCTACGGAGTTCCACAGGGCAGTGTCTTAGGTCCCCTGCTTTTCATTATATATATTAATGATTTTCCACACTCTGCTTCCTATCCAATGATAATGTTTGCTGATGACAGTACTCTGGTTTTTAATAATAATGATGCTAATGACTTAGAAAATGACATTAATGAGAATATTATTACTGTAATTGACTGGCTTGCCACGAATAATCTGAAAATTAATTTAGACAAAACGACATTAATGCAATTTGGACAAAGAAAAAATAAATCACTTGACATAAATAAACATTATAATGGTAAATCAATCAATAAAACAGAGATCACAAAGTTTCTTGGTCTCTATATAGATAATTCTTTGAATTGGAACGAACAGATTCAAAATGTGTGCACTAAATTACATCAATACTCCTACAATCTATACATGCTTAGGAAAACTGTAAATGAAAGTACATTAATTACAGCCTATCATGGTCTCGTCTCTTCAATTTTAAGGTACGGAATTATATTTTGGGGTAATGCCACTGGTAAGGAGAAGGTTTTCATAGCACAAAAACGATGCATACGAGCAATGTACCATCTACGAAGAACTGACAGTTGTGTACCATATTTTAAGAAACATAAAATATTGACTATGCCATGCCTTTACATCTATGAGACTGTTATGTTTGTTAGGCAAAATATGGAAAAGTTTGAGGTAGTTAGTAGTGCACGTCGAGCAGATAAATTGCATCTAGTTACCTGCAAAACGGCACTTTACCATAACAGCATCTTTGCTATGGCACCAAAAATGTATAACAAACTGCCAAAATCAATAAGGCTAGAGACAAATATAAATATATTTAAAAAAGAATTATTAGTATTCTTGGTGAATAAGACATACTACTCGATTGTAACTTTTTTAAATGATAACACTATTACTACTATTACTACTATTACTGACTAGCATTCATTGATATACCACATGTATAATTGACATTGAATATTAATTGACATTTATTTGAATTATATTATCTCTATTAATCATGTATTTGAATTTGAATATTGACTTATTGGATATATTCTGTAGCTGCTTAATGATCCAATTTGTATCTGATGTTTAATATGTAATGCTTTTGATAATTTATTGACATTAGTAATATTAACTGACATCTATTATACATATACTGACATAATATTTAGTGCTTGATTGATTTTTATTCTTTTATTTTTTTGGATAATGCAGTTGATATAATACTTGCATGCTGGGTATTAATTTAAATTTTCATTTAGTATAATAATCTGTAAACCACATGTGGTAGGACATAGCGTACGTAATATAACTTATAAGACCTTTATAACTAACCTATGATCCACAGAATAAATATTATGATTATGATTATGACTATAATCACCAGTAGTCATCATCATCATCTTTGCATTAGTCCCGATCGCATTCGAGGTTCTCGCACCTCTGAGTCCGGGGTATGCTTTACGGCGTTCACTGCTCCACTTCGCACTGTTTGGACATCCATGGAAGTGAGACCATTGGCACACATATCACAAGCCAGCACCTCTTGGGTGTCTTCTTCTTTTCTTTTTGATGGCTTCTGCAGCGAATCACCGCAATTTTGCCAATGTCAAGTAAATATCTTTAAAATTATTGATGGCGAGACGCCAATGTCAACTATTTCAAGTTGCGGTCTTTTAGATTTTTCATTGTTGATGATGTTGATGATGATGACGATCAATGAGATGACTGCTGCCTCAGTAAAGTTGGGGAGACTTTACTAAAAGCTCCCTATGGAGATTTGGAACCAACATGAAAAGTCACAATTCACTATGATAAACCACTTTTCATGTTCTTCTTAGTCATGTTGTGGCTAAGTTCCGTAAGGAAAGATTTAAAAAAAAAGCCACTTTTTTACACTTGTGTGCCTACAAAATCCACAATTTTTATATAGAAAAACTCGAATTCATATCAATTTTGGAAAATAAAGTAATACCACGATGCGCCCTTCTTCGTGTTGGCGCCAAAACTCCTCTTGGGTGTCTTATCCTTCTACTAGGGCGCGGCACTGGCAGCATGGCCAGACATTCATTACAAATGTAGCTTGGCGGTCACAGTTATTATTACGCTTTGAATAATTGCAAACTTTTACTAATATTTGCGAAACAATAAAATTTAATTTCACATGTGCGTTGAATTTCTGAAGCTGGTCAATATTCAAATATCTCTTTGATGTTTCTGATGGAACGCCTTTGTGGAACTAAAAGGAATAGCTGCAAAAAGATTTCTGTTTTTTTATGTTTCCATTCATGTCATTATGTCAGTACTGACTTGTTTGATCTCTGAAATACAACTTTACTTGACAATACAGCGATGTCACTATAGTAAGTTAAACTTTGGTGATGTAAACGAATTTATTTATTTTATCTATATAAGGGTAGAGGTAAGAGGTAGAGAAATGGTGGTTGAAAGTATTCAAAGAGACGATTGTAATAATAGCATTATGTATGCTTTTCATGTTAGTCTTATAATAAAACTACTTTGCACCCTTTTCAAAGTATGCACTATCCGAGTTTTAGCGTTATTGAAGTAAATAACGAATAAAGTGAGGAGGTAGGACACGGCGGTATTTCCGCCCAATTGAGCAGTCCGACTGGGGAAGTACAGAATACCGCGGTTATAATAACTTCGTGTTGTGTTCCCGGCGGTGAGTAGGGATGCCAGAGCTCACTGGAGAGTTTTTGTGCTGTCAGTGGGATGACCAAAGGCTTGTCCTGCTTTGTCCTCTACACTGACGGCACAAAATCTCTATTGTTACAGGGTCGGCAGCACGGATTTGACTACACTGGTGTTACACACGTTCATAGGTCATGGTAACCACTTTCCATCAGGTGGGCCGTGTGTTTGTCTGCCACCTAAGTTGTATAAAAAATAAATAAAGGTACGTCTTTTGATATTGGTTAAGTCATACATAAAAAATTAACAAGGTAACGATCTTTTTTTTATGTAAGATTCATAATAAATGAGATATATTCATATTTATACGTGCATACATAAATAATAAAATATATAGAAAGTACATAATAGTCTAGAAATCAATATGAATAAATTTAACTCTATTTATGAGTTAGTGTTCCTCAAATAAATACTAAACATTATACATTTCAAAGTATAATTTCAAAGTGAACAGATTACCTTTGACTTTGCTTTGTAGGAATAGTCCAAATTCAAGGCAAGTACTTAGTATTCGATTGCGTTTAAGTTCTAACACAATTGGACTAGAGAACTCGGTAACTCAAGTTAACATTAAATTCTAGTTAGATCTACTTCTAAGTAGCTAGCTTGAATTGTAGATAGTCTGATTAATTCTGTTTTGAATAGTATTTTGTACTAATAGTATTTAGTTCTCAGTCTAATTTGAATAGTGTTTTGTGCTAAGATTATCACACTATTTATTTTAATTTGATTTGATTATTTTGGTACTTCGATGACCTCAGTAGTGCGTTCGACTGCTAATTCGGAGATCTTGGTTTGATTCCTGCTCAGTGCTAATTACTGCCAATATTTTGTAACCACTTTCCATCAGGTGGGCCGTGTGCTTGTCTGCCAACTAAGTGGTATAAAAAAAAAATATCTATTTGACAATGCAAATAGATGTCTGGGTGTTCCTATAACCAATGTTCGGGTATTTCTATGTACACTATGTATGTATTTACAAAAGAAAATGTTTATAAGTATTTAAATACGTTTATTAGAACTCATAACATAAGCTCGTTTAGCTATGCTCATTTTGGGTTTAAGCGCTGTGTAGAATGTCTTAGAATATGTATTTATATGGTTTTTTTTCACATATATATACTAGCGGCCATGCAGCCAAACCAAATATATTTAAAAAAGATCCTGTAACCCAATTACAATTTCCACTCTATCGATGTAGAACTTTTTGTCTTTTGAAGCGTACGTAAACCCACTTAATATTTTGATATACCTACCTTCATATGTATAGCCATGATACACAAACACATCTGTCGCCCGTGGAGTACTTATGATGCGACGTAAGATGATCTGTTCGAAAACGTTTTCATAAAGGACCCAAGAAAAGATTACCTGGGTATATACGAAAATATCCATACAAGTTAAAGAATCGCAAATTCTATGCCAGCATCGGAGTAAGTGTAAAGATATGATCTCTGCATGCCCCAGATAGAATGAGGTGATATTCTAGTATAAGAATAGCATGAATCATATATATTTAATCCGAGGTCAAAGAGCCGTAGTGTATCTAATCTTGGTTTAAACTCAATTGTGATCTGACATAGTTATAAAGCAGTGTCGTGGGATTACTGCCAATGCATTTTGTGCACTATCTACTAAAACTGAATTGTTTCCACTATCTTTTCTAACATTTTAGCGTAGTGTTCCATGAAAAGTGCCTCGAGCTAGTAGCTCGCAGCAGTGATGTTTTATAGTTGCAGTGCCGAAGTAGTTAGTACTTCGGTATTGATAGTTTTAAGTTGTTTTAACTGACAACATCCTATGCTACTAGCTGGGTACTTATCTGGTTACTGTGGAATCCGGTTATATCTCTGATCTTACTTAACCAATTGCAATGAAATGTACTTGCACCTAAGTGTTTTTGTTGTTGTTGCCTATCATAGTGGACACGATTCTACTACAACCGCGGGAGCGAAACAATAGACGTACCTAATAGCCATGTAATAGAGCTCGTTTTCGAGCAAAAAACATTTATTCGCGAATAACTATGACAGCTAAATAAATAACTAGGAGAAAAGCGTCATAATCATCATCTCAGTATTGAGATTCGGTTGCTTCCAAAATTCACAAAACAAAAGACTCTTTTTTCTTCTCTTTTGTCTTACACATACATATAATTAATAATTGGGTGTACATATTTACTTTGCTTTTAATTATTTATTATCGCATCAATTATAATCTTGCAATTTTAGTTGATGCGCAAATGCCGAAAAGACATTTTTTACCCAAATTACTGGATAGCTGTATGGAATAATGCTGGCGCGATTTAAAATTGGCGCATTAAATGATATGCCCCACCAAAACATAATTCCACTATATTACTGTAACTTTGCAAGTGTGTTTGTACGAACTAGAGCACTTAGGATAGTAAAAATTCCACTTAGTAAGTTTATACATTATTTCTAGACATCGCACTGAATATTGAAACAAATTGCACAAGTTAGCCGGACAAGTTAAAATTCAAATAATGAAACCAGTGTAGGAAGTGGATTGTGATAAGTAAAATACACGGAACTTGGTGCAATATGAAACAGTCGGATAAACTTCTTTAACCGTTTAATTTCAGTTCTTAAGTTTTATACGAACAGTTTACTAGTATCTTCTACTTAATGTTCTTTTGTTATAGTTTTATGAAGTAAATTAGAGTTATCATATTTACGTAGTGTTATTTATAATTAAATTTGGGTGTATGTGAACATACCAAAATTAGGGCACGCCACTGCCACTGCAGGACAATCTCAATATCCTAGGTATGGACGTTCGCTGCAACCTGAATAACAAAAACTACATCGAGAATATCATCAAAACAAGCGTATAATCGGAGTCCAAAACAGAGTGAGACGTTTTTTCACGCCGACGTAGCGTTGTCTCCTGTACAAGACACAAATTCGCTCCCGCGTAGAATACTGCTCGCATCTCTGAGATGGCTCAGCAACGTACTTACTAGATGTTCTCAACAGTTTGCAGCGACGTGCTGTCTGCATTATTGGAAATCCTAAGGTCACGAATACCCTAGAGCCTTTGCAGATGCGTAGAGATGTTGCGTCCTTGGCTGTCTGTACCATGGTGAATGTTCTGATGAACTTTTCCAATTAGTTCCACCCTCCCCTTTTCTACACAAGACAACACGTGCAGGGCTTAGATATCACTCGCATACGGTGCAGAATATCCGATCAAGAGTCAAACGGTTCGGAGACTCTTTCCTCAGTCCGCACCATTATGGCCTGGAATTCATTGCCAGCTCACGTGTTTCCTTCTTCCTACAGTCCTGGGTGCTTAAAGCGGGGCATGAAAAAGCATATGATGAGGCTGATAAGCTGAGTGTGACCATTATAACATGGTATATGTAAGTAATAGTGACCCTCTTTTCTGAGACTTTGATTCAGCTTAACATCGGGTGAGACGAAGTTTAATTGACGTGTCTTATATAAAAAAGATCCAACACGGCGCGTGGTTCGAGTCGAATCCGTACCCACTTATCTATATTGACACCGGTCAATATTGTTGAGTACGAAGACTGCCATGTTAATATACTTAATATTCAAAACAGTGTCAAGTTGTCCCGGCTCCAACGTACACAGGACATCCCACATCATTTCCTCATGCCAATCCATCAATTTCTCAAAAGATTTAAAAATGTGTTGTGTGAAATTCGGTGTTCTCAACGCGAACCCGCCCCGTGTTTCAGGTCGAGAGTTCTGACCGACCCAGTTGTGAGTTGCAACGTCGATATACTGCGACGGCATACATTCAGCCATTTTGTATTTACCACTCACTAAATTGTAGTGCCTCCTTATTCCGTCAACACAATGTATAATATAGCTTAACAACTGTAGTAGAGTGTCGCGCAGTATGTGTAGTGCAATGGTGTGCATTATTTATTGACGAGAATGTACGTGTCGCGTGCTCGCTTTAAACTTAATTTGACGCTTACGTTGCATTTTTATTTATATTATTACACGGTGTTGCCTACTCATGAAAATTACAGCCGCAGTATATGACCCTATAACCTTATTTTCATCGCAACAACATTTTAAATGATTTACACGTTTATGTTCCATTTTCAAAGTCGTTTTACCCTACTAAGATCTTTAGGGTACTTATATACGACGAAGGATCGCAAGCCAAGCTGCCCGCGTACGAAGGCAACTCGGGCGTCGGAGGTCGATGAACGACCTCCGCCCCCATGAGCGCCAGCCTGGGGGTGACAGGTGGAGCCGCCTGTCACCCTGGCAGAGGCAGGCCGCGGCGGCGGCGCGCCTGGCACGCCTCCCCGTTTTCCGGGAACGAGTTGGGGACTCTGTAGTCCCCACACACCCGAGAAGCGGGCCAGATCATGAGAGATGGCCCTGTGTCGGCCGGGGTGCGAAGGATATGCCTGTCAACCTCACCTTCGGCAACCAAAGCGACCCACAGGCGGCGTGCGTTTTAGTCGGTTCGAGTCCGACATAATCTCTCCCACCGGCTCCGGTGGGGAGGTATCCGTGGGGATATCGCGCACGTAAAAAAAATAAAAGAGTACTTATATAAGAAACAGGTTGAGCACCGGTAAAGCGGACACAGAGTAGGGTGTGTAAATGAGTTTGATGGATAAGTTTTATATTTCTTTATGGTACCTATGTTTTCTTAATTTCCAATTATTAAAACTGTTCTTGAACTGAAAATAGCGCGTAAAACAAAAAAAAAAACTTGTCAGTTCTGTAATATAAACATAGTAGGTGCAGATTTAAAAAAGAACAGGATCCGTACCACGAACGCTTAAAACAGGTCAATATTTGAGCTGCAAATGTAACTTTGTAATCCTATATATTTATAAGGGATTACATGGTTATTTATGCGTTTTGTAAATGACAGCCGTTCAATAATTGACCTGTTTTAAGAATTCATGGTAGAGAAGTCCAGAGAAGTTAATAACACTGACCACCATGCAAACTCATTAACACACACCCTACTATGTTTAAAAAAGCACCAGCTCGCCGATACCGGTACCCTGCTTCTCTATGTTAGCACCCTTAGCGCCTAAGCCAACAACACCTGCAAGTCAGTGCAGATTGACGGACGTGGCTCTAGCGCAGACTTTCTAATCAGGGTTGCGAGATAAGATGGTAGTTACGTCTGCAAAAGCCATTTGAGCTAAATAAAGAGAAAGTGTAGGACAGTACAGCGTGGAAACAGTAGGTCAAAGTCTCTCAACATTGGAAGAGGCCAATGTCCAGCAGTGGAGCGATAGGCTTGATTGATCGATAGATTGATAGGAGAGAAGACCCCGGGCTCCAAAGTAGACGCTTTTGATTTAAAACTGAACTGCCGCTGTGATGATGATGGATATATTGCTGCTGATAGTTGCACTGTCGGGGATGACATGGGGACTCCCTGTTCCTCACACCCAAAGAGGGCCGTTTCATAAGAGACGGTCCTGGACTAGTTTTCACCTCTTCACTAATTTCACCTCCGGCAACCTGCGGCCCACACAGCCGGCGTGCGTCTTAGTCTGTTCAAGTCCGATATAAACTTTTCCACCGGCTGCGGTAGTGTAGGTATTCGTGGGGATAAGGCGCACATAAAAAAAAGGTAGAGCAGATTATCAAATTAGTTCCACCATCAATTCCATTTGTGAATCAATACCTAATACTTAATGAATAACAGCTATTTGCATTTTGCATCAATCGTCACAGATTTAAACGTTTTTGGAACTTACTCAAAACGAGTCTTATTTTAATTTTTTTCATCTGAATTCAGACTAAACCATGTATGGTGTTACCAACTACGTTAAAATCACGGGACATGAGCTTAATTTAAAATCACTCAAGGGTGTCGCGGATGCAGTATCTGTACAAAGATCACGATATGCCGCGTTCAGAGCCAGACGACGCTTGGCGCACGTCCAGCAGACTTGGCAGCCAAATGCGATGTTGCATCTTACTGATACCGGCTTAGAAAAATTAAATGTATTTTTAAGTAAGCTTCATAATGTTTATTATCGTGATGGTTTTCTATGAAATTGTTCGCTTTAAACTATCAACACAACATAGTAAATATCCCGATAACTTCCCATGCGGTGTCAAACAAGGCAACTAAGGGATAGCGCTGTTTAACATCAGACAGATATTTACAGCCCAGACTCAGTCTCAGATGTATGGCGTGAGTCAATAATAGTACTCGGAAGACGGCAATATTCTCACCCCCTATTACGTGGGACCGAATTCAATGAGTGGTGAAATGTGGGTGTTAATTCACCTCTGCCTAACCCTTCGGAGATAAAGGCGTGATTATATGTATGCATAACATAACATAAACTCACGCCTACATCCCCGAAGGAGTAGGCAGAGGTGCTGGCACTCACATTTCGCCAGTTTATGTTTAGGTCCCAATGTAATAGGTGGCGAGCCTATTGTCATTAACCGTCCACTTATAAACCTATGATAAATACACACATAACTTCGAAAAGGATCGAAAAGTCATTGGTGTGTGCCATGGTAACCTCGTCTCTGCAGTCCATTACCCATACCACTAGGCCGCGGCGGTTACCGGTTATCGTGGTTATGTATGTCTGTATGTAATTTCTTCCTCTATTACCCCAATTTAATGGTGCATTTTTATATACTTACCTATTAGTGTGTTCCACAGTTTCACTTGCTATACTAGGCTTTATTTATCGAGGCGTATCATCCGTTCTCTCATGTGTTTTCTCACCATTTTCAAGGGCTTTTACTTATTGCTACACCTAAAGTGAGATGTTCTCCAAGAACTGAGATAAGAAAAATATTTTTTAAAGAATTACCGGTACTACTATTAAAAAGGTTTATTAAATCCACAGATTATGAACAGATTTGTCGATTTATTCGTCAATGAATTTCAGAAGTATTATTATTATGTAGAAATTGACTCTAACTTTTAAACACGAGTATTGGCAGTAGACCTTCTGCTTAAATAATAAAGCATTCTGAAACAAATCGCAGAAAACTCAGTCGACAAAAGTTATAAACAAAAGAAGGTCTACATAATTCATGAGCGCAGACCTTCACAACAGGAAAAGCTATAAAATATACACGTAATCACCATCGCAAGTTTGGTTTACTTAACCAGAACATTAATAAAGTATACCTACTGAGTTTTCTCACAATAACGTTATTACAGATTCGAATTGCAAGAGAACTAATGGTTTAGCTTCTAGGAGGTAGGACACGGCGGTTTAGGAGGTAGGACACGGCAGTATTTCTGCCCAATTGAGCAGTCCAACTGGGGAAGTACCTCCGCCTTACAGAATACCGTGGCCATAATAACTTCGTGTTGTGTTCCCAGTGATGAGTAGAGTAGCCAGAGCTCACTGGAGAATTCGTGCTGTCAGTGAGAAGACTAAAGGCTTGTCCTGCTTTGTCTTCTACACTGACGGCACAGAAACTCTGTGCTTACAGGGTCGGCAGCGCGAGTGTGGCTCCTCTGGTGTTACATACGTCCACAGGCCACGGTAACCACTTTTCATCAGGAGGGCCGTGTGCTTGTCTGCCACCTTAGTGGTATAAAAAATAGTAAGTTTAAAAAACACTTTTTGTACTATGCACATGGTTAGTGTAATAATATTACGCTATGCTATGCTAATAGTCTGTTGTGCTAATGGTATGCTCTACTAATAGTATGTTTATACTACGCTCATAGGAATAGCAGTAAGAGTTGTTTGTTTTTATTAGAATAAAAGATTCAACTCATCAATCTCGTTCGGATAGTCCGTGTTCAACTACCTATCCTCTTGCACGAGATAAATATCATACATACAAATGTATATCTATATATAACTACAATAGTAAAACGGCTTTTATAGTACGTGTAATGCACTTAAAATTATAATTAGAAACTTTATAATTGCTTTTAAAAGTTGTATTGTTAGATTATGTCAAAGTACTCACTCGCATTAGCATTGGTACAGTCTCTTGGGTCATAAGCAGTTTCTGGTTAGACGAAGAGATGTATAATCTAACTTTTAAGCTTTCGCGTTCCATGATATACATTTATCGCGTTAACGTGAATTAAGGCGATCATGCTATAGGTATCAATACCTATACCATGACCGCGCTAATTCCCGTAAACAATAAATATTGTATATGAGATGTATAATGTTAGTACAGTCAACGTAAACATATTCTGCTCTCAGTATCAAAATAATCGGGATATTTACCATGTTTCATTGTTTTGAGTTTCCGATATTTCGGCGCTGTTGCAAGCACCATGATCACGGAGGAACTGGAGTAGTCACGGAAATTCAAAACAATGAAACGTGGTAAATATCCCGTTTATTTTGATACTGATGTGAGTGACCACGATAGTTTAAATACCTATATTCTGCTTTATTGATCTCCGTGTAGCTATTAAACCTTTTAGAAGAGAATATGTCCTTTGGGTATGTATCAACAATTGAAGTACAAGTAGTATAAACTGCTTGTACTTCAATTGTTGATACATAGTTCATTGAAAAAATATGTATAAAATATTTTAGTACTAAGCAACTTTTGCAGTTGATTATACATGTACGAGTATCGGGTTAAAACTAATTAATATTTATGATAAAGCATAATATTGAACTGGCTATTTTCAAGCAGGTACTGAGTGTACCTACTTGAAAAATTGTTTACAAGTAAACAAAAAGTATGTATGTTTCATCCACTTTCACTCGTACAATCCATCACTCACGTGATTCCTTTGGGATGGTATGATAGGAGCTACTTACTCCGACAAAACTAATGTGTTATTTCAATTTGTTGTCCATATATGATTTTAGGAACTATTATTTATTTTATTATTTATGGTCTGTTTCAACTTTTTCGCACGAGATAAATTGTGAATCTAAAAAAATCATGCTTATTTGAAAGTGAAGATCCCATAAAGCATTAAAGATAAAGAACACAAAAATAACAAAAAGGTAAAATACCTTTATATTCTGTTGCAACACTTGAATTTCGTTACTTATTGGGTCAAGTGAGGCACTCTGTAGTATTGTTACACGTACCAGCTATGCCTTATGGGAAAATTCACGTAAATAAGTTAGTGAAAAATGTACGACATGTGTTATCTGAAACTATACATTCTAAAAATGCATAAGGTGTGCGAGCGGGATGATCGTACACAGACATGAAATAATGTGAGTGAGTAGGGTAGCCAGAGCTCACTGGAGAGTGTTGGTGCTATCAGTGGGAAGACCAAAAGGTTGTCCTGCTTTGTCTTTTACACTGACGCGATGACGGCACACGTCCATAGGCCACGGTAACCACTTTTCATCAGGTGAGTTGTGTGCTTGTCTGGCACCTAAGTGGTTTAAAAAATGTATATACTCCTTACGTTAATCTAAATTGCTTATGCTAGCAGTGGGTTTACGTCAGGATTCGATCCCGGGATCGATCGCAAAGTCGGTTTTAGAACCACTAAGTTACAGGCACTTTCCTTTTATCCTTAAAGTTATTGAAAATGTCTATTGATTAAAAGGGTGATTAAAAGTAGATTTATTCCAGATTAATCTTTCGTTGACGCTCGTTAAATGAGATATCATCTAAATTACGTCATATTATGAGCGTATTGATATCACTCGAGTGGTTTTTGAAAGGTTGTGTGATATTAACTCTTATTATGTAGCAGATTATTCAATGATGTATTATTGCGTACTGATAGAATATTATTTGTATTTGTAGAATATGAACGAGGTAAACTACAAATCTGACGATATCCGGACATAAATAATGATAAATCTTGTGAAATAAACGACTAAAGTCAATATCCAGAGCAGAATTTTAATCCATGACCAGTCGTTTTTAGTCAGAATTTGAATCCTTTTTAGGGGAATAACTGTTTATATGCCAATTTTGAGGAAACCCACTGAGCTGCCTGTTGTAATAACTGTGTACCTACCACTGTAACTATAATCTACCTTATTTCGTTCGAATAAATTATTATTTCATCATTACTAAATTCAAAATCAAAATCAAAATGTTTTTATTTTTCTACTCATACATTGTTATAACATCCATATATTGAGAGAAACCCCAGTAAGTTAAAAAATACTTAATCTAGCTGCTGCAATATAAAGATAAATTTTATATAATAGTAAGCCCGGTCGCACATTACAACAGTGTTAACATACGTAGTCGGTACTTTGATGTACAAAGTGATTTATGTGCGAGGGAGAAGATGTGTGTGTGTGTGTGTGTGTGTGTGTGTATGTGTATGTGTGTGTGTGTGTGTATATGTATGTATGTCTGTATATATGTGTGTATTTATACTGTGTGTGTATCTGATGCTTGGATATCTGTGCGTGTTTCATGAAAGCCTAACTAGCATTCTTTCAACGTCATTGTAGGTTAGTAAGCTTAGCCATTTTGTTAGGGCCACTTTACAATCATAAAGCAACATGGGATAAATGTATACTTCAGAGTTTACTTTATTGTATATGTATGTGGATTGTGTGGTATACTGTCGTCTGGCAAAGTCAGTGCGGACCACAGGAGAGAAAGCCACACAGTCCTTGCGTCTTTTATTCCGTATGCAAGAGTTATAGGTAAGTGTTTTATGTAGGTCCAAGGTAATGTTAAGAACATAAAGTTTCCTGACCGTTAGCAAGTTACTTTCTCTGTACAGGTCCTCAGTAGCATACCTATAGGATTTGAGGTACATAACCTTAATTAGTGACCGCTGGGCTCTTTCCAGGTCTAAGAATTTAGTCTTAGTGGCACCCCCCCATACCGATATGCAGTATGTTATAATCGATTGGGCCAATGCAATATAAATTTTGTTGAGTAACGGCGGATTCATAACATGACGCAGAGTTTTAAATATATATATAAGTTTTCTGACTCTACTCATAATACATTCAAGGTGAGGATGCCACGATAGTCTCTGGTCAACCGTAACACCAAGATACTTTACAGTTGTCACTTTTTGTATGCTTTGACAGTTGCAACTTAATTCCGATGCATTGGCACACCCATGAATAGGGACTCCGAAATCGGAACCTGGCTGTGATCTGATGTTTGGAGTGAAACAAATGTAGTAGGTTTTTGAAACATTAAGTGTTAGAAGGTTTTCATTTAGCCATCTAGCCACCTCTAACAGACCACGTTCAGCGATCGATTTCACGTCGCCCCATGAGTCCCCCGAGTAAACCACCGCAGTGTCATCAGCATAAGAGAAGATACGGCCGCCGCTGCTTCCAATATTACATAACTTGTTTATGTATACTAGGAACAGCGTCGGACCAAGCACGCTTCTCTGCGGGACACCGTATGTTACCTTTTCTTCATTACTCCTTAGATTATTGATTTTTACTTGCTGATATCGATTATTTAAGTAGTCTTTAAAAAGCGAGAGCGCGGGCCCCCTTATACCAATGTTTTCAAGCCGCTGCAGAAGGATGGGAACGGATACGGTGTCGAATGCCTTTTTGAGGTCTAAAAACACTGTCATACATTTCTTTTGCTGTCTACTTTGTTTGCGATCTCTTTAGTCAGTGCCATAATAGCATCTTGTGTGGATAATCCTTTTCTAAAACCATATTGTGCTTCTGATAAGATATGGTATCTATTTAGATACTTTATCAGTCTGTTATTTAATAACTTTTCTAGTATTTTTGAAATGCATGGTAAAACTGATATAGGTCGGTAATTATTGACATCGTTCACGTCTCCACCCTTGTGCACCGGAGTAACCACAGAACGCTTCAAAGCAGACGGAAATTTTCCACTTTCAAAGCATAAGTTAGCTAGCTGGCTTATCGCCGGTACAGAAAAATCCCTAGAGATCTTCAGAAATTTCACAGGTATGCCATCCCAGCCAGGTGAGCTCGCAGGATCGAGACCCATCAGTATGCCATCTACTTCTTGAGGATCGGTCGCTAGTAGCACAAAAGACGTAAGATTTGAGTGGGGATTAGCTGTTATATTGGTAGTGCTATTGTTCGGATTATTAAGTTTTTGAGTTATGTCATCGGCCAAGGTCTTTCCTACTCCAACAAAGAACTGATTAACACGATTTAGAGAGTCCAGAGGATGCGGAGTGATGTTCAAAAGACTTATATTGGAGCTTTTTGGGGATTTAAAATGGGTAATTTCATTTATTGTTAGCCAGAGGTTTTTAGGACTTTTTAATGATTTATTTATCTGTTCTTGCTGGTACCGCCTTCTTAGTCTTTTGATTAGATTCACACAGAAATTGCGAAAACGTTTAAAAGTAATTTTTAATATTAAGTTGTGTGGGTCATTTTTTAGTTTTAGTTGCATTTTATTGCGAAGTCTGATACAGCGTAATGCACCTGCAGATATCCAGGGCTTTAAAGATTGTTTGTTACCAGGAATTAGTTTAGATTCAGTGTTTAGGAGTAGTGCCGTCTTTATTGCGCTAATCAATCTATCTGCTAGAGTATTGGGGTCATTATATGTGAATAAAAATGTTGTATCCATATCTAATAAGCTTCGATATGCGCCATCAAAATCGACAATAGATCTGTATCTGTTGAAGGTCGACAGGACCTTAAGCTTGTGTGTTAGATTCAGTATTACCATAGCATGGTCCGTAATAGACGTATTTAGAACAGTAACCAGGGCAGAATAACTGTGTTTATTAATTTTGAGGATAAAATGGTCAAGGCAATTTTGATCCCTCGTAGGCAAACAGTGACCAGGAAGAAGCCCATGTACTGCTAGCATTTTCGTATAGTTTAATCTATTTTTACGTTCGTGAGATTTTTCTTTCAGCGTTATTATGAGATTAATATTTATATCGCCTGCAATAATGATGTTGCTATGTGTTTTAATAGTTTCCAGGTGTATGTTCAGGGAATTTATAAAACTATCAGCGTGGATTTTTGATGGGGAACGGTATATGCCTATTATACTAATATTAGAAATAGAGATTTGTAAGGCAGAGGCGTGTGTGATGTTAATTTCAATTACTTGAGCAAGGTGAATATTTTTAATATATGCTACCACACCGTCATTTTGATTGAGCTGCCTGGTCGTGTAGTAATAAGTGTAGTTATGTAAATTAGGGATCGGTTTGTCGTTATCAAGTCTACACTCAGTTAAGATTAAGACATCGGCCTCATGCTTTAATTCAGATAAGTTTAACTGTAAGTCTCCAATGTTACCATACACGCTTCTAATATTTTGTGTCAGTATAGTAAAGTTGGTGTGATCTGGGTGTAAGTAGTTATGAAAATTTTCTATATTTATTAGTTCAGAGTTTCCAATCACAGCGCCATCCAATTCGCGTATAGTATTAAGTTCACTATCCATTGTCATTTTGTATGAATACTAAATATTGCTGCCTATATAGAACTGTTGTATTAAGTAGAACTGGAGTGTAACTTTTACTTGCCTTTATTTGAATAATAAAGAAGAATAGGAACACTGTAGACATGTGTGTGTGATATGAGTACGAGAAAGTATATTTGAGAAGTTGTAATGTATGTGTGGTAAAGTTGTATTTTATGTAAATATTTTGTGTTACATGTAACAAACTCGGCTATTTATATCTTGAGTCTTTATATTTTTTATTAAAAAAGTAGCATATTCCATTTCATCAATACACATTTTTGTGTTAGAATTTGATGTTTCAAAAACATGTTTCATTGTTTCATTCATTCACTTAGTCGTAAATGCCAAAGTTGTTTCTTATTTCGTCTAGGACGGCTAAATTAGTCGCGACGACCCAATGTTTCTGTCGCCGAATAACATTTAGCAGAGTTATGTGATAAGTATGCAGCCTCTGCACATTTATGGCGGACTGTATATTACAGCCCCTTTTATTGTTATGTTTCCTTTGGCAATCAAAGTAATTGTATAGTTCATTATCTGTTATAGACTATAAACACGAATTGTTATAGTTGGTTCGTGAGGGTTGCAAGTAAAATGTGCTTAGAGTTTAGATTTGATGTGCGCAATACTGCTCGGTACTGAACAATTTTAAAGTAAAACTATTGTCTGGAAATTTATTTTGTGTGTTATTATATTGTTTGCACTTATTCTCCTCATGTAGATGTATTTTCCTGCCAGGGCGACCTCGGAGCTCCGGGACCGCTTTCCAGCTATTGCTCCTTCACTTGGCACGACCTTTTTTCTTTATTTAGGACACGTCAATTAGGCTTTGTCTCGCCTGATGGTAAGGCAAAGTCTCAGAAAAGAGTGTCATCATTACATACATATACCATGTTACAATGGTGACAATTTAGTTACAGGTAGCACTCTCATACCAACTGGTAGTTTATTGTATATTTTAATAGCCATACAGTATAATTTGAGGAATATAGATGTAGTCTTTGTTGGGGTACCAAAATTATATAAGGATCTCTACTATTTGTCTTTCGTAATATTTTGCCATGTAGCCGAAACATTTGTGGATATTTTTTCGCAAATAGGCACATTGTGTACAACAAGTTGTGTACAAGTGGTAGAATTTTTAGTTCCATGAAAATTGGCTTGCAGTGTTCTCGGCATTAATACAGTGCTCTAACACATATCTTCTGTGCTATAAGTACGCTCTCTACTTCTACCGAGCTACCCCAAATGATTTAAAAGTTAGCTAAGACGTATTCACACATAGTTTTGACATTTTCGTGAAACTTGGACTTGTTATATGGGGACGCGAGATTTTAGATTGTGACTAAGCAGCTTAAACCTAAATTGGTTGAATTACAAACTTCAACACCAAAACGTCTGGTAGCTTAGGTAAGTTTCCTAGAACCATTTGAAAAGCGCATCAAAAGTTCCAAGTCATAAATCTGTAAACTATCTGATAGCACGTGCCATCTACTGTTGCTAACTGATAATTAATCACAAAGATATAAAGTTTTCCACCCGAAAAGGTCTTGTTTTCAAGTCGGCGAAGTAAACCCGACCAAATTGAGTTTTGATGAAGCCAAAACGACGCACAAAACTGTTGGTGATGGCACGATTCGATGCGACCCACTCGTTGGTTGATTACAGTGTAATTAAGTTACGAGTTAATTCACATGTTTCGTTTTTATCTTTTACTTTATGCTTATAATTATTTAGATTAACGATCAATTTTTTATACAATAATGTTTAAGGGAATTAACACGATCATACATACATATCTTTGAGTTGCCTGACGTTTCGACCAGGTTACGCCGGCCGTGGTCACAGGCTAATTTGCTCAGTGGTACACGTCCAGCATCTTTGAGTCCGTGAGGTGGTAGGTACTTCACCTATCCGCACATTATCGATATTATTTTCGTTTTTTCATTTACCGTCTCATACCACACTTACAGTGTCTCTATTCTGTAAGTAAACTGTGTGTTTATCTGATTGCGCAGAAAAGCGAGGTTGCACGCTCGGAACCATGGAACGCGAAAGCTTAAAAGCCAATTAAAATTTTATTTACTTGTGATTTTCAAAGTAATAGATCTGGCATAAATTTTCCCCTCAGACTTCACGGGTCGGACTTCAATTGCTTCCGTAAAGGTAAATAAACAAAATTGTTTAAGGTAGAAAGCAAGTTTTGAATCAAACTGGGACATAGGTGTGTGGAGAGTGTTTTTTGTTTCAATTGTCAAAGCATTGTGATTCTCCTCACGTGAGAATTGTACCCATGATATGCTTACTTGTATCTCTGTTACGAAGAGCCATGTAAGTTTCGATCACGTACGAAGTGCAATTGACTACAAACTGAACCGTTTCTTGGAAGTTATACAATTGTTCGGGCTCGAAGTGTTGTCTTGCAAGCGATACTGCATTTAATCTTACCTAGAGAGAGTTCATTCTCCTTCGATGGTTTCAATCAACTTTAACTAGTTAACATTTCGTATAGTCAGTGATCTCGTACAAACAGAACATCACAGAGCAATATTGGCAGAGGTATCAGGTTCGTTAGGCAAAGAAAAAGGAGTTATAGTGTTATCAATATTTTATCCTCTTAAAAGTTTGATAAACAAAAACATATATGATTTAATTATTGATTACAATTTTTCTTAGGGAGAACCCTTTCCCTATTTATTACTTGTGAGACATGGCAGATTTAGATTTTTTAGTCTATCACGGTTCAGTGCAGAACATATGGATTTTCCATTTCGCATACAATTTATTCCAGTTATCAAATTGTCAGTCTATTTGGGTCTCGATTCGAGACGAACACTGCTAAAAATCCATTTCATTTTAGACTTTCAAGCAATTTCTTTAAAGTCCAAAATTGAATGACAAAGTGAAATGACTTTTCATTTCATTTGGACTTTTCATTTGGAAATAAAGTCTTAATTTAATTACATTTTTTTGCAGTGGCTGTGGTATGCAATGACAGTGATTTAGCCTAAGTAGAATCTAAGGCTTGGCTGGAAAGCGTCCACCGTCCGTTTACCGATCCGCGATTCATTTGTCATCATCATCCTCCCTTCGTACTTACTAATATGTAACTTTAATTGATGAACAATCGGTATGTACAGGGTAACGTAAACATATGGTGTTGACATGAAGTATTAAACAAACTTGGCTTCCTAAAACGAGTAGGTACCGACCAATCAACTATGTGACCATGTTACAAAATTTCAGTTGCGTTGTTCCTTTGGAACACAGTAACAGTTTATTAAGTTTACATACGGAGGAGGATGGCGCGCTAGAGGTAACAAGAGTACGTATTTTATATAAATAAAGTAAATAAAATATACTAGAGATCGATACGGTCTGCGTCTGATGAAAGATTGCTTGTATTTTAGTTGTTTGTAAGAATTAAATTATTGTTATGAGGAACTGAAAGGATGTATTAGGTATATTTGTAACTATGTTGTAAATCAGAGAGAAATTGAAGCCCTTTTCTATATAAATCTCTTTGATTTTGTTGTAAAGGTTATTAATATAACAAAGCTGGTAACTTATTGGGTAAGGTACCTATTGTTGCTCATTATGAAATATCTAAATTACAGCCCCAGTTTCATGATTATAGCAGATATACCTCACATTGTGATTTTAATTATTGAGAAATTTCTCCGAGACTCATTTACTTCATTATTATGTGTGCATTAATAATGTTATTCTATTTCCATTTCGGTAACATCGTTAAAACGAGTTTATTGTAATATTTTCAAATTATTTTGTAACTGAAACCAGACTACGGTAAAGCTAAAAAGGGAAGCTTATGTATTGTGTCTATCTCTGTATAAATTTATGCACTACCTGCTAAACGGCTGCATCGATTTTCATGAATGATATTGTCGCTAGCTTCGTCTTAAATACGCAAGTTTCAACTAATGTTTACTAAAAGCATCACAGTACCCAAGTATTTAGTCTAATCAGGATCATAGAGTTATATAGGGTAGGGCTGTTCAAAAATATTAAAAGCTATGGTGTTAATTGTCTATATACATATATAAAAGGAAAATACCAATCTCTGATTAATCACCAAATATCAGAAACGATAACTCCTACAAAATTGAAATTTAGCAGGTAGGTTCCTTATTGGTTGTAGACATTCACTAAGAATTAGGTTAAGGATTTTACGAAACTCCACCCCTAAGGGGTAGTAAGTTTTTACGTTAGTATTAAGTTAAGTTCATAGTAAGTAGTTGATATTGTTGGTAGTATTAAGTTGTTGTGGGATTACGCAGCGTCAATCACTACTTACCGCTACTAATTGTGGCCCCACAGAAACAATCGGCAGTTGTTTGATCGATTGCTGCGCTTTCTTCTCACTTTGTCAGCTTTACATTGGAGTGCGACTACCCGCACAGCTGTCGGTAGTTAGTATAAACGCGTCGTTGTGTAAGTTGCTATGCTGGCGCGCCGCCCAAGTGTGGTAGGGTTGCGGGTGAGGAACCTATACGAAAGTAGGTCACCTCCATCCGATTCCCACCCCCTGTTGTCGCTTTCACTGCGTCCGTTCGGGATAAAGTCTAATTTTATTGCGTTGCGTTCGATCCTGTCTTTTACTTACAATTGTTTAGTATATGTAAGTTAATTTGGACAGTCTAATGTTTATCCTTCGCAAAACTTTTATGATGAAGGATAGAACCAGCCGTTATCGTGCTGGTTGTGGGGATGGTAGCGAATGCTTATATAGGTAACTTTGACTGGTAGAAGGTGCATCGGGTGGCAGAGATCGCAGAACGATCTCAGCCCTCCATGACTTGGCTTGCGGTTGGAGCTAGCTGTAGTTCTAGCAGAAGCAGGATCAGGGTGGCAGCGCGTCGTATTTCCGTGCGCGCTATGCTATTGCGAACGGAATTTGATCCTCAACAATACGTGGGGGTGCTAATGTTGAAGGTCAAGGTCAGTCGAAGTCTCAAGGATGTCTCTCTCAGGGCACACCTGGTTAGTTTTAGTGTCATTGATAGATAAATAATATTAGTAACTCCATTCTTTTCGTTAATATCAGAGTTTTGTTGTTGAATACTGATTAAAATATCTTATCTAACTTATAACAATCAAAGTTTGTTCGTTTCGCTGGCAAACCTACCGTTCATTTTCATCTTCATTGCGATAGAACTTTGTCAATTTATAGATTGTACTTGGGTAAAGATTATAGGCATAGTTTGGACCCGGTAGGTGGAGCTGTAATCGGGTTATAGGATTTTTAAAATTATCAAACAGAAAATAGTAGATACCACTCTATGCTATAGTTATTTTTATTAGTACTGCTTATTCTCTTTGTATTAGATTTATGTAATATTTATTCATTTAGTCGGTACTTTTATATACCCATACAGCTTTAAATTTTAACGGTACCATCTGAACGGTGACATAAAAAGGGGACAATTTTCTTTATATCTTCATGTTATAAGTAGCTAATCTTTGCGTTCCGAATGGCAAGGGTCGACTGAATCCTTATATAGTGTCCTAATTCTTTACATAAACTATCAAAAGGTTTCCAAAGGAACTCTATAATATTTCTGCAAAATAAGATAGTAGGTTGGTAATATTATAGCATTATGGGCAGGACTTTTTAATGCCTATCGAAATTTTATGGAATATTCGGGAAGCGCTCCGAAATGTTTGTTATCGAAGTCAAAGCTACTGGACTCGTACAAAATATATTGAAGTAAACCAATTTTTAATAGGTCTATCGCGTGTTATTTTATAATTTCCATTGATCCCGATATTTCGGTGGTTTCCCGTGCCCATAGCTGCTGAAAAGCAACTACAATATTCATTTTCTTTTCTTGCGTTGTCTTGGGTTCGATTAAGTTAATGACTGGATCCCAAGCTATAAATTCCAACCACCTTCTTATTAAACGTGTACATAAATTTATTATATCTATTTAACTTAAGTTTTCTTAGCGTTTAAATGTTTCGTTATAATTTATGCAATAAGCTTACCTAAATACTTTTACGATTGTTCAGTTAAACAATCGTAAAAGTATTTAGGTAAGCTTGTAAATAAATGTTTCAAACATCATTTCATACATTTTCATCACTATTATTTTGTACACAATATTTTATTTATTACAATTTATTCACTTGTTATGAATACTTGAAATTTCAACTCCACAGTTTTACTCGAAAATTCTATAAGCCGTGTGCACTAGAAGGCACGTCTATCGCAACAAATATTGGTTGTCCTCCAAATATTTGTTTACTGCTGGCATCAAATCTACAACCTCACAACACTTTGTGGAACACTGTGTGTAGTGCCCAGTATTGCAAGGTAGAATTTGCAGAGCTCCATGGATATTGTATTTTACGTCAATTATTATTACTTCTGGTTTAGTTATTTTTTATAAATGATTCAAGTTCAGACCGAGCTTTATTTGAAGATTAGATATGCTTTGGCGTTAGACTGAAATATTTTTTGTTTAGGTTTTCAATTCCTATTCTAAAGTCCACTGTGCAACGGATGCCTATTGTTTGTGTTTCCCATGTATGTATTTAATTTACTGTTTACTATACGTATTAGCTATCTTTGTGATTTCGATTATGCATAGGTACCCGGAGAACATAGGGAGGATCCAGTTACAGATTTTCACATTTTCTTTATAATAAATCATTCCAAAACGGGACAGTAAGGAAATTGTAAAACAAAGCTTACAATATAGTAGGTATCGAAAGTTTTACAAGAATACATTTTGCCTTCTTTGTGTTCAAAAAGGACGCCACTAATGGATCTTCAAGACCCTAAAATACAATGCCTAACTATTGCTTTGAGATAGGTATTATTATACAAGAAAATAAATTCCTTTATACCAAACCTATTATTCTGAGCTGCTACTGGTTGTTGATTTGATGTAGATAAATCTAGTAGTCTCACATCACACGGGAAATTTAGCGATGCGATAAGCATAAAATGATCCAACCAATGTTCTTATATTTAAAAAGAGATAGATAGGTACAGAATTGAGGCTTAAAAGCGGTCACTCAAAATTAATTACTAGCTCAACGCAAGCATGAATGCAAAAGGAGATACACTAATTGGTGAGTGCGAACGAGAAGAACAACTTAGCATACTTATAACATTGCCTTAGCAGCATTTTCTGTCTCATTTTATTTTATAATATCAATTCGAGTCTACAGATAAACTTAGTGTTTCACTCAATTTCAGTGTTACTTTTCAGTGTTGATGTCTCATGATTTATATAATATACGCGGTTTATTCTCCAATGCATTTAATAGTACCTATATATGCAGTACCTATATAAAATATACTTGAAGAATGGCAAAGAAAACAACAAGCAACAAACAAAAGATATAAAAAATGTGTTGTCATTAGCTACTGCATTTTCACGACACTCAAATGGTGGTGACATAGATATACTCTGTGGGTGACGACTGTAATCTGCTTTCTCGTTCATTCTCGTGAAAATGGACTTCTCACTCGCGTAATTTAGCAGAATAAGTAATGTAAAGGAAAATATTTTGTAATGATAAAAGCAAATCATTGTCTTGTTTAAATTATATCCCTCTATACATATATCAGTTGAAGTTAATGTTAATGAAGCGATTGTTTCATTTAAAAATAAGATAATAAAATGGCAATACCTATATAATCACTTTAAATTTAAAACTTATAATAAGTAGCGATTAATATTTAATGAATTTGTGAAATAAAGAAAAAATATCGTATTTGTTTACACGAATCAAAAACTTACATTATATACAACTTATTATGTTACAACTATTTTTGACCAATCAGCAACATAGTATGATATGAGAGTGTGCGACTAATTTCAACTTGGACATTTAGCCACCTTACATTTTTGTCTCAACACAAGAATATTTTGTCTGTTTTGTTTGTTTGATTTGATAGTTTAAATATCTATGGTCATAACAAAACTTATTTTAGAACGCTAATCTCAGTTTTTTATGATGAAACATGGTATTTTGATCGAAAACATTTTTTTTATACCACTTAGGTAGCAGATAAGCACACGGCTCACCTGATGGAAAGCGGTCACCGTAGCCTATTGTTTTTTAAACCTGTTTAATTACTCGTATAGCATATAAAAAACAATAACCAATATTATAGTTTGTTGTGTTCCTTGCACAAGTTTAACACGCTACGCTATAAAAAATCCATTTGTGTTATTATTGTAGCTGTAAAGACATAAACTTTTACTTTAGTGAAAATTAAAACATCACTGTGAAATAAATATATTTTTCCTCTTCAATTCTGTAGTAAATTTTGAATAATAGATATGTTATATTAATAAACATGGAATTTTGACACTAATGTTTGAAAACAAGGACTTTTGACACTAATATTTATTCTTAATTCAATCACAACATAGGCAAGTTCCGTATTTGTTAGTAAAATCGTGTGACGGAACATCGACTTTTTAGGTACGTGACCAAATGGTGGTAAACGACAGGACTAAAAGCTCGCACAACACCCTTATTTCAAGGTCATTACGAAAGGAGAACCACTAATGTCACGTACTGCCTATACGTAACAATTTGATTTTAGTACCTACATATTACGTGATACCCAAAAAAATCTTAAATGACAATAAAACGACTGGTCCGTTAAGGAGAAAGTAACTGATTCCATTTCTAACTCCGAATGCCTAAATTGTATATAATCAATATAGGTTTAATGTGGGTTTCAAAATCTCTTTTTTTTTACGTGCGCAAAATCTCCACGAATACCTCTCCACCGGAGCCGGTGGGAGAGGTTATGTCGGACTCGAACCGACCAAAACGCACGCCGCCTGTGGGTTGTTTTGGTTGCCGTAGATGAGGTTGACAGACATATCCCTCGCACCCAGGCAGACCCAGGGCCATCTCTCACGATCTCCCCCTCTCCTCGAGTGTGTGGGGACTACAGAGTCCCCAACTCGTCCCCGTAAACAGGTAGGCACGCTGCCGCCGCGGCCTGCTTCTGCCAGGGTGACAGGCGGCTCCACTAGTCACCCCCAGGCCTGCGCTCATGGGGGCGGAGGTCGTTTATCGATCTCCGACGCCCGAGTTGCCTTCGTACGAGGGCCGCTTGGCTTGCGATCCTTCGTCGCTCCCGCTGCCGCTCCCGCCCCACCTCGGGTTTCATAATCTGTGAGTTATATGGGCCCCATCAAGACCTTTGGGCCCAAGCTAGAGTCACCTACTTATAACGGAGAGTCGTGCTAGTATTTTTATTATATCGAATGTAATCACTTCTTTATGAAGAGCTTTACTTATTACATAATAACTATACACAAATGAATTGTTAATGTAAAATACTTTGGATTTTACAAGTTCACGTTACAATAAGCAGTTTTGTAAAATACAAAAAGAGCAATTTTTATGAAGACTTAGTATAGTTACGTCGTTAAAAATGAAATGTGTTTCCTCTGACATGGTTGTAGAGTGCTATTAAATTTATACGAGAGAGTGCCACATATAGCTTTGGAACGACTTTCTGTGAAAATAGTAAAACATACATTCAGAATTTTCGTGAAAATATAATACTGAACGTAACTGACATGCGAAGTCAAGTTTTAAAATCTCTAGGTACTTCTTATATCACTCGTAATCAATCATAATAGAGAAAGGCTAGATTTGTCTGAATTTTTATTTCAACAACTCGTTTCAAGACGTATATAAACGTTTATACTCGTAACGTTAATAATAAAACCTCGGTAGCCTAGTGGAATGGGTAATGGACTGCTGAGACGAGGTCTCTTCGATCCCAGGTTTTACCATGGCACACACCACTGACTTTTCGAAGTTATATGTGTATTCAGCGCAGGTTTATAAGTGCCCGGTTAATGGCAATAGGCTCATCACCTATTACATTGGGTCCTAAACATAAACTGGCGAAATGTGGGTGCTAACACCTCTGCCTACCCCTTCGGGGATATATGCGTGAGTTTATGTTTTGTCATGTTACGCTAATAAAAACGTTAACCTACACACCAGATGCAAAGATGAAAAATCTCCTTTTATTTTAGACAGCGTTAAAAAAGATCCCACGTGAAGTTTCCCAAGTCAATTTATCAATTTCATTTATGCTACACTTGATACATATTTTAGAACAATTTTAAAAAGAAACGGAGAGTACCGCTCGAATTACCTCCCTCGACGTGACGTGGGGTATAAATTGTGACGTAATTCCACAGCGCCTCCACCGTTTTAAATAGGCGTCATTCAACTCATTTGACGTGTAATTATTTTCATTTCGCAACTCGGTTTCCGAACGTGACCCACTCGCTTTCGCATTCCAATGACATTTTTTTGGTCAAATCTAATGTATATTTTACTGTACTATGATTTATTTTGACAGAAAGCATTTACATCAAATGATTTTTAGGCTGACAGTTAAAAAGATACTAAGTATTTAAAAGTAAGTATCTATATACATTATATATATTTGTAAAAATAGTGTACATCACACCACATGATGTTACAAGTCAATTATATGAGCAACTAGAAATATGCCTACACAGCACTATGTACCTATAAATTCAAATCCTAATTCTTTGCACGTCCTATCTAGAAAACTAAACGTAAGTTCACAGAACAAAGTTAGTTCTTGCCTAGTTCTAAGAAGATACCTATAGTTCTGTCAATGTAGAATTATAGAAAACATAATATGTACGTTTAAGGTTCACGTATATCTTTGCATCGTTCTCTGTTGTGTGTTATAAATGTGTGTTTAAACACCTGAATGTGTGTGCGAGTCATCTGTTTATGTCCCATACGAAAGTCTGCTTTGTATCAAGTCGACGACGGCAATATAAAAGTCGAGCTTTCTTCAAGAATTTATTGAACGAATCGAAATAAAACATACATCAGTCTGAACCTGCACCGTACAGTTTTATAGACACTTCAGCCGATTACACGCTTTGAGGTGATTGGCAGAGACATGATTTTTTTAATAAAACCCGCAGGTGGTGTGTTACAAACAATGTTCTGTGAAGATAGTTAACACACGCGATTGACCAATCAAAATTATGACCAATTACGTTACGCCTTGTGTGACGTGACTCATGGAACCAGCCATAATATGTATATTTTGGATTGTTCATTAATATGAGGAGTTAGAAGGAGTAAGACAGCGGATCCTGGGCCTCACTGTGGAAGTTTTTGGAGGTAACCGGGATAACACTAGGATGAAAAATACGAGTTTTTCAGTTCAATGTGGTTTAAGGGGAAGTGTTTTCCAGTTTTAGATTATTCCATAATTTTTAATGGTTTTCACAAGAAACAGTTATTATGCTTTGTTATATCTATAGGTTCATTGTTTTAAAATGTACCTAATAGTACCTAAAAGTAAGAAATGCCACGCAATAAATAGTACTTAAACAAAATAAATCAGATTGTTGTAAGTGACTTACTATTTGAATTTGGTTATATTACGTAGTGGTAGCTGGTGCTTTCTTGTCTCACATAATGCAATACATTTGATTTCCTAATGGCTGATGTGTGATAATCCTTGAGTTCACATTGGTTCGTACAAGTCTAAGCTATTCGTTGTGCAACATTTTGCATACTTCCCCGAGAGTAAGATACTTATGAAACATGAATAGCGGAGCTCGTGAATACCGATTTTTGTTACCATACTTTCTTTAAAAACGTCACTACTTTTTAAATATATTTTGTTTTGAATTGAATACTGAATGTTTCTGTAAAATGCAGCATACGTCTCACCGTCCTTTATACAATTTATTTACATAATATATCGTTATAAAAATTTGCCAATCATCACAAACAAATAAACGGTGCTATAACAACGAAGTGACGGCGATTGAAAAATACAATGAAGATCTAAAGGTTTTAGCCAAGTCTTACGAGACTACTGTCTGTCAGAACAGCTGAAAAATGGAACTTGTACAATCAGCGTCAGAATGATTTTCGACTAAAAAGTCTAAAATTGATCTTAAAAACAAGGTATTAAAAGCAAATCAAACTATATTAGTAATTTAAATTGTATTATTGTCCGAACTAAAGGCGTGTTCCCAACTTCTTGTTGGCAATCAACAGGAAGGGGGAAAACCACGGTTTTAAAATCATTTTGAGTAACTACTTTATTCGTCAAGATCGATCTGATGATTGATTATACATATATACTCAAGTAAAATCCTGGGGCCATATTTCTACAAGTAAACATATTTCATTTCATTTCAATTCAAAAACTTAGATAAACTGACTGAAGATTAGAAACAAATTCACTTACTTTCAACTGTTCAACAGTTTATTTATAAAGGTGTATATTAAATAAAGTACGTAAGATAGTTCATTCGTTCATTTTTTCATGGACTGTGTAGCCAATACATAATAATTTTAGTATATAAGCGTTATTTGTGAGAAAAATGTTTTTCAAAGTGCTATTATTCACATTGACCAACCCACTGCTTCAACCTGCACGTTCGTGTTATGAGGTTTGGTTATGAGCCAGAACAATCAACGATTGAATGTACCGAATGCGATACGTTACGATTGACGATTACGATGATTAGGCACGTTTCCTTATTTTGTGTAGTAAGTTTTTTTTTATACCACTTAGGTGGCAGATAAGCACACGCCCACCTGATGAAAGTGGTCACCGTGGCCTATGGAAAACCAAGAGAGTCACACTCGCGCTGCCAACCCTGCATGCATTGAGAGTTTCTGTGCCATCAGTGTAAAAGAAAAAGCTTTTGGTCTTTCCACTGACAGCACAAAAACCCTCCAGTGAGCTCTGGCTACCCTACTCACCGCCGGGAACACAACACGAAGATATTATGGCCGGACTGCTCAATTGGTCTGAAATACCGCCGTGTCCTACCTCCTACTAAGTAAAATATCTTAGAGCATTTATCACAATGAAATTACTCAACTGTGTTTGTTTATATATGTACCATTAAATATTATCTTCTAACACAGAACTTACCTCCCAAATTCTGTACAAAGTTTCATTCTAGGACATAGCAAAAAATATTTCAGAAATTCATTGAGCAATGCATAAACCTAATGGGGAGTAAATGAGGGTATGACCACTAAAGCGTGGGACTAACTGGGAAACTGTTTTTGTGTACTTTCGAACTACAGAACATCATGTACCGTGTTTTTGTGACAAAAGGGACGGCGGTAACGTCAATAGAATACATTATAGGATGATAGGTGTAGAGTTTGTGGGTGAATGTTTTTATAAACGATATGGTATAGGTATGTTATGGTAGACATACGAAAGGTTAGTTTTAGTTTCGTTTATCTATAATACATCAATAAAATTATAGGTCTATATATGTACATGAGACGTTTGTTTATCGCTTAATACAACTTTGAAATGTTTAGATATTGTTTATATTCTGTCTGCTTGTAGCCTCGAGCGGGTAATATGGAGATATATAATCCCACTACCCACAACTTTTTCAATTCCAGCCTTTCAATCTATAAATAAATTAAATGATAATCATAACTATATACGCGTGCGTCATCTTGCATATAGTCATATTATAGGGTTAGGTTGTGAGTGACATACGAGTACATACAGAGTGGGTTAGGTGACTCTCAAATAATAGTAGCTAGTAATTTAAATTCGCAAGTAGAAACGACTTCCAAGTCCTCCGTTTAATTCTAAGATCATGCAAACAAGTTTTTGTACTTACAATGAATTATACAACCGACCTCTGAGAGTACCCTAAAGGAGTTTTTACAAAGTAAATTCCTCGTCTGATTATTTTTTCAGCAGGTTCCCCAAAAGTTTGCATTTCTATTTCAGCTCTTAATGAAAGCGACCTAGTTTTGGATTTTAACATTATAATTTGATTTAAAGGTGGACCTTTTTAATTTATGACAACGCAACTTTATTTGCAAATTACTCTTGAGAATTTACGTTATTTAAATTTTTGAATTTTGTTAGTGTATGTAAAGGGTTGTATAAAGTGTTTTGGGTAACGTATAATACATCGTTCCATGAATGTAAGAACGGGGCCCATCAAGATCTTTTAGGTGCCAATCAACATCATCTGCAAACCGGAACATTTAGCTACTCATTGACGGTCGTAACCCTGACGCAAAGATTTCTCTCGAGCTTGGGGTTCTCATTTACATCACCTTAGCAGATGGTAGATGGCAAATTAATGAAATAGTTATAGTAAAAGCTAAAGTAGATAGAGCAGATTGCCAAACTGATCTAATATAAGTTTTCTGATTAATATCACGGTTCTAATAAAACTAAGAACTCTCTGAATAAAATGCCTGGTTAATATAAATTAGCTACTTTATAATAGTAATTGGTGATATCAACCGAGCCAAGCTTATAATGAAATGAATTTTGGAATCGTTCCAGGCACCCTAGGCTTTGCTTGGTTTGAACAAACGAATAATTTATATTGTGTCTAGTTCCTCTTTAACAATACATGTTAATTATTAGCTGTGCCCTTCTACCACTCACAGGGCAAAGGATCACCAATAACAGTCCTCTGTAACCATCATTACTGTATTATGACAGCACTGTGCCCTGGTTAAATCCGATTTTCATTATGGCGGTCGGGGTCCACTTTCTAACTTTTCCTTCTATACTTCACACGATCTTGGGCATCACTGGCAGTAAGACCATTGGCATGGATATAACAAAACATAACGTCACGCCTATAGCCCCGAAGGGGTAGACAGTGGTGCTAGCACCCACATTTCGCCAGTTTATGTTTAGGTCCCAATGTAATAGATGGCGAGCCTATTGCCATTAACCGGGCACTTATAAACCTGTGATAAATACACACATAACTTCGAAAAGCACCGAAAAGTCATTGGTGTGTGTCATGGTAAAATCTGGGATCGAACCCGAGATCGCCTCAGCAGTCCATTACCCATACCACTAGGCTACCGCGGTCCCACTAGGCTACCGCATGGCATGGATATCATTTACCACAACGTCAATCCTCCTGGGCCTAAGTATTCTTCATACCAGCTATGTAATTCTCTAAACACACAGCATTGTGCACGTATGGAGGAAGCGGAATGGCCAGGTATTTGTTGCTTACATAATTAAGTTGGCACATACAGTGAACATATATGAAATATGTGCTCGTACACTTCTATGTTATAGTATAAATACAATACATAAAAAAATGTATAAATACGTTTGTTAAAATAAACAAAATATGATTACCGAAATATAGAATTTCTATTTTCTAATTCTAAATGGTAAGTATCAAAATATCTAGTGAAATTGAGTTTTTGATATATGAGAAATAGTTGGTAAATTTAATTATAAACGACTCGATATTACAGCTTTAGAATGTTGATCCAATTTACTAAATTGCTTTCAATATAGGAAAATTGTGAACTTCAAGTATTTCCATTAGTGTAATATAATTATTAATCCGAACATAAAGTATCAATTAACTAAAGGCAAACTGGTGCGTACCGAATCGCCATCGTCAATTCACCCGTGTCACTTCAAATTCATCACGAGCTTGATATGTAAATAAAAGGTTTGGATAACAAAATGGAATTAACAATGAACCATTTTGGTGGATTTTCAAACCTAGTTAAGAACCCTTCAAAGGGTTATTAAGAAGTAGAGAATACTAGAGAAAGCAGTCTGCGGCAAAAAATCCATTAGTTCAGAGTCAATAATTATAAGTGGTTATTAACATAAAACTATCAAAGAACTCTTAATTCGTTTCAAATACTTTTTACTAGGTATTTCTGCTATTTAAAATATTTTCTTAGTTATATTATTTTATTTACTGTACGTACTCATGTCTGACGTAGTTTGTGATATCAGACGCCTGTTGCTGTTTTAAAATTCAAGATAAGCCATATTGGAAGGGTGTATATCTATTCAGTAACACCCAAACTAGTAACACTGTTACTGGTTGCGAAAAAATATCAACGTGTTACAGCATTATAGAATGTAACACTTTTTGTGCCAACCAGTGACACTAATGAGAAGGCAGGCTGACCCCTGGCTCCAAAATATAAGCTTTGGATGCAACTTGGTGGTGGATGTGGATGGTGATGGTTCATAATGTAGTTCATCATATTCATTTCTGATCAATTACTGATGGCTGATTTACTCCCAACGGAGCCGGTGGGAGAGATTATGACGGACTCGAACCGAGTAAGACACTCGGTACCTGTGGGTCGTTTAAGGTTGCCGAAGGTGAAGGCATATCCCTCGCACACCGGTAGACTCAGGGCCTTTCGATCTGGCTCTCTTTGTATTGAATAGGTAGGCACTTGTTTTGGAAACTTTTGTTTTATTAGCTGCTTACCAGCCCAAGTTTGTAAACAAAATATATATTACATTAGTTTGATAACTTACAAAATTGTTAAACTTGGACATTAATGAACAAGCAATTTAAATAAGTGACTTGAAAGTAAACTATGTACTTTAAAGTTTTGTGATTTAGTTGAAATATATTTATGTTATAGATTATATAGTATTCGTGATTTATCCCGGGAGGTAGTCTTCAGGTGGCCATGGCAACTGAAAAGCATCCAAAAGACCAAGATCAGTGTGCTATCACATCAAAGTATGCATTCATTCCGACAGTGTCATTGTAATAATATATGTTAGTAATAAGTAATGAGTCAACTCTTGCCGCATACTCCAAACTCATCACGTAATTATTATACTTATACATACATACATACATATAATCACGCCTTTATCCCTGGAGGGTTAGGCAGAGGTGAATTAACACCCACATTTCACCAATAATTATATTCGGTTCCTCGTAATAGGGGGTGAGCCTATTGCCGTATTCCAGGCACTATTGTTGACTCGAGCCATGCATCTGGGGCTGAGTCTGGGCTGTGTCTGGGCTGTATACAACTGTCTGATGTTAAACAGCCCTACCCCTTAGTCGCCTTGTACGACACCGCATGGGAAGAGATGGGGTGGCCCTAATTCTACTCTGTCGACAATTATTACTTATTGTTATTAAACCACGCGGCAATTATACTTATAGAAATTGTTACTAATTCATAATCATCAAATGTCATCACTAATTAATTCTACTATAATCGTGTTGGTCATGTAAATTTTACTTAGAATATAATTATTTATTAACAATTCACCTTTATCGTTCGAAACTGTCAAAACACTTACAAAGTTGACTTCCAAGGACGATTAAATAAATTTCATTACTAAATAAAATATATAGTTTACAAATTGAAAAAGTATTGAGAGAGAATTGTTTTAATAGAATGGAATAACCTTTGTCATTAGACAAATGGCGTTCTTTTAAAACTCTGCATTGTAATGCTTTACAAAAAGTTGTTAACTCATTTGCTAACTATATGTAGTACAAAACCAGTTGCACCATGCCATGGTTCTCATTGTCGTAATCTCACTTCGTAGAATGTCATTGCCTGCCTGCCATTCCTAAGGCATCCTACGTAAGTACGTAAGTAGGATGCCTTAGGAAATATTCATATCATAAGATTTACTTATATCACTCTTTTTTTATACATGTAGGTGTCTACTAGAGTTTGGTTGTTGAAACGTTTTAATTTTTTTTTTTTATCTATCATCCCAGTATTTGGTTAATAATGTGAATACTTTCTTGTATATACTCATGCAGCACATATATACTTAATCCATATTAAATCGATAAACACGTTTCGTTAATTTTACTAGTAGAGTCTAATTTATCCCCATTTTCAAAAATTTTTACTTATATTAATACTAGCTGTTGCCCGCGGCTCTGCCCGCAAAGATTTCTGATCCCGTTACAGACGGGATGAAAAGTGTCCTATGTCCATCTCCTGGTACTAAACTACATCCCCACCAATTTTCAGCTAAATCGGTACAGCCGTTCTTGAGTTATAAACAGTGTAACTAACACGACTTTCTTTTATATATATATATAAGATTATGCAATTTTTCTTAAATGTTCTTTAGTACCTTAAACCTTATATAATATATATAACGGTTAGGGACTTTCACGATTAAATCATGGAAATTACTATTTTTGCCGACGTGCGTTGCAGCACCCGTGGTCACGACTTGTCTTATGAATAATACTGTAAGGTAATAAATATAACTTTCTAATTAAATGAACCAATAAAACAGATAGAACATAATGATATTTATCGCTATAATTCGGAGCCACTTGACCTTCACCGTACCGACAACCGTAATTAAACAACGATGTAACGTAATTTCATGGTGAGTTCAAATAACTACGTAACACCAAGTACCTAATATATGAAGTAAATTTTGAAACTAAACAAGCAGCTTTGTTTCATAATAATATGTAGCTACAGAGGGTAGAGAATATAGCTTCGCATTTAAGTAGGGTAGCTCGTATTGTGGAGGTCGTTGCACCGAGCCACCTCGCTGAAACTAACCGCCAGAGAAAAACAAATGCTGACTAGGGATGCCATGTTCGGAGAATACCGCTATAATAAGATTGCTATGATCTTGAATTTGTGAAATACTACTTATAGATAGATAGACAGATTATATGTTATAACAACAACATGGACCCCATAGACTGTTATACGAGTATGATATGAATAAAGTGTTATTTAGAAATATGTTCCGTGGTTTCAAAATTACAGTATTTATACACATTTTAAGAAAGATAAGTGCATATTGACGTATCGCGAATAATAATAGATACAAGACTAATCCAGGGAGGGTATTAGATAAATTAGTAATTCTGAGTGCTTGTTGAAAACTTAAAACCCTCCCAGAAGACTAAACGAAGTGTACTGAGTCTACCCTGGGTTATTTCCTCTTACGTCGGTAAATTTACTTTTACTTAAGATAATTGCTTTTCTAGATTATTAAAAAGGGTATTATGTGTTAACTTTTGAAACGATGCTTCTTGCAGTGAACAGGAAATTCTAACAAAGTTAATAACAGAATTATTTTTCGGAATAAAACTACTGTCTAATAATGTCAAAATTCATCTGACAGCTAATCTAATGTGTCAACCCTACTGCGGTAGGTACGTACCGACATAACTATTTACTCCACGTCAGCATTCAATGTACTCGGCTACATTTTTCCCAGTGCAACGTCAAAGTGCATCAACATGTCAGCCAAGCTTTTACATAATTCGCTCACTGTTTTATGAATAAAGTGAATATTAAATTTCAAAGTTACTTTGTCATATTTCGAATGTTATAACTATATTATACCAATTCCTACCACGATACAAAATACACAGTCTTTGATATTATTATAGTCTCCGACTCTTGCTCACCATAAACTACAAGGAACCACAATTTTGGGGTCCTCAACTGGACTTCACCCTAGCTAGCTAGCCTAGCAGAGAGTATTCAATTGGCAGGTAGAATATATAAAAAAATATAATATAAGTTAAACCCATCATTCAGTGCGTGTCCTGTTTGTGTATAAGTCTAAAGGATTAATCCATAGTCCACCCTGCCATTACTAACGCTAGAATAGAAGCTATGAACACGAGTCGCCTGACCGACAATGTATACCTAGGGGTCGCGTTAACGATCTATCTCAGTCACGTCTCGTTTGTGTATATGCAAAGGGATTATTAACCTGAAAACTAATCTTAATAAGTATCTACTTATTAAGATTAGTTTTCAGGTTAATAATAGTATTAAGTTCCATCGCTTATTATTAAATAAATTAATGTATATTTGTGTTCAGTGCCTTTACAGACCTCTGTATCTAACCCCAGATTTTTATATTTTTGCAATGTTATAAACTTGTCTGTTGTTGTTGTTTGTTTATTTTTTTATATTTTATTTATTAATTTGAGGGAAGGTTTTAGAGTTAAGGTGATTGGTAACTTGGAATATACATATTACGCTTTATTTTAAAACACATATACCTATGTAAAAACGTGGTAAATATCCCTTTGAGTGTTACAATGTTACACTAAGAATATATTATGCTACTTCCGAGAGTATATTAAGATGTCAGTTAAATTAAGTTAACTTTAAAATTCAGTACCAAATACGTATCTATTCGATTCACTACATATAAGCAAAGCCACATTCTGGACATTATCTAATGTCTCTAGAAATAACATTGAGCGATTACTGTTTACATGTTATTAGTTGATAGTAAAATACTACAAGCTAATAATCCTAATCCGGTAATAGGCAATGTAGAACTCAGAATTAATAGTATAAGCTGACAAGCCCAAGACATAATGGCGCTATTAGGAACATAAAGGCATACGTCCACCACACGTGATTGGTCGTTATTTCACCTACTAACAAAGATGAAGTTATTTCTCACTTGTTTTCACTGTTAGTCATATATTTTTGTAGGTTATGTTAGTGAGTTCTTTTGCATCTTATACATACATATTTTTTTAATAATGTGCTTAAATTAAATACAAGTTCGTGAAAGCCTCGTAATATTATGAGAGGTCTATGTCCAGCAGTGGACTGCAATAGACTAATTGATTGATTGATCGTTAAAACTAAACTATTGTTTGTGTACCAAAATTTAATTTCTATACTAAACTAAACTGAACTTATTTAATTTCCGAAATTGACTAATATCATAATCGTGCCAAATTCTAGACTTCAAAACTTATGTGTCCGAATTAATTGAAAAGTCATAGGTATAATCTGGTTTTGGTTTACATTATTTAACGTGTGCGGTTTAAATGTTTACAAATATTTGTTTGGGCTTTACATTTATCTACACTCGAATGCAAAACGGCATACCTACCCAATTTTTTGTACGACATTTACGGTACAAAGTAATGTAGTCTAGACATTCCAAAAACGTTTACTACAAAAGTTGAGTAAATAGCTTCTAAAGTTCGCGATTCTATTCTAAACATGTTAATGTCAGTACAGACACTGGCGAGGTTCCGTAAGAACTTAACTTTTATTCGCACATTAAGATGGCAAGCTATATTCTTTATTCTCAGGATATGACTGCAGACTGTGTAATAAAAATAAATGGAGCGGGTAGGTGTTGCAACAGTATGGAGTACGTACGATTGTAGGACAATATATAACTGCGTTGTTCTTTGTGTACGCAAACATTCACAGGATTTTATGTTAAAAGTTTCAAAGTTTCTGAAATATTTACCATCGTAAGGTAGACTGAATTGATTCATTTTATCCTGTTGTAGCATTTGTAGGTATCATATATACAGGCTGCTGCTCACTTTAATGTTTGGATCACATCAACTGATGCTTGACTTTGTGACATTACGTGTACATTCTCAAATCAATAAATTAGCCCACCGCAGTCCACTGCTGGGCATAGGCCTCTCCCAATATATGGCATTTTTTCCGATCCTCTGCCTTCCGCATCCAGTCAGTCCCAGCCACCTTTTTCTGGTCGTCTGTTCATCTGACCTAGCCAGATGACGTCCTACCTTTCGTTTACCTTTTCGCGGTCTCCACTCTAGGACTCGTTTGCTCCAACGGCCATCGGTCTTTCGACAAACGTGGCCAGTCCACTGCCACTTGAACTTGCTTATTTTGTGACCTATGTCGGTAACTTTAGTTCTCTGTCGGATAACCTCGTTCCGAATTCTGTCCTTCAGAGAAACTCCAAGCATAGCTCGCTCCATATCCCGCTGCGAGACTTTTAAGCTATGGACCAGCCTGACTGTAAGTGTCCACGTTTCGGCACCGTAAGTCATTACAGGTAGGACACACTGTTCAAAGACCTTTGTTTTGAGGCATTGTGGTAGGTGTGAAGAGAAGACTCGATTACATTACCCTTAACGAATATTATGTTTTTTTTATATAGGACACGTCTATTAGACTTCACCTCGCGTGATAAGGCAAAGTCTCAGGAAAGAGGGTCACCATTACATACCATGTTACAATGGTGACACTCAGCTTGGTGGACCCGGAATTTTAGGAAGAAGGAAACAAAGTCAAAATCAAAAATCATTTATTCTGCATAGACCATTAAATCAGCACTAACAAAACGCTATAGAAAAAGAAATATGGAAGACTAGTTTAGCAAATGGACCACCGGTTCGAAACGCGGCCCCGACCTGAGAAGACTCCGCTTTTGTGACACAAGTATTTTGTGTAAATTTGCAGAATTATCACAAAGGAGAATTTCGTAGCTCAAAATACTATGAAAATAGCTGAAATTATTCTAGCGGTATCCACGTCTGTCTAAGTAGTAATAATTTTTACAGCATAGGAGGCCGAACTTAATCTACTGGTTAATTTTTCAATATGTGATCCCCACTGTAGTTTAGCATCAATACTTAAGGCTAGGCACACTGTAAAATCCATAAGGTTCAATACCTATTCATTGAGTCCACCTGTGTAACATTAGGTAACTAAACCACTCCACCACCACTGGACCACTCTTTTAAAATTTATTCCAATAGTATTACAATAGTTCATCTCATAGAAGCACCTATAAAACCCGTATAGGTTTATCTTGGGTGTGAGTGTACATTAAATTTAATTTATATAAACATCAATAATTATAATTACATATCAACAAAAACATAAATAAGTTACGTCGGTGACAAGAAATAGTAAGTGCAGAGTAGGTAGGTATAGTCTTTCAAGTGTAAACCGGTTGTTGTTTACGATCGATGCAAGACTGCTATTCGCACCTACTTGCACGCGTTCGCTAATAGACGCACCATGGATACAGGATGATTGGTTTGCTACAATTAATTTATAGTATAGTTTTTTTTACATTTTAGTTATCTTGTGATTGCTTCTTCACTTCGTCATGATTATTTTGGTGCCGCGGTAGTCTTGTGGTATAGGTAATGGACTGCTGAAACGAGGTGTCGGGTTCGATCCCAGGTTTTACCATGGCACACACCAATGACTTTTCGATGCATTTCGAAGTTATGTGTGTATTTATCGCAGGTTTATAAGTGCTCGGTTAATGGCAATAGTCTCGCCACCTATTACAATGGGACCTAAACATAAACTGGCGATATGTGGATGCTAGCACCTCTGCCTACCCCTTTGAGAATATAGGCGTGAATTTATATTATGTTATGTTAATTTGATGCCTCTTAATTTTAAATATTAACGAAGTATCGTCAGCAAATGAAATAATTCTATTTTTGTTCCTTACGTTGCAGGGGAGGTCATTGATGTATATTAAGAATAAAAATAGGTCAAACAGCGAACCCTGTGGAACGCCCATCGAAACCACAGAACTTACTGAATGCGCACCGTTAACATAGACCGTTTGAATTCTTTTGTTCATATATGAAGTTAGAAGCTCGAGAACTTTGTTCCTTATCCCGTAATGTTCTAATTTCCTGATTAATGTTTCATGGTGCACGCAATTGAAGGCCTTGGGTAGATCACAGAATACACCTAGTACATCATCATCATGTTTATCTTCCCAGGCTTCGTAGTCGAACGTCCTTTAATAAACCCAAACTGTTTATAATGTAATAATTTATTTTCATTAAAATGGGTCAGCGTCTGTCCTAGAATTAGTTTCTCAAATACTTTACTCAAGGTTGGCAAAACAGAAACAGGTCAGAAATTTGAAGGATCCGTGACGCTGCCAGCCTTGAACAAAGGTATGACTTTGCTATGTTTTTTTATACCACTTAGGTAGCAGTCAAGCACATGGCTCATCTGATGGGAAGTGGTTACCGTGGTCTATGGACGTATGGACGTATCCAGGGGCGTTACACTTACCCTGTCGACTCTGAAAAAACCTTCTGAAGTCCCTCTTGAAGAACGCCATATTGTATGCGCTTGGGAAACCCGCACCAGGGAGTTCATTCGGTTCTTGATGGAACATTCTGGAATATGTTAGGTTGTTGTACCTTTGAACGGTTAATATAACCAATTTGCCGCTGCTTTCAATAGTATAAGTTTTGCATTTGTTTGTTTTTTATTATTTACGTTTTAGGACCTCATACATTTAGGATCTACATCTTCTGCGATGATAACTCGAGAGTACATTTCAACAAGCCTCGTAAACTAACGAACCGAAACAATACAACTTTCGACTCTTGGAGGCTTGAGTTGAGATGAGTTCCTAATTATGTAACTCCGTCTCGACATAGCTACATTAAGACATTGTTTCCAAAACTTTCGTTTCTATTAACATCTCCACTATAAATATTTATTACAGTGAGTTCTCGAACTGCAAACATGCTACTTAGTTTGTTTAGTCTATCAATTACTTAGTCTACGAAGGATGGGGAATGAAAATATTTGGAATTGCCTAGTCTGTAGGATATACACTAATTGGGTTATTATGTTATTTAACTACTTAGGTAATAATGTAAAAATATTTTATTATTAAACATTTGAGATTACTTTTTATAAGTGAATTGGTTTATATTTGTTTTACTTTTATTAATGTCACAAACATTGATTTTTATATATTAGAAGTAGTATACCAAAGGTACGAAATTCGTAAGCAATGAAAAAGAAAATTACCAGATGCCCTTTTCCTTGATTTGGAATATAGCGTTTAATATTTAAAATATGGCAGCTGCGCCCCGCTCTCGTTGCACGACAGATTACGGTACATTTACAATGCGAGGACGAGAATTCGATTTATATATCACGTTACAACTAAAGAGTAATCGTTTAGTGTTGCATTCTTGTTGGGACATACAGTAGCTCCCTGGAGAGGTGTTAGGGTGGCTAATGTGTGAGTAACCTATGTTTGATTGTCCCCAGTAGTATAAAAATCAAGACTGAATCAAACCTGCCTAGGTATAACCGGTCATACGATATTCTAATGTGGGTAGCGCTCAAGGAAGTATTCAATAACCGTTTAGATAACATCTGATACATGCATAAATATGCAAGCAACGAAGGTCATATCATATATGTAATGCTTAAGGAGTCGGGTTTATTAGCGGGGTTTTTTTATATACAGCCGGTCAATAGATTATACTCTGCTAGATGAGAAGATGGTTTACATATTCTGTGAAGAAAATATTTCAATTTATCGATTAGAAAGTATTAAACAATTAATCAAATTAATCTATCTTAATAAAATTACAAATTACTTGTCGGCTAATAATTGCCTAGTAATCCGGCAGAAATAATTACTTTCATCAATATTTATTATTGCTTACGGACGACCTGAAAAAGGTGGCTGGAACTGACTGGATGCGAAAGGCAGAGGATCGGAAAAAATGACGCGCATTGGGAGAGGTCTATGTCCAGCAGTGGACAGCGGTGGGCTAATTGATTGATTTTTATATGAAAATGATACTTTATCTAAATTTAATTAGTATATATAATAATTATTATTAAATATCGTGTCTGTATATTGAATATACTTAAAAAAGATTTTGGTTATTAAGGATACTACAAATAAAAAAATATTTGTATAAAATATTTATTTTGGCATTTCTATTTGTTCACAATGGACGTAAAAACTGCAGAATGGATTTTGATGAGCTTTTCGTGTTAGAAAGATTTTGGTCAGACTTATTCTTTACGTAAGTTTGGTAGAACCGAAGATACAACTAAAAGTCGCGGTAACTGACTTCCACGTGAGCGGAACAGCAGGTATAGACTACTTTAAAAATAATTCGAACCTATAATTCATTCGAACGGATTACAAGTTAGTATTACAAGCAATGAATGATGGCTCATATTTTCGCTCTAAATGTGACAGAGACGCTCGTATTTTGCAAATTAGTGTTGGTGAAGTGCTTTGGGCCCGCAATTTTCAATGGGACTGTGAATATAGCTTGTAAAGTCTGGCTCCCAAGCTTATTGAGGAGTGGCTCCATTCATGCGGCCGCTTCATCACTGGCCCCGATGAAGTAGTATCCGTGAGGGTTTCTACTAAATAGATATACGTTTATATTTTAATGAGTGTTTCGTTGCAACTTTATTGGTATACCAGCTTTAGCTCGTGTTAATGTACGACCGTCTATGAGTTTTTTCTTGGTGGATTTTTTTCGATCGAAGGCATCAAATTTTATGATGATTGGTGATATATATAGTTAAGGTAAACAATAATAAACAAGTGATATTTGTTTCTACTAGCTGTGATTGCATCCGCGTAGAATTAGAAAGAAAGAAAGAAAGAAAATATTTTATTCAGGCCCCACACAGCGGGCACCCCACCAAATACAAACAGGTAGGCAGTACAACAGAATAACAAATGAAAAACAGTAGGCACATTAAAATTAGACTACGGGTGCAACACTCCACACTATGCGAGCCCAAATAGGGCCCCATCTCAGCATTGAATGCTGCGCACACCCTTCGTTGGGTATGCACAGCGCTAGTTTTCAGATGGGGCCACTAGGCAGCGCTGACGTCACGCACCATCCCATATATACAGTACATTTTACATCTACACAGGTATAATTATATTATAAAGTCGAGTCGCGCTTGCAGAAACAAAACTCCCACGAACGTTACGAGCGTAAAGGACTTACTACCCACGTTTTAAGTCGCTTTCGCTGTTGATTTGTACACAGGTGGGTAGGTACATTATATTTACATAGATGTGTTCATCCATAAGTATGTAGTAAAAAAACTCAACAGCATTTCGCACCGTCAGGGCAAAGTGAAAGTGAAATTAAAAGGAACAATTCAGTGGATGCAACATACGATATTACTATAGTAGTAGTAGGTTATACTTTGTTTGTATTTAAAAGTTATACATATCTCCCGCGCAAACATGCTCACTGCCCCGACGCTGTCACCGCCCGCATATTGCATAACGTACCTAGCCCGCGTCAGATCTTATTACATTACGAGTTGACAGGTAGATGTAATCTCATGATTGTTACATAATTAAAGAAAATATGATGTTTATTTTCTAAACTAACCACAGGTCACTTGTGTTGTGTTGTGTTCTCATATTATTTTAAGGATAAAGAATTGCCTATGCATTATTCCAGACTGATATTATCTATGCCTATTCCCAGCCCTTTGAATAAGATAACATTTATTTATTTTAAAGAGACTATTTACACTTATGTATTTTAAATCTATGCTAATATTTACATTAACAAAAAATAATAATTAAATAAAACAAAAGTTAAAATGCGTCGTGGAATTCCTCCGCATCGCATACCTCTTTTGGTAGCCTTCCCAGAAGACTGGCAGCATTGCCACGTTGTATGGCAATGCTTATTCTCTGATTTAAGAAGAGGTCAGCCCTCTGGTCACGAGAAGCGTCGACCATACGCTTCGTAATCTCCCTGAAGAAATAGCGGGCGCTCGGACCTCATGGCCCAAACGTTTCTACTCCAAACGGCACAAACTCATAATCACAAGATAACTATATTATGTTCAAACAGTAACAAATATCCAAACATTTTAACAAACTTTCATATTTATAATATTAGTAGAATTAGGACATAATCCAAAAATGTAAATTTTAACGAAGAAATAGTGGAAACTCGCTAATGTAACGTTTCCAGTATAATAGACAGTGTTAGAAACTTTTAGTTTAGTTAATGGACGATGTCCTTTGATAATGTTTGATAAATTACTTTGAGCAACGAAAAATAATCTGTTTTATAATTAAAGCGAGGAGATACTTTTGTATGATTTATGTTGTAAATGGAACGTACTTAAATACATTTGAGTTATATATTACTTTGTTGATATGGACGCTATAGATATAAGATGGTTCAGTTTTTGGTTATGAATGATAGCTTTTGGTTTATTTGTAAGGGCTCTTATTTAAATGAGATATTGATATTTAATATTAGAAGAATTGGCTTTAATTCCTAACTCGTACATGGGATACTGTCATTTTATATAACACTGGCAAACAATTAGGTATACTTGAAGCGCACTTGATAGTAAGTAAAGGAGACAGAACTAATCAATTATGGCTTAAATAACATATATACATTTTGTTTTGTTTGTAATTTTGTGTATTATAAGCATTGACAATAAGAAGAATGTAATGTAGTTCACATTGTTATAGCAAATGAACCAATTACAAGTCTGTAGTTTTTTAGTATTAATAGAATCTTCTTACGCCATACTGAATAATAATACTTTTTCAAATAATACACTAGTTTTCTATATTTCTTTCGAAGTTCCCTGCAGCGTAACTGTGGAAAACTTGCTATAACATAAATCCATTGTTTAACTCGGTAAGATAGAATACAAAACAAGAAAATAAATGGTTATGACTTCAACCGATGCTATTTTTGAGTAAATGATAAGTTTGAGAGATTTGTAGACTCGTAGCTAAAAGTTCTACGACATATGTAGCGCAGCGTAGCGACTGCGTAGCACAGTTAAATTATTATATTTATACGCTCTTTGCTGTACTGAATCTTCTCATAATCTCGAAACGAAAATGTGAACTAGACATACTGGTCTAGTTCATATTTTCGTTATATAAACTCACAAACAAAAGTAACTCAAATTAATTTTATTCTAATTTATTGTTCACCTTATTTAAATGCGGTATCTATGCTAGGCAGTGTTCACAACAGCTAACTCTATTATAAAGTAATTAAAAATTAATTCTAGGAGTTTTAACATTAACAATTTTTAAAATAATTCCGAAAAATAAAAATAGTGGCTACTAAAATATACGACGAGAGAATATAAATTCGCCACTAAAATAATAAATAGATTCTTGTGAAAGCCTTTTGTGCCTCTTTAAATCGGCTTAGCTCGAAATAGGTAAATTAAATTACCGTTGTGGTTGACTTTCGTATTAAATTACCCACCAAAGTTACATAATGGTTTTATAAAGCTAATCTTTAGTTTTAATAGCTGTTAAAGTAAAGTCGTTCCTTGTGCGTGATGTTTTCTAACTACCTATTTTTAATCAAGGACCATTTTCCGAACCGCTACCCAATTAGGCTCTTAAAAAGGGCCACATTTGAATCCTACAGGCTTTAGCCTAAATGTGAGAGGTTAATACTACAGTAGATATTGCGTTCTAAATTGTTTCACGGACTTTTATAAAATTTAATTTTCTATATATTCTCGTACTTACAGTCTATTAGAAAATTTATTATATAATTTATTGTATTATGTTTTTTTCCCACTGTTGCGAAAATAATACTCAGTTCGTTTTTTCTGTTACATTACTTAGTGTCTGTAATGGTGACCCTCTTTGCCTTTAGCTTACCATCAGGCGAAGTGAAGTCAAGTTGGCGTGTCCTAGATAAAAAATATACTTACTTACTTTATAACTTACTTAATATTACTTAAATTGTCTATAAGTACTATGTGTTATGAAGTGTAGTTATGAAGTTGTGTGTGTAGTTATGTAGTTACGAAGAAAATTATTTATGTTATACACCGATATACGATGTGAAGCAGTGAATGGAAAGTTTACTACCTGAAAACTATAAGGGTAAATATATATATATTATTTTTTTTTTTTCACATGTGTGTTGATAAACGTCATATGATACACAAGTGTATTGATGACTACCATCCTCGGCTCTCTTAAGACCCTCATGTAAGGGTTTGGGTCTCAATAGCACCTCAGCGGTGATCACCAATATTACACACTTGTACCATAATGTACTATTATACCTTACCATGTTTCATGAAGTAAATGGATGTATTATTATAATATACTTCAACTCACTATATCTCTTCTAATTTCGCACAGGACGACAGAGAGACAGACATTTGAAGTCATTAGCGAGTGTCATCTCCAAACAACGAACAGAACTGTTTGCGATCACAATTATATTTGCTGAGTACTTTACTCTTCATATTTAACTCGTAACATCTTCAATCTTCAAATAAACAACCATTATATCACATTTGACATCACAACCATATTCTGGTAGGCTCTAGTGATTTACAGTTCTATACAAGATATATGTATTCTATAGGCGTGAGCGATAAAACGAGGCTATTCGAGAGCCGCGGCCGTCATAAATCTACATCACAATGTTGAGATGTATCCTTAGAAAGGCCAGCACAGCCGCATGGGTTTGTGTTATACGTGCTATCCATCTTGACGTGACAGTGGACCAAGTAATTGGTACAAGTTTAAGGCTGAAAACTGGTTTAATTTTGTGGTGGTAAAGGCTTGCAAATAGCTCTTAATTGGGTGTAAGATCATGTTCAACAACTTTGTTATGAAATAAAATAAGAACGAAATCAGAAAAAGATTTTACTGAATGTATAAACGATAAATGAGCCTTTGGGGAAAAATGGATGAATGATTTTTATTCCAAAAATACATTTTATACATAAAATACATTTTATACATAAAATACATTTTATACATAAAATACATTTTATACATAAAATACATTTTATACATAAAATACATTTTATACATAAAATACATTTTATACATAAAATACATTTTATACATAAAATACATGTATATTGCTCATAGCGTATGATAGACAATTTAAAATTATGATTCATAGAACAGAACATGATTTAAGATTTTACAAGAACATCTCTACCACCATTTTAATTTTATTGATAAAACCATCTATTCGATAAAGTAAAACTATTTTAGTAATTGCAAAACCACACTAACAAAAACTTCATTACTGCAAAATTTTGTAGCTGAAGGAATATTACGAGATTACTTGACGTGATAAGTATGTCTTAATGAATTTTAGAGTGACAGAAGTTAACTGATTGTAATGCAGCCCCCAAACGCGTGCAGTGCGAGTTACGAGCGAGAACAATATACCTACTTAGCGCATGGGAGAAAGGAATACAGTTCCACTTTTGAAGCTGAAAACCTGAGCTAGATAAGTAAAAAGTCTTGGCTAACGTTTTCTACGGGGTACTTGCCTAGTTGGGTGGTTGGAAATCTAACCAGGTAATTCTATTTAGAGATAGAAGTAACTTTCAGTTTCATTTCTGTTTCCATACTTGTTTCAAATTCTATCTAGAAAATTGACCTTAGTATTTTTCAGAAGATTTTTTTACTATGACGATTTCCCATTTTTTTATACAACTTAGGTGGCAGACAAGCACAAGGCCCACCTGATGGAAAGTGGTTACAGTGATCTATGAACGTGTCCAACACCAGGGGAGTCACGCCTGTGCTGCCTACCCTGTAAGAACAGAGATTTTCTGTGCCGCTAGTGCAGAACACACAATCAGGACAAGCCTTTAGTCTTCCCACTGACAGCACTAAAACTCTCCAATGAGTTCTGGCTACCCTATTCTGTAGGGTGGGAGTTTACACTCCCCTGTCGGACTGCTCAATTGGGACGGAAATACCGTCGTATCCTATCTCCTGCAATCCCATATAGTACTTCAGATAAATAAATAAAGTGTAGTACACATAAATCATTCGTGGAGGCTTGTAAAAACAGTGTGAAAAGAGATAAACCATATGTATAATGTAAAAAAATACTCGGAGATAAAAATACGCATAAAAATCATACAATATAAATCTTTTAGGACATTAAGTTCTTGTTTAGGCTTTTAATATATGCTATGCTATATAGCTCTGTATATATGACAGATATGACATGTCAATGACATCTAAGGTCAATGTTCTGAATTCTATAGGTACATTAACACAATTAAAGTCTAAGATATACGCCTAAAAAAGGACGTTAACTTATATGGTCTCTATTATTTGATTCTCGAAGGTATTTTTAGTTGAATATACTCACAGATAATGTGTCTTCAATTTTTTCTTTCTATTCTCTTCATTTGACACAATAATACAACGAGAACACTTATAGGGTTACTGTAATATAAAGAACTATTTTTAAGTTCAGTTCTGAAAATATAATAGTTCCTTAGCTTACAGTAACTCTATAAGTGTTCTCGTTGTATTATATTTGTGTTTTTATGTTTCGTAAATATGTGGAACCCCTCCTCTTAAAAAATGACTACTTTTCATTATGAATTTCGAAAGAATGAAGTTTCATCTCACTGTAGACACGTGGCAATTTTTTGAAACTAAAAATGGCTATATTATGCTATAATAGTATAATATGGTATGAGTGTGTAAAGTTGGTGATTACCCCTGAGACCCGAGCAGACAGGCGAGCTAAGAGAGCCGAAGACGTAATATAAACTAAAATAAAGTAAAATAAACTTTTCTTTTATGTAGGTAGTATATAATAGTTGTTAATGAAATTCTTGCATAATAAGAGTTATTAATCCAAATTATGTGCAGTTTCATACACTATTTTATTTAATCTCATGAAATAGTTAACACAAGTAAGCATGCAAACATTGAATGACAATGAATGAATTCTTGTAAATTCATTCATTTCATGAGGTATTTCAATTTCAATAAAAAATTAATATCATTTATCTGGTCTCGTCTTTAGTCATTCGGTTGAAATCAGTCGAATCTCGTTCGTATTCATCATAAACACCGAGTCGTTGCTGCAGGCAATTTCGTTGCGGTCGGGTTGAACAAAGTGTCGCGAAAGATTTGATTGTTTACTGGGTTAAGAATTTAAATAACCGTAAGTTGTACGTTTTTGATAGATGACTCGAACCGATTTTTAATTAAAAAACCCACTTTAACCGTAAATTAGGTTTATTATGTAAATTAAAGTAGAAAGTAAGTAATAAAAACCTAGTAAATATTTAAAACTAAGGTTTAATTGTTTGTTTAGAACGTAATGACCGTTAGTTTCATTACGTATAAAGTGTATAACATATAAAAAACTCATAGCTTTTTATTGGAATGTAATTCTTAATCTTTTTGGTCCTCAAAACAGATAGTGCGATATCTAGGTACCATTTTGGAATATATCCATAATATCATCACAATTATATGACATAACTCATACTGAGAACTCTCTTGTACTTATCCACTTTTTGAAAAAAAAATATGACACAACTGTTGTCATGTAAAGGCTGCCTTTTTATTTGCTCAATGAATTGACATAGATATGACAACTGGTAGTCCCAACGACTTTATAGGCACGCTTTCAATAGAAATCAATGAGAAAAAAAACATACACCTGAACGTTGCTTTTTACTTGCTCTGTCTTTTCTCTTTGTCAAATACTAAAGGTTGTATAACATGTAAACTTAGATGGCAGTTTTTGAATAACTTAGTCTTAATATTAGTCACTATCACAATATATTAAACCTGTCAAGTATGAATAAAATATGATTCACGTACTAATGATATTAATATTTTATGTTACAGGTATGTACCCGAAATTACAAGTTCTGGGTAAGAATGTCTATCACATCTATGACTGTAAAATATATAACATAACATAAACTCACGCCTTTATCCCCGAAGGAGTCGGCAGAGGTGCTAGCACCCACATTTCTCCAGTTTATGTTTAGGTCCCAATGTGGCGAGCCTATTGCTATTAACCGGGCACTTATAAACCTAAATACACGGCGATAAATACACACATGACTTTGAAAAGCATCGAAAAGTCATTGGTGAGTGCTATGGTAATCCTGGGATCGAACCCGAGACATTGTCTCAGCAGTCCATTACAAATACCACTAAGCTACCGCGATACTCACTGTAAAATGTTTGTTAATATTCAAATAAAGTCCAAAATAAAATATATTTTCACAAACGAATAAGAAGGTTTAAATTACAAAAAAGTTAAGCTATCGAAAATTCTATAAAATGAAAAATAGATGCTTGCATTTCTGAACGCCGATGAATATTTTATGCATCATTTCGGATTCTTCTCGGCTAATTCATCTCCACTTGAAAGATTTATGAAGTACAAAATCTGGAGTCGAGCAGCGTACACTTTGAATGTCCCAATATATTACAACAGACATGTTCCAATTTCGCCTCAGTAATTAAAATATAACTACACTTAATTGACCTATTTAAACTATTATTGACAATTTAATTGGTTGCTGCGGTAGCATTGTATTAATTTTATTTCTGCCTGTATTATTATTAATATTTTTCCGTCCGATTTATTTTTACTTCACAAATATTTTTATACAGAAACACATCACATAACTACCAAGTTAACTTCTATATTTGAAAATTGGTTATCGCATTATACCCGATAACTAATTGCCACAAACCAATGTGGATTACTATAATCTCTTACAGTATTATAGTTATTAATGACCAATATTAATTATGAACCATAATCCCAAATATGAATAATTAGTTATATTGATGTGACAGAAGTATGAAGTTTAATATAACGAATTTAACATTTTTTTATGTGTGATCGATTTCACTGAATCCTGAACGATCGCACGCCTGCCCTTTATCATGAAGCTAGTAAAATGCACATTGCTCAATTATATTATTGACAAGGTGTGTACCCAAGCAAAATCCTGTGTAAGATATTTTAAATACTTTTCCAGATAGTCGTTATGTCACATAGATAGTCGTTACATTTTCTATGCAAAATCCTGTCAAATCGACTTATACTGAATATATATTCCTCGACAAGACAGTACCGTTCTATATTCTGTGAGTGAAAATGACGTTAATTGCAGGAGAGACTTTATATAAGGCACGTCTGCCACGTGAGACAGTCAAAATGATTAAATTTGCTTGACCTATTTTCATGCCTTCATTGTTCGACACTAAAATGACGTTGAAACAGGTAGAACATTTAAAAGTTTGTTTATACGAGTACTGTACAATGAAAATATACACTTTACAAAGTATGTTTTGAAGGTGAACAATGTGAAATGGCTCGTATATTTTCCGAAGGCTAACTGTATGTTAGTATCAATTATTAAATAAACGATTTAAAAAATAAAAGATTGAAACAAACTTTCTGTAATAAATATTTTACTCATAGTGAATATTTTTTTCATAGCATCATTTTTACGAGAAAATCTCTAGTTTTTTCCGACAAATATATCTAGAACCGGACATATATCAGTATTGTCCTATAGAATTGTTATGATATTGATTTTTTTTTATCTGCGAAAAATCTCCACGGGTACCTCTCCCCGCCCGAGCCGGTGGCAGAGGTTATGTCAGACTCAAACCGACTAAAACGCACGACGTCTGGGGGTCGTAGTTGCATCCCGGCCGACCTAGGGCCATCTCTCTTGGTCTGGTCCACCTCGGGTGTGGAGACCACGGAGTCCCCAACTGCTCCTCGGAAACGGGGAGGCGCGTAATGCGCGCCGCCGCTGCGGCTGTCTTCTGCCAGGGTGATAGGCGGCTCCACCCGTAACCCCCAGGCATGTGCTCTTGGTGGGCGGAGGTCATTCATCGACCTCCAACCCTCGAGTTGCCTCAGTACGTGGGCAGTATGGCTTGTGATCCTCCTTCGCTCCCGCTAGCGCTCCCGCCCCGCCTCCTCCTTCACGAGCATTACTTGCTCGCAGAAGGAGGCGCCGGCCACCTACGTATCCGCGCAGTGATCCATCGCCGCGAGCAAGGTAGCGATCAAACTCTCACTCCCAGGGCCACCACTAGCTTCCATCTCGGTGTCTTCCACGCCGGGCACTCGGTGAGCGTGTGAAGCCCCGAGTTCTGACTCGCGTCGAAGTGATGGCACTCGGACGTTGGCTCTTTCGCCATCCGACGCATATACCGCCCGAAGCAACTGTACTCGGTGATCATCTGCGTAAAACGGTACAAGAGGTTACCATGTGGTCTCTTGGGCCACTCCCCATGATGGGTCTTATCGCCGCTACTACAGCGTGCCCTTCATGATATTGATTCTATTTAATTTTTCGGAAAATAAAATAAGATAACGGTCACTTAGCTAGTATAAATAATAAATAAATCAAGCAAATATTTTATCCTTTTTTTCTTGGCACCACCTATAAATATATATAAATTGTATAAAACTGTTGATAATGCACTATAGAACGCAGTATTAAGTATATCTGAATATATTGTGCTTTTAAACATACTTTCATGTAGCTTAGAGACAACTACTAAATAAGGAGAATTATTTTTTAAAATTGAAATTGATTTGAAATTTAAAATAGAAATAGTTCAGTCACATACAATTTATCAATCGCTCATATCTATGATGATATCGCCAAAGAGTTTCAACGTGTTACTGCTTATTTCTATAATATTGTACCGATAGGTCTGTCTACACATTCAAGCTGTTTATTGTTATGGAGTTACGTTGTATGCCTTTGTTGTCGAGCTCCAATCCATCTAACAGTCTTTGGCCATAATTGCTCGCAAAATTAACAATACCTCTATTATTCAAATGGCCTATTTGATTTTGAACAGTTTCTCGATGTAAAAGGGAATCCTATAAATTAAATGGGACAACTTCGAACGAAGCATGTAGTCAACCCAAAAATCTGACCAAACAACCATTATATAATATATATGAAAGTAACTAATAAACTCGGTCAAATGGTTGTTTTAGATTCAGATTCACATTGCTGTATTCGCAAAATAATTATTATAGCTACTTCTTCTAGTCAATACCAACGTTTTATGGCAGTAGATCTGTACAGCCCAAAATTTGGCGATATTGACAACCTAACCCTCGTTTCGTTCGAATCATATATTTTGCAAGAGTTGGCGCACAGTGGGTTTGACAGAAGGTGGTTTATTATTTGCAGAGGTGCACCGCACCACATTCACATCCTCCACACTGCAACCAAGTAATCGGTTTGCCTTTCGACAGCCGAATTGAGACCTTAACCTATTACGGGACTTCCATGTCGTCTACTGTAGTTCATACCCGGATAAAAGGAAAGGAATGGCATTTATATCATAAACATATTCAGCAAAAAATAATTCGCAAAATTTTCGTAAGTGTTATTTATCAATGTTAATTACTTAGTACTTCGAAGATTATATCATAACTGTCACATAATATTATACGTTCAGCGGTACGGCAAATGATATGACATCATCATTACAGTTTCAATTAGAAATAAATTTAATTTAAGGTGACACTCGATATCATTTCGTCATAATAATAACCAAGTGTAGTGTTGTGTTCCCGGTGGTGAGTAGGGTAGCCAGAACTCACTGAAGAGTTTTTCTGTTGTCAGTGGAAATACCAAAGGCTTGTCCTGCATTATCTTCTACACTGACGGCACAAAACTCTTTGTGCTTACAAGGGCGGCAGCGCGAGTGTGACTCCTCTGGTGTTGCACACGTCCAGAGGCCTCGGTAACCACTTTCCATCAGGTAGGTTGTGTGCTTGTCAGTCACCTATGAGGTATTGGAGAATAAGTAAATTAGTGATTAATAATTCATGTCATATATTTAGATTTAGATACATTTAGTCAGATGTATTAAATATTCTTGTAATGTTCAATGCAGAAATCCATTATATCCGGTCTTCAGACTATCCGTCGCAGTTGCGCGCAAAGCTGGTGTATTGGAGACTGGGGTCTACTAACCTATTTGCAATTAGCCTGCGTTAGAAGTTCCTCTGTTAAACAGCAGGTGTACCTTTTTAAAATCCCCACGGATACCATCCCCACGAATCCGCCGTAACCGGTGGGAGAGGTTATGTCGGACTCGATCCGCACGGCGTCTGTGGGTTGTTGTTGGTTTTCGGAGCCTACTGCCTTGTAGGTGAGCCTGGTTTGTGTACTTAGATCTTGATGGGCCTTACTTTTCTGAAACTACTTTTTTACCGTATAAACTAATATGATGATATGATTTTTGATTGAATAAAATTAAGTACTCTACTTAAGTCTACGCGTCAATAATCTGTTCAATATGAAATATATTTTTTTATGATGGTGGCAGACTAGCACCCGGCCCACCTGATGGGAAGTGGTTACCGTGGCCTATGGACGTGTGTAACACCAGAGAAGCCACACTCGCGCTGCCGACCCTGTAAGCACGGAGTTTCTGTGCCGTCAGTGTAGAAGACAAAGCAGGACAAGCCTTTGATATCTGCTATATCCAACGATAAGATTCATGGGTGGTACCGCAAATTATGAATAAATATTTGAATATATGCTTATTTGAGCGAAGAACAAGCGTGTGGAATAATATTCTTGCCTGAACAAGTATTACCAAAGAAACAACAATAAATCTTCGTCAGAATAGTTTCTACGTAACATGTTCCTTGCTTACATTACCGTGCCTAAATAGATCCATCTACATTTAACCTTCTTGGCATCAGACCCACACATCCTGTGCAAAATATCGATATGTTCATTATCAATGCTACAATGTACAAATTTTTGACTATTAGCGATTTTTAAAAATAATACGTACAATCTTATTTTAAAAAGAGAAAAATAACCTCTTTGAGATAGTATACATTATAATTATAACAGAGATTATTCAAAATCGAAATTGACATTATTATATTGCAAGAGAACCACCACTGCCGAGAGGACTTAGCGAAAGCCCCTTGAAATTATTCTTAATGGCATCATAAGCGGTTTTTCGCAGCATCCAATTTATTTTCACAAGATAACTCGTTGGAAAAATTAGACGAAAATAGAGTGGTAATGGTGGGAGTAAAATAAAGAGTGCCGATGTATTATTCGTTTACACGTTGTAATTTCATAGTTGATCGCTCATGAAAGTAAGTGGCTTTGTGGAACATATACACGCTTGTTAGGATTTAAAGGCACGTCATTCGGTAAAGCATCCGCCCAGAGTTCTGCGGCGCTTGGAGCGTTATCGATTTTCCGCAGTCTGTGCCGGGGGTGAGCCAGGCGGCGAGAGTTGCGGGGGGCAGGGTGAACTCAGCTGGGCGCCCCCACCCCCCTGTAAACATAAACACAGGCTCCGGCAGCTCGCGTCTCAGGATCGACATCCGTCGAGGTGAAATAACGACACTGAATATTTATGAACCCCTCGTATCAGGGATTAAGATTCGACTTTTCTAGGTCATCAATTCGAAAGGCATTTGTTGCGGGTATGTCGATAGTGACCAAAAATGTGTGAACATTTTTAATAAATGTTCACATAATAGACAAGTTCAATTAGAGTCGCTCTGTTATCGAGCTCTATAAAGATAATAATTTAGCTTGAAACAACAATGGTAATTAATTAAAGAGAACCTGTATTGTGTATGAAAGATTAATGAAGTATAGAAGTGAATATGGGACCTAAATTCGGGTTTCTACATTATTTGAAGTTTAATATTATGTAAATAACAAAATGGATAGTGTTTTATGATAATGAAGAGTGTGTTGTTTATGAGTAAACTTTATAGATCGCTACGGATGTTGCTTTATTATTATAATTAAGTATCATACGTAGTTATAACATATTATTCGTACTTCATACCCCGATAATGGGTTCAAAAACGTACCCTCATCTTAATACCAACGTGGGCAAGCTGCAAGCTGCTAAGTATTTGTAGAGTTAACACTCTGGTAAAAGTAGATTCTCAGTCCTGCTTTAATTTGACATCGAGTACACACTCAGCACATGCCAGTTGAATAATGTTTAGATACACATAGACAAGACACATATACGTCTTTGTGAACGGCTCTACTGAGGGTGGACAGCAAATATCAACATCCTTCTGCAATTGCCGTCACTACATCCAATTTTGTATAACTGCATTCCTCTTTAACCTAGTACTGATACATAGAAAGTGTTTCTGTTTTCTCCGTTAACATCAAATAATATTGAAATATTTCGTATATCTTTTAATCAGCAATATAGCAGGCATGAGCAGCTAGAAATTGCGTTGGAATCTCAAAATATAATCTCGGAGATGGACTCCAATCCGTAGCTTTAGGATTAGTGTTTCGAGTACTTTAGAAATTTAAGCTCTCTGATGTTCTAATAAGAAGATCAAATATTATATTATCTCTATGTGGTTCTTATTAAAGCAGCACCGAACTTTGTTTTCCTTCTTCATCGATCGTTGTGGTCTGTACTCGAGTCTAAAGGAAGGACCTTTAGACGGATAAGTACCTCACGGCTCATATACCGATTTTCCGTCTCATTGTGACATCACTAATGTTAGGCCCACCGCACATCTTATGGGACGGGCAAATACGTTAAATTGGTTTGTAGTAGACGGGTAGAATATTGAAGATGACTTCATTTGCACAAAAAAGAAGTTGTAATTTCGTTTAGAACTAGTTTTAGTAGCAGGCAGGTCACGACGGTATTCCCGTCCCAATTGAACAGTCCGACTGGGGAAGTACTACCCTACAAAATACCACGGCTATGATAACCTCGTGTAGTGTTCCCTGCGGTGAGTAAGATAACCAGAGGTCACTGGAGAGTTTTTGTGCTGTCAGTGACTAAAAGCTAGTCCTGATTGTGTCTTCTGCATTGACAGCACTGAATCTCTGTTCTTACAAGGTCGGTAGCGGAGGTGTGACTTCCCTAGTGTTGACACGTTCATAGGTCATGGTAACCACTTTCCATCAGGATATTGGTGATCACGACCAAACATAGCCTATGTCTTTCCCAACGTCTAATCTACGTCTGTACCTAATTTCATCAAAATTATTTTATTGGTTTTAGCGTGAAAGAGTAGCATACAGACAGACTGATAGAGTTACTTCCGCATTTATATTAGTATAGATGGATTCTGGCAATTTCCAATGGTTATAGTTCTCAGCAGACTGTTTTAGCGTGTTTCTAATTTCAAATCAGCCTTCTCATCTATACAGCAGCGGGACACAATCAGTCTTATATTACGAATAGCTCGGTGACTAAAAGTTTAGCGGACACCGCTTCCATTGCTATAGATAATGTTAACCTATTGTGCTGCAGTTTGCTTCTTTGGGATATGTAGAAATATTTTCATTTATCCAGTTGAAGTTTTTAATTAACTTGACGTACCATTACTTGAAATATACGATCATCGTTATAATATTGTAAATCTATACAATCATTACGACATATTAGTTCAGTATATTATGTAATACCCGAGAAGAGGGCCAGATCGTGAGAGATGGCCCTGGGTCGGCCGGAGTGCGAGGGATATGCCTGTCAACCTCACTTTCGGCAACCAAAACGACCCACAGGTGGCGTGCGTTTTAGTCGGTTCGAGTCCGACATAACCTCTACCACCGGCTCCGGTGTGGCACGTAAAAAAAAAAGTATATTACGTAATAGATCCTCACAGTCTATAAAGTAAAATGAACAAGAAAGAAAGAATTCCATTGGGATAGTAGCGATAGCCTGCACATTTTTCTATTAGGAAAGAATCTTAAGTAAACCGAGATGTTACTCTTTATGGTGTACGTATAATTTAAAATAATGACGGGAAGATTCAAGTAGTACCTAAACATTATGGGGTCGAGTCATTGTCGGTTGTTGGTTGTTGAGCGGCGAAGTAAATGTACTGTGTTATGTGAGTTTGGTGTATAAGCATCGTCTAATTTAAGTGAGGCACTTAAATTAAGACGATGCTTACACTCTCGCCAAAATGACTCTTGAAAAAAGAAAAGAAATGAAAACGATACCTACATTAGTGTGCTGTATACTACTTATAATTATCCTACGAGCATATTTCCACCTGTTTTGATCAGTATTACTAAATGAAATGATACATACATATACATATAATCACGCTTTTATCCCGTTTTACCCACATTTCACTAATAATTGTATTCGGTCCCACGTAATAGGTGCCTATTGTCGTATTCCGGGCACTATTATAGTTGACTCGAGGCATACATCTGAGGCTGAGTCTGGGCTGTATATATCCGTCTGATGTTCAACAGCCCTATTTCACCCTCGCCCTTAGTCTCCTTGTACGAGACCGCATGGTAAGAGATGGGGTGGTCCTATTTCTGCTCTACCAGTAACCACGCATTTATTATACACGCACGCATGATCGAAGTTTTTTTTTTTTATACCACTTAGTTGGCAGACAAGCACACGGCCCACCTGATGCAAAGTGGTTACCGTGACCTATGGACGTCTGTAACACCAGAGGAGTCACAGTCGCGCTGCCAACCCTGTAAGTACAGAGTTTCTGTGCCGTCAGCAGAAGACAAAGCAGGACAAGCCTTTAGTCTTCCCACTGACAGCACAAATTCTCCAGTGAGCTCTGGCTACCCTACTCACCGCTGGGAACATAACACGAAGTTATTATAACCGCGGTATTCTGTAGGGCGGAGGTACTACCCCAGTCGGACTGCTCAATCGGGCGGAAATACCGCCGTGTCCTACCTCCATTAGTTAGATATATCCTGAGAAGTAATTGGCATAATACGTCCACCATAAAATATTGACGATATGGCAATTCTGTAGGTATACTAGGTTCGCGGAATGTTGAGACAACCGAGACAGAGCCTCAATTTATTAGGAGAAACCCATCCTAAAAAGATTTTTGATTGACTCGCAAGCGTCAGATGCAACAATAAAAAAATGGGTGTCATGTGACAATGTAAAAAAGTAAGTGTGTAATCTCCTATTTAAAAGAAATATAAATAAAATTGGTTTGTAAGTACATTACCATAAAAGTTCGGGCGCCTTGGAGATACACATGCCTAAGATAATCAGCGGATATTGGAAACTTTTAATCTTCCGGAGGTGAGCTAAATGAAACCAAACTGTGAGGTTTAAGGTTTTATTGTCCACTCCAGTGTGCATTTAGAAATAGTTGCAAGGATACATTCCTAATGTATATCTAACCTTAAATTTAAAATTAGAGTTTTATAAGCTAGGTCAAAATGATCTTATGTCGATATGATTCTATGTCACCAATGCACTTTTAGGTTATTTTGAAGTTTAGATTTAAAATATAATTAAAGTAAGCTCACGGCATCCCTCGGCGAGTATATGTAAACACAGCAGCGAGAAAGCTCGTAGCAGGCGAAGTTTTCAGTTTAAGCCCATGCGGTACATCCATGTTTGAGGTGAAAAGCCCAAACCCTCCATAAGGAAATGCAGTTGACCGAAGACAAAGGAACGCCGAAAAAGGTCCAAAGAAAAGAGAAAAGGCAAAGACAAAGGCGGTTCCAATTTGGAAACCTGTAATAAAATTGCATGTCATTAGAACAAACTCCTATATATGAACACGAGGTCCTAATTTTCTATAAATTTGCGCTACTTACCGCCTTAATTTGCTGGAACAATGCCAATAGCAAAAGAAATCATAATATTTTCAGATTAAGAGCTGAAACAATAGAATTTTAACAATTATTTTTCAAATTAGGAGCGTGGCGAATTTCCATCAAAGGGAATCTTATTAAAAAATGACAACTCACCAGAAATAAACTATAATTCCACAAGAGGATAGTTGTGAGGACACAAACTATTATCCTTTAGGCCAAAATACTCTCATTTTTATGAGATTTATTGAAATTAAGTTACGAAGCCATGAATATCGACCATCCAGTCTCAATATAGGAAGAAAGGTGCTTTTGACAGCGATACGTCAAAATGTCATTCACTCCGCGCTCCGAAACCCTTCGTTCAAAAATAGAATTAAAACCGGTGTGACGACGTTCGCAGAGCGCGTCGTTACATTACATCCCTCCCCAAAAAGAAAAAAGAAAGAAAGAAACTTCCTTTTCTAATGAAAATTATGAGAGTCCAGAACAAAATTCCAAAAAACCTCAAAAGACAAAATGTCTTGCAACATTTTTCAATAAACAAAAAGGCAATGCGAAAGCATCTTGCAATGGGTATTGCAAAAATAATTATAAATTAAAGAATGGGAAAGCATTCCTAAAAATCAAAGAATGTGAAAACACTCGAAAAGTAAAGAACCAAACTCAGAAAAGAGTAAAAACTTATTTCAACACAAAAGTGAAAATAAATCCTTCAATAAAACAAATTAAACAATCCCTACTCAATTCCATTCCAGATATCGATTAGGCAACCAACGCCGTCGAATCTAATCCTTGATCTTAACCAGCCTTCTAGCATCAATACAAAAGTGCGGTTGAGCTCCTACGCCACCGACTCTATACCAGCTATTCCTGAAACAAAAATATGAAACTAACAAGATATCGGTTAAGCACCAACGCTGCCGAATCTGAAAGAAAATCGGTAAAAACAATGAAGTTTTCCCACTGTCGGTTAGGTTGAAAAGCCGCCGACTTCAAATTCCTATTTCAACATCCAAAACGTCAAAACAAAATCACAACAAAAGTGTCGTAATAATATATTTATAAGCATTGTGATCGGCATAACACCACCAACTTTCCGAGCACAAGCAAAATATAAAGAAAATATGACAATTGTGACCAGTACAACACCACTGACTTTCTGAGCACAACCGCATAAGAAGAGTATGACATTTGCGACCGGCACAACACCACCGACATCCCGTGCGCAAAGCATAAAAAATGTAACAATGTGTATAAAAACACAATCGTACAAAAAGAGAAAAACGACAATTACGACCGGCTCAACACCACCAGCTTCCCGTGCGCAAAGCGTAAGGTGTGACTATGTGTATGAAACACAATAGCACAAAAAATTGTAAAGTCCAGTAAGACACAAGTTTCCCAAAAAATGGTATAACAAGGTGTGTAAAAAATGCATAAAATGCGTCCAATCCGAGAATCTTAATACTAAGAAAATAACCCAGAACTGTACAAAAATAAAGTTCAAGAAACTTAAATTTACCATTCCCTAAGTGAGTGGAAATAAGTCAAGTGAATTTAATGTAGAAAATGAATATTAAATTTCACTCCTATATTAGAGTAGAAACTAAATTCCTAAATTTGTACAAAATATACAATATTAAATATACAAGTGTATAAAAATATATACAGGAAAATAATCCTATACAACAAAGATAAATAAAAATATAAGATCTTTTGATGTGGAACAATTTGTTAATATGGAGTAGAGTTACACAATAACAAGTCCTAAAATGACCTAAGTTATTTTTTGAAGGAAACTAAAATTGAAATTAATAAATTGTTGTGAAGTTCCTAACATACATCTCCTTTCAAAATCCCTTAGCCTCACAAACATCACCTTACAATGGGATTATACTTCAAACAAAGTACCAAAGACAAAGATAGACATTGTCAAAACAAGAATAATTTTAATATTTAATTATGTCTTTAATATGATAACGACCAGTATAGTTTTTATTAAGGTCTTTTAAAACATAAACATTAGAGGAAATTTTATCTATTATTTCACACTTAACAAACTTAGGTGCTAACTTAGCCGAAAAGAATGCAGGAGCATTAGACTGCACAAAACTTCTCCTCCACACTATATCTCCCACTTCAAAAGAAATGACCTTCCTTCCTATATTATAATAACGCGCATTACGCTTATAAGCTTTAAGCAATGAAGCTTGAACTTTTATAAAAATATCACTAAGTGATTTAAGTGAAAAAGCAAATGAAGACCTATCAACAACATCAAGTTGATTGAGGTTATCAAAAGAATTACTAAAACGGTGCAATGAAGCATCAAAAATAAGTTCTCTACCGAACATGAGAAAATTAGGAGTGAAATCTGTAGCTAGATTCACACTACTATTTAAAGCTAATTGAACATGAGGCAAATATTTTGACCAAGTTCTATGATCATCTTCAACAAAACAAGAAATACATGTTTCGACTGTTTTGTTATATCTCTCTACAGGATTATTTTGAGGTGTATATAAAGTATTATAAAATATTTTACTAATATTATAACTTTTTAGAAAATCTACAAATTGTTTAGCTGTAAATTGGCTTCCATTATCACAAACAAAAATTTTAGGTGTTCCAAACTTAAGAAATATTTCTTTTTCAAGTATCCTACAAATTACTTTAGTGGTAGCACTAGTAACATTAATTTTATGTTTAACTAAATGAGTAAGACCTAAGCCTCTCTTTTCATAAGAAATATTTTCAAAAAGTGAAATAATTTTATTTAACTCGTGTTTCTCAGAAGGAGAAAGTTCAGAAACAGAAGTAACTGCATTTACACAAGTAGTGGATTCATATTCAAAAGTAATATTATTCCATAAGTCTTTAGCAAGATTAAATTTCAACCAAAAGTCAAATCCCAAAATAATTGAAGGTTTAAAAGAAGGTATTATCAAAAAATCTACATTTTTAGTTAAGTTATCACAAGTGATAGGTAAAACCATAGTTCCAATAACATTGTGTGCAGAACCATCAGCAGTAACAGCGTTACCTTTATAAGGTTTAAATTTATAACCTAATTGCAAAAATGTTTGATGAATATTAGAACCGAGTACACAACTACAAGCTCCACTATCTAACAAACCTGAATAAAATTTATTATTAATATTAAAATTTAAATAAGGTCTAGTGTCTTTATGTTTAACAAACAAAATAGGAGCAGCCCTGATATTATTAAAGAAAACTTTCAAATAATCCAACCAATCATTAAATTCTTTCTTACAAGTGGCTTCATTCGGAGCATTGCTAAATTTTTTCAACATCGAGTCACCAGAAGTTTTATCAAAAACTAGGGCTCGATGGGACCTGATACGTTTTTTGACTGAACAGTATTTGAATTACAAACTTCGCAATTCTTCGTAGTGACGCCAAGCTTGTGACATTTAAAACAAATTACACCTGGAAATGTAGGGCAATTTTTATAAGAATGTCCAGAGGACTTACATTTTAAACAAGTTAAATCATCTGATTTAACAGCACTAATTTGAGCAGAATATTTTTCTTTTTTAATACTTTTATTCTCACTCAAGTTCTTTCTTGACACAAAATTCTCTAATTCTCTGCTGAGGTTAATAAATTCGTCGATAGAAGAAATAGTTCTACCAAACACAAAAGGTGTGTAAATATTTAACATATTATGTTTAATAATAGTTATGAGGGTAGCATCAAAAACAGGCATAGACAAACGGCTAGCCATATCCATTATGTCTGTAATAAAATCTGGTAATGACTCAGTTATCTTTTGTTTACGAGTACGGAGTTCATGTTCCAAATGATAATCAAATTCAATTCTATCAAAATGTTTCAACAACGCAGCCTTCAAATCCTGCCAAGAAGCAATACGAATACGAACACTACGAAACCATTTAAGCGCAGTGCCTGACAAAAGATCAGAGAATGAACTAACCAAAAAATATTCATTAAAATTTTTAAACAAGAAATATTCTTCCACTTGAGTAATAAATTCCCTAACGCACGATTTACCATCATACAAAAGCTTACTTCGTTTTAAATCAGGCAACTTAGTACAAGAAGGCAAGTTTTTCCTCAAATTATCATTCAATAAAACATTCATCATATTAAATGAAGATGCGGCTCTCAGACTATGATCACCAGCTCCTCGACTATTCGAAAATGGATCAACAACTTCAGATAAATCAGCCATGACATGAGGCATCTCATGAGTAGAAGTACCAACTGGAACATCATTAACAATATTCTCAAACAAAGGCGGGACCTGTATTTCCTTATCCATGTTTGATTTATAAAAGGATGTGAAAGTCTAATAAAAAGTTGTATTAAATACACTATAAGTTTCTAATTAAAGTATCAATTAAAGTTTCTAATTAAAGTTAATTAAATTATGAATGAAGTTAATTGCATTGATAGCAAAACGCTAAACTCAAAAGTCAACAAACTCATAGAATGGGATGTTATTGTTGCAAAAATTATTTAGGTCAAATGCCTATAAAGACAAAAATGCATTAGTGATTCACAAAATAAATTATTTATGTCTACTTAAGGTAAACAGCAAATATTCAAATATTACTATGTTTTCACACATGTGAATAAAGGTTAAGAACTAGTAATTATATAATATTACTAAGTGGAAAATCTTACCTGTAATAAACAAAAGCTATATAAGATAAAACAGTTATAACAATAACCATGTTATACAAATTGAAACATTCACCTGTAATTGAGAGATACAAACAATAGTACTAACTTGTAGTATGATTAGTTTTGCAAAGTAAACAATAACAAAGATTTACTGTAATACACAGTTATGTAACAGTAAAATACATGAAGAAAACACTGTTCTTAACATGATAAGGTAAAAAATAATGCAAAGGTGACAAGGAATAAAGATATATGCACACTGTCATGTCCCTGTTCGCGAGTGCCAATCGTAATAATAAAAAAATATGTTATTACAAAGTAAAAAAAATTGGTTCGCAAGCGTCAGATGCAACAATAAAAAAATGGGTGTCATGTGACAATGTAAAAAAGTAAGTGTGTAATCTCCTATTTAAAAGAAATATAAATAAAATTGGTTTGTAAGTACATTACCATAAAAGTTCGGGCGCCTTGGAGATACACATGCCTAAGATAATCAGCGGATATTGGAAACTTTTAATCTTCCGGAGGTGAGCTAAATGAAACCAAACTGTGAGGTTTAAGGTTTTATTGTCCACTCCAGTGTGCATTTAGAAATAGTTGCAAGGATACATTCCTAATGTATATCTAACCTTAAATTTAAAATTAGAGTTTTATAAGCTAGGTCAAAATGATCTTATGTCGATATGATTCTATGTCACCAATGCACTTTTAGGTTATTTTGAAGTTTAGATTTAAAATATAATTAAAGTAAGCTCACGGCATCCCTCGGCGAGTATATGTAAACACAGCAGCGAGAAAGCTCGTAGCAGGCGAAGTTTTCAGTTTAAGCCCATGCGGTACATCCATGTTTGAGGTGAAAAGCCCAAACCCTCCATAAGGAAATGCAGTTGACCGAAGACAAAGGAACGCCGAAAAAGGTCCAAAGAAAAGAGAAAAGGCAAAGACAAAGGCGGTTCCAATTTGGAAACCTGTAATAAAATTGCATGTCATTAGAACAAACTCCTATATATGAACACGAGGTCCTAATTTTCTATAAATTTGCGCTACTTACCGCCTTAATTTGCTGGAACAATGCCAATAGCAAAAGAAATCATAATATTTTCAGATTAAGAGCTGAAACAATAGAATTTTAACAATTATTTTTCAAATTAGGAGCGTGGCGAATTTCCATCAAAGGGAATCTTATTAAAAAATGACAACTCACCAGAAATAAACTATAATTCCACAAGAGGATAGTTGTGAGGACACAAACTATTATCCTTTAGGCCAAAATACTCTCATTTTTATGAGATTTATTGAAATTAAGTTACGAAGCCATGAATATCGACCATCCAGTCTCAATATAGGAAGAAAGGTGCTTTTGACAGCGATACGTCAAAATGTCATTCACTCCGCGCTCCGAAACCCTTCGTTCAAAAATAGAATTAAAACCGGTGTGACGACGTTCGCAGAGCGCGTCGTTACAAGTAGTCAAGTAAAATGAAGTGATCATTTATTAAATATTCTTTTCATTTTATAAATCCCTAAGCGAAGCACTCAATCAGTTTTCAATATAAATATTTAAAAAGTTTTCTCTTAATACTTTGCGATGTATTCAATAATTTAAATTGATTTTTGTGCAAATCGTTTTTGGCTGTGTGAAAATATTCACCGATATTTTCAGAACGCATTTAAATCCATATTCATAGTTCTTCGTATCATCAGCTGATGATCTTGTACTATGTATGTATGTATGTGCAGCAACATCCGCGTCCACGTTAGTAAGTGGGATTAAATCCACATTCACACCGCTTGTTGCCACAAAAAATCTTTAACATAGGTATTTAAACTATCATGGTCACTCACATGTTCTGAGTTTCATGTTTAATGTTTTGTATCTATGCTAATATTATAAAGCAGAAAAGTTTGTTTGTTTGTATGAATGCGCTATCGATAAAGGTTTTAGGCTATATATCATTACGCTCCCACTTAAGGGAGCGGAACAGTGATCATAAATGTTAACAAATCTGAAAATTTTCAATACATTATTTAAAGACAAAAAAAACGGGCTCAAAGGGGTAATATGGAGATTGAAAATATGCCATAGGCGAAGCTTGGGTGGGTCAGCTATTCTATTATAAAGCTGAAGAGTTTGTTTGTTTGAACGCGCTAATCTCAAGAACTACTAGTTCAAATTGAAAAAAATATATATTTGTATTGAATAGTTCCGATTATCGACAAAGGTTTTAAGCTATAAGTCCTCACGCTGCTACTTAAGAAAGCATAGCAGCGATTATAAATGTTAACAAATCCGGCATTTTCATATTCCAACTCCTGATCATCCATCTTTCACCTTCAACCAATTGACCGCTTGTGATGTTAAGAAGAGCATTCTGTCAATTTCATCCAATGCTGTTGGTAGCGATGCCGTTAGCCGAAATATGATTGTGCCAATTCTGGAGCAAATTCTTCCTATCCTATGTCACGTCTTTAACTACTCCATTTCATCTGCTATTTTCCCATCCTCATGGAAAAGTGCTCAGATAATTCCTCTACCTAAAAAATCTAAGCCATGCTCCTTCTCTGACTATCGTCCTATATCTATCCTTCCTTTTCTTTCTAAAGTTTTAGAGCGTCTCATTCACTCGCAACTCAGCTCCTTCCTAAATAAAAATGCGCTGCTAAATCCACTACAATCCGGCTTCCGACCTGGACACAGTACTACGACAGCATTGGTTACTATCACGGAAGACATAAGACAGGGCATGGATAGTGGAAAACTTACGCTTTTATCCCTACTGGATTTTAGCAATGCTTTTAACACCGTAGATTTCGACATCCCGCTTGGTATACTGAGCTCTATTAACATATCTCCATCGGCGATTGAGTGGTTTCATAGTTACCTGTTTGGTCGCCAGCAGCGGATCCGCGTCGAAGAATCAAGTTCTTCTTGGTGCAATACGACTGCTGGTGTACCGCAGGGTGGCGTTCTATCTCCGTTACTCTTCGCAATTTTCATAAACACAATCTCCGAAAATTTACTTTCATCCTACCACCTTTATGCTGATGATCTGCAAATTTACACCCAAGCTCCTCTAAACAACTTGTCCGATGCATTTACTGTACTCAATGAGGACCTGGATAGGATTTGCGAATGGAGTAAGAACCATGGACTCACCCTAAATTCATCCAAGACACAAATAATTGTTATTGGTAGTCCAAGGTTGACTTCGAAAATAGATTGGACCCAGCTTCCTCAGATCAACATGGGTGGAGCAATCATGCCAATTAGTGAAAATGTCAAGAACTTGGGTATCTATATGGATAAATCATTTTGTTGGAATATCCAGTTACAGGAAACCAGTCGTAAACTTTTCGCTTCAGCGGGTGCTTTACGCAGACTGCGAAACTTCCTACCAATTGCCACTAAAACTGCGCTCGCACAATCGCTTCTTCTTCCTGTTCTCGACTACGCCGATGTCAGCTATCCCGATCTCACAGAGGAGCAACTAGATAAACTTGAGCGACTTCAAAACTTTTGCATACGATTTATATTTGGTTTACGCAAGTATGATCACGTGTCAGATTTCTGTAAACAACTCAAGTGGCTCCCAATTCGGCTTCGCAGGAATGCTCATATTCTAACATTATTATATAATGTATTATTTAATCCCATCACTCCCTCTTATCTCAAAGAACGATTCCAGTTCCTCCATGACACACATACGAGATGCCTGAGGTCATCCGAGAATTTGAGGCTGAGAATGCCAATGCATTCAACTGATTTTCTTGGTAAGTCATTCTCTGTCAAGGCTGTGCGCTTATGGAACGCATTGCCATTGAGTATCAGACAAGCAAAATCCTTAAACATATTCAAAAGAATGGTAAAGGACTACTATCTATCATTGTGAACACTGTGACAGCTCACGATTAATATGCTCACTATTTTCCCTTTTTATTACTATGTACTATTTACTTTGTATATCTATTTATGTGCTAAAGTTGTATATTTATTTAACTTTATTTGAACTTCTCTCATATCTATCTTTCTTTTTGTATCTTTTAATATATTATAACCTTGTTTCTAGTTTATTTGCTAACTACACCAAATTTTTTGCTTTATTACACTACTGTCCATCCCAAGGTTGCCTGGAAGAAATCGCTTCCAGCGATAAGGCCGCCCATTGTACATTAAACTGTATGCATGCTCACTACAAATTTTACTGTAATCTATTGGTGTACAATAAAGAATTATCTATCTATCTATCTATCTAAAGAAAAAGAATTTAAAGAATAAGAACCAATATTACTAATATTCCCTCTAACTCCTCCAGTTAGCTAAATTGCTTGTGTTAGTAGTGGGTCCTTGTCGGTAGTGTAGTAATGGCCAGGATTCGAACCCGGGACTTTTAGATTGTAAGGCCGACTCCTTAACCACTAAGCTACCTGAAATTATTTGAATACTAAAAAATTACGGGCTCTAAGGGGTGATATGAAGTTTCAAAATATAATGATCTTCGTTAAACAAATTATTAGCGGCTAATTAATAGTATGTTCCGACAAATCTACGCGAATGTTCCAGTAAAATTAATAACGCTTAAGCCATGGCGGGAATATAAAGGGGATAAAGAGCGTCGTTAATTAAAAGGGATATTTCGATAAAATCTGCGCACATTACCTATTGTGTGGTCCTTGTTATTTGGTGGTGCGCTATAGTTCGGTAATGCGTAGTACTAAACTGTTGCCAACGACGTTAATGCATTACATAGATTTGGTATAATGGTTGTTGCTACGCCTACTAGCTGCTGCCTGCGGCTATAATATTATTCCGCGAAAATTTGCAAATTTTCAAAATATTATGTATATTACATCTCTCTTCAGATTAAAAGATATCACGATGTTAATTTAAACGCTAAAAGCTGAAATACAGACCAAGTGTGGTTGGTATTAATATCTGAAAATGTTTATTTACATTGAACAGTGAATGAACATTTTTAGATTAATATTTATCATAATGAGCTTATAACAAATATCATAAGTAAATATATCATAATGAGCTTGTGCTATCACAAGCTCCTTTTGATATATTTACTTTGGGTTTTTAGAACCAGAGCTAACTATAGACTTGTGTAGAGTGATATAAAATATTTATTTATTATATGGTCTGAAGAAAGACGTTTAGATCTATTAAATTAAATCTCTTTTTTTAGGAAGATTAGGTAATTCAAGATATTATTAGCTGATTTATTGACGTGAAATTATACATAATTTATATACAATATTATGATATTTGTATTTAAAACACAGAATAATTAAAATAGTTCAAAACAACTTTCATCCCATACCTATATTACATGTTATCCTTACGTAATACCAGATAAAATATTAAGAAGAAAACACACCCTACATAATCATTTCCTAATTTAATCAGCCAAAACAAAACTTAAGAACGTCAGATAAACCCATTTATAATTCACTTAGAAGTCTGAAGTTTTAGAAATAACGTAATTAAACTTGATTAAACAAGTGTAATATGTGAAGGATGTGGTGTTTGATAACATAGAGCTTTATCAATATTATAGTGGTTGAGTTAGTGAGAACTCAGCCGTTACAAATTGGACGGTGGAGCTCATTGATTATTAAGTGTTCCTTAATGGTGAACTATGATGTCACTAGCCAGTAAAGTACTTTCGAACATTGTGAAACCCTACTTGATAAGTTTGTGAAGATATTTGAATGTTAGTTATTCAATCACTTTCTATCAACGGAATCCTCTCCTTTCCGACACAGGACATTACGTGCAAGACTTAGATGTCACCAGCACACGGTGCAGAATATATGAGGAAAAACGAAGCGGTTCGGAGACTCTTTCCTTTGCCGCACCACTAAGACCAGGAATTCGTTACCAGCTCACGTGTTTCTCTCCTCCTGCAGTGTCGGGTCCTTTAAGCGGGGCGTGAAAAAATATCTGATGAGGCCGCCAAGCTCAGTGGCACCATAGTAATATACAACGTGTCAGTAATAGTGACCCTCTTTCCTAAGACTTTGCCTTTAGCTTACTATCAGGAGAGATGAAGTCAAATTGGCGTGTCCTAGATAAAAAACGAATTAAGCTGAAATTGGGTACAAGCATAGATTGTTGTCTGGAATAACATAAAGGCTACTTTTTATACCAGGGTTGCGAGAACTAGTTTTAATTTCAACGCGGGCGAAGCAGCGGGCTACAACTAGTAGTTCATAATTTTTAACTTTGTTATAAAATATCTGTTGTCCATACGTGCAATAATTCTGGTTGCATCCGATGCTTGCACTTTTTTAATCCAGTATATGCCAATTTGACTTCACCTCGCCTGAAGGTTCAACCGGGGTACGCTGTTCTAATTCACCTTTCCGTAATTTGATTACTAATTACCTTTGATTGAAATGACAGAGTCTCATCCGTCAATATACTAAAAGTAAGAATACTTTAGTTCAGAAAAGTAAGAAAACTCAGTCATTTGCTTGCAGGTGAGGTTGATTCCAATACAGAAGATCTTCTTGATGGAGCCTCTGACGACACCGTTATTATAAAATCAAAGAATATTTCGCGCGAGTAAAATACAACGCACCTAGTAGAACACAAAGTTATAACAGAATCGTTACTGCTATGACATATAAGATATTAGGAATACGAGTGTAGTTCATTATTGATCATATTTATTGACTTGTCGTACTAGCCACTGCTTATTTTTTTATATTACTTAGGTGACAGACAAGCACACGGCCTATCTGATGGGAAGTGGTTATTGTGACTTATGGACGTATGCAACACTAGAGGAGTTACACTCGTACTGTCGACCCTGCAAAAACCTCCTAATGCCCTTCTTGAAGGATCTCATTTTGTAGTCGCTTGGAAAAACCGCAGCAGGGCGTTCAATCCACAGCTTGAGCTTGCTTGGGAAGAAGTTCCTTTCATAGCGCACAGTGCACACTTTCCGGTCGCAATTTGTGAGAATGAATAAAATTCCCTGTGTATGGTGAGTGGTGCGATGATAGAATGTTGCTGTGGGCATCATATTAAACAATTCATCTGAACACAAACCATTGTATAGGCGGTAGAACACACACACAGTGCACCGAGGCAAAGTCCTCCCTAAATCTGAGTGGTTTCCACATCGCCTGCGAATATGGGATTTTCGACGAGCCTCATTCTTCGCACCGAATCGAAAGGGTCTTTGTTTGATCAAATTTGATCTCGTATACTTTTAATAACCGATGTACTAACGTCGTTGATGTATTTATTAGAATATTGTATTTATATCCTGTACTATCAAAAACTTTAAAATAATCTAGGAAACTTAAAGAAAAGAAGAGTTTCATTTTACCAAATGTCTAGAGCTTGTATTTTTTGCATTCTAGTTTTTCAATTAAAATATATTTATTTCATATTTCTATTATATAAAGATGAATTGCAATGAATCCCTTATCTAAGATATCTGAAATAGTTTGAAATTAAATTAAAGAGATATAGCGTTTGTGTTAGTTATAGTTATAGTGTAGACTGATAACTTATGGATGTCGTTTTAAGGTATTATTAACTCAGGAATTAAAAAAGGAGAAAAAAGAGACGTATTTAGATACATCGCATCTAAATAAATCATTTTTTCTCGTTTTTTGTGGTAATTAGAATTAGAATTAAAATAAAACAACAAATTAAATGTGATTTCAAATTAAAATAAACACCTCAACAAAGTCTAGGGAACAAGATGACCCCAATTATTTTTTTTCGTGTAAATCTTGTTTTGCAAATAACTGGCAGCAAATAAATAAAAATAGAATAAAGTAGATTACAGAGTTGTTCGAAATTTAAAAATAAATTTAAATAAGTAATGATTTTCGAATATGGAGGGAAAACTTTTAAAAGTGTTTGATTGTGCAGTTTCTCTGAGGCAAAATAAAAATTATTTTTTTTGATTGTAAATAACGTTTATTATCAATAATACGTTTTTTACGTATGGTTTGTGCATTTTTGTGACTGTAGTCATCATGTCACGTCGTCATTTAAGTCGCGAAGAGATGTTAAGGGCTGTTGGTATGCTGCAAGCTGGACGAACTCAACGCGACGTAGCGGATGCTGTCAACACCCAACCAAGCGTAATTTGCAGATTATGGGCACGCTACAGGTCTACAGGGGATGTTGCCGAACGTCACAGGGGACGAAATAGGGTTACTACCCCGCGACAAGATCGTTTCTTGCAAAATTCCGCAAGGCGGCAACCCACGATTACTGCTCGTCAGTTGGTCGCAGGCCTCCAGTCTCAGCATCAAGTGGTTATTAGCGATCAAACTGTCAGAACAAGACTACACGAAGCCAATCTTTATGCTCGCAGACCGCTTAGGGTTCCAGCTCTTCGACGTGGAAATCGAGGTCGTCGCTTATTGTGGGCTAACGCACATTTACAGTGGACCGACCATCAATGGGCACGGGTTCTGTTTTCCGACGAATCTTGCTTCGGTTTTCATCCTGATTCGAGAAGAGTGCGTATATGGCGAGTTCCTGGACGTCGGAGTCGTCTCCAGAATCCGCAAGAAGTTCATCCTTACCAAGGTGGAACAATCATGATATGGGCTGGAATTCGCCTTGGTGGAAGGACCGACCTCGTTTGGATACGGGGCAATTTGAATGCAAACCAATACATTCAGGAGGTTATACACCCCATGGTAATCCCTCATCGACAGCAGTTCGGTCAAGATTTTATGTTCATGCAAGATAATGCACGGTCACACACCGCGAGGGTAGTGGTCAATGCGTTAAGCGAGCACAATATGACGACGTTGGAATGGCCTGCTCAGTCTGCCGACCTCAATCCCATAGAGCATGCCTGGGATTTGCTTGGGAGAAGAGCTTTCAGTGATTCTTTGGAAAATCTGAACACTGAAGAACAACTTTTTTTACACCTTCGCAGTGTATGGAGCCATATTCCACAGACGATGATTGACAATCTCATACTAAGTATGCCACGCCGTTGTCGAGCTGTTGCTAATGCTTTAGGAGGTCTTACAGATTATTAAAAACGTTTAAAGTACGGTTAATTACTGTATTTCTTACTACCTCGTTATTTTTGTGCCTAATCATAGAAGGTTGTAATACTCAATATTGGCACTATTCAATTCTTTCATAAAAAAAAAAAAAATTGGTATGAAAATGTTTTTATTAAAATTAAAATTAAAAACGGTATAAAAATACCCTTCTATTGATATAAAACACTCACTATTACAAGAAAGGGTTTTTAAATAAAAACTAGAAATGTCCTTGTTCCCTAGACTTTGTTGATGTGTGTATAAATAATTTAAACACTTTTGGAAAAATAAAGGTTTTGCATCAGATAGTTTTTGATACGTAAACATAAACTGGCTAAAAGTGGGTGCTAGCACCTCTATCTACCCCTTCGGGGATTTTGGCGTGAGTTTATGTTATGTTTTTTTTATGTTTGATACGTGCGTAGGGCTCTGCAAACGTCTTTAGGGCTCAAGTTAACCTCATCAGCATAGTCAATGCATCTGCTAAACAACGGACGACGCTCTGGCGTAGGCTTTCTTCTTGGGTTGGGAGGTCCGATGGCAATCGCTGCCATAAAACCGGACTTGCCGATCAAAAACAGAAAGTGGATCTCGAGCTTCAAAGTGCAAACTTTGAACACATATAGGAAAATTGTTATGAGGATGAAATTAAGTCTCAGAGAACGTATTCAACTGCTGGCAAATTAATACTCGGTGGATAATACTTTTTTGTGTATAAGCACGCCGCATAAGGTGAAATTATGTGATTCCTAGGATCACAATACGAATAAAAAGAAAACATTTCAACTGCTTAGTCATAGCCCAGCCACTATATATTATATAAATATGACTTATTATCCGAGACCCGTAACTTTATTTGTAATATGGCGTTCAGGTTGTACAAAGTTTTATCGTCCATTGGACGTATTTTAGAAAAAGTCCCATTCAGGCAATTTTAATGAGAGAACATGAGGATACTTGTAAACGTCGAGAACAAAAGTCCACGTAGACATCCTAAACTACCTACTAATATCTCCAGACTCACTAATAATAAGTCTAAAACTCGGATAAGTAAAAAAGTAAGGCGAAGTGTTCTTCAATTAATTAAAGTTCTTTCTGAAACTGAACGCAATGAACTAGATTCTAGACCTTGGCGATATCGACGCCGACGAGAAACTATAATTATTATTAGCTCAAATTACAATTTAGGCTGATTTAATGCTTGATTAGATAAATGTATTGTATAATCCTCGAAATAAAATAAAGTTAACGTGACCTTAAACGCTCATAGGGCAAATGCTTTTGCTATGAAACGAATATAACGAATAAAAATAAAAATAAAATAAAAGTACTAATACGCATAGAATATAAACAGATATTTGTGTGTTATAGTATATGTATATCAGTATATGTTGATAATACTTCGTGTAAAGCCGTATATTAATATTTACTTATACTTCTCTCTCTTTCTTCTGTTTTTAATAAACTATCTATTTTTAGCCAATATCTTTTGTTTTCAAAACATTAATGTCCATCCCAAGGTTGCCTGGAAGAAGTATAATTCTTCCAGTAGCATCTGCTACGCGTATGCATATATTTTGTCACAAATTATAATTGAAAATGAATAATTCATATTATATTCAAAAGGAAATAACCCCGCGCGATTAGCTTACCTGCATTACATGCAACCCCGCGTAGCACACCCTAATTTATCATTCTGAAATGTCCGCCCATATGTATTTAGGTGTGATTTTTGTTTACGCGATACAACCGGTGGAGTCCAATATTCAGAAGGTGGCCTTATATTTTTCCAAGGAGCAGTATACAAGTATAATGTTTTATACACTACTATAAATAGCACGAAACAGTCAGTGAACACGTCACTAGAGATTACTCTCACTACGTAACGGTTTCACGCCCAAGACTGAGGCAATAAGAGTCGTATGCCACTTCGAATTTCTGATATGAAAATCTGATAGTGTTGTGGAAAATGTTATCTTCTTACAGGAATAATGACATAAAACAAAAAGGTAACAAAATACAGTAAAATTGCTGTGTTATCCATAGGTTAACCTAAAGTAAGCATAACTTCTAATGTGTTTTAGAATTTTAATATAGATTTCTTTGTATATACATAGGTCAATACCTACATACAAAAACCAATGCGTACACCTCCAAAAATAAGATTTTGCTGATATTATGATACACCCCTGGTGTTGCATACGTACATAGGCCTAATTTTGAAACTAAATAACACTTTATTTACTGCTGTCCGAGTGACCTAGTATACATACATTTCGAATTCAATAAAAAAGTTTTAAACTTAAAAAGGAATATATAAACCTAGTTTCAGTGCCAGGTGCTAACAGTTACTCTTAATTAAATACGAGAAAGTCTTATTAGCCGCACGAAGTTTGTTTAAAGGTTTAACTTTGTAACATTCTAATTTTTACTACTTCAGGGATTTACGTTGAGTAAGAAGTTGAATAAAGACGGGAAAATAAAATGATATGCAGGTATTTTTTATAAGGGAGTACTTGGTTTAATTCATGTAGCCCCCCGTGAGACACTGTCATCGGCACTCACTATGAGCGCTGCATAAACGTATTATTTTGGTTATCAGGGGTCGGGTATAACCTAGATAGAAAGTCTATCTAGTCTAGGAATCCTAAAAGATTTTGGCCACCATGTTGTACCGTCTCATCATCATCTTTTCTTCTATTTATTTCTTCAGCTAGATGTGACAGAGTACCTCAGTACTCAGTCAGCCCCTGTACTTAGATCTTCTTTGTTTAGGATAGTGTATCTACAACTGATACTCTCAAGAAAGTTGACAAACGTGAAAAGCATCTTCTGTGGCCGGGAAAATCTTAATTTCATCAGTCATTATCCTTTCTTTATTTATTTTTTATTTAAACTTTCTGCCACGGGCATTTTCTGCCAGTCAACCTTAGGGTGATTTACATATATTTATGTCACAGGTGTACGAAGTATTGTGGTGATAATTTGACCATTTACCCCTTTCATTTCCAGGGCATCTTTTTTCATTATTGTAAAAACTTAGTATATCTGTCTTAAAATTACAATATATCTGTCTTATAATATATATTATTGTCTTATAATATATATACAATTGGATTGTCTTATAATATATATACAATTGGAATAAATTTCTGTACTAATAAATGAGAGGGTTAGTTTTGTGGCCAGTTAATAAAACCTGTTCATAACACGCGTCAGAATCATTCTTCGCGTATGTATTTTATCTTTTCTGGGATACAATAATCATTTTGCAGGTCGTAATGCGTACAAAAACCTACAATATATTTTAACATAAATAACATAGAATAGAAAAAGCTTCTTTTTGTATCCTTTCACTTTAAGATTTCGGTAAACTCTGGGTTCGGCACGTGCTATTAACTTTGAGATACAATGAGCACGTGTAGGGTTGAGTTACGCCCCTCACGTGTACAGTTCCTACCAACACATTTTTGTCAAAGTTACTAAACTTCTATTTTAAGTTAGATGTGAGGATTTCGAATTGGCGATCTCTTTACTGAAGTTGTGTTAGGTGAATCTATGATAAAACTTAATGTTTCATGTTACTTTTTGGTACATGTAAATGGTTACTGACACTGTGTGACATTGACTTCTGTTACACTTGCTTCACTTACCTTATTATTCTATTATTACATTAACCTGCTTTAGCCCCTTGAAAAGTGAGCGCTCGTCTAATTGCTATTGCTACATAGATGTGCCCTTGATTAAACGGCTACATACAAACAAATCAGTGCTTCAAAACTCATTCATATGTAGGTATTAGTTGCAAATTATGTAAGATATACCGCAATCGTAACTGTTTTCAAAAATGATTGTTACTGGTTCAAAAAGCGTTCAAAAATTAGAAGTCAAGTTGAATCAAACAACAAAAAATAGTTGAACAAAAACTGAAAGGTTCCAAGAAAAATGTGAAATAAGAAAAACCACGACAGATAAGTAATCAATGATTACCGCTAGTACACGTGTCGTAAGTTGCTTTTTTTACTACCTTAATTATGATTATTATTTTATTAATACAACGAAAACGATCATTTACTATATATACATATATAATATGACTTCTCATCGCTTTAAGGAGTGCCTGTGAGTGTTTTGATTCCAATGTATACAAGATTGGTTTTAATTTATATTGTTGTGTTATGCAATTGATTCCAGAAGGCTAGACAAAAGTACCTACTTCAATCAATTCTTGAACACGAAAGTAAATTGACTTAAATGTTATAACAAAACTTTTGATTTCCCGAAGTCCTTTATTTTCGTAATGCTTAATTAGTTCGAAGTTTCAAATAATTAGCTTTTAAGAGCTCTCAAACGACATCTGAAACTGAATTCAATTTGTCAAATAAATTACTTACATATTTTATATAAAGCTGTTAATATTCAAAATTCTATCGAGTAGTAAAAACTTTCATTGACTTAGATTTTCTGCTTAAAGATGCAAGTGGATAAGTTAGACTACTATGTTTATTTGGTACGAGAATATGTAAAATTAAATTTGAACAGCGGCAATGCTCCCCGGGTTGGCTTTATTTGCCATGGGACATAAAGTCACTTGGTATTGGATGTATAAGTTTGTATAATATTTTTTTTACCTCTTGGTTGGCAGACAAGCACAAGGCCCGCCTGATGGAAAGTGGTTACCGCAGCCTATGGACGTGCGCAACGCCAAGGGAGTCACACTCGCGCTGCCAACCTTTTAATCATAAGACTTTCTGTGCCGTCTATGTAAAAGATAAAGCAGGACAAGCTTTTCCACTGACAGTACAAAATCTCTCCAGTGATATCAAAGAAATCCACTTAGATATGAAATAGTGAATGCTCAACATGGGGCTTTAATCCGCGACCAGTCCCTTACACTTCGACTGAGTTACATGAGCACGTACGAATGCTCAAGACGTATAGCTCAGTTGGTTAGAGCAATCTGTCCCTTACAGGGGGAATCCTTGTAAAGGAATGGAAAGAATCCAATCTAAAAAAAATTATATAAAATACTTGATTAACTATATTTTAATCCTTATGATAGGAGACAGTATAAGATTTAAAAGTTTACATTTGACCTCATAATTGATACCTCATGACTTGCAAATTACATATATGCCTATAGTGCTTGTATAAGTTTGTATTCACATAAAGAGTATACCATGTGGTATTTCAAAGCTAACTATTTAAACTAACTAACTATTTAGATTCAGATTACTAACAATTTTGAAAGTACTCACATAAGATTGATTTACCAACTCGATACAAACCATATAGATGTTAATATATGTCTGTAACCTACCACACTTGAATCAACTCCGTTTAAATGTTCTTTGACATTTTTGTATCGGCGTCGATCGAGAAAAATATCTCACTTTCCGCCGCACTTTTATGTCGCTACACATAAATTGTAGTCTATCTACCTGGTCGTACATCCTTGCGTCCCGAAGGTTGCCGCAAGGTGACAAGAAGCCATCAAATTATGTATCAGCCCCTACACTGTACGTAGTAAATATTTTACACTGCCATTTTTTTTCTCGTTCTATTTCGTCCCGTATGTATCCGCCGAATTTGGTACAGTATCGAAGGGTCGAAAGTAAAAATATCGCCTGAGTAGCGAAGAACGTTAAGAGGATGAAAAGGTAAATACAATTGTCGAGAACAGTAATGTTGCAAACTTAAACAACAATCTAGACAACTCTGTAATACTGATAAACAAGACCTAATATTAATTAAACATCACAGTTAGACTGGAAAGCTGACCACGGGGAAAGGGATCAGGGAATGAGAGAATGACAAAAAAAGAAAATACAACCATGTAGGATTTCTTTTGTATGGTTATGAATTAATATAACCATTGTAAGTTGGGGTTAGACTTTAGATGTGGATACTAACGTGGTTTGCATATTTTTAGCCGACTACGGCGAATCAAAAGGAGGGTTATTATTTTGAGAGGCTATGTAGTATTAAACAAGAAAATATCAAGGATAGGCGGGGTCGTATGCCACTTAGTCTAACAGAACAATATATCGTAGGGACGACCACGCATATGACTACGGGTATCCTTGATATTGTCTTGTTTAATACTTTTTAAGATAGTGATTTTTCAGTAATCGGGTTTTAAGTTTTTAAACATATAATAATAATATGAGTCACGCGTAAAGCTAACGTGAAGAACTCTCGCATCCGCGTCTCACTTTATTCCAGGTAGAACGGGTACGCCCATGAAGTTCTAACCTGACGTCATGAAGGATGACATGCGTGCAAACGATCTCATTACCATGAACACTTAAGATTGTGCGAAGTGGAGGAAGAAGAGCCGGAAGACGAAACCCTGACCCACGAGGCCATTCTGACCTCGGATGCAGTCAGGGAGATGCGTCTCTATGAAAACTATGATTACGATATACATAGATAAATAACCTAGCCTAATTAATAGCAGAACGTTGATTTTATAAAAACATACTTACGGTTTAATTTGAATATAAATTAGGCTATTTGAATTTATATCTACGTGTATACGTAGAAACATATTGATAAAGTAGTTTATTTATATAGTATCTCCACCTTTATATAGCTAATGCTGCTGTGTGAAAATCAAATAATCTTTTCAATGTTAAGAGCATATCCATAATGTTGTGAATACATTAAAATGTTTCGTTGAACTTATATAGAACAGAAAACAACCAAACAAAATGTAGGTATATTTTAGCTTCAATATTTACCTACAGGGAAAGGTCCATGAGCGTTTAATATTTTATTTAAACTTAAACGTAAAAGTACGCTTTCTGCACTGACGGTCATAGGTCACGGTAACCACTTTCCATCAGGTGGGCCGTGTGCATGTCTGCCACCTAAGTTGTATAAAAAAGCCCAATAGAGTTTTCGCATGTAAATAAAAAGGACCCGTTATTGTTGGCAGACAGAACACGTGTGTTGGTAAAGAATTTCTAGAAAAGTATGGAATTGTGCTTAGACATATTAATAATAGAGTAATATGTGTGTTTGTGTAAGGTTTGCACATAAATAATGCTTGAAGAACATGTATTTAATATTTTAAGCTTCGTATAGCAATAAAAATTAATAATGCACATGCGAACAGGATGCATATTTACTGGGGAAGTAAGGTTTCGAAGTGTCGTAAATATTTAAGTACGCCTTGAAAAGTTAGAGGCACGGATCATTAAGTTGTAAAAGTTACATTTTCTTACGTTCCAGATTGCTTCAGGATCGTCTTTTGCTTCCTTTTGTTTACAGGAAATTCAATTACGTTCAAGTGTGATATCTTGCCCGGTATTTAATTAAAATTTCAAAGACAAATTGAAAAGAACAGCTTATTGCCGCGAAGAAAAGATGGTGACTGCCACGATTTTTCAAAGCAAAGGCAATCATTGCCTAAGGGTTGTGATGCAAATCAGAATGCAGAGTTTATGTATTTGGCTGACTTTGATTAATATCGTAGTTAAATGAAAATGGAACGGTCTTGGTAATTTATTATTGTTTTTTTTTAAGAAATCCACACCCCTTCAACTAAGTTTAATTGATAAGTTTAATTGCTCGTGGTACGAGTTTGCGTCGGTAGTGAAAAGATTCGTATATGGGTTTACTCAACGAACTAAGTTACCGAAACTTACCTACATGTTGGAATAGCTTGAAATATTTGACTGAATCGCAATGGCAGGCCACAATTAAAGTAAAATAACAACTACGCGAATAAGTTATTTTTTTAAAGAATATTAGAACCGAAATTACTAATATTTTCCGTCTGTAGTGTAATGGATGTATTTCGAGTCGAACCCGGGACCTTTCGATCGTAAGGCCGACTCCTTAACCACTAAACTACTGACGCTTCACATTTTAGTTTTTCATGTCATGTCATGTCATATCATGACAGCTTCTTAATTAAATAGTTTTATACCATGTTTACCATAAAAAAACCTTTACAATAATTAGTAAGGTCGGTTTTCCTATTATATAACTGAGTACTTTTCCTGATCGTTTTTACCAATAATCCTCATTCACAACACAGCAATAGCACTATCTATCGTAAATAGCTTTAACTACCACTATTTGTCTATAAAGTCTAAGAAAATTTATGTAGTGATGTTAGTAGTATCCTTTGTAATTTAATTAAGAACAGAGCTCATCAATGTTAGGTGCGAAACGCGAAAATTGAGGTAAAACATTTACAAGTTGAAAAGCTCCAAAATACAAAGACTTGGTCAGGTATTATAATATTGTTAACAGAAAGGTCGCTACACAGTAATTACCAGAAGTCATTACTTTATGCCACATTACATTATTTTGTATATCAATGATTATACCTCATTTACTCGTTCATTAAATTCAATTTTAAGGTTATATACCTACGTTAGATGTAAATCACAATATAAAAACTACAGATTGTCCAAATAAATAAATAAATTTCCGATACTGACACACATCATGTCTCTTTACCCGAAGGGGTAGTCAGAGGACATTATTACGCCCTCGTTTCGTCAGTAATTTCGTTAACCACATGTAATAGGTGGCGTGCCTATTGCTGTTAACAGGGACAGAGTATATTCGTCAGAGCCTAGTCCGTTTGTTAGCAGTGGCACTGCGTGCAGGTGAGGATAAAGATGTTGGTCGGGCCCCTTAGCACTTAAATGACACTCTTGGAAAATAAATAAATAATTTCAAAAGTTCAGTGAAGACAAATTAGTACAATATAACGCTTTGAACGAATCGTATATCTATATACTAATTTTATATAAACCATTATGCCGATGAATACGTAACAGATAGCTTTAACAGTATCGTTGAATTAAATATGAGTTAGACAAGTCGGCACTGGAAAACGTAATCGAATTTATCGAGTATTAGCTGAAACATACCTACCCCTACAGAATACCGCGGCCATAATTACTTCGTGTTGTGTTTCCGGCGGTGAGTAGGGTAGCCAGAGCTCACTGGAGAGTTTTTGTGCTGTCAGTGGGTAGACCAAAAGCTTGTCCTCCTTTGTCTTTTACACTGGCGGCACAGAAAATTTCTGTTCTTACAGGGTTGGCAGCGCGAGTGCGACTACCTTGGTGTTGCACAAGTCCATAAACCACTTTCCATCAGGTGGGCCGTGTGCTTGTCTATCAAGCAAGTGATATAAAAAAATAGCATTGTTCATTGTGTTGTATTTATTTCTTATCGTTTATATTATTTCCCTGCTGGGTAGATTCGGTAGAAGGATAAACATTTATTTTGAGTACATCAATTTACTATACCCCGCTATAAGAGGAGAAATTAGGTTGTAGTTCAGAAAGTACAACCAGCCATTCCAGGTTCTGTCGATTTTAACATTGCTGGCGACCTCGACAGATGCCTTGTGACCCACACATGGGTCTCCTTTTTCATCGATAAGTGTATTATTGATGAAAAAGGAGACCCATGTGTGGGTAGAGCATTACACTTCTTTATCGTACGACAAATATAGGAAATATACATACATATAATCACGCCTTTATCCCCGGAGCGTTAGGCAAAGGTGAATTAACATCCACATTTCACCAATCATTCAGCGGTGAATAGGGAAGCCAGAGCTCACTGGAGAATTTGTGCGGTCAGTGGGATGACTAAAGACTTGTCCTACTTTGTCCTCTACATTGACGGCACAGAAACTCTGTGCTTACAGGGTCGGCAGCGCGAGTGTGGCTTCTCTGGTGTTACACACGTCCATAGGCCACGGTAACCACTTTCCATCAGGGGGGCCGTGCGCTTGTCTGTTACCTAAGTGGTATAAAAAAAATCATTGAATTCTGTCCCACGTAATAGTGGCCTATTGGCGTTTTTCGGGCACTATTGTTGACTCAAGCCATGCATCTGAGGCTGAGTCTGGGCTGTATATATCTGTCAGATGTTAACCAGCTCTATCCCTTATAAAGGAAATATGATGTTACATATACACAGGTACTTATCCCCTGGGCTATTTAGATGTAGGTAGGTTAAATTTAATATATTAGGGGTATGATAGTGGTATAAGTGTAGTATTTTACCCGACTACGGCAGAACCAAAGGAGGGTTATGATTTAGACACGCTATATATATATATGTTCATCTGTTTCTCATAGCTCCTCAACGATTTTGTAGGTATAAATTATAGCTGTTACATTCCACAAAAAAATATAAATAAAAAATTAAAACCTGACTACTGAAAAATCACGTTTAAGAAATATATTAAACAAGAAAATATGAGGTATCTTACATATGAAATTGCCGAATAAATTTTTAAGAATCAAGAGTTCGTTATTCCTGTATTTTAATAGCTATTTCCATTATTTATATTTTATTTGAAAGTTGATTTCAAGATTTTACAACTCTGTATTAAATTTTGTTTCTATTGGCCGCTTAATAAATTTAATTCGTCTTCAAAAACAGTACTTCCTAAATGCTATCCATTTTGATGATAAATTTCGTATTACAATTTTACAGTTGTCACTTTTCAAAAAGATAATAAAAGTGTTTGTTAGTTTAATGTTGTTTCATTCATACACAAAAAAATAATAAAATTTTAGTTTGTCATTCCTAAAAAATGCAAAAATGTTAGTACTGAAAAATGGGTGTCCTCCAATTTCTTCAAAAAAGAACAGCAATTTCTTATGCAACGACCTATTATCAAGGATCGATCGTATGCCACTTAGTCTAACAAAACAATACATTATAGTCTAACAAAACAATATACACTCGAGAGCAATGAATCCGGGTCACTTAAAGAATGTTAAAAATCTCGGAAACTAAAAATGATAGGTTAATGCAATAAATTGTATTTAATAGACAATGTAATACTCCTTAAATGAAAGTAAAAAAAATATGAGTCACCATACATTTTATTAACACAAAATTACATAAAGAAAAAAACTGCTGATCTCTCCTTAAAACAAAAATAGGAAACATGAAATTTTTGAACTTTATTACGATTTTCTTGAATTTTAATACTTCGTATTGCCTCCTCGTGCTTCCATTACTGCGTTTACGCGGTTTGGCATGCTGTACACCAAGTTCCTTATACGATTTTGGGGAATATTCTCCCATTCCTCTGTGAGAGCAATTTTGAGCTCACGAAGCGTGATTGGGGGAGGGTTTCGTTGTTTTACGCATCTGCCTAGCTCGTCCCAAGCATGCTCGATCGGGTTGATATCCGGGCTGCGCGCTGGCCACTCCATACGAGTAATGTTCATCTCTTGAAGGTAGTCATTCACAATCCTACCTGTATGAGGTCTGGCATTGTCATGCATAAATATAGCATCCTCACCTAAATTGACCATAAATGGACCAACGTGATCATTGAGGATTTCTTCCACATATCTTACGCTAGTTAAAGAGCCGTTTTCTATGATCACCAGCTCTGTGCGACTTTCAGAAGAAATTCCGGCCCACACAAGTACAGACCCACCACCGTAGGCTACTTTTTCTTCGATGCATGCTTGCTTGAATCTTTCCCCTGGTCTTCGATACACTCTGTGTCTTCCATCGTGCTTGTAGAGCATAAATTTTGATTCGTCGGAGAACATAACTTTTGACCAATCTTCAATACTCCAATTTACGTGGCTCTGGGCATAACTTAGTCTCGAAATACGATGCCCACGCTCCAGTTTAGGGCCGTTTGCAGGTCTAAGGGGTTTTAAGTTAGATTCAGCAAGCCGACGTCTTACTGTCCATGCACTTGGGTTACTTCCTCCGAGGCGTCGAAACTGATTGGTGAGTTCAGTTCCTGTGAGAAAGCGATTTCGAAGCATGGTGTTCACCAAGTATCGGTCTTCTCGTGCTGTGGTACACCTGGTTCTGCCCGTTCCTGGTCTGCGTAGGTTAGAACCAGTTTCTTCGTAACGTCGGAGAACTCTTTGTACTGTTGACAGCGACACACCGACAGTCCTGGCTGTATCGCGCTGACTCCGGCCGGTTTCCAGCATTGTAAGTATTCTGGTGCATTCTTCAGGCGTAAGCGACATAATTTCAGCTTGATTAATGAATATAGAGCACTATCAACATGGTTTATGTACCCACATAAATGACAGATTACAAACAAAAGCAACACCAAATGCTGTAATTTCGTAGTTCCATCTTCGAAAGTGGCCCTTTTTCAAATTTGATTTTTTTATGATATAACTTTACAATAACTAAGAAGTTTTAATACCTTCATTTAAGGAGTATTACATTGTCTATTAAATACAATTTATTGCATTAACCTAGCATTTTTAGTTTCCGAGATTTTTAGGATTCTTTAAGTGACCCGGATTCATTGCTCTCGAGTGTATTATATATGTAACAAGTGGCATGACAAAAAAATGTCAAGGAAAGCCGTTGTTTCCTTGACATTTTCTTGTCTAAAACGTTTTTGAGCGTGATATATATTTTTTAATTTAAAAATGAAATATAAAAAGAATTTATAAGTATTTTTTGTATATCAACTTTTGTCGTTAACTGTAGTATCTGTATGCTTCAAGTACGCAATATCAGCAATTTTAGGTAGGACACGGCGGTATTTCCGCCCAATTGAGCAGTCCGACTGGGGAAGTACCCCCGCCCTACAGAATACCGCGGCTATAATAACTTCGTGTTGTGTTCCCAGCGGTGAGTAGGGTAGCCAGAGCTCACTGGAGAATTTGTACTGTCAGTGGAAGACTATAGGCTTGTCCTGCTTTGTCTTCTACTGACGGCACAGAAACTCTGTACTTACAGGGTTGGCAGCGCGACTGTGACTCCTCTGGTGTTACAAACGTCCATAGGCCACGGTAACCACTTTCCATCAGGTGGGCCGTGTGCTTGTCTGACAACTAAGTGATATCAAAAAAAAAAATTGTGTGAATTTTAAGTATATTATGTTGTATGAAAATAACATGAAATCACTACTAAAGTAATGTCAAAATTTGGAATTAACTAACATTTTACACAACAAGCAATCAAAAATATGAATATTATTTCTTCTTGATTTATGCATCACAACGTGACTGTGATCTGTCAAGATAAATGGCAATCAACGTTAAATTTTAATTTAATCTTGTCACTCAACAACCAGCTCAGCAAATTGGGAACCCTCAAAATTTTTCGAGATTTTAAAAAATACTTTAGAATTCTGTGGTTGGTATTTTATCTCATGCTATCGTGGCAGGCAATGCTACGTCTCACCTCTGAATATTACATTAACTTATCTTATTCTAGACACGCAAAAGACGTTTTTAAAAAGCACACAATTATATTATTGTGAGATGAGAGAGGAGTACAGTCAAAGACAAAAGTAGTTTAACAATTCTAGTTTATTGATCACCATAGCTGTTAAATCATCAACATCGATCAATAAACAAAACACGAAACATATTAACTTTGTCCTCGAGGGATTCTAAAACTACTACATTACCTATGGGTACATGCTCTCCAATGTAAAAAGAATTTATAAGTATTTTTTGTATATCAACTTTTGTCGTTAACTGTAGTATCTGTATGCTTCAAGTACGCAATATCAGCAATTTTATTAGCAGAACACAAATCACAACAGCTTTTTTGAGACTAAAAGACTTGTTCAAACAAGAGTATTGCTTAAATAATAATTTTATTTTATTATATTTATTTCCAATGTAAATAAAATACATTCGCAACCCTCGACTCAAATTTTATTTTATATATTGCAACTGCCTACAGCTACCTCGTTTCGCTCATCTGACAATGTTAACGTCGACAGACGGCATAATATCCTAATAAGAATATGAAAAGTCTATTTCTTAAATGTAATTGTCATTATTTATACATAAATGTAGGTTCAGGATAGCTATGGGCCGGGACCTGTTCTCCCGGGAAATTGTTGGCTAGAAATTTGGAGTATATAATGTTCAAGACGCCAATTATGGTTTCCAAGATCGTGCTCCTTACGGTGACGTCTCTTTTATATTATTCGGCTAATGAAACCGTATTTATGTATTGATCTACGAATTGTTGTATTGAAATATATTTTGATAAGTCAATAACAATTCATAGCTAAATAATAGTTATTCACTTCTGTAAACGACTGTATTTTTGTCTTCTTATTCACTGTAATATAAAAAAATATATTTTCTGGGTTTATTAGTTTAACTTATATAATTTTCTATGTAGGTATTTCTTATAATATTTCATGTATTTCAATGATGAATTCATTCATTCCTGTTCGTGTTTAGGATGTAATAATATGAGTAAAATCTCTGATACTTCAATTTCGATGGATGATGACAGCAATAATTAATCAAAACAGTATTTAAATATTTTCAAAAATCAACTGTATAAATGGATATTAAAAATGTAATACCTACGATACCGACAAACTAGTAACCAAAGTGTATTAAAAAATAAACATTGCATTGTGTGAAAAATGGCCATTGTATATTGTATTGTGATGCACATACACAAAAAACGGTGTATGTGCATCACAATACAATAGTTACCATTGTTGGCTAATCAATTATGTAGCAATTCAACTACTCCCCGAGGGTTATAAAATAAAAAAGTATTTATTTGCACCTCAGAAAAAATACTTAGTTATACACATACAGAATATGGCTCGGTTAATTTATAATAAGATATAATACAGTGTCAGCTAACACCTAAACCAAGGTAACCGTATATCCTGTATATCCTGATAGGTGTGAGCGCCACCCACAAGTGAGATTTCAAGCCTTAGAATACATTACAGTAACTATATAATTTCCAGATAGTTATCGTGCGGTTGTCTATGTATGTTTGTGTTGAAGCTCTATGCTAAGATCTTTTCTCTTTAGCTTTGTAGTGAAAAGTTGTATAAGGTGTGTGCTTTAGCTCAACGCTACCACGACATCTCTATATATTTATATTTACAATTTCAAACCCTAAGATTATAGTAAGTCGATGTAGTATATTACGTTCTTGACTGTCATAGTTCCAAGTTTTATTAACCTTTTTGCGAAGACTTAAACCAACACTAAAATTACTAGTATTCCTCCTAACGCCTCCAGAAAATCTTAATTGCTTGTATTAGGGTAGGAATGGGTTTACGTCGTCGGTACTTTAATGGCCGAACTCAACAGTTAACGCCAGAACCAAGGAAAACAATCAGTAAAAGTCCACTATTATAATCATATTTAATAAGTGGATATACTGTTGTAAGCAAACAATGTTTATAAAATTATAATTTTAATACAATCAAAAATTAATATCGTTCATAAACGATGGAAATATCGAAGATAATAGAGAATAAGTTGACTACATATATATATATATATATGTCAAAACACACATAAATGTTTATAAAATTATATTTACTGGTCTAAACTTTATAATTTTTATAAGACCATATGGCAACTATTCTGCATCGAACTAAAAAAGAATCACGTAAAACGGATCAAAAATTTCAGGGTAATCGGTGTACATACATAAAAATTATAAATAATCTAATTGAGAACCTCCTCCGTTTTGGAAGTCGATTAAAAAATAACCATGTTATTTTTGTTTCATTGTGTGTGACTATCTAATATTAGCTTGTATATTTTGACTCGCTATTTTTTATCAACAAAGATCATCAATAAACATAAAATAGAATAAGTTTAATCCATTTCATAATTATACACAGTTTTACAAATTTCTGAGTTTGGCTAACGAGATTGAACATACGGCCTTAATTATAATATCAGGTCACCCTTTTCAACTTTGTTGAAACTAGGACACGTAACACGCAATAACAAGTCACCGTTACACAAGATTTTTACTGAAAACAAACTGAAAACTTTTATATATTAGTGGCAGACATGAGTGCTTTGTGATAAGACCCGAAACCTTCCAACAAAGTTTCAACCTGGTGCTAAATAGAGCCGCTTTATATTCCGAAGAAAAGGCCCGACTTCAAATGTTTCGAAATGCTACTTACAGTGAAGTTAAAGCATTTCTTATCAAACCCTTAAAGCTGTGGATTTTCATTTTCAAAATTAAATTAGACTTTTTTAATAATATATATGTCAAAAAAATATTTATGTAAGATAAAAATTGTAGCAATACTTATTGCTTATATAATACTTATTGCTAATACTTATTGCTCACTTTTTTGGTAATTTGGATTGCAGATATTTTGGAAAGGAAATAAGGTTATTGTTGGAAGTCAAAACACGCCAAAACAAAAATATTAATATTATCAAATCAAATCTCAATATCTTTTTATTGTATGGTACACAAAGAAGTTTTGCAGTATACATACAATTGGCGAATTTTCGCACAAGGCATGGGATGGAGTTAGTCAAATATAATATAACCACCAAGTTTTAAGTCTTAAAGGACAAAATGAAAGGGTCAGTTTCTAACAATCGTTTTTTAGTTTATTTTTTTGTGGTCCATACTTAGATATATTATTTAACAGATATTTATAAAGCTATAGATACATGACTTATAATATAATATATACTACATAGATAATTAATAGTGAAATAGTACCAAATATTAGGTACATGAATGAAGGTGATATAAAAATAGAAGGTAAAAGACAGTGGCTATCACTCTTGCAAGTAGTAAGCCGTAACAATTTTTTTGAAAACAGGCAGAGATTGCGCGCGTCTCATGGTAATAGGTAGATATTTATTTGTTAGCTATACTTACAGCTAACTATATAGATTACATACATTAATTATTTATTATTTATTTATCACTAATATTAAAAAAATCACTGAAACATTTAACAAACCAACTGCTCAAGTGTATTACCCAAATAACGAAAACCAGAGCTGTCAATGAGAACTAGACTTCATCAAATATTACTCTGACTTTATTTAACGCGTAGCGGGCTTCTGTATATAGAGGTAAAATACTCCAGGCTTAAGACGGTAGGTTGGTAAGAATCACGTAAGAAGATGATTTGAATGATTAACAGATTCTGCATTCTTATTCATCTTCTTCTTAATCCTAGTCGCATCCGAAGCTTTCATCTCGAAGCCTGGGTCCGCTTTATCAGTCTAACTATGAATTTAGCTAAACTTCGATATTTTCCATGAAGCGACTGCCATATGACCTCCACAATCCAAAGGCGATATCGAGGCATTGCAGCCAGATTAGTTATTGGACATTTTAGTGCTCGAACTACCCGTAACGACTGCTATAGATGTCGTATGACAACCGGGACCCACGGCTTAACATACTCTCCAAGGCACAACCAGACCAATGCAAATACTTATATTCATGCATACAAATATTTACACTGAGCGGGGATCAAACCCGCGCCTCCTGCGTAACGGCTGGGTTCATCGCCACGCCACAGAGGCCGTCTACTGCTGATTAACAGCTACAGTATCCAAAACACTGTTGTAGATTACATAACTGTGAATAACAGTTGAGAAAATGTATGGAATCCAAACGTGCATTATTTGTTCTTTTTCATCCAGTGTAATCGCACTAAAAGGCGGTAGCACTACGTCACAGCACGAACCACTATTTGTATGCTAATTCACTCTTGTATCGCCTTTGTTTGGCTTAGAAAAATGGCTTTATTATACTTGTAAAAGTTCTAGTAAACATATGAATGTAAGTGTAGTACTTTGTTAATATTTTGAAGTACGGTTTGAAAGCGTTTGTGGTAGTACGAACCTCAAAATAAATGGATAGTATACGATGTAATTTTATGTTAGATGAATTGTGAGGACAATACTCCGCACAATTCATCTAAGCAAAGTAAAGAAACAAGAAAGAATTGGATTCTTTCGCGATTTTGGAATTATTTTATAAGTTTTAATGACAGTAGAGAAATCTCGTGCAGTATGTAAGTATAGAAGCAGATGGCGGGCCATTATTGTCCTTACATACCCTGAAGGGAAAAGGGCCTGAACATATATGCATTGTAGCTACGTATGGTATTTTAAAATTACTTTTCGACTAAAGTAACGACTAATGACGTAGAAACTCATGAAGAAACTTATTTGTGCATTTTTGTTGCTGCACTTTCGCAACAATAAGCCACATACTAAACACATTACACGCCATTTCTCTTCGCCCTAGTTGTTTAAAACTTAGTCTGTAGTACGCCACACAAAGCAACGGAACATGGGTTATGACGCCCATATTAATGGAAATTGTCGTGATTTAACTTTGCCGAGTTACTCGCTGCTTTCGGAAACGACAGACGTAGGAAAGTTGTGATGCAGTTACAAAATGTTTTGTATTTAAATAAAAAACAAACGCATCGATTATCCAATCCTACTTCCTTCCAACTAATACTGCTGTATATACTACTAATGTGAAAGATTGTGAAGATATTTGGATAGTTGTTGTGTTGTGTTGCACGCTCTAACGGAACTGAACAGATCTGGCTGAAATTTGGTATAGGGATTATGGTCCGGCATAACAATTTTTGTGTTGGGAATTCTACGCCTGCGGAGCCGCAGGCAACAGCTCGTGTAAAGGTATAAAACTCCAATAATAATTATAGGATAGTTAGTAACTGATAGTAAATATCCAACAAACAATATAGTAATTTGGAAACCATTTTAATATTATAAGATTTATTTATTTTCAAAGAAGTGCATTTTAATAAATCATGTCAAGTTAATGTACTTGTAGATACTTCAAGTGTAAAGCTATTCAACCCAAATTTTATCGAAAGCTATTTATAGTTTGACAGTTTTTGTAATGAAATTCACGGTTTGTAGATCTATAAACATCGAAGTGTCTGAATGTCTTTATTGAGATTAAGTTTGAAAATCCAATCCTGCATCATATCAAATTCTTTATTGTGTAGGTACTCTCCAGTATCATTCAATTTTATTTTAAATCGATTTAAGTCCTTAATGACCTCCAGGCCAGGTCAAGAGCCAGCGACTGGCGAGCATGTATGAAAACAAATATAAAAGTAAAAAAAAGCGAGAGGTTTCTGTCAGAATTGTAGCAAGTTCTGCATAATGCATTGGAAAAGCCGTGACTATTTATACAATATATATATAATATGTATGCCTTTAAAAATGTGTTTATTACAAATAAAATTTCGAATTTCATTATAAGAATTACCGGGTAGCCTGAGGCCATTCCAGCAGTCATTCTCGGACGAAAGAGGAGCATTCCGAAAGAGTAGCACAGTTTTTAAAGTTTATTTATAATGTCTGTTACCCAACATTGTACATGGACTGCAATGGAATAATTTATCGATTGATTGATAGCCTACATTACATCAGTTTGTCGGTACACACATACCATTTCCATAGTGATTGATTAATCTTGACTATAATGGCAGCGATTGCCCCTTTACCGTGAGATAATAACTAACACTAGAACCTCGTTTATTAGTAGGTGATCAGAAGACCACAGTGGGCCCCATATATCCTAAGAACTAGAAACATAACAGAATGAAATGAGAAAATGATTTTTTAATATAGGACACGTCTCAAAATTCAGCTTGACGGCCTCATCATATACTTTTGCATATGCCGTTTAAAGGACCCGGGACTGTAGGAAAAGGGAAATACGTGTGCTGGTAATGAATTTCAGGCCATAATGGTGCGATAAATTTTATCAGCGTAGGTTTAAATCTTTGTTCGATATTTGGGTGGGTCGACAAAAAACTTGAGAAAATCAATTGTACAAGTATTTTATTCTCATGAGAAATAGCCTTTGGCCTTCACAACTTTTTGTAGCAACACGATATTGTTATCGACTGTTGTACACATTTCTATCGAAATTCTCGCTTTTCACCCGAGTATTAGCAGGAACATGCTAGAAAAAGTGAAGGCCTACTATAATAGGAAAACGTAATTTATAACATCATACACGTTACTATAGAAAACATTGTTATAGATTTTTATTCACAATAATGAATTTATAAAATGAATTATTAGTAGATGAATTTTGGACTAAGATTTTAAATCTGAAGACTTATTTTTTTATATATCACTTAGATGGCTGACAAGCACACGGCCCACCTGATGGAAAGTCGTTACCGTTGCTTATGGACGTGTGTAACACCAGAGAAGTCCCACTCGCGCTTCCGACCCTGTAAGCACAGAGAGTGTCTGTGCCGTCAGTGTAGAAGACAAAGCAGGGCAAGCCTTTAGTCTTCCCACTGACAGCAGAAACTCTCCAGTGAGCTCTAGCTACCTTACTTACAGCTGGAAACACAACACGAAGTTATTATGGCCGTGGTATTCTGTAAGGAGGAGGTACTTCCCCAGTCGGACTGCTGAATTGGACGAAAATACCAACGTGTCTTTCCTTCTACAATATATATAATTTAATAATAAAGTGAATAATAATTAATACTGGTGGTAGAAACTTGGTGGCACAAATTTGTCTCAAGTTTCGACCGGGTAGGTACCACCGTGCACTATTGCGAAAAACCCTCCATAGCAATTCAATCTCGGTTGGATTGTGTTCAGGGGTCAGCAAGTGCATAGCCGGGCAGAGGTGGTGGTTGTCGCAGCACTAGTGGGACCAGTGGGTCTTGGCGTAGTCTAGTGGGGATGGCGCGGGGCGATGCGCCGAACAGGGAGACCTGTAGAAACGGTGGTGCCGCTGGCCACCCGCGGTATAGTACAGGGGCCCAACTGGGGTTAACCACCTTGGGAGGCTGCCTCACCAGGCCGCGCATAATCCCGATATGGTTCGTCGTGCCGGTTGGTGACCGGATTTGGGAGCCCGGCGACCATACTCGGGGGGGTACGGGGGCCCTTCCGTTCGGCGCGTCGGCTCTCGCCATGCCTCACATTCATAGATAAAACCAATATCCCGCGCTTTGTCACATGGTGCTGCGGCGGCAATCACCTCTTTTTTCACGCCTTCTCCCACCCAAACTCATGGCAGCGCAATTCAGAGAAATAGGCAACACAGCGGCTCGTCACACTCCCAAAAGCTTGCTATTTGAGGTGGAGTCCACTAACGTCTGTGGGCTCCATGCAAACCTCAACGCCGTCCACCAACACCTAGAGACGGCGAAACCTGCCATGTTTTTTCTAACGGAGACGCAAATACACCGCCCTGACGACACGACCTACTTGCTCTACCCTGGCTATGTTCTTGAGGAAAGTTTTCGTGCAAAAGCCGGGGTGTGCGTGTTTGTTAGGGCGGATGTTTGCTGTCGCCGTTTGCGCTGCCTAGAGGATCCATCCTTCTCCGTCCTTTGGGTACACGTAGACCATGGCCCTACGAGTCAGATCTATGTGTGCCTCTACCGTTCCCATACAGGAGATGCTGAGACAACTCGACTCTTTGAATATCTGAGTCAGGCGGCAGATGATGCGCAGGAGCGATTTCCGAATGCCGAAATGGTATTTTTGGGGGATTTTAACGCCCACCACGAGATCTGGTTGGGCTCCTCCAAAACAGACCATGCGGGAAGAGCCGCCCACGCATTTGCTCTGGCGCACGGCCTGACCCAATTGGTGCACGAGGTCACTAGGATACCAAGAAGGTCGGGCCTAGCACCTTCTCTGCTAGACCTTCTGCTGACGAGTGATCCGGACCGGTACAGTGTATCGGTGCGAGTCGCTTTAGGCAACTCCGACCACTGCCTGGTCTGTTCCACGGTGCCTATTATAGCGCCCCCAAGACCCGTGCAGGGGAAGCGGCGTCTCTGGCACTACTCGTCAGCGGACTGGGATGGACTTCGTGACTATTTTGCGTCCATCCCGTGGGTTGAGCGCTACTTTGAAGGTAAGAACCCATTGGATTGTGCTACTGCTGTCGCCGGTGAGATCGGTCTGGGTATGGAATACTATATCTCATACACCGATGTCACCGGTGACCGCGGGGTGCGCCCTTGGTTCGGGCGCGAGTGCGCGGAAGCTGTTGAACAAAAACAGTCTGCGTACCGCGCTTGGGTAAGGGCGCGCGCCGCGCGCCATCCCAATCTGGGCCACTTCAAGGCGGCGTACAACAGAGCCACAAAGGTCTATGGAAGGGCCTACGTCAGAGCGGATGCCCTGCGCATAGCGCGGCTTGGTCAAGAGCTAGTGATGCATCCCACGGGAAGCCGTGGCTACTGGCGACTGGCTAAAGCCGTGCAAGCCAACTTCTGTCAGCCTTCGCTGCCTCCGCTGCGTAACCCTGATGGATCCCTGGCCCATGAGCCGCAAGAGAAGGCAAATCTGCTGGCTAATCTCTTTGCGGCCAACTCCCGAATCGATGATTGTGGTACGCAGCCACCAACACTACCCGACAGTGACCACGCGATGCCTGATATCCATATCAGGCAACGCGATGTCCGTGCAGTGCTGCAATCACTCGATGTCCGGAAAGCCAGTGGTCCGGATGGTATTCCAGCGGTAGTTTTGAAAAAATGTGCAGCGGAGTTGTCTCCAATGCTTACGCGCCTGTACCGGCTATCCTACAGTTCGGGTACAGTGCCTTTGCCTTGGAAAGAGGCGAATGTTCAGCCGATTCCCAAGAAGGGGGATCGCTCGGAGCCAGCCAACTATCGACCCATAGCCGTGCTCCACCTCAGTGCTGTGCAAAGTGTTCGAGCACATAATTAACAAATAGCTCATGCGGCACCTAGAGGATCACTCCTTAATTAATGACCAGCAATATGGCTTCAGACCGAAACGGTCAACGGGTGATCTTCTAGCATACGTTACCCATCTTTGGGGTGAGGCTATGGACAAGCACGGCGAGTCACTGGCAATTAGTCTTGACATCGCCAAAGCTTTTGATAGAGTCTGGCACAAATCGCTTCTTTCCAAGCTGCCACCTGCCTTTGGTCTGCCTTCTAGGCTGTGCAACTGGGTTGCTAGCTTCCTGCAGGGGCGCCGTATTCGCGTCCTTTGTGACGGACGAGCTTCGGAGTTTCTGCAGGTTAATGCTGGCGTGCCCCAGGGGTCGGTCTTATCACCCACTCTCTTTCTTCTGCATATCAACGACATGCTGTCTACCGGCAATGTTCATTGTTATGCAGACGATAGCACTTTACATGAGAGTTATCATGGACATCCTGCGGCCAAGCAGTCAGATATCGCAGAGAAAAGGCAGCTTCTTGTCACTGAGCTTGACGGGATCCTGAATCACATTTCTCAATGGGGCTCAGAGAACCTGGTTGAGTTCAATGCCAAGAAGACGCAGGCATGTGCGTTTACAGCAAAAGTATCTTCTTTCCTTCCCCTCCCCACTCTTCAGAGCACGCCACTGCCACTGCAGGACAATCTCAATATCCTAGGTATGGATGTTCGCTGCAACCTGAATAACAAAAACTACATCGAAAGCATCATCAAAACAGCCTCACGAAAACTCGGAGTCGTGAACAGAGTGAGACGATTTTTCACGCCGGAGCAGCGGTGTCTTCTATACAAGACACAAATTCGCTCCTGTGTGGAGTACTGCTCGCATCTCTGGGATGGTTCAGCAAAGTACTTACTAGATGCTCTCGACAGGTTGCAGCGACGTGCGGTCCGCATCATTGGGAATCCCGAGATCACGAACACCCTAGAACCTTTACAGCTGCGTAGAGATGTTGCGTCCATGGCTGTATTTTACCGTCTGTACCATGGGGAGTGTTCTGATGAGCTCTTCCAATTAGTCCCACCCTCCCCTTTCCTACACAGGACAACACGTGCAGGTCTTAGATGTCATCCGCACACGGTGCAAAACATTCGATCAAGAACCAAGCGGTTCGGAGACTCTTTCCTCTGTCGCACCATTAAGGCCTGGAATTCATTACCAGCTCACGTGTTTCCTTCTTCCTACAGTCCCGGGTCCTTTAAGCGGGGCGTGAAAAAGCATATGATAAGGCCGTCAAGTTGAGTGTCACCATTGTCACACGGTATGTGTAAGTAATGGTGACCCTCTTTTCTGGGACTTTGCCTTCAGCTTACCATCAGGCAAGGCGACGTCCAATTGACGTGTCCTATAAAAAAAAAATACATATATAATTTACATATAATAATAATATATTATTTAAGGACTTCATCATTTTTTTTGCAAAATCATTCTAAATCTGAGGTGTGAATTATATAGAAAAGATAAGATTAGATCGTAGAGACGGTATAGGCTAGTTTTTGTATGTAGCTCGCCTTTTGTGTATAATAAATATCGTCTCTTCATTCCACTGTAAAAAGCTGCAATTCAATTATTTATTCGTTCTTTTATTGCGCACCACATAGAGAGGAAAGAAAAAGAAGAAATTCAGTTAAAACGCTTTGATGTCACACTTCGTTGTTATATAATAAAATTTCATTACTTTTATGAATGCTAAAGTTTCGATGGATTATTCAATTTATGCCAGAATGGCCGAATGGATCTAGATGAAATTTGATACAAAAATAGATTACAGTCCGTAGCACACAGATTTAAGTACGTGGGATTAGTGGGGCGAAGAGTGGGTCGCAGTAACGATCTCAATATTTCAGCAGAAGGTAGGTGGTAATTAATTTTTTTTATACCTCTTAGATGGCAGACAAGCACACGGCCCACCTGATAGAAATTGGTTAAAGTAATTTATGGACGTGTGCAACACCAGGGGAGTCACAATCACTCTGCCGAACCTATAAGCACAGCTGCTTTTGGTCCTCCAACTGACAGCACAAAAAGCTCTCCAGTTAGCTCTGGCTTACCTGAGGGTAAGCAGAAGGTAAAGGCTCCGGAAAGAGGGTCACCATTACAGATACGTAGCATGTTACAATGGTTGCACTTAGTTTGACGGCCTCATCAGATGCTTTTTCACGCCTCGTTTAAAAGACCCGGGACTGTACGAAGTGGGAAACCCAAATTTATAACTTTCAACTTATAACTCTCAATATTATCATGAATTATTGAAAACTCTTTCATGAATGGAATGGAAAATTAAATTAAAATACCTACTATCTATGCTCTAGGCCTTGAATTGTGCCGAAGGCTTGTAATAATTGCAACGGTTCTGTTAATGATAAGCATTCACAAATTATATCATGTGAATAACTTAACTACTTGGTGGTTTACAAAATCCAGTGCGGGATGAAACAATGCGCTTACATATTTCATAGTGCCTACATGGTTCATTCTACCAGAGTTTGCTCGGACTGTAGATATTATGACGATCCATCCTTTTTGGCCCGCGATACTTCGGGCTATTGTGTGGAGTGACAGTATCATTCATGCCAATCTCAGTGTCGGATCTGCTAGCTAGACAGTTATGTAATATTATACTACTTACTAAAGCTACTGAGTTTATTATCTACGTAGTTTGCTATGCAAAGTGAACCAGTCAGTATTCGTACTCAAAATAATCTTAATAACAAAATACCAAGTTTATATTTGCCATCATAAAGCTCAAATAGTTGTAAGTATCCAGAATGGTCAAAACATATTAGCAATCAATTCTTCATAATAATGTTGATAAGTGCTAAAGATCAAGATTATCTTTACAAAATATCATTTAATCACATTTTGTATCCTTTTCTTGTAAAGGAGATACGATTGCACTTTTTCACATAAAGTTGTATGTAACGGTGCAACCGTATCAACTTAGTCGACTGTACTTGGATAATACTATATTTTTAATGTACAAAAATAGCAGTATGTGATTATAATATTAAAATAATACTTTACTATTATGCATGTTTACACATATATACAAAAAAGGTCTTATTTTTAATTTGATCTGATTTAAATAATTACATTTTTCTACGACATCCCACATCACATCCCGCTATCTAGACCCAAAGTAAACATAGCTTGACTCGCTTTTTATTTTAACGTGCGCAAAATCCCCACGGATACCTCCCCACCGGAGCCGGTGGAAGAGGTTTTGTTGGACTCGAACCGACCAAAACGCACGCCGCCTGTGGGTCGTTTTTGGTTGGCAAAGGTGAAGTTGACACTCACATCCCTTGCACCCCGGCCGACCCAGGGCCATCTCGGGTGTGGGGACTACAGAGTCCCCAATCTTGACTAGCTTGTGTGGGTTATCGAACGCGGATAAACATACAAAGTAAACATACGTACTTGATACACCCAGAAACACTCAGATCAATGCTAATATGCATATTCATGGATACCAATATTTGCACTGAGTGGGAATTGAATACGCTCCCTTGATACAGCAGCCGAACGCGCTACCGCTATGCTTCAAAGGCCGGTGGAAGTCAATTTGGACAGGGGTTTCACTGATTGAGTTACAAGGCATAACTTTTACGTTTTACTAAAATTTTTCGAATTTCAATAGAGTACCTACACTCGAGAGCAATGAATCCGGGTCACTTAAAGAATCCTAAAAATCTCGGAAACTAAAAATGCTAGGTTAATGCAATAAATTGTATTTAATAGACAATGTAATACTCCTTAAATGAAGGTATTAAAACTTCTTAGTTATTGTAAAGTTATATCATAAAAAAATCAAATTTGAAAAAGGGCCACTTTCGAAGATGGAACTACGAAATTACAGCATTTGGTGTTGCTTTTGTTTGTAATCTGTCATTTATGTGGGTACATAAACCATGTTGATAGTGCTCTATATTCATTAATCAAGCTGAAATTATGTCGCTTACGCCTGAAGAATGCACCAGAATACTTACAATGCTGGAAACCGGCCGGAGTCAGCGCGATACAGCCAGGACTGTCGGTGTGTCGCTGTCAACAGTACAAAGAGTTCTCCGACGTTACGAAGAAACTGGTTCTAACCTACGCAGACCAGGAACGGGCAGAACCAGGTGTACCACAGCACGAGAAGACCGATACTTGGTGAACACCATGCTTCGAAATCGCTTTCTCACAGGAACTGAACTCACCAATCAGTTTCGACGCCTCGGAGGAAGTAACCCAAGTGCATGGACAGTAAGACGTCGGCTTGCTGAATCTAACTTAAAACCCCTTAGACCTGCAAACGGCCCTAAACTGGAGCGTGGGCATCGTATTTCGAGACTAAGTTATGCCCAGAGCCACGTAAATTGGAGTATTGAAGATTGGTCAAAAGTTATGTTCTCCGACGAATCAAAATTTATGCTCTACAAGCACGATGGAAGACACAGAGTGTATCGAAGACCAGGGGAAAGATTCAAGCAAGCATGCATCGAAGAAAAAGTAGCCTACGGTGGTGGGTCTGTACTTGTGTGGGCCGGAATTTCTTCTGAAAGTCGCACAGAGCTGGTGATCATAGAAAACGGCTCTTTAACTAGCGTAAGATATGTGGAAGAAATCCTCAATGATCACGTTGGTCCATTTATGGTCAATTTAGGTGAGGATGCTATATTTATGCATGACAATGCCAGACCTCATACAGGTAGGATTGTGAATGACTACCTTCAAGAGATGAACATTACTCGTATGGAGTGGCCAGCGCGCAGCCCGGATATCAACCCGATCGAGCATGCTTGGGACGAGCTAGGCAGATGCGTAAAACAACGAAACCCTCCCCCAATCACGCTTCGTGAGCTCAAAATTGCTCTCACAGAGGAATGGGAGAATATTCCCCAAAATCGTATAAGGAACTTGGTGTACAGCATGCCAAACCGCGTAAACGCAGTAATGGAAGCACGAGGAGGCAATACGAAGTATTAAAATTCAAGAAAATCGTAATAAAGTTCAAAAATTTCATGTTTCCTATTTTTGTTTTAAGGAGAGATCAGCAGTTTTTTTCTTTATGTAATTTTGTGTTAATAAAATGTATGGTGACTCATATTTTTTTTACTTTCATTTAAGGAGTATTACATTGTCTATTAAATACAATTTATTGCATTAACCTATCATTTTTAGTTTCCGAGATTTTTAACATTCTTTAAGTGACCCGGATTCATTGCTCTCGAGTGTATTTAGTACATTTTGTTAAAAGAATACATTTGAGTGACTGTCAATCTTTGGTTCATTGAATTGCAATGATTGAATGACCCGCGATCCATTAAAACCATTACTTTATTATATTTCCAAAATCTATATTTGACCTCATTGATTCTATTTGATGCGGAAGGCGGAGGATCGACGTAATGGTGCACATTGGGAGAGGCCTATGTCACCAGTGGACTGCGGTGGGCTAATTGAATGATTGATTGATTCTATTTCATTTCATTTGTTCCAAATTTTCTATAATTGCTTTTAATATTATAAATATGAATATTTTGTCGGTTTGGTACTCAATCACGCTTGAAATGGTTGAACGGATTTGGCTGAGTACATGGAAAGATTCTAGTCTAGATTAACACATAGGCTGCGGTTTATCTCTGAATAGGTTCATATGAGTTCGATCCCCGCTCTGTGCAAATATTTGTATGCATGAATATGGGTATTTGCATTGGTCTGATCGTACCTAATAAAATAGTCCAACAACTGGTCTAACTGCAAAACTTCGATATCGTCACTGGGTCGTGGAGGTCAGATGGCAAACACTTCACGAAAAATATGGAACTTCAGTCAAACAGTTGGACTGGTAAAGCAGATCCCCGATTCCGAGGTAAAAGCTTTGGATGCGACTGTGATTAACGCTTGGATAAAGTGAACGGTTCACTTGGATTGCGGGAACAGGGTCTGGAGGGTATTAAATTCGAAACGGAGTCACGGGTAACAGCGAGTAGTCCATAAAACACTAACTGAAAGGAATGGACTAACCGTAGATTTATTCAGTACGTTATATCGACGATGGAAGAGAAATCCGTTGCAGCCGTAGCTTAATTTACATTGAGAACCATTCGCATCGCCTGACCGGGTTGAACTACTCCCTAGACTGAGTATTTGCATCGAATTCCAATTAGTTTTTACAAGTTACCTAATTTTATAGCTCTGGATAAATTAAACCGAATCTTACAGTGCATTGGTTAAGGATTTTTCTCGTAGTACTTACTCAATTTAAATTAGCATTAAATTTCATTTCAATGTTTGTACTTACTATAGGATAGGATGTGACTCCAAAGTATCATCTAAAAGTTACTTTCTTAAAATAATATTTTTATTTGAACTATAGCATTTGGTTTTGTCTCTTTTGATGTTGACCGAGAGAGTCTTTTTCAAACTTAAAACATTTGAAGTGAAGGTTGTTTTTGTATTACTTGTGTGGGCCGTACTGATAGAAAGTGGTTACTGTGGCCTATGGACGCGTGCAACACCAAGGGAGTCATATCGCGCTGCTAACCCTGTAAGCACTGAGAGTTTCTGTGCCGTCACTGTAAAAGACAAAGCGGGACAAGCTTTTGGTGTTCCACTGACAGCATAAAATCTCTTTAGTGAGCTCTGGCTACCCTACTCACCGCCGGGAACACAACACGAGTATTATGGCCGCGGCAAACAAGCAACTACTTATATTTGACCACTTAGGTGGCAGACAAGCACACGGCCCACCTGTTAAGTGTATACTCACATAAGGAGATCTTTCTAAGACGTCAACCAAAAACCCTCTATAGAAGTAAGTCACCCTCAAGGTAGAGACGGTGATATTACTACGAATTAATTAACAGCTATTGTGTGGTGCATTGTAGCTTAATAAGCTAGGGCCATTGGAAACTTTAGGAGCACTTATCGTAAAATTATAGTCGACTACACAACACCTTAGTGTTCACGTGTATTACTAGACATTTTCTTGCTTAATATTATATAAGTGAAAGTTTGTGAAGATCTTTGGATTTGTTATTCACTCACGCTCTAACAGCTGAAGCTGAAGTTTGGAATACATATTGTTGTTCGTTAAATAGGTGCTCTTGAGTTGCGGAAGCCGGATCAAAATTCCACGTAAGTGGAAAAAATTGATAGTTTTATCAGCTTTATCACTGATTGAACTGCGATACCTAAAATTTGAACTACATCTGCAGGAAAATCCACTATATCAATAAAAGCAGTGTATCCGAAATGACGTCATTCCAATTACAGTTGCGATAAGGCGCGGTGTAAGCTACCATCCAAGCGCTTGACTCTCTTAATTAAGACGCCGATCTTCGGCCTTGATAACGTTAGACATGCAATCTACTGGTTATAAACGTTGTGTTTTATTTATTTTGTGTCTCGTGGTTGATATCGGTTTATGTTCGATTGCATTACGTGTGCTGTGCGTGAATTCATAACATATGAGTATGTAATAGTTAATTATTGGTATTTTCAGTGATTCAGTATGTTATTGATTTTCATGTACTGTTACTTTTTAGCTGTAAGTTTTCCTGCAACGTTAAAATAAAATAAAATACACATTTTTTTTATAAATATCAATATTAACTACTACATACTATAAGAATAAATTTAGTATGAAATCCAATCCTGCTCAATAATCCTAGGAAAGGTTCTAAATTATTTGACTCTTTATAAGATTTTCTCAAAGCATAGACATCGTGACACAAGGTTTATGAGGTAAGATTGCTATATTATTAGATTTAAGGTAAAGGAATTGTATTGAGTTGTATATCTAGAACATAAAATAGAAGTTTTATGTACGTACTTAAGTATGTTAATATCATACACTTTCCGGTAGTAAAAATGTTACCCGGAAGCTATATTGTTTCGAAAAATATATGGCACTAGCAATTTTTTATGTCCGGTCGGATTGTCTACGTCTTATACATTTTGTTTAGAACTATTTTTAACTGATTTAAAAATAGTAGATTTTCAGTTTGTCTATGTAGATACCTACATATTCATGCTTGCTTCCTTGGCTGTATATTACTGTTTCTAACATGGTGAGTGTTCTGATGAGCTCTAGAACCAAGCATATTGCAATAAATGTATTTTCTTTCTTTCTTTCTTTCAAGCGGTTCGGAGACTCTTTTCTTTGCCTCACTACCAAGACCTGGAATTCATTACCAGCACACTTCTTCCTACAGTCCTGGGTCCTTTGTAACATTACTTAGTGTCTCTAATGGTGACCCTCTTTCCTGAGACTTTGCCTTTAGCTTACCATCAGGCGAGGTGAAGTCAAGTTGGCATGTCTTAAATAAAACAAGAAAAAAAAAATGTATGTACTTAGATGTTTTTAACTAACTATGGTCTTAGAAAAAATACTAGAAAGTGGAAACAATGATACTAAGTGAATAGTTATTTAATGAATAATACCGTGTAGCGAAAATAAAAAGGAAAGTGTTTCCCAAGAACTTGAAGATATTCATGTAAATCAGCTATTTACGGTTATCATTTTTTTTCACAGTCACTCATATATTTTTCTTATTACGTTTCATTCCTTCCTTTGGCACCCCAATAATTATGCATAGAATATGAATATTATTATAGTACCTACCATCCATAACATGGGTTTATGCAAATATTTGTAATGGGTAATATACGTTAAATGATAGGTAACTCCATAAGTGAGCTTGCGTTTAGATAGAAAGGATCACTCATTAAACATCTAAGCTACCGACGCTGTTAATGCCATTTTTTACATTGATTGTAACCTAATTCTAAGCTAAGTTTTAAATTAAAATTCACCAGCTTATCTTGAATTGGTTTCAAATCAGTCACCCCAAAATGCCAATAAAAGTATTTGTAGACAAAAGAGGTGGTCGACGAAAACGTAAAACTAATAGCTAGCAGCTAAAATAGATAAGTTCTATCTTACTACAGATAATCTCTGTGTGTAAATGAAGCTTAGTTGAACTGGTTTTAGACAGTTTTATTGAGTTTAATCTTCGGTGTACCCAATGGACTTCCAAACGATTTGACAATAATGCCTTAAATTCTACATGTTCCTTCGAAAGGAAAGATTTAGAAATTTGTTAACGTATTGTACGTTTTATTGAGCATATTATATTTTAAATTTTACCCAGACATATTTTAGTCATAGCTAGCTGCTGCCCACGTGACCATTGAAATAGTCGTGAAGTGATCAGATTTTTTTATAAGAACTCCTTCTACAAATTAGAAAACTTAACTATAGCAGCCACCCTATCTCCGTCCAGAACTGCAGATACTTACCTCACTGTTCCGAGGATTTCTGATCGTTGAGGGGCTACTAGACATTTTCCTCCTTAATATTATACATGTGAAAGTTTGTGAAGATCTTTGAATGTTTGTTATGAACTCACGCTCTAACAGCTGAAGCTGAAGTTTGTAATAACACATTGTTCTTAGACTTGTTCTGTCTAAGCTTAGGGGACGTTTTTTTGACGTAACCAAGGGGAATAGGAAATCAAGTTTTTATACATTGGATACATCGATATGACTTAATCACACCTGATAGTAAGCTGAAGGTTAAATCTCAGGAAAGAGTTTCATTATTAACAGATACTAATATGTTACAATAGTGGCCTATAACGGCCTTATCTGGTGCTTATATAAACTCCTCTTAAAGGCTCTTGCCCCGAGACTTTTGGAAGAAGAAAACACGTATACTTGTAAAGAATTTTATGGCACTGCAAAGAAAAGAGACGTTAAAATTTGGTTCTTGATGATATTGTTTGCACAACTTAGATTATAAATGAGTATGAGATATAAATGATAGGTTATTTTGACACTTCTTTTGTAATTTACCTCGTCAATTCCGATTACCTGTATCTTAAAGGAAGAATGATGGATTGGTTGAAAGATGACTTGACTAGACAATAATATCTTTTATACAATCTATCATCATCTTTTTTCAGGCTCGATTTACTCTTTTCTTTCTATACCGCGGATCTTTCTCTCGTAATTCGCACTGGTCTGTTCCGCATTCGATTTAAGTAATTGATGAATGTTTAACAATTTCGCCATTGATTTCATACTTGATAGAAAATTTACCAAGGAAAATATTGCAAAAATGAACTTTCATTCCTATATGATGCTCAATCATTATTTAAGTGTTGACCCCGGTTGCAAGCGGGGTTCTGATTACTCTATATCTTTTGATTTAATTAAATTATTATTACTATGAATCTTTGTACATGTTTCATTATATATTCCTCGGAGCTAGTGTGCGGAGGTAAATAAATGTCTAAAATCATTTATTCTGCATAAACCATTATATTGGCATTTAGAAAACGTCAATATATAGAAATAAGAAAGACTAGTTTAGCAAATAGACTACCGCACTATATTTCAGAAACGGGTTCATCGTCTCAAAACTGTGTATCCCGTTTGCCTTAAGTAAAAATTTACACTTTTAAAAGCTCATATATTCAACAATATGGTTGAATATATGAGCTTTTAAATAAAATAAGAATACATTTAATAAAAATATAACAATATATTAGTGGTTACAGACGGAAAATATTTAAAATATTCATATCATTTCAAGTTTCTGCCACAGCATTAACCATGTGGTTTTCATCAGAATTTAAATTATCACATGTCAGGAATAAATTTTATTAAACACAACAACACTACACTACAATTTGTACAAATTGTGCAAGTTCTATAGAAAACTGGTAAACTAAATTTAAAATTAACTTCGTCTCACATTTTATGGTCTGACAAAAAAATCGGCAATAACTGGCAGGTATTTTTTTTCGTGGAAGGTTACTCTACCTATTAAGTGTTTGAATGAGATATACAACAAGACAGCGGCAAACAGCGATAAGCATCAAATGTCTATTTGAAAATGAAAATGAAGATTATTATATATTTAATGAATAAGATTATTGGCTTATGCAAAATACATATTTTTTTATGATTATATTTTATTCAAGTATTTCATGCTTTGAGCTTTCTCAAAATATATAATACATTTATATAGTTCTGAATGAAAAGTTTTTACAACACTCATTTGAAATGGCTCTATAAGGAATATACTCGAAGCAATTTTTCGATTAACTGTACTTCAACAACTCATTTTATCTATTATACGGTACCCCATCTCTTCCCATGCGGTGCCGTACAAGGCGACTAAAGGGGCTGTTTAACACCAGACAGATATATACAGCCCAGACTCGGCCTCAGATAAATGTCTTGAGGCAAAATTAATGCCCGGAAGACAGCAATAGGCTTACCCCCTATTACGTGGGACCGAATTTGTATGAAATTAAAAATAAAATTGATTGATTTTTGACAAAAGAATTCGGGAGAACCTATTTTGGCCAAAATCATTTTTGATACGGGCTTATATGGAGGGTGACCATAGTGCACCGGTTCGAACGTGGCTTCGACCTGAGCAGACTCTGGTAAGAAAATCAGTGGGCATTTTTTTTGATCTATGTACTTGGTCTACGTAGTCTAAATACAATAATTTACTTGAGTAGCATAGTTGAGCGAGCAGCTCATTTTCTAGCTTGTCTGTCATCTAAGTATTCTTGGATTTTATAATAGCCTTTCTGGCACAAATTACTCTTGACTAATTTTTTAAATTTATTTACAGGTAAATCCCTAATTTCAATAGGTTGCTTGTTAAAAAAACCTATACAGTGGCCCTAGACATTTTTTTTGAAATCTACTATTACAAGCTACAAGATTATTTTTGGGTCTGGATTTATGTTATGCCTGTTACAAGCTCTTGAAAATTTTGACATATTTTTCCTTACATACATTAGGTTCTCGAGAATGTATTGTGACACGACGGTTAGAATGTCCATTTCTTAAAACTTTTCTCGCAGAGAGACTCTTGGGCCTAAATTATAAAAGGTCGCACAGCCCGCTTTTGTAACATAAATATTGTGTTTAAATCTCCAGAATTACCCTAAAGGAGGACCGTAAGGACCCCGGACTCCAAAGCAACGTTATCCATATTCTATCATCATCCTCATTCTCGCAGTAGATCCTGGTTGCATCTATGTGAAGTCTAGCTTTTTAGTCCAGGGTCCCTATTTTTTTACTCAGCCCCTGATTCCTCCGAGCCCGTGTTGGAGCTCGCGTGCGAAGCGTAGGTACAAGTAAACCTAATTATATTAACAACAAATTTACACTCAGATTTTACTGGATATAACATGATTTCTACTAATTTTAGCAAAAACTACTTTAAATCACGGAATGTGAATAAATTTAGAACACAAATTATGAATCATGATAGCACTCATAATTCATCCTTTTGTAAGTGCGCCTATGTCACGTTATGTACCTTGTATTTTATGTTACATAACATTTTTACATCACACACGTGTCGTCATGACTACATAAAGTAGTAAAAAGAATTTTTTCACACAATAGAAATTGTTTTTAGAATATCAGTGTTTGCTGCCGTAAGGGAAAAACACTGAACAAATGTATTGTATTAGAAAAATAGCAGCTTAGAAGCACTTAAATATAGTGGGCTTGCTTGAAAAGGACGCTAGGACCTATAATGTAGGTACCTATGGTTAAATGAAACAATACATGAATAATAAAATACATTTATGTTACATAAATAAATAACAGTCATTCATATCATTTCTACTAAGGAAGGCAGACACAAACTCTGCCCATTTACTACGATTTCGGTATTCGCTATATCTCGGTAGACCATACGTCTCTTATTCTCTAAAATTCATTTACAGTAAATCAAATTCTCATAATACGAAATTCCATGAATAATAGCGTGTTATAATAATGGGAACTGACCTTAATACAAGTTCTTGTAAACGGTTTAAATTACAAAATGCAAATCCGGGTACATAAATAACGTCTCCGGATATTCCCATTAAGGTTTTCATAGTCGCGTAACAATCGCAATACAGAATAAAATATTAATCAAACGTTTGTAAGTGAATTAATTTATTAGATAAATTAAACCATGTCAAGCTGTTTCTGAGGCATAATTGTGGTGACCCAGTTTTGTCCGGGACATTAAGGTAACGCCCTCTGAATCGTTCGAAGTTTGAACGGAGTGGAATGAGAACGAAAAATACATGATTTTTGGTCGCTTAGCTCCAATCTCTCCTGGAAATATATATGTTCGTTTAGATTAGCTGTCAATCATTGTAAGCTTCGTAATCGGCAAGTAGGTCACAATACTTGAGTTTCGGTTTATCGTTTCTAACTTATTTTTAAACCCGTTTTTCGTGAATTCTTTCTTAAAAACATTTTACACAAAAAAAGAGCAAACGTTATTGAGATTTGAGATCTCAATAATGTGTCTCTGTCTTTGAGGACTTTTTACTGTGCTTGGTAATGATATTTGACTTGACTTTTTAAATCTAAATGGATATCCGCATCAGTGCAGTGAACAGTAATAGTCAAGTAGGTATCAACTATTATCACTTGCTATAGAATACTAGCACATAATATCACTTTTTAAATTCACATAGATGTTATAATTTTTCGTAAAATTGATATGACGTGATGAGTGTATTCACACAAGTCTTCCTCTGGTCAAACTACGAATAGGTCCTGATAAATGTTCCTTAATGTTACTACAGTAGAAGGTATCCTATTTTATAAATATGCGGACACCCCCTCAACTTATCCTCATCGGACCTAAAAGCGAGGTGGTTACTACCCTGAACAGAATAATACTACACGTTGTCTCTCACATCAGCTAAGTGATACGAAAAATCTGGAGTACCGACCATAGTAAAATGTAAGTAATTCAGAAGACCTAACCAATATTAGTCAGTGTCAATAATAAGTGAAATTTTATAACCTACTTTACTCACATTTTGAATATTTTGTTTCATGGGATTACGTTCTTTTTTATTTTTGTAAACTGTATATTTTACAATAATATAATGAACTGAAAAGCAAAACATTCGTATGACAAATGCAAGAGAATGTCAGATTTATCTCAGTACACGTTGCGTTTACACATGTACATAGGGTAATAAGACTGATTTGAAATTTAATACGGAATCCGAAAAGTAATAAATTTCGCCTTATTTCGATTGTTTATATTATTATTTTGAACTATTTTGGAAATTAATAATAATGAAAAGTCATAGTTTCAATTAAGTTAGGCAATATCGTATTTTACTATGTATATATTTTGATAAACAAGTAAGATATTGAGTAGTATTGCTAAAAATCCGATGACTCAGGTCACTACCCTAACTTAATCTATATTATTAGCAATTGTCATTATGAAGCCATATCAACGCTTAGGTATACATTTATAAAGATATATACGAGTCTTTATATTTTCAACATATTAAACTTGTTTTATCAACTATTCATGCCTACTTGAAGTGATTATTTCAAGTATTTGCAACCTCTTGTCGCTCCAACATAACACTTAAGCGTAACTTCCGCTCAAAGGGTTTCGCTATCCCAATTTGATTTGATATGCGATTGACTCGTAGATTACGTAATACATATTATGTAAATTCCAACGCTTGGGTTATCAATCTAATTAACAAACTTTTGTGATTTCATACCAGGGTCATATTTATTTTATTATTTGATTAAATCTACTTCCAATTATTAAGTTTTATATAGGTTGCATAAAATAAATGATAGTATAAACTAAATGTTGTTTTATGTAGCCACCCGTTTTGAATTATGGGTAATAATTTGAATACAAATGAAAAATAATATCTTCCTTCCAGCATTAATACGTGATTGAGTATTATTGTACTAAGTACAATAGTTTTATTTTTATTTATTATTTATTAGCCAGATAAGTTGTACAACAAATAACATTACAATTGTACATTCAGAGTATTATCTTAGACCAATTTACAAGTGAGCATTTATACCCATGCTAAAAAAAAAGTGTGTTATGGGCATCAGTACAACAGTATCGGTAGTTGAAGCCATACGTGCTCTCCGAAATGTTAGAGGAATGGACTTTGGGGATACACTCATGAAGACTCAATTTTCAATATACGCTACATACAAAATAGTACCTAAAAGAGCTCTAGACAAAATACTCCAATAGTCACTTTTATTTTCCTTTGACTATATATCCAATCTTTTTACTAAAGTCTTCCTTCTACTCAGCCAAAAAAAACTATGTCATCTCATTACATTCCACGGGTCGAATATAAAAACAAAACATTGATGTGTAACATATATATACACAGGTTTATCACTTCTTTCTTTAGTGTGTGCCTCCCTCTTTCTAGTCCTATTATTTTATCTTCGCTTAATACATCTGTTTGTGATGTGCCATTATCTTATCGATATCATAAATCGTTGTTTTTACACAAGGCAATGTGTTTACCAAATAATATACTTAACTTACTAAACGAATGCGATAATTATGTGACATTATTTAGAGATGTTCCATCATTTAGTGCAAACGAAAACGGTAAATATATCAGAGCATTTAATACTTATGTACTCAATTGGCTGAAAAATATGAAAATAGAAGTATCGATTTGATCGTTTTATGTGTTGATTTTATTTTTACAAAAAGTGAGCGTGGTCTTAGTTTCCGATTGCGTTCCAGTTTGCTTTTTTATACCACTTAGGTGGCAGACAAGCACACGGTTCACCTGATTTGAAAGTGTTCCCGTGGCCTATGGACGTATGCAACTTCTTTAAAATTGATTTTAAGTTACCTTTAAGGTTATTGAATTGAATGGAATTGATTAAGTCAATTAAATTAAATAAACACTGAGTTCATAGATTTCATTTCTAATGTAACAATTCGACATTATTAGATCTCTATCGATGCTTTTATAGACTGTATTTGTGTAACAATACAAAGAGCCACTTTCATATACAACATTGCTAATGTGTTGGATACACATTAGCAACATTGTAACAACAACGTAACGAGTTTTTAATGCCAAATTTTTCAATAGACTCCATGGATGCTATTTGTAAAAGACCGTTTGATATGCTGTCTCATATTGATTGCACTTTAGCAGCAATGTTTGGTTAAAATTTTCTGATGTTTATTGTTTGCCTACTGATATAGTTGCTGATGATCCTAGTTTCATTATTTTACTTTTCATTTGGGGACTAAAATGTATAGTGAGATTATTATATATATTATTATACGAAATTAGTTGAACGTGACTTAATATTGTAACTTGTCCTAAAAAGTGAAATAAAGGTATAAAAAATAACCTTTCCTATTTAACTGAGGTGAAAGCTTACGGCAGTGTGGTTAACGTTAGGGAATTATGGAAAATAAAAGAGATAAGAGTTGCCCCATTGATGACATAACAAAATTTTGAAAGCAATTTTCTGTAGAGAGAGGTAATTCCCTGTTAGAGCGGCGGTCCTTTCACCCCTCTTAAATATGCAAACCTTTTACGATTAAAATGAAGGAATATTAAATTTACTTCAAAAACTTAAATTCCTGGACTGTGTACAATGAATTCTGAAAGAAGAAAATTACAGTTTAAATTCTTTCGATAACAGCAGTATTAGTACAGCACTACATTATAGGAAATACAGTTATCGAGTACGCAACTCGTACTACATCGGCAAGTCGATAGTCGGCAGTTTCCGCCGCCCGTCGTCTTTCATCGCAACGAGATATCGTTCATTTCCTCACGTCCCGTCTCCTAATCGCCGTCATCTACCGACACCCAGTCTACCACTTTACGCCACGAAAAAAAAATGTCTATTTCGCTTAAGCTTTATTTGCGCAACCGTGTCTTGATTTGTACAAAAATAGATTTCATCGGCAGCGAAATTCAAGCGATGGATTGCGTGATAAAAGTTGGCCGCGATATGATCGAATGCGATTTTTATGCTTGAGCCTGAGGCTAATAAAATATGGATATAACGTAACGTGTAAAATAAATTCAGATGTAATTTTTTGATACCAATCTGTTTCTTTTTTTAATTGGAATGTTGCTTTTACCTGTCCGTTTAACTCATGTACCCGTGTTTTAGAATTGAATGACAAGCTACATTTTGATATGTGCACTCATGCATGTATGTTATATCCGTATGATAAATGAAGGCTTTTTTGAATTTCATTGTATTTGTTATTTTTAATCTTGCATATGTATGAGTTATACGCAATATTAATAATCTATTTATAATAGATGGTTCTTATGTTAAAGAGTTTAATCTCTGGCTATCATCACGCTACACATCTATTCCAATCGGTCATCATTCCTAGTATGTCTTATTTCGGATTTTACGAGAGCAGCCATCGTTTTAACAGTTAACAATTAAGATAATATAATTACATAATTATAAAGAATAAGGTCTCAATTAAGTTGAACATTGCAAGATACTTGAAATATATTTTAACACAGTTTTAAGTCTTAACTAAGTAAAATCTTTTAATCTTGCATAATCTAATTAGGAGTAGGCCTTTATGTAGAATTATTTATGATCCTTGTGCCAATGACATGCGTAAGGAGCTTTAGTTATATTAAGTAGTCTGACGATTCAGTCTAGGTCACTGCTTCAAATTAATGATCTAACCTAATTTTTATGAAATTATTGATCTGTGATATCGTGATATGATACCGTATGAGGGTATATACCTTACTCTTATCTGTTTACCGATACGCCTACTGGTTAACGGACGAGGATCTAGTTCTGGCTTTCCTCTTGGGGTTGGTAGTCAGATAAAAATCGCTCCCGTCAAAGCCAGGATAAGCCAAATCTAGATAATGAGGAGAGCGGACGTCGAGTTTTACAGTACAATCTTTAGATGAAACCGGGATGATGATGATGAATGATCATTGTACCAAACAATTTTATGCTCTAGAAATGAAAATTTCGTACATGTATAAAAGTGCTTTTTTTCATTGGTGGACAGGAATTTTGGTCGAATATTATCTATTCACAACATTGGAAAAATTTAAAAGTCTAGACTGCCATGTTTTGAAATTAAAATAAAAACATTTGGACAAGTTTCGTGTATTAAAACTCCCAGTGGAATCGACCCCGATATCTTGCTTAATATATTCAATATGCCAATCATATTGGTAAAAACAATTACTAACTATATTAAAAAAGAAAAGAACTAATTTTCATTTATTTCCAGACCTTTGAAGGGTATTTGTGTGAAATGAAACATTGTTATTTATAGAACCGTAAGATGTTCAAAAAGCTTGACAATAGTTCTCAAAATAAATAGTACTGACACTGAATAACAAGTACGTGTATATACTAAGATGGAATTACCCTGAACACAACACACCCACGTTATACCGAAATGTATTCAAGGAGAATATTGACGGAAAGTGTTTCAGCAACTAAGGTAAAATTTTTGAATACTGTACTAACTCACATGTGGCAAAAATGAAAACATTATGAACTCACACATTTCGAATATTCGTTTGATTTGGGATGCGAAAAAACATTACATATCCATTAGCTTACTCGAACATTCCAACGTTTCACACACACACAAAAGAAAATTAATTCTTATGTTTTTCAAGCCAGATGTGGCCGTAAAAAGTAAGCCGTCAAAATTTTGTAGGATGGCATCGCTGTCATAAGTTTCCCCTAAAAACGGACGTGTGAAATATGGGCGTAATCAAACGTGTGGAGGCTGCGACCTCTTCTCCCTTTGATGATAATCTTGCTTACATTTGATGAGCTTCATGTTCGTGATCTTAAGTACGTTGTTGGCAGACTGGCTTGCGTTATTAACACGTGACGCGTGTATATATTATAACTATATTATGTAAATGTACATGTGTTGCTTACACGATTTACATAGGTAAACATTATTCAAGGTAACGTGTAACGTATTACGAAGTATGCTTTTCAATAAGTTCGGTATTATCGGTAACGTTAGGCGTATATATTTGCTAAGACAGTTTCTTTGTGATAATAGTTATTGGTAGTATACGTTATTTTTTGTGCTTACTACCATTTTTTTGCTATTAACGGTGACCTCTACATCTTCTATGATGTAATAATAACTTAATTTACATAATTAAAGACTAAATCTAACCGCTTATAACCGAAAGGAGAGTGATGGCTGGAAATAGAGTGAATGGGGCACTACACAACTTTATGAGCAGCCGGAAAGTGTCCGAAAAGGCACGACTGGCTGTACATGGAGGAGTATTGGTGCCGACTCTTATGTATGGTAGTGAAAGTTGGGTGTGGCAGAAAAAGCATCAGAGTAGAGTGAATGCAGTAGAAATGCGTGCGTTGCGAAGTATGTGTGGCTTGACCTTGAAAGATAGAGTGAAAAATAGCGTGATAAGAGAACGATGTGGAGTGATAGAAGATGTAGTGATGAGAATTGAGAGAGGAATGTTGAGATGGTTTGGTCATGTTGAGAGAATGAATGAAAGAAGACTAACGAAACAGGTGTATGAGGCGATTGTGGATGGTACTGTCGGAAGGGGAAGACCTAGGCGCTCATACCTGGACCAAATCGGGGAAGTTTTAGAAAAGGGGCAGGTCAGGAGTACTCTAAACCGACGAGCATGCATGAAGAATGTAATGAGAGTGAATGAAGCGAGAGTAGTATGTCAGGATCGTAGCAAATGGAGATCCGTGATCTCTGCCTACCCCTATGGGAGACAGGCGTGATTTTATGTATGTATGTATGTATCTAACCGCTTTATTCCAAACGCACATAGACAAATATATCGACAGTATTTCAATAGATTCCACATTATATACATTTCTAAAGGTATTTTTATGACGACTGAATCCCGTGAAAATAATCCAAATTGCTTTCTATAAAATCCATCTATTAATTTAACAGATAAAATTCCGATATCGATTTTTGATTGTGCTCTTTTCAAGGGAGTGAGTGATATTGGACACGGTCGTTTAGGTTCTTTGTGCCACTTTTATAATCATCTTTGCTCTATAGTTGATTCAATAGCAAATATCATATTTGCTATTCGCGCTAATGTGTTATGCGTGCAAATAGAGAAAATATAGGTAAATGAGTCCTCCACATTTCGTCGTATGCGGCCGAATAGAGCGAATAACAAATACACAATGAAGCGTGTTTCCACCTTTAGAAGTGGAGTAGCACTATTCATTTGTGTTCATGGATCGTAATAAAATAGTGTTATCTAGATCTTACCGCAAATCTTTCCAAGCAAATATCCGCTCAGTTATTACGAAAATGAAACTAAAATCTTTTAGTGTTTGTATAAGAAGTCTACAATTTACAAAGACAATCACAGGCGCCACCTACCGGGGTATTAATGAAATTACTCATAATTATTAAAACGATTTCTTGGCTCACTGCCCAGGGAATGGGTCTCTTAAAATAATTGTCTGACTACAAACCTTTCATTGTTAATTAATTTATAATTTCTCAACAACTTTTCACTGAAATTTAAACTCAGCGCACAACTCCATATTTATTGTTTTAGCGTCCGTCAAGTGTATATGTGTGTATGTGTGTATGTATTTTGCATACGTAATGTAAACTTTAGGGTACCAATTTAATTTGTATAACAGTAAATTATTTGGAGTACGTGCGGCGCTTGCTAACTTAATAACGACTGAATAAAACACTCGATGTTTATTACAATCGTATATTCTCTACATAGGTGCTTTGGATAAAATATATTTATTCCTGGTAAACAAGCAATGTGTAAACATCGATTGCTTACCGTCTTGTATGCCTCTTAAAGCATTTTTGGGTAAATATGTATGTCTACCATAGGGTATACAGAGCCCTACTAACACTTGGCGCTCAAGCCAACAATACGCGCTAGACAATAGACGGGGCTCTGAAACAGTTTTTTTTCTCGGGGTTGGGAAATCAGAGAGACAATGATGTTTAAATAAGCAGCTTATACAATTTCGATATATGAGATTTTGAACGTTTAAGTTTTGTTTTAAATAAAATTAAAAAAGCCGGTCAAGTGCGTGTCGGACTCGCGCACCGAAGGTTCCGTAACGTAAGCTATATGAACTGTAATATATTTTGAACGCGTTGACTTAGAAGATTGATTTTTGCACAGTTTCAAGACGATATAGACTTTAGTCTATAGTATGAATTTCAACTTGATACCTCCACGCATTCCTAAGAAAAGTTCTTGATAGACAGACAGACAGACGAACAGACGAACAACGAAGTGATCCTTTTACGGTTACGCTTTTTCCTTTTGAGGTACAGAGCCCTAAAAAGGATCAGTAAGTAAATAAAGGACATGACATAACTTTAAACACTCGCGCTAACAGGAAGTATTGATTTTTTATACAACTTTATTACCAATGTGTTTCTCCTAATTTTCTTAAAAGTAAATTAATGTCATACGATATCTAAGATTTACTGATCTGTTCTTGGGTAAATATTTACGTAGTTATTTACACTGGTTCCACTCGATGGAATTTATTGTTACACATATTAATTGAATATAGTAGTATTTAAAACTTGTCAAAAATGTTAAAGTTAAACCTTTGAGAATGCCGTAAGGAACAAACCGGTCAGGTTCAAAATAAATATTGTGAAAGAAGTACAAGTGTATATCAACGTGATCTGTGATTTATAATAGGTGCCTTCGAAAATCAATACAAAAGTATCTAGTACATACCTATTGTTATATCAGTTATATTTTTTACCCGACTGCGACAGTGAAGTAATGTGTTACGCACACATGTATGTATGTAGGTATGCATGTAATTTTATTTATTTCCCTCTACAGTCCTAATGAAAGAAAGAAAGAAAGAAAGAAATTATTTTATAGAACTGTACTACTTACTAGAGCTACAGAAGCTATATAAACTAGTATTATGTTTCTTTCGTGAATAGGGTCTCCAGAGTTTCTCAGGAGGTGGTGTTTTACTATCAGCGGGAAATTGCTTTTCTCTCCGTTAGCAGTGCAGCTATTCCATTTAAAACTTAGGTACTTACTGTCATGACAGGCATCTATTGACTACAGTAACCGCTTATCATGATTACAGTACCATAGATAGGTAGGTGGGTGGATAGGTATAACAATTTTGTCAAAAACAGGTTTTTTTTTATTAGAAGATTGGAATGCCTAGTAAGGGTATGCATATAATCACGCCTTCTTTTTTTATACCACTTAGATGGCAGACAAGCGCACGGCCCACCTGATGGAAAGTGGTTACCGTGGCCTATGGACGTGTGTAACATCAGAGAAGTCACACTCGCGCTGCCGACCCTGTAAGCACCGAGTCTCTGTACCGTCAGTGTAGATGACAAAGCAGGACAAGCCTTTGTCATCCCACTGACAGCACAAATTCTCCAGTGAGCTATGGCTACCCTACTCACCGCTGGGAACACAACACGAAGTTATTATAACCACGGTATTCTGTAGGGCGGAGGTACTTCCCCAGTCAGACTGCTCAATTGAGCGGCAATACCGCCGTGTCCAACCTCCTGCCTTTATCCCCGGAGGGTTAGGCATAGGTAAATTAACACCCACACATTTAGCAGATCATTGAATTCGGTCCCACGTAATAAGGGACTCTTGTTGACACAAGCCATGCATCTGAGGCTGAGTCTGGGCTGTATTATTTGTCTAATGTTAAACAGCCCTATCCCTTAGTCGCCTTGTACGACACCGCATGGGAAGAGATGGGGTGGTCCAAATTCTACTCTGCCGGGAATAGTAGTAATATGATATGGTAAGGGTAAATATAGTAAATGTTTCCAACCCTGTTTGGTAATTAAATTTAAAAACTAAAACCCGACTACTGAAAAATCATGCTTTAAAAAGTGTTAAACAAGAAAATTTCAAGTACAGTCGTGGTTATATGCCACTTACTCGAATACTCCATTTTTCTAGAGATTTATCAGTCGGGTTTTAGTTTTTAAATTTATTTTTTCTTCGAGAAATTGATAAATAGAAAGGAAATGCGTGGCTTTAAGTGTAGACTTAAAGCTTTTACAGCTTTACTTTTTTCTTTATATTATTTTGGGACAAGGCACAGCTATAATTTATACATATTTAAAATATGCTTCTTAAGAGCGATACCTCATTTACCCAGTTCCAATAAGTAGTTGAGGAGCTATGAGAGAATCTGTTCTCTCATACCTCCTTAACTACTTATTGGAACTGGGTAAATGAGGTATCGTTAGAAGCATCTTGGTCATCCACTTTATAAATACCTACATAGCCTGTCAAAATCATAACCCTCCTTTAGCTTCGCCGTAGTTGTGTAAAAATTAATATATTAATATATAATTAAAAATGTGTCGTTATATGATTTGACGTTATACGATGCCACTCCATATAAATATTTGTATTCACGAATATGTCAAATGATAACTCTATTTAATATACTTAGCTACATAATATATACACATTTCTCGACTGTATTGGATATCTAATCAACATTCCTTTAGCATAATGTCAAACAGTGCATTGGTTATGTGATTAATTGAAACCAATACTTTACGTGTGACGCTACGCAAAGCACGCGTGATAACCAAATGGCTGCGATCAAAATTTAGATTGAAGGCATTACGGAAATGATGACGCGAATTGGAAATCTAAATTGGCCATTTTCAGATTTATGTGTAATGGTGGCGCTTGGCAGCGTGCGGTAATGGACTGTATTGCGGGAAGTAGCTAACTGTTCTATTGACGCTTTACACACAAAACAAGACAGGTGGCCGGGCTGCCGCGGATTCGATCCAGGCAGTGAATGCAGCCCGAGAAATTAGGAGAGGATGCACTAACCTTCACGACACACGTGTTCTCATCGCAGCCGGTACACGGATCTTCTCTTCCTTGCTCAGGAGCTGCCGTCAGCATCACTAGATCGCTTGAGGAACACACGAGAGGCACAATCCGATCGGTAAAGGTCTATGAAGCGGTAAAAATGTAACAAATATTATACATTTCTGAGAGACGCGAGCGCGGTCCGTCCGTCTTTACGCTGGCTAGTTCAAAGCGAGACTGAGTGTCTATATTTCACAAATGGCGGACGGAAGCTACATCTATGGTTAGTGCGGATGGGGAGACGGGTATAAAAGGAGTGTGTTTCCGTGTCAAAATACAGTTTCTACCTCGGCGCAACCATTCCCCCCGGCTTGAAGGGTTACCTTCGAAACGACAAATGCGAAACAAATCTAAAGTCTAATCTAAATCTAGGTTTGGGAAATAACAACTAAAATATAAACCTAGATTGGAGCTCGTGCCTACCGCTGGCTAGGCAGAGGGCAGAGGCGAACAAACAACACAACGCAACAGTCTCGACCAAGACGAGACGCGATTAGCCAACAACAAAATAAGGGTCTCTTCACGTGGGACCGATACAACAAGCGAGTGCTTCTTCTCCTCGGGTGGTTCGGAAACCGTAGTGGGATTGAATTGACTAACTGGCCACCCATCTAACGCGGCATGAATCCAGGACGGTCCACCAAACCACAACGGGTGATCCAAAATTTGCGAAGGAAGCAATCCACGAGAGAGACAATCGGCTGGGTTGTCGGTGCCAGCAACGTGAAAGAGATTATGTGGCGCCAATTCAGATTGAATTTTTGCCACTCTATTAGCGACGAATGTGTCCCAACGATGGGGCGAAGAGTGGGCCCAACACAAAGCGACTGTTGAGTCCTAAAAGCTAAAATTCTACTAATATTAATGCGAAAATTTACAATTATGTCAAATAAATTACCTTAAAGATTCCGACCACAATACAAAATGTCATTAAGCGACACGGAAGTGCTAGTCTTAGCACTGCCATCCAAAACTACGCGGAGTTTTAGTAGTAAGCTTATCTTCTCTAATAACTCCGCGGTGCGGGATAATGTACGAAGGCTGGGTCCCGCCAGTGTCCGCAGGCGCAGGTGAGATGTAACCTTTATCTAAATATTCGTTAACAACCTCATCATAGGCCCGCTTCGACTTTGGGGACGCCTGCATCTTTCGTTCCAAACAAAGAAAGCGTTTTTCAGCGGATACACGGGAGCCACCGAGTGAAAACTTGCGGATGGTAGACTCCAGTGGCGGCTCGACGGTGCAACAGAACGAAGCAGTCGAGTGACTAAAACTATCTATAGAAGCGGGTGCGGAACCAATTATAACAAAACCAAGAACTGTTTCCAGTGCGTGCGGAGCGGGGTACGTCGGTCCCCCTTGAACCTTACGTGATAACTGGAGGTGCGGGAGAATCGAAGCGCCGATCAATATATCGACGACTCCAGGAACAGCGTAAGTCTCATCTGCTAAAGGCAAGTCTTTAAATTTCGTTAATAAAGACGTGTCAACCGGGACGGTAGGCAACTGTTCAGCTATTCTATCTATAACGAGCGAATCCATGTCAAACCAAATATTATTATTAAAACGAGATCTAAACCTTGTTTTAACGGTGCCACGAACAGCTGACTGTAAGCTTCCAAAACCCTTCACCACTGAGCGGGTTGAACGCTTATCAACATTGAAACCAAGACGCCGACAACAATCTTGAGTAATGAAATTACTTTGCGAAGCGCCATCTAACAGCGCTCGAACAATGCGCGGCTTACCTAATGCATCAACAATAACAACGCGAGCGGTCGCAAGACACACAGTAGTGAGTGCAGCACTAGCGGAGAACGAACACAAGGTGACGTCATCCGCGGCGGTCACCGGGCGGGCCGGAGCGCGCGCGAGCGCGGGCTGCGGCTGCGGCGCAGGCCGCCGTGTGTCACCGCTCGACGAGCCAACCGTGCTCACATTGGATGCGGCATTACTATTCTCAAAATGAAGCAAAGTGTGGTGTCTCGCTTGACATTTGCGACAACTATTTCTACTATTACATAAAACAACGCGGTGTTTAGTACCGAGACAATTAAAACAAAAATTATTAGCGCGAACAAATTTATAACGATCACTAGGCGACAACTTTAGAAAACCAGGACACCTGTACAGTTGCGAATGATGAGTACTACACAAAGAGCAAACAGGTGATTGTACATGTGCTGGTGCGGTACTAACATAAGTATGGGTTGACCTCAGTGACCTCGATGACGCATCTATTTTGCGCGCGGGACTAACAACTGTCTTCGCGCCTTCATGTTTCGATGAAGAGCGTTGTAATATTTTTATATGCTCGCGAACAAAACCTTCTAAGTCTTCGAACTTAGGAATTTTATTGCCGCGATGATCCGACTCAAACAAACGAATGGTTTCGGAATCTAATTTCCTTAAACCCATATACAAAAATACGAAGTCGCAGAGGTCAACAATCTTTAGGTTCTTTACAGCGCGAACAGCTGACGCGAAAGTGTCTAGAAATTTCTCTAAGTTTTGATCGTTACATGCCGTAATAGATTTCAAATCAAACATCTGATCCAAATAGGCGTTAGCTACCGATCTTTTATCCTCATACTTAGCTTTCAAAGTATTTAAAATTAAATTATAATTCCCGGCACTAAACGTAATTCCAGCGCAAACGGTTATAGCTTTACCAGTCAATTTTTCAACAAGATAATGCAATTTTTCGTGATCTGTCAACGAATCGTTCTTATCTATTGTATTCTCAAAACTATCTATAAATCGACACCAATTGCGAATGTTACCATCAAATTCGGGTATTTGAATTGGTGGCAACTTAGGTCGGTCGCGAGTGGGGTTGGGTCGGTCAGACGGCTTCTCCAAACTCCTCGCGACGCGCTTGATACGACAATACAAATCGTCAAACGACGACAAGGCTTGATAACTCACTGAGTAATCGGGATCCAAATTCAACTCTAAAACGTTGATGTCATGCACTAAGGTTTCGAAATCCGCGCGTAGACTATCTAAGTTTTCTATAGAACACAAGAACGAATCTCTGATGACCAAATCAGAGGTTTTAAGTGCACTATCATAAATCGATTGTACGCGAGAGTAAATCATTTCTTTTTTAGCGTATAAAAGTTTCAATTGAACCTTACCGGTCTTATCAACCTTTGGGGACATGTTTACAATTAAATCTCAAACTAAAGTGCGGTAAACAATAAATATGAAATGACTTAATCCTAGCGGTACAGAGCAGCGAGGCGGCGCGAGCGTTAACTATGTAGGTAGGTAGGTGCTTACAACTGTGAATGCACGCTTGAACAAACGCGCATAGCAACAAGGTCGTACCTACGCGATGGTCGCTGTCTAGATTCAACTATTATTTCCGAGATTAAGTATTGCGTAATATCTATTCAAATTAAAATACTTTCGTATGAATTGGGATGAGATGCGAGCGAGGTAGGCACAGCCACGTGTCTACCCACGCAGGTACTAGGCAAATACGACGTGAGCCGAGAACAGCGTAATTGAAAAAAACAAAACAAAGCCAAATGCGTTAGGTATTACACTGTGCCTATGCACTAGGGTGTCTGAGTATACCTAAGATCTAAGCCTAAATGTCTGGATGCGGGGTTTTCTACTAAAATAACCAGGCACTTAGGTGCGATGCGAAAATTGCGAACTACGATTAAGTGTTGATATGATACCTAACCTATTTATGTATTAGGTAGGTACAATGCGAGCCAGCGGCGAACGGACAACAAATTCTAAGCCTAAGTGTCTGGATGCGGGGTTTTCTACTAAAATAACCAGGCACTTAGGTGCGGTGCGCTCATTCCCATTAGAATAATAACAAAATACGAACTACGGCTAAGAATCCGGCTCGATCCGGACCAAAAATGGTGGCGCGTGGGCCAACGTGTGCGAGTGGACTGTATTGCGGGGAAGCAGATAACTGTTCTATTGACGCTTTACACACAAAACAAGACAGGTGGCCGGGCTGCCGCGGATTCGATCCAGGCAGTGAATGCAGCCCGAGAAATTAGGAGAGGATGCACTAACCTTCACGACACACGTGTTCTCATCGCAGCCGGTACACGGATCTTCTCTTCCTTGCTCAGGAGCTGCCGTCAGCATCACTAGATCGCTTGAGGAACACACGAGAGGCACAATCCGATCGGTAAAGGTCTATGAAGCGGTAAAAATGTAACAAATATTATACATTTCTGAGAGACGCGAGCGCGGTCCGTCCGTCTTTACGCTGGCTAGTTCAAAGCGAGACTGAGTGTCTATATTTCACAAATGGCGGACGGAAGCTACATCTATGGTTAGTGCGGATGGGGAGACGGGTATAAAAGGAGTGTGTTTCCGTGTCAAAATACAGTTTCTACCTCGGCGCAACCATGTAATTTTATACACTAACAAATATAATATAAATATTTGAATTTCAACTTTGGGTTTAGGTTATATACTCCAAGAGCACGGGCCTGGGGGTGACAGGTGAATCCGCCCGTCATTATAGCTGAAGCAGGCACGCGGCGCAATGCGTGATACTACTTTCCGTGGGCAAATGGATGACACCGTGTTTCCCACTCCCGAAGGAACCATTTCAAAATTGAAGATGCCAAGTGTCAGACAGGGTTGCGAGGGATATATCTTATGTAATCTCAAACCACAGCATCTGAAGACACAAGACAGTGAGCCGTTTAAGTCGACTTGAGTCTGGACAAATTTCATTTTAGGATGTAAGGGGTGTTACTAAGACCCCATATTTTTTTTATACCACTTGGGTGGCAGACAAGCATACGGCCCACCTGATGGAAAGTGGTCACCGTGACCTATGGACACGTGCAAAACCAAGAGAGTCACACTCGCACTGCCAACCCTGCAAGCATTGAGAGTTTCTGTGCCGTCAGTGTGGAAGATAAAGCAGGACAACCTTTTGGTCTTTCCACTGACAGCACAAAAACTCTCCGGTGAGCTCTGGTTACCCTACTCACCGCCGGGAATACAACACGAGGTTATTATGGCTGCGGTATTTTGTAGGGCGGATGTACTTCCGCAGTCGGACTGCTCAATTGGACGGAAATACCGTCGTGTCCTAAGATGAAATGAATTTCCAAATAACCAACAGTACCAGATAATTTCACCTGCAAACCAGTACATCTACTGATTGACAGACGAGGCCTTGTTGCAGGTTTTCCTCTTGGAGTTGGAAAGTCTAATATTCACATACAAAACATAAATAAAATCACGCCTTCATCCCCGGAGGGTTAGGCAGTTGTGAATTAACACCCACATTTTACCAATAACTGTATTCGTTCCCACGTAATAGGTGGTGAGCCTATTGCCGCATATCGGACACTAAAGTTGACTCGAGTCCCGCATCTGAGGCTGAGTCTGGGCTGTATATATCTGTCTGATGTTAAACAGCCCTATGCCTTAGTCGCCTTGTACGACGCCGCATGGGAAGAGATGGGGTGGCCTAAATTCTACTCTGCCGGGACGCGAATATTCACTCTCATAAAAACCATATAAATACATCAAACCACGCCTTTACATAGTCACTGAAATGCCTACAGAAACTGGTCTAAGGTGGTTATTGAAATTGTAATGTGAATTGGCAGACAAAATATTAATAAAGAAATATAGGTTTTATATTCATAAATATCATCAAAGTATTTTGTACCCTAATTAAAGTAAATTAATAAAGATTTTTGTTATTGAATGAAATCAGAAGCTTTGCGTTAAATACAAGGTTGCTTTGAACACATTTGTTTGAAATTTGACTGACCTTTTCAAATCACTTGTAAGGCATATTGTTATATAAATGCTCAGCAACTATTGTTGATCGTCTTTTATATTCGAACACGAGCCGTTTACATTGATATATTGTATGAAGACCGTTTACATCAAAGAGGATTGAGTATTTGACTGTAATAACGATGATGCTTGTTAACATGTGTATGTGATGGTAGCAGTGAATACACTTTACTTATATGGCTAATAGTCATTTGAATCTCATAAAAGGTCAAAGCGTAACCTTCCGCAGGGTCAAATTGAATCAAGCATGAATCGATGAAAATTTTAATTACGGTTGCGACCCGTATTCACGAATTACTATGAGGTCTTTCATTGTCAATGATTTCTATTCATAAATAATGAAGAAGAGATCTCTTTATGAACACAGTCTACACTTTATTAAATTCACACTATAAAACATTATGTATGAATATTTCTGTGATGAATCTTATGTATTCGGGTCTTAAATATCCAAACTACCCACGAAAACTATTTTCGTAACAGTATTGCGGTAAAAGTACGAAAAAAATTCGAATTCGTATGCTTTCCACATCACATATAAGTAATTTAACAAAAAATAAAAAAAATAATTAAAAGATTTATTTAGTTTGTTTACTAATGAATTTAGTTTAGTATAACTAATGAGTACTTTTCTCTTTTTCAGGTATGTACCGGTTATGTCAAACGTATGGTAAGGTTATACATTTAATTAATCAATGAATTGACCTCTTTTATCTGTGGATAACATACTTTTTATGAGGTTTAACTTTAACATAATTTTAATTAAAAAAAAAGAAAAGCTACTTAGTAAAATTACCCCCCCGAGCCAGAGCCAAAGGGGGGAGGGGGAAAAATCGTACTCGGTCCGACTAAAACCGCACGACCGCCTCGGGCCATCAATTGTTGGAGGTAGACTTTTGCATATCTTTGGCGCACCCCGACTAACTCAGGGGCATAGGAGGTCCCTCAGGTGTGGGATCTCGGTGTCCCCATCTTTCCTCAGGAAAAAGGGGAAGGGGTGCAAATCGCGCCGCAGTCTGCAATGAAAAGAAAAATTAAGTACTTAGTAGTAACATTGACACATTTGAGCAAAGTTTATGTTCTTCTATTCCGTATGTTTCTATGAGTAGATTACACTAATAACAATACAGACAGAAAAGAATTTTCAGTTTGATAAAAAATAAAATAAAAAAGACAAAAGGAATTAAAGAATGAATGAAAAATTAAAATTCACATTTAGAAACGCAACAATTTTATCCGTACATGTTTTTATATCTTAAATAAGCTACTGGCTTATAAGCCTTTGATGTTTATATGTAGATACATAATATGCGCGAATTAGGTCAGCACTACCCGAGGCCGCTGCTGCGTACTTCATGACACAACATAATATCACGCACGTCTGCGACCACATTCATGTCCTGTTTCTGATGTTTATAGTTAAGCCATCGATCTGTTGTTTCTTCTTTAGACTTATTACAGGTAGAATAACACACAGCTCGTTTCACAGTAAGATTAGCGTATGAATGAACCAAACAAGCGTGTATATATATTTATGTGCAGTTACTACCGCGTGGTTTCCAGTAGAGCAGAATTTGGGCCACCCCAAAAATTGGGATAAAGGCGTGAGTATACGTATGTACTATTAAAGTCGTTATCATTATTTCAGCAATGTAATCATTGCTCTTGCAATTACTGTTGGAGAGCAGAGCAAATCATAAGTAGAAAGCTACGGTTTGAAACTACACAGTTACGAATGTAGCTACTACATTTCGTAGCATCAATACGCTAATATTTCTTTTTCAAAGGCACCGTTCTCAAATTTCCATGGCAGGTTCTCACTATGAGTTGAAAATAAAATAGAAAGAAATAAAGGAAAAATTCAATAAAGTAGGAAACTGAAGTAGTATCCTTTCCTTTATAAGTACCTACTATTACATAGTTATGCATCGATGTATTATATAGTTATATGTTAATCATAGATTAAGGAAGTGATATCAATTGCATTTAAAAATCACTTCCTCAATACTTCTCCTTTTTAGGACGCAATTCAGAAAGCGCAAATATTAAATATCTTATTTAAAAAAAAAATTAGTCTTAATAAGCTACATAGCTTTTCACAGCAATAATGATCTGTCCCTACCGACCAATTAGCGTATTCTCACTTATTATAGAGAAAAGGAAAGATTTTTTATGAAAAAGTTTAAAACATGGTTTCACTGGTGGTAGAAACTTGGTGGCACAAATTTGTCTCAAGTTTCGACCGGGTAGGTACCACCGTGCACTATTGCGAAAAACCCTCCATAGCAATTCAATCTCGGTTGGATTGTGTTCAGGGGTCAGCATGTGCATAGCCGGGCAGAGGTGGTGGTTGTCGCAGCACTAGTGGGACCAGTGGGTCTTGGCGTAGTCTAGTGGGGATGGCGCGGGGCGATGCGCCGAACAGGGAGACCTGTAGAAACGGTGGTGCCGCTGGCCGCCCGCGGTATAGTACAGGGGCCCAACTGGGGTTAACCACCTTGGGAGGCTGCCTCACCAGGCCGCGCATAATCCCGATATGGTTCGTCGTGCCGGTTGGTGACCGGACTTGGGAGCCCGGCGACCATACTCGGGGGGGTACGGGGGCCCTTCCGTTCGGCGCGTCGGCTCTCGCCATGCCTCACATTCATAGATAAAACCAATATCCCGCGCTTTGTCACACGGTGCTGCGGCGGCAATCACTTCTTTTTTTCACGCCTTCTCCCACCCAAACTCATGGCAGCGCAATTTATAGAAAAAGGCAACACAGCGGCTCGTCACACTCCCAAAAGCTTGCTATTTGAGGTGGAGTCCACTAACATCTGTGGGCTCCATGCAAACCTCAACGCCGTCCACCAACACCTAGAGACGGCGAAACCTGCCATGTTTTTTCTAACGGAGACGCAAATACACCGCCCTGACGACACGACCTACTTGCTCTACCCTGGCTATGTTCTTGAGGAAAGTTTTCGTGCAAAAGCCGGGGTGTGCGTGTTTGTTAGGGCGGATGTTTGCTGTCGCCGTTTGCGCTGCCTAGAGGACCCATCCTTCTCCGTCCTTTGGGTACACGTAGACCATGGCCCTACGAGTCAGATCTATGTGTGCCTCTACCGTTCCCATACAGGAGATGCTGAGACAACTCGACTCTTTGAATATCTGAGTCAGGCGGCAGATGATGCGCAGGAGCGATTTCCGAATGCCGAAATGGTATTTTTGGGGGATTTTAACGCCCACCACGAGATCTGGTTGGGCTCCTCCAAAACAGACCATGCGGGAAGAGCCGCCCACGCATTTGCTCTGGCGCACGGCCTGACCCAATTGGTGCACGAGGTCACTAGGATACCAAGAAGGTCGGGCCAAGCACCTTCTCTGCTAGACCTTCTGCTGACGAGTGATCCGGACCGGTACAGTGTATCGGTGCGAGCCGCGTTAGGCAACTCTGACCACTGCCTGGTCTGTTCCACGGTGCCTATTATGGCGCCCCCACGACCCGTGCAGGGGAAGCGGCGTCTCTGGCACTACTCGTCAGCGGACTGGGAAGGACTTCGTGACTATTTTGCGTCCATCCCGTGGGTTGAGCGCTGCTTTGAAGGTAAGAACCCATCGGATTGTGCTACTGCTGTCGCCGGTGAGATCGGTCTGGGTATGGAATACTATATCTCATACACCGATGTCACCGATGACCGCGGGGAGCGCCCTTGGTTCGGGCGCGAGTGCGCGGAAGCTGTTGAACAAAAACAGTCTGCGTACCGCGCTTGGGTAAGGGCGCGCGCCACGCGCCATCCCAATCTGGGCCACTTCAAGGCAGCGTACAACAGAGCCACAAAGGTCTGTAGAAGGGCCTATGTCAGAGCGGATGCCCTGCGCATAGCGCGGCTTGGTCAAGAGCTAGTGATGCATCCCACGGGAAGCCGTGGCTACTGGCGACTGGCTAAAGCCGTGCAAGCCAACTTCTGTCAGCCTTCGCTGCCTCCGCTGCGTAACCCTGATGGATCCCTGGCCCATGAGTCGCAAGAGAAGGCAAATCTGCTGGCTAATCTCTTTGCGGCCAACTCCCGAATCGATGATTGTGGTACGCAGCCACCAACACTACCCGACAGTGACCACGCGATGCCTGATATCCATATCAGGCAACGCGATGTCCGTGCAGTGCTGCAATCACTCGATGTCCGGAAAGCCAGTGGTCCGGATGGTATTCCAGCGGTAGTTTTGAAAAAATGTGCAGCGGAGTTGTCTCCAATGCTTACGCGCCTGTACCGGCTATCCTACAGTTCGGGTACAGTGCCTTTGCCTTGGAAAGAGGCGAATGTTCAGCCGATTCCCAAGAAGGGGGATCGCTCGGAGCCAGCCAACTATCGACCCATAGCCGTCACCTCAGTGCTGTGCAAAGTGTTTGAGCACATAATTAACAAACAGCTCATGCGGCACCTAGAGGATCACTCCTTAATTAATGACCGGCAATATGGCTTCAGACCGAAACGGTCAACGGGTGATCTTCTAGCATACGTTACCCATCTTTGGGGTGAGGCTATGGACAAGCACGGCGAGTCACTGGCAATTAGTCTTGACATCGCCAAAGCTTTCGATAGAGTCTGGCACAAATCGCTTCTTTCTAAGCTACCTGCCTTTGGTCTGCCTTCTAGGCTGTGCAACTGGGTTGCTAGCTTCCTGCAGGGGCGCCGTATTCGCGTCCTTTGTGACGGACGAGCTTCAGAGTTTCTGCAGGTTAATGCTGGCGTGCCCCAGGGGTCCGTCTTATCACCCACTCTCTTTCTTCTGCATATCAACGACATGCTGACTACCGGCAATGTTCATTGTTATGCAGACGATAGCACTTTACATGGGAGTTATCATGGACATCCAGCGGCCAAGCAGTCAGATATCGCAGAGAAAAGGCAGCTTCTTGTCACTGAGCTTGACGGGGTCCTGAATCACATTTCTCAATGGGGCTCTGAGAACCTGGTTGAGTTCAATGCCAAGAAGACGCAGGCATGTGCGTTTACAGCAAAAGTATCTTCTTTCCTTCCCCTCCCCACTCTTCAGAGCACGCCACTGCCGCTGCAGGACAATCTCAATATCCTAGGTATGGATGTTCGCTGCAACCTGAATAACAAAAACTACATCGAAAGCATCATCAAAACAGCCTCACGAAAACTCGGAGTCCTGAACAGAGTGAGACGATTTTTCACGCCGGAGCAGCGGTGTCTTCTATACAAGACACAAATTCGCTCCTGTGTGGAGTACTGCTCGCATCTCTGGGATGGTTCAGCAAAGTACTTACTAGATGCTCTCGACAGGTTGCAGCGACGTGCGATCCGCATCATTGGGAATCCCGAGATCACGAACACCCTAGAACCTTTACAGCTGCGTAGAGATGTTGCGTCCATGGCTGTATTTTACCGTCTGTACCATGGGGAGTGTTCTGATGAGCTCTTCCAATTAGTCCCACCCTCCCCTTTCCTACACAGGACAACGCGTGCAGGTCTTAGATGTCATCCGCACACGGTGCAAAACATCCGATCAAGAACCAAGCGGTTCGGAGACTCTTTCCTCTGTCGCACCATTAAGGCCTGGAATTCATTACCAGCTCACGTGTTTCCTTCTTCCTACAGTCCCGGGTCCTTTAAGCGGGGCGTGAAAAAGCATATGATAAGGCCGTCAAGCTGAGTGTCACCATTGTCACACGGTATGTGTAAGTAATGGTGACCCTCTTTTCTGGGATTTTGCCTTCAGCTTACCATCAGGCAAGGCGAAGTCCAATTGACGTGTCCTATATATAAAAAAAAAAAAAAAAAAAAAAAAAAAACGCTATACTGTAGTTTTTCTTAGAATAGTACCTATTGTTCTTCATTCATTTTCCTTGGCAAGTCATCTACTCGTGTTGCAAGCATTCGCAGGTCAAGGCAACTAGTTCTAAAATTATACCCGATGCAAATGATTCCTTATTAACGGGTAGCTAAAGCTGAAAAAAGCTTGAGAATGCCTTTCTTCTATAATGGAATAGACAACATTTCTGAGGCGTAGGTATAAGGCTTCGCTGAGAGTTCATTTAATTGGTTCAGGTGTATTAACCGGTCCATTACATTCCTAGATGATTCGAACATACGATTAGTTTTATTTTTATTAGTTCTTAATGGACTTTAACAATATGAGCCGTGGTTTAGATATTGCAGATGTGAGGTCATGTGAGATAGTGTAATAAAAATTTTCACTATGACGACAAAATGCACAATGATCATTGTTATAATTATTACTTAAATTAGAAGAAAATAGGAGAATTCCTAAAGTTTAACTTCTAATTACTTATTGAAAACCTTTTTGAGTGATCGTCACCCTTGACCCTTTTTATCCCTTGAAGGGTGAATTTAAAAAAAATAACCCTTCAATGGGATTTATCATACCGCAAAGTAAGGTGTTGATGAGTTACCCTTTGGAAGTAACTTTGCTTTTATAATAAAAGCCTGTGTAGCAAAGCTGGTGTTTAGTCTGTCTCGGTAGTAAGTACTTAGAGTTTATGAACTAGCTACAGAAAGTCTCGGGAGTGAGGCATGTTATTTAATATGAACTTTGAGGTACTTAGTTGTGGTAAGGTGCTAGTGTAATTTAAATTAAACTTAATGGAATGGGAAGAGCATCAAAAAAGCAACATACATGCATGAATTTTCTCAATGTTGTAATGTGGGTTAGAGTTGAAAGAGAATAGATGAGTAACAGGAAGAAACACATATGTGCACAGTACAAACCCTACGAATTATAGCAAACAGTAACTTAAAATTGTTACTAATTGAAACACGATATTTCCTCGGTCGAGTCGACCCATTCCTGCTTAGAATGTAACAATATAACTTGGGATCCTGGCTTAATAGTAAATAGTAGCTCATATTACGTGAGAGCATTGTGAAACAACTGGGAATTGTTACGGGTAAGTTTTTCAGGTTTCCCATTTGAATATTGTGGTTTTAAACTTTAAGCTTTCCATACAATCTAAAGTCAGCCTTGATATCATTCTCGGAGTCCTTTCGACTCAGTTGCTCGATTTTTAGTCTATCTACGAAATGGCTAAATTGATGTATTTAAATGTTTAATAGGTATATAAAACTAGCCTATTAAGTGTGATTTGAAAATGTGTTGTTTTTTTGCATTGCGGTTTGCTTTTTATATTAGCTAAGATAGTTTCTTAGCTAATATAATAAGCAAAATTGACTTTGTTTTCTGTCGCGCTTTTATGTCTTCCTTACTCAACCAATAACATAAAAATCTTTAGAGCAAAAAAAAATATAGTATTCATTTTCTGTTTCTCAAAGATAGAAATATAACTTTTTGAGCAACTTTTACTACTTACATATTACTACTGTTCAAAAATTCATCAATATCGTAATAACATCTATCCAACAAATATTATTTATCTATTTACACATAATGTATTTTAAAGCTATGCTAATATTGACATTAATAAAAAATAATAATTAAATAAAACAAAAATTAAAATGCGTCGTGGAATTCCTCCGCATTGCATGCATCTTGTGGTAGCGTTCTCAGAAGACTGGCAGCATTGCCACGTTGTATGGCAATGTAGCCACTTTTTGAGGGTATACAATAATGAGCGAAGCTATAATCTAAAAATATTATTATGTATTACTTAAGGTAAAGCATGTAAGATTTTACATAACACGAAATCTTAAGCTGTGTAGGGAAGGGAAGTAACCTACTCCTTACGTATTATCGAAAAATACGTATATCAGTGTTCATTAAGTGGTTTAAACTAATCGATATAAACCGAATACCTATTTAACCAACTAATATGACGCCCAATTTCATCATAAACCATTCTCATCTAGTGCGCACTGTATCAAATATTTAACTAAATAGCCTTATTAATTGAATTTGCATATGCCAACTAAACAGGTCTATGATATAGCTCTGTACGTACATAATTAGGAATATATTGATTGCAGTAATTAATATGTACGCATGAGTTGTACGGTGTGTTTGTTTATGTGTATTAATTGTATATGACATCAGTAAGTTAATATATCAAGTCACAACATAAAGATTAGTAATATAATAGTAGTTACCCCAGTTTCTGTGTGTGAACTGATCCTGTTTTCGTGAGCCATTTATTCCTGAGATAAAAGTAGGCTATATATATTTCGGGAATACAAACTACTTCTGTGCTAAATTGCGCGCATATTAGCTCAGACTTTTATCCGTAAAAGAGGAACAAATAAACATCCATCTGTCCTCACAAACTATCACGTCCATATTTTTAGTAGGATTGAGCGAGGGTTTTTAGATATAAAAATAGATAACGAAATGTTTTACCGTTCCTTTGATCCTGTGACATAAGCTTGCCTTTGTGCGCGTTCGATCGTTACGTCCATGACGTCTTGCGATCGTTACTCTGATCTGATATAATATTATTGGGTTCTTCATAAATAAATTCTTCGAAATAGCATGGAATCTGAAGTCGTGTCCAAGACGTACATTTATTGAAAATTTCATTAAACTAGTTAGCTGTACAGCGAACAATACTGTATTGTATCACAAAGGTTTGCGATGTAGTATAATTTGGAAGTTTTTATGTATACCTAAAATCAGAAGAAACCTGCACGCAATAACATTCATTATACTATAGTGTAATACAAAGTCATCAGCGTCATTTTAATGCTTATCTCAGTTGTATGCAAACATATATTTCCGAACAGAGTTCTAATTTTAGTATTACAGTTACTAGGATATTTACCATGTTGTATTGTTCTGAGATTCCGATATTTCGGCGCTGTTGCAAGCAGGCAGGATCACGTGAGTGACCATAATGTGAGTGACCATAATAGTTTAAATAGAATTCTAATTTCTTCGTGGGCGTCGCCACGGGATGCACTAGTTGTTTCTATGACCATAAAAGTCAGAAAAAGTATAAAAATACATACACTGTAGGTACTTAAAATGAAGAAGTTATGCCCCAACTATTACTACTAGTTGGGGCATAAACTCTGTAGTGAACAATATTATTACGATAGTAGAATTATGACTAGTGCAGTATTCCTTTATTTGGTAATTCAATATGGTTCATAGTCAAAGTTAACGTAAATGTTATGTGTAAGTATAATTTATTAGTATAGATAACAAGTAATCGCTCTTCAGAATTAGGTATGTATATTGAAATTCAAGCGATTCTCGTATGACAATGACTATACAAGAATATGCTAGCCTATTCTCAGGTTCCGTCCATGATAAAATAATCAAATAAAGTGTATAGTATAGAACCGCGGTAGCCTAGTGGTATCGGCAATGGACTGCTGAGACGAGATCTCGGGTTCGATCCCAGGTTTTACCATAGCACACACCAATGACTTCTCGATGTTTTTGAAGTTATGTGTGTATTTATTCCAGGTTTATAAGTGCCCGGTTAATGGCAATAGACTCGCCACCTATTACATTGGGACTTAAACATAAACTGGCGAAATGTGGGTGCTAGCACCTCTTCCTACCCCTTCGGAGATATAGGAGTGAGTTTATGTTATGTTATGTTTATAGTCGCCCTCAGAAGTTGCTGAGCAATAACAAAACCAACAAACTCTTACATTGAAATGAATCCATAAACAATAATTGATATGCAATTAATTTTGATATATTTACAGAACAAGTCTAACTAAAATACAATTTCAAACAATAAAGTAGTATGATTAGCTCTTAATACCTTGGTATTGAGATCATTTTGAGATTTTGCAGTCAAGATTGTTCTGACGCTGACTGTACAGGGTCACTTTGTATATAAAGGTTGCTTTTATAGGATTAATGTCATTTAGTAGCAGCTCCCACTATTGTTATTACTGTGTTAAGTTGCCTAGTCCATCGAAAAATATACAAGTACCCATTCGTTAGGGTATAGGATAAGTCAATGGAACTACACCAAAACCCATAATTATAGAACGGTTCTGTACTTTTTGGTTTTGAATCATGGAGCTTACTATTTTTGCTGACGTTTCGAATGCGTTGCAGCACCTGTGGTCATGATTTGACTGGCTTGCGCGCGTCGAGAGGTATGCGGGGAGAATTTTTTGTACGCCTACCCTTCATTACTTTTATAATGAATGGTAAGGCTGGTCATACCACACTCACTATGTCAGTTCTTATCGGCACTGTGTTTTTTGGTTTCAGTATCTTGATCACTAGATTCCACGTCCCCAATAGTTATCAAAGAATCAATCAAAGAATAGATTTCATTTATTCAGTTTAGGCACGCAAAGAGCACATATGAACGTCAAAATTTTACAATTATGTCAAGAAATAATATAGAAATATTAAATAATGTAAAAATAAACTATTGGAAAATGATTCTTTCGCGGGTTCGGTAGGTTAGTTCTACTGAAAAGATACCAACAAGAAACTCAGAGAACTATATTATCTTTTTTTTTTAATTGCTTTAGTTTACAGTTTATTTTGTGCAAGCATGCAAGAGACTACGTGACCACGCATTTACATCATCAAGATATTCATCTTCTTTATAGGAACCTTTATTCATTAAAGTTTTTTTCTATTTTAAATTTATTTATTGGCATGTTAATCAAACTCTGAGGAATTTTATTAAATATTTTTATACAGCTGCCTACAAACGAATCACCAACTTTGTGAAGCCTTAGTTTTGATACAACTAGTTTATTCTTGTTTCTCGTATTAATATTATATACGTCAGATGTTTTTCCGAAAAGATTTATGTTCTTTCGTACATTTAAATATTATCGTAAATGTACTGAGAAGCTATGAAGTTATGAAGAAGAGAAGTTATGAAGTAATTACGAATTTACACCGCGATAGTTTAAAAATAAACATAAACCAAGACCTTTGGAGCCCAAGAAGTACTTACCTGTAACCCGGTACATCAGGGCCCATACTATGAACGCATAAAGTAGGTTAATAATAAAACTGCTGTCATACTACCAACTTCAAATGTTACTTTTTAATCCTATAACTTATGTGGTATTTAAAGTTATTTATGCATTTAGTAAATGACAGGCGTTTAATTATTGACTTGATTTAAGACTTCATGGTAAGTCCACTGCTAACTGAAGATCCCTGTGGTGACGGAGAAAGAATACAAGAATCACTACCCCGTCTCATCCAAAGGGTGTCGTAAGAGACGACTAATGTCAAAATACGCAAGCGGTATCACTGCGAGGGACGGAATACTCGAAATAAAACCCTGTACCAACCCGTCTGACCATCGTGGAAACAGTAGGCCAAAGCTTCCTAACATTGGGAGCGGCCTATGTCCACCAGTGGACTGCGATAGGCTTATTGATTGATTGAGCTGACGGACAAAGCACATGTCTAGGCTACTCTATAGGGATTAGGAGGTCAGATGTCAATAGCTTCTGAAAAATTTAATCAAACAAAATCACAGAAAGGAAAATGCCCTGAACTCCTAAGTGATTTCTGCTCGGATGAAGAAGAAGACATTAACCGCAAACTATGGTCAGTTCATTTACATTAAATTTCAAAATATTAAGATTACATCCTATTAGAGTTTGGGCAATAATTAATTTACTCGCTAGAAGAGCATGTATAATTTTATTGAAAATCTATAATGGGGAGGTAAATGATAATGAACGATACCTAGGTAATTATTATGAAAGCTGACTTTCACGTGAGTGACCCGACCATTACCTCGGGTGTTGTCCCAAATAACATTGGCGAACTAGGGCTGTCGCGTTCCTGAAGCTGTAACAAGGGTGTTTATTTTAACTGGCTTATTTATCATATATTTTAATAGCCCTGCAGTTACCAGATGTTTTCGTATACAGAGTGGTGTCTAATTGATTTTTTCATCACATTAAAAGATAACAAAAATCCAAAAATCTGCATCGCTAATTATCGTCATGTTTAAACAATGTGTACTTTTGGCTCCCCACTCAATAGTTAGTTCTTTAATTTAAGACTACCTATTTACTTAAGACTTTGATATTATAATGTTATTAGAATCGCTGATTACTTGAAACAGATTGATTGTGTACTTTGAATAATAGTTCAAATAGTCCCAGTATCAATAGTACCAGAAGCTTTATGAGGTCACTTTTCGTTTAAAACTAGTTCAAGCAGAGTGTCAGTAAAACAATAACACACTATTCTAACACTTAGTAACTAAATTGTTGGAGCAATGGTAGGCTTCTTTTTTAACGTGTGGAAATCCCCAGGTAACCTTGATATCTGAAATTATATGATAACAAATATATGATTAACAACCCTGAGTGCGTAGCGTTAGCCTGCTAATGACAGTTCCGTCATGTTGCGGAACCAGCGATGTCGGCGAGAACTTTTTAATTCATCTGGCTTCCAAAGGAAATATAATTCATTCGTGTATATTAAGAGAGAATTTAAACTTTTAGAGTATTTATTTTAGGTATAAAAGTATTTTTTACTTTGTTGTAACCGCCAGACTATGTGGGTAATAAATGCCTAACTATTGCACCCCGGCCGGGTCTAGGTAGAAGGGGTAGATATAAGAAATATTTGCTTGACGTCGTGGAAGGTGACATGCGTGTGAATGATCTCACTACCATGGATGCCCAAGATCATGATCAAGAACCGGAAGGCGGACCCTGAGCTCCGAGGGTACCTCGGCCTCGGATGCAATCGAGATAATACGTCACCATCTAGATGCTGTATTTTTACTTTATTCTTTTCTTATTTTTAAACTTTCGCGGTGTGAATTCATAATTATACTAAGTATCGGGACTTCTCGCGAATTATATTTTGGAACTTACTATTTCTGCCGACGTTTCGGATGCGTTGCAGCACCCGTGGTCACGACTTGACTAGTCTTCGAGCGTCGAGATGTATGCGGGGAACATTTTTTGAGCGCCTACCCACCATTACACTTATTATAAATGATTAGGCTGGCGACATACCACACTCACTATGTCAGTTTTTAACGGCACTGTGTTTTTTGGTTTTAGTATCTTAATCACTGGATTCCACGTGCCTTTACCCATCTAAATCTATATGAATGATGATATGAAGAAGCAGAAAGTTCAATAAGAAGTTGATGATAGTGAGCTACTGTCTTTAGATGGTTTAGGAAATTGGGACAGGCTGTGAGTGAGCTGTGAGTATATTCTTCTTTTATACAATTGCATGATCCGTGACTCCACGTCATGATTCATACAGGAGTATTTGCAATTTTTGTCAATATTTTAACCGGCAGAAGACCGTTTTAGCTGTCACTTTAATTTATGAGAGTTTATATCGTTATTAGAATTAACATTTAACGATATCATCGTCACTAATAAAAGCGGTCGCTCTGCACGCTACCGTCGCGACTGCATTGAATCGATAGATATTAAGTAGTTCAATCTAATGCCTTTTATTATTTAGCTGTTACCTAGGCTGAAGTCGACAGTCGACTAGTTTTAGTTTGTTGAGTATGTTTACATTTTATAGATTACTAACGACTTACCCCGGCTTTGCTCGAATATTGATTTCTGTTTATCCGATCTCTGCCAAACTTCACAGTAATTTGAACCCAGCCCAGCTGTTTTGAACGAAGTGTAGATTATACTAACAATTAGCTCCGTTACCGTTATGCATATAATGTAATGTTAGGCCTTCGTTCTTTTATTTTGTGAAGTCAGTCTGCTACAATTAAATTCTCATTACTGTAACTATCGTTATCGGTCCATCCAGTTATTTACCAGATGTAATCTGTCATACATAGGGATAATTTTATTAATTAATAGCTTGAGGTCCCATGGGGTATTGACAATTGTGCAGCAAAAAACAGTTTTTATAGTACTTACTTGATAAATATTACAATATTTATATTGTATGTAGAGCGTTCCGCAAAAGGCGCGAGTACGATTCCCATTCAGTGCAAATATTTATATGCATGAATATGTATTTATCTGGGAATGCTTTTCAACGTATAACGTGTATGTACTTCTATGAAGAAAATTTAAGCGTATAAACGCTTCTAAATCTCATAACACAAGCTAGTTAATTGGGTCTAGATGGCTCTGTGCAGAATATCGTAGACTTATTATTCATTTTAACGCGTGACTGTAATAATAATTGATTGAATAATTGATATAGTATCAATTATTTTACAACCAGCCTAATACGTTAGGTTCCCATGAAATGTCGTAGAAGGTGCCAAGTAGGGCGTAAAATAACAAACAACGACCATACTTTTATTACATACCTAAACGATTCTGATGAAATCAATATTATCTACTAACAACAAACCTACCAAATTCAAGTATCTATGATTGTATATTCAATGAAACCGATTCAGAAAAGGGTTTGTTAAATACGAACAAATAACTGAGTTTATTTACTTATTCGTAAAATAAATGTTGTTTGACGAAATTACAAGGTTGTGTTGAAATAATTGGGTGGAACATGATACTCCTAGGATTGAATTCTAAGATATGGTATAGGTAGGACACGGCGGTATATCCGCCCGATTGAGCAGTCCGACTGGGGAAGTACCTCCGCCCTACAGAATACCGCGGTTATAATAACTTCGTGTTGTGTTCCCAGCGGTGAGTAGGGTAGCCAGAGCTCACTGGAGAATTTGTGCCGTCAGTGGGAAGACTAAAGGCTTGTCCTGATTTGTCTTCTACTGACGGCACAGAAACTCTGTACTTACAGGGTTGGCAGCGCGACTGTGACTCCTCTGGTGTTACAGACGTCCATAGGCCACGGTAACTACTTTCCATCAGGTGGGCCGTGTGCTTGTCTGCCAACTAAGTGGTATAAAAAAAAAAAAAAAAAAAATGTTTTTGTTATTTTTGTATAATAAAGGGTAACGTTCGAGTTCTCCACATGATTTAAAAAAAAATCTGAAATATAAGATATACTTAATCACAAATCAACATACACCGGTGACAAAGGATTCACGTAGCATTCTCGTCGGCTTACCTTATTCAAAACATTAAAAATACTTACTTATTTCTTCAAAAAGTCATATCTATAAAAATGAAACCAATTTTGTTACTTATGTCCAAGGTACAGAAAGAAATCTGACCATTTGAACATAGTCGCAAATTCAAGCTTAAACCACTAACCTCACATAAGCAATGACTAATTTAGTTCATTAGTATTTCCACTCACTACGACCAGGGTTATAGCGTGTTCCCCAGCAATATAATTGTAATGTAGGGTCATGCTTATCAAGTGCATCTCTTCCGCGACAGAAACCGGTTGCCGTTCTATTTGCTAACTAAACTTTCTGAACTTAAAACCTTACCTTACTACTGTTATTTTGCCTATGTCAATCAACACATAAGCTACATTTTTCCCAGGAATAGGTTCTCGTGGGTAGCGGGAACGAGTTCAAAATAACACGTGGGCGGAGCCGCGAGTATCAACTAGTAGGATTTATACTTTGTTTTACAGCTCCAATCTATCAATGTTTTACAGCGCCTATCTGCAACTTGTTCAAATATCAGTAGATGAAACCCTACGTGCCGATGTCGCCAAGTATCGTGTCTCCCAGAGAGCACATTAATAATTCAGCAGGTAGAGCGTGGCACAGCATCCCATCTCTATTAAGATTCGTTTTCACGGGATGCGACATTGGAAACTTTATTTTACAGGAAGTCTTGAGAATAAAACCAACTTTGGTACAGTATGATTATTACGTTTGAATGAAAAAGTTACTGTAACACACTTATCTTACTTGAATTTCACATTCTTAATAAGAACTGCATCAAGGTACATTTATGATGTTTTAATAAAACTTAATCAGAACCACTTCACGTATTTGTTACATATATATTATTATAAAGTCAGTCGTGTTAGTGAACTAGCTAGCAAAAACGCTGGGGACCTTAGCGAGGTCCTATATTTAATATAAATCAGATTTCAACACTTTGTTCACTTTTTATAACAGTATGCTTGAAATACAAAGCTTCCACAAAACGTAAAAAATATTCTGAACATAAAAACCTGAAGCTGGAAGTTATTTCAGCTGTAAATACTTTGCACTTAAACTCTCACTTAGAGCGGGGACACTAGTAAGCTCTTTATCACTGGCTTCCAATATATAAAATATAGTATTAACGTTATATCAAACGGACCGGAAAATCAATACGACGTACAACACACAGCTGTCATAACTCACCGGCCAGAAAACCGAGCTGCACTTAGATTTATTTGCGAACATTCAATATAAGAGCTAGCCATAACGAAGGTTGTAGGAAATCTTGGATACTAAGTCTTGCTAAGTGTGTAACTACATTATTACTATTTTTATTTAAAATGTTAATATGCAATAACACTTGCAAGATACGATACTAGATCCTTGGTTCGGCAAACATTATTGCATGCATGAAGGAGTACAAGGTGACAAGTATCAATTAGTGTTGCAGACGAGATGGACATGAAGGAAAACAGAATATCATAATAAATTTAAACCCTATAATATTAACACTTTGATAAAGTGACATTTCAAAATTCATAAAGGAGTTGATGAAAGCGATTCAACACCCACGTTCAATCAAATTGTTAATCGCATCAAAGAAGCTGGAGGCTCAATGTCTGAGAATTAGCTTGAGCTCCGCCTCTGCATTTCTGTAATTAGAAATTGTCCTTGGCAAACCAGATTATTTATGTAATTTTTTTTGTACGCAGTCATTTTTTACTTACCACGACCGTTCGTTTGGGGTAAGAGGATGTGTGTTTGTGCAAATCTATGATGCCATTTTTCTTCAAAACTACTCCGATTATGATGCAGTCTTCAGTCATTGATAGTACGTAACTAGTGTTGACCTACATATGTAAAGGAGGTAGGACATGACGGTATTCCCGTCCCAATTGAGCAGTCCGAATGGGGAAGTACCTCCACCCTACAGAATACCACGGCTATAATAACGTCGTGTTGTGTTTCCGGCGGTGAGTAGGGTAGCCAGAGCTCACTGGAAAGTTTTTGTGCTGTCAGTGGCAATACTAGAGGCTTGTCCTGATTGTTTCTTCTGCACTGACGGCACAGAAACTCTCTGTTCTTACAGGGTTGGTAGCACGGGTGTAACTCCCCTGGTGTTGCACACGATCATAGGTCATCACTTTCCATCAGGTGGGCCGTGTACTTGTCTGCCACCTAAGTTGTATAAAAAAATGACTACTGAACTAAATGCAAAATTAAGTACCTAAAATAGTAAAAGGCTGACTTCAATTTTTTCAAACTAGTCTCTCTCCATCTCGAACCTAACGATTTATCAACTTTACAGCAGTCGAAATTCTCAACAAGGTTTAGCATACCCCGTTGAGGTTAAACGTAAAATTAACATTAACACCGTTATTATCGATTGCCTTCAATACATTAAGGTATTTACTGCAACGAACTCATTTCCTCTGGTTATTGAGGAGAACATCGTATACGTTATAATGTAACGATTCGATGATGTAGCAAATATATCATAAAAACGTTATAATTCGAGGGTAGTGCTATTCTTGACTGATGTTAACATTTCGTCTAGTTAAATAGTTTTAGGTATGGTGTGCTAGTTGTAACACGATATACTTGATAAATATTATATTTGAGTAGTTCTAAAAAGGTTTTGACTTCAGTGGGAACTGATTATTCTTTATCTGTACTGCTCATTAGTCCATAGGCCACGTTAACCACTTTCCATCAGGTGGGCCGTGTGTTTGTCTGCCACCTAAGTGGTATAAAAATAGTAGCAAATATTTAGTACACTATACCATCTAAGGATAAAATGTACCCAATATACTTCAGAATTTGTCTCGAACAGATCGGTTCTGGCCTGATAGAGTAATGAAAATTCATCAATCCTGCCATCCCAAATTTCGCATTTATAATTTAGGTAGTAGTGAGATATTTTCTCATGTTAGTTAATAATTTGCTCATGTTAGTTAATAAATACCTGTCTCTGTAAATAAATAATAGAATCTGTAAATAAATAGTTATTACTTTCGAAAGAGAAAACAATTAAAATAATACTTAATAATCATTATAATAATAATAATAATAATAATAAATATTCCACGACATTCTACACAACGCTATCTATTATAAAATAATTAAGCAATAATTGTGTACTACATACACTGAAAAGTTATTACGTAAATAAATAAGTATTTTTAAAAGCATGTATTCATTACCAACTGCGAAGCTTTTTAATTAAAATTCTAAGTAGCGTTTTAAAGATTTTAAACTAAGATATACAGGCTTTATAGGATTCCGTAACATACTTCTGTTTGTTTTACTACCTGGCAGAATGGTGAATTGCAATGTTAATTACACAACGTTCTTTTAAAATATCCTCGCCTTCCTTCTACACTGTGACTTGAGTTATTGACTTCGTGTTACGCATTACAAATTACCCCTACCTAGGGTCACATACACTCTTAGCAGCCTCGTAGACGTTCTCATTTGCTACGGGAAAGAAATTTTAAATTTAGAGGTAGGTAGGAGTAGGTATCACGCCTTTATCCCCGGAGGTGAATTTAACACTCACATTTCACCAATAATTTTATTCGGTCCCACATGCATCTGGGGCTCGAGCCATGCATCTGAGGCTGAGTCAGCACTATGCCTTGTATCTCCATCGCCTTGTTCCGCATGGGAAGAGATGGGGCAGTCCAAATTTTACTCAGTTTCCCGGCAGATCCACGCGGCGGAAAGACCAAAAGGATCAAATTAAAAAATTGTTAAAAAGTAAATACTAGGATTAAATTTCATTTCAATATTAGTGATTTGATTTTAAATGAATGGTTAGAGTATTTACTATGTGTGAAAGGGCGGACAGGACGCGGATTGGTACCTGCTTTGGGCGGAATGAAACTTCTATAAAGATAACTCATATGCGAGTGAATATTTCCTTCACCATCTTCAAAATCGAAGATATACTGATAATTGCTCAAACATTCAATACTTCGAAAGAGTTGAAACGATCAATATAGCCGCCTTTATCCATACAGGTAGGTTTTCAAAACAACTCCAAACCAATTCATCTTAATAACAAGGTTTATAACAATCTTATAAAGTCTATTTTCATAATTATATAACGTTTCGGGACTTTTCGCTATTAAATCATGGAACACACTATTTTTATCGTAGTGAGTGTGGTGTGTCACCAGCCTTATAAAAGTAATGGAGAGTAGGCGCAGACAAAATGTTTTCCGCAAATCTCTCCACGCTTGAAAGCCAGTCAGGTCAAGACGAGGGGTGCTGCAACGCATCCGAAACGTCGGCAAAAATAGTAATTTCCATTATTTAATCGCAAAAAGTCCTGAACCATTATATAATTATGAAGTCTATCTTCATATTACATTTACAATAATTATTGTAACATGAAAATATAATTTTAGATCAAATTAAGACAAGTATCATAAATAAAAAGTGTAAAACGATAAGGCCGTCCTTTGTACTGCTCTTGTCTTCTCAATTTCTGTAATATGAATATTGTAATTGGCATTCAATAAAGAATATAATAAATAAAAAGGGACGAAGCCACTTTACAGTTAATCACGTTAAAACCTTAAATATCACATCAAAACAGGCTTAATTATTATTATCAGGTAACAGAATAATGTAAAATGACTAAATAATAATATTATGACTAAACGTTCATAAAAGAAACATTGAGAACAATAATTAAATCAAAACATGCCCTGCATTTAGAAAAAAAAGAGAATTACGTTCCATTTCATCTTTAACTGAAAACACAAGGTAACTTGCAAAAGCACTTACATTATTACTTTTCCGTCGGCACAGACTGAAAGCGATACGGCCTTAGGCTTAATAAACGAGGAATTAAAAAAACACGCTCGTCTCGTTACGTTTCCCTACCTGAAGTAAGGAAACTCTTTATTCATGAGTTCTGTTGGATACACCTCCTGAATTCAGTATTTGATAAAAAAATATGACTTTTTTAGATTTTAAGTATCCAGTTTATTAATATTATCACGGAATAGCTAATGTCACTGTTGTAAGTGATGACGCATATGATGTCACGACACCAAGGGATAGAGCGAGAAAAATCATACCATCTCGCACAAATATTGGCTAAAATTTTAAATATATAACGCCAATCATGATATTTCTCACATATCGATACCCCCGTCACGATCTATCTATGTTCGTACAGTTACATTAAAAATATTAATTCAATGAAACAATGACTTTAATTATTTTAATTATTCGTACCTTATAAGTCAACAAAATTTTACCTATTGAAATGCCTTAGTCAATTATAACCCACCTAGCAAAAGGAAAATATGCTAATCTTAAAAAAAATACTTCACGAATGTTCTGGAATCTTCACTTTGTTGAAGATCGTTACCTTTGTACTGCTAATTACCAGTAACATTGTTTTAGGAGCTATCAAGGAGGTTACTACTGTACTTTAGACTAGCAGAATTTGTCCTTCGTGAACAGATTTGTAACTTCTCCCACAGACTGACTTGATGTTAATCTGTCGTTTCCTTACTTACAGGTAGTGTTGGATAAAATATCTTTTATCTATTATGTTACTGATTTTGGAACTTAAAAGTGAAATATAATTAGAAATTTAGAAATAAAGAACTAGGTATATATAATATATGAAAGTGTTAGACGCGGCTGTGACTCATGTAAAAGTGATGATGATAGGCTATATATCACGCTTCCTTCTAAGGGAGCAGAGTAATCACAAATGTTATGAATTTTATCAGAAACGGGATCAGAATTCCACGCGGGCGGAGCCGCGGGCTATCACTATCTTCATTTTTCATTGCACGCCGAAAAGTCCGGTTATACAAAAAATACAAACAGAGTACAGTTAAAATGAATTAGCTCTATTTCAACGAAAATTAAAACATTTAAAGTAAGTGATAACACGAATGTCAAGCAATCAAGGTGGCTTACTTTTAATTTTATTATTAATTTTGAAAAAAAATATTTTATCTATGATTTAAACATTATTTAATCAAAATGAACTTTATTACTACCAACAAAAGCATTATAACCAGTTATAAATTTAACCGAACCCAAATCTAAGTTCTAAGTGTCCATCAGTTTAAATAAACAGGCCAACAACCTACTAAGGCCACTAGAAGCTTAGTCTTGTCCTCAATCAGTATACTTTCAAGAATGTACCGTATTTACGGCTTCTATACTATTACTCACATAATACGCAAGTTTTGTGCCTACCCAATTATTCTGACACAGCTGATGTCTTTTGACGCTGCCATAACATATGCCTTCGCAACGTGGAGCGATACGGCGCAATATAGAGCGATATTGGATGAACGGTAAGAATAGCAATCAGGCCGATCCGATCGGAACTAGGTATCTGCATTATTGGACCGATAACGTGATGCGAATGTTCAACTATGATCGATATTGTTGATCTGAGAATTGCCGATATTTTCATTTCTTGGTTCTCTTTTGTATTTAGTAAGTACCATAAAACGGGGTGTACAGAAATCAATGATGTATTTTATGGAAGTTTAAGTATCTACCCAGGTTCTTGATAATTGTGTTCACTATTACATTGGACTAGTCCATAATTTCACTCGAAAGAAAATAACTACGGTATTTAGCTGACCATTTAAATTTTATTCACCATTTTACGAAGAAGTAAATGAAGTGAATAAAAAGGTTTACTTTTTTAGTTTATGTCTAGTTCGGTGTATATTGGTTAGTTTTTGTGAGATATTTTTGACTGTCAGGTATATCAGTTTGTAACATAGTGAATCTACTAACTTTCTTCTACCCCTGCAATTTTTCCAGTAGTATTAAAATCCTTTGCATTTTGTTATTCTATTAGATGTTGTTTGTGGTTCTGTTGGCGTGGAATTTGGATTCCGTTTCAGCAACCTATGGTAACCCATTTTAGACATAAAATAAATCCTACGGATTATTTCAGACAAATCTATGCATCTTAATACAAAATAAATATTATGTATACAAAATTAATATTTCTGTCTATCTCTACTTTACCACTTATCTGGACGCTTGTTATTAAGTACATTTATCTTTGATCCTAACTTGTTGTGTAGAACTTTTCACTATTTCGTCTTCTAACTTCTTGTACTTAAAAATTGAAGCAAACAATGCTGATATATTTGGCACATAAATCAGCATTATTCTGTTACATGAAATACGCACACATATATAAAACATGTTAATCCTTTATTCAGAACGGAGCTCAGCCGCGCGGCACAATAATATGCTATATTTGTCAAAACCATTGCTTTGCTACAGTACTGTATCTTAATTTACTGTTTCTGAGCTTGTACTGAGTGCGAATTATGGCTCGTTCGAGGCGCACCTGGGTCTCCTTTACCTTAATACTACATTGGCATACTGTAGGCACATAAATAGCAAGAGCACAGTTATGAAATTATATAATTTCGGATGGTACTTTTCTACAACGATTTTGTTAGATTTTCTTTTTATGTGATCATCCTCTCCCTATTGCATTTTGAGGTCACCTTTCATTATAAAAATGAAATTATTGAACTTGGATATTTGCCGTGAAGCAACTGTCATCTGACATTCATAGCCCACTCATGATTTCAAGTTCTGTAAGTAATTAGACCTGGATGTCAAATTTTTTAGGGCTCGCAGATCCATGATCGTATAGTAACCGGAAGTAAACGGACGTGACGGCTTAAGGCATTGAATCAGGATGACAATAGAAAAATCGGTAATTTCAAAACAGTTATTCTTATTCAATATAAAACCTACTCCATTCTCTCTGAATATAAAAGTAATATACTCCAAATTAATATAAAATCTACTACTACTGACTACGATGTACAACATACATTCAGGATATATACTGTATACTTTTACTTTTAAAGTTATTGCAATCATTTCCACATTGTAACAGGTCCCTAAAATCAATAATGTATATGATCTTAGTAAATGTTTGATAAATATATTGTAATAGTCAAATAATTTACAACGAAAACCCAATGATTGAGAACAGACGGCACAAATCGTTTTGCAGTGAAATAACGGAATTGCAGTCGGAAATACCGAATCAATTCGGCCAATTTGCCGATGACTCTATTGCCGAGATAACGAATTCCATTGCTACTCATCTCTATGAGGGTTGTTTTCATTGTAATTGGTTTGATTATTTCGTACTTCAATTTTACTTGCTGTGTGCCGATGTATTCGTTATTAATTTCATTGCTGTATTTTTTATTGAAATAAAGTTTATGAATAGCTAGAGATATGTAGAAGATATCTTGGGCCAATTTGTGGGAATTCATAATCGAGGTTTTGATATGGGGTCTCATTAAGTCTTTTGGGGCTAAGCTAACATCACCTGCAAGCCGATATACCTGCTGACGGACGAATAAAGCTCTGTCAGGGTTACCTTTTGGTGTGGGTGGTCAGACAGCAGTTGCTTCTATAATAGTTGTATGGCCAAATCAAAATGAGGTGAAGGAGTAAACAGACCCGGGACTCCGAGGTGAAAACCATGAAAGAATAGGAATGCTAAGATGATGATAAATATAGAAGTTGTCATTTTTTACTTGATAGAATAATATTAATATAATGATTATGCCACGAACAGATTCTAAAAAGACCACTTTATTGGAATCCTAATAATATTTTATCATGCAGAAAATATTTGAGCAGCGGTGAGTAGGGTAGCCAGAGCTCACTAGAGAATTTGTGCTGTCAGTGGGAATACTAACGGCTTGTCCTGCTTTGTCTTCTACACTGACGGCACAGAAACTCTGTACTTGCAGGGTTGGCAACGCGACTGTGACTCCTCTAGTGTTACAAACGTCCATAGACCACAGTAACCACTTTCCATCAGGTGGGCCGTGTGCTTGTCTACCACCTAAGTGGTATAAAAAAAAATGAAATTATACTAAGTGAATGAATTGTTGTGATTCTGTTCATATGAGTGTCCATTTTACTAATTTCATAGGAATCTATTGAGATGTACTGGAAATTTATAAAGTTACTCGTTTTTAGCGGAATCGTTCAATGCAGCGTTTTTACACCCACAGATCTTTGGACTGCAACAAGCAAAGCAATAAATACGGCTATAGCAAAAATACGAAAGAATATAAATTATCATATATATTATGCCAGACAATAATCCTACATAATATGTGTTCATCCAGATCAGTTTAGACCTTCACTGACGTTATTGAGTAACCAACATCCATCTTAGCTTCCGCATTTCTAACAGCAGTAACAAGTGTCATTGTAATAACATGTTTTTTATTTTTGTTGCAGGCGATCAAGTGCGGGCCTACTGGCACCGCAAATGGCGTGTCAAACATCATCACCTGCGACTGCGCCTCCTCCACATCCACCGGCATCACCTCCTCGCGTGGTGTCTGCACCTCCCGCACCCCTCGCCCAACCACCTCCCGACCCCACCCCTCAACCCGCACAAGAAGATGGAGTCAGATTACGACGTGTACACACGGTTGCAGTCAGAGATTACCTCAAAAGAGAAACACAGACGTTCTTTGGAGTGCAAAGGGACAATGAAAGGGAACAAAGGAGGCTATGGTATGAGAGGCGAAGAAGACATGCAGCGAGGGCGCTTGGAGACCTCCGGCCCGATCTGCCACCTGATCATCATCCTGATGATGACGATATTAGGTAAGTTTATATTTTACCTTAAATTTGATACAGAGTTTGATTTTCATGTTGGGTACGTCATCATTCTAGAATAGAATATAGATACCATATAAAGCGATAGGTACTGGTGTAGCTGGGCTATATCAGATAATTTTTAACGTCTTATTTAATGAACCCAGGCTTGGTAAAAAAAGGTGGAAGAAGGAAACAAATATGTTGGTATTCAAAATTTTAATGATGCAGTAAAAAGATACTAAACCTCCTGATCATAGATGGAATGATGATACCTTAGCCTGTTTTTAATAAAAAAGGAGAAGGTAGAACTAACTCGAAGAGGTAATCAGAACATGCACTAGTAGAGACCGTATAGGTTATTACTCCCAATAATGCGGGCAAGTTTTGTAACGATTTTTGTAACGTTCTTTATGCTAGGTTAGTTAGTCCCTTTTTGTGTGCAAATATTGGCGATCTGAATCATGCGGTAGCACATCATATGGCTATTTGTACTTGCATATTTGACATATTTGACTAACAATTACCTTGTGTGGACAGTTTTGACAAAGCATTTGCCTTATTGCTTATTTGACAAAAATGGCCAATACCAAGTACGTACAATTGACAAGTTATTTAGTTTTTTAATTCTTTACGGTCCTTAGAGAGTGTCTTTTAACAGTAGACAAAATGGATAATTCACTTGTGACATCTCTTGAAGCGAATACTTTTTTTGTGAAGTAAATTATATTTGCCAAATCAACAAACGCCTTACAGCAGACACAAATAGCCATTTTAAATATGAAGTTGGATTATCTCTCTTTGAACACCATGTATTGGAAAAACAATATTTATATTCAAATATATTTACAATGACATTTTACACTTACCAGGACGTCATAAACATAAATGGGGTGTTCAAGGAAGTAAGTCATATGAAAATGAGTTGTTTACCCGTCGGGACGTCCGGATTGTGGGAAGCCTGATAATGTCCTTGTTAATTTCTGTCTACTGTAACTTCATAGAACTTTAGCAGTTGGGATATAAGTGTTAAGTTTAGATTTGTTTGTAACGGTATTTAGTTGAAGTTTCGTACTGAAGATATTTCTTTGCGTATGATTTGAGAATAACTGGAGTGTTTTAATCTTACCATATTTCGGGACAAAATACTATAGAAACTAAACAATAACAGTCATAATTTCACAAAAGAAATAATAGTTTCAAAAACGCGTTCCATTAAACAGAAACAAAACACGATTTTTATTTAAAATATATTTTGAACACAAATCGACTTTGTGGGAAAACACATTGTATCCGTATTTTTAGCACAAATCCAGATGAAGTTTGTTCGGAATAAGCATTTTTATTGGTGCCGCACACTTTTACACAAAGGAAATTTTAAACTTGTTAGATTCGTAGAACTTTGAACATTTCGATTGGGCTTTCTTCGATATTCTATTTCATTTAGATCGTAAAATTTTACAGTTCTATAATTAGGTAAGTATTTTTAAGTTAAGGTTTTGTTAACAAGTTTCATAACTTCGATACGTAATTATCTATACTTCTATTATAAAATTGTAAATAAGATACACCTATTCGTTAGAAATATTTAAATAAAACATTTGAGTTGCATTAAATGATCGATTCTGAATTAAAAAAAATAAACTTTGGAATTCTTGTCAGATCTTGATTTTTTTCCAATACTGATTTATGACAGCATTATATCATAGTGCAAAAAACTTTTTATTAATTTATTATTATTATTTTAAATTATGTTTTATTAAGAAAAAAAATATATTGATTCAAAAATTGTGAACTATAAACAAACTTCCAAACAATATTTTAAGGACCAAATATGACATACTTATTAAATTAGAAATATGGCAGGATGCCGTATAATAAAATTCACTGGTATTTTTTGTTATTGCCTACTTTTCCCATGAAATACACCAATATGTGTGAGGAAATATGTGTGCACTCCACAAAGCTATTGCGATAGTTGTTTAGAATATTTCTCCAGTTTTCCTTATGTCGATGTTGGATATTTATTTGACGTCTTTCATAAGTTACGTCTGCAATGCCAACACTAAGCTGAAAATAGAATGCGGAATACATTTTGGACGATGCCTGAAATATGTTGGTACCATGAAATAGCTTTAAGAAGTTTTGATACCTTTTAAGTATATGAATCATTTTCTTACGATTCTGTGTTTCAAAAACCAACTATACTAATATTTTATATACCTTTTTAGCTATACAGTATCTATAAACAATGACGTGTGTACATGTATATTTACAACAATGTGTTGTATTTAATTTTCTAGTTTTGTAAATTTTTTATTGAGGACATCGGTAGCCAGGAGAAACGTTGTCTTTGCTAATCGTTTCATCCGTTTTCTCAGACTCCTTTTTCAGGTGAAACCTACGTATTTCAGCATTCACAGAATCTCATCGCACCATACCATTGGCTTACAGAATTACACTTTCTTTGATTTATTTTCTTTACTATCTCGAGTTCCCACATTATTATCAGTAATTTTAAAGGACGTTGAGCATGATACTTCGAACCTTAGGTTGCTTTATTACAGCTGTAGATTTCCGTCATCGATTAGTTTCATGTTAACAATTGTTGAATGATTACTACTTTGGTGATATTGTTCGCTATAAGTACGTTGCTTAGTTTTTCATTGTGTATCTCTTTCTTGTATATTTTAACTTGACTGTACACTTTTCTAAGTTCTTCCTTGCGTTACGGAATATAGAATTCTGTTATAATTATATAAGATCGTTATTTATAACGAAGAGTCAGACTCAAGACGCTATACTTGGTCATTAATCTTAGAAGTATATTAATCTTTAAAACGGCTTGACCGACATTTCTTGTATCTATAATATTAATGTCATATACGGTAAGATGATTTATATACGTATATGAAATAAAAATACAGATAAGTAATTTTATATTTTTATAATAAGCCGTCTTCTATTCGCAGATGAAAGTGCACCTAACAATATAGGTATTCAAACTATCATGGTCATTCACATCTGAATCAAAATAATCGGGATATTTACCATGTTGCATTGTTTTGAGTTTCCGATATTTCGGCGATATTGCAAGCACCATGATCACGGAGGAACTGGAGTAGTGGCGGTGAACAGAGAAAAAGTTTTTTCTAGGAGTAATTATATCGATCTACCCTCTTTCGAGTTCTTTTACTACGCGTATCTGCACTACCACTGTTTTCACTCTCACTCGAACTCGAACCAGATCTCGACACACGATACTTACTGTATGCACTCGCGATTTTGTTTTGGCTTGTTCCTGGTTATTTTTGCAAAGACCGTGACCACTGGATGCCAGACGTTTGGCAGTTGAAACCTATCCTCACGATTGAAATTTTTTATACTTTTTGATTTCAATCGCTTCCCTAACCAGTCTTGATATATAGTGGTGTTCTGTCGAGAGCATCTGAGGGTTATGTAACTCGATCCAGTGGTCCGTACCAGACTCCAATAAATGTTGAGCTTAAAACAATGCAACATGGTAAATATCCCGATTATTTTGATACAGGTGCACCTAACAGTTATTTTCTTCCTTATTTCTTAAAGATTCTTCATAACTATTTAATATGTATCGATAGTTCGCAGAACTGAATTGTTATAAACTGTATCCATTACTCGATACAGAAGTAGTCATGTATTCTTAGAAGTGTTAAAACAAGTTAGCATATTATTATTGATGGTTGTTCTAGGTATAAGTATTACTTTGATTCCAGTAACTATATACTTTCTACAAATTTCATAGAAGAGCATTAATAACATTCAATGGTAATTGTATGAAACTATTTCATAGTAGGTACTGATGTATTCAGAACTTTTTGTGAAGATTGTGTACATTGTGTTTTTTTAAACAAATTTATTAGTTTTGTAAATAAATCCATTTCTTTAACATTTTACGTGTATATGTGTGAAGGTCAAACCACCTTGTCTTGCGAGGCAGTACGCCTGCGCATTGAGTTTTCTTTCATAATCTTTAATCTCATATCAAGGGCTTCGTCATAGGTTATTCCCACTATCCTCCACGGTGGTTAAGCGCGGTTATTGATTATATGTATGTGATTTTAGCAGCATAAAAAGATGGATAATGTGTCTCACAACGTGATTAAGTTATCAGTATCTGACCAGTCTGTTATGTCTGTGGTAAGACAATAGACCATGGAATAGGAAATTTCAATAAAACTTATTTTGTTTGCAGTATGTATGGAGCATCGGGTGCGGCACCTAGAGAGGCTCGGGGGCGAGCGCGCGAGCGGCCCGACGTGTTGCCTGCGCCGGCGCCGCTCGAGGAGCCGCCACCGCCTACGCTGCCTCGACCGGGCAAGGACAGCGTGGCGCGGCTCACACTCACCGGACTGTCTCTTGTTGTTACCGTGAGTAGAACCATTACCGTCTTCAACTTTTGTCAAAAACGTATTTCCAAAGTTATGTTTTCTAGGTATATATTATGTCGAGTAAATGATCTTTGTCCGGTTTACATTTATTTAACCGGGGTGTGGCAGATCTTAAGCATTAATTTTTGAAACCTAGCTGTAGGTTAATTATTATTTTTTCAACACACTTGCTCATAAAGTGGCTCTATTTTCACCGCAATTTGGCAGAAAATATCACCTATAATCAAACTGTGACATTTTCCTTGCTATATTTCACAAGTGAGTTATAGCTTTTTTATTTTTATTGGTTGAGTTGCTTTGTTCTAGAAAGAAGTTTCGATACAAAAAAGCTCGTTTCATGCAAATAAGTATTTAAAAAGATCATTTCAACGTGTTGGTTTATTACACCAGGTTTAATAAACAAAACTTTCACGCAAATATATAACCTCATTCTTTTAGTCTATGGTCTATGCTAGATGCGTGCGCATAGGTAAACTAACTATTGTTCCGAGAAGAGGGCCAGATCGTGAGAGATGGCCCTGGGTCGGCCGGGGTGCGAGGGATATGCCTGTCAACCTCACCTTCGGCAACCAAAACGACCCACAGACGGCGTGCGTTTTAGTTGGTTCGAGTCCGACATAACCTCCTCCACCGGCTCCGGTGGGGAGGTATCCGAGGGGATTTTGCGCACGTAAAAAAAAAAAAAAAACTAACTATTGTTTCCCGTTATTGCGAAAATAATTCTCAACCCGTTTTCACTGTTAAAATTAAAGTTAATTATTAAATGACTTATGTACAAGTATTAGTTATGAAGAAAATTATGTATGCTGTTCACTGGACTTGCTTCCAAAGTTTGCATTTTCAACCCTGGTGTTCACTTCACTTCTACGGGAGCGGCTACGCTCTGATTCCCCTATCCCCGAGAGGAAAACCTGGGCCAAGCCTCATCCGTCAATCAGGAGAAGTATCGGCAATAATTTATAATGTATATTTAAATTTCACAGAAGTTTCATAGCAATACCCTGTAAGAGAAAGATCGCGGGTTTGAATTCCACCTGAACTGATTCAATTTTTTTCCTAGATTTGAATGTCTATTTATGTCTAAACCTACATAGAAATAGGACACTCCATCAAATATATACTGAATTTATACAGGAGAAAATTACAAGATCTCCTTTGATGTTACATTTTAGACGTCATTTCATATTAATGTAAGTCATAAATATTGTATGTGGCGTCTGACTGGCGATGGTGATATCGATATTCAGTAACGTGTGCCGTACGGTAAAACGTATTAAATATTACTTGAAAATACTCACATACTTAGTAGATACTTTGTTGAGCATACGGTGCAAGTATTTCAAAGTTTAACGCTTGTGATATAGTAATAGGTTATATGAAGTGAATGGACTCTATCGAATTTCAAACATGATTTTTTTAAACCACTTTGGTGGCAGACAAATATACTGCCCACCATCAGGTGGTAATTGTACGTCCATAGGCCACGATAACCACTTCCCATTAGGGAAGTGGTTATCGTGGCCTATGGACGTGTGCAATACCACATAATAACAGGTTTCGGCCAAAATATTGATTAATAGAATGGAAGCCATTATTCCTAGGTCTTACAGTATTTGCGCGCTCCCTCTTTACATGGACATCGTGGTTCCCTCACCCGAGGGAGTCATCTCAAATTCGGATATGCCTTAATGGCCACCTCGGTATGAGAGGATCTAACAACGTGCGGTTTTAGTAGGTTCGAGACCCAAATAACTTCCCGGGAATTCTTTGAAAAATGTCCTAGAGTATTTTGGATATAATTATTATAATTTTAACTCGGACGTTCACAGATTACTTGATTGAAATTATTTTAGTGAATTCCCCTCAGGCAGAAATATACACCACCATATCTTTTGTTTTATACATTGCTGTCCATCCCAAGGTTGCCTGGAAGAAATCGCTATCAGTGATAAAGCCGTCCATTGTACATTCAAGTGTAAATACATACAAGCTATCTATTCCGTTGTAAATCTAATCAATGTACAATAAAATAATATTTATCTATCTATCTATCTCTATTAGTAAAACTATTACGAGCACGTATTCGAGAGTTTAATTACTCTTCTCCATCCTCTCATACTCGGCACTGTAAATTCAGTTCATATAATGATAATTTTATTTCTCGAATCGTACGATATTTGATAACACTGAAACTCGAGTAGGTTGTCACGCGCCATAAGAGGGTACCTTGTTATGATAATAACGGGTTCTGGTGAACGTGTGACGTAGATTTCCTAATTCGTGGAACCTATTTAGGTCATACGTGTGCAGGTTTGGAATCTTGTGATATAGGAATGAAAGAATTAAAAAATCTTTAAAACGATTTAAAAAAGCTTTTGAAATGAAACAATGGCTTCATGAGTAGCAATATAACAGTAACAATGTTAAGTTTCAAATTCTATTTAGCAAGTAAAATGTACCTTTTAGGTGTGAAAATAAAAATCTATTTTTGGCAACGATTGGCTGTCTTTTCGTTTATATGAGATATTTTGTACAAAGGTATTGAGTAATAAATCAAAGAGTATTTTTATTTACGAGTATGTGGAGAGCAACGAAACTCATATACCCTTCTCCGCCGGAGCCGGTGGGAGAGGTTATTTCGGACTCGTACCGACCAAAACGCATGACGTCTTCTATAGAAGGCTCCAGAGGTGCGTGACGTACGCCATAAGATCACCCGTTGACCGTTACGGTTTGAATCCATACTCAATCAATCAATCAATCAGCCCACTGCAGTCCACTGCTGGACATAGGCCTCTCCCAATGTGCGCCATTTTCTCCGATCCTCCGCCTTCCGCATCCAGTCTGTCCCAGCCACCTTTTACAGGTCGTCAGTCCATCTGGCTAGGGGGCGTCCTACCTTTCGTTTACCTTCTCGCGGTCTCCACTCTAGGACTCGTTTGCTCCAACGGCCATCGGTCCTTCGGCAAACGTGGCCAGCCCACTGCCACTTTAACTTGCTTATTCTGTGGCCTATGTCGGTAACTTTGGTTCTCTGTCGGATAACCTCGTTCCGAATTTTATCCTTCAGAGAAACTCCAAGCATAGCTCGCTCCATAGCCCGCTGCGCGACTTTTAAGCTATGGACCAGCCCCACTGTAAGTGTCCACGTTTCGGCACCGTAAGTCATAACAGGTAGGACGTACTGTTCAAAGACCTTTGTTTTGAGGCATTGCGGTAGGGGTGAAGAGAAAACTCGACGTAGTTTGCGAAATGCTGCCCAACCCAGTTGGATCCTTCTGGCTAGTTCTTTCTCGAAGTTGTTTTTACCGAGCTGGATAACCTGCCCCAGGTAGATATATTTTTGAACAACTTCGAGTGTCGCCCCTTCGATGGCAATCGGTCTCGGTGCAACATGTTCGTTGAACATAATTTTGGTTTTATCCAAGTTTACACCGAGGCCGACGCGTCGAGAAGCTCCATCTAGGCTTTGCAGCATTTCGCCCAGTTGTTCCAACGATTCCGCTACTATGTCGTCGGCGAACCGAAGATGTGAGATGTACTCACCGTTAATGTTTATACCCCGCCCAGTCCAATCCAGAGTTTTGAAGACGTCCTCCAACGCGTTGGTGAATAGTTTGGGGGATATAACATCTCCCTGTCTCACTCCACGTTGGAGGCTAATAGGTTTCGTCTTCTGGTCTTGGAGCTGGACGGACATTGTGGCAGTGTCATACAAGCATCTCAGCACCTCGATGTATCGCCAATCGACACGACCGCTGCAGGGCATCCAGAACTGCCCAGGTTTCGATGGAGTCGAAGGCTTTTTCGTAGTCCACAAACGCCATACACAGCAGCTGATTGTATTCTTGGGCCTTTTCTACAATCTGCCGAACAGTATGGATGTGGTCCACGGTGCTATAACCTTTTCGAAACCCGGCTTGCTCCGGTGATTGGAACTCGTCGAGCTTACCCGCAAGACGATTTGTGACGACTCTCGAGAACAGCTTGTAGACATGACTCAGGAGTGAGATGGGCCTGTAGTTCTTCAGCAAGGTCTTATCTCCTTTTTTGAAGAACAGTATCACCACACTCCCGCTCCTTGCCCTAGGTGTTAGACCTTGTAGGATGACGGAATTAAAGAGGCTTGCTAGCTCTTTCAGGATTGGAGTTCCGCCTGCTTTCAGGAGCTCAGTAGTAATTCCGTCATCACCTGGGCACCTGTTGTTTTTCAGTTGTCTGAGAGCCGCCTCCAACTCGCACTGCTCGATATCGCGTATTCCTCGGTGTAATGGCGCGTGAGTGGGGCTCTGTGGTCTTCATCTCTGTGTCCCGTAGGTTTACTCGTCCGTGATGCATATAGCTGTCCATAGAACTTTTCGATCTCATCGAGAATCTCGAACCTTGAGGAAGTCATTTTACCATCCGCAGTTTTATGTTTCGTCAGATGGGGCCTCCCCAACTGCTGAGCGAACACTTTCAAACCCCTATTTCGCTCAATCGCCTCCTGGACGATATGGGTGTTGTAGCGTCGGAGGTCGCGTCTAATCAGCTTTTTAATTTGTCGGTTTAAGGCTCTCTCATCTGACGAAGACGACGGTGTGGATGACTTCTTACGTCTCTTTCTCATAAGTTCGAGAGTCTCAGGAGAGAGCTTGGACTCTCGCTGTTTGCGTTTCCCGGGAAAGAATTTTCGAGACACTTCCTGTAATGTTTTGACCACTGTGTCGGTTTTCTCGTCAATGCCGTTTGTGGTTTCCAGTGCTGCGAAACGATTTTGAAGTTCCAATTGGAACTTTTCGGACCCTAGAGTGACTTGGAGTGGCGTAGGTCGGATAGACCGTATCATTCGGAATCTTTCAGCCTTGATGTTGATATTTAGAGAGCCTCGGACAAGTCTGTGATCGCTTCCGGTTTTAAACTTGTTGATCACAGAGACGTCTCTAAATATGTGCTTACTGTCCGTTATCAAAAAGTCTATCTCGTTTCTTATCACAGAGTCCCGACGTTGCCAAGTCCACTTCCTGTGGGGTTTTTTCTTAAAGAAACTATTCATTAAGAAGAGCCCCTGCGCCTCGAGGAAGTTGACTAGCATTTGTCCCCTGTGATTTCTGCACCCCACTCCATAAGGTCCGATTTTCGTCTCACCGCGTTCTTGTATTCCTACTTTAGCATTGAAGTCCCCCATAACAACGTTGTAGGTGGCCTTGGCGGTGTGAATCATTGCCTTAGCAATATCTTCATATACGGCCTCGGCACTTTCGTCGGGGTGAAGCGAGGTCGGCGCATATACCTGTATCACCTTCAGCGAACGACTGTCCGTGATTTTTACGATAAGGTACGCTACCCTGTTCGACACACTACCGATTTCAACAACGCTGCTAATGAGGTCCTTTTTTACTAGAAAACCGACACCTCCCTGGGAGAGCTGTTCACCTTCTCTGAAGTAGAACAGGTCGCCTGACTCAGTGGTTGTCGTGTCCTCCCCCTGTTTTCGGATCTCGGACAACCCTAATATATGCCAATTTATGCGACCCAGTTCTACCTCTAGTTCCGCGAGGTGCCTGTCCAGACGAAGTGTACTGCAATTGTACGTTGCCAGTAGTAGTCGCCGGTTTCGGTAGCCTCCCGTAGCCCGGAGATTCTTCGCACCGTCCCGCCGTTACCCGAACCGCTACCTTGGCTGGGAATAGCGGGATCGCCGGGAACTGGGGGCCTTTTGTTGTGGCATCTATTCATTTGGGAGGGTTTAGCCTACTATTGCCACGCTGGCCAGACGGGTTGGCAACGGGTTTGTTCACGAGTTTTCCTTCTCTCAGGTCTTTCTGACCTCGGCAGAATATCGGCCAGGAGCCGCAACTCCTCCCCTAAATTTAGGGGAGGAGTTGCCGCTTCTGTTGCCCAGCGTGCACCGCGTGGAGGTTTTCTAGCCCGCACACTGAATCCATACTGTGGGTCATTAATTAGGGAGTGATCTTCTAGGTCTTCTAGGTAGGACAGGACAGGATTTGGTTCTAACCTGCTAGTATAAAGTAGACTTTAGTAGTAGGCTTTAAGACGATAAATAGTGCCACACTACAGATGTGGTTCAGTTAGCTAACCTAGTTCTGCCGCATTTTGGAGTTTGTAAAATACCTAACTGTATAATAAAGTTTTGGTTGTTTTAACTGCACTAAAAGCACTTGGAGTGTGCGTGTGGAAAATACTAAACAAGCGGACATGGTTTCTAATGGCGGGTGATATGTGTACCCTGGGACTTATAAATGTTGGTGTGTATATAAGCCGGTATGTGGTTTGTCTGATATGCTTGGCTCGGGTGAAGAGCTAATGAAATTTACGGTAATTTGTTAATTTATATACACAACATACAAATTTTAAAGGATGGACAGTATGATCATTATGGCTTCATAAATCATTTTTCTTTGTTATTATATCCTTTATTAACCTCACTTGCAAACTGGTATACCGAATGATAGACTTTCGATTGGAAGGCCAGATGTTAGTCGCTACCATAAAAGTTAAACCAAAAGGAGGAAACAAAGTAAGCATACTCCGGGCTTCAATGCGAAAACCTTGGATGCAACAGGAAGAGATGTTAAGATAAATTCTCTCACATATCAGTCAATACATAAGATATGAAATACTGATAGGGCAATTACGCTACAAGTTAATAAAAGATTTCAACGGAGTCTCATCACAAAATACATTGCTATATTCGATCCTAACACAGTCTTCACACAACAAGCGTAGCGATCACAAACGTATTGTTAAACAAATCGCTCAGAATATGAAATAATAAACAAATGGGCGAATTAGATCGCGATATTTCCTTATAGTAAATTATAAAAGCGACGTTCTTTGGGTCGGCCTTTTTAGCATCATAAATAATGGTCGACTGCTCGCGTTCCTGCAATATACTGAAAGGAACAAGCACAGTTGGAGTGCGAACAATTATTTTCTGTAGAAATCGGCTGTCGTGATAATTTTCTTTTACTGAATCCAAAAAGAGTTTCATTGTAAACCGGTTTGTTTCTTAATTGAATCGGACTATTCATCTTTTTTATATATTGAATGAAATTTTAAAACATTTAGTGTGCGAACTATTCAAATTATCAATTAAGATTTAGGAAAATAAATCCGTTCAGGTGGGATTCGAACCCGCGATCTTTCCCTCACAGGGGAACGCTCTGACCACTAAGCCACAGAACCTTCTCCCGAAACCATCCAATTTCTTCTATACATATATCCGTCTTGAGGCGACGGTTATGATTATGATTTTATACATTATACATTTACAATACAATGTTTAATGTTATTACGATCCCGAGTACTTTCTACTTACATTCCTAGTTTGATAAAATGTATTTACACTCTTAAGAAATATAAGAACTTGAGTCCTCTCCCAATACACCCTCAGTGATGAACAATGATACGAGAAAAATGTTGGCACATAAGAGAAGCCGTCAGTTTATCATTTTGCTATAGTTTCCGGTGGGTAAACAAATATAAAAGAATGTTTTTGGCAGTGCTTTAAGACATTTACCTATATTTCAAGAACTTACTCAAAATTTTGGTTGTAATTTTGGTGCATAGAAATAAGTTCAGTAAATTAAGTAGTAAGTTAAGTAACTACCCATTTGTAATTCATACTGGTATCATAAAATTATCTGGTATCGTAAAAATTCTCTTCTTTTTACTTAACTAGTTAATATTTTTGTGCCAATGAAACATCATACCGGTTACTTTGTATTATAAATTTAATATATAGAATTATTATTCCCGCCGCGTGGTTCCCGGCAGTGTAGAATTTGGGCCACCCCATCTCTTCCCATGTGGTGTAGTAAAAGGCGACTAAGGGATAGAGAGAGCTGTTTAACATTAGACACACACACAGATACAAGGCTCCAGCCAACAATAGTGCCCGGAAGATGGCAATAGGCTCACCCCTATTACGTGAGACCGAAAACAATGATTGGTGAAATGTTGGTGTTAATTCACCTCTGCTTAACCCTTCGGGGATGGAGGCATGATTATGTATGTATCTATATATTTTTTTGTTATTGATGTGACAGTGTCCTTATTTACTAAAAAAGTAGATTATACCTGATGTATCTACCTTAATTTATGAGTACATAGCCCGCCTGTCAGTTATTCCTCTGCTTATACAGGTACTTGAAATATAGTATTATTATGTAGACGGAGTAAAATAAGATTGTATATAAGTATAATAGGCCAGAAAAGCAACGCATATAAAAAAATCAAATTCAGAACTACAACACTAAATAGAATAATTCAGTTTCACGAAACTTCGCTTTAGTTACCAAGGTATTTAAAATTCAATTTACGTAGTTCACACTTGAATCCACGTCATTGTTACGACAGTTGCAAAGCGAGACCAAATTTACTTTAAGCAAAACTTGTTGAAATTTGTCCTACATTTTCGTTTGACTGACTAACAACGTACTTATATAAAATAAATGTGGTTGTTTTGATTTCCTTTCGTGCGTATGAATTTATGAAAGGTCCTGTAAGTAGAATCACAAAGACATCTACCTAAAATGTATTAAATAAGAGTATAATTACAGGTAACTATCGTACTATTAGTCATAAAAGGTCAAAGTCAAATGCATACATAGTGTAGCGGTAGAACGTTGGACTGCTACGCAGAAGGCGCGGGTTCGATTCCCACTCAGTACAAATACCGTGATTCTATGAATAATATGTATGTATTTACTAAAAAAATCTAAGTATGTTTTTCCGCATTCTAGATTTCAGAACACAAGCTAGTTAAGCTATGCTTACCATGAGTCTAGATAGCGTTGTGTAGAATGTTGTAGAAAACGTACCGGATTTTTTTTATAGAATGAATCATGTTAGTTTTTACTACTTAATCGTTATATTCACGTGTAATATTTAAAATATCAGACACAGCGTGTTAACATCCCTCAAGAACTACCTACGTTATATTATTTAGCGTGAAGAATAATTTTATGACTTTATACACGCTATTTCAGTATTTCTTAGCACGAAATGGTGATAGCTCACATTAACAACTCATAATTTACGACACTTGAAAATAACTTTATATATTTTACAACCAAGCACGTATATCACAGTTATAAAGTTATGTTACTATATAAAGTACATAATAAACTTTTAGTGGTTTGTGTTTGTTCATCATCACCGTAGCGATTTCCCAGTAGCGTTCAAAGTTTGCACTTAAAAGCCCGAGGTCAGCTTATTATTTTTGATTGGTTCGTTGGTTTTGCTGGAAGCGACAGTCGTGTGATCTCCTAATCCTGAGAGGAAAACCTGGACCAGAGCCTCGTCTGTTGAGTAGTAGATGTACCAACTAGTACTTAAGGTTGTCTTTTGGTCAAACCAAGTGCATCCTTCATGTTTTTCCTTTGTAAAAACCATCTCTTCCTATGGGGTGTCGCATAAGGTGACTAAGGGATAGAGTGGTTTAACACTAATGTTAAACCACTCTATCCCTTAGTTAGCAGCCTACGCTAGCCTATGCATCTGAGGTGAAGTCTAGTCTAAACTAGGCTTCACCTCAGATGCATGACTCTAGTCAACAATAGTGCCCAGAATATGGCAATATGCTTATCCCTATTACGTGGAACCGAATACAAATATTAATTCACCTCTGCCTAATCCTCCGGGGATAAAGGCGTGACTGTATGTATGTATGTAAATATTTGTAGGATTAACTTAACACCGGCCTAAATAATTAATTTTATACTAAACTAGCTGTTCCCTGCAGCTCCGCCCGCGTGTAATTCGGTTATCGTGACCAAACATAGCCTATATCCTTTCTCAAGATCTAATCAATATAATGCACACATTTCACTACTTTGGGCGTGAAAGCGTAATAGTTAGACAGACAGACAATTAGAGTTATTTGCACGTACATAACATTAGTATGAATTTTTCATTTAAAAATAGAAGTAGGTATTCACATAAATACACTTTCTTATTTTTCTTCTGTACCAATCAATATAAGTTTAAAATAATTGATGGGTATAACAAGCCTGGAATACTTTGTAAAAAATATACTTAGAGGTAACCAAGGTACAAAGATTGACTCTATTTTATACTTTTAGTTTATTGCTACTTACTATTGGTTAGATTATGCAGATCACAGATCAGAGAGTCATGCCAGGTATTCAAATGGGGTAAAAAATTTTGTATCAAGTAATTTAGTTGCTGTCAGTTTGATACATTTTTACAAAAATCGAATCTATATTCTAGTCAAATCAGTTTCGCGATAAAGTTTTATTTAGTGTCTGAAATTATTTGACCGTTTTTTTTCTCCCTCAGGCGGTGACACGGCGTTCGCGTCAGTCGACGTCAGCGCAATGGTCAAGATCGTTTCGCGGCAGCACCATGCCGCAGGACGACACCGACGTTGATGACGTGTTCTTCATGCCGCCGACGGCAGCGACACCGTTACAGCACCATGATGAAGGGGATCTGGTTGATGGGGCTAAGGGGTATGTAATAATTTCACGTACTCTTGTCAAAGTTGTACATTGTTAAGTGTCGGTGTCCATGAATTATAGTCGTAATATAATTAATTACTTATTGGTAATTGTAATTATATTATAAAAAAGTAAGTAAAGTATCAATCAATCAATCAACTAGCCCATCGCAGTCCACTGCTGGACTAGGCCTCTCCCAATGTTGGGAGGCTTTGGCCTACTGTTTCCACGCTGGCCAGACGGGTTGGTACAGGGTTTTATTTCGAGTTTTCCTTCTCTCGCAGTGATATGGTTTGCGTATGTTTCCACGAGTCGCCTCTTACGACACCCTTCGGATAAGATGGGGTGGTGATACTTGTATTCTTTCTCCGTCACCACACGGAGTATTGTAAGTAAAGTATAGTCCGTACCATATGCCTTGGGCTTAAAATGTGTTCAAAATGTGCTCTATATGCGCAATACGCGATTTTTGGATGTATTTTGAGGACAGCATGGGGTTCTACTGGATTATATCAAAATAATACACGCGTGCCAAGGCCTCGGTTCTCTAGCGATTTAGATCCAAGATATGTGGCGCGGCCTATCATAATTCTCTGAGCCTTTTCCCAACTCAGTTGGGGTCGGCATTCTCTTTAAATCTGTTGGTTAATTAAATATTTATCTGACATCGAGAATTATTTAAAGGTTTCAGAAATAGCCCTGTTGTCGTTGACCTATTTTAATCTATTCCTGGCATAAAAAGTAACCTACGAACTATTCCAGACAATAATCTACCTACCAACAAAATTGTACTCCTTTGAGCATTTTTGGCGTGATGATATATACCCATACATCTATTCAACCAAACTTTTACAACTTTACTTATCATCATAAAATAACAAAATTAAACAAAATGCACTTACACATTTACTAGAAAATATATAGATTAAACTTGATTTCAGAACTTCATAACTTAAAGATGAAACTAATACATAGTGTTTGCGATACTTGGCACTAACTAGCGTCAAGTTATGCACTAAGTTCGGCTAATAATCCTGTTCAAGCCAGATCTTCCCGTTGCGTCATGTTGCCAACTCGACAGACTAATTAACTACTAGCTTATTACGTGCCTGAACACTGAAAGGCTTAGTGCATTTAACTTCATTTCGTCCACGGTTTCACATGTAACGGTGGTGACATAATTTTAATTAACATTGTTTAATCATGTTGATGTAATAATACCTCCGAGAACGCAACCCAGGTAGCAGCACACTGGGAAAAGAATCAGAAAATAGAAGCGTTGTCGATTCGACATAAGAAGATTGTCATATTGATGAAAATAAGATACCATTTTTAGCTATTCAGTCAAAATTTATTGTAAGAGAATTTAGCTTGAAGAACCGTAATATTGAATGGCAGTATGCAGTATATATGCAGTAAATGCAGTATAATGGCAGTTTTTTTTTTTATACGACTTAGTTGGCAGACAAGCACACGGTCCACCTGATGGGAAGCGGTTACCGTGGCCTATGGACGTATGCAACACCAGGGGTGTCACACTCGCGCTGTCGACCATGAAGAAACCTTCTGATGCCCCTCTTGAAGAACCCCATATTGTAGGCGCTTGGGAAAACCGCAGCAGGGAGGTCATTCCACAGCTTGAGTGTGCGTGTGATGAATTTTCTTTCATACCGCACAGTGCGCACCGTCTCAGGTCGCAATGTGTGAGGATGAATTCCCTGCCTATGGCGAGAGGTGCGATGATAGAATGTAGCTACGGGCATCATATAAAACAATTCATCTGAGCACAAACCATTGTATAGGCAGTAGAACACACACAGTGAGGCAAAATCCCTCCTAAGGCTAAGAGGTTCCACACTACCTGTGAGTATGGGATTGTCAACCAGCCTCAATGCCCGTCTTTGCACTGAGTCGAAGGGGTCAAGCTGGTACGCAGGTGCTCCAGCAAAAAGGTGACAGCAGTACTCCATGTGAGGCCGGACCTGTGCTTTATAAAGAAGGAGTTGCTGCCCCGCAGTGAAGTACTGCTTCGCCCTGTTGAGTACTCCGAGCTTTCTTGGTGCCAACTTAACCTTGTCCCGCAAATGACTTCGGTATTGGACGTCGCTGGAGATATCGACGCCAAGGATCCTAATACTCGAGGAGATGGTAAGCGGTGTGCCCAGGAATTGCGGCGCCACAATGAATGGGGTTTTCTTAGCGGTGAATACACATACTTGTGTCTTAGTGGGGTTGAATTGGAATAGGTTTAGTCGTCCCCAATCGGATACTCCAGAGTCTCAATTTCAGACACAAGTTGTTCGCGACTCTTCTCCACCTCGGACTGAGGGATATTTGCACGGCCCGTGTAACGTGTCTCCGGTACTGTCGTCCGCATAACAATGAATGGAGCCATCAGATAGCATGTCATTGATATGCAGCAGAAACAGCGTCGGAGACAACACGGAGCCTTGTGGGACACCAGCGTTTATGTTTATGCGGTCCGAGCAGCTGCCGTCGACGACGGCTTGGATGCTTCTGTTGGACAAAAAGCTGGAGATCCATTCGCACAGTCCCTCGGGGAGTCCATAATATGGCAACTTCGCAAGAAGACCTTTGTGCCAGACCCGATCGAAGGCCTTCGCTATATCGAGGCTGACCGCTAGTGCCTCACCCCGACTCTCGATGGCCTGCGCCCACCGGTTTGTGAGATACACAAGAAGGTCACCGGTAGAGCGACGGTGGCGAAAGCCGTACTGTCGATCGCTCAGTAGATCGTTTTCCTCAAGGTATCTCAGGAGCTGTGTATTAATAACACGCTCCATTACCTTCGAGAGTAGGGAGGTGATAGCGATAGGCCTGTAACTGGTCGGATCGGTCCTGTCACCTTTCTTAGGTACAGGGTGCACGAATGCGGTCTTCCACGATGTTGGGACCCGCCTTGCGGAGTATGAGAGTGCAAAAGACGTGTAAGTACAGGGCACAGCTCGGGGGCACAGTGTTTAAGCACCATCGCCGGTATACCGTCTGGCCCACTCGACTTCCGAACATCTAGGGGCTTAAGCTCGCGCCGGACCACCCGTTACGTGATTTTAACTTCAGTCATGGAAGCACCACAGCTGGGAATTATCGGTAGTTCGGCGTTCCCGTCGTTCATAGTCGAGTTTGACGCAAAGAGATTACCCAACAGATCGGCTTTCTCCTTAGCGCCATGAGCCAGACTACCATCGGATTTTTGCAGCGGTGGAAGGCTAGACTGGCAGAAGTTTCCCTCGGCAGCTTTTAGCGAGCGACCAAAATGCACGACTGCCAGATGGGTAGCGCGCAAGCCGCTCGCCAATTCTGCCGATGAACTCAAACTTAGCCCTGGCCGTAGCTTTTTTACTAGACCTCGAGGCGGCATTCAACTTTCGCTTCACTTCAGCGATATTCGGATCTTTATTGGCAAGAGCCGTGGTCCAAGCCCTGTATGCAGATTGCTTGTGGTCTCTTGCTTCTCTGCAGGGCCTATTAAACCACGGGCGTTTGCTCTCTCCTGTTGCGATCCAGCGGTTTGGAATATAGCATTCCATACCCGCTAGGATCGCATCAGCTTCTGCTGTTGCACAGGAGTTGGGATCATTTGAAGTGAAGCAAAGCCGCCTCCACGGGTACGACGCGAAGAATTCTCGCAGTCCATCCCAGTCTGCCGACTTGTAGTGCCAGACATGCCGCCATTGAGGTGGCCGCGGTGGTTCAGGCCGCGTGAGAGTCACTTGCGCCCGAACGAGGCTGTGGTCCGAAGTACCAAGTGGTGCTTCCACAGTTACTGAGTATTCGTCCGGGCGCGAAGTCAGCAGAAGGTCCAGTATAGAGCTTCTGTGGGTCTCTATTTCTGGTGTTCTAGTAATAAAATGCACCAGTTGAGAGAATCCGTAGGTCAGAGCAAAGTCATGAGCAGCCCTTCCCGCAAAATCAGTTATAGGAGACCCCAGCCACTCTACGTGGTGAGTATTGAAGTCCCCCAAGAATACTAAATCCGCGGTAGGGTATTGCTCAATTACCTTGTCCGCAGACCGCTGCAGATGCTCACACAATTGAGCTGTACCCAAGTCACCGCTATGAGACCTGTAGAGGCACGCAAAGATACGGGTGTGGCCACCGTGATCCGTACAACGTAACACGTCAAGGCCTTGAAGACGGCGGCAGCAAATATCATCCCGGACGTACAAGCATACCCCGGCACGACTCAGGAAGTTATGCTCGAGTTTGTACCCGGGGTACATTAAGTAGGCTGTATCGGCTGGGCATGATATTTGCGTCTCCGTCAGAAAAAACAAGGTGGGCTGCGCGGTCTCTAAATGGAGATGGACCGCGTTGAGGTTGGTGTGTAGGCCCCTGATGTTACAGAAGTCCACATGTACTGTGGACGATGATGCCGCTGTGGTAACTTTTTCCTTGTTATTTCTCTTCATGACCTTTAAAATGTTTATTACCTTTATTGTGTAGTTATTATATGTCAGAAGATCACAAGTGACATAACTCTTTCGGTACCATTTTGTAGGAGGTAGGACACGACGGTATTCCCGTTCTGATTCAGCAGTTCGATTGGGGAAGTATCTCCACCCTACAGAATACCGCGGCCATAATAACCTTGTGTTGTGTTCCTGGTAGTGAGTAGGGTAACCAGAGTCCACTGGAGAGTTTTGTGCTGTCATTGGGTAGACTAAAGGTTTGTCTTGTTTTATTTTCTGCACTGACGGCACAGAAACTCTGTTCTTACAGGGTCACGTGCGTGCAACACGTGAGTGACTCTCTTGGTGTTGCACACGTCGATAGGCCACAATAACCACTTTCCATCAGGTGGACCGTCTGCTTGTCTGCCACCTAAGTGGTATAAAAAAAACTACAGAAAGAGCTCTATTAATTTCACTTAAAATTTCAAATACGCATAATAGTCTATGACTCTCAAATACTTGTAACTAATTACTTAATTCAACTCAAAGTACATTTTACCAAAGTCAAAAAGCATTAAATCTTGCTTAGTCTACTAAAAACTTGTAGAAATCTAAATTAAAGAATGGTACAGAAAATAGTAAAAACTAAGTTATTCCATAAAACGTTGATGAGAGCGCCGTCGACTAAAAGCAATTACATTTAGACTTAATTAGGCAGCTTTAAACTCACGGTCTGGTCGCAGGTCAATCGGTCGTTGACATTTAATACGATTTTTTTGTGGAGTCGAGGCTACATGTTACGATAGGAGCAAGTAATAATAATCTAAGGAAAATATTACCCACACGTGTAATTGCATTTGAAGATGCAATCCAAGTTTGTAATTAGTTTGTGCATGAACAACGTGTGTTTCATAATAATAATAATAACAACGATTTTAATATTTACTAATATAACAATATAATAAGAGAGACACAATGTGGTAGGATATGTACAGATGGCGACCTTATTGCTCTGCGGCAATTTCTTACAGGCAACCATCGGATGGAGAGCAAAAGTAGGAGAAAAATGTTTCAAGGCAGTTTGGTGCACTTTAATACTATTTATGGAAAAGGAAACAATGAAATAAAAAAATGTAATTGTAATTATTTTTTTGTTGATTTTGTAATAATAAAATTATTAGAATAATAATATTACTTACGGCCAAATCGTGGTTAGCCGGTCAATGAAACGGACCCTGGGATAAAAGATATAATCCTTATCTGAAACCGAAAACATTTTTTTTGTTTGGTTAATTATTTAGTAATTCAAATGGTTTGGGACTTTTCGCGATTAAAACATGGAACTTACTATTTCTGCTGACGTTTCGGATGCGTTGAATTTACACCGCGATAATTTAAAGATAAATAGTTAGTCATTTATTGGGGTAGGCAGTGGTGAATAACCACCTATATTTACTGGACACCCACGCTAAATATATATTAATGCTTAGCGGGCACTTAATGTTTATCATATTTTTGAGGTAATGGATACTGTAAGTACAAGTACTTCTATTTAAGAAATATAATCGTAGGAGTTTGTAGCTACAAAAAATCTTTCAAACACCATATACTTAGTGCGATTATGTACGCACGCCTATCAGTCCCAAATCTTTGTGACAAGGGTCTCTGAAATCGGAGATTAAATCTTCCTTATATACTAATATATAATATAATGCGTTATGGACTTATAGTAGCCAAACTTTAAGGTATAGACTAATATATAGATAAATGTCTTGTGGTTTCTAAACTCAAACACAATCAGCCTATCTGTTCCCACGGTGGGTGTGGGCTTGGCGTCTAATACGTTTATAGTTGATAGTATGTTGCTAAGAGAGTGTAATGTAATATTTGTTAAAGTTGTTCTTTTACCGATCTATTCTTGTAAATATATCAGCTAACGGAAATTTCTGAAACACGTTTTTTTAATAACATAACGATTTATAACCCGACAGATTTTGAAAAGTCCTGTTGCAAGCTCTAACAACTTTATTCTCTGCTATAGAATCATTCTTTTTATAACTGAAATTCTCATTCCGGGCCGAGTTACGAACCGTTGTTCCATTTCCTAAATTATTTTATGCCTTTAAGATATTTAAATGTTCTATACAGAATAAACGATTTTTTGTTTTTGAGTTTGACTCCTACACCTTCTGTTCGACTGATTTGCTAAATTAAAGGAGTGGGTTTACGTCGGTATTGTAATGGCCAGAATTCGAACGTAGGTAGTAGTGAAGAGTTCGTTAGACTGTGGTAGTAGTATAATTACTTTCTGAAACTTATTGTTGTTATAGAATATCTCATTTACATAATATATAGTTAGATACTATTACATTATAGTTATATTTTCTTTGCGCAGCGTAGCATATTACTGAACTAATATAATGTGGTTAGGCAAATAATAGTTTAATTGTTATGTATAACAATGTTTGATTTTGTATAAATTGATACAAGGGGCAGCTGTATACAATGTTCAGTGATCTAGAATTGGAGACATACAAATCAACTGATTCGAAAGCAATCAGTGTAAGAAATAATAAAAACGTGTCGAGTTAATGTAAAATTCCATATTTGCTCATCATAATTAAATAGTTCTAAATAACTTAAAATGGCCATTGCGCAACTTTGATATAGACACATACAATTCGCTCCATGGACATTTTGTGGACATGTACATAAATAGTAACTTATACTAATGAGGAATCACTACTTGATCTGATACTTTGTAACGAGGAAAACTTTTGCACTAAAGTAGAACACCATCCCAATATAGGAAAAAGCGACCATCAGGTCCTAGTAGGCACAGCACAAATCAATTTGCAGTCATCTGACAGAATTGTCACTCAGCAACCACGTAGGGACTACTTCAAAGCTAATTATGACAAAATAACCCAAATCCTAGCGCAACAAAATTTTATAGATACCAACGTTGCTGATATTGAGGCTGCTTGGACAAACTTTGTAAGAGTAACACACAATGTTATCGAAACTCAAGTACCACTCAAAAGAGCAAATAAGAATCACAATATCAACAAGCCATGGATCAACCGCCACATATTAGACTTAGCAAAACATAAAAAGAAATTATGGAGGCAGTATATCGTAAACGGATCAGATGAGTCATACAGAATATATAGAAAAGCAAACAATCAACTAATAAGCAAAGTAAGACATCAAAGAATGGAATTTGAAAGAGGAATTGTCAGTTGTGGACCCAAATCATTATATTCCTACATGCGTCATCAACTGTCTTCAACGGTATCTTTACCACCATCACTGAAGGATGAGAATGGGAGCATTACAAGTGATCAGAAAAAGGTAGCCAACTTGTTTGCCAGGCAATTTGAAAAATCATTTGTTATGGAACCGGACATACATATGCCGGAGATACAACTTCCTCGAGTTGAAAATTCTATACAGTCATTGATATTTACGCCAGAGAAAGTAACTAAAGCATTGAAAACATTTAGTGATTCTACCTCAATGGGACCAGATGCTTTGCCTTCAATATTATTAAATCAATGCAGCAGTGTTCTCGCTCACCAACTTACCAACATCATGAACCTGTCGCTAGGAGCCGGGAAGCTGCCTCAAGAGTGGAAGGAAGCCTTTGTAACTCCTATATATAAAAAAGGCGATAAGCATCTAGCTGTCAATTATCGACCTATCAGTCTCACAAGCATTGTCTGCAGAGCCGTGGAGAAAATCATAGCAAGTGAACTGACAGCTTTTGTCAATGCAGAAAATATTATCATCGATGAACAGCATGGTTTTGTACCTGGAAGGTCTACAGTCTCGAATCTCCTTAAATGTATGGACATATGGACAAGCCACTGGAATAGTCATCAACCCACAGATGTCATCTATTTGGACTATGAAAAAGCATTCGATCGGGTACCTGTTAAACGGCTTGTAACTAAACTGGAACACTTTGGAATACGCGGATAACTTCTTCAATGGATAAAGGATTTTTTAACCAACAGAAAATTCAAAGTAAGGCTAGGTGGAATACTCTCTGATGCTCATGATGTACACAGTGGTGTGCCCCAATTCTCAGTACTAGGACCAATCCTGTTTGTTTTATACATAACGGACCTAAAACTTGCCATTCACTCAAACTTGTCAATATTCGCAGATGACACCAAAATTATGGGGAACCCATTAGTCTCTCATAACATTATACAGCAAGACCTGGATCGAATAGTACAATGGACAAAGAAATGGCTGATCTCGCTTAATAAGAGCAAGTGCACTGTTTTGTATATAGGTAACAATAATCCTAAACACAAATACACACTTGAATCTGTGCCACTACAAGCAGTAAACTCCCAAAGAGACCTTAGAGTCACTATAACACATAATCTTAAGTGGGATGAGCACATTGCAGGTATAACCAAAAAGTTCAACTCCATGTTATACGTGATTCGTAAAGCATTTTATGTCATAACCAAAGAATTGTTTCTCAACATGTACAAAACCTACATACGACCTTTGTTGGAATATGCCTTCCAAATTTTGAGCCAATATTTTAAAAAGGATATTCTATTGTTAGAAGGGGTACAAAGGAGAGCAACCAAAATGGTCACTGGCCTGAAAAATATGTCATATGAAGAACGCCTCCTGGATCTGAACTTAACCACACTGGAGCAGAGAAGGAGGAGAGGAGACCTCATTGAGACATACAAGATTCTTAATGAGCATTACAATGTGACAAACATCGAGAACATGTATATCAAGAACACAAACAGACACTTAAGAGGCCACTCAATGAAAATCAGTAAACCTCAGTGTGCCAGCAACCCTAGATATCACTTTTTGCCAAACCAGGTGGTGCAATTGTGGAACTCCCTGCCAGAAACAATAATAAGTGCTCCTAGCATAAACATTTTTAAAGATAGACTGGACAAGCATTTAGAATGTTAAACACAAGTGCAGCAGCACATCAGCTTTAAGCTGCAAGTGTATCAAGCAATAATAATAATAATAATTATAATAAATAAAAAACATACTATAAGTCATAACATAACATAAACTCACGCCTATATCCCCAAAGGGGTAGGCAGAGGTGCTAGCACCCACATTTCGTCAGTTTATGTTTAGGTCCCAATGTAATAGGTGGCGAGCCTATTGCCATTAACCGGGCACTTATAAACCTGCGATAAATGCACACATAACTTCGAAAAGCATGGAAAAGTCATTGGTGTGTGCCATGGTAAAACCTGGGATCGAACCCGAGACCTCATCTCAGCAGTCCATTACCCATACTACTAGGCTACCGTGGTAAAATAAATATAAGTCAACTACTTATAAATTTCCAGGCAAGTGGGTGAGGACACTTGACTCTAGCAAAAAATAGTACTTATAAACTTCATACTACACAAATAATTCCTAGACTATTTCAGACTTCAATCTATTTCTATGTTAAATTTCATTCCATCAGTCATGATGTGTGAACGCGAAAAGCATCCAAAACCCTTTCCGGAGTAATAGGATACATCCTGGTTTCCACACCCGAGGGGCTATCTCAAAAATCGTAGATGGTCCAAGGTCAGCCGTAGTACGAGGAAATCGCCTTATTGGGTGACCTTACAGCCCAGTATGTGAGGCTTGAACCGATGGCTCACCCCCTATTACGTGGGACCGAATTCAATGATTGATGAAATGTGGGTGTTAATTCCCCTCTGCCTAAACCTCCGGGGATAAAGGCGTGATTATATGTATGTATGTAGAACTCTGGAATAAAAATAATGCTTTCCAATTGATTTTCTTTCAAGTATGACCTACTTAATGGGAATACAGATATTAAATACGTATATAGTAAGTAGTTAGTAAGTGGTTCACGGCAGAGTAGAATTTGGTCAACCCCATCTCTTCTCATGCGGTATTGTACAGAGTGACTAAGGGATCAGACAGATATATCCAGTCCAGGCTCAGCCTCAGATGCATGGCTTATGCCAACAATAGTGCCCGAAAGACGGCAATAGACTCGCCCCCTATTAGGTGGGACCGAATACAGTGATTAGTGAAATGTGGGTGTTAATTCACCTCTGCCTAATACTACGGGGATAAAGGCGTGATTATATGCATGTATGTATATATAATAATATAGGAACTGAAGCAGTACTAATTAAACTACGATATTAATTTACCGCTTCAGAAGTTTTTCGTTGTAATTCAGTTAATAATATCGAATGGAAGTAAATGTTCTTGCCGTGGGCTCGTAACTGTATCCATTTTAGATAATGCAAAATTTCTTAATATAAAATGAACTGAACATAATAATTTAAACACCTTATTTGGCATGACACTATAATGTTTCTCTTATTGAATAGTGTCATAACTGTAATATAATTTGTAGACTTGGGATTTCTTAACTTTTCAAATGTAATTATTGACTCTGTTGCCAATTCACCCCAAAATATAATATATCATATTTTACTGATTACGGCATGACATCGCCCATTTTTTATCTGAAATGTTGAAGAACAATATGTAAGGGTATTGTTAAAAAAGATACTTGACTAGGTATTAGGACAATATTTACGATAATTACTTACCAATAGGACGGTCGCGTTTGTTGAAAATTGGACATAATGTTATTTGAACCTCGCGTGACCTGTGTTTTTGTTTAGCTGCGAGTTGCTGGTTTGTTTTTTCAACATCTTGCCAAAGGCACATTAAAACGCTTATATAAAAGCATCAGAGCCAAAGCTCACCCTATTGTCATTTAGTTTAACCTAGTACATTCCTAATAAATGTTTGTTTCGTTTTCAGGGCGCGATCACCACAGGGTTCCAATAGTGTGGAGTATAGAAGACCGGAGCGGAGCGTGTCGTGGGGTGCGGGGGGAGCACGTATCCATACACCAATGTTAGAACCTTTAGCAGATAATTCTAACCGGAGGCAGTTCGGCATGGGCATTGTGGGCAGATTCTTTAGGTAAGAGACAAATATATTTTATTCCCAATTGATTAATTGAAGAAAGAACCTGATCGAGTTCAATGCCAAGAAGACACAGGCTTGTGGTTTCACAGCAAAGGTATCTTCTTTCCTTCCCCTACTCCTTCCCCTCCCACACCTTTCCCAAGTCAGTTAGAGTTGGCTTTCAAGTCTGACTGTGATGCGGCTTTTTCTGTGAAGCGACTACCATATGACTTTCACAACCATTTGGCGATGTCAAAGTTCTGCAGTCAGACTAGTCGAACTTTTGTGGGCTTTTTTTTACTCCCCACCGGAGCCGGTGTCTTTTGTGGGCTAACAATCTGTTACGGCTGCCATAGATTTTTCGTATGACATAATAAATATTATTGAAAAATAAGGTTGCTCAACACTTAATTCGTTAATTATAGGGGAGTGTCTGTATTTTGGCCACATTTTATAAATATTTATATCCTAATACATTGTGCTAGTATTAAAATACTAAGAAAAACTAATAAATATTCTAAGCCTAACCAAACAGAAACATTGAATACGGTACAGTGCACAAAGTAATACGTAAATGAAATAACATGTAATAACGACAATCTCTTGAATCAGTGATACTGATAATAGTGAAATAACGAAATATTGGTTTTTTAATCTGGTAGTCTGTGAACATTCAGTTTCTTTATTGAAAATTGGGTGGATTTTACTTTATATAAATGCTTTATTTTTGAGTTTACTCAATATGAAATAAAGCGTGGAGCGTTTTGTTCAAAAAGAGTAAACTTTACATAAACGCTCCATGCTTTCTTTCATAATAAATCATAGTAAATATTCAATAAAGATTTTTTTTTACGTGCACAATATCCCCACGGATACTCCCCACCGGAGCCGGTGGAAGAGGTTATGTCGGACTCGAACCGACTAAAACGCACGCCGCCTGTGGGTCGCTTTGGTTGCCGAAGGTGAGGTTGACAGGCATATCCCTCGCACCCCGGCCGACCCAGGGCCATCTCTTACGAGCTGGCCCTCTTCTCGGGTGTGGGGACTACAGAGTCCCCAACTCGTCCCCGGAAACGGGGAGGCGCGCGAGGCGCGCCGCCGCCGCAGCCTGCTTCTGCCAGAGTGACAGGCGGCTCCACCTGTCACCCTCAGGCCTGCGCTCATGGGGGGCGGAGGTCATTCATCAACCTCCGACGCCCGAGTTGCCTTCGTACGCAGGCAGCTTGGCTTGCGATCCTTCGTCGCTCCCGCTGCCGCTTCCGCTCCAATATTCAATAAAGATGATTACCTACTTATAATCATTATAAAATAAATATTCCACAACATTCTACACAACGCTATCTAGATCCATGGTAAACATAGCTTAACTAGCTTATGTTATGAAATCTAGAATACGGATAAACAATACTTAAATACATTTTTTTTTAATACATACATATTATACATAGAAACACCCAGACTAATGCGAATACCCATATTCATGCATACAAATATTTGCACTGAGCGGGGATCGAACCCGCGTCTCCTGCGTAGCGGTCGCGTTCACTACCACCACGCCACGGAGGCATTATCGCATAGGTCATTTATCGTTAATCACGAATTGAAATTGTTTATGTTTACCTGCGATCTAATGAAGATTTGGCAAAGAGAAACCTTTGGATCATCAAACTAAATAACCGAATTATTTATGTAATTTTTAGTGCGTTCTACACGTAAAAGCGTGTTTTTTTAGTTTTTTGAACTATTATTTTTATTTTAGCCATTTATCGCGCATTAGGACGGTCCTCAACTTTAAATTATAAATAAAATTATATATTTAATATTGTAGTCTCTTAGGCTTTAGCCTTTATATTGTTCATCTTTATCTAATACATATAATATGTAAATATTTTCCGAAAAATGTTTGCCCTAAATTTTCGGAGGGACGTCGAAGGCAAGGTATATACATTATGAAATAGGTATATACTACTGTTCTAAACATCTACTAAAACTCAGTGCAAACTTTTAAAGCATTTTTCAACGTCCAAAAAATAATGTTATATAGGTATAAAGATAAAATGTTCGCAATAAAATCCGTTAAAATCGTAAACTGCCGACAAGGATATTTTGGGCCGTTTTCCACAATACGCGATTTTACAGACGCGTTTGTAATAGTAAATGCGTGGTCCGTGTCTGCGCCGCGTTCGCGATACCTTACACTGTGAGAACCCCGCGTTATAAGAAGGGGATATGTTAATAACAAAGAAAAATGGATCTACACTACATCAATCAATCAATTAGTCGATTGCAGTCCACTGCTGGACATAGGCCTACACTCCATAAATTTTGTAAATTGCATTTTATGCTCAAGTACTCACAATTATAAAATTTGATTGGTATTAGCAGTTAAGCAGGTAGTAAAAAGTATCTAGCCATTTGGCTTCTCCGGATGCGAAATACCTTATTAGACCGCCCTATACCTGATATGTGATATTAGACCCTAGACGGCGTACGATTTTGGTGAGTTCGCACTGACGTTCGTGGGATTTCTGTACGAAAAATAAATAAGGGCACTTGGCTCCCATATCTGGAATCTGTGAACAACAAACAAAAAATAAGAACGAAGTAAAATTTTTGTGTGCGACGGTCCATATAAAAATGTCGTACGTAGTTTCTTCTAATTCCCACAAGTGTCAGATATACCTGATAACACTGATAGCACTGGCAGTAAACAAACAAAGCTTTGTAGGTAAGGCAATGAAAACCAAGGCCACCTTATTAAGCTTACTGCGTGACCTACAAACACCAACAATTTAAATATTAAGTTGAAGGGAAGTTTTAGATAAATATTGTGTAATTACATACACTTCAAGGGACTTTGGGAAATGGATTCAAATTTTGTTGAGTGAAAACCTGACTTGTCGACTTTTTATTGAACGAAACATTAATGGTAGAATGATTAAGACGTGCTATTAAATAGAATTTACAGTGTGAGTTCAGTGAATAAATTTGAGTTAATAACAACAAAGAAACATTAATCTATTCTGTATTCAAATATTTAAAGTTTTTTTTATAAACATATACTGTTTATCATATAGCTGTTACAGTCGAACGTTTAGAGAGCGATTAGAGAGTTTTAAAATTTAAGTTTCAATACTTACAAATAACCCAGTTCGATTGCTAATGGCGAGTTATCTACGAAGACCTTATTATGGGTATATTAAATTTCTGGAACCAAAAACTACAGTTTATCATAATGGAATAATTGGTTATTGTCTGTTTTTTAAATAAGTGAAATGTATTTTGTAAGAAACCGGCAAAATCAGAAAGCTTCAATGACAATAATATATGGGTACATAACATTATATGTACTTTAGCGTTGAATACTTTTAGGATATTTAAATTACTTTCACTACTATCATAGTTCTAAAATGCGGTGTAGGTTCTGTCTATGTAGGTATGTTGTGGTGTTATACGTATGACTGATTTCTGTGACAAAGCATTGGTTACAGACTTTATACCTCTATGACTTTGTGCCGGTAACAAAATGTTTCTATATAATGCATTTGTGCATGTGATTTGTTTGTGGATCAACCATGCAGACTGTGTTACTTGAAGCGCTATTCAATTCTAAATGTTTTTAATTGTTCGATAGCTTGTTGCTCAGTCAATAATTCTGATGATTGCAAAGTAACAGATTCAATCTATTAATTAATACTATGACGAATACTTACATGATTGTTTTTCGAACCCTCAGATCGATTTAAGCTTTTTTAAAATTATAGATATGAAATAAATGTATTTATATGAAGTACCTAGTAGTTTTTGATAAATTATTTTAAAAAGCTAATTTTTCAAACAAGAAAGAGTAGACAAGGAGGTGAGAGAAAATTTCAATTCAAAAGTACTGTCTAGTGATGAACATATAAGCACTATGATGTAAATTTATAGATATTCATATAATGAGAATCATCGTACAAAATATTAGTACAACCCAATTTAACAAACCAAGGAAAATTAATTAGGTTTATCTAAAACAGCAAAGAAAGATTAAAAAATAATAAGGGGTCCTTCTGCACGTTATCCTGTTTCCTATAAATTGTCTTGGTCATGTAGGTATATCTCAATTTGATGAATTTCAATTACAAACTTGCTGTAATGGATTTCTAAAATTATATAAAATTCGGCAGGAGTTTGATTTACTTATAAGTAAAGTAACTGAACCGAGACAACGTTTACTGAATCTTGTGGAAAACTAAAAACAATAAAACTAAATTTCCCCTTTTCATTGAAACTTTACAGTGAACTGATTCTATAGTTATTTATAATTAAAATCATAATATTACGTATTCATGATAACTTCAATAAAAAAATGGGACAATTGTTTTTCGATCTGATTTTTATTTGAACCCCAAGTAACTTCCATAGTTTTTTGATCTGAGTGATATTGATGTAGAGATATAAAGATGTGTATCGCAAAATGAAATAAAGAAATATTTTACGACAGTCTACACAAAAGAATCCATTCTAATACTAATATCATAAATGGGAAGGTAGCTCTGTCTATATGTCTACCTGTCTCTCTGTTATGCTTTCACGCCTAAACAACCGAACCGATCTTGATGAATATTAGTACAGAGATGGACAAGAGCTTAGGAAAGGACATATACTACCTATTCGTGAAAAATAGGGGATGAAAGTTTGTATGAAGTTTGTTCAAAATTCTGAGATGTTTATGTTATGACTTCTACAAGTTTTATGGCTTTATGCTCGGCCTAGTGATTTTTATTAGAGTAAGCACGTATGGAAAACTGTTGATAATGGTCATATGTTGTATACCTACGAGTTTTTTCAAGATAATCTGATGAAATTTGGTACACAGATAGATTAGAGCTTGAGAAAGGACATAGGCTATATTGGAGGCCTAGGGGTGACAGGTGGAGCCGCCTGTTACCCTGGCAGAAGCAGGCCGCGGCAGCAGCGCGCCTCGCGCGCCTCCCCGTTTCCGGGGACGAGTTGGGGACTCGGTAGCCCCCACACCCGAGGAGAGGGCCAGATCGTGAGAGATGGCCCTGGATCGGCCGGGGTGCGAGGGATACGCCTGTCAACCTCACCTTAAAAAAAAAAAGGCTATATTGGCCGCGGTCAACAGCTAGTTCAAAATAAATTATAAACTTTTACCGACGGTTTAAAGTGCCGTCCGAGGCACAACCAGACTAATGCAAATACCCATATTCATGAATACAAGTATTTGCATTGAGCGGAGATCGAACCCGCGCATTCAGTGTAGCGGCTGCGTTTAATACCGCCACGCCAAAGGGGCTGTGAAAAAGATTTCATACTAATAGATAACTGATTTATTTTAGTACATAATTTCTGATTTTTAAAACAAAGATCCGCAGACTGACCTTTAAACTTAATATATACCTACTAGGCTTATCGCAACTGAGCCGTATATAAAGCTTCAATAAATAATCTCCAAGACTTAACTGAAAGATATGTGGCTACTTATTATTATATAAGACTGATTTTATCACTTGCCTTGCAGGCGTTCTCTTCGAAAATCAGTTACCCATCAAGACGAGGTTGCTCGTCAGTTGGATGAGCTGGCAGACTACAGGCCATACTTCACGTGGTGGGTTAGCACAGTGCAAACGTTGGTACTGTTGCTATCTCTCCTTTGCTATGGCTTCGGACCTGTGGGGTTTGGCAGGCACACGCACTCTGGGCAAGTGCTGGTGAAAAGCTTGAGTTTACAACAGGTAAGTTTTAATCTTGAGTTAACATATCAAGGAATAGGGATGTTGAATGAGCTGAATATTAAGCTACAAATATTTAAGTAAAAAGTAAACTAGCTTTTATTGCTGTAAGCACTGGGGTAAATGATTTAAGAACTCTGCACTTCTTTAACACGTTCTGACTCAATCCGTACGACTACTGATCAATTTAAGTACCGAGTATAGGCAGAATTTAAAAAATGGTATATAACCTCCCGAAATTAAGTGATTTGTGGATAAAATGAGTTTATATCGTGTCTCATATCAAGTATTGAAACTTTTTTGACCTACGGTCAAAATTTTGAGATGTTTAAGTTATGACTTTTACAAGTTTTGTGGCTTTATGCTCGGCCTAGTGATTTTTATTAGAGTAAGCACATATGGAAAACTGTTGATAATGGTCATATGTTGTATACCTACGAGTTTTCTGTTTTACTCTTTTAACTTTTCAGTACTGAAGTTGTGTTTAGATGTAAATCGAATGTATCTTGAAATTGCGTCTAGTGACAGATTTGATGTTAATATTTAATTTCTACTGTAATATATTTTCTATTTAATATAAGAATTCAGGGAGAAATGACAAATGGAGTCTATCAAGTCCCTTTAAAATAACTTGAAAGTTAAATAAAGTAAAAGTTGAGGTAGTTAATTGTAAAACATTTATTTCAATCGGCGTGTTTTTCATGCACTACTGTAATGTGAGAAAATATTACTGAATACAATAATAAATAATAATATAATATATAATTACGCCGCTATCCCCAAAGGATTAGGCAGAGGTGAATTAACACCCACATTTCACCAATCATTGAATTTGGTCCCACGTAATAGTGGGTTGTTCCGAGCCGTGGATTTGAGCCAAAGTCTGGGCTGTATCTGTCTGATGTTAAACAGGTGTACGACACCGCATGGGAAGAGATGGGGTGTAAATGTGTTCATAACACTGTTTTAATAACCAATCCTGAACAATTATACTTACGTTACGTAGTATGAAAGGCTTCAATTACCATTACACATCACCTACACACCCTAAAAAACAGGATAATTTTGAAAAATACAACATATAAGCAGTGCTTTACAGTGATCGTTTCACTATAAAAAAAGTAACATATAGATAAAATATACCACCGCTTTTTTCTTAAGACTCCTCATTCACCAAAACCCCGTTTCTTTATAGAGGACTTAGCATAACGAGGTTATATGAGGCAAAGCTTTTAGACAAAACACGTTTGACGGAGATTTAATGCTTTAGCTCAACAATGCGTGATATTTACTCGGGGTTTACTTATAATGGTGGTGATGGGTACTTAGCTTTATGTTTCGTTTACTACGATTTTGATTAATTCAATCTTTTTGTGGGATAACAATCTATTTACTAGGTATATAAATTAATATAAACCGTTCCTTCTAAAGTGTTTATTTAAAAGATGCCTTGGTCGACTATTATTTTTAGGAAGAAAAAAGTAAATACTGTGCTTATACTAGCGGAACAAAATTTGTCAAGGCACATAATTCTTTCCTTCGTGTCTGAAACCTTAAAGAAATGCTCTTTGAAAACTGTATTTTATAAATTCTTAACATGAAAGTAAAGTCATTTAAAAACACGAAAATGATTCACTCAAATGGTACATTTAAGAATTAATTACTGATGAATTCATTTCAAAATGACTACTACATTATCACAGCTTATAACACATGTGCCTATTTTATACTTTTCTAATATAAAACAATTAGTGAGTGCCGAACCACAAAGGGTATACATCCATTGTGACGCAAGGGAAAAGCGACACAAAGTAAGAGTATTAGTGAGCGAGCTCCAAATGTAGGTCATACGGGCTTTGTGCGCACCTCTTTTGTATGCTTTTTGCTGCTTAGCGCGGCCTTTCATGATGCTATCTTTTAGCGAATGACCGCAAAAGGTCCCTCTATGTAATTTGGGGTCAGCGGACTCTTGTGGTCACTTTCGTTAATTTATTTTAGGTCCATTTCTATTTCTAACTTCAATATGCTCTTAGGTAACCGATCTATTATCTACGATTATTCATATGTACGATTATTTTTAGTTGTCTAAAGTTTAAAGACAAATGACGTTTTGATATAGAACAACACTGATTGACGTTTTAACTGTTTAGCTTTATTGGTCGTCACTGTACCTACGTATAGTTAATTGATGACTTTGATGATAGTATTTATAAATGATCAAAATCAATAACGATATACTTGTGGAGTAATATAAATATGAAAATAATATTTGGATGGCAGATTTAAATAAAATATCATATCATAATTAAATAATTATCATCACTAATAAGCAAATAAAGTTGAACTAGCATTTAAAAAGAAAACAAAAATTAAAAGAAAAAATAGCAGTCAATCTGTAACCGGAAGGTAGTTTAATCGTGACTGGGTAGCCCCCTCCGTTACTAATATAATATTATCTAATAAAATAAATCATATTCTTTTTTTTTATCATAATAGAAATTTAATACAATACAATTGCTCGTTCCTGGGGCAAAGGTTGGCTATTGCGATTCAGCGGGGCAACGCGGCCAGCATCGTGGGCACCTTTGCGCCGGGAACGATGCGGAGTGGGTTGTTTGACGCGACAGAATCGCGAATTTGTTTTATGTATTTATGTTTTAAACATATTCTTGAATAAAGATTGACTAGTGATCTTCTATTTCATAAATTCAAATAAAAATTTGGTGGTTACCAAGAAAAGCTATAAAAAGATAATTTTCATTGTAAATGTCTACGTCCTTTCTGATCTATGTAATTTTCAGTACAACGGTTTCCGGTATAACATTGGGCACAAAAATTATGGAACCTACTAACAAAACAAATTATTTGTAATTTAAATAAATGAATATACAATTAGTGCTGCGCAAAACAAATAAAATTATATTGAAAACGTAGATACAAATTGCTATTACATAGCCTGAAAGCTTACAGATTATTTTATTTTTATTTTTAGGTTGAATGGGAAGAACCCGCTTCATTTTGGTTGGGTCCCAGAGCATCGGATCTGATACATTTGGGAGCGAAGTTTGCACCCTGCATGAGAAGAGATGCAAGAATAGCGAGAGCGATAGCGGCCTCGGCGAGGAGAGAAAGAGACACGGCATGCTGCATACGAAATGATGATTCGGGATGTGTGCAGTCTTCTAAGGCAGATTGTTCAGTGAGTATAACTTCGCATACTTTACGGGTAATTAGAATCATAAAAATTTCGAAAACTGGTCTAACTACAGAAATTCGATATCGCCAAAGAGTTCTGGAGGTTTGATTACAGTCGCTTCACGCTAAATGTTGAAGTTGTAGACTGAAAACCGACCGCAACTGAGTTGCTAAAAAGACTCGGAGGATGATCTGATGGATAATTTACATCATCATTCACTTTTCTACCTACATATTGAAAAACCTTCTCGGCTAAATGTTATCATGAACAATTTTTTATTTGGTACAAAAATATACATGAAAGAAATCTATTACCTCTATGTAGGTTACACTGCAGTAAACGTAGTAGGTGCGTTGTTTTTTGTATACCACTTAGGTGGCAGACAAGCACGTGGACCACCTGATGGGATGTGGTTACTGTGGCCTATGGACGTATGCAACACCAGGGCTGTTACACTCGCGCTGCTGACCATGAAGAAACCTTCTGATGCCCCTCTTGAAGAACCCCATATTGTAGGTGCTTGGGAAAACCGCAGCAAGGAGATCATTCCGCAGCTTGATTGTGCGTGGGATGAAATTTCTTTGATATGTGGTATATACTACCGATAATTTTGAAATATGTAGGAAAATATTCTAATTAAAATTATTACGCACGCTACCTTGCAGATAAGAGGATTGATATCAAAGGTAAGTCTCACATAAATAGCATTTTTAGTCGTACAAAATTTCTATAGTGGTAAGGTCGTAGATTGATAGCAATTTACTTAAGATTGAAATTATGAAAATATCATTGTAGATTTTCAAATCCATGATTTAGAACAAATGAACCTATGTTTATACTGCAAATTCTTCCAGTGCTAAATGTAGAAAAACAAATATAGGCGAGTTTACTCTAAGCTCGCTGCTTTGGCGTTTAGCCCCCTTTTTTTTACCTGCGAAAAATCCCCACGGATACCCCTACTACCGGAGCCGGTGGGAGAGTTCTTCATTTGGTTTGATGCAATCATGGGCTTCTTGTAAAATTTCCTTGCTTGATAGCCTTACGTTTCTCTTTCAGAACACAATATCAACGTGGAAGAAGTGGTCTTCTGGTGAATCGGGGCCTGGAGGTCGAATATCGGGCTCCGTTTGCGGTTTAGATCCAAAGTAAGGAAACATATTTTCACAAATAATATCTGCCTACATAATAATACCAAAGCAAGCAATCTGAAAACGATATAACCTGCGGTATATCCACGTTGTTCACTTTAGCGTTCCTCGTTTGTGCTTTTATATAATTAAAACATACGAAGCCTAAGTGAAGGTTACTTTCTTGAAGTGAACACAGCATGCAGATTTAAAAAAGCTAGAGGTTTATGAAACTCATGATATCTACTGAAATAACTATAGAGATAGCAAAAGCACTTCATCTAACCTTCAATTCATTTTCAAACCTCAGTTCTCCTATTTTCAGATTTTGTGAAGCACCAAGATCAATAGCACCACACGAATGGCCCGATGATATCACAAAATGGCCGATTTGTCGAAAGTCAGTTATCGATGGATCGGCTGCCGCCGGTCGGGCAGGTCATGCAGCAGAACACATGGCCTGTGAGGTCATAGGACATCCATGCTGTATAGGAGTCCATGGACAATGCGTGATAACAACCAAGGAACACTGCGACTTTGTCAAGGGTTATTTCCATGAAGAAGCCTCGTTATGTTCACAGGTACATATACTTAATCATATAGTCATATACTTAATCACAGATACTGTAATATGATGGAATTCATAACCAGATCTAAAGTTAAAGCGATGTAGCATTATCTTAAGGATGAGTTGAAACTTAATAGGAATGTTGTGATAAAAATTCCTGTTCCTGTAACCTTAAAATCCTTAAGATTAAGCTGAGCATTAATATTTATCTTCTACTTAACGTGCAAGCTTAGCCTTGGTGTAATATTTTACCTTTTCTAATTTCAGGTCTCCTGCCTAGACGATGTCTGCGGCATGCTACCATTCATGCGTCGCAGACGTCCAGATCAGCTATATCGAGCATGGACATCCCTATTCGTCCACGCGGGGCTTCTCCATTTAGCAGCCACTCTTGCTCTGCAGTGGCTTTTCATGAGAGACCTGGAAAAAATGGCTGGTCCAGTCAGAATTGCTGTAATATATTTAGGCAGTGGCGTAGCGGGTAATATGGCATCGGCAATTTTTGAACCGTACAGGGCGGAGGTAAGTTCTTTACAATTTCAATTTGGGGTGAAGAGGCCAAGCTTATTTGGAACTAGGTTGATACTTTCCGCCACATTAATTTTTGCTAAGTATCTCGTAAAATAAACGCAAACAATATTAATAATAATTATTGCAAGTGAAACGTGCATACATACATTTACGGAACTATTTATAACATGGAATGAGAGCGCACATATCTTGTGAATTAGAATAAATTAATCAATATAGCAATCTTACCTATTTTTTTTTTTTTTTTTTTTTTTTTTTTTTATACCACTTAGTTGGCAGACAAGCACACGGCCCACCTGATGGGAAGCGGTTACCGTGGCCTATGGACGTATGCAACACCAGGGGTGTCACACTCGCGCTGCCGACCATGAAGAAACCTTCTGATGCCCCTCTTGAAGAACCCCATATTGTAGGCGCTTGGGAAAACCGCAGCAGGGAGGTCATTCCACAGCTTGAGTGTGCGTGGGATGAAGTTTCTTTCATACCGCACAGTGCGTACCGTCTCAGGTCGCAATGTGTGGGGATGAATTCCCTGCCTATGGCGAGAGGTGCGATGATAGAATGTAGCTACGGGCATCATGTCAAACAATTCATCTGAGCACAAACCATTGTATAGGCGGTAGAACACACACAGTGAGGCAAAATCCCTCCTAAGGCTAAGAGGTTCCACTCTACCTGTGAGTATGGGATTGTCAACCAGCCTCAATGCCCGTCTTTGCAACGAGTCGAAGGGGTCAAGCTGGTATGCAGGCGCTCCAGCAAAAAGGTGACAGCAGTACTCCATGTGAGGCCGGACCTGTGCTTTATAAAGAAGGAGTTGCTGCCCCGCAGTGAAATACCGCTTTGCCCTGTTGAGCACTCCGAGCTTTCTTGATGCCAACTTAACCTTGTCCTGCAAATGACTTCGGTATTGGACGTCACTGGAGATATCGACACCAAGGATCCCGATACTCGGGGAGATGGTAAGCGGTGTGCCCAGGAATTGCGGCGCTACAATGAATGGGGTTTTCTTAGCGGTGAATACACATACTTGTGTCTTAGTGGGGTTGAATTGGACCAGGTTTAGTCGACCCCAATCGGACACTCCAGAGAGAGTAGTCTCGATTTCAGACACAAGTTGTTCGCGACTCTTCTCCACCTCGGACTGAGGGATGTTTGCACGGCCCGTGTAACACGTGTCCCCGGTACTGTCGTCCGCATAACAATGAATGGAGCCATCAGACAGCATGTCATTGATATGCAGCAGAAACAGCGTCGGAGACAACACGGAGCCTTGTGGGACACCAGCGTTTATGTTCATGCGGTCCGAGCAGCTGCCGTCGACGACGGCTTGGATGCTTCTGTTGGACAAAAAGCTGGAGATCCATTCGCACAATCCCTCGGGGAGTCCATAATATGGCAACTTCGTAAGAAGACCTTTGTGCCAGACCCGATCGAAGGCCTTCGCTACATCGAGGCTGACCGCTAGTGCCTCACCGCGACTCTCGATGGCTTGCGCCCACCGGTTTGTGAGATACACAAGAAGGTCACCGGTAGAGCGACGGTGGCGAAAACCGTACTGTCGGTCGCTCAGTAGATCGTTTCCTTCAAGGTACCTCAGGAGCTGTGTATTAATAACACGCTCCATAACCTTCGAGAGAAGGGAGGTTATAGCGATAGGCCTGTAATTGGTCGGATCTGTCCTGTCACCTTTCTTAGGTACAGGGTGCACGAACGCAGTCTTCCACGAGGCCGGGACCTGCCTCGCGGAGTATGAGAGTGCGAAAAGGCGTGTAAGTACAGGGCACAGCTCGGGGGCACAGTGCTTAAGCACCATCGCCGGTATACCGTCCGGCCCACTCGACTTCCGAACATCTAGGGACTTAAGCTCGCGCCGGACCACCCGTTGTGTGATTTTAATTTCGGTCATCGAAGCACCACAGCTGGGGATGATGGGTGGTTCGGCGTTCCCGTCGTTCATAGTCGAGTTTGACGCAAAGAGATTACCCAAAAGATTGGCCTTCTCCTTAGCGCCATGGGCCAGACTACCGTCGGATTTTTGCAGCGGCGGAAGGCAAGACTGGCAGAAGTTTCCCTCAGCAGCTTTAGCAAGCGACCAAAATGCACGACTGCCAGATGGGTAGCGCGCAAGCCGCTCGCCAATTCTGCCGATGAACTCAAACTTCGCACTAGACGTTGCCTTTTTACTGGACCTTGAGGCAGCATTCAACTTCCGCTTCACTTCAGCGATGTTCGGATCCTTATTGGCAAGAGCCGTGGTCCAAGCCCTGTATGCAGATTGCTTGCGGTCTCTAGCTTCCCTGCAGGGCCTATTAAACCACGGGCGTTTGCTCGCTCCTGTCGTGACCCAGCGGTTGGGGATGTAACATTCCATACCCACTAGAATCGCGTCAGCGACTGCTGTTGCACAGGAGCTTGGATCATCAGAAGAGAAGCAAAGCTGCCTCCACGGGTACGACGCGAAGAATTCTCGCAGTCCATCCCAGTCTGCCGACTTGTAGTGCCACACATGCCGCCACTGAGGTGGCCGCGGTGGTTCAGGCCGCGCGAGTGTCACTTGCGCCCGGACGAGGCTGTGGTCCGAATTACCGAGAGGTGCTTCCACCCTTATGGAGTATTCATCCGGGCGCGTAGTCAGCAGAAGGTCCAGTATAGAGCTTCTGTGGGTCTCAATTTCTGGTGTTCTAGTGATAGAATGCACCAGTTGAGAGAGCCCATAAGTTAGAGCGAAGTCGTGAGCAGCCCTTCCCGCAAAATCAGTCCTAGGAGACCCCAGCCACTCCACGTGGTGGGCGTTGAAGTCCCCCAAGAATACTAATTCCGCAGTGGGGTACTGCTCAATTACGCTGTCAACTCCGATGCAGTACACCCTTTCATTTGGATCGCTCCAAAATCATAATACAAAATATGAGCAAAATTAGCATAAATCACCTTACCTGCAAAATGCAAGCAAACCCAAGCCAGTTAAAATATTGTTACTCATATTATTATGAGAAAGGTCTCGTCCTACTTCATAAACTATAACGGTAATATGAAGTTATAACGAAAGTTTAATTGACTTGACACCGTTTATTTCTTAACTGAAAAACGAAGAAAGGTTATGCATATTCTGATCATAACAGTTATGTTGGATCCTATTTTAAAGAACCCTTTATCATCTTTCCAGGTGGGACCTGCTGGATCACATTTTGGACTTCTTGCGTGTTTGATAGTAGAAGTGATAGGGGCATGGCCTCTTTTAAGACATCCAAAACGTGCTATCTTAAAACTGATCGGTATCGCAGTGGCGCTGTTTCTTCTGGGTCTTCTACCTTGGATCGATAACTTCGCGCACGTTTTCGGTTTTGTGTTTGGTTTTCTTCTTTCGTACGCACTGCTACCGTTTATAACATTCGGCCCGTACGATAGAAGAAGAAAAATTGCATTGGTGTGGGTGTGCACGTTATCAGCGGCGGGGATGTTGTGCGCTTTGGTCGCATTGTTCTATGCGGCTCCAGCGTACGAGTGTGCAGCGTGCGCGTACTTTACGTGCTTGCCGTTTGCGCCGGACATGTGCGAGTCCCAGGATGTGCGCGTCCGCCAGCTGGACGGGGTATGACGGCGCGCGGCCCGGGCGCCCCCGCCGCCGTCGCCCCCCCGCCCCGCGCCGCCGTCATGCCCCACGCTGTCGTCATGCCCCGTGCGCCCCGTGTTGTCGCGCCCCGCCGCCCGCGCCTAGCGCACCACCCGAGCCCCTACAGCATCACCTTGCTACTACACTATCAGCCACCCCGTGTGTGGAACCTCAACTTATTTCATATGCAAAATTAACATTATCTTTGTCGAATGTGGGTTTGTGAGATTTTGTCGTAAGATTTTGTAATTCACTAAACTATCATTCATAGTATGAGATATTATAAGTTGAGATTCTGTATGCAGTGTACCGTGTCGCTGCTGCTCGATGATTGAACATGTCGTTATAAGAGTGCGCTCTAGTTACCTAGGCGATCTTTAAGATTTCATAATCGTCAAACTAGACTATTATAAAAGTGTATGCGAATATTTCATCGATTACTTTATTTATCGATAGAGACGTATTGTTGCGTGTAAAGGTTTGTTGGTATGTATGTTATTTTGTGAACTCATATTATCCGTGAACTTAAAGTGTGTGAGGTTGAATTTATTTTATAAGTATTACACTTGATTTCCATCTTATTCTAAAAGAGCAATATGCTAAGTCTGATTTTATAGTTAAAACAGCGATGTTTAATGACTGCTTATGCTCGTAAAATAAATTCAATCCAATAATTTTTAATGATAAAAATATTTGTGCTAAATTCACGAATACCGAAGTATTGCGGACGCGACTTGCTATTGTAAATAATCTGTAACATAAATTAACTTACTTAAGCGAGGCGCGTTACTTGTGACTTGTGTTGTCTGCACGCATGTTACGGGTATCACGTTACATCTTAGTCTCGGTACACAATAAATCAATAATAATAGGTTACCGTTACATATGAAATTGCCGTTTTTTTTGAAGAAATTGGAGGAGACCCAATTTTCAGTACTAACATTTTTGCATTTTTTAGGAATGACAAAAATCCAAATTTTATGTTTTTTGTGTATAAATGAGACAACATTAAGCTAAAAAACAATTTTATTACATTTGTCACTTTTCAAAAAGCTGTAAAAAAGTAATACGAAATTTATCATGAAAATTAACATTATAACATTCATAAATTAGATGCAATAAAACTAAAATAACTATTATACAACTTATAGCTAAGAATAATTAAAATGCGTTGAGGAATTCCTCTGCATCGTATGCCTCTTGTGGTAGCGTTCCCAGAAGACTGGCAGTATTGCCAAGTTGTATGGCAATGCTTATTCTCTGACCTAAAAAGAGGCCAGCCTTCTGGTCACGAGAAGCGTCGACCATACGCTTCGCAATTTCACAGAAGAGATTGCGAGCGCTTGAACCCCATAATCACCAAAGTTTCGACTCCAAACGGCACAAATTATTAATCTACGATGAGACTGGAGTATTTGTGCTGCTTGGGAGCCTCTGCAGAAGCAGCAGTAGCACCAGCACAGCCAGCCGTGCTAGTTATATGGGCAGGAGCAATGGTATCAACGCATGTGGCGTCCCACACCTACCCATCTTCCATGGCATTAACTACATCCCATCCGGTCTCTTGCCATCGTCACGCGCCTAACCGTTTGGTTCAAGTACAGCTGGCACACCGGCGGTGACAAGGGCACGGCGGATTATATCGTTGAGGCTGGCATGCCGTGAAATTCGCCCAGCGCTCCTGCAGCACGACAGGTCATGGTGTCCTAGTCTGTCAATGGCTTCTCCACAACGGCATTGATGCGGAGAAACACACGGCGCACCTAAACGGAGACAAGTTGCGATGCGGAAGGTAGTGTCATCTAACATAGTCCCTACGTTAGACGATGGAAGAGCTTGAAACCAAAGACCGGATTTCCACACTCAACGGGCACACTCAGCAGCATTGGAACATGTAATTAGTATTTTTTTTCTAACTAAGTTGCAGAGCGGCCCGTCCCACTGACGCTGTGAGAAACGGGAACCTCCTGGGAGATCGGTGTTTGGACATGCAATTTTCCAAGCGTTCAATGCATCAGTCTTACACAATACTTCATAATTAACTAGTGTAGGTGCAAGGATTTAGGGAGTACTGTTTTTGAAGATCGAATTTAATTTATCAAGCGGCCAATAAAAACAAAATTTAATACAGAGGAATAACGAACTCGAAAAATCTCGGCCATTTCATAGGTAAAGACCTAATAATTAAAAAAAATATTTTATCATTCATGTGTGAAGTAACGTGGTCCCGTAATAGTGTCAAATATACATAATTTAGTATATTACTAAATAATGTAAATATAACGTTATAAGAAAACATATTTTTTATTTGTTAAGTTCTCAGTATATGAACGAATTCATTATATTATTATAATATAAGTATTCATTAATCAATTTTTAATTTTGTCAATTTTGATAGCTGTACGAAGTCTGTGTAGCGTTATTTTTTTATAATATCTGCTAGTGAATATGTATATATTATAAACCAATTATATTTAAGAGTATTTGTGTTACTACAGGCAGGTTAGGCAAGTTTAATCACTCACATTTGTTCATACTTTACATGTTTTATTACGAATTTACATTTAACACTAGTCACTATGTTAAAATTAATATTTTTAGTTTAAAGTGATGATGTAAATATATAAATTTAATTAAGCAAATGGTGATCATTGTAATTTTAACACTTGTTTTGCTAAGGAATGTTAATCGAGAATGTGTGTATGAGTGTGAAGGTTTTATACAGCCACTGAACCATTGTAAATATGTAGGGTGATATTTTGTTTACGATTGAATTGTTAAATTGCGCACAGTGTTTCCGTTTGTTTCCTGCGTGTTTCTCATTAATTTTATTTAATCTTATAACATTGAATACGTGGAAGTGTATCCCTATTTGTCTCTCTGCATTTCTCTAGCTATTGCTATGTTTAAATTCTTCTTGGAGCGGAGGTCGGACCAGAGTTCATCAAACGTCGTCTGTCCTTTACTAGGCATATGATGTCACCTACATTTGACAATTTTGTCAATTTTCATATAATATGTATACCTATGTCACACCTGATTGGATAACAAATCATGCCTCTAATTATTCTAAATGCGAAATTTAGAATGCATAGATATTTGTTATTTAATCATGCTAAGAAAGTCGAATGGAATTAGCTATAGTATGGAATAATATGAAATAGCTAGTATTTTAACTTTTTTTAAATTTATTGCCCAAATATTATTTTTTATACCACTTAGGTGGCAGATAAGCACACGGCCCACCTGATGGAAAGTGATCACCGTGGCCTATGAACACGTGCAAACGAGTCACACTCGCGCTGCCAACCCTGCAAGCATTGAGAGTTTCTGTGCCGTCATTGTAAAAGACAAAGCAGGACAAGCTTTTGGTCTTTCCATTGACAGCACAAAAATCTTCCAGTGGTTATTTAATGCACAATTATGTAACAAATTAAAGGTATTATAACAAATACAAAATCCTCCATTTTTCTTTCCTATTGCTTGAGTACACGACTTTAGCAATAAGTAGGTACTTACAAAATATATATTTTCCACTTGTAGTAATTTTTATTAAATTATTATTTTATGTAAATGAAAATACTCAAAGATCGGGATCAAACGGAAATAGCATTACAAAACCAAAAATGCACAAATATTAAAGCGCTCTTTCAATTTTAAAGTATATAAATATAGCGCGACACATAATATATTTTCATTTAAATGAATATATTTACTACAAAACCATTGAGCACAAATTGTCCAACGTCTCACAAGAATAATACAACTTGTTTATAATTATTTAGCACACTATGAGTTTTTTGTCATTTAAAATTTAAATTAGTTAAGGCATATATTTACTTCTTATGAATTAATAATACTATTTAGTAAATAACGTATCGGTTCACGGTAGAGATGTTCATTTAACGATAATCAAAATTGAAAAACACAAAAGTAATTTTTATACGATGCTATTTCACCGTGAACTGGCACATATTTAGGGCTCCGTCGCAAATATGCTCTTCACAAAATTTACAATTTGCAATTGCGTCACTTCATAAAAAGGCAACATTTTCAGAACACATACTTATCATTATGAAAATTTCATAAAAATAAGATAATTGGAGACGTTAACATACTCATTGCTTCAAAATTTGATTCAAATATACCTTTTTGGAAAATGTAGTACTTTAACTATTATAGAGGAACACTAAATAGATTTATTTTAGGAATTTCAATTCAATAGTAAACATTAAATAATGTACATTTAGCGTCAGATCCATCTTGAACTGCAAAAAACTTAAAAATATCTTAGTACCATGGTATTAAGATCATTTTGACCCTGCTAGTACAGTAATAAAATCGTATTATTATTAGTTCATTTTAATTATGCATAGTATATTATGAATAAAATGTACTTAATACGAGTACCAACTCAATAATATTCAACATATTTGATCTAGTTTGACAGAACTGAAATATACCCCCGACCTCATAGAGATGACATGCTCAAATGAGTTTTACCTCTCTGTCTATCAAAGGTAATATAAATATTGGCATAACTTTTAATATTGTGAAACTTCTTAAGACATCTGGACTTATGACTATGAAACCTATAATTACAGTAGAGAAGCTTATGAAGGGTGTTAGGATAAAAAGATGACCAACCTGGTACGTATTTGCCTCCTTGAACATGTACCCCGTTTGTAATAACAGAATCGTTGTTTCGTGACTTTTGATTATGCGTGAAAAAATTCTGATATTGTATTAAATATATTTAACAATAAAGTTATACTATAATTTTATTATAAAATTATAATAAAATTATACTATAATAATATATAAAAAACCGCGGTAGCCTAGTGGTTTGGGTAATGGACTGCTGAGACGAGGTCTCGGGTTCGATCCCAGGTTTCACCATGGCACACACCAATGACTTTTCGATGCTTTTCGAAGTTATGTGTGTATTTATCGCAGGTTAATAAGTGCCCGGTTAATGGCAATAGGCTCGCCACCTATTACATTGGGACCTAAACATAAACTGGGGAAATGTGGGTGCTAGCACCTCTGCCTACCCCTTCGGGGATATAGGCGTGAGTTTATGTTATGTTATGTTATATATTATAGTATCTGAAATAACAACATTTACAATAGTAGTAACAGTTTGAACACGCGTAACTTTACTTTAAAAGTGCTCATTTTGAGAAGAGTTCATTGTGAAGAGTATTTTATTCATGGAAATGCTTCAATTGCATAATTGAAATTTTTGATTTAGTTTAGTGCAATTTTTGAGACGGGGTCAAATTATGCTTAGATATTTCCAATAATGTTACAAGCAATATAAAGACAACATCAGTGTCTAAATGTTATGAATGTGTGCTTGTCAATTAAAGAGAAAAATAACGTCTCTAATGTAATCATTGATATCTGTTACAATGCCCTAAGACTATGTATTAACTTTCAGTTTAAAACCATTCTAGTATATTTCTTGTTTTAAAAACTTTGTATAAAACCTTAAATACATTTTCATATAAAACTTAAATTATAATTTTCAAGCATTCCTCCAAATATAATAGTAAATTTACCTTATTTCAAAAGTGGATGAAACTTGAATTATTGTTTTAAATATTTTAAAAATAACGTTTAGTGATATTTAGTTCTCAAAAGGCCAAGTTTAGTCAAAAATTATTTATTTTAAGCCCATAGTATGGAGACGACTGTAAATGATAATTATATTTTATTATAAAGTGTTTGAATGCGTGTGTCTGGTGTCTCGATTACTTTCTTAAGAACTTTGTTAACAGTGAACATTCTCGAAGTGCCCTTGTGACCGGCGGCTCGGCGGACTGTTTCAGAATTTAAGACAAAAACTTACATAAATGTACATTGTGAACATACACCTAATTATTACCTAAATATTAAGAAGTAATCTTATTGTAAACTAGTATTAATCGAACAAGAAACCTTATTATCATAATATTAATGTGTTTTATTTTGTCGATTATCTTCCAGGAATAATATTTACTTGTGTATGTTTGAATAAAAAATATATTTTATAACAAATCGAAACATTTTTCATACTCATGCAGTACACACTCTCTTTGTTTTTATTCAAGCAGTAGCAAGTTTTAGCACTAAACCGAAGCCTTACAGCAAAAGAATAGGGAGAGTTCAAAAATCGAAATAATGTAAGAAGCTAATCTATATAATTATATAAAATCCTTTGTCCTGAGTGACTGCGATATCAACGCACTGCCTAAACCGTTGATACTCCACATTCACATAGCAAGCCCACACCATTTGAGAACCCCTACCGGGCGTAGGTGAGTCCACGTCATAATTTCGAAGTAATCTGGCCGATTGATTTTCTAAAGATTTATTTGTAGAATTAACAAACCTAACCACACCCCTCCAAACTAATTATCATATAATATTTTATCACAAATAATTATAAAATTTATCATTGGCGTAATGAGCATTCGTAGATTTAACAGTCGACCATACAATCATTCGTAAAACTGATCAACGGCGAAATGACCATTCGGAGTTTTAACAGTCGACCATACAACCATTCGTTGAATTCATCATCGGCGAAATGAGCGTTCGGAATTTTGACGTTCGGTCAGATTACTTCGAAATTATGACGTGGACTCCGCGTAGGTTTCTTTGCTTCGGCCGACCTGTGTCCGAAGTCTGTATAAGGCCTACACACGCCCAGAAACTCAAGCAGCACTTTACTCTTTGTGGCACCTTAGGATGTCGGTGTTCTGCCTCCAACTTGCCCCTCTTCACGAACGACGCCACTCCTCTGCGAATATTGGAAGGTGCGATGCCAGGTGCCCTACGTCAGTTGACTTAAGGCAGATATTTATTCTCCGGCAGGTTTCATTTAGTGCTACATCCACTAGCATGGGTATCATACAGGACATGTATATTCACCCGCAAGTACCAACCCTGCTGCACGCAGCACCCCTTTGTGTTGGTCAGCTTTTTAAGAAGTTTATTGCTTGCCGAGACATTCTGCTTGATATTTTCATAGTTCTTCTTAAACGTGAGGTACATGTCCAGTGTTACTCTCAGATATTTAATATTGACGCTGCGGCACTGAAAATTCAGGTCTTGGTTGGCAGAGGCATTCACTTTTCCATTTCCTAGGTTGCACCATACCTTCTTTTTATTGTTTGCCTTCTCATTAGAATTTGTACGTGGTTTTATACAACATCTATATTTCTTTTTATAAATTCAGGTAATAAATTGACTGTGCCCTAATGTTTATGGTCGTGTGTAAATCCCACGGATACCAACACAACAGGGTTAGCAATAACGTAGTTGGCGTAACCGGAATGGAACGGACTAAAATCACACAGCGTTCCGTCGCGCTTCCTATCACAGAGTAAGTGATGTACCTATTGCGTTTGAGGAGAAGGGAGAGTGTGGCAGATTGTTCTGGGTGCGGAAGAGGATAGGAAGAAGGAGGGATTAGTTGAATGAGTTCTTCAGAACACTCGCTGTGTTAAATACAGTCATAGAGGAAACATCTCGATTCGATTGTAACGATTCTGTGTTAGTAACTTGAGGACTCTTATTCATAGACTTTTACCGATCGGATTGTGCCTCTCGTGTGTTCCTCAAGTGATCTAGTGATGCTGACGGCAGCTCCTGAGCAAGGAAGAGAAGATCCGTGTACCGGCTGCGATGAAAACACGTGTGTCGTGAAGGTTAGTGCATCCTCTCCTAATTTCTCGGGTTGCATTCATTGCTTGGATCACGCCCGCGGCAACCCGATCACCTGTCTTTTTGTGTGTAAAGCGTCAATGGAACAGTTAGCTACTTCCCCGCAATACAGTCCACTAGCGCACGTGGCCAAATCGCGCCACCATCTTTTTGGTGAAATGATGATGGCGCTGAAATCTTATTGCTTGATTCTATTTAAATTTAAATAAACACCATACTAGTGATGAGAACACTATGCCACTACGAGAGAACCTGCGTCTGGTGACAAAAGATACCGATGTTCCGGCGTGAAAAATCTTCTGACTTTAGACACGGCTCCGAGTTTTCATCAAGCTATTTTCATGGCACTCTCGCACAGCGAATATCCATTACAACCAAGCTTGTTAATGTTGAGAAGGAGGAAGGAAGGGTATTAAAAACGTTAACGAATGAACATTGATAAATGTAGACACAGAATTATTTTTAGGCTTTTAACAAAAGGTTGATTTTTTCTCAGCGCTTGTCTGGGCCATAGAAGTCTGACTAATTGCGTAGTTCCCGGTAGTTTATTCCTGCATGTATTAGTCAGAACTATAAGATAACTTTCTTCACAATATCAATCAATTAAAACAGGTATAGATGTAAGAGTTACAGAAGTGAATATACCCTAATCTATTCTGAACTTAACGTAGATGAAATTGCAGGCAAAAGTTAGTTGATATATAAAAATTCTGCAATAACTTTTCTATAAAACAATAATCGTATCTAAATATTTCATTATTTTTTAACGTTTTGATCCTTCCTTATGAAACACTTCAGTTATCTTATAGATGTTTACTTAAAGGATATGAAATAGCAGATAAATATTACAGAATTGCCATCTATTCGTTCACGTACAACACATGGTAGGTACGGTACCTACCTACTAATGTCGAAAAAAATATCGCAACCAGTGTAAGATATTGTCAGTATTCTGAAATTTAAAACTATTTATTACTCATAAGCTCATAAATAGTTTGTAAATCTCAAGGGTATATAAACATAGCATTATTATGCGTTTATGTAGGATGATGGAAGAATGAAACGTGAATGTGTGAAAGAGATGAATAGATGTCATAAATTTCAAGGGTGAAAGAGAAACAAGATTATTAAACGTGTGAAAGGACACAAGACTCAAGATTATTAAATATGTGTACGTCGGGAAGGGATAAAAATAAACAGATTTGAAAAAGCAATTGTTGCGTTCATTTCTCTTACATCAGGATTAATTTATTGCCTTTTGACTTCATAGTTCAGGCTTGAGAAATTTGTGTAGAAATATATTGTTTCTGTAGTCTTATACTCCCAATAGTTTCAAGATTAAGTTCCTTTACAATACAATATTATAAAATATAAGATTTACAAATAGATTTGCATGACTCGGTTTTATAATGTAGGTGAAATATTAAACACGCCTGCATGTTATTTAACGCGATAAAATAAGAAAAGAAAAAAATGATAATAATACGGATATTCCGTGTGAACTTGGCAGGAGACAAGATAAAAATACGATAAGTACTTATTACATAATGACAACTGCAAATTTTTGTTTACTTTTATCAATAAATATAGATAAAATTATTTATCGCGAAAAGGTCAACAGTGAGTACAATAAAAAATTGTAAGTGTCAATAATCTTGTACTTGAATGTAATCTGCATATTGATAACGTTGAAGAGGTCTATTTATCCTTGAAAGATACAGTAATCTCATAAGTCAGGGATGGGGATCCATATATTGTAAACACTAAAGTGATGTAGGCAGACGAAAGGCTGGTAGCTAGGAAAGAAGCGATTTGGGCCCGACTTTATCGAAAGCTTTGGCGATGTCAAGACTAATTGCTAGTGACTCGCTGTGTTTGTCCATAGCCTCACCCCAAAGATGGGTAACGTTAGCTAGAAGATCACTAAATAGATATTACTTAGAAAACAAGGTCAAGCTGGCTTAAAAGAAAACTTGGAGTACTCAACAGGTAGTCCCTTTGCATTTGGAACTCTTAGCTGGGGCACCTGTATACCAGCATGACTCATTCGACTCGGTGCAAAGACGGGCGGATAAAAGCGCACAATAAAGTTTCCGAATTCTTTACCAGCACACGCATTTCCTTCTACTGCAAGCCATCAAGCTGAGGTCCACCACTGTAGGTATGTTTAATGGTGACTCTTTTCCTAAGACTTTGCCTTCAGCTTACCATTAGGCGAGGTGAATTCATATTGACGTGTCCTGTATAAAAGAAATATAATTTAAAATACAAATGGTCGTGACACTAAATATTGACAGATAAGTACCTACATAATGATAAAACGCGAATCGGCCACTTAACTGATATACCAAGAATTAGGTGTACGAAGAAAGGAGGAACTAGGAATTTTACCTAAATACGTAAATACCTACGTAAAAAGTAAATTAAGCTATTCAATGTCAACACAAAGAAACATATTAATTAAAATTAAAATATATTTTTATTACACAATTATATAATTAATTCTCATCTGTTCGGTGAAGGTAGATATTGGAACAAGTAGATCCATCCAACGAAATCAGTACAACAGTGACGCGAATTACGCTATAATCAGGAGTTTTGTAAATTATAATAGTAGACAATAGTGAAAAAAACGCATACTATCACAGTACATAATAGATGAAGAACATAGATGTACAAAAAATAAGAGAAGCTGTTTTTAAGTAATGAACGGAGAGTAAACAAAAAGACGGCCTCTGTGGCGTGGTGGTAGTGAACGCGACTGCTACGCAGGAGGCGCGGGTTCGATCCCCGCTCAGTGCAAATATTTGTATGCATGACTATGGGTATTTGCATTGGTCTGGGTGTTTCTATATATTATGATATGTATGTATTTACAAAAAAAAAAAGTATTTAAGTATGTTTATCCGTATTCTAGACTCCATAACACAAGCTAGTAAAACTATGCTTACCATGGGTCTAGATAGCGTTGTGTAGAATGTTGTAGAATATATTATATTATATATTATATATCTATCAATCTACTTAAAAAATTATGGTATCGTGAATATATATTATATAAAACTAACAGCGCCGCCTATCGAGTCAAACTGTACTTTTAAAGCACCCAGAAACAATTTCATTCAAATCGGACTAACTGTCTATGAAGAGTTCAATTCAAACACACGTACAGAAGAGATACGTGTATAAAGATATCAGCTAAGCAGAGAAGAAATACAGTCATTATGGAAATTTCACACACTCAACTTTCAATGCGCAATAAATGTTGTGATAAGAAATCCTGTTATTTTATTTATTTACTTTTGTTTTACTGGATATAATGCGTTATCGTTATCACTTTGTAGAAAGATATAGAAATAGATAAGATTCTCAGATATTGCGGTAGATTTTTGAAGTCACGCGTGAGGATCGCGTGAGAAATTCTTGCATTTGCGAAACCCTTTATGTCCGTAACATAGTGTACAAAATGTAGGAGAGTCGCTACTCGCTAGTCGCTAGTGCAGCCATATTCTGCGACGAGTGCCAGGTTACGTGGGTCAAATAACTCAGAAAACGTGGGGCCCGGCCGCCTGGTCAAAATGTGCTGGATTGGCGTCGCTTCGTTGCAGACGATGAAATTTATACCAATGATCTCACTACAATGAATGCTCAAGACCGTGAAAAGTGAAGAAGTTAACCTTTAAAGTTAATTACTTCGCCAGTCTCGAACCGATTTTGGAATGTTTAGGGTCTGAATACGAACATCACATAATCATGGGTGATCTCAACACGGATCTCCTGGTCCCCCAAACGTCGCGTTGCCGTAAGTTGCTTGATATTGTCCAATCCGTCAATTTACACCTCCTGCCTCTTCAAGCTACTCACCACTCGGCGTGCGGATTTTCTCGACATGATCTCTTGTTTTTGTCTTACACCCTTAAACCACCGAAACTCCGACCTCACCCCTTGCTTTTGCATAATTTTGGACGCATGGACGTTGAGCAATTACGCAATGACGCGTCAGCGTTGAACTGGGACTGCGTTTGAGAGATCACGTCAGTAGATGAAAAAGTTCGCATCTTTAAAAACGTAGTCTCCAGCCTATACGACTGTCACGCTCCATACAGGAGAGTTAAAATGAAACGCCCCCCCGCGCCGTGGATAACACAGAAGGTTCGAATAGCAATGCGACATAGGGATCGTGCATTTTCCAGGTACCGTAAGGACAAGCGAGATGAATTGTGGGTGTTCTTTAAAGCTGCTAGGAATTGGTGTAACTTAATGATACGTAATGCCAAACGCCGTTATATCTTCAATAACATTGCTTCATCTTCCCCTGCTAATATCTGGAATTTCTTGGGGACGCTGGGTATAGGCAAACAGCGATGCTCTGAGTTCCCGTCGACTATAGATGTGAATAACATAAATAGACATTTCACCACTTTTACCACTATGGATCACCATACCAAGAGTCGTACAACAGACTACCTGAGAAACTTACCACGTCCAAACGTTGAGTCTTTTGAATTTTCTCCGGTTGTATCGGGTGAGGTCAAAAAGATTATACTATCAATCAAATCAAGTGTTGTGGGCCCTGACAATATTAGCCGCCGGATGATTAGTACCATCCTGGACCACCTTCTGCCGGTAATCACCCATATCATAAATTATTCCCTTGACTCTGGGCAGTTCCCATCCATTTGGCGTAAAGCCTTTGTTATACCCCTTCCTAAGATCTTAAATCCATCCCTTCCCAATCATTTTCGACCTATTAGTATTCTACCCTTCCTTTCCAAGGTGCTCGAGGCCTGTGTGCACAAACAGCTGTCAACTTTTATTTACAGCAATAATTTGTTGAATCCTATGCAGTCAGGTTTCAGTCCCAGACATAGCACTGTTACTGCTCTTTTGAAAGTAACCAAGGATATTAGGGTAGGTATGGAAAATAGCAAGCTCACAGTACTGGCATTGATTAATTTCTCTAATGCTTTTAATACGGTCAGTCATGATCTTCTTTAAACATCTTATCACACTTGATGATCTCATCGGATGCACTGGATTGGTTCTCTAGCTATCTTCAGGGGCGCCAGCAGGCTGTTCGTCGCGATGAGACCTCATCGTGTTGGCGTAGCATTGAGGGTGGCATCCCTCAAGGTGGTATCTTATCTCCACTATTATTTTCCATCTTCATAAATCTCGTGACTCAAAATCTTCGATGTGCGTATCATTTGTATGACGATGACCTGCAACTGTATTCACAAGCGAGAGTGGATGATTTGTGCACTGCGATAAACAAAATCAACCAGGACCTGGACCACATTGGCAGCTGGTCGAGCCGATTTGGATTAACTGTTAATCCAAGTAAGTGCCAGGCTATAATTATAGGGAGCCAACGCTTTCGAGGACGAGTGCATGCGGCATCTCTCCCGGCTGTCGCACTCAATGGTATAGTCATACCTGTGAGCCCGGCAGTCAAGACACGACGGCAATACCGTCGTGTCTACCTCCTGCAATATACATATTAATTCTGTTAACTTAACTTAATTGCTCGACAGATTGGCAATTATGTTTTTTTCTGCAAAGCTATAAAGAAATTAAGGAAAAATAGGTGAAAGTTTTACTTTACTTATTCTTCTAATTGGCAAGCAGATTATAATCCAAAACAGTACATAATATTATTTATAATATGAAATAGGTTCCAATGCTCAGGAGTCTCGTATTTCATACAGGCGGAGCCGTGCGCAAACTGCACTGCATCAAATGCATCACAAGATAAAATGGTTTGTTTCAGTTGTTAGGTACGCTTTCTGCAATGTCCTTCCGAAATACAAATGTGAAAATGTTTGAATATTTTGTAATTCAATCGCGACGTAAAATCATAAAAGATCTTAAGTCAACTAAAAAAGGAATGTGCTTGGTCAACGATGGTAGTAACTATGTTTTTCACACGACAGCCCTGTGCCGATAATGAATGCGACTGCTATAAAAGGAGCGCGGGTTCGCAGTGCAAATATTTGTATGAATGAATATGTCTATTTTCATCGGCCTGGGTACTTCCGTGCCTCGAAGAGCACGTTAACTTGTCGGTTCCGGTTGTCATACACATGACAATCGTTACGGGTAGTAAGGAGCACTTAAAAATCTAACAAGTGGTTCAACTGCAATTTATGAGTTACTTGAAAATATTGAAGTTCACTCAAACGCGTAGTTAGACTGGAAAATGATGGTGATGATGATGACTATGTTTTCGACCACGTGTTGAATGTAATCTTACAAGACAGAAGTCCGAGCGCACGGTCGCTATACAAAGAAATAGCAAAACGACTGGTCGATGCTTTCCGTGACCAAAGGGCTGGCCTCTTTTTCGCTCAACGGATTGGCATTGCCAATCAACGGGGCAATGCCGCCAGCCTTTTGGGCACATTACCAGTCGACATCGATGGGAAGGAATTTTTTGATGCTTAATTTGAATCCTATCATATTTTATATTCTTGTAAATATTAGTTTATATCTACAAAATTAGACTTAGATAATTAAAATATAATTATTTTATATTCAGCATTATTAAGGTATTTAAAAAAAAACTCAATTGAGATCTCTATTTCATGTAATCCATGGAGGCGGTGTTTACCTTGAAAAAACTAAAAATGGTATAATGAACCTGAGTTCTTTTACAGATGATAACACTATGGTAGGTAAACAGGTAAGTCCGTACAAGTGGCAGATTATTTTAGATATTTTTTTAGGCTGAAGTGGACTCTTGTAAAACCACAAGTATCATTTGCGTATTGATAACTTTGAAGCGCCATGCTCACTTATAGGGCTGCCCGTTAGTACTAGGCGATCTGTATAATTTTATTCAACGCACGCGTGTCTTTCTCATAGTATTAAAGATAACCTCCCTCTCTACTAAAGATAACAACAAGAAAAAAAAACCAAACCACCCATGGTCAACGGATCACTTCCTTAGGAAAAATCAAGGAATCAATTTCATTTATACAGGCATATAAACAGCATTTATGTACGTCGAAATTTTACAATTATGTCATAGTCTGTCTTTCTGTGTAGACCAAATCTTTTTCTGAACTTGAAAAAGATATAAATTTTACCAAGATCTTTGCAGATCTGCCAGTTTTAGTCAAATCATACTTTTAAGTGGACGCAATCACAACAGACAGTCGTTATGCAGGATGTTTAGAAAATCTCAAGGGAATCAAAAGCTATATAAGGTTCGTTGTACGAAACATGACTTTTTTTAGCAGGAATCATGGTCGCATAACACAAGTAAACTTTAAAACAGTAAATAGATATACATACCTACATCACTAAAAATGCAAATAATAACTTAGTTCAATTCGCATTCTCCATTGTAAGAACGTCTTTGGCCGGTGAGGCCAGCCCATTGTCACTTCGAGTGTGCTGCAAATGAAATTGGTAACTATAATTTGTCAAATGCAACGAGGGTAACACGCAATGGATTTGACTTTTTGTGGTGCGTATGTTTACTATAAAATTGTATCTACTAACGTCCTCGTAAAGAGATGAAGCAACCCTTGTAGATATTATAAGTACTTCACCGGGAAACACGTGCAACGAACACTTCTGTCTTATCCTCTTATCTGTCATCATCTCAATAGTTTTTATATTTCCTACATTGTGCTGGTGCTGACGCTATTTGATATGTATATAGTGACTTCATTTGAAAGCTATGTGTTGTACCAACTACCCCTTACTGTCACAATTTCCAAGTCAGCCGTTGTTTTTAAGATATCAATTATATTATAATCGGTATGATAAAACTGTCAAAATAAACATTTGAAATAGATGATTCGCGAGATAAATGCTATCGTATGCATAAAAGAAAATGACTATCTAAATAATCTAATACATATCATGATGATTGTACATAGATACCTTGTAACAAATCTGAATAAAAATGTATTTCAACGCGTTATCATGAACCACATATTATTTTCCTTATTTATTGACTTACTCGCTAGAGAGTGTGTGGCCCACATTACAAATCCTAAAATTTACAATAATAGGTAAATAGTGGTATAGGTATATTACTTCTAAATTTACCCAACAATATCCCGACTATGGGACTATAATAACGGATAAACAAGACCACTGTTATAATCATCAATAATTTAATTAGCTACCTACTCCTTTAAAGAAAATCCCCAAGCCGCATTCTGTACACCCCTCATCAAAATATGGTATAAGATAGTCATGTAGGGTTGCGAAATGTTGTTTTACATATTAAAAATGCTTATATCGATCAGAATCCTGTACTTTTGATTTTGATAACTTGAATTTTATTGTAGCAGCGACTGTCGTGTAACCTTGAGGAGAGTTGAAAAGACGACCCTGACACGTCTCATCTGTTAATCAGGAGGTTCATTTGAGCCCCGAAAATCTTGTGGCACTTCACCATTTATTTATGACTTGAAAACCACAATTATCAAGAGACTGAATCGTTACTGTAACGTATCAGATACAATTTATTCAAGAACTGTTTTCGAAGTATCGAGTGATAAAATATATTAAGAAATACTGTATTTATATTAATAATATCTAATACTAAATTCAATTACTGATTGCTTATGTCCATAGGGATAAAAATATTTTCGGTTTTGAAAACAATAAAATAGCATTATAGATATTATATTAGAAAATTCAATAGGTAGTACAAAATATTTGTCTGACATGGTTTATACAATTATCTTCTTGTCATATCAAATCATCTACTTTAACTATTGAGAAAATCCATCAGGTGATAAGATCCTTCACCCAACTACCTGGTCTATTCTGTCCGATAGATAGGTACTAAGATGGTATCTTACGATGGTATGTCTACCTTGTCCCGCTTGCCAAACTTTGATCATGCTCTCCACACTTGATAAATCTATTTTATCAAAATTATCAAAATTGGTTAGAGACATACGCAATAGATCGATCTACAACGAAATCTGTAACGTGACTACTATAAGTCGTCCTTATACTACGTCATACAATTACTCAACGTTTTACAGAGTGACAGTTCTATCTCGAAAGTTTTATAGTGGAAAAATTGAGAAATAATAAACTCGTGAACGTTATAGTAATCTTCTATAAAATATTGATCTATAATATTAGATTATAGATATTCAGGGAATTGTGATGGAAGCGAAATACGAAATTAAAGTGTTTACTAATATAATATCAGTTGGACGCTTGAGTTGTGGCCCTAAAAATTCTCTACAAAAAATTACTTAAGTGGGGCGAAAAGTTCATCGTCTCTAGACTTATTCTAAGGAGGTGCACGTCGCTTCCGGGTGACAAGAAAAGAAATCACTATAATTAATAAAGTACACGAATCTCATAAGGTCTGAATCCAGCTATGGGACAATTTGTTGAGAAGTACCCAGTTCTGAAGGTATCACCGTTATTAAATAGATTTCACAAGGAGGGCAGTCATCTAGATAACAGCCATACCAGCCTTCATCTACAGCCCCCAATGGAATTCTGCCTAACTGTAGAGACTTACTCGTGTCGCACTCGGATACGAGTCAGGTACATTTCATATTACTTATTTTATTTAGCCAAACAAAAAATACAATCACTGTTTATTTTTCTTTGTTCTTTTAAAAAGATACTGCACATTTATATGAGAGGATTGTAAGTAAAGTTATTTTTCGATATTGTGTGAAAAGGTTAAATAAGTTAGTATATAAATCATGTTTAACACACGAAACTAAAACAACAAACAAAATGTTTACGTGTCAATAAAAAGTTGCACGTTGTAGATATCAGTAAAATGTGATATGTATCTATTAATATCTGATAACATTAGTTATAGGGTTATCTTAGTAATATTTATCATGTTAAAATTACTTTCAGAGCATGAAGTAAATATCATACTCATTGTGCGTATGCGGTTTATTTAGATCTCAGTATTTGGTTCTATATAAAATTCATCATTTTAAGAAAGTACGTTGAAAAAATGACTCCGAATCAATTACAAAACAAGTTAGCTAAATGGAAACAGGAAGAGAATTGTATAGATTATTTTGCCCTCATTCTTTGTCTTGCCGTTTCTCCTTTCATGATTTTTTCCTTGAGTGACATTAATACAACAACTACTGTTATTATTGCAGCTAAGTATTTACAGATTATAAATTTAGTCACATCACTGCGCAAACAAGTAAGTACGCGTTTAATTGCAGTGACTACAGGTACTTTACAATGTCAATGACTTAAGACCACAAGTACTTCTATAGTATACTAATAAAGGAAAACAAAACAAATAAGTATGACTTAAGATAAATCTGCAAATCCGTTTCAGAAACAGAATGTTGCAATTTGCAGGTTTTTAATTCTTTCGGAAAAATATCCGTTGACATCATATTAACAGGCAATTCGCTAGCATTTAAGCGTGGATTCCGGGTGCAACCAAAGTTGAATTATGTGTGAGGAATTGAGGAATCTTTGTGGCTCAAATAAAGAGAATTATTAGAGCCACAAAGATTCCTCTTAGCGATTTATTAATCAAATGTAAAAACGTAATTTTGCTAGTGGTGCTCTTAAAAGAAGGTAAGTACGTAATTCTATACCAGTATTTTTTATTATCCACTAAGCCTTCTCCACTAAGAGTCACTGCGTTCTTTTAGCAGTAGTTTTGGATACTGGACAATCTGGAACAGTCTCGTGCTAAATTCCTTTAGATACTAGATAATTTTCAAATTGATCAGTAAAATTCTCACCATTCCTTTCAAAACGTAAAATTATTATTCTATCAGAAGAACGAAAAATATTTTAGACCAAACTCTTAACCATTTCAGCATATTATTTTAAATGTCGTCATTATATCCTATTTCTAGCTACACTGCTTTATATCTATATTCTTCCTATTATCAGCCAGCCTTGCTCCACTCATTGCAATGATCTCATCTGAACTGCGGTGAACGTATGTGCAAAAAATATTTCTAATTTCATAATAGTTTGGACACACATATCTAATGAAAACGCAAGATAAAAGCTAGCAATTCAATGAAACATTTCTAAGCTCTCATATCTGTTATATCATTTCTAACACAACTAAACTCTCTCAAATTTCTACGAATACACACTTTATTCTGTTTTTCACTCATGGCTCCTGTGACATTCAAAGTAGCAACTCGACCATAAACTCATTTTGATCAGTTTCGCTCTAAGGCCAGCTTTGGTGATCACCTTTATCCTCGTTGCCTATAAGCATACAGCTCGTTTCTATTACAGTATCTCTCCTCTAGGATACTGAAGTAACGTATTCATAACTATATTTATCTCCTGCTGGCAACAAGAACAGCTACGAAAGTTAGATTTTTGGTAATAGAACATTTTGTGATGATTGTGAAATTTTAAGGAACATTAAAAAAGCAACATAATTTTGTGTACGAGATATTGAATCGAGGATTCAGAACATCCTATCGCGGTTTGTTTAAACTTTCAGTTATGTAACTATTTATTTTGATCGATGCGCAAAAGCGATTTCTGTAAGCATCTCATAATAAAATAATCATTTTCAGTAATAAAATGAGTAGTTAGACGTAGACCATGGCTCTACGAGTCAGATCTATGTGTGCCTCTACCGTTCCCATACAGGAGATGCTGAGACAACTCGACTCTTTGAATATCTGAGTCAGGCGGCAGATGATGCGCAGGAACGGTTTCCGAACGCCGAAGTGGTATTTTTGGGGGACTTTAACGCCCACCACGAAACCTGGTTGGGCTCCTCCAAAACAGACCATGCGGGAAGAGCCGCCCATGCATTTGCTCTGGCGCATGGCCTGACCCAATTGGTACACGAGGTCACTAGAATACCAAGAAGGTCGGGCCTAGCACCCTCTCTGCTAGACCTTCTGCTGACGAGTCACCCAGACCTGTACAGTGTTTCGGTACAAGCCGCTTTAGGCAATTCCGACCACTGTCTGGTCTGCTCCAAGGTGCCAATTATAGCGCCTTCACGACCCGTGCAGGGGAAGCGGCGTCTCTGGCACTACTCGTCAGCAGATTGGGATGGGCTGCGCAACTATTTTGCGTCCATCCCGTGGGTTGAACGCTGCTTTGAAGGTAAGAAACCCTCGGATTGTGCTACTGCTGTTGCCGGTGAGATCGGTCTGGGTATGGAATACTATATTCCGTACACTGATGTCACCGGTGCCCGAGGAGTGCGCCCTTGGTTCGGGCGCGAGTGTGCGGGGGCTGTTGATCAAAAGCAGTCCGCGTATCGCGCTTGGGTAAGGGCGCGTGCCACGCACGATCCCAATGTGAGCCACTTCAAGGCGGCGTACAACAGAGCCACAAAGGTCTGCAAGAGGGCTTACGTCAAAGCGGATGCCCTGCGCATTGCGCGGCTTGGTCAAGAGCTAGTGGCACATCCCACGGGCAGCCGTGGATACTGGCGACTGGCCAAAGCCGTGCAGGCCAACTTCTGTCAGCCTTCGCTGCCACCGCTGCGCTACCCTGATGGATCCCTGGCCCATGAACCGCAAGAGAAAGCCAATATGCTAGTAAATCTCTTTGCGGCCAATTCCCGAGTCGATGATTGCGGTATACAGCCGCCGACACTACCCAATGGTGACCACGTAATGCCTGAAATACGTATCAGGCAATGCGATGTTCGTGCGGTGCTTCAATCACTCGATGTCCGGAAAGCCAGTGGCCCGGATGGTACTCCAGCGGTGGTCTTACAAAAATGTGCAGCGGAGTTGTCTCCGATGCTTACGCGGCTGTACCGACTGTCCTACAGCTCGGGTACAGTGCCTTCGGCTTGGAAAGAGGCGAATGTACAGGTCTTCGAGCACATCATTAACAAACAGCTCATGCGTCACCTAGAGGATCACTCCTTAATTAATGACCGGCAATATGGCTTCAGGCCGAAACGGTCAACGGGTGATCTTCTAGCATACGTTACCCATCTTTGGGGTGAGGCTATGGACAAGCACGGCGAGTCACTGGCAATTAGTCTTGATATCGCCAAAGCTTTCGATAGAGTCTGGCACAAATCGCTTCTCTCCAAGCTACCAGCCTTTGGTCTGCCTCCTAGACTGTGCAACTGGATTGCTAGTTTCCTGCAGGAGCGCCGTATCCGCGTCCTCTGTGATGGACGGGCTTCGGAGTTCTTGCAAATAAATGCTGGCGTACCGCAGGGGTCTGTATTATCTCCCACTCTCTTTCTTCTGCATATCAACGACATGCTGTCCACCGGCAGCATACATTGCTATACAGACGATAGCACCGTACACGGGAGTTATCACGGACAACCTGCGGCCAAACAGTCTGATATCGTGGAAAAAAGACAGCTTCTTGTCACTGAACTGGACCGGATCTTGAATCACATTTCTCAATGGGGCTCCGAGAACATGGTCGAGTTCAATGCCAAGAAGACGCAGGCTTGTGCGTTCACAGCAAAGGTATCTTCTTTCCTTCCCCTTCCCACTCTTCAGAGCACGCCACTTCCACTGCAGGACAATCTCTATATCCTAGGCATGGATATTCGCTGCAAACTGAATAACAGAAATTACATCGAGAGCATCATCAAAACAGCCTCGCGGAAACTCGGACTCCTAAACAAAGTGAGACGTTTTTTCACGCCGGAGCAGCGGTGTCTTCTCTATAAGACACAAATTCGCTCCTGCGTGGAATACTGCTCGCATCTCTGGGATGGCTCCGCGAAATACCTACTAGATGCTCTCGACAGGTTGCAGCGACGCGCGGTCCGAATTATTGGGAATCCTGAGGTCACGAACACCCTCGAGCCTTTGCAGATGCGTAGAGATATTGCTTCCTTAGCTGTATTTTACCGTCTCTACCACGGTGAGTGTTCTGACGAGCTCTTCCAACTAATCCCACCATCTCCTTTCCTACATAGGACAACACGTGCAGGCCTTAGATGTCACCCTCACACTGTGCAGAATATACGAGCAAGAACCAAGCGGTTCGGAGACTCTTTTCTTTGCCGCACCACCAAGACCTGGAATTCATTACCAGCACACGTGTTTCCTTCTTCCTACAGTCCCGGGGCCTTTAAGCGGGGCGTGAAAAAGCATCTGATGAGGCCGCCAAGCTGAGTGCCACCATTGTAGCACTTAGTGTCTGTAATGGTGACCCTCTTTCCTGAGACTTTGCCTTTAGCTTACCATCAGGCGAGGTGAGGTCAAGTTGGCGTGTCGTATATAAAAAAAAAAAAAAAAAAAAGTTCATATTCAAATAGAGTAAAGCCGTTGATAAATAAGATCTCATGCATAAAAGGCAGCATCAGTGCCGATAACGTCAATCTTAATGATAATCAAGTAGCTGTAAGAACTATATATGAAAATATCGTGATGAAACGTGTCAGTGGATGTGCCACTACAGTATCGTTTCTCAGACAGTATCCTCGTCACATGTGTTTTAGACTTAAACGTGTTTAATATTGAAAAATTATATTATTGTAACAATATACAAGTGAGTATAATTTTTAAATAGATATTCAAGGACATTCTTATCTAGACTCAAATTAAGCTTAACTGGGTTGTGAGATCTAATGCGGATAAACATATTTATACTTTACTTTTTCTTGTAAGTAAATAGTTAATTTCATATAAGGAGTTTTGATCGTTCTTTATAGTGGATAAAGTATATATAAATATTCTATATTTCAATAATATTATTCGTTACATGAATAGATATGGTATTTCTAATGTCGTCATACCCTATGTTTACACATCTGGTAACTAATCATCATTACATTTTTGTATTGAAATTATTCTGTAGAATATTATTGTTAAGTTATATTGTTCAGTAATTCAGTATACTATGTTTTACACCGATTTTTTTGTTAGTTTCAATTTAAAGTGAATGTCAACCATTGAAAATAAGATTACGATATAGCACTGTCGCATACTTGTGTGCCCTTTTAGGTTTATTTCTTCTGTTTGATACACAATGACAATTCCAACTTGGGTAATGGGCATGTGTGCATAAATATTGACAAATACTTGACGTAGATTTTTTATTTTATTTAATGATGACTATTACCTATTTTATTATTGATAAATTTATTATAACATTCGTAAAAATATATTATATTTCAAAATTCAGTATTTTTGTTAGTTCATCACAAGTAATGATTACTCAAAAATTAATCTTATTCAACTACATTTTAGTAACTACAAAGTCGTGGAGAGATTTGCACTTTCATTAACATCAATCATAAAATTAATATCAAGAAAAAATTAAATAATATGATAACAATTACTCTATTAATAACTACAGTACTTTGTTTCTTTAATTTTGAACTTTTGGTAGCTCCCTCTATCAAATGTAGGTACCTATTATAATATTTGTACACCTACACGAATCAAGCCAAGATTTGTTATGAAAATTTAGAATGATAAGAATAGAAATTCTTGTAAAAATATTTAATTAAAATATTTACTGATGATAGAAATGATGTAATCTTACTTAAATATCACTTAAGTACTAGTTTGTAATTCTATTTACATGCTGGAAGATAAGTGTATAAATATCACTATTTGGAGTTTTGAATTATATCAACAGTAAAATCGCTACATAGAACAGTAAGAACATCATTCAGTATCTGCCTACCTCGAAGAATAAGAGGCATGAGCAAATGTAGAATATAGTTTTGGTTAAAAAATGTCGATAAAACTCTTTACCTTAAATTTGTTTTAAAAGCGGTAGTCTTGAGTTAATCCCATTCCGTTTACGGGTTAAAAATGATATGAGTGATTAATACCTTTTATCTCAATATATTACAATTCAGTGAATCTGCTACTGATCTTTGTTTATTTCTTGAATACTCATGCAGCAGTTAGGTATGAAAGGAACAACATCCCACATGCTTAGGCTGTGGAATAATCTCCCAGCCCCTCTAGACAAGTGGCCATTCGCTGGTCAGCTTAATGTAGAATAGAATGGCGAATGTATGGAATTTGAACTTTATGACATGTGTTGATGACTGTCATATACGTCAAAGCACATGCATTTGTTATTTTTTTCTACAATACACCGTGTCAACAAATTGCTACTTATCTATGCAGCTATGGTTTTTCCAAACGACTACATGGGGACTATATGGGGTTCTTAAGTTCATTAAAAGTGTCGCGTGTGTGATTCCCCTTGTGTTGCACACGCACGTCCACAGGCCACTTTCCATCAGGTGTGCGGTGTTTTTATCGGTCCCCTAAGTGGTATAAAAAAGCAATTTACATCTCCGCTATTTACCCAGCTAGATGTTATCCCGCACGGGTTTGCACACGCGCGCTAGTTATAATTTCTATGATAATATTTTGGTCTATTCCCGAAATATTATAATAGAATCAATGTCATATAAACGGATCTTTATAATTTACAAATTGAGACTAATCCTCATGACTTTCATTTAATAACTTGACTTGATTCATAAATCACCGCTCTAGAAAACAAAAAAATAACATTCTTGCAAATTAGGTACATAAAAACTTAATACCTATTTATAACAATAAGTGCAGATAAACTTCAAGTATTTTGAGGTTCGATATTCTAATGGCGAGGGCAAATAATGCATACTTGTTTTTTGGATACTTCTGCCAAGCTATACTGCTAAAGCTAACTAACTACTTAAATAAAAATAAACTGTGGTTTGTTTCGGCCTTATTTTCTTTTTGCCCGACTACGGCAAAGTCAAAAGAGGGTTATAATTTTGACCAGCTAAGTATGTATGTATGTGTGTATGTATGTAGGTTCATCTGTTCCCTCATAGCTCCTAAACTATTTATTAAAACTGGACAAATTACCTATCATTAGAAGCGTCTTGGTTGTCCGTTGGTTATAGGCTATATGACATATCACTGAATCTAATGTAGCGCCCTCTAGCGGTCATATAGTACTGCGTTAAAAAATAAATTTGAGATAAATATACCTACCGTGTTTGGTACCATTTGAAACGGCTTAGTTATTTAGTTTATCAAAACAATACATTCTAGGAAAAAGTAGCATACGACCATGGCAATCCTTGATATTGTCTCGTTTAATACTTTTTAAAGCATGATTTTTCAGTAGTCGGGTTTTAGCTTTAAATTTAATTGTTTATCTATCGTTCTAAAGTTTTAACAAAGTTAATATAATTATCAAATTACATACATATAATCACGCCTTTATCCCCGGAGGGTTAGGTAGAGGTAAATCAATACCCACACTTCACCAATCATTGAATTCGGTCTAACGTAATAGGGGATGAGCCTATTATTATTATTAAATTATTTGGTCATAAAATATTACTCAGTGTTCAGGTGCTACAATCAGCCGATAGTATGACAAAACTGCAAAATAATTTCGGTCAATATCAAGATAGGCGTGGAAAATGGAGTCACGCTTTTGTTCTCGATTTGCATAAATATATATAAATTGTTACATCATTCAGTCGAAATTTATTGTAAATTTTATTATATTTAAACGATATAGAGTTTATTCTTCAAAGATACCTATGACTAAAGTCTTCGCCGTATTTTTGTAAATATAAACTAATGTCCTATCACATGTGTTTTTTTTCTGTTTATCATTGACAGTATGAAGTTTAAAATGAAATATAATATATTAAATTTATTTCATATATTGGTAGTATAAATGCTCTATTATATAATGATAGATATAATGCTCTATTGATTAATTTTGCACGCAATTAAGCATTACGTTAGTGTGGAAAATAGAAAACAAATGCAATTATTGCAAGAAAACTAGGCTAGATGAATAGTATAATAACAATTATTACTATAAATTTTGCCGAAGGACCGATGGCCGTTGGAGCAAACGAGTCCTAGAGTGGAGACCGCGAGAAGGTAAACGAAAGGTAGGACGCCCCCTAGCCAGATGGACTGACGACCTGAAAAAGGTGGCTAGGACAGACTGGATGCGGAAGGCGGAGGATCGGAGAAAATGGCGCACATTGGGAGAGGCCTATGTCCAGCAGTGGACTGCAGTGGGCTGATTGATTTGACTATAAATTTAATGTTTGACTTCAACATGATAAGCATTATCGATTATGATAGGAAAAATTAAATCGGTTTAGGCGGGATCTTAACCTGCGATCTACCACTTATAGGGCGAATGCTCTGACAACTGAACCACCGACAAACACCTGATGCCTTCCAAACCTCGGCGGCGAGGAATCCCGCCTGAACCGATTCAATTTTTCTATCTTAAGGAATTTGAATAGTTAGCATATTAAATACGTTAAAATTTCATTGAAATGGTGAATTATTTGCAGCTACATAAACAGCTTATAGAAAAGCAAGAATTATAATATTTTAAAAGTTTTTAAAAAAGGGCAGAACTCAGAAAATATGGTCAAATGGTGAGCTGTTGTCTCTGCTTACCCCGGAGGGAAAAAGGCATAATCGTATGTACCTATGTGTGTATGCAATTAATCAGTTAGTCTATTGCTGTCCACTGTTGGACATAAGTAGGCCTCTCCCAATGTGCGCCATTGCTCGCGGTCCACCGCCTTCCACATTTGGTCAGACCCAGCTACATTTTGCAGATCGTAACCCGTTTCATCTTCCGTTTGCTTTCTCTTCGACTCGTTTGCTACAATAATATTTAATAAAGTTTTAAATACTGCAATCAAGCTCAGTCGCATTTTCGGTTTACTATCTAAGCGCCAAACACCGTTATCCTTGCTTATTTTATCCCAGTGGAAAATAGTAACTTCTTTACTCTAATGAAAATTTAAGGAGAAAAGGGATACTAGGAACATCAACATGGTACAAGAACTTGTAGTTTGCCGGTAATGACCTCGACACTTTGGCTCATTCAGTACTCAGCAGTATAGCTCTCCCGAGTAATAACATGACACAACAGACCTTACGCGTAGTAGACAAACCCTATTCTTCGTAAACAATGTCTAGATATGGTGTTTAGTATAATGACCCATGAAAACCAAACAATAGATCAGATAAGAGTTAAAATTCGGTTTATAGGTGTGGTGTAAAACATAAGGCAAATAGATATTTATTAGCAAAGTAAAAATAGGTAATCCTATAGTGAATAATCTTTCAAGGATATGGGCAGTTTATTATTTTAAAATTAGCATAGGTAACATAACTTATCTAATAGGTGTGATTAGTAGGGCAAAATAAAATGAATTTGTTTAAATAAAAGTTTTAACAAAATTCACACGCCAAAAGTACGAGGTAAGTAAAAAAAGTAAAATTCATAGTTAAAGTAAAGTTGGTTACATAATAATATTAATCGTAATATTAAAAAACCTGGTTTGTAACTTATGCTCTCATTACAAAAAAATATATCCAAAAACCTTGTTACGACGTCGATAATAAAATTTGGAACTTCAAATAATAAGCGGAAATAAGACGTGTATTTCTTAGAATTTAAATCGGCCACATAAATGTATAATGGTTTCATTAAATATAGCTTAAAAATTAACTTTCGTTAATAGCTTACTTGAATAATATCAGAAGGTTTTTTTTTTTTTTACGTGCGCAATATCCCCACGGATACCTTCCCACCGGAGCCGGTGGAGGAGGTTATGTCGGACTCGAACCGACTAAAACGCACGCCGCCTGTGGGTCGTTTTGATTGCCGAAAGTGAGGTTGACAGGCATATCCCTCGCACCCCGGCCGACCCAGGGCCATCTCTCACGATCTGGCCCTCTTCTCGGGTGTGGGGACTACAGAGTCCCCAACTCGACCCCGGAAACGGGGAGGCGCGCCAGGCGCGCCACCGCCGCGGCCTGCTTCTGCCAGGATGACAGGTGGCTCCACCTGTCACCCCCAGGCCGGTGCTCATGGGGGGCGGAGGTCGTTCATCGACCTCCGACGCCCGAGTTGCCTTCGTACGCGGGCAGCTTGGCTTGCGATCCTTCGTCGCTCCCGCTGCCGCTCCCGCCCCGCCTCCTCCTTCACGAGCATTACTTGCTCGCAGAAGGAGACGCCGGCCGCCCACGCATCCGCGCAGCGGACCATCGCCGCGAGCAAGGTGGAGAGCGTGAGAACTCTCACTCCCAGGGCCGCCACAAGCTCCCGCCTCGGCGTCTCCCACGCCGGACACTCGGTGAGCGTGTGCGGACCTGAGTCCTCGCTCGCGTCGCAGTGATGGCACTCGGACGTTGGCTCTTTCTCCATCCGACGCAGATACTTTCCGAAGCACCCGTGCTCGGTGATCATCTGCGTCAGACGGTACGAGAGGCTGCCGTGTGGCCTCTCTAGCCACTCCCCCATGATGGGTTTTACCGCCGCTACAACGGCGCGCCCTGCGCCTGGTCGCCCAAGTCGCAGCTCCCATTCCGCCACCATTTCCCTGTGGAGCCGGGATCTGACGGCCCGAATTACTTCGGGCTCGGGATCGTGACCCCGCTCCCGCGCCGCCTTTCGGAACCGGTATAGCGCCGAAAGGCATCTCGCTTCCAGGATCCATGGTGGCGATCCGGTGAGGATACTCGCCGCGTTGAAGGATATCGTGCGGTACCCCCTTATGATGCGGTACGCCAACTTCTGCTGCGGACGCTGCAGCAGGGGCATGTGCCGATCATTCAGGGTGTCCGCCCACACGGGACACCCGTACAGGGTCATGGACCGCACGACACCCGCGTAGAGTCTCCTGCAGGAGTCCTCCGGGCCCCTCAGGTTAGGCAGTAGCCGCGCCAGAGCGTTGGCTGTGCCCACCAATTTGGGACCTAGACTTCGGAAGTGCTTCCCGAAGTCCCACCGGCCGTCGAGCACGAGCCCCAGATATTTCATCTGGGGCTTGATGCCGATGAGAGTGCCTCCCACTGTGAGACTGGAACCAGGTGGTGGCGTGCGCCGAGATCCATGAAAGAACATGGCCTCGGATTTATGCAGAGCCACCTCAAGGCCCAGCCGCCGGATCCGTTCCACGACTTGAGCAACCGCGGTCGTGGCCCTCAGGGTCGCTTCGCGGTATGTAGCCCCGCTCGCCATCACTAGCGTGTCGTCCGCATAGCACGTGACGGCGGCGCCGTCCGCGAGCTCACCGCGAAGCACCCAGTCGTATCCGATGTTCCACAGGAGCGGCCCAAGAACCGATCCCTGCGGAACACCGCACGACATCTCACGCCGACTGACGCCGGTCGCACTTGGGTAGATGACGGCTCTCTCCGTCAGGTACGCCCCGACTATGCGGCGGAGGTAGAGAGGCACACCGTGGTACACGAGTGAATATCAGAAGGTTAATTGTGAAGCATGATATAATATTGTTAAATTAAAATTGCGTCCGTTTATTAAAGATATTTAAAATCATACTTGGGTTATGTTTAATTAATTATTCTAATACTACTAAACGAATTTCGATGTGGTTTTGAACTTCTATCTATTTATTAAAAAGGTCTTGGTTAGACTTAAAACCTGCCCTATATTTGATTGCGATTTGTTGACAGAATTGGAGGTATGACCAAAAGTCGTGAGAGATAGAAGTGACTAGGTACATGGTAATAATAATTAACAATAGATAATAAATATGGTTTATTAGGAAATTATCATTTACATTGTAACAATCAACACGTTGGCAATATCTACAATTTTTGTATTCCGGTAGAGTAGAATTTGGACCACCCCATCTCTACTCACGCAGTGCCGTACAAGGCGACCAAGGGATAGGGCAGTTTAACATCAGATATATATATACAGCCCAGAGTCCGCGTCAGATGCATGGCTTGAGTCAACAATAGTGCCCGAAAAACGACAATAGGCTCACCCCCTATTACGTGGAACAGAATACAATGATTGTTAAAATGTGGATGTTAGTGTTAAGTATGTATGTTATGTACATTAATGTTTACGGGATTTAAGGCGATCACGGTATTTGTACATACATACTTTTGATTTGTCTGACGTTTTGCCCAGGTTACGGGAAAGTTAAAAGGTTATTCTGAAATTTTTGACATTAAAAAAAAAACAACTCACTGCATGTGATTTTAAAATTGGTAAAACCGACTTTAGCCGGACTCTCATACTTCTTCCTACTAAAAAGTTTTGTACCTCAAGTAGGTCCCAATAAGTGTGAAAAGAGGAGATAAATACGCCTAAATAGGATTATTTAATCTAAGAGTCAAAAGAATGTACTGTATTATTATGATGTATATTACCATTAATGCCATTTACATTGAATTTTAATGAACGTAGTTGAACACGTCAGCCGCTATTTTTAAGTAACTTCGCTTCAACTGAAATAACAAATTGTTCATACGTTTCCAATATTTTTTTTGTGTTCAGTGTATTGGTGTATTATTCTCAATATTGTCTCTTTATTATTATTATAAAAAATAGGTTTTGAATAATAATAACTGATAATAATTATTTATGTATCTTCACACTAAGATACTATCATCGATACCTATCAGCGATCAACGATCGATTGATTCATTTTTTCTATACCACTTAGGTGGCAGACAAGCACACGGCTCACCTGATGGAAAGTGGTTACCGTGGCCTATGGACGTTTGTAACACCAGAGGAGTCACAGACGACCCAGTAAATACAGAGTTTCTGTGCCGTCAGTGTAGAAGACAAAGCAGGACAAGCCTTTAGTCTTCCCACTGACAGCACAAATTCTCCAGTGAGCTCTGGCTACCCTACTCACCGCTGGGAACACAACACGAAGTTATTATAGCCGCGGTATTCTGTATATTCTGTGTATTCTGTGTGTGTGTAGGTAATTCTGGAGAATTACCTCCGCCCTACTTAATTGAGCAGTCAATACCGCCGTGTCCTACCTCCTTAAAAGAATTCATGAGGAACTATTAATAATCGTTATCTAATCCACTCTACCATCGATCGAGGGCTCCGAACAACGAACGATAGATTGATGTAGTAACATCCTAACATATAACTGAGGAGATGAAGGCTGACTTAATATTATTCCAATCTAAAATTGTGCCATAACTTGTTTTAACAACAATGGGCTATGCGATTAATCTATTATTGTAGGTGTCTTTGCTATTAGAGTACTGAACATTTAATATTATATCTAATATAAAAATCAATTGCTGTTCGTTAGTATCGCTAAAACTCGAGAACGGCTGAACGGATTTATGTTACCTTGGTCTTGAAATATTCGTGGAGGTCTAGGAAAGGTTTACAAGATAAGAAAAAATCGAAAAATTGCCGGGAACCGACATTCACGCGGGTGGAGCCGCGGGCAAAAGCTAGTTCTCTATAAAGGTGACACTAACTATATTGAAAACTGTTCTTGTCGACTGAATCCTAAAAGCGGTATGAATACCATTGCTAAAAGTTATTTTGATAAAGCGTATTTTGTGTATCATAAAAAGATTTATTTCAACCACTTAAATAAATAAATAAATGATAAACTAAGAAAACAACCAAATTTTTGGATAATTCACATTAACCATCATTCCCCTTTTTTCTCATGTAGATCCAGCAAGATATTTTTGACTAAAAATGTGTATAGATTTTCAACAATAATTTATTATAATGTCACTTTGCTCTATAACATTCAATTTCAAATTTATTATTTAGCAATAAAAATCGTTAGGTACAAAACATAGTAAGATTTGTTAGTATTGTATTCCTTTTATGCAATTGCTATATACTATTTTAATTCATTGTCACCATGAATTGTAATAGAAACCTTCAATCTCCGTATTAACTAGTTCTTCTAGTAATCAACCAGATAAAAACAACAACTCTTCACGGAAAATCTTGTTGATTTATTTCGTTCACGCAAACGGTTTTTCAATCCCAACTGCAGAAGTTAATTAAACAACGCGTGAAACACTACCTAGATTCATTTCCTGAAGAGAAAAAAATAGTACTGTGTTTCTTACATAAACATTCCTAATGAAAAGTTACGAATATTATTCAATACGACGACAAGTCTCTCAAGGCAGAACACATTGAACATATGCGCCATTGTTTTATTTAAGAAGATGGTAACAAACGACCTTGATTTTGTAATCCGGTAGTGCCATTTCAATGAAAACTCCGTCCTCAGATGCCGCAACACTTTTTCCTGATTAGCTTCGGGACCAAATAGTCGTGTCATCTGGCTCACGCAAATAAATTACGAACTTTTATTTACGGATGAGTGACTGTGAATGAATACCTGTGTTTGTGTTAAAATCAATTTTATTTTGGTTAAAGGTAAATCAAAATGTTAACGGGATGGCGATTAGCAGTGTCAAAATGTGAGTATCTACAATTAATTTTAAAAATTAACGTAATATCGATAGGAGGTGAGTTTTTTTGACTTAACTGGATTCTATTTTCAAATTACCACCATTATTATAATATAATTTTTGTAAATTATTTATATAGAAAAAGAGTACTGGCAAAAATAAGTAAGAAGTAATTTTTCTTTCAAATAAGCTGATTCTCATAAGTTCATCTCATCAACGGTAATCATGATCACATTCAAAACTTATCTGACCCTGGAGATCAGAGATCCATAACAATCTAGATAAACCACATAAGTAAGGTTAGCCTTAGAGGAAAGCCTCTGCCAGATTCTCGCGTTCATTAATCAAAAGCTGTAATGGGTCGCAAAGGAGGTCAAATTGGGCCCCGTTTTTAATTTCAATTAGACTCCATTTTCAATTTTTTTTTTTAATAGTGTATAACTTTTTTCTGTTTCTTTTTTTGTAGTGTTTATCATACCACAGAGGTATGTCCTCGCGATCATGGCGTTATTAGCCGTGGCAAATGCGTACACGATGCGGGTTTGCCTGAATCTGGCCATCACTCAGATGGTTAGGAAGAACACAGTATTAGAATCTGGACCAACAGACCATGGATCTGAAGTGTGTCGAGATCAGTCTTTGCCATCTTTGGTTTCAACTGCTTTGATAGCTAATGAAACCGATATCAACAATCTTTTTAGAGACGATGAAGTAAGTAGAATTAACTAATATTATAAAATTAAGGTTTATGAGGATGTTTGAATCTTCCTTTTTTTATACCACTGAAGTGGCAGAGAAGCATATGGCCCACCTGATGGTAAGTGATTACCGTGGCCTCTAGACGTGTGCAACACCAGGGGCGTCACACTCCAGCCACCGACCCTGTAAGAACCTTATAATCGCCCTTGTTAAAGAACCCATATTGTAGTCGCTTCCTTCTTCAATAACGCTCTAATGGCTGAACAGATTCGGTACTAGGATAAATTACAGTTTTCATTAACACATAGGCTACTTTTTATTCTGGAAATAGGCTTCCATGGGTAACTGGGGCCTGTGGGCATGGAGGACCGGGAGAGTCTTAATTCTCTGAGGCCCACTCTGATGTCTCTACCCTCTACACCCTTATCAAGTGTATATCATTATTATCAAATATATGATCGAGTGGATTTAATTATTTAATTAATAAACACATTACACGTCTTCGTGTCGTACAGTTGAATACAAATGATTTCAAACTTTACTCTGTATCAAGATGTAATCAGTTAATTCGACAAAAAAGTAGTATGAAACTATTTAAAACAGACAAATCTCAATGTCAAAATAGATTGAATTATTAAGAAGATAACTTTATAGCATTTTAAATTTAGTATCAATTATTATGAGATGCCAATATAACTCGTTTTAAATATTACTAGTTTATAGTTGAATCGAAAACAAAGTCACAAATCAAAAACAATTTATTTTTATTGAAACGCTACTTCTGCTGATATACAGCAGATATACTTGTACTAGCCACTGTTTTTTCTACGTTACTGAAACTAATTTCAATTCTGGAGCAATATAAATGCGCCGTCGCCGTCGCTAGGTGCCAAGATATTCTATACTATGTTTTAGATGGGTCTATGCGTATTCCAGACTCTTAGCAACATTTGTCCACCACGTGCTCGGACTTCAAAAAACCCCACCAAACAAAAAATGAAAGTGTCATAAACTTTTTCACGACGATTAGTATTTCTGTGTACCTACGTTTCTTCCTTTCATTTTAAATAAAAACAGCGTTTTCACCCCCTAGTGTTATAAGATATAGGTAATTGTGAATTTGGTTTTTTGTGTTTATGATGTGAAGGAATATTGATGTATTATGAACTGGGGAGTTATTCTACATTTTTTGCAGATGCTAAATGAAAATTATATGTATATAAAACACATGCGACGCAATACCTTATGAAAATCGATTTCATTGTTTTTTTTTTGTGGCAATTAGGCACGTCATTGATCAATTGAAAGTTTAGTGAATTGTTTGCAGAGTTCACAACTCTAATTGACGTCAAATATGTCACTTATACTCAGCATCAAATTATATTTAGTGCTACAAAAACACAAGGTCATTTTATTCAAGTTCAATTTTAAAGATCAATATTGTTTATTTCGTCCAATCATTTTCAATCGTTCAATTTTTACAATCAAAATGACGAGTTAAATCTTATTTCTTAATAATTTTATTGATAGAAACTAAAATGTACGATAAGCAGATTGTGTTACAGCATATCGAGTAGGTACTTAAGTTTTGGTACTTGTTCTTATCGCTACAAATACTAATAAATCATTCTAAATAAATTTTGTGCTTTAAAATTTCATTCAATACTTCTTTTTGATTTAACGCTTTAATTTACACTATTTTATGTATTTTAATTTTTAGCATACTTAACAGTAGTGTACCTTAAAATGCTTAAGCGAGAGCGCAGCCTCAGATAGAAGCTAGTTTATAATACAAAAAACTGATTGAACAACTTTATTTTGTATTAAATCATTCGAATAGAATTCCATGATAGATAAGGAGATTTCACATGATTACAGATATATGTATGTACCAATTGCGTCAAAGAGCTTCAGCGGTAAGGCATGAAAGGGCAACAGACAAACAGACTGACAAAGTTACTTGAGCTGTTATAATGTTTGTATGGTTTTATGAATTTTCAATTGCGTAATTTAAGTGGTAATTATATATTTGAGCCGTTTTGGGTCGAGATGCTGGGATCCAAGTGCCCGTCGTTTGTTTAGAGACTTTTATAAACGTTTAATAAACGCTACCGATGACCAGAAGGCTGGTTTATTCCTTACGTAAAGGTATTGGTATTGCTATTCAACGTGGCAATGCCGCCAGCTTTCTGGCCATCCTCCCGGTTGACATCGATGGAGAGGAATTCTTTAATGCCGGAACCTGCAGGTTCGTGTAGGCATATTCTGCATTATTTTTATATTTTAATTTAGATAATTCCCATGTACATTATGCAAATAAATAGACCGATTTTATGTAAATGTAATATATGTATATGGGTTATTCAGTTCCAACCTACATAAAGTATAGGTTCAGGTTTTAATAACAGAAACGATTTCAAAACATTTGAAAAGAAGTGACGTTTTGTCAATTTGCAATTCAAAATAGGGGCAATGTAGTAGAAAATTTATCTCCTACTAAATATGTATAACTTAAGATTATGACGAATGTCAAAGATATTTTACCTCAACAATAATGTAAACAATTCGTAAATATTGGTGCCTGTCATTTTCAACTTGATTGGCACTATTGAATCGAATACTTATTTTCTTAGTTTATAGTAAAACGCATTAATATTTATTATAACATGCAAGTAATGATATACTGATGATATTAAAATTTACAGTATATACTGTACATTTTTTGGATAGGATATCATAATGGATAGTTATAAACTTGATCAAAAGTAGCACCTGAACTCTGATGTCAAATTTAAAGTTTTTGAACTGTTTTTAGTTCATTAATACCATGGATATCTTTAAGTACACGCTAACAACGCTAACAACTACGCTTTTTTTAACAAGCACCCTAATGAAATTAGGGATTTACCTGTGAATAAATTTAAAAATGTAATAGAGAGTAAATTGTGCCAGAAAGGCTATTATAAAATACAAGAATACTTAGATGATAAACAAACTTGAAAATGAGCTGTTCGTTCAACTATGCAAGTGAATTTTTGTATTTAGAGTAAGTAGACTTAGTGAATGTTTGTAAATAGACGAACAAAATAAATACCCGCTAGGTTTCTTGCCGGGGTCTTCTCAGGTCTGGGCCGCGTTTTGAACCGGTGGTCCATTTGCTAAACTAGTCGTCCATATATTTTTAAATTGACGTTTTGTAAGTGCCGATTTAATGTTATGATGATTTCAAGTTTTGACTTTTTGATCACTCTCCGGTCCAGAGAACAACAACACACACATAGCGAAAAAAAGAGAGACAGGAGGGAGAGGGAGTGAAGGCAAGAGATAAATAAGAAGAATAGAAACATTACATAGCATTGTTTAGACCCGAGCTAAACAGCAAACCATGACTGTGACCATGACCCTTGTCGTAGTAGGTGAATAGAGCATTCAACTACTATGACAAGAAACACGCCACACAAGTCCTCATTTTCAAAAACATATAATTACTAGCTTACCCGCCCCAGCTTCTCTCGAGTTATATTTTGAAACTTAATTTATTTTTAAACTAACTATCGCGGTGTTATTTCATAATTATACAACGCTTCGGGACTTTTCGCGATTAAATCATGGAACTTACTATTTCTGACAACGTTTCGAATGCGTTGTATAATTAGGAACCTTAATTTATTTATTTATTTATATTTTTAAAAATAATGTATTCGAATTTGCCGGATTTGTTGACAATTAAGATCACTGCTCCGCTCCCTTAAGAAGTAGTTTAGTGATATAAAGCTAAAAACCTTTGTCGATAAACGAACTCTTCAACACAAAATATTTATTCAATTCGATCCAGTAGTTCTTGAGATTGTCGTGATCAAACAAAAAAACAAATTCTTAAGCTTCATAATATTGATATATATTTTAAACAAAGATGTCAGCTCAATGATTAATTGTATGAGTTGTATCCTTAAAAGTGTTAAACAATCGGATGATCTGTATGTATAAAACACTAGCATCGCCTCGCAGTTTCACTCGTGTAAGTCCTGATACCAGTCAATATTGAAATAAAAAGTAGCCTATGTTTCTCAGGGATAATGTAGCATTCTAATCGTTTTTGAGTTTATTCGTTACAAACAAACACATTTTTCCTCTTTATTATAATATACTAGTGTAATATATTATAATTTCAAATTAGTCTTGACCGAATCTTTATTAGTTATTAGTCCAAGATTTATTGGTAGGTAGATTTGTTTTAAATTTTAAATGAACCATGAATAGGAATGTTGAGTATATACATCAAACCAATTTGTTCTCCCTATAACAGCTCTGCAGTGAGTTTAAATATTTAGGTAAATATCGTACAGATTTCTTACATATTATTTATTAGAACAAAATGTACGTATGGTAATGACAGCCTCTGTAGCATGTTGGTAGTGAACTCACTTTGCGCATTGCTACACAGGGAGTGCAGGTTCTATTCCCGTTGCTTGGTGGTGCAAAATCGTAGGTTTATCAAGGACAAAAACCAATTCGTTTAGGAGCAGAATGTCAAAAGCGCACATAGTCATAGGCGCAGATTGTCAAAAGCGCAGAATTTCTTCTTTCAAGTGTAAATCTTTAAAGTATTGGTTTTATAGGTCGTCTATGCGTAATGAAACATCTGATTCATACCATTTATCTTTGTGGGTCACCAATATGTCTTTCGGATAACATTTCGTCGAAGACAGGATGAGGTGGCATCGTTGAAATCGAACTAATATCTCGAGTGTTGTTGAGTTGCCAGGCATGAACTAGACTATGAAAACTTTTCACTTGTAGGTATAATAAGATAACCTTCAAATGGTTTTTGAAGACTGTGACCTCCTTCGATATCGAAAAGCGTAGAAAATGTGCATGTCTTCAATATATTTATGACGTCGCAACAAACAGACTTAAGTAACTGAACGAACTCTTATCCACCGTAATAAATTGTTCCACAAAAATCCGTTAAAATTTTACTTTTTTATTATTTAAAACTAATAAATAAATTATTATGTATTGCAGACAGTATTATTTGAATGGAGTGAAGCAACGCAAGGCTTGATCCTTGGGTCTTTTTACTATGGTTACGTCTTAACGCACGTTCCTGGTGGCATGTTGGCTGAACGGTTTGGTGGAAAATGGGTGCTTGGAGGTGGATTACTCTCAACAGCTTTGTGCACATTCATTACTCCTGTTGTTGTCAAAGCGGGCGGTGCTACTGCTTTGTTCATTTTGAGAGTCATAGAAGGATTAGGTGAGGTGAGTACCTTTGACGTGTAGTTGCCAATGCAAATGCACCTGTTCAATGTTTTGTTTGTAGGACTAGTACCACTCTGCATTCTTACTACTGTAACTCATATACTCCAATTAATGAAACTCAGAATGTCACTGGAAAGTTCAATGATGATGGAATCCACATTAAAATTAGTAAGAAGTGAATGGTTATGATCGTTATGTTCAAATCCAAATACTCAAATTTATTCCCAATAGGAAGGATATATTCGTTCCTATAACACACAGTATCTCAAGAACTCGAAACGTCTAATACGTACAATTTTAACTAATGCTGTTGAAATTATCTATATATCTTTGGATATAACTGAAATACCTACCTAATATTCCTCTTAATACAGTGCATTAACTTCAGATTCAAACTTTTGTAAAATTATTCTACTTGCACACTCACTCACTCACTTTGCATTTAGATAATATATTTTTAATTTTCCAGGGCCCAACAATGCCTGCTTTAATGGCGATGTTATCAAAATGGGCACCAAAAGCCGAAAGAGCCCGATTTGGTGCTATTGTCTTCGGCGGAGCGCAAATCGGAAACATCGCAGGATCATTTTTCTCTGGTATCATCATGCACAATGGCACTTGGGACAATGTATTCTATATGTTTGGAGGAATTGGCCTTGTATGGTTTGCTTTATGGGTGAGTGTTCATAAATGTCGGAATAATTACTATTGATATGTTTAAATATGGATATGATATAGAATAGATTCCTAACGGGGTGCTAATAATAATAGTAATGGATCGATTGCTAAGGATCAATGGTCTATTGATTAAATATTGCATTGTAATAGAGCAATAACTTTACTAATGTATTACCGATGTTATACATCTTCCCGTTTGGTACTTATAGATAAATTGAATGACACTTCAAATCTTATCTTGGGACTACCTATTCGGAATAAGTAATACAATAGGCAAGTATGGTCAGTAGCCGGAGAGGCCAGGTCCATGTCCTGTAAATATATGTTTTATATTGCTTTTATGCCCTACAGACAAATTGGTAACATTTACATGACATAAAGAAGTACCGAACTGTTCGAAAATAAAAACAATAAAAGTATTGTCATAATATTTATTTGAAACATTAAATTTCCAATTAAAATAATGAAGCGATACATTTACGAGTATCTACAATTTGAATTATCGAGATAAAAGGTTTTGCCATTACTTTAACTATAAGTCCTAAAATAAATTAATCAATCAGTCGATTAGTCCACTGCAGTTCATTGCTAGACATAGGCCTCTCAATGTCCTTAAATAAATAGCACTTTTAATTTGCGATCGAGAACCTAAGATCATAATTTTACAATTTCAGAGAAACGTTTCGGCATTTATAATCAAACGTTCAATTAGTGATATGTCTAGTCAAGTAGCAACATTACTATCTATTATTCATAACAATATTATTTTAAATGAACCTTCATTGTCTATAGTATGAATACCTTCTTGTTTATATATATTTTTGTATAATATTTTCAGTCAATCCTGTGCTACAGTGACCCGAACCAGCATCCGTTCATATCGGACAGTGAGAAGAAATTCTTGAACCAGAATGTTGATGCTTTAATGCACGTAAAGGAGAAGAAGCTAGACCCCACACCTTGGAAGGCACTGGGCCGATCAGTGCCCCTATGGGCGTTAATAATTGCTGCTGTAAGTGATTCTTGAACCACATCTGATCCATGGCGCTACCACCAAATTGTTTGAAATACCTACACTAATATAACTAAGCGATTTCAAAACCGACAAAATTTATTTAATATTACGTTTGCTTTATTTATACAGTTTCAAAATACAAATACAGCAATATTAGCTTTATTAATTAATGTTTCTAGATCAATAAATATAAAAAATAAAGACATTAGACATAACCCATAAACTAGAAGACCATTAGAAGCACCTGATAAAATACAACATTTGTAATGCTTTACGATTGGTCACATCTTAATATAATTAGGATGTACTTTAACGATTTTATACTACACTTAATAAACAATCTATCTAATATACTACAATAGATAAACAATCAATCAATCAATTTTAATAATTATTGAAGTACATTATTTCGACTATGTAAGTAAATATCAATTAAATATATAGAAATTACAACTAATATTTCAAAACATTACAAAATTAATTTGTTGCATCGATTATAGGTACAGTTTACAAGAATTACAATTTTCTACATTTTACTGAGTCCTCATGGACTTTAACACTTATTTATTCATAGATTAGATTGTAATACAACAGATTATATTATTTCTTTGTTAACAGATTGGACATGACTGGGGCTATTTCACAATGGTGACCGACCTTCCTAAATACATGACAGATGTTTTGAAATTCAACATCAAGTCTACTGGTTACCTATCTTCGCTTCCTTACGTTGCTATGTGGGTTGCATCTTTCTTCTTCGGTCTACTTTGTGATTTCTGTATCAAGAAAGGATACCACAGTATTAGTAGCGCTAGGAAGATTTACACAACGATTGGTACGTAAGAACTAGTTATATTTATTGTAACCTTCGTTTTGGATTCATTAAATAAACAAAATATAAAATACATAGTATTTAAAGTTGACTAAAAATCATAAAACTTTACTATTTTCAGCTGCCACTGGCCCTGGAATTTGCATTATTGTAGCTTCTTACTCTGGCTGCAACACTACACTTGCCGTGATGTGGTTTATCTTAGCTATGACCCTCATGGGTGCCTACTACAGTGGTATGAAGATCAATCCTTTGGATATCAGTCCAAACTATTGTGGCACTGTCACAGCCTTGGTAAATGGAACTGCGGCCATCTCTGCAATTATATCGCCATATTTGATAGGACTTTTGACACCAAATGTAAGTTATAGTTTTTTAATCCTTTTCACTAATATTCTACATATGGCATTACATGCTTTTAAAATTATATTATTGAACTACCGGTTATTTTATCATATTCAAAAGTGAATGAATAAAAATATCAAAAGAGGCAATAAAGCAAAGCAGCAGAGAATAATTCTCTGAAGTTACTAAATTATAAATTTATAAAGTTGGTTCTGTAATAACCACCAAATCACAGATTTTATATTATTTCCACCAACAAGACTGATAACTTGTTCAATATATTATAATCTTAATCAATGAAAGTAGCTTTATTGATAAGAAAGTAATAGAGATTTTGATAACGGCCCGAATAGCTTCAATATGTTGGACGCTATATTTTAATTACTTTGGATATGTACACTTTAGCATTTTTTTAGACCTTTTTTTTAATACCCCCACCACCGGTGCTGGTGAGGTAGGTTATGTCAGGGTTGCCGGAGGTGAGATTATCTGAGACATTCCTCGCACCTCAGCCGGCATTTTTTGATAACTTAAAATTCAATTTTGATTCTGACACGTGAGGCACTTTACAATGTTTGTCAAAATTTACTTCTGGTTACGATAATCTCTTTACATAATGTTTGCTTATCATCTGTATCAGTTCACAATCTGCACGTTCTCTGTCAGTTTATTAAATAGTTTGATTGAAAAGGCTCAAGGTTATGCAATGTTTGCAAGTATTAAGTACATTACAAGGTCGAGTAAAAGTTTAGTTATATCGTATCTGACTTCCTAGTCATTTTGTCTTTTGTCAGTGATGTATCTTGGCTAGTCTAGTACTCACCTGTTTTGTAATCACTGAAGGCTTCAAATATTTTTAGTAAGTTTTTGTTAAATTATAATAATAAGAGTTTAAAAAATGAGAAACGTCAAATTTCTAGTTAAAATGTTATCAAAACTAATAATAATAAATTATTAAAACTGGAAGTAGTTTTAATAATTTATTATTCAGTATCGTGTTGACATTACTAGTCATTTGGATAGTTTTTAATTATTTACCACCTTTTTTTCTTTTTTATCTACAGTCAACCTTGGAGCAATGGCGTGTAGCGTTTTGGGTTTGCCTCGCTGTGTTGGTAGTCACGAATGTCATCTACATTGTTTTCTCACAAGCAGAGCAACAATGGTGGGATGATGTCAAATCCCATGGTTATCCTGCAAGCTGGAAACATGGTCCACTCCCATCAAGAAGTATCGATCACGAAAAACAGAAAAATGACACCAAAATACCGGAAAAGAACTGATTAAACTAAGTGTATTATTTTGTAAATAAATTTAGGCTGATTTTTATTAATTTAAGTGTAATTATAATGTAAGCTATTATTGCTGTATTTATTTTTATTTTATTTTACTTTAATAACAATCACTAATCAGTGTGCATTCTCTTTTGCCAAAGTGGGCGTTAGGCTAGAAAAAAATTCATAGTGCATCTGAAGCAGTAGAAGTAACAAGACGTGTCTTCGTTTCTTAGCCTTCTTGTTTTTCCGGAAAAACCCCCTTGTCTCACATTAACAAATAACTATTAAGAGGATTCAGCGTAATGATATTTTGCTCGCGTTTTTTATGAGAACTCAGCAGGAAATGATATGCCTGAGAGGTTCACCCGTTCGATGATACGCTTGAGAAATATTAAGCATGCCGTCCCTCAGTACTAATTTCCTGTTTTATCTCCAACTGCACAAAGAAAACCTTCAGACTCCCAAGAGCGATCATTGAACTAGGGTTTTGACCCGAAAGCGGGTTTGTCAACAAGCAACGGAAGCCGAAAAATCGCCTGCAGAGTCTGATAATTTATTATTAAAAGTAAATCTGTAGGTATAATAAAACTATTTTAAAAGTGAGGACTAATTCAGTACAGAAATACCACAGTCTTGTAATACTAACTGTTGACCGCGGTTCCATACTTGTGAAATACAGAAAATTCAATATTATTTATAATAGAAAAATAAAAGTTTTAGAGCTCTAAAACTTTATGGTATTTTTTGATGTTCACTCCCAACCAAGTGCTTTTCCTAATACAAATATAAAAACTACATAGAGAGCATCATCAAACAGCCTCGCGTAAACTCGACGTCCTAAATAGAGTGAAACGTTTTTTCACGCCGGAGCAGCGGTGTCTTCTCTACAAGACACCAATTTGCTGCTCACTACTTGCATCTCTGGGATGGACCCGCGAAGTGCCTACTTGATGCTCTCGACAGGTTGCAGCGACGTGCGGTCTGCATTATGAGTAATCCTGAGGTCACGAACACACTCGAGCCTTTGTAGGTGCGCAGAGATGTTGCTTCCGTCCCTACCCTGGTGAATATTCTGATGAGCGCTTCCAACTAATCCCACCCTCTTCTTTCCTACACAGGACAGCACGTGTAGGGCTTAGATGTCATCCGCGCGTGGTGTAAGAACCAAGCGGTTTGGAGACTATTTCCCTAGCCCCTACCACCAGGATCTGGAATTCATTAGCAGCTCAAGTGTTTCCTTCTACCTACAGTCCTGGGTCCTTTTAAGGGGGCGTGAAAAAGCATCTGATGAAGCCAACAACCTGAGTGCCACCATTGTAGCATACTACGTGTCTGTAATGGTGACCCTCTTTCCTGAGTATTCGTATTTAGGTTACCATCAAGCTAGGTGAAGTCAAATTGACGTGTCATAGATAAAAAAAACATTACTATACCCTCATTTTCATTCTTCAGATACGGTTTAGCATACGGTGCGAATTATTTCCTCAAGAACAAAGCGGTTCAGTAACTCTTTTCTTTGCCGCAAAATCTCTGAATTCTTTACCAGCACACAACATGTTTCCTTCGTCTTACAGTCTTGAGTCTTTTAAGTGGAGCATGAAAAGTATCTGACGAGACCGCTGGGCTGTGTAACATTGTAAGTGTCTGTAATGGTGACCTGCTATTTTGAAACTTTGTTGTAGATTCCATTCGATATGAAGATGATTTAAGATTTAGGTGGATTAAAAAGTGCCAAGGGGCCTCTCATATGTATAGAGGGGCGGAGGGGCCTCTCAGTCCTGTGACGGAGAGCACAATGACACATGACCGTGAGGCACACCATAATTGGAAAAGTAAAATTTTATTATTATATCCTACTCAATGATGACACTAATGGTTTAAACAGCTGATTGCAGTGTTAAAATGTACAGGCGATTTTATTATTACTAAACTTTACGATCTACTGGGCAATTTAAAGACTTATTAATTAGATATGGTTTCAACATAAAAGTGGTTATTATTTAGGATCCAGGACTACTACTACTATCAGGACCAGTATTGTACATTTTTATTTGCTGCTAACTGTTTTACATTTCTTCGTTCTTACTGCAATTTTATACAAATTTAAGCAAGTTGTATGCTTGGGTACCCATTTGATGTTGGAGCATTTTTCTTCTTTTCCTTTTGTTTTTATTTTTTGTAGCTGTTTTTGGCTAATGTTCTGTGGAGGTAAGAATGAGTTCATTTGTTATACCGGCCTCAAACCAGTAATCAATCATCATCAATCACTTCTGGATAATGTATTGTGTTTTTATGGAAGTGTCTCAGTTCTATTTTTTGGAATTTGTAAATACTTAACTAATCAGTTTCAGTTTGAAATATTGTTAGGTAAGTAGGCATAGGATTATAAGATTATTTTATTTATTGTTTACGATTTTTGTCTTGTATTATGGTATATTGTCTTCTTAAAAGTTCTCCAAAAAATTACTTACTTAGTTCTAAATCTGAAAATAAGATAATTTTACTTCAGCAGCTTTTACATCTAAATCATTTGGAACTTTGTCATGATTAAAAACGACAGCTACAATCAGGTGCAGTGCAGTAGCAATGACGCACTGCACGTTACGTGGTTCCAATTAAAATCCCGTAAAGTACATCAACCCTGTATATTATTACGTCAATACTATTTTAACTATATATACACTATTTAAACAAATACTATTTAAAAAAAAAAATTCTGTTGTGTAAAATAACTTTGAACGTGCTTATTGACAGCACTAAAAATTTAGTAACGACATCTAGTTTGCTAAACCTGAATTAAAACGATATGGGCAGATTATTGTTTTCTCTGAACCTTAGGCCAGCTCTTAAAAATCTTTACACATAATAGTTTAATATTAGGTGCACCGTGCATAAAGCGAAAGGTATTGAACCAAAAAAGGTCATGGCACTCCTAACTTGAAGTAGGTAATGTCATTGACCAGAAAATAGTGTCACCGGTGTCTCTGGAATTTAAATGACCTTCGTCAGTGTTGTTTAATTTGTTTTTTCAGACAATAAATAATTAGTTAATAAATAAATATTCTACGACGTTCTATACAACGCTTTAGTCCCAATAATTAAGACAAAATAAAAAAATGAGCTTGCTTAAATTCGCATAGAGCTGAAAATTTGCTGGCGTCTTAAATACACCATAATACAATAAATATCAAAAGACCTTATTGATTCGACTTCTGCATTTCTTTTAATTCAAAGGCAAAGGTCAAAATTATTGTATTCTCGCATTTTTCTCGTGAACAAGTGCTATTGCAAAAGTACTTTGGACAAAGTTGTAGATCATGTAATTACCTACAAAATTAATCTCATACTTTCTTTTTGTACAGCAACATTGCCAAGATATCGCGATTAAAATTGAAAGAAGTCAAATCTGTTATAAAAAAAAATAGTTACCTGTACCCATTCATCAACGCAGAGTCTGCTCGGCTGGTCCTAAACTTGAAATTTTGGCAGTGGATACTTTTCATATTGCATACATTCACCATGAAAGGATTTTTAAAACAATTGATTTATACTACTTTCCTTTATTATGATATCCCAGGACACGCCGCTGTGAAACTAACCTTGCGGTTTCTACATCAGTTAGCTATCAAATTTTGCTAACCGCAAAAGCTATAGAGTTGAATTTCTCTGCAAGCCATGATATTTGGGCCTCCCGTTGTACTGTTCAAAGTTGTTTCCAAAACCACAGTTGATACAACAAAAAGCTTTTTTATTTTTTATTACTTTTAACATATTTAGTTGCATGCCTTTTCACATTTTCTTAAGTCAAGAAGTATATTAAAAGTTGAGGAGACTATTTATTTCGTCAATATAAATGATGCAACCTCCACACATAAGTTCTATGTACTTTAGTTCTGTACAGTATCTATTTATCTGTTGCTGCATTGATAACTTTAAACTAATTCTATCCTCAAAGCTTAATACTACATTACTATCTATACAGGAATGTATATTCGAAGAAAATACAATTATCATATTTTTTTTTACGTGCGCAAAATCCCACGGATACCTCCCCACCGGAGCCGGTGGAGAAGGTTATGTCGGACTCGAACCGACTAAAACGCACGCCGCCTGTGGGTCGCTTTGGTTGCCGAAGGTGAGGTTGACAGGCATATCCCTCGCACCCCGGCCGACCCAGGGCCATCTCTCACGATCTGGCCCTCTTCTCGGGTGTGGGGACTACAGAGTCCCCAACTCATCCCCGGAAACGGGGAGGCGCGCCACGCGCGCCACCGCCGCGGCCTGCTTCTGCCAGGGTGACAGGCGGCTCCACCTGTCACCCCCAGGCCGGCGCTCATGGGGGGCGGAGGTCGTTCATCGACCTCCGACGCCCGAGTTGCCTTCGTACGCGGGCAGCTTGACTTGCGATCCTTCGTCGCTCCCGCTGCCGCTCCCGCCCCGCCTCCTCCTTCACGAGCATTACTTGACAATTATCATATTTCTAGTTAGAGTACTGTGGATTTTACGGCACACTCATATGTTTCAATTCTCCCAACCCCAAGAGAGAAAATCGTCCGTCAATCAGCAGATTAGTTAATGTAATCAAAGCAGCATACCTATTTAAATAATCGCAAGGAAATTAAACCTTTAGTAAATTTAGCAAAAATCAAGCTCCTATTAGCACAAATCAAGGCAGAGGTTTGAAAATCATAAATAGTTTACCAAAGCCGAAAATCACATCATAATTATAAAATAAGTTATTAAACTTATCTACTACGGGACATTGTCGGAATTGATGTTAAAAGCAAAGAGCCATTAAAAAAAGAAACTTATTTCAATTTATAATTTTAACCTTTAACTGCGGTTAAAGGTTAAAATTATAAACGTCTGAAAAAAGGTCGACGTCATAGCACTCGATTCTTTCCTTAGTCTTCCAATATGTCAGCTACTTTGTTTGGCCTATCAGTCTTTAACGAGCATTCCATCAATGGTTTAGCAATTCCCAGCCTTTACTCTATAACTAGATTGGTCTTCCAGCAGATTATTTGGTGCGCTACTAGTATAATGGTAACCACAATCATCAGTAACGTTAAGTATGTCCGCATATTGAGTTGTATACCCTCCTTGTACGAGTTTCGAAATTCTCAGTTGATTGCTTTTTTAATCTGTTGTGTTGCGAAGAACATATTCTTTCAACTGCAGTGTTGCCATTTATATTAAAATAATGCAGAAATTGTGTTAAAATAAACCTATTTGCAAACATTAATCCATTCTTGCGCAATATTAGCTGACCGTCTAATATTAATGATCATGGTCACGTTTATTTGCACTATATTATAAGTAGTACTCCCACTACCATTCAACTGATACAACCGAAACCTAAAAACTTCATTGATATCAATTTGAAGGTCTTTCCATTGATGGTAGGTACAACGATCTGATAAGTAGTTTAGAAACAGTGCAACGCAGCATGCGTGTGTTGGGTGAAGGTGTTTCTCTGTTTTAATATTTATAGATTCACTATTCAATGGAAAACGTGCAAAGTACATAATTGCAATATCAGTACATGATTTATTATCTTGTGTTTCTAATCTCTTGCAATTCGGCAGTTGCTGAGTGGTTAAGGAGTTGAACTTACGATCGGCAGATCCCGGGTTCGAATCCTGGTCATTACACTACTGACGTGAACCCACTCCCAACACAAGCAATTTAGCTGAGCTGGAGGTGTTGATAGAATATTAGTAATTTCGGTTCTAATATTCTTTAAAAAACAACACAACGGTACTGGCATAGGTTTTTTTTTTTTTTTTTTTTTTATATAGGACACGTCAATTGGACTTCGCCTTGCCTGATGGTAAGCTGAAGGCAAAATCCCAGAAAAGAGGGTCACCATTACTTACACATACCGTGTGACAATGGTGACACTTAGCTTGACGGCCTTATCATATGCTTTTTCACGCCCCGCTTAAAGGACCCGGGACTGTAGGAAGAAGGAAACACGTGAGCTGGTAATGAATTCCAGGCCTTAATGGTGCGACAGAGGAAAGAGTCTCCGAACCGCTTGGTTCTTGATCGGATGTTTTGCACCGTGTGCGGATGACATCTAAGACCTGCACGCGTTGTCCTGTGTAGGAAAGGGGAGGGTGGGACTAATTGGAAGAGCTCATCAGAACACTCCCCATGGTACAGACGGTAAAACACAGCCATGGACGCAACATCTCTACGCAGCTGTAAAGGTTCTAGGGTGTTCGTGATCTCGGGATTCCCAATGATGCGGATCGCACGTCGCTGCAACCTGTCGAGAGCATCTAGTAAGTACTTTGCTGAACCATCCCAGAGATGCGAGCAGTACTCCACACAGGAGCGAATTTGTGTCTTGTATAGAAGACACCGCTGCTCCGGCGTGAAAAAACGTCTCACTCTGTTCAGGACTCCGAGTTTTCGTGAGGCTGTTTTGATGATGCTTTCGATGTAGTTTTTGTTATTCAGGTTGCAGCGAACATCCATACCTAGGATATTGAGATTGTCCTGCAGCGGCAGTGGCGTGCTCTGAAGAGTGGGGAGGGGAAGGAAAGAAGATACTTTTGCTGTAAACGCACATGCCTGCGTCTTCTTGGCATTGAACTCAACCAGGTTCTCAGAGCCCCATTGAGAAATGTGATTCAGGACCCCGTCAAGCTCAGTGACAAGAAGCTGCCTTTTCTCTGCGATATCTGACTGCTTGGCCGCTGGATGTCCATGATAACTCCCATGTAAAGTGCTATCGTCTGCATAACAATGAACATTGCCGGTAGACAGCATGTCGTTGATATGCAGAAGAAAGAGAGTGGGTGATAAGACGGACCCCTGGGGCACGCCAGCATTAACCTGCAGAAACTCTGAAGCTCGTCCGTCACAAAGGACGCGAATACGGCGCCCCTGCAGGAAGCTAGCAACCCAGTTGCACAGCCTAGAAGGCAGACCAAAGGCAGGTAGCTTAGAAAGAAGCGATTTGTGCCAGACTCTATCGAAAGCTTTGGCGATGTCAAGACTAATTGCCAGTGACTCGCCGTGCTTGTCCATAGCCTCACCCCAAAGATGGGTAACGTATGCTAGAAGATCACCCGTTGACCGTTTCGGTCTGAAGCCATATTGCCGGTCATTAATTAAGGAGTGATCCTCTAGGTGCCGCATGAGCTGTTTGTTAATTATGTGCTCAAACACTTTGCACAGCACTGAGGTGACGGCTATGGGTCGATAGTTGGCTGGCTCCGAGCGATCCCCCTTCTTGGGAATCGGCTGAACATTCGCCTCTTTCCAAGGCAAAGGCACTGTACCCGAACTGTAGGATAGCCGGTAAAGGCGCGTAAGCATTGGAGACAACTCCGCTGCACATTTTTTCAAAACTACCGCTGGAATACCATCCGGACCACTGGCTTTCCGGACATCGAGTGATTGCAGCACTGCACGGACATCGCGTTGCCTGATATGGATATCAGGCATCGCGTGGTCACTGTCGGGTAGTGTTGGTGGCTGCGTACCACAATCATCGATTCGGGAGTTGGCCGCAAAGAGATTAGCCAGCAGATTTGCCTTCTCTTGCGACTCATGGGCCAGGGATCCATCAGGGTTACGCAGCGGAGGCAGCGAAGGCTGACAGAAGTTGGCTTGCACGGCTTTAGCCAGTCGCCAGTAGCCACGGCTTCCCGTGGGATGCATCACTAGCTCTTGACCAAGCCGCGCTATGCGCAGGGCATCCGCTCTGACATAGGCCCTTCTACAGACCTTTGTGGCTCTGTTGTACGCTGCCTTGAAGTGGCCCAGATTGGGATGGCGCGTGGCGCGCGCCCTTACCCAAGCGCGGTACGCAGACTGTTTTTGTTCAACAGCTTCCGCGCACTCGCGCCCGAACCAAGGGCGCACTCCGCGGTCACCGGTGACATCGGTGTATGAGATATAGTATTCCATACCCAGACCGATCTCACCGGCGACAGCAGTAGCACAATCCGATGGGTTCTTACCTTCAAAGCAGCGCTCAACCCACGGGATGGACGCAAAATAGTCACGAAGTCCATCCCAGTCCGCTGACGAGTAGTGCCAGAGACGCCGCTTCCCCTGCACGGGTCGTGGGGGCGCCATAATAGGCACCGTGGAACAGACCAGGCAGTGGTCAGAGTTGCCTAACGCGGCTCGCACCGATACACTGTACCGGTCCGGATCACTCGTCAGCAGAAGGTCTAGCAGAGAAGGTGCTTGGCCCGACCTTCTTGGTATCCTAGTGACCTCGTGCACCAATTGGGTCAGGCCGTGCGCCAGAGCAAATGCGTGGGCGGCTCTTCCCGCATGGTCTGTTTTGGAGGAGCCCAACCAGATCTCGTGGTGGGCGTTAAAATCCCCCAAAAATACCATTTCGGCATTCGGAAATCGCTCCTGCGCATCATCTGCCGCCTGACTCAGATATTCAAAGAGTCGAGTTGTCTCAGCATCTCCTGTATGGGAACGGTAGAGGCACACATAGATCTGACTCGTAGGGCCATGGTCTACGTGTACCCAAAGGACGGAGAAGGATGGGTCCTCTAGGCAGCGCAAACGGCGACAGCAAACATCCGCCCTAACAAACACGCACACCCCGGCTTTTGCACGAAAACTTTCCTCAAGAACATAGCCAGGGTAGAGCAAGTAGGTCGTGTCGTCAGGGCGGTGTATTTGCGTCTCCGTTAGAAAAAACATGGCAGGTTTCGCCGTCTCTAGGTGTTGGTGAACGGCGTTGAGGTTTGCATGGAGCCCACAGATGTTAGTGGACTCCACCTCAAATAGCAAGCTTTTGGGAGTGTGACGAGCCGCTGTGTTGCCTTTTTCTATAAATTGCGCTGCCATGAGTTTGGGTGGGAGAAGGCGTGAAAAAAAGAAGTGATTGCCGCCGCAGCACCGTGTGACAAAGCGCGGGATATTGGTTTTATCTATGAATGTGAGGCATGGCGAGAGCCGACGAGCCGAACGGAAGGGCCCCCGTACCCCCCCGAGTATGGTCGCCGGGCTCCCAAATCCGGTCACCAACCGGCACGACGAACCATATCGGGATTATGCGCGGCCTGGTGAGGCAGCCTCCCAAGGTGGTTAACCCCAGTTGGGCCCCTGTACTATACCGCGGGCGGCCAGCGGCACCACCGTTTCTACAGGTCTCCCTGTTCGGCGCATCGCCCCGCGCCATCCCCACTAGACTACGCCAAGACCCACTGGTCCCACTAGTGCTGCGACAACCACCACCTCTGCCCGGCTATGCACATGCTGACCCCTGAACACAATCCAACCGAGATTGAATTGCTATGGAGGGTTTTTCGCAATAGTGCACGGTGGTACCTACCCGGTCGAAACTTGAGACAAATTTGTGTCACCAAGTTTTCCTCTCAGGACTAAGACGTATGACGTCAGAGGCTCTGGGAAAAGCCCTGAATACCAATCAAATACAGTCAGTGGTTGCGCCGATGTGGAAACTGTATTTTTTGACATGGAAACACACTCCTTTTAGATCCGTCTCCCCCCCCGCACTAACCATAGAGTAGGGCTAGCTGTAGCTTCCGTCCGCCATTGTGTGAGATGTGGACGGTCACTCCCGCTTTGAACTAGCCAGCGTAAAGGCGATCGCGCGCGCGCGTCTCTCAGAAATGAATAATATTTGTTGTATTTTAACCGCCTAATAGACCTTTACCGATCGGATGGTGCCTCTCGTGTGTTCCTCAAGGGATCTAGTGACGCTGACGGCAGCTCCTGAGCAAGGAAGAGAAGATCCGTGTACCGGCTGCGATGAAAAACACGTGGGTCGTGAAGGTTAGTGCATCCTCTCCTAATTTCTCGGGCTGCATTCACTGCCTGGATCGAATCCGCGGCAGCCCGGCCACCTGTCTTGTTTTGTGTCCGTGTTTCTTGGTCCGGATCGAGCCGGATTCTTAGCCGTAGTTCGTATTTTGTTATTATTCTAATGGGAATGAGCGCACCGCACCTAAGTGCCTGGTTATTTTAGTAGAAAACCCCGCATCCAGACACTTAGGCTTAGAATTTGTTGTCCGTTCGCCGCTGGCTCGCATTGTACCTACCTAATACATAAATAGGTTAGGTATCATATCAACACTTAATCGTAGTTCACAATTTTCGCATCGCACCTAAGTGCCTGGTTATTTTAGTAGAAAACCCCGCATCCAGACATTTAGGCTTAGATCTTAGGTATACTCAGACACCCTAGTGCATAGGCACAGTGTAATACCTAACGCATTTGGCTTTGTTTTGTTTTTTTCAATTACGTTGTTCTCGGCTCACGTCGTATTTGCCTAGTACCTGCGTGGGTAGACACGTGGCTGTGCCTACCTCGCTCGCATCTCATCCCAATTCATACGAAAGTATTTTAATTTGAATAGATATTACGCAATACTTAATCTCGGAAATAATAGTTGAATCTAGACAGCGACCATCGCGCAGGTGCGACCTTGTTGCTATGCGCGTTTGTTCAAGCGTGCATTCACAGTTGTAAGCACCTACCTACCTACATAGTTAACGCTCGCGCCGCCTCGCTGCTCTGTACCGCTAGGATTAAGTCATTTCATATTTAATTGTAAACATGTCCCCAAAGGTTGATAAGACCGGTAAGGTTCAATTGAAACTTTTATACGCTAAAAAAGAAATGATTTACTCTCGCGTACAATCGATTTATGATAGTGCACTTAAAACCTCTGATTTGGTCATCAGAGATTCGTTCTTGTGTTCTATAGAAAACTTAGATAGTCTACGCGCGGATTTCGAAACCTTAGTGCATGACATCAACGTTTTAGAGTTGAATTTGGATCCCGATTACTCAGTGAGTTATCAAGCCTTGTCGTCGTTTGACGATTTGTATTGTCGTATCAAGCGCGTCGCGAGGAGTTTGGAGAAGCCGTCTGACCGACCCAACCCCACTCGCGACCGACCTAAGTTGCCACCAATTCAAATACCCGAGTTTGATGGTAACATTCGCAATTGGTGTCGATTTATAGATAGCTTTGAGAATACAATAGATAAGAACGATTCGTTGACAGATCACGAAAAATTGCATTATCTCGTTGAAAAATTGACTGGTAAAGCTATAACCGCTTGCGCTGGAATTACGTTTAGTGCCGGGAATTATAATTTAATTTTAAATACTTTGAAAGCTAAGTATGAGGATAAAAGATCGGTAGCTAACGCCTATTTAGATCAGATGTCTGATTTGAAATCTATTACGGCATGTAACGATCAAAACTTAGAGAAATTTCTAGATACTTTCGCGTCAGCTGTTCGCGCCGTAAAGAACTTGAAGATCGATGACCTCTGCGACTTCGTATTTTTGTATATGGGTTTAAAGAAATTAGATTCCGAAACCATTCGTTTGTTTGAGTCGGATCATCGCGGCAGTAAAATTCCTAAGTTCGAAGACTTAGAAAGTTTTGTTCGCGAGCATATAAAGGTATTGCAACGCTCTTCATCGAAACATGAAGGCGCGAAGAAGGTTGTTACTTCTGAACGCAAAATAGATGCGTCATCGAAGTCACTGAGGTCAACCCATACTTATGTTAATACCGCACCAGCACGTGTACAATCACCTGTTTGCTCTTTGTGTAGTACTCATCACTCGCAACTGTACAAGTGTCCTGGTTTCCTAAAATTGTCGCCTAGTGATCGTTATAAATTTGTTCGCGCTAATAATCTTTGTTTTAATTGTCTCGGTACTAAACACCGCGTGGGTTTATGTAATAGTGGAAATGGTTGTCGCAAATGTCAAGCGAGACACCACACTTTGCTTCATTTTGAAAATAGTAATGCCGCATCCAAGGTGAGCACAGTTGGTTCGTCGAGCGGTGACGCGCGGCAGCCTGCGCCGCAGCCGCAGCCCGAGCTCGCACGCGCTCCGGCCTGCCCGGGGACCGCTACGAATGACGTCACCTTGTGTTCGTTCTCCGCTAGTGCTGCCCTCACTACGGTTTGTCTTGCGACCGCTCGCGTGGTTATTGTTGATGCATTAGGTAAACCGCACATTGTTCGAGCGCTATTAGATGGCGCTTCGCAAAGTAATTTTATTACTCAAGATTGTTGTCAACGTCTTGGTTTCAATGTTGATAGGCGTTCAACCTACTCAGTGGTGACGGGTTTTGGAGGTTTACGGTCAGCTGTTCATGGCACAGTTAAAACGAGGTTTGGATCTCGTTTTAATAATAAAATTTGGTTTGACATGGATTCGCTCGTTACAGATAAAATAACTGAACAGTTGCCTACCGTCCCAGTTGACACGTCTTTATTAACGAAATTTAAAGACTTGCCTTTAGCTGATGAGACTTACGCTGTTCCTGGAGTCGTCGATATATTGATCGGCGCTTCGATTCTCCCGCACCTCCAGTTATCACGTAAGGTCAAAGGGGGACCGACGTACCCCGCTCCGCACGCCCTGGAAACAGTTCTGGGTTTTGTTATAATTGGTTCCGCACCCGCTTCTATAGATAGTTTTAGTCACTCGACTGCCTCGTTCTGTTGCACCGTCGAGCCGCCACTGGAGTCTACCATCCGCAAGTTTTGGGAGATTGAAGAGGTCAATGTCCCACCAATCCTAAGCCCCGATGACAAGATGGCTGAGGAGATTTATTGTCGCACGACTACTCGTGATGAGCAGGGTCGTTATGTGGTCGCGCTCCCTTTCAAGGGAGATATTTTTTCGCTCGGGGACTCCCGTGCATCCGCTGAAAGACGCTTTCTTTGTTTAGAACGAAAGATGCAGGCGTCTCCAAAGTTAAAGCAAGCCTATGATGAGGTTGTTAACGAATATTTAGATAAAGGTTACATCTCACCTGCGCCTGCGGACACTGACGAGACCCAGCCTTCGTACGTTATCCCGCACCACGGAGTTATTAGAGAAGATAAGCTTACTACTAAACTCCGCGTAGTTTTAGATGGCAGTGCTAAGACTAGCACTTCCGTGTCGCTTAATGACATTTTGTATTGTGGTCAAAATCTTCAAGGTAATTTATTTGACATAATTGTAAATTTTCGTTTATTCGCTGTGGCACTCTCTGCAGATATTCGACAAATGTTTTTGTGCCTTGAAGTGCGCGAACCCGATCGTAGGTTTCAACGATTTTTGTATAGATTTTCACCGCAAGAACCTTTAATGGTTTACGAGTTTAATCGTGTTTGCTTCGGGCTTAAATCTAGCCCTTTTCACGCACTTCGCACCGTCAAGCAGTTGGCCGCTGACGAGGGCGATGCATTTCCTAAAGCGAGAGCCACCATTGAGACTGGCTTATACATGGACGACTTCGTGTATAGTGTAGATAGCGAGGCCGAGGCTGTCGAGACGGCCGCTCAGGTTATAAGTCTCATGAAGGCGGGTCAATTTGATCTCGTGAAATGGACGAGCAACTCGCAAACAGCGTTAGAGTCGATTCCACCGTCGCACCGATTGTCTTCGGTTAAGGAGTTCGATGAAAGTGATACGCACAAGGTGCTTGGTTTAAGCTGGTCGCCCGCATCTGATACGTTTAGTTTGAAAAGTAGTTCGACCCCGCAAACTTGTACTAAACGCATTATCCTGTCGTGTGTGGCACGGATATGGGACGTAATGGGATTCGTAGCTCCTGTCGTTCTGTACGCCAAACTACTTATAAAAGAGCTTTGGCTTTCGAATTGTGATTGGGACGACACCGCGCCCGACAACATTGCTAAGTTGTGGGCTCGCTTTAGAAAAGAACTCTCTGTGCTTGACCAAGTACAAATTCCGCGTCATGTAGGTATATCGCAACCTAGTGTTGTTACGGTAGTAGGCTTCGCGGACGCTAGTGAGAGGGCGTATGGAGGAGTAGTCTATTTTCATGTCTCGAATGTAGGTAAGGTTTCAATTAGCCTTATAAGCGCGAAATCGAAGGTCTCTCCCCGTAAGGTCGTCTCTCTGGCACGCCTCGAGCTATGCGCTTTACTATTGTTGGTTAGATTGATCACCTCTATCGCCAATGCTTGTAGTAGTCGCATTAATATTAATAGAATTTTAGCTTTTTCGGACTCAACAGTCGCTTTGTGTTGGGCCCACTCTTCGCCCCATCGTTGGGACACCTTCGTCGCTAATAGAGTGGCAAAAATTCAATCGGAATTAGCGCCAAAAAATCTCTTTCACGTTGCTGGCACCGACAACCCAGCCGATTGTCTCTCTCGTGGACTGCTTCCTTCGCAAATATTAGATCACCCGTTATGGTTTAGTGGACCGTCCTGGATTCATGCCGCGTTAGATAAGTGGCCAGTTAGTCAATTCAATCCCACTACGGTTTCCGAACCACCCGAGGAAAAGAAGCACTCGCTTGTGGTGTCGGTCCCGCGTGAAGAGTCCCTGGTTTTGTTGTTGGCTAATCGCGTCTCGTCTTGGTCGAGACTGTTGCGTTGTGTTGTTTATGTAGGCCGATTTTTGAGAATTTTATCTACACGCGGTCATATAACCGCCGCTGATTTAGATAAGGCTGAATTGATCATACTTCGCGAATTGCAGAAGTGTTATTTTGCTTCTGAATTTAAAAATTTAGAATTTAACAAACCTTGTAGTCGTTCTTTCCGACACTTGAAACCATTTTTGGAAGATGGACTCATTCGAGTAGGTGGTCGTTTGAGAAATTCAGGTTTAGGATTTGAACAAAGGCACCCAGTAATTCTCCCGCGTAAGGACCACGTATTAGATTTGTTAGTAGATTATCATCACAAAGTGAATTGTCACGCTGGTCCCGATTTGTTAATGTCTATTTTGAGACAGAAATACTGGATAATTTCCGCTCGTAATTTGATTCGCGCTAGGGTACACAGATGTGTACCTTGTTTTAAACTCCGCCCGCGTTTTATCGCGCCTGAAATGGCCGATCATCGCTCTTGTCGTGTTGTTCAATCCGCAAAACCTTTCGTACACACCGGCACAGACTTTGCTGGGCCTTTCAAGGTCACCATTGCTCGTGGTCGTGGCATTCGCTCCACGAAAGCTTATGTTTGTTTGTTCATTTGTATGACAACTCGCGCGGTTCATATAGAGTTGACCGGTGATTTAAGTACGCCAAATTTTATGTCCGCTTTTAAACGTTTTTTGTCGCGTCGGGGTCCGGTTAAGCGCATGTATTCGGACAACGGTACAAACTATGTAGGGGCCCGACGTAGTATTTCGGAATTGCACACATTCTTACGGTCTAAGTACTACCAAAGTGAATTCGCTCACATCTTAGCCGAAAATCGCATTGAATGGTACTTTAACACGCCTGCAGCTAGTCATTTTGGTGGTAATTGGGAAGCGAATATTAAAAGCCTTAAGTCGCATCTGTTTCGCGTCATAGGCGAACAGATTCTCTCGTTCGAGGAGTTGAGTACCGTACTCGCGCAAGTAGAGGCGGTGATGAACACGCGTCCGCTGTGTCGGACTCTATCTAGCGATCCGTCAGAGCCGTTAGCGCTGACGCCAGCTCACTTCTTAAATATGACTCCTTTAAAATATTTGCCCGCAATAGATGTTGATGACGATAGAATACACCTCCTAACTCGTCACGCTCTTTTAGATAAGATGGTCCAATCGTTTTGGAATCGTTGGAGAACCGATTATTTGCACACGCTGCAGTCACGTCAAAAATGGAATACTCCATCCAACCCAATTACTGTAGGTACGGTGGTAGTCCTTATGACTGAGAATGCGCCTCCTTTACATTGGCCTCTAGGAGTAGTAGAGGAAATTTTTCCCGATGCCCGCGGGATAACTCGTGTTGTACGGGTTAAAACTGCAACCGGATCGTATCTGCGCCCGGTTGTTCGCCTCTGCCCTCTGCCTAGCCAGCAGTAGGCACGAGTTCCAATCTATGTTTATATTTTAGTTGTTATTTCGCAAACCTAGATTTAGATTAGACATTAGTTTTGTTCCACATTTTTCGTTTCGAAGGTAACCCTTCAAGCCGGGGGGAATGGTTGCGCCGATGTGGAAACTGTATTTTTTGACATGGAAACACACTCCTTTTAGATCCGTCTCCCCCCCCGCACTAACCATAGAGTAGGGCTAGCTGTAGCTTCCGTCCGCCATTGTGTGAGATGTGGACGGTCACTCCCGCTTTGAACTAGCCAGCGTAAAGGCGATCGCGCGCGCGCGTCTCTCAGAAATGAATAATATTTGTTGTATTTTAACCGCCTAATAGACCTTTACCGATCGGATGGTGCCTCTCGTGTGTTCCTCAAGGGATCTAGTGACGCTGACGGCAGCTCCTGAGCAAGGAAGAGAAGATCCGTGTACCGGCTGCGATGAAAAACACGTGGGTCGTGAAGGTTAGTGCATCCTCTCCTAATTTCTCGGGCTGCATTCACTGCCTGGATCGAATCCGCGGCAGCCCGGCCACCTGTCTTGTTTTGTGTGTAAAGTGTCAATAGAACAGTTATCTGCTTCCCCGCAATACAGTCCACTCGCACACGTTGGCCCAAGCGCCACCAGTCAGCGTCAGAACTATCTTGACTATAAAGTCTTACAATAATCTTGTAGGAACACACCATTGTAAAACAATATAAGTGCAGCGTAGACAATAAGTTACGTGTGTACCTAGCTATAACCGCCGGCTGCGCACTTGTGTATTTACCATCGGTACAAGTACGTCGTCGTTTCAGTTTCCCTAACCCGGTGTTAAACAACCTCTGATAACCTTAATAGGTACTGCAGGCTACTGTGCATACTAATATGATACCAAATAAACGGGAAGGCAAAGCAAATCAAATCAAACTCTTTTAATTATTTAAATTATATTATTGTCCGAACTACGGTTGTGACCAAATATCAGAACAATCACTTAGCAGGAAGAAGGGAAAATCAAGATATTCAGATCATTTTGAGTACTTTGTCAAGATCGATCTGATGTTGACTGAAATGCAAATTTTGGACACAACTTGGAAACCGCTGTGAGGAGGATCGGTAGTACGAGTATGATGCGCATGATGTTATACATGTTATTTCTATCAATTATATGATAATTGAGACGTACGACACTCTCAGTTAAAATAAAATACAGGTACGTAGGTAGGAGGTAGGTTTCACACTATCATCATCAAAATCATAGTCTGCACTTGAGATTAGTGCTCATTTGAGTGCCTCTAAGCCTCGTCTCTCAATAACTAGGGGGGCGTACTTGAGCCCTATTTATTGGGGCCCTTACACGCAAATTCGCATTATAATAAGTTTTAGCTAAGAGTTAAAACAACGATAATGGCCCACGTGCCCTTGCGGGACAAGGAACTGCATGTTTGAAAGTGATAGTATCGTAAACACACGTTACCTGTTAACGTGTGTAAAGTCATTTTAATAAAACACCGCAGTCGATTGCAATTATGCCTGTTCTGTAATGATGACATTTTAATACGGCAAAGATTATTGCACAGACTGTCTACACGATAAAAGTATCTGATTGTCGCGTTTTGCTGTTCATGAAACAATTTAATAAAAGTGCAGAGTATGGAATATTTTGAGCTTGACTATAAAATGACAACTGTATTTAAAGTACCTACCTAGCTGAATAGTAGTAGTAGTAGGACACGACGGTATTCCCGTCCGAATTAAGCACTCCGACTGGGAAAGTACCTCCACCCTACAGAATACCACGGCTATAATAACCTCGTGTTGTGTTCCCGGCGGTGAGTAGGGTAGCCAGAGGTCACTGGAGAGTTTTTGTGCTGTCAGTGGGAAGACAGAAGGCTTGTCCTGATTTTATGTCCTGCACTGAAGGCACATAAAATCTCTGTTTTTACAGGGTCGGCAGCACGGATGTGACTCCACTGGTGTTACATACGTTCATATGTCACGGTAACCACTTTCCATGAGGTGGGCTGTGTGCATGTCTGCCACCTAAGTTGTATAAAAAAAATTTTTTCGCTCCATCTTGTTCCAGAGGTCTTTAGTTGCATCCAGAAAGGTAACTTCTGCAATGTAAATTGTCTTAGTTTACTATCACAATTAAGTAAATTAACTAGGTGATGAATTAATGATATAATTCAAATAAATTGTGTTCTCTTGTATTAGCGTAAGTTTCAAGTTATATGGTGAATAAACCCTGCAACTATTGCGTTGTAATGAAACCATAGTATGACTTCAATCAGATATTTTTCTTTCTTTCAATGTATATTTTAAAGCTATTTTTCAAAAATAAATAATTTAAATATGTGTTTAATGAAAATTAGTCTATTAGACCAAAATGGAACAAAGTTACTTGTAGATCTACCTCAATCTAACTCAACCACCTACTACCTCACTCATCTTTATAAAAAATGTTCAATTATTCTTCGGTGGTAATTATGTTATACAATAGACAATGTTGATTTTAGATGTGTTAATTTTTTGCGGTATAGTGCAATAAATACTCAAGGTTGATTCAGTAATTTAATTTCATCGAATAAAATTGTATTCACAACACTGCACATGACATTAAAAAACGATACGTTCCATTCCGTATTCGTAGCTTAGTTTATCGTCTAAAAAAATCCATATTGGCTTTCATGTTTATTTTATTTTACAACCACCCAAACAAAACCACGCAAAAATTGAATTTTCGGGATTTCATACGTTCCGTATTTTGAACATTCGGTAAAACGAACATTCGGGATTTTGATATGTACATAACCCTTGTAAATAATAAAAAAAAATCAGTTCATTAAATAGGTCTGATATTAAAACATGAATTATTTACTTTATTTAGTTATAAATCAATCTTTATCTAACCTTAGTCATTTTGAGCATTGAGTATTTTCTAATATATCGTAATATGTTAAATTTTTGTGTAAAAAAAGAAAGGTTCATTCGGGTGCCACGTGTCGCTGCATTCGGTTTCGTTTCAGTGTGAAAATGTGTACAACTTCTAAGTAACCGGTCTAATCCTACTAATTTGTACCGGTTACTTGCGACTGCAAGGTTAACTCGTTCAATAAACTTTATTCTCAATCCATTTAGTACGAGGTATAGGTGCCCCACTCCAGCTTCGCCAGTGGCATATTTAAAATCCTCATTTCACCCCTTTACGCCCATATTTTTTAGTTTTCTAATAATGTATGGAAATCTGCTGGTTTATTAAGATTTATGATCACTGCTCCGCTTCCTTAATTAGTCGATAAACGGACTATGCAATATAAAAATAATTTTTAAATTCAAACCAGTAATTGAGATTCAAACCTACTACGATCCGCCAATAGAAACCTTAGAAAATGTCGTGAGGCGAAACCGGTCAGGTGAAGGATAAGATACAGTGGAAAAGTACAAAGTGTATTATTCAAGCTTTTTAGCTTTATAATATTAGTAGGTATATATAATTTACAAATATACAAATAAATCAATACATTTAGAAGTATAAAATAATCTTATTAATAATAAAATGTTCTTCCCTGTCATGAAATTAAAAGTGGTAAAGGAGCAAAGTATATTGTAAAATTGTACAGTAACATGGGCTTTTCATGCTATCCTGAAGCCTAAAATATAAATACACAAACATACAATTTAAAACTCACGGTATATGAACGCTCCTTTACAGATATCGATATTATGAGCACTTCGTAATTAGGCACTTTTATCAATTCGAACATCTGCATACAAGGTGTAATCTATGGACGATTGTGGAGGCTGCGCGTGCGCTGTTGCCCCACAAGTCTGCTCACCGCTCGCCAGTTACTCGCCTGTCGGTTGTTTAACTTGACTTACTTTAAGTAGATAATCGTGCAAAATAAACATAATATTTGAATAAAAAACGAAGCCATTTGTGGGATATTGGAGTAAACTGTCTTATTGGATTTTTTAGAGTGAGTTACTACTACTAATACTTCTTATTATTTTTTTAGTAATTTATTTATTTCTTCCTATTATTATCAATAATGTAATGCGCATTTGATAGTTTTATGTATTTTTAATAAGTCATTTCTGCATATTGTTGTAAAACACATTAATTACCTATTACATAGTTAAATTCTGTATAATATAATTTTTTGGTTTTTATTATACTTATAATACCTACGGAATAATGATCTTATATTAATACATTATGTATAATTTCTCCAATTAATCAATAATATTTATCAAATTAATTAACATATTTGTTCTATTGTGAATATGGGTTTGAAATTCTGAGGGAGTCGGCGGGTAGCAAAATATTACATTAGATTTATGGTTAGGTCTTTCATTTGAACTTGTAGTTTTATTAATATCCTATAATATCAGTACTGTGTTTAATTTATTATATCAGATGCAAATCTTTCGACTTAAAAACTTCAACATAATCTTTTAACATAAGAAGCAAAATATTTTGAACTTCACGGTTAGCATTTTCAATTGTTAGATAAGATAAATTAATTAATTTTGTCTCACGTAAGGAAGAGGAAATATCTATATTTTAAGTGTCGAGATAATGATACGAAGATATAATGAGTAATATTGTATCCAAGCGTAGTGAAACGTGTCTCTTTGATTGTAAAGTTCAATATTATTATAATGTATACCTACTTATGTATGTATATGTTACGTAAGTATGTATGTTTATTTATAAAGGTGGGAAAAATATTTCAATGGATACATTATCGCATGCCATGGCGGCGTAGTATTGGTAGGCGCCTCCTATGGATGATGATAATGTGTGGCTACATTTATTTTGAATCCATGGCAATCTATATTTCTTTGAAACGAGCTACCTACCGGGATCAGGAAGGCCATAAGCCGTTACACATTTAAAATGGGAGTTCGGAAGCTCATGCTGGATATATTGCAAGAAACTTCATTGTAATTATATTTATAAATGTATGGTTATATATTTTAATGTGTTTGTATATTTTAGTTATATATCTTTGCACCACCTATTGGGTTGACTGGTAGAGAATGCTTGTGGCAATAAGTCCGCCTGTGTACATGTGTGCATGAAGTTTAAATAAATAAATAAATAATAAGGCATTAAAGCCTACTAGTTTTGACCTCGATATCATAAGCACAATAATACTATCGTTGATTCATTCTGGATACCATCCATGCGCCTTTTGGTGTCAAGCGGTATGAGGATGAGGTTGGATCAAAAACCAAAGAAGGGCTCAAATCGAACTATGGAAATAAAACATCATCCTCTGTAACACGTAAATGACTGCAAAATAAAAAAACATACCTATCTGAAATTAAATTAGTCAACAATTAGTTTCATATTTTGAAAAGAGTTATGCAATTTAAAACCCAATTCAAATAAACTGTAATAGCTTCGAGGAATTTCAAATTTAAACGACAGCAATTATATTTATTCGTTCAAGGTGAACAATATTAAAGAAACTGTTAGGTATTTATAATATATTTCATTTTACCACTCTATGCATTTTGAAATAAAATTTCTCAACTTAGGTAACTTAGTTACTTTAATAGAGTTTAATAACTAGTGCTATTGTTAGAATTTTATTTTGATGAAAAGAAATGATACAATTTTTTGACTTCCACATGTGGCTATATTGAAATCGAAACAATTCAACTATTACGATGTGTCATCACGGGTGTGATGATTACGAGTTCGGCACATTATCACTCCTTAGTAGTCTAGAGGTTTAGTAAGTTGAACTCCATACAACTTTACCACGTCATAATTATGATGTAAATACGTGTACACTTAACTATGATGTATAAAATATATTTATTTTATTTAACAATCTCATTTATTGATATAAGACATTCATCAAAACATTAAACATAAATATACAGGTACTATACATACAATAATAAACAATCAAAATAAAACTAAACTGTAAGAACTATCTTTAAAATTGGTTGGATCAGCAATAAGTATGTAGGTTAATAGATTTTTTAATATGGTGTTTACGTTACCAATGATGTACGATGAATATTTAAATAAATGGGAGCTGATATTTTTTTATTCACCTCAAGTTTAGTTTACCCCAAATTTATTCAAATACCACCAAATAAAAATTAACTGAATATTACAATGGCGAAGACCTGTATTGAATTTATAAATAAACTTTCTTATAGATCACATAATATTACCAAAACTCATACACAACATCTTATAACATAATTAAATAATTTATAAACTACGACACAGGTTGTGACTTAATTATATGATCTGTACATTGTAACAGAAAAAATGGTAAATATTCAAGGGCAAAGGAAAAATCGCCACACAAAAGTTCAAAAATGCTCTGTGTGTTTTCCATAAAATTTCCTGTAGGTATTTATTAGATAGTCATTTTATATTAAATTAACCTGTTCGTTATAAGGAAACGTTGTGGTGTAGTAGAAGAGGTAGGAACTGAAATATAGAACAAGATGCATAAATCGTTTGGACACATAAAGAGATTGAAAGAAAAAAGAAGACGAATAAATAAGATTTATGAAACTTGGGAGAATGGGCAGTCCAGTAAAGGGTCAACTTAGGTTTCTGTATGTCAATCATATCGAAGACTAGTAACGAAATGCCATATCAAGAGCACTCACAAATAGCAAGCATGTATGAAAACAATAAAGGTAGACGAAGTAAAAAAAATATGCTGTTGTAATAAATGAAAACATGTGGTCACTGCCTACCCCATTGCGAAAGAGTAAACTGTATAAATATGTTTAATCTTTGACACAGATGGCGAAGAAACGTCAGATAATCACTGACTATTGAGGGTGCGGCCATGGTCAGGTTGAATACCTTATTTTATATCTGTTCAGTACTGACTTTTGCTACGTCGATAACACAACCTTTTTTATGGATAAATGATATTCGCCTGAGTAGCCAAGCATTTTATCAATGTCTGAAGATGTTGTATCTTATTTTGTTTTGTTTGTATCATTGTCATCCTAATAGTGATTACTGATTACCCGCTTGAATTCCAAATTTGCACTTTGAAGCCCGATGTCAGTTTATTGCTTTGATTGATATGTTGACTGTTCTGGAAGCGACTGTCCTCTGAAGTCGCAACCCTGAGAGAAATTCCTGCGTACGGGGCTCGTCCATTATTAGCAGGTGTTAAACTTGCAGTTTAAGTTGCCTTGCATTTTAAAGATGTTAGTAGAGCCCTATAAACACTTATTTTGTTCTTCATAAATATAATCATCCCTATAAAAAATTAATACTGAAAAATAAATATCATCCTTTGAAAACAAAATATTGTTAATAGAACATGTTGATTATACAATCTCAACTTTAGTTACTAAAGGATAAATGTGCTAAACGTAACTAAATACGTAATCACTAAGGGATTTGGCATAATCATTACAAGGCTCACCGGTGAAGTTGTAAAGCGTAATTCCCAGTAAGTAATTAAAGTTTAATTATATGACGTCGTTCTCTATTAGATAGGATAGGTACTATTGTTTTAATTTTATGTTTATTGTACTACAAAATGTAATCAAACGTTAGTTCAGATAGAGTCAGAATCTCTACTTTGTTTATATTTATTCATTATCAACTACTTCATAGTTAGATTTGATGGAAGATCAGTTTCTGAAGTTGAAAAAACTTGTGAGGAGACATAAACATTGCACTAACTAAGAAAAACCAGATAAATAATAATATCAATATTCTACATTCTTATATAAATTATTAATAGTATTAATAAATATATCAGGCCACTTCCACTTGCCAATGAGTCCAGATATGGTGCACATTATGACCTGATCATTCTCTCTCGATGTACATAGCCAACATTATGTAACATAAACTGGCCCGTCATGCATTCGCAATTGCGAAAATTGATCAACGCGAATGGTTGAACCAAATACACACGTACCGTGAGTCACATCTCTTTTTGCATAAGCCCATGGCCTTCATTTTTACTGACCACTACAGGCTCTCCAAGATAATATCATTTTTAAGGGCCCAATTTATCGATATATGTGGTTACATGCCGGTCATTATTTTCAAGAGGAGGTCGACAGACCGTGTCTATTCGAGGCGTATCAAATCACTTTGTCAAGTCGCGCTCTGTTAACTCTTTAATTAAATAGATTTACTCCAGAATTTGAACTCCAACACGGCTTAATAAACGGCTTTGCATATGCTATGCATGAACCGAAACCTTTTTGAAGTCACTTACTTCTAGCTCAATACAATCTGCAGTGGAATTATGAATGTGTTGAATTGTTGTGTTCTGTACATTAATGCGAATTGTTCGTTTAATGTTTATGTAATGTTATCTAATTTGTCTGTCATTATCAAAATCTTATGTTACGTGCACGAAGAATGTTAAACTCGTAATGAAATACTTTCACTGAAGTTTAGATAGGGTTTGATAATATTTCACAATTACAGTGGTAGTAGTAAATCATACTTTATACACGTGTACAATGTACGCCTTAGTGTAACATGTTGAGTTTTTGTATCCAGCCAACAAACCAAAGATTACTAAGGTATCCTAACAAACTCACTGATTATATCGGATGTAGAGCGATATATTGTCTAAACTCGATAATATGAGTGGTTATTTAAAAAAATAAGACCACTTGTGAAGTTTTATCTCATGGCCTAGATAGCGCTCTAGAATAAGTCGAGTATTTTTCTTGCTATAGGTTGATTTTTCTCTTTATTCATTGATGAAAAATTTGTCACAGAGTGTAATGCTACTTTTATTTATTTAAAATTATTGAGTTAATGTTCCTATACAAGTTTTACGCAGGTTCTACCTACAACATTCTCACTTTATCCGAAAGGTTTTTTTACACCATACAGGTGGCAGACAAGCATACGACCCACCTTTTATAAAGTGGTTTCCGTGGCCTATAGACGTGTGCAACACCAGGGGAGTCATACTCACGCTACTGACCCAGTAAGAGCAGATAATTTTTATGCCGTTTGTGCAGATGACAAAGTAGGTCAAGCTTTTAGTATTTTGATGGGCGGTGGTACTCCCCTAGTCGGACTTCCCAATTGGGACGGGAATACCGTTCGTACATAATACTATTATATTTATTTATTTTATACAGTTAAGTTTACAAATAAATGATTTTTGCAACTTTATTCAGCGTTACTTGAAATAATTGTGATACTTGTATACATTCATGTTACATATAATACTAATAAGTAAACAAGAGTGACAAAATTATTTACGTAGTTACGATGGCAATCTTTAAATTATTATTATAAATTAGAGTAGAATTAGGGTCACCCCATCTCTTCCCATGCGGTGTCGTACAAGGCGACTAAGGGATAGGGCTGTTTTACATCAGAAAGATACATTCAGTCCAGACTCAGCCTCAGAGGCATGGCTTGAGTCAACAATAGTGCCCGTAATACGGCAATAGGCTTACCCCCTATTACGTGGGACCGAGTACAATTATTGGTAAAATGTGGGTGTTAAATCAGCTTTGCCTAACCCTCCAGGGATAAAGGCGTGATTATATGTATGTATATATGATTATTTTCGTTGCTCGTCTTCCGTTTTGGTACTATACAAATATATTTTAAAGTTTTTAGTTTAGTTTTTAGTTTTTATTAAATATGGCATTTAAGTTGTTTAACAATATAACTCCATTCAGTAAACTAAAAAATAAAAATTACATTCTATCATTTGTCTGAATTATAACAATGCAGTCATTAAGAACAAGGTAGGTACTACTTGATACAAAGTCGAATTCAATAAAACAATTTATCATTTAATCATTTGTTCTCACTTAACCTACACATTAAGTGAAAACAAATGACTGTAATTTGATAACTACAATATAAGAGTGACTTCAATACGCTTGCTGCAGATGAAGTCATAAATCACAATAAAATGAGAAATCATCAAAATTATTATGAATTATATATAAATTTTGAACAATACTTTTTATTAGTCGTTTAGTTTTTTTCTATTACTTAATTTCTAGTTGTCAGAACTATTCAATCTAATTATTTACTATAACAATCATTTAAGTGTAGATAAATATTGGAAACATTTATACTTAAATATTTACATTTCTATTACAACTATTGACATTACCACGTATAAAAAAGTTCATATGACTGGAATGCAATGCCCGTCAGTAAGTCTCTTACTAACCTATATTATAGGTGTATTAATTACAATGTTTTAACATGTGTATTAAAGATAACGTCTGATATGTTTTCTTGTTAAGGTGCATGTATATTTTTTGATTTTATAATGAAAATTTTGCACATGTGTATATATAAGTAGAACAGGTGAATGCTTTGTACATACTGCACTTGTACTAGGTACTTGCATGCTACTACTGTAACTGTGTATGCTCATGAGCTCCATGGGAACCGCAAACACAGCTCGCGTGAGTATTTGCCAGTTCACTGCTATTATTAACAGTTCTTTTCAGTATTTTCGGTTGCAAAAAAAAAACTCGTATTTAGAAACAAAATGAATGAGTGGTGGGTTGGATTGGTTACTTTTGGCACAGCTTTACTCTATCTGTTTCAGTGGAAAGGTAGCCTACAGTTGTGACTATTATAGGGTGTATGATGCAATACAAAAGATCTTCAGGACCAAGCAAATCTCAACTTCTAGCAGATGCATCTGCCAAGCAAAGGTCAGGATTTTGCACTTTTCGGGAAGGTGTCAAAAGCGGGCCCCTGATCTCAAGTTGCAAATTATAAATGCCTAAGATAAAAAGGAGATTGTTGAATGAACAGATTGTAAGTCATAGTGCTTAATTGATCGAGTGACTGCATTGGTAGAGCATCCACACGGTCATTGGTTCGAGTACTGTGTCAAGGTTGCTGTTTCTAAATTTAAATTACACGCTTAGTTTAGCATAAGCAATTCTCTTGCAATTAACTCATATACAGTACAACCTACAACTTCGTGAATTATTAATACTGTGTGTAAGCTCGATGGAATAGAGAAATTTTACTAATGACTGCTCTGCTACTTGTGCTAATTAATAAATTATTTGGGTTATATTAATCAGTGCAAAGGATAAATATTAGACATTTTCAGGGACAGCTTTAGTTGCTTTTATAGCAGCTTAATTAACTATCTTTAATTTGTTACTATTCACAGTTCGCGAATTAGATGTAGGAGATAAAATAACTACTTCTAGGTACATACTTGTAATAAACACATTTCCTATTTGGAATACTTCCTACCTTTCATTTTTTTAAATAAAAGGCTACTAGAATTGTAATTGCAATACGTGTTAACAATAAGTTGCATAATCTGACGGTACAAATCACGTTATTCAGAGCTATTTTTTACCGCTGCACGAAGTCAACACGTATTTCTTAAGTAATTTTATTGTGACTTGAACTAGATTGACAACAATAAAACGTAACTGGTTCCGGTTGCGACTCGGAATTCAATTTAGACATTATATTTTATTAAGGAACGTGTGCTTAACTTTAGATGTAGACTCGATTATTTTATAATTATACAGTATCTAGCGTCAAATAGCAGACAATGTATCGGGGTATGTTTAGTCAAGTTACAGATATTCTTAGCATAATATCTTTTATTTTTATATCTAAGCAACTGGAAAATGAGAAAACTTCTAATAAATTACTGTTGTAGGATAAACCACAAAAAAAAGAGAGTTCATACTTTATTAAAATATCCTATATTTAGACTATTTATACTGTTGATTGATGGCACTTGGTGGAATTAGTTGTTGAAAAAAAAATGATAATATATATACTAAAAATAAAAATCCGGGTTTCATTAAACAAAAACAACACAAAATTTAATTGGATCCATATTGGCTGCCTATATTTTTAAATTCGATATAATAATGTGTATTTATCACAGTACAGTAAAAATACAATCGTTATTTCTTGTATTAGGTACTTCAACAACCCTACTCTCGTGGTAAAATGACATCAACTGAAATTGAGTTCATCTCAACAAAAAGAGTGATGTAGCATGATTATATTACGTAGTAACTATTATGTATTATGTGGTTGTATAGCAGACATAAATACTTTTGGTAAATACTATAGGAATAAAATTATTGATAGTGGATTGTGATATTTTTTTTCCCTTATGAACACAACTTGCGAAAATACAAAATAATATCGTTCCCATTTCGGATACTCGAAAGGACGAATTTTAGCTTTCCATGGGATCACTATATATTATACCTACGGTTGGGATGAAAATTACTTTATTTCCTAAAAGCTGCTTACGAACTTTGCTAGTATCTAAAGGACTCTCCATAGATTCACTAGTTGATAATTATTTAAGAACCGTGAGGCTGTTTTCACATTATCCGATCTGATCTCAGTGTCTGACGATGTTAGTCGGTATCTGATATCCAAATACATATGCTGTTTACGTATAGATAAGGATAGGTCCCTTTGTTCGATAACACAGACTCAAAAAATACCATAAGCTCAACCACAGACTCCTTAGAGATCTCTACCATTGAATATGACATGACATTTGTATTCTATTTATTATTTTACTGTTGTGGTGACAAATTGACATTGATATGAAAAAAACTATAATGAGTAAAGGTTACTATAAAGTAGATGAGTATCTTGATGGTGTAAATGCGTGGTCAACATTGCTTGCTTGCTCGCACAAAATAAATTGTAAACTAAAGCAAATTTAAAAAAGAAAAATAATCTAGTTCTAATATAGTTCGCTGAGTTTCTTGCTGGTATCTTCTCAGTGGAACTGGCCTACCGAACCAGCGAAAGAATTATTTTGCAATGGTTTATTATTACATTATTTAATATTTTTATATTATTTCTTGACAATTGTAAAATTTTGACTTTCATATGTTCATATGTGCTCTTTATGTGCCTAAACTGAATAAATGAAATTGATTCTTTGATTAAATGATTGATGTACGATATCGGGCGAGCACAGCAGTGTCAGCTCTGATGTTCGATATCGGGCTGGACATTGTGAAAGATAGATACATATTTCATACATTTTACTTCCTGTCGGCTATTGGATGTCGGATATAGCTTCTAATGATACCTCAGTTGTCCAGTTCTAATTTGTAGTTCAAGAGCTATGAGGGAACAGATGATCCTACATACATACATAGCCTGTCAAAATCATAACCCTCCTTTGGCTTCACCGTAGTTGGGTAAAAATATTATTTATTTTATATTTAATAGTTCCATCTAGTAGAAATACATCAGTGGACTGACAATGAACGTTACGTCAGCGCTTATTCAAATAGTGTGTGAAATGTTATTTACCCTCTAGATAATAATACATGAAGACGGTTTAATCACCCATAATAAACCACTGTGATGTAGTAGCCAAGTAATAAAGTACTGAAAAATAGTGCGGAAGGCTTAAATAAGTGTACGTACATACATATTATCACGCCTTTTTCCCCGGAGGGTTAGGCAGATGTGAATTAACATCCACATTTCACCAATCATAGTGCCCGGATTACGGCAATAGGCTCACCTATTGCCGTATTACGGGCACTATTGTAGACTCAAGCCATGCATCTGAGGCTAAGTCTAGGCTGTATATGTAAGTGTACGTACTATTAACTATTTAATTAATTGATTATTGAAGGTCAATATATGTATCTGAAAATAATATCTATCTATAGGTATATAATATACTTTTTTTATACCGCTTAAGTGGCAGAAAAGCACACCTGATGGAAAGTGGTTACCGTGACCTATGGACGTGTGCAACAACAGGGGAGTCACACTCGCGTTGCCGACCCTGTAAACACAGAGTTTTTGTGCCGTCAGTGCAGAAGACAAAGCCGGATAAGCCTTTGGTCTTCCCACAGATAGCACAAAAACTCTCCAGTAAGCTCTGGATTCCCTACTCACCGACCGGGAACACAACACGAGGTTATTATGGACGGTTCACCCTTGTTTGGTCGAATGTTACAAATTCGAACAACGTTTGAGAAAATAATTGTTTTGCATAATATCGGTTGACATAAATTTCATTTGATCGAATGTTTATTTGCTATAACAACGTTTGAGCTATTCATCAAAAATTATAATGCTCATTTCATATAATATTCATTTGGTATAATATGTATTTCATCGAATACTCAATTGATATAATGTAATGTAGTGTAGAAAACGTTGTTCGAATTAGTAATATTCGATCAAACGTTGTTCTAACAAACAAGGGTGAACCAAAGAAAATTCATGTTATTTGTATCAGTTTTCTGGCACTCGGCGGCCGCTGCCGCGGCACGCTCGTTTCGCTCGCTCGCCTCGTGCTTATTATGGTCACAGTTCTAACCTAACCTAACCCTGCGAATTTCACTGATGTAAGAAAACTACAAAGAGTATGTTACATGAGAAACAATACAAGTAAAATTGAAAATCTCTCAGAGGGATAGGTAGGGTTAGATTAGGTCAGAAAAAAACAAAATATGAAAAAAATAAACCAAATATTCGATATAATTTTTCGACTAAACCACTATTAGTCTAATGAATCATTAGTTTAAATAAAATTAGTGCAAATGAAAATTCGGTGGAATGACATTATTCCAAATAAATAATTCTGCGAAATAAATTCGACCAATTAAATAATGACCAAATGAATAATTATGTGAAATGATTTTAGTGCAACTGAAATTAGTCGAAGTGATATTCGATCAAAAATTGTTCGACCAAACAAGGGTGAACCATTATGGACGCGGTATTCTGTAAGGTGGAGGTATTTTCCCAGTCGGAATGCTCAATTGGGCGGAAATACCGTCGTGTCCTACCTCCTCAACGTGTTCTCGAAATAGACGATAGTAAACACCACACTTGTGACGTGGTTTAGATAAATAGGTTATTCAGCTTTCTTTCTCAAGATGCTCACCTATCACCAAAATGAACCATCAGTATTTTCATATCGTTCAATCATTTAATACCCTCCCGCAAAGTACCTATAGTGTGATAACTTTTGATATAAAAATAGTACGTTATCTAAAATATAACATCAAGGTGAAGTTAAACTAAATGAAATATCTACTTGTGAGAGGTGTCAATGATTTGAGTGTCAGATAAAAATTAAATGTGTTTCAACAGTTTTTTATCAATGTCACATTTGTAGTAGATATTATAATCTAAAATAAGATACATATCTCATCGATTCCTCGTAATATCTTTTATGTATTTTAGCAGCCAGTAAGATTTTTTTGTGGTTTTTTTTTTGTGTTGAGGATAATATAAAGTTGACTTTAATCTTGAAGTGTTGTCTAATTGTTATTCTCTTTGATCTCGTAGCCCGGATTCAGCTTTCCAGTCTTTCCTCCTTTTGAAATATTAGATTAATTAATTGCACACATTCAAGTAAGTACTATTTTTCCTTATTCTGAGGTATGTCGGCTTTTGTAATTTGATAATGTTATCCTAGAAAAAACAGAGTTGTTAATCACCTTGAACTGTGTATATTTAAAGCCGATTTATGATTTACCTTTAGGGACGAAAAATATTAAGAAAGATATATGTAAATTTTATTACAGGAGAGATCTTCTGACTTCATTGAATGACATTTGACAGAACTAGGACATAACGTGTTCATTACTGGAGTAAAAAGATTTTACATGTGTTATTTATTGGAGAGGTGACAGTTTAGTTTTGAAGTCAAATACCTATTGACGCGAAATGGAAATATTTGACATTTATTAATAGCGTTTTATATCAAGTGGTAATTATCATTTTCCTTTTATTTATAGTCAATAATATCGATGTCCATTAACTGACTAATCACTACTGACATTTACATTAATTATGGCTGTTGGAATTAATTTTCTTAATACATTTTACTGTCTGAAGAGAAGGGCATGCCTGTGTGACCTCTGTATCCCGGTATCAATTGGCTCAAAGCACATTTATGTGAAAGTTTAAACCACAGAACGCATTTCGTTGAAATTTGGTACAGAGGTAGATATATTTGATTGCGATAACTGGCAACCAAGCGGGCGGTGCCACAGGCAACACAATAATACATACACAACGTAAGTCCATAATATTATTTTCCTTGCCCTGATTTTATTTATTAAGAGGGGTAAATATCTACAGCTATACAATTTCTTCAGGGTTATGTCTTCCGGCTGTCGATAGAGTGTAGAATATTTCAAAGCCTTATTAAAATGCTGCCGGCAAAACGGAAGCGTGTTACAATGTCTGGAAATGACAGCGAGCTTTTTATCTCTTTATTAAAAGACGCGAAAAAGCTTGAGTATAAAATGTAAAAAATGGTGGATAATAAACGAGTAGGGGATGAGCATGTATAAAGATATATTTTTATGAAGTTTTCTGAGCTTTATAAAATTTACATTTTATGTGTGTTTTTTTTAATAATAATACGGTTTTATCAAGATAGCTGTTTTCAGTTCGATCATTAAATATCTTTACTTTTATAGATAGAAAACTCATAAAATTAATATTGACACGCGTTTCGTTCCCGATTCTTATTGGAACTTATTCATGGGCTGAAAAGTATTCTATGTATTAAATTGAAGAAACGATCAATCTATGAGCCAATTTTTTTTTAATCTTTCGGTTTAGGTGGTTTCTTTTTCACATTTATTATATTTGTAGGAAAGTTGATAAAAGAAATGATCCTAATCTGTCATATCTCTTACTTCATGATACGTTTACATCAAGTTTACCTAGTTCTTGAAATATATTTTTTGATGCTTTATCACATCACGTGTACAGTCCTTAATAATTCCTATTTTTAAATTTTTTTGCTGTTTGATTATAGTAATCATAATTATGTTTAACGATGTGTTTAAAATGGAACTCATCAGTTATAAATCCAGATTGCAGTCAATTTGCATACAAATGAAGAATATTTTTAATACTTCAATTATTATCACTAAATTGATACTCTCAAAAGGTTAATGAAAAAACAACGCATAAAATATGTTATAAATGTAGATACAATAAACTTAGCGTAATATACGCAGCGCGCTATCAACTAAATAACTAACTAACATAATATTAAAAGAGTTTTAGACTGCTTATATTTTATTGTTTAAATCCTATATTATGATTAAACCACTCGTTTAGACCACAGAGGTTTTGTGGACACAAAAAACGTATCTTATGTATTTAGATGTCACTTCGGCCATGACAACTATATACAAATATAACAAATTGAAAACTATATTTAATACCTATATGTTCTTGCTAGGATATATAAAAATATAATAATACTCGTAATATACTTAGTATATATAAGACGTCGGAGCGGCAGCGGGAGCGACGAAGGATCGCAAGCCAAGCTGCCCGCGTACGAAGGCAACTCGGGCGTCGGAGGTCGATGAACGACCTCCGCCCCCCATGAGCGCCGGCCTGGGGGTGACAGGTGGAGCCGCCGGTTACCCTGGCAGAAGCAGGCCGCGGCGGTGGCGCGCCTAGCGCGCCTCCCCGTTTTCGGGGTCGAGTTGGGGACTCTGTAGTCCCCACACCCGAGACGAGGGCCAGATCGTGAGAGATGGCCCTGGGTCGGCCGGGGTGCGAGGGATATGCCTGTCAACCTCACCTTCGGCAACCAAAACGACCCACAGGCGGCGTGCGTTTTAGTCGGTTCGAGTCCGACATAACCTCCTCCACCGGCTCCGGTGGGGAGGTATCCGTGGGGATTTTGCGCACGTAAAAAAAAAAAAAAAAAAGTATATAAGACGTAGAAATAATGTATACGAATAACCAGAGTTAAGTGTACCAATAAAGTTTAGACACAACTGTCCATCTCTATTATTCATTCCGCAATAGTATGCATGACTTAACTTACCTAAATTATTATTTACCTAAATTATTATTTATATTCTGCAGATGCGGTAAGGATCAGAGTATAGGCGGTTGTGTATTTTACATTACTATAATTTAATTTTTAATACCATTTAGTAGTGAACGGATGTCTGCTAGACAGGTTTCCAAAACTGAAGATTCCCTTATAACAAAATTTAGTAACGATTTCTCGGATTAGAAATTCGTACCCAGGACATCACGGTTATACTTACGGTGCTAACCACAGGCAGTCAGTCTTGGTTCATAATCTCTTCGTCAGTCCTTTTCTTTAAGCTGACCATAATTTGTTTGGTATTCGTGTTCGTGTCTACGCTCATAATTATTATTATTAGAAGTGTTGGACCATGAATGTTACCATTGAGCAACTAACCTTCTTAGACAATGCAGACCTTGGTTGACTTACTTTACGTACAAAATTTAATTATTTAGTTTGATTCATAGCAATAAATATTTATTTAAATTTATTGTTACTAAAGACTATGAGGTTATTTAATAGTAAATGTTTTTAGTTCTTTGAAACCATAATCCCCATCATCATCACTTTAACGTTATTCCCAGTAGCAAGTTTATTATTATTTCTCTTTGTTACAATAAACTACTTATAAATTATTAGTATTATAAAGGCGACTACGATTTGATCCAAACTTGAGAGTATCCTACGCTAAAGTCAGGTGTTTCAGCTAGCAGGTGCGGTTGGTTTGCCCACTAAAATTGTTGATGTGGCAATCCATACAACACATGTTAAATCACTATTCATATTTTAACATTGTTATATTTTCCAATTGGGTCAACTGGCAAGGTCAAAATGTCAAGTTCAAATTTGATTGCGTCGCTATTATAATTACTCTTGCATAAGAAAGGAATGTCACAAATTTGTTCATAATATGTAATATGAAATTTATTAACTTTTTTTTAACTAAAGTTACTTTTAGGGTCCCGTAAGAAAAATAAACGGAACCCTTATAGAATCACTTCGTTATCCGTCTGTCCGTCTGTCTGTTAAGGTCATTTTCTCTGTTCAACTTGAAATTCATAACAAATATTTAAGTTGACGACGCCTTGAAGCTGTGAAAAAATCAAACTTCTAATCTAATGCGATTAGAAGATATAGTCATTTGTCTAGCAATTTTTTGCCAATACCGGGTGCATCCCTCAATCCTGTTTTATACAGAGACCTCTGTTGGCCGACTCGCACTTGACTGGTTTTATTTAACACAACCATAATACCTAAATATATCTCAAGTTATTTAGCATTTCAACTTTGGATTACTTAATTTCAAAATACCTTCATAATTTAGAACTGGATTCGTAATAAATAAATGGATGTATATTTTTTGCGTGTCGTTATATTATGTAAATACATGGCTATTATTAATGTATTCCACGTCGTTTACTACTTAAACCCAATTAATCAAATAACTCTGAATCGGTCACAAAAAGTAAACCTGTTTATTACAATAATTTATCTTTGATTCATTTTAAATGTTTTATGTATTCCTCTACCTAGTAGAAGATCAGTATCCCTAGCACGAAACACTATTTTAATCGTATCGTAAACGTACCGAGATAACGGAGAATCGTGATGCCTGCCTACTTTGAATCCATTAGTGTGTAAAGCCGGCCAATCACAACGCTCCATTCTCTCGATACGTTTACGATATTATGACGATAGTTTTTCGTGCTAGGGGTACAGGTGATAAGATTATAATACCTATTTTTCATAAGTAGGCTGTGGATTTATTATTTATATAGTATGGTTAAATAAAAACCGATAAAACATTTGAAGTTTTTAGTAATTTATTTTAAATAGTATTAATTCCGAAACAAGTGTGATTATGGCGTTAATACATTAATACTTTTGGACTGCCTGACATTTCCAACGGTTACGCAATACTAAATTTAAAATACCTGTTTTCATTTCATAATAAAAATAGAAGCATCTTCCTCTTTTTCGTCAAATAGAACAAAATGACCATATTTCCTTTCATTTACAGCCGGTCTCTGGCTGTAATTAATTATTACACTATTTCTTTTATCTGCAACGGTCTACTCGTATATTCTCGTAGTGTCTGTTGTAATAAATATGTCAATGTTCATCTTTCTCATTTCATTATGAGTCACATCACGAAAATGACAATAGAACAACAAATTGTCAACTTTTATGGGTCATTATCTGTCAATAGTTTGCCATATAAACTGTGAGTTCGTGGACGTTTCAAGAAATGAAAAGTTAAATTACAAAAATCGAGGATGGTCATTTATGTAATCAACCAATTTACAAAACAGGTTCCCTAAGAATTTATATATTAGATTTATTGATATACAATTGTGTTGTTTTATATATCAATTGAGTAGATTATAGGAATCAAACGTTCAATAGATTTGGATTGCTCGATATTACGATTCTGTGTTATTTTGTGAACGTGTGTGTTAATTCCTAAGTCACGTATCAAGTTTATCATTTTATTGATGTAGGTCTTGTAAACTAAACACAAAACAAGATTCTAAAATACGTAAAATATATTTTATTAGTCATTCTAATTTTATATTAATTCCTAAGTCACGTTCCACGTTTACTATTTTATCGATGTAGGTTTTGTGAACTAAATATAAAATAAAATCTATAAGAATTTTATTTTTTAATTCTCGAAAAAGTTGTTGATAGGAATTCTCACTAGGTACTAAACATCAACAAAGTTTTATGGTACCATCACACGTGTTTTCTTCTTCCTATAAACCCAAACGGGGCCCGAAAAATCATCTAATGAGGCCACCATTGTAGCATGAAAATTGCCTAATTGATGGTCATCCTAATTTATGATCTGTACCAAATATGAATTAATCGAAAGATGGCAAAATATCATTTACTAAATTTGATCCAAGAAACAGGCCAAACTGTATAAAACCGTTTAATTAAATAAAAATGAATAACGTGAGCCTACTCCCACCTCGAATAAAACATTGGCACGTTGAAATGTCACGTTTATTTGATACTTGAAAAAGTTTATAACTATCGTTCCTAGTGTATCAAAATTCAGTCCAAGAAATTTCACATTTCCAAATACATGATTAGAATGAAGATAATAACGGCGTACCGTGACTAACTAGATACATTGATGTTGAAGTAATAGCAATTTAATGAAATAAAATTGACCATACTTTAAAATTTTACAATGACCTCTGCGTACCGACGTAGTACTATTATTGTTTGTATGGTACTGACTGAGACATATCTTATTCGGTGGCTAACTGATAACGGAGTTGTGGTTAACACATTGTAAGGCTAAACTAACCAGCTCAGATTTACAATGGGTGTCAATTCTAAAGGCTCACAATGGAGGTAGGACACGACAGTATTCCGTCCAATTGAGCAGTCCGACTGGGGAAGTACCTCCGCCCTACAGACTACCGCAGCCATATTATCGTCGTGTTGTGTTCCCGGCGGTGGTAGCCAGAGCTCACAGGAGAGTTTTTGTGCTTTCAGTGGGAAGACCAAAAGCTTGTACTGCTTTGTCCTCTACACTGACGGTACAGAAACTCTCTGTGCTTATAGGGTTGGCAGTGCGAGTGTGACTCCTCTGGTGTTGCACGCGTCCATAGCCCACGATAACCACTTCCCATCGGGTGGGCCGTGTGCTTGTCTGCCACCTGAGTGGTACAAAATAAAACGGTGGCACTTGAACCATAATGTGGCTACCGGCAAGTTCATCGTGCCTTCAACAGCGAAAACTCTCAGTGTCTCGTAGAGCATATTATGCATGGGAAGTCAGCACCTATATTATCTACTTACCTTTTTTTTTCATATAATTCAGTTGGCATACTTGTGTGTTTTTCCGCAAATATCAATGACTAGAAAAACATTCATTGGTCTGTAATTATGATGCAAATTATAACATAAATTAAAGCTGGAATTTTTTTCATGTCCAATTTACACTAAAACAAACACAAACATAGTTGAACTAAAACTGACTTATATTTTTCTTACCTTAAGAACAATGACTGGAAATCGAGGAGGAATACAATAAAATAGTAGTACAAAAGTACATTAATAAGGTTTAACTTTATTCCTCCGGGCGATGCCTGCGATTTGAAGATTTTTGAGGTCAAAATCAACCTGCAATTCTATACACGTTTTAAATGTTTTCGTCTCCAAGTTGAAGAGTCTCACAGAATCGGTTAAGATATAAAAGAAAATTAAATGGTTCAGGCGGGATTCGAACTCGCGGAAGATCGCATTAGCATACTAAATGCTTTAAAATTTCATTCAATCGTCCGACAGAAGTCACTACTCTAAAAGCCATGATAAACCAAATTATAGAAAGGAGGAGTAGGAGAGAGGACTCGGGACTCCAAAATACAAACTTTGAATGCAATCGATATTGGAGCTCGGGCTATGATGCATTTTAAATATCTATATAATTTCTGGATTATTGAATAATGGAATGAAAGAAAAGTAACTGATATAAAGAACACCCGAACTATTTGCGCGTCACACTAATTTTTGTTCAGTGTGGAGATTTAAACTCTTGGCGCTATTGCAATAATCACGTAAACCATTATAGTTGAAGTGATAATTGCTTGTGCAATCCATTGATGATTAACACATAAATATATCGTAATCACTGTGAACAGGAACTGGAAAGATAATACATATATAAGTAATAATATACCTATAATAAAATATAGGCAATACAAATTATAGTTTATTTTTTGACTATCTTTTTACGTTTATTTTATAAACAAAATTAAATTGTATTGAAAATTATAAAATTACAATAAAAGCAATAAAAATCATAAATGAAAACAAATAAAATTAAGTTAAAATATTGAACAGTACATTATTTATTATGTTGTCAAGAATTAATTGATAAAATTATACATACATACATACATATAATCACGCGGAGGGAGGCAGAGGTGAATTAACACCCACATTTCACCATCATTGTATTCGGTCCCACGTAATAGGGGGTGAGCCTATTGTCATTTTCCGGGCACTATTGTTGCCTCGAGCCATGCATCTCTGGCTGAGTCTGGGCTGTAATATATTTGTCTGATGTTAAACAGTCTTATCCCTTAGTCGCCTTGCCACGCGGCTTCCGGGTTATAAAATTATAGTGTATCAAAAAAGAAATAAAAATGATAAAAACTAAATTAAATTACAGAAGTGCACATGTCAAAAGTATTGCGTATAGAGAACCATGTTCCCAATATTGCAAATATTATATACAAAATATAATACCAATTACCAAAACCAAAGGGACTAAAATACAGATTCATTTTGAAGATTTCTTAAAAAATATGAGGAGTTTTTTATGAAACCAGAAGTTAGAAAAGCAGTAGGACCTACCTACTACTAATTAAAAGTTAACAAAAGGATACAATACATTTTGTTTAGAGATTAATTCTCCCCTCTTCTATTTGCTGACTGTAATGATTCGCATATTGGTGTATTTGTAATTTATCTATGCAACGATATACCTACTACTTTTTATCTGTTCTAACCGAAATGTAGAAATTTAAATATTCTGCCAGTGCAATCATTGAATTTTCCATAAATCCATAAATCGTGCAACTTAGCTACCAGGGGCCTTATAGACAATGTTAATTCGCTCCGGAGCGAATCTATGGCGACATTCGTCATCGCTTTGACGTTCACGAATTTCGACTGGTAGACAAAGTTAGTCACATTTCGTATTCTTATATGCGATTCGTTGGGTCGACACCCTCTACTTTTTGTCTATGAACTTTCGTTTTTATGTGATCAATTCCACTTCTATTGTCACTGTCAACAGGGTCAAATTATTTTTTTAATGCGGGAGGTTCAAAACTTGATAAGTATTTCCTGAATTAGCTCATTTTAGCTTCCATAGGAGGGTTGCAGGTTGTGAGTAATAATGTGCATTATCATCACTCAAAGCCATAGCTTGAATATCGCTTGGGGCTGGTAATGCATCCATAATAGCAATGTTGTGCAATACACAGTATGCAAGCGTTATCCTGCTAGCCTGATAGGGATGATAATGCAGTAGTTAGTTTCAAGAGGCATCTCCAACGTGCCTTTAGCAACCCAAAGCACTTGTAATTCCCCATTATGGAGTTGTGGTTGAGGGCATCAACCACTTGTTTGATGCACCGAGTCGTAGTTCGTTGGGTCAGGTGTTGACAAACACCCACGATCCTTTAGTACGAGCCAGTGGCAAAAAAAGACGGGCACAAATCACCTGAAATAAGAGAAATAAGTATAATAGGTAAATGCAAAGTATATCAATAAAACTTAACAAGTGATATTGTTCAATTCCGCACTATCTTACCTTTATTTCCAAAGGCGTCTCCCGAGACCCTTTCAATGGAGTGGAAGCTCTTAACTCCACGCAAATTTTTTTAAACGTTGAATTTAAGTTGGATATGCTTGACGAATAAGCTTTCCGGCATCTCATCAACCTTTTCCAAGTCTCGGTGGGATATATAGCGCCTTTGCCTTCTCTGCCAAACATATTCATTGTGAGCTGCCCACAGTAAGCGCAACGCATGCATTTCGATAATTAAAGGCGAATTACTCAAAAAGGTAATGTAGAAACAAGTAGTAAACTGAATTAAATGCAGTCCGGCACTCACAATCACTCACTTCAGCATACTCAAATCGACATATTATCCGCTAGCTATAGGAGTTTGGCATTCGCTGCAGTTTCCATCAAGAAATTCGAAAACGAGCGATAGGACCGGTCAAAATATGCAACTTGTCTATGCATTTCTATAGAAGTAGTCGTTCGAAGATCTCGATTCGATTAATGGAATCGAATGATTTTAACATTGTCTAGCAATTTTGTGTTCGTTATCCGTGGTTCACGTGATATTTCCACATATAATGTCACTTCCATACATTTTAGAACTTTCCATTGACGATTTCGCTAATGGAATGTAACTTTGTCTAGGGCCCCAGATCGATATTCTGCATTGTTTTCTAGTGACAATCGTGCGCTTCAGCACCTACAATAATGATGTAGCATCGGTGCGTGACGAGGCAGAGTGAGGGGTAGCGGGGAGTGGTCGCAACCGCTAGTCTATTTGCGTTGAATGTTTACTTAAGAGTAATCGGTCGTTATTATTGATGACAATTTTATATTCTACGAGTATTCTGACCACAAGTTAGATATAGTAAAATGTATGATAGTTGTAACAACCACTGTGGTATGGCGTTCACGTGCAGGAGGCGCGGGTATATTTGTATGCATGAATATGGGCATTTGCATTGGTCTGGTTGTGCCCCGGAGAGCATGCTAAGCCGTCGTACCTGTTGCCATATGATCATCTATTGCAGTCATTATAGATAGTTGAGTCCTAAAAAGTCCAACAAATGGTCTAAATGTAATGAAAATATCTTAATAATTATTATCATTTCACGGAAAATATCGAAGTTCAGCCAAATCCGCAATTAGACTAGTAAAGCGGACCTCAGGTGAGAGCTTCGAATGCGACTGGGATGAACGCTAAGTTGAAGAAAAAGCACAAAGACAAGATAAATGTTAGGGCGACGGAACTTACCGCGACCACAACTATAATGACCTCGTGTTGTGTTCCCGGCGGTGAATACGGTAGCCAGAGCTCGCTCTGGCGCACGGCCTGACCCAATTGGTGCACGAGGTCACTAGGATACCAAGAAGGTCGGGCCTAACACCCTCTCTGCTAGACCTTCTGCTGACGAGTAACCCGGACCAGTACAGTGTGTCGGTGCGAGCCGCTTTAGGCAACTCCGATCACTGCCTGGTCTGTTCCACGGTGCCTATTATCGCGCCCCCACGACCCGTGCAGGGGAAGCGGCGTCTCTGGCACTACTCGTCAGCGGACTGGGATGGACTTCGTGACTATTTTGCGTCCATCCCGTGGGTTGAGCGCTGCTTTGAGGGTAAGAACCCATCGAATTGTGCTACTGCTGTCACCGGTGAGATCAGTCTGGGTATGGAATACTATATCTCATATACTGATATCACCGGTGACCGCGGGGTGCGCCCTTGGTTCGGGCGCGAGTGCGCGGAAGCTGTTGAACAAAAACAGTCTACGTACCGCGCTTGGGTAGGGGCGCGCGCCACACGCCATCCCAATCTGGGCCACTTCAAGGCGGCGTACAACAGAGCCACAAAGGTCTGTAAAAGGGCCTACGTCAGAGCGGATGCCCTGCGCATAGCGCGGCTTGGTCAAGAGCTAGTGATGCATCCCACGGGCAGCCGTGGCTACTGGCGACTGGCTAAAGCCGTGCAAGCTAACTTCTGCCAGCCTTCGCTGCCTCCGCTGCGTAACCCTGATGGATCCCTAGCCCATGAGTCGCAAGAGAAGGCAAATCTGCTGGTTAATCTCTTTGCGGCCAACTCCCGAATCGATGATTGTGGTACGCAGCCACCGACACTACCCGACCACGCAATGTCTGATATCCATATCAGGCAACGCGATGTCCGTGCAGTGCTGCAATCACTCGATGTCCGGAAAGCCAGTGGTCCGGATGGTATTCCAGCGATGGTCTTGCAAAAATGTGCAGCGGAGTTGTCTCCAATGCTTACGAGCCTATACCGGCTGTCCTACAGTTCGGGTACAGTGCCTTTGGCTTGGAAAGAAGCGAATGTTCAGCCGATTCCCAAGAAGGGGCATCGCTCAGAGCCGGCCAACTATCGACCCATAGCCGTCACCTCAGTGTTGTGCAAAGTGTTCGAGCACATAATTAACAAACAGCTCATGTGGCACTTAGAGGATCACTCCTTAATTAATGGCCGGCAATATGGCTTCAGGCCGAAACGGTCAACGGGTGATCTTCTAGCATACGTTACCCATCTTTGGGGTGAGGCTATGGACAAGCACGGCGAGTCACTGGCAATTAGTCTTAACATCGCCAAAGCTTTCGATAGAGTCTGACACAAATCGCTTCTTTCCAAGCTACCTGCCTTTGGTCTGCCTCCTAGGCTGTGCAACTGTGTTGCTAGCTTCCTGCAGGGGCGCCGTATTCGCGTCCTTTGTGACGGACGAGCTTCGGAGTTTCTGCAGGTAAATGCTGGCGTGCCTCAGGGGTCCGTTTTATCACCCACTCTCTTTCTTCTGCATATCAACGACATGCTGTCCACCGGCAATGTTCATTGTTATGCAGACGATAGCACCTTACATGGGAGACATCATGGACATCCTGTGGCCAAGCAGTCAGATATCGCAGAGAAAAGGCAGCTTCTTGTCACTGAGCTTGACGGATCCTGAATCACATTTCTCAATGGGGCTCTGAGAACCTGGTTGAGTTCAATGCCAAGAAGACGCAGGCATGTGCGTTTACAGCAAAAGTATCTTCTTTCCTTCCCCTCCCCACTCTTCAGAGCACGCCACTGCCACTGCAGGACAATCTCAATATCCTAGGTATGGATGTTCACTGCAACCTGAATAACAAAAATTACATCGAAAGTATCATCAAAACAGCTTCACGAAAACTCAGAATCCTGAACAGAGTGAGACGATTTTTCTTCTATGCAAGACACAAATTCGCTCCTGTGTGGAATACTGCTCGCATCTCTGGGATGGTTCAGCAAAGTACTTACCAGATGCTCTCGACAGGTTGCAGCGACGTGCGGTCCGCATCATTGGGAATCCCGAGATCACGAATACCCTAGAACCTTTACAGATGCGTAGAGATGTTGCGTCCATGGCTGTATTTTACCGTCTGTAGGTACCATGGTGAGTGTTCTGATGAGCTCTTCCAATTAGTCCCACCCTCCCCTTTCCTACACAGGACAACACGTGCAGGTCTTAGATGTCACCCGCACACGGTGCAGAACATCCGATCAAGATCCAAGCGGTTTGGTGACTCTTTCCTCTGTCGCACCATTAAGGCCTGCAATTCATTACCAGCTCACATGTTTCCCTCTTCCTACAGTCCCGGGTCCTTTAAGCGGGGCGTGAAAAAGCATATGATGAGACCGTCAAGCTGAGTGTCGCCATTGTCACACGGTATGTGTAGGTAATGGTGACCCTCTTTTCTGAGACTTAGCCTTCAGCTTACCATCAGGCAAGGCGAAGTCTAATTGTTTCATCTGCACCGACGAGCATGCATGAAGAATGTAATGAGAGTGAATGAAGTACGAGAGTAGTGTGTTAGGATCATAACAAATGGAGAGCCGTGGTCTCTACCTACCCCTATGGGAAACAGGCGTGACTTTATGTATGTATGATATAGATATAGATATAGACTATTTGACAAAATCGCCCTATTCTTCCCAATACCGCTTAATATCTTAGTTTTTTCTGGAAATATATGACTTGCAAAATAAGAAAATGCCTAAATCAACTAAAACTATGAGTTATCATAATCTTAATTCTCAAAGAAGGTGAGAATATAAACAATCCAATTAAGTTCAAATATAATGAATACAATTTCAAATTAATTTTATTATGAAATACACACATGTAAGCTTTATTTTGAATCCTGAGGTCACGAGCACCATAGCGCTTTTGCAGATATGTAGAGATGTCTTTTTTATACCACTTAGGTGGCAGACAAGCACACGGCCCACCTGATGGGAAGAGGTTACCGTGGCCTATGGACATGTGCAACACCAGAGGCGTTACATGCGCACTGCCGACCCTGAAGAAACTTCCTAATACCCCTTTTGAAGAACCCCATATTGTAGGCGCATAGGAAAACCGCAGTAGGGAGTTTATTCCACAGCTTGAGTGTGATTGGGATGAAGTGTCTTTCATGCGTACTTGGCAGTACTTAACCCTCTGTACCATGGTGAATGTTCTGTTGAGCTCTTCCAATTAGTCTCAGCCTCCCCTTTCCTACACAGGACAACATGTGCAGGGCTTAGATGTCACCCGCATAGAATATCTGATTACGAACCAAGCGGTTCGGAAATTCTTTCCTTTGTCCCACCATTATGGCCTGGAACCAATTACCAGCTCATGTGTTTCCTTCTTCATTCAGTCCCGGGTCCTTTAAGCAGAAGGTGAAGAGCATAATGATGAGGCCGTCAAGCTGAGTGTCACCTTTGTAACATGGTATATGCGAGGCAAAGTCTAATTGACGTGTCCTATATAAAAAAAAACGCATCGTGGACCAAGATAATTGCGATATTTTCTTGCACTCCATAAATTTTTGCACTACGCCCAACTAGGGTGTTGCGTCTCTCACCAGTAGGTACGATTTTGTATGAAGCGTGTTCGGTCGAGAAATTCTCATAATCAAATATCTTTAAAATTATTTATCGTAGGAATATTTATATTTAGCAGTTTATTTATTACCTATAACATTATGTGATCATTTTTTGACATAAAAAAAATGACAAATAGCTTAATAAGATAATTCACATACGAGTGTCAACTCTTTGAAGTGATTTTTAGGCTTGTTGAGCACTTTTTTGTAAAGTAAATACTTTTTTATAGACCGTTTTCACTTCTGTCAGTACCACTGGCGTGCCACTGTTTTTTTATAATTTTCATACATTACCATATTATCCATATATACTATGTATATATGTACCATATACTTAGGTATATCATACCATATTTCATACATTACCAAAATGATTTATAGTATCATAAATTATACTTTTCATACAAGTACGTCAATTTACTGTTGGAAAAGGTTAAGTATTCCCTGCAAGTAAATTGCATTATTAAAATATGACTAGGCACATATCTGGTTCTAGTTTTTGTACCTACAATATTTAAAATTGAGACGTTAAGGTCATGTTAAAATACCTGTAAAAGGGACTCTTTCACAGTGATTCAAAAAACCGATGTAACAAGGAAAAAGTATAAGTAAGCGCAGATAAGTTAGTTCTAAACCGGTAGGTACGTTGAATCCAAAGCTTCAAAAGTGCAAGTCCACTTCAAGTTTTAACTTTTAACGAGATTCATTGGATTATTCATAGCGAGTGCGTGTTATTTATTGAGCTGCTTTTTCTATCATTCATTTCTATAAACCACAAAAATTATTAGTAGGTTATAACATAGGTAATCGAGAAATAATCAACTATTTATTTCTAAATAATCACATAACGCATTATTTACAACATAAGTCCTTTTCACATTATCTGATCTGACACTATGTGCAGTTTTCACATATATCTGATAATATCGGTCCGATATGGTCATTTGCTCGCTAGCTCAGACTAGTTAGGGATACAAAAGATGAAAAAACCGATAAAAACATGCAAGCAATTTCGACATGACTTAGTATTGAGTTTTTTCTTATATTCGTGATTAGCGTCATCTATTAACGAGAAAAAACACGTATCCAAGAAAATGACGTCGAGAGTCGCTTGCTCGCTGTTGTAGCCTCTTTATGAAAGTTGTAGTCGGTTCGAGTCATATTTCACAATCCGATATCGGGTCAACACATTACTGCTTGCTCCGACATCCAATATCGGTTCCGACAATGTCAATGACAGATAGATATTTCCGGGGCGCGGCCGGGTCGGTACGGGAACCGCGTACCTATGTACAAGATATTTTTTTTATAGTAACAAATATATTAGGTGCATATTTTTTTTAAGACCACGCACATTAAATAAGTGTCTTTCAATTTTCAGAAGACTGGTAGACACTGGACAGTGAATATCTGTGATTTTTTAATCAAAGAAAGTTTGTCAAAAATAAGCATTTGTTGTACGACTAGTATCCTTAAATATCTAATACATACTAAGGGTTACTTCTAGGTATCATCTTCATTTAAGATTTTGACTAAAAAGTCAACATTTACAGCAAAACGTTCATTTAGGTTTCAGCATTCTGATATAAAATAGTACATTATGGTACAAGTGTGTATTGTTGGTGATTACCGTTGAGGCACCATTGAGACCCTAGCCGTTAGGTGAAGGTCGCTAATCATCAAAACATATACGACGTTTTTCAACAAACTGGTGAAGAAAATAACATTAAAATAGTTTTTAGTTAGTAAACTTTCCATAACGTTAATCACTTTAGGTACGTCTTATATTGATCGTTGTACAACATAAATAATTTTCTTCATAAGTTGTAACTTGTAGCCAATTTAATTAATAATTAACTATAATTTCAAAAGTGAAAACGAGGAGTATTTTTTTCGCATTCGCGGGAAAAAATAGTTTTCCTATGCGCGCACACCTGTCTAGCAATGGTGAACGCCCATACACTGAAGAATGAGGTTTCTTTTTTTCGGAACGAAGAAAATGGGGAATTCGAAGTTTTTATAGAGAAAAATAGTTATTATCATTATATACATGGATACCTATGTATTTTCCTGATTGACTGACACGCAGCTCCTACTTGTGTCCCTCCAGCAGCAGCCATGCCCCATAGCCATGTAAAGGACATCCCTAATGATCATCTTATAGACCTGCCTGTTCAACCTGACAACTATTTTAGAATTGCATGTGACGCCAGTCTTTTCCTGTTACTTGGCCCATACGGCAGCCCACCCCTATTATGTGGCACCGAAGATCATTTTGTGCTAATACACCTTTGCGTGGGGTGCGCGGTTCAGGGATTTGCAAGCCTGAAAATATGTAGTATATGAATTTTTTTCAATTATTTCGTATCATCGAGTATTATTCAGTCAGTATTAAGAACAATATTGTTGTCTTATTTATCTGTATTTATCTACATAGATAATTATCACCGCAAGTGATGTTTTATCTGAAGTTTATTTGTCATATTGTTGAATGATAAACAGTACGAGATAAAAATCTTATCCTGTGTCTTTATACCATTTACTCACAAATATTTCTAATCTTTCTAGGTAATATAATATCTAAGTCTTCGGAGATACACTGCAATGCGACCAAGATGGCGACAAGCAATATCAAGACGTAAGTTTACTAGAAATTATATGGTAAAACTATGGTTCACGAATTTAATGATAAATATTAATGATAATAATCCACATCGTTCTCTGAACATTTCCTTGTCGCGGTCGCCTTTGCAATCATACCTTTACATTACACAAAGTACATTATAGTGAGAATTGAAATGTAACAACACTTAATTCGTTTACAGTGTTATTATTAAAATTATTCATTGAAATATACTTTATTAATAACCATACTCTTCACCTGCTACATATAGACTATGTAAATTATAGTATACCGGTTTGATTTCTGAAAATGTTCCATATAAATGCTAAATCTTATAGGTATATAAAAAAGGAAGTTGCTACGCGCAAAGCTTGATCGAAGTTCGACCAAGTCAGCTCTTTTTTTATATTTTCTTAAGTTATACAGAATGATTTTATGCAAAGATTGTCATGGTAAAGAGAACAGAATTTCACGTGGTCGGAGCCGCGGTCATTAACTAATAAAATAAATAAATAAAGGAAGAAACTATGTAAGAAAATTTATTAGTAGATTAGAAATATATAAAGATTCTGCGTAAACATTTATTTTGATCTTAATATTAGGTATCACAAATTGTATATTCTTGAATGCAAGTATGTTGTTTCACGCCAAATAAGCATTCGTTTATTGTGATGGGTTAAGTAGATGAAAAAGGGTTGGAATGCACCACTAACCTGCTATTCAGTTTGTTACTTACTAAAACCTAATTAAATTTAATACACAATAGCAGGACGACCTGACATTTTGAGTTCATTCTGCTCATATAATGACACCAACAAGTAATTCGGGTTCCTAAGCATAACTTTCTAGTTAAAAACATGACACGACATGAGAGATGATTTACTATAAACAAAAAATAATAAAGCAATATTATAATATCTTTATATTCATACCAAAAAATTAAAAAAGGTACTCCTGTATACGACAAGATAACTGATAAGTCAAATTATTTACGGAAAGCAGACCTCGGACTTCAAAGTACAAAGCTTTGATCTCGAATTTAATTAACGCTGGGATGATGATGCGTATTCAGATAATCTGAATCTGTTTATTAACAATATAATCAATGGTTGTACCTATGTCATAGTTTGCCAGATTGTAGTATATACGATGATAATAACAATACGTATTTGTACCTAATGTATTTTTAATGACCTATCATAATATAACCATACTTTTCAAAGGGTCACTGCATGTATTAATAATAACTTACTATATATATTTCTATTTAATAAAAAAGTCAACTTGTTTCTTCATAAAAAAACGTGTTGAATACCTACTGATTTAAATAGATAATATGGAAGGTTTCTAAAGACATCGTATTAAGTTGAAACATAATAAACTAGTAGTTCTGTGACTGTGTAGACCTCGCGAGCACCCTTTGGCACATTTTCTGGTACCCTCAATCAAATTTTTCAATTATTTTAAACTGTCCTGGATGTTATACCAAAAAATAATGACGATTCGTTCTTAAAAACGCTACAGAAAACTTCTTCCCCTTTTTAGTATAGTAGTTCACCTTAACAAGGCATGAAATTTTTTCACAACAACCTGTCCTTGATGTTTCAGCAACAAAGCATTTATGAATACCGTGACACCAAACTACCCCATTTTCTCCCTCATTTTTCCTACTATCAAAAAAAGGTAATACTAACGCGCACTCTAGATTGGACCTGACAGATACGGACAATCGGTCACTTTGTCGAAACGGAGACTCTCACTCATTCGGTCAATAATAATTTATTTTTTCATTTTCACCTTCATCCGTACTCTTCATCTTTGCGTTTGATATTTTAAGATAAGACTTATAAATAGCAATAATGATGATAATGTAGACATTAACAATACATTGACTATGTATTTAGTGAAGTTTTAACAATGTCGAAAAATGGAGTGGTGAGACAGTGCTTCTGGCCGAGTGCAATGTACGTGAAAAGTACTCGGCGCTATGTTCACACGTACTGAGCATCGGCCGAGTGCCCTATCTCACCACTCCACTCGGTGCGTGTGATCAAGGCATTAGTTATAGCTTATTACACTTAAATAGCGTAAAAAGAAAATTAAAACAAACCCTGATGGTTTCTTATTTACATGGTGCACAGATATTTGCCCGAAATCAGTAGTGGTGGGATGGGTTATTTGATTAACGGATTTGTACTAACTTGAGCGTGTTTTACAAGAGAATTAGTCTTAAAATAAATGAACGAGGTGAAGAAATGGTGGCAAGGATAGAAGGTGTGAAGGCGATGTTTAAATCGGAACACGAGATTAAAATGATGCCTTTAAACTAGTTATTCGATGGTTCAACTATTAGGCTAACACCCATAAACTTAGTTATAACTTGTCCGGACACGGCTATACATGTAAATGTAGGTACACTGTCTAAAAATGTAAAGTTATTTATTACGTGAATAGGTATTTTTTAGATGAATATAATTTATTTTAAGGTGAATACTTTTATTAACTGTTTTACAAGAGTACGTTAATTGCATTCATATGATGAATTCGATGACATGCTTTTTAATTTATTCTTTAGTTGTGCTATGTTGCTTTAATTAGCTTATTAGAAGACACATTTTACACACACTTATTTCATTGGTAACATGGAACCAGACTATCACCTTGAATTACACTTATATAAATAATTCGTTGATATTGCTACTCACATCAACGTTACCATATATATTTTATAACATCTATCAATCAATACCTGTACCACAAATGCTACTACATAAGTATATTTTCTCCGCTTAGTGTTCCTAATTCCCCAGCGGTATGTCTTGGGCATCATGGGCTTGCTGGCTGTATGCAATGCATACACAATGCGTGTGTGCCTCAACCTTGCCGTCACTCAGATGGTCAACAATACAAAAGGCGAAGATGCAGAATTTTATGACCCTAACGCCTGCCCAGAGGAGAGTGAATTCATCACAAATGGAACTTCAAGTTTGAAGCCTGTAAGTTTTATCTTTAATTTTATGATCATCTACCTGCCTTTGTCCTAATTTTTTGGAGTCGGCGTGACATATCATTCTCCTTCGTTCAATCCTGTCAAATTTCACTCCCATCACTGTCATATCCTCTTGTACGCAATTCACCCATCTTTTTACTTTTAAATTAACGTTTAGTAAAATTGCCTATGTAATAGTGTTACTGTATATTATGTATGTATGTACAAAACTAAATAGGTTTAATTACCGATTAAAAAACACCAATTATTCAATTATTGAAAGTATTAACATAACTAATTTTTCATTCACATTTTATTTAAATCAAATGCTGGGTGCATTTGATTGTTTTAATGAAGTGAATATGGTATTTTAAATAGTTGCTCGAGATCGTATGTCAAAATGACATATCAAGAACATATTGATAAATACATATCGAACTGTCATCCCCAAGTTCGTATATTCGCTTATCTACATATTATGCCATTGACGATTATGTTGCTAAGAACATTTAAATGATATGCTAAAACCTAAATAAGCACTCCATATTATAATTTATGTCGACGTATAGATGTGATTCTTTTAAACTCTAAATTTATACTAAATTATCCAAAGTTATATAAAAAAATCCGATAATATCAAAATCTCACTATTATATTAAAAAAAATGAGATAAATATTGACTTCACGACTAATGTAGGTACCTACATTGTCAACCTGATCTTATTGCGTTGGTCACGACTTCACAGCACAGTAGTTATTGCATAAATATATAACTGTATGTATATACGTACTGTATATGAATATATTTGTCAACGAGTTTATTTTCTGTTCGATTCTAGCAAAATTTTCCGTTCTTGGAAATTATTACTAATGAAGATGATGGTGTTCTGTTTGCGTTTATAATACTATGTTAGTACAATAGTTTTTTTATAGTTTAAACAGATGTATCGTTGTTACGAGTACAACGACATATGAAATCTCTATTATAAACTTGAAGTCAAATTTTTCATGTAAAATATTTTGTTATAACAAATCAATTAATACGCTCCCACAGTAAGTTTCATGGATAGAAAACGGATAGATCTCAGAAATCGAAAAATATTTGTGGTCAGAGAATCGTTAATTGAAAACGGAAACAGTTAAATTATTTGCGTAAAAAGTTCATTTAGAGATTAGATGATGCAGTAAGCATCTCAAAACTTTAATATTGTTGAATAAGAAGATGAAGTAAAGGAAAGAAAATCTCATGCATATTGAAAGTAATGGTAAAAACATGAACCAGGCAAAAAATCCGTGAATAATTTTTAGGTTCATGGCCACATTATCTTTTAAATAATAAATTTACTTTTACAGCACGCAATATTTGACTGGTCGGAGTCGACTCAAGGACTAATACTCAGTGCGTTTTACTATGGATACGCCTTAACGCACGTCCCGGGAGGATATTTAGCAGAAAGATATGGAGGGAAATGGACTCTTGGAATTGGACTCCTAAGTACGGCAATATTCACACTGCTAACACCTGTAGTAGTTAAAGCTGGAGGAGCTACATGGCTATTTATTCTACGTGTATTGCAAGGAATGGGTGAGGTGAGTATAAATATAAATATGTAAATTAATATAATTTAGTATATATCTATAAGTCGCCTCTCCTAGTTTTACCCTAGTTTAGTATTGTTAACCATGCAATAGGTGCTAAATTACTTATTTTGCAAGCATTTAGAGTTATACAATAGTAGTTAAATAAAAGTATATTAGGAGGTAGGACACGGCAGTATTTCCGCCCAATTGAGCAGTCCGACTGAGGATGTACCTCCGCCCTACAGAATACCGCTGCTATAATAACTTCATGTTGTGTTCCCAGCGGTGAGTAGGGTAGCCAGAGCTCACTGGAGAATTTCTGCTGTGAGTGGGAAGACTAAAGACTTGTTCTGCTTTGTCTTCTACACTGACGGCATAGAAAGTCTGTACTTACAAGGTTGGCAGCGCGACTGTGACTCCTCTGGTGTTACAAACGTCCATAGGCCACAGTAACCACTTTCCATCAGGTGGGCCGTGTGCTTGTCTGCCACCTAAGTGGTATAAAAAAAAATTAGTCAAATCAACATACTTCAACAAGGTAACAATAGAATAAAAGTATATACATAAAATAAAAGTCAACCATGATTATAAAACGACTAGTTTAGTTTAGCTATGACAGTGGTATAAGCGCCGCTTTATCATCGTTACTGAATCTATAAGGATTAAAGAGCACTACCAGTTACCATAAACAACATTGTGCGGTTCTATACGTAGCTTAAAAGCAGTTTTCTTAACTATAAACTAGCAAACAATCGCAAGTCTATAATAATAGTAAGTTGTTACAGTTACAACGATATATTATCGATATATAAACGTTTGCGACACCAGATGTCACGTGCAAATGGAAAATGTCGATAATAAAAAAAGAGCGAATGGAAAAGAGTTCAATACTTTCTGCACTCTCATAAATAGCAATTAAATTATGAAGCTACAAAAACATCATTGACATGACAGTGTCATTAACAACATCGTTATCACTTTCAAGGTTCCATGATCGGATCTAATAAACGTCATCTATTTATATTTTTATCCAGATGTTACCAAATACCTACTTTTTACCTCAGAAAGAATAGTACTTGCTATTTAAATACGATTTTTTATGCCACTTGGTTGGCAAACAAGCACACGGCCCACCTGATGGAAAGTGGTTACCGTGGCCTATGGACGTGTGCAACACCAAAGGAGTCGCACTCGCGCTGCCAACCCTGTAAGCACAGAGTTTCAGTGCCGTCAGTGTAAAAGACAAAGCAGGACAAGCATTTGGTCTTCCCACTGACAGCACAAAAACTCTCCAGTGAGCTCTGGCTACCTTACTCACCGCCGGAAACACAACAAGAGGATAACCTCTTGATGAGGAGATATGGCCGCGGTATTCTGTTGGGCGGAGGTACTTCCCCAGTCGGACTGCTCAATTGAACGGAAATACCGTCGTGTCCTACCTCTTCCATGGGGGCATAGAGGGTTCAAATCTATACTAATATTGGCAATCCGAAAGTAACTCTTAAAGTAACTGATCCAATTTTGATGAAATTTGGTATTAAGATATATTAGTATTGAAAACGGGCATAGGCTATGTTTAGTCACAGAACAGATAATAGTAGTTTGGTCACGATAATCGACAACGACGCGGGCGAAACCGCTGTATTCTGGTACTCGTTAAGTATTACGCGATATCTTGGCACATCTTGAGAAGTTTGAGGATTACACTTCGATGCGTCATGCTAAATGACGTCATAAAGTTAGCATTTGAACAAAAAAATGTAAGTCTATCATAGAATGTTTTTGTTCCACTTGCTACTCTAACCGTCGTCGGGTTGATTGACATTTATTATACACCTTAGTTCACTTAAGTATTTGATGGTATTTTTTGCTTGTAGCATACAGTTGTATTCATCATTGCAATAGCATTTTCCTTGAGTAAGTACTTAAGGAAAATCAATTTTGTTTTAATGCTCTGCTAGCTTCGATATTTGTTAGCTACCATCGGGTTTAGTCAAATAGAATCACAGACTAATGCTTTATTAGCTGCTCCTCTGGTGTTACAGACGTCCATAGGCCACGGTAACTACTTTCCATCAGGTGGGCCGTGTGCTTGTCTGCCAACTAAGTGGTATAAAAAAAATATATATAAAAAATTGATTTGTGAGACTATTGATTACCTCGTACAATATTGTATAAATACAAACCGTGCTAATCATGTTTAACACCAAAATTGTGATGATTTTATGGGGATAACCAAATTTATCAATATTTGGACTAATCACGGCAACCAATTTATCCCATAACGAAATCCCATAGTCCTTATTTCAAAATAACTAATTTTTATACGTTCGATAGAAATATTTACGCTGACTAATTTTAACTTCTATGCTTATTGTACTCACAATTTAAGATTTACTGTGGGAAGACAAGCATAGTAATTTCATTGTTTGCAAATGAAAAGAGAAGAGAAACAATGTGGTCAAGTAGGTTCAGTAAAGACATCATACTTGTAAATACTTGATTAGACAACCATTTTAAACCATGGCTTTGACGATTATAGTATTATTTACGTAACCAGAAATAATTTGTTACATTTTGTATCGTTATTTGTTGAATTATATGGCTAAGTTTAGTCTACATGCAAAGCGAAATGCTGGAATTTGAGTTTTAGTAGGCAATAAGTGGTGATAATTAAAGATCTACATAAAATTAATAAATAGGTGAATCGTATTCTTATACTTGATAACATTTCCATTTTCTTAAACCACCTTTTCGGAGTGGTGAGAACCCAGTAGGTAGTACCATTATCTAGTGCCATTAAAGGCGTAAGTAAATGTAACTATATTATGCTGACTGACTGATTCAACAACGCAAAGCCTAAACTAGGGCCACAAACCTTAAATGCTGTCATATTATATCTAAATTTACTGTAATTTAATCTCATAGTCAGCTTAGTCGCTTACCTTGATCTTTTTCTCGGCTTATTAAGTTCAATTTGTTAGGTTTTCAAATGATATATATTCATATTATTTATATTTTGTCTACTTACTTGATGTACTGCAATGTAGTTGACAACTACATGAACTCTACATTTGAGTCCTTTGCGACGTACTTCAAAGATCTTGAAGGTGCATGTTAATTGTATTAATATGAAAAGTGATATAACATGTTTTACAATATCAGGGTCCTACAATGCCTGCTCTGATGATTGTGCTGGCTCGATGGGTTCCACCACATGAACGATCAAGACAAGGTGCTTTAGTATTCGGTGGAGCTCAGATTGGAAATATCTTTGGCTCGTTTATGTCCGGTTTCCTAATGGCTGGTGATGGAGACTGGGTCAACGTGTTCTACTTCTTTGGAGGCTTTGGCATTTTATGGTTCTTGGCTTGGGTAAGTAGGGATACTTTTCCTTTTTAATGTGTATCATACAATACCATTTTTTTTAAATTATAATTTCAAAATAGTGAATCAAACCTAGTCAGGCTAGGAAATTAAAGTATATATATGAAGTTATACAGGTATGAAATATTATTACCAACCGTCCTATTATCTCATCTTAATTGGCAACTTGCGTGAGTGTATCATGATACAATCTAATACTTGCTCGGTGCCCTCAGCAACAGCTACGTTCAGTGTCTCGTGTGAGGAACGCCTCTTCTCCTCCTCCTGCTAAATCAGTTTTTTACAGCGTTTATTTACTATGCAATTTCTTTCTTAAAACTTAATTTAGTTAAACCTGTGGTGTGTGTATACCACAAAATACTTCTCGGTACGAATGGTACTTTTGGTATCAAATTACCTAAATCTTAAATTGTATGAAAAGATAACTTAAGAAGTATACCTACACCTCTGAAATTAGTTTTAAAGTTATTCGAATCATAAGTTGATATAAATAAACATTTTGTGTATTTAATCAATTTTAAAATAAATTTGTACAGGATGAGGAGATAGCGCGAAACTAATTCAAAACGATAAAATTGTGTGGTACTAAAATAACATTCACTGTCCAAGGTCTAAGCGTATTTTAATACTTCTTATAATGTATCAATATTGTAATGAAAAATGAAGTAAGATTTGAAAGGTAACTTTTTATAATACTTTTTATAGTTAGGAGAACTAAATAAGGCTAAACACTAATTGCATAAGACAAGTTTTAGGAACATGTTACGGCGAGTGAAGGTAATCAACCTCTTTTACAACATCGTCTAATTGCATTTAACTAGAACTATAAAATGTCCTATGTAATTTAAAATTAATTTGCTGATATATTATGCTGCGGTTCGGTACGTGCAATTGTAATTCCATATATAAAAAAAATCGTATTTAAAATAAAGTCTGGCATGACAACTTTAATCTTTCTCTGTTTCAATTCAATCAGACAAAATTTTGTTAAAGATAAAGATAATTTTATTTGCGGAAACATGTGTAGGTACAGGTGGCATTTAAAATATAATACATTACAAGTTTCAACATGTTCTGTCAATGTAGACGTACAATTTTTTTTAAAGCTCGTTGTAGCAGCTCGATATTTCGAGAGCTTGTTCGATTGTGTTTGAGTAACAAACATTCAAATATATTCACAAACTATCATACTCGTACATAATAATTTAAAAATAAATCTGCTAGCAAATAGTCTCACCAAAACTCAGTAATTGCACTGATACACGGTATACGTATAGTCTGCCACGGGTATAATGGGTCGGCTATGTTAGGAAAAGGTCGGATGGGTACTGGCACAAGTTGGGAGCAACCTTTAATCGAAGTTTATTGTTATACAAGTGTAAATTTGGAGATTCTCCCAAAATACCAATCATGTTATCTAAATTTAAGGAGATAACAACATAATTATAATTATGTAGTCTTCGCCATCCACGTCTATATAACCTTATGTTTTATCAATTCCAGAGTCTTTTATGCTACAGTACACCCAATACTCATCCTTATATTTCTGACGAAGAACTGAAATACCTTAATGAGACAGTTACGAGTGCTGATAACAAGAGTGTCAGAGACCCTGTGCCATGGAAGGCGATTGTTAGATCTGTACCTGTCTGGGCCTTGCTGTTTGCTGCTGTAAGTAGTTGGAAGATGAAAAAATATACTGAATGATAAAAATAAACATTAGGCTCATATAGTAAACGTAAATCTTGTAATATAGGTTTTCTAAGTTCTTACAATTTCTCGCTTGTGTATAAAAATCTGTTATTATTGTAATCTGTTTGAACATTGATGGCACTAATGCACGGAAAAACTCTAATGATTTTATGTGGCATTTTTATGAAGAATGTATTTGTTTTGTATTTAATTAAATAAATAAATAAAATGCAAGAAAATACTTAAGATATTTTAAAATACGAGTTTCGATAATAATGTATTTTCTTTGATTAGTTATTAATTTAATTTGCATCTATCTTTTAAGGTGAAGAGGAATCAAACAGACTCAAAATCGTTATAAAATATTGATATTACATTACCAAATTTGAATGATTATTTATTATCTACACACATTACGTAAGACCGAATACAATGATTGGTTAAGTGTGGGTGTTAATTCGCTTCTACCTAACCTTCCAGGGATAATGGCATGATTATATATATATATATATGTGTGTATGTATTGATGTATATATACACATATATCTACACAATTCACTGATCACTGATTTTTTTCATGCTTTATTTATTTTATGAACGTACTGCGATAAATATAACATTTAAGGGACCTTAGATAGATAGATAATTCTTTATTGTACACTAAGAGATTACACTAGAACTTGTAGGAGCATGCATACAGTCTAATTTACACAATGGGAGACTTATCACTGGAAGCTATTTCTTCCAGGCAACCTTAGAATGGACAGTGATGTAAAAAAGCAAAAGATATGGTGTAGTTAGCAAATAAACTAGAAACAAGGTGTGTTAAAAACAAAAGGAAAGAAAGATATGAGAGAAGTTCAAATAAAGTAAAATAAATATATAACTTTAGTACATAAATAGATATACAAAGTAGATAGTACATACTAATAAGAAGGGGTGAGCATATTAATTGTGAGCTAACACAGTGTTCAAAATGAAAGGTAGTAGTCCTTTGCCATTGTTTTAAAAACTTTTAGGGATTTCGCTCGTTTGATATTCAATGGCAATGCGTTCCATAAGCGCTCACTCGTACAGTTGTTCCACACCTCGACACACAGGAAGTTCGTCGAATTCAATGTTTAATAGATTAGTTAAGTGATTGATATAGGCTTCTACCTTTAGCTCCTGGGGACAATCATTATATATCACAAATTCAAATGTGGGCTTTTACACCTAATTTATCGATAGGCTTATTTGCAAAAAGCGATTTTGTGTGTTTGTTTATAGTTTATAAGGGAATAAAGTTTAGCACACTCTTCAATTTTAGAAGTAATTATAAAACTCAGATGTCTTCAATTTTATTATATAGTAACTACTCAGTTTGACTGCCACGTCAAATGCTTTTTCACGTCCCCCAGGGAAGCAATAAATATTTATTTAATAATAAATCAAGCTCAACTAGATAATAACGCATTAATTCATATTGAAAAACTTAAATTTTATAACATAGTTTTAACATTTTTCAGGTTGGCCACGATTGGGGTTACTACACAATGGTGACAGATCTTCCTAAATATATGACAGATGTACTCAAGTTCAATATTGCAGCGACAGGCACTTTGACTGCCATACCGTATCTAGCCATGTGGATAAGTTCCTTTATCTTTGGATGGGTGTGTGACGTCTGTGTCAAGAGAGAATGGCACACCATTAAAACTGGCAGGATTATTCACACAACTATAGGTAATAATAGTAGTTAATTTATTAGTATATTAAAATACACCTACAGTTAGGTCATGTCAAATAACTCAGCACAATCGTTCCCGGCGCACAGGTGCCCATGATGCTGGTTGTGTTACCTTAATGAATTGCAATGACCGTCCTTTGCACCAGGATCGAACTGGTGTGGGAGTCACCGCCTTTCTCGTGAATACGTCGACCAATTTCGAATATATAATTTTCGGTTTAATATTACTTTGTGTGTAAAACACTTCTTAATTGCATTCATATTTATGATTAGATTGCACCATCTACAAACTTAGTAGCTTAAAACATGTTAATATAGTTTTCAAGATGTTCATAATAGTTCTGTGATCCTTTAAAACATATATTTATTCCATGTAGTACCACTACCTTTTTATATGTAATATTATGTAATATTATATGTAATTTATATGTAATATCATTGCCATTTGCAGTATTTTATACGAGAATTTTCTGTTAAGTCATACTGCAAACTTGCATTTGTCAAGCGACTCTTGATACTGATAATGCATTGTACCTCTCCATAATAACAAGACAATAAAAGTAAGGCACGAGATTATAATATTTACGTTGACAAAATATATGTCAACAAGTACAACAAGATTGTTATATTGCTACAACGCACATTTTATCAACGATAACAGATGCTCATGATATTGAAATAAAATTAGTATAATATAACCACCAGTGGTGAGACGATTGCGATTACACATAGGTACATCTAATTATATATTTTTATCTTGAATCCTTCAAGCCTTTTTTTGCTCTGTTGGAGCCGGTTTTCAGTATAGGTAACTATGAAACTGACATTTAATATCCAAAACCTACTGGCGACATCGAAGTTCTTAGGGAGTTTTCAGAGCTCACACTACCCGTAAGGAATGCTAAAATGCTCATATGGCAACCAGAATCGATAGAGTAAGGTATTCTCTGGGGCATGGAGAGGTCTTAATATGTTATGGATAGTCACGCATTAACATTGAGTTCCAATTTCAGTTTGAGTTTAAAGTACCTAATAAAAATAATCAAAAATAGTGTAAGACAAAAATTGCTTTTACATGTTCCTTCGATATTTCTAGAGCTCTCCTAATAGTGTTGTATGATATATCGTTGTTATGTTTATTCCAGCTGCTACCGGACCCGCAATATGTATTATATTGGCTTCCTACGCGGGTTGCGATCGATTTGCTGCCGTCGCTTATTTTATCGCCTCTATGGCTCTCATGGGAGGCTTTTACAGCGGAATGAAGGTATATTTTGTGCAACAATAATGATAATGATGTTGAATGTTTTGTTCGAGATTATAATGTTGAGTGTGTGGTAGTGGATCTCATTTATGATTAAAATTAAATTATCGTTAAAAATATATGTAAACTTTTTTGTATCTAATTGAAGATTCAAATCAGGACTAGTGAGTTCGGAGGTTTAATAACCTCGCAAAAACGCAAAAAAGTTACTTTGTTGTAAAGGCATCAGCAGCAAAGGCAGAGTGAATATAGATAATAAAGTATTTACTCCTCGAATATCAGTAAAGTCACGTTATTGTCGTCATAATTTGTGAATTGTGCTATAGGCTAAAACGTGCTTCAACGGTGTTCGAGGCGGGAGTATAATAATATTTATATACTTTTAGAAATTCAATGAGTAGTATGTAAAGATAAAGATTTCATGTTTTATTTTTCTTGTGGTTATTCATTAAAATTCACTCACATAAAAGTTATATAAATGTACTCAAAAGGAGATGAACGAAGCAGTCCTAGGGGTCTAAGAAAAACCTCGGTTGAACCCGGGAACACGGCTAAGGTGATGATGATGAAGCAAAAAATTATTGGGGGCGAATAAGCTCATAAAAAGTTGACTGTTGAAATAACCCTAAAACGTATGATGCTATGTTCTACACTTGAATGTTTTTGATGCTGTAGATAAGTATATGACAAACCCCTCAACTCAAATTCGTGACACACAAAATTATTTGAATAAATAATTACTTATTATTACACCGCTAGCACGAATTGAGCCTTAAAAAGGTTCTCACATTCATATTAATCTTAACTATATCATTGTAAATGATAGTAAAATTTATTAAACTAAATACAATTTAAAAAAATAACGTACTCATTAAAAACATAAACGATTCGAAGATCATCTGACTAGTGATCAAGATAATAACTTGGTTTTGTGTCTTTAGGTAAACGCTTTGGACTTGGCACCAAATTATGCGGGCTCATTGACTGCTATGATCAACGGAACATCAACGATATCTGGCATCATCACGCCCTACTTGATAGGGCTTTTGACTCCTGATGTAAGTATTATCTTTAATATTCTAAGTGGATAAATTTTATCACAAACGATGAATTTGAATTAGAGGCATTCAATGAAATATAAAAACTTTCCAAAAGAACTTTGAATTAAGAGGAGACGTATTAGAGAGACAAGATATACATGAAGTACAAACTTGAGACAGGAAATATTTAGACCTGTAATAGTTTATTTAAGTTACTGTAACGACAGAATTGAATTGGCATCAATTGCATTTATCATAGTTATTACAGATGTTTGAAAAATTATACATTTCTCCAAATGAAAATCCTGTGCTGAGTCACTACCTAACATTTTTTTTATTTTTTACAGTCTACATTAGTTCAGTGGCGTGTAGCATTCTGGGTATGCTTCGCGGTACTAGTTGGTACAAACATAGTGTACATAATATGGGCAGATGGCAAGCAGCAATGGTGGGATGACGTCCGACAGTATGACTATCCAGAAGGATGGAAACATGGTCCACTAAAAATGGCCAAGGAAGACACAGAGAAGAATAAAGAAAAGGAGGCGAAGAAATCAAAAACCTAAATAACCTGTTTTGAAAGAATGAGTGGGTGCGTCACTTCAGCGTACAAATCAATGATGAATACGAAACATTGAATAAGAATGACGTTCCAATGATTTGTGAACACGAATGCGCCATAATCTTAAACATTTACGTACAGCGTGACTAACCTATTTCTTATTATTTAATTAATAATAATAGTTCGTAGTTAGTCGTTCTTCATTGATTTTACACATTTTGTTGGATTTTTACAACAACAAATAATTGCATTCTCTGAATTACGTATTTACTGTATATTAATATAGTTATTAGTTGACGAATGAGTGACAAACAATAATAATTAGGTATGCAATAATACATTTAAATACCCAGAAGGTAAGCAGGTTTATCGCCCCTTTCTGTTCGCCTAATATGCTGAAAAGTATTTTAAACTGTAGGTATGTGGATTACATAATTTTAGGAGATGATTTAAATCCAGCGCCCAATGAAGGAGTCCAAGTGTTTTTATAGTTTTACCGTACTCTCGTTGAGCGCTGAATTTTAAGGTTGAAACGTGATTAGAATAGTTTGATATTTTTACCTTTACGTGTGTTAACTGTGTGACTATTGCAATTAGGACGTTAATCAATGTTAAAACAGTGATGTCTTATCATAACATTCTAATACACTTCGTGGGAATAGGAGCGATTGCCTATTGCTTATTGTAAAGGCTGGAGATTTTAGAATAGTCTATCTGCTGGTTACCTTATCGAGATTAAGCCTCTGAATTTAATGTGATAATAAGTAGTTTGGGAATTCGAACAAGACGCAAGCTACTTTTGACCTTCGAGTTTGTTTACTTCCGAATACCGATCCGAATATCGCGGGTGACACATCGTTTAAATTATGTTCACTATCTTCCTAGTGTGTTTTATTTATAACTAGAAACGATTATATTGCAAGTGGTTTGATTTATATCAAAGGTTGTGAAATTAATAGATATATTACATTATTTCTAAAAGTTGTAGTGATATAGTACCAGAAAGAAAGGTTCAATATTAAAAGTTAAATTTTTAATTCAAAATACGTAAAGCACTTTCATCTGATGAGACCATCAAACTAAGGGCCGCCATTGTAACTTTGTGGGTGTCTGTGACGGTAACCCTCTTTCTTGAGACTTTGCCTTCAGCTTACATTACTTCACAGTTATAATTAGAACAAACCTATAGCGTAGTATTTATTTTATAAGTTATGTTGAAGACATTACGTAGTGGTTCTTTAAGTGCCATCTAATACCCGCATTTTTATGTTTACGAAATATAAATTGAATAATTTCGTCATTTTTATTACAAGTATTTTATATCGAGTCTAAAAGACAAAATACTTGGCGTTAAACTCAACAGATCCCACACCCGTTCGCATAGGTGATGACTTGGTCGAGCGCACGGACCAGGTTAAGTACCTAAGATCTGTATTGACATTGTACATCGACAACGACGTCAAGGCACGTATTGCCGCCGCGTGGGCCAAGGGGGAGGAGTGACTGGCATCACATGTGATCCTAAAATGCCAGTCAGGTTGAAAGGGCAGGTCTACAAGAGGATCATTAGGCTTGTCCTTTCACAAGCTGTCAGAAGTGGTCGCTGTTGGAGCGACACAAGCAGGAGCTGCATGTCACGGAGATGAAAATGCTGCGGTGGATGTGCGGAGTCACGCGTAATCAGCGCGTGAGGAACCTTTGCATCCGCAGTAGCCTTCATGTCTGTGAAACAGCAGATAAAATGTACCTTCGCTGGTGCGATCACGTTTTCCGGCGACCGCCGGGCTACGTAGATAGCAAATGCCTGGCAATGGCACCCCAATGGTCCATCCAGGCTGAAGGGGTAAGCCCAGGAAGTCCTGGGTTGCCGACGTGGAGGATGACATGCGTGCAAATGGTCTCACTACCATGGAAGCCCAAGATCGTCCTACAATCAATAATGGTTAAAAATAGATAAAAATGAACTGACAAACTCCTTTTTGTTGAACTTGGTTAAGAATTAAATACATTTATATTTTAGAAAGGTATATATTTGGATTATTTTTTATTTAGCTTTGAACCAACCAGTTTGGAGCATTTTTTTATATTATATATATATTTGAAATTTAATCTTCCAAGAATTCCAAAATGTATATTAATAACCTATTATTTTAAGTACCTATTATTATACATGATTGTAATTTGCACACATTGAGCAATTAACCCCGAGGTTAGTTGCTTGAAGTTTGAAATGTATTCGACATTATAAGTGCATATACGTTATGTATGCACATATTATGTCGCATAAAAAACTGTTATTTTAATCTACTTGAACATATAATGGCACGAATGCACGGAAAATCTCTAATGAGTTTATGTGGCATTTTTATCACGAATGTATTTTGTATATATGTCTTATAATTAAATAAATAATAAATATAAATATTGCCTTTTCCAATGCATTAAAGGTTGATTGAGCACAGTACTGAAAAATTATATAAAATAATTAAGCACTTTTTGTTATTTATATAACAGTGACCTAATCATGTAACCATATTCTGGGGTTTAGAGTAAATTATAAATCAGAAAATTATTTTTCATTGTATTTTTCTTATCTTCACATAAAAATATACTTAGTATAATTATTTTAATTTATTAGCATAAAAACAATGTACATATTTAGATATATTTAAGTTTTGCGCAATTAAGAGGGATTCGTGTCCGTTCAGTAATATTTCATGAATTACTTTGAGCCAGTAAAAATAAAGACATAATCGAAGAATTGTCGGAAGCTTACGAAAATATTGTACATTAAAATAAAGCCATTTTCAATAGATTTTCTCTCTCTCTCTCTCTCTCTTTCTCTTCTAACGGAATCTATTGATATTTATTAGGTATAACTCTATCCCGTGACCTTCCGGTTTCTGGAAATAAGTTGCAATAGTAAAATAACCCCAAATACATCGCGATACAATTAGTGAGTAATAATTTTATTTCAAATACGTAATTATAGATGACAAAATAGCAGCAGAGCAATAAATTGTGTTAACTAGTACATATAATACCATATTCCTAAATAGAATTAATTTGTACCTTAAAATGCAGCGAATGTGATATACCATAATTGATTAGACTAATAACTGTAGAAATCAAAAATGTTGGGTAGGTAGATGAACATTGTTTTGTAGATTTCTGTGGTTTTATAGTGTAAAATTGATTACAAGTTATGTAGTGATATAAATAAATTGTATAATGGTTCAAAATAAAGTATTAAAGAAACAGCTATTATTTGTTTTATTTTCTTTTTTTAATTTACTGGCGCAGGTTTTGGTCCTGGGATTGGGAAAACACATGGTCATTGTTGGGGTCTCTTCCCAGGGTCAGTTCTCTCGATCTGATCCTCCTAGTAGTCTATAAAAGGTATAGGTACCTATAAGCCAAATCAAAAAGCAATAATCAGACTCCGACCCCGAGTTGGAAACATCGAATACCTTCAACTACATGTACCTATTTAATATTATTGTTATGCAATAATGTTAACGGGACATAACGCGATCATGGTACGAGTATAAATACATACATGCCAGCCTGTGACCACGGCAGGTTTGACCTGACCGAAAAGTCAGGCAAATCAAAGGTATGTATGTACCTACGTATGCCATGATCGCATTACGTCCCGTTAACTTTATTGTAGGTACCTATATCATGAAACACGATAGTTTAAAAGTTATTAATTTTTCTTTTTTTTTTTTTTACTTTTCCACTGTATTTATTTTTACCTGACTTATTGCACCTCACGGCGTTCTTATGGGTAATTGTAATCGATCGATCAACAGTATGGTCAACATTTTACATACGTCAAGAAAAAGTTACAAAAAATTTATAATATTAAATTAACCCGGTCCTCATCGCACCTGGGGCAAAAGTGCCTATAACACTAGCAGCATTTCCCCGCTGTATAGCGACTGCCAACCTTTGCCCCAGGTACGAGGCGGAGCGAGAGTCACCCGTCTTATCCCTCAATCTGCGCCCCAACTCACTGACCAAATTTTTGGCGTCCGCGCCCCAACAACCCATCGTCTCAACCGCAAATGGTGCGAAGATGTATCGATCACACAGACCCGCGTACTTCAGACGCTTTCTCTCCGCTGCGTCTTCGGCGGCTGCTGCTGGAGACAAGACGGTACGGCTCAGGTGGCTGGGAGCAACCGTGCTGACGCACGTGGCATCCCACAAGAGGCATCTGCCATTTCTCCACGGCACCAGAGTCATACCATCCGGTCTTTTGCCGTCAGACCTGCTGAGGCCGGGTGGTTCCAGCAGGCACGGGATATCAGCCGATACGAAGGCTCTCCGGAGTATATCGTTGAGAGCATGGTGACGCGGAAACCTACCCGCGCTCCTACGACAACTCAATGCATGCTGGCCATCGTCCCCCACCATGGAACCGCAGGTGCATATATGGGATTCGCACACCTTGCAGCCCAGGCGGAGAGCCACCGCCACCCGCAAAGAATCGTCGTCTAGTAAAGTGCCCAGATGAGGTGAAGGCAGCGCGTGCAGCCACGCTCCCGACTCCGGCTGCGACACCGCCCGAAGTCTCGCTAGATCGGCTCCCGTATATTGTATTTTTACTTATTAGAACTAAAGCTGTGTGCCAAATAGAATAGTCAATTAGAAAGGGGTAACTTTTTAATTACCAACGTTTATTATTATTTTGGGAATTACACAAAGGGCATTGGGTAAAAGTGGCGTCGTTTTTGAAGTTCCGCGACCAGTGATAAAATTATTACCACTATTTAGTACACACAAAAATAAGCAACTTTTATTACTACAGTCACTTTCTAAAGTATATCGGAAGCGAGATATTCAACTGCAAAATCTTAAAAATGTCGTCCAGATTTATTAAAGAATAAGACTTCGCCAACGTTTTTTTTAATTATTTTAACGTAAATCTAAAGTAGGTAGGCAATGTGCACGCTCTTTCGTGAGTCTCCTCGGAACCCGGCACATTTATGCCAACCAATGTTCTACACATTTATTAGATTTCAACTGGCAAAATAATTAAGAATGCACTCGTGGATTTTTAGGGAGTTTTCGATAGCTCAAATAAAACACATGATGGATATTTCAAGAACGCGCAATATCAACAATGCCGTTTTTCACTATTACCTATATCGAATTTTCAAAGTCTCAATTCACAGAAATCTTACAGAGCACACCTAGTATTGCTCAGAGGCATATGAAAAAAGCTGGGAAAGCGCTTGACACAATGCTTACAAAGTTACACACCGGAGACTCAAATGAGAGATTAACAGCAATATTAAACATGACAAGAAAAACGTTAAAAAGACTATGCGTTTGGTGAGACAAGATTTGCTGTTCGAATTTGTGCCAAGACATTTGGGTTTTGATCACATGAGTCGTGAAGATATCATTTCTCGTTGTTTGACAATTCCGAACACACTTTACGGGAAGCAGACAGAAGACATTGCAGAAAGAAATGCCATTGTCATCATGGATGTGAATTATATGTTTTTACAAAAAAGTTCCAACTATTATTTCCAAAGGAAATCCTGCAGTCTTTACAAGTTCCTGCATTTAGTGAAGCCTTTTTTGATAGTTTGCCCAGATGGACACATCCTGGATATATATGGATTGTATGAAGCTACTCAGTCTGACCCCAACATTCTATTAGACATTGTGAAAAACGTAAGTGACCCATTCCATTAGTTTTTTAGACAACACGATGCCTTTATATTGGATAAAGGATCCAGAGACTGTATAGACGAAGTGGAAGCATGTGGCTACTGCACGTACATGCTAGCAACGAAACGCGAAGATGAACGCCAGCTAACAACACGGCTACCAAACGAGTCCCGTAAAGTTACGATGTGCAGTTGTTGAGACCGTGAATGGGCGACTAAAAAACCAATTCAGACAATTGCAATCCCAAAACTTCAACAGAGCAGCCCCTCACTTATTTGATGAGATCAGAATAGCAGGTGCCTTATTGAACGCGTTTGGGAAGCCCTTGCAAGACCACAGGCTAATTGCAGATATAGTACGAGAAATCGCTCCAAAATCAGGTGATACCAATCCGTCATGTGATTTTATAATCGCAAATAACTTAAACCGGAGAAGGACACATTTTCAGTCCATTACAGCTTATGGTACATTAGCTGTAATAGATGAATTTCCTCAATTAAGTGCTGCTGATTTGATAATATATGCTCTTAGTACGTACCAAATAGCCCAATCACGAAGCTACTACGGGGAACATATCAAACAAGTCACTTATTTAATAGAACTATGCAAGGATTTGAACACCAACCAATTGCAACATCGCAACCCTGGTGGCACTTATCCATGGCTACTACGAGGTCGAATGCAATCACGACATACAAACAGGCGAACATATTGGGTATATTTATTTATTTATTTGTGTATTTATTTATACTAGTCGAACGAGAAGTTCAAGGACGACCAGCCATATTAGGACATTTTTGTACCTTTGTACTAGGAAAACGCACTTTAGGGTGTTGTGCCCATGTAATGTCTGTTATATAGTTCCTGGGGTGGGGACGATACCAAGAAAATCTATCTCCCCTTGCACAATTCCTAGACCTGATAATCTGAAATGAGGTAGAAATCGAAGCTTACGACGAATTGGAGGAATAATAGTCTGCTTTTTCGCGATGGACGCATAAACTACTGAACTGATTTTAATGCGGCCTTTTTTCTTTGAAAGGCCTCCGTCAGACATTAAATCCTACGCATATTTGATTACAATCGGTTAACTAGAACCAAAGATATGGCCAAAAACCACAAAATCGGACATCCACACAGGTGAAGTCACGGGCATAGGCTAGTTTAAAATAAACTATTCATAACAGAAAATGCCTTTTTATTTCTAACTAACCTAGGTATTTCATAAGTAAAATAAGAATATTTTACTTTAAAATGCTTTTTGTCACTCATTTGGACGGTACATTTTTCTGACTTCAAAGTCGAATATTTCGGCTCCGATATGACTTACACCGAATTTTATTTTTTATAATAAACTCACAAATGAGGTACTAATATTTAGTACATGCTGCATCAGCGGTCGCTTAAAAAAAATAACGCCATGACTCCATACAAACTTACCCAAACCCCCTTATCATAAAATATAGTAGGTATGAATAAGGCATATTACCTATATACACTGGTAACTAAATAAAACTATTTCTTATTTAACTTGTACTTGATTTTTCTTACAACGAAGATGTGCATACTTATATATACTTACGTACTTACATAAGTACATACCTTTGAAGATTTTTTTTTTATCTAATACACGCCAACTTGACTTCACCTCGCCTGATGGTAAGCTAAAGGCAAAGTCCCAGGAAAGAGGGTCACCTTTGTACATACACTAAGTAATGTTACAATGGTGGCACTCATCAGATGCTTTTTCACGCCCCGCTTAAAGGACTCGGGACTGTAGGAAGTAGGAAACACGTGTGCTGGTAATGAATTCCAGGTCTTGGTGGTGCGGCAAAGAAAAGAGTCTTTGAACCGCTTGGTTCTTGCTCGTATATTCTGCACTGCATGAGGGTGACGGTTTTAAATAATGTTAAAATGACGCCTACCAATGTTATAACAGCAATACTTCGAAACGCAAAATGTTGTATTCAAAGGAAAAACTATTTCATTCGTTCAAATATGTATCCTGTGTGATTGGTGTTTCGTAAAACTTACGAAAACGTATCAATTGGTTTTAATATCCGTCTATTGACATCGTAATTTCATAGTGTAACTAATGAAAACTATTTGCCATTCTGAAGTTAAGTTTAGTTCTTACCCGTCTACGCCGAAACAAAAGAGGGTTATGATTTTGACAGGCTGTGTATGTATGTATGTATATACAGTCCATCAAATCTAAGAGGTACCGTTTGACGTTTCATATTTTTCAAACCGAAACAACTTTGTTCATACGTACATTATTCAGTTTCGATAACCTTTTTCATAAAACCATGAATTTAGAAAGATTTCATTATTGTATCTAAAAATGTACAATTCTTAATATCTAAATGTAATTGAAAACTTTCAAACAAAGCAAAATAACACATATTTACACAGTAAATAATTTCTAATAGTTATATTCTTGACCGCATTACAAAGTTACGTAGTTAGGTCATTGCACGTAGTGTTGCGACTCTTCGGATACACTTGTATGCAAAAAAATCGTTTACATATACGAAAAATCGAATGTATTATTTACAAATTACACTTGACAACCAAACAAATATTTTTTCATGTGAATGGGATTTATCTCACATATTACGATTACTTATCTAAATAGTTATGTAATCGTAAAATATGAGATAAAACCCATTCACCAAAAATACGTATTTATAAATCAAATATATTTGCTTCTTTAAAAAGTTGTCGAAAGCGATTTGTCGATTTTTGATTTTCGCGCCCAAATAAGTCGGGGTTTCTCGCGCTAACGCTGTCGAAATAGTAAATGGAGTCAGGGATAGTGTTTTTTACATTTATTTTTGTATATGATAGTATGGGTTTGCATATTACAGAGAAATAAAAAATTTTTTAACAATCACATCCATTGATTTTACAATTACAATTTTTTCTTCTAAGTCTTATTTCTACGTCTAAAACTAATAAAAATAAGGTATGTAGAACCCATTCACAAAAATGTTGTTGCCTGATGTTATAAATTAACGACGTTACTGCGCGACCGCATAATGCACTGAATACACAGATACCCTAAAATAAATTAATTTAATTATTTTTAGGTCAATAGGCAAAATCGCAGGTGTCCAAGTCTCTACAATTTTTTTTTTCTGGCAACACTGCCAACTACAAGCGCACGCGGTCCGCTCGGTCGGTTCGGCGTCAGCAGTCTCTCGCCATCTTGGAAGCTGACTGTGCGCGTACTTGCTTTCTCGTTTGTGTTTTACAATTTGTGACTTGGCTATTACTTTTCTGGACTGATCATTCTTTATCCGTTTACCTTGGCAATATTTATACTGGACTCCGAACTAAGCAAGTGTTTATTAATAATGTCGAAAAGAGGACGTACTTTGAACAGCCAGGCTCGTGAATTGGTGGTGAAATTACACGAGTATTTTGAGCGTGAATCTCAAAATGGTGGACTTCTACTGCCAGTTACACAAGTTCGGGATCGCGTCGGTGAAGCTCTCGGTATTGGTAGCCGCACCGTTGGCAAAATATTAAGTGAAAAATATGGGCCTTCGGGGAGTGACAGTAACGTACTTCACACACCGAAAAAACGAAAAAGAAATAAACCTGTGACAGGCATCGATGAATTCGATAGTCATGCTATTAGAAACCATATATACGGGTATTTTACAAGAGGCGAATTTCCAACATTGGCAAAGTTATGTGCAACTTTAAAAGATGCCGGGCTGTATAAGGGAAGCATAGAGTCGTTGAGAACGGTAATAACAGGAATTGGCTTCAGATACAAAAAAGTTGACAAACGAAAAATTGTTATGGAGCGACATGACATAATTATGCAGCGACTAACATTCCTGCGCGAAGTTAAACAAATTATAAACTGGGATAATGTAATATTTTTGGACGAAACTTGGCTAAATTCCAACCATTCTGTGCCGAAAACATGGACTGATGATTCTGAAGCTTCGTGCTCGAAGGTGCCGATAGGAAAAGGTGGACGCCTCATAATATGCCATGCTGGGTCAGCGTCTACAGGCTTCGTGGAAAACTCTTTATTAGCTTTCCAATCCAAAAGCATTAAAGAGTATCATGAAGAAATGGACGCAGTAAGGTTCCGAGAGTGGTTCTTAAATTTATTACAGAATATCCCTCCTAACAGCACAATTATAATGGATAATGCCCCATACCACTCTGTGCAAATTGATAAAGCACCTACGTCAGCCAATAAGAAAGCAGATTTGGTGGCATGGCTGCAAAGAAAAGGAGTGGATGCCGACATGTCACTATTAAAAGCTGAATTATTACAGTTAGTGAAATTGCATAAACCACCAAAACCGACATATGTAATTGACCAATTGGCCGAAGAGCACGGGCACAAAGTCATACGACTTCCTCCGTACCATTGCCAATATAATGCCATTGAACTGATTTGGGCCCAAGTTAAAGGTAATATTTTATAATATTATAATAATAACACGAGTACTTCTAACATTTATAATTTAAACAATGGTTTTCGTCTGCTATCAAATAGTTACATTATTGTTTTACAGGTTATGCAGCAAGACACAACACAAAACCACCCTTCAGTGTCAAGAAAATGGAAGGTTTATTAAAGGAAGCATGTGCCCAAGTTACACAGGAAGATTGGAGTAAAGTAGTACAAACAAAGAAAATAATAATGGACGACTTCGAAAGAGACGTACACTTTGATAATGTAATGGACAATCAACTGGTCATTAATTTAAATGACGATGATGACGAAGACGACGATACTAGTACTAGTAGTGAATAAAAAAATATCCTAAACATTTCTTTTATTTAATTATAACAATTGATTTCTTAAAATTCGGATATTATAGTAATCGATCTCTTAAAGTTCGGATATTATAGTAATCGATTTTTTCATCCCATCCCTATCATTCAATTGTCAGAACTGTCAAACGGTACTTCTTAGATTTGACGGACTGTAGGTATATTTATAGGTTTATCTGTTCCCTCATAGCTCCTCAACCACTTTTTAGAAATATTAGTTAGTTAGCACCTTTCAAATATGTATAAATTATACTTATTGCTTACCCTTAAATAAAATAAATTAAAAAGAAACCAGACTACCTACTGAAAAATTACCATGCCGTGGTTGTATGCCGCTTAGTCTAACAAAGCATTGGGTCGGCCGGGGTGCGAGGGATATGCCTGTCAACCTCACCTTCGGCAACCAAAGCGACCAACAGGCGGCGTGTGTTTTAGTCGGTTCGAGTCCGACATAACCTCCTTCGCCGGCTCCGGTGCGGAGGTATCCGTGGGGATTTTGCACACGTAAAAAAAATAAAAAGTCTAACAAAGCAATACATTCTAGAGAAATGTGGCATATGACCACGGCTTTTTTGATATTTTCTTGTTTAACACTTTTTAGAGCAAGATTTTTCAGTACTCGGGTTTTAGTTTTATGATTATACTGAATAATTACTAAAACTTATATAGATTATTATTTTCAATCTAAATTAAATCACGCTTTTTGAAAACCTGGCATTATTGATTGGACCCCAATCAATCAATATTAGGAAAATCTGGTTATACGATGAATAAAAATTACCCTACCTCGGAACGTGACTCTACACTAAAAACGGTAATTGTCTTACAAAAATTGGGTTCGTGAATTAACAGAATACATATGTATGTATTCCGTTGATTCACGATATATGGGGATAATGGCATGTTTGTATGTAGGTCTGTACCTACAGTCCATCAAATCTAAGAGGTACCGTTTGACGTTTCATATTTTTCAAACCGAAACAACTTTGTTCATACGTACATTATTCAGTTTCGATAACCTTTTTCATAAAACCATGAATTTAGAAAGATTTCATTATTGTATCTAAAAATGTACAATTCTTAATATCTAAATGTAATTGAAAACTTTCAAACAAAGCAAAATAACACATATTTACACAGTAAATAATTTCTAATAGTTATATTCTTGACCGCATTACAAAGTTACGTAGTTAGGTCACTGCACGTAGTGTTGCGACTCTTCGGATACACTTGTATGCAAAAAAATCGTTTACATATACGAAAAATCGAATGTATTATTTACAAATTACACTTGACAACCAAACAAATATTTTTTCATGTGAATGGGATTTATCTCACATATTACGATTACATAACTAAATAGTTATGTAATCGTAAAATATGAGATAAAACCCATTCACCAAAAATACGTATTTATAAATCAAATATATTTGTTTCTTTAAAAAGTTGTCGAAAGCGATTTGTCGATTTTTGATTTTCGCGCCCAAATAAGTCGGGGTTTCTCGCGCTAACGCTGTCAAAATAGTAAATGGAGTCAGGGATAGTGTTTTTTACATTTATTTTTGTGTATGATAGTATGGGTTTGCATATTACAGAGAAATAAACAAATTTTTAACAAGCACATCCATTGATTTTACAATTACAATTTTTTCTTCTAAGTCTTATTTCTACGTCTAAAACTAATAAAAATAAGGTATGTAGAACCCATTCACAAAAATGTTGTTGCCTGATGTTATAAATTAACGACGTTACTGCGCGACCGCATAATGCACTGAATACACAGATACCCTAAAATAAATTAATTTAATTATTTTTAGGTCAATAGGCAAAATCGCAGGTGTCCAAGTCTCTACAATTTTTTTTTTCTGGCAACACTGCCAACTACAAGCGCACGCGGTCCGCTCGGTCGGTTCGGCGTCAGCAGTCTCTCGCCATCTTGGAAGCTGACTGTGCGCGTACTTGCTTTCTCGTTTGTGTTTTACAATTTGTGACTTGGCTATTACTTTTCTGGACTGATCATTCTTTATCCGTTTACCTTGGCAATATTTATACTGGACTCCGAACTAAGCAAGTGTTTATTAATAATGTCGAAAAGAGGACGTACTTTGAACAGCCAGGCTCGTGAATTGGTGGTGAAATTACACGAGTATTTTGAGCGTGAATCTCAAAATGGTGGACTTCTACTGCCAGTTACACAAGTTCGGGATCGCGTCGGTGAAGCTCTCGGTATTGGTAGCCGCACCGTTGGCAAAATATTAAGTGAAAAATATGGGCCTTCGGGGAGTGACAGTAACGTACTTCACACACCGAAAAAACGAAAAAGAAATAAACCTGTGACAGGCATCGATGAATTCGATAGTCATGCTATTAGAAACCATATATACGGGTATTTTACAAGAGGCGAATTTCCAACATTGGCAAAGTTATGTGCAACTTTAAAAGATGCCGGGCTGTATAAGGGAAGCATAGAGTCGTTGAGAACGGTAATAACAGGAATTGGCTTCAGATACAAAAAAGTTGACAAACGAAAAATTGTTATGGAGCGACATGACATAATTATGCAGCGACTAACATTCCTGCGCGAAGTTAAACAAATTATAAACTGGGATAATGTAATATTTTTGGACGAAACTTGGCTAAATTCCAACCATTCTGTGCCGAAAACATGGACTGATGATTCTGAAGCTTCGTGCTCGAAGGTGCCGATAGGAAAAGGTGGACGCCTCATAATATGCCATGCTGGGTCAGCGTCTACAGGCTTCGTGGAAAACTCTTTATTAGCTTTCCAATCCAAAAGCACTAAAGAGTATCATGAAGAAATGGACGCAGTAAGGTTCCGAGAGTGGTTCTTAAATTTATTACAGAATATCCCTCCTAACAGCACAATTATAATGGATAATGCCCCATACCACTCTGTGCAAATTGATAAAGCACCTACGTCAGCCAATAAGAAAGCAGATTTGGTGGCATGGCTGCAAAGAAAAGGAGTGGATGCCGACATGTCACTATTAAAAGCTGAATTATTACAGTTAGTGAAATTGCATAAACCACCAAAACCGACATATGTAATTGACCAATTGGCCGAAGAGCACGGGCACAAAGTCATACGACTTCCTCCGTACCATTGCCAATATAATGCCATTGAACTGATTTGGGCCCAAGTTAAAGGTAATATTTTATAATATTATAATAATAACACGAGTACTTCTAACATTTATAATTTAAACAATGGTTTTCGTCTGCTATCAAAGAGTTACATTATTGTTTTACAGGTTATGCAGCAAGACACAACACAAAACCACCCTTCAGTGTCAAGAAAATGGAAGGTTTATTAAAGGAAGCATGTGCCCAAGTTACACAGGAAGATTGGAGTAAAGTAGTACAAAAAACAAAGAAAATAATAATGGACGACTTCGAAAGAGACGTACACTTTGATAATGTAATGGACAATCAACTGGTCATTAATTTAAATGACGATGATGACGAAGACGACGATACTAGTACTAGTAGTGAATAAAAAAATATCCTAAACATTTCTTTTATTTAATTATAACAATTGATTTCTTAAAATTCGGATATTATAGTAATCGATCTCTTAAAGTTCGGATATTATAGTAATCGATTTTTTCATCCCATCCCTATCATTCAATTGTCAGAACTGTCAAACGGTACTTCTTAGATTTGACGGACTGTACATATAAACATGCCATTATCCCCAGAGGGTAAGACCTTATAGGTTAATTAACACCTACATTTCACCAATCATTAAATTCGCACCCACGTAATAGGGGATGCAGCCATTGCCGTCTTTCGGACACTATTGTTGACTCGAGTCATGCATCTGAGGCTTGTATGTATCAGTCTGAAGTTAAACAGCTCTATCCCTTACACCGCATGGGAAAAGATCGAGTGGTCCAAATTCTACTCTACCGGAGACCACTCAGCATTAACAAAGTAGATAGGTACATTAGTTATTTACGTACAACTAATCGTAATACGTACTTATAAATGTATTTAATAAAACTATGGATTATGTATTCTATGTACCTCCGATTCTTGTCGTATCATACGATTGGAATAGTAAGCAAGCTCTTAGCCTTGTCGACAGTAAATTATGCAAATTCTCTTAGGCTCTGGTATGAATAAATGAATTAGAACATTACATTGTTGGATTATATTATTATCCAGAGTTAGGCTGTAAAGATTTGTTAATCCATTCAAGGAGGTAGTCCTGCCCAGAGAGCGTAATGAGAGTTCGCCTAAAGTCAATTTGTGAATAAAGACTTGTTGAATGGGCATAAATATAAATATATACTAAATCTAGATTTAACTGATGAACATAAACGAGATATATTCCATTTGCATGACAAGCTAGTTAAACTATGCTTACCATGGTTCTAGATAGCGTTGTGTAGAATGTTGCAGAATATTATTATTATTATTTATACTATTTTTTGGAAGGTACAATAAATAACTTCAAACTTAACGAAATAGTTTCAATCACAACAAAAAGTGTTATGTAAGAGAAAAATTTCGATCTAAATAAACTTGAAACACGTCTCTTGGGAAATTTAAATTTAATTACGTAACGAAGACGAAGAGGTTGATCGCGGAAATTGGCTGCCATATCCACAACCAAGGCGGTGACTCCCGCTACGGCTGGTTCCTGGAGCAAAAGGATGGCCATTGCGATTCAGCGAGGCAACGCGGCCAGCATCATGGGAACCTTTGCGCCGGGAACGGTACGGGGTGGGTTGTTCGACGCGACATAATTGCGAATCAATTTTGTATATTTGTGTTTTAATAATGACCAAATTGTATATTAATTATTATCAATAAATTAATAAATTAAATGTGTATACATGAACAAAACTAATTACGTAATTATTTTGTACACTTGAGTTTTATATTAAATAAAATTTATACAATTGAGTGGCATGTTTATTGTATATCAATGTGCAAATATTAGTAATTGTATCAAATAGGTAACAGGTACATGTTATTTAATTATTTGTTTAAAATTTTTACACGCACATTACACAGGTATCAGAGAACTATTATAGAATGGACTGAAGAAGAACAGAACAAAAAAGTGGTTGAAAATCAGCTATTAAGTACCCAACTTTTATTCATTACGTAACCTTTTATAAGTCTCCAAAAATATTTTCTCAAATAACTAAGTCCTGTAGAAACATAAAATCTTTAAAATTGATTAAATAAAAACCTATCATGGATTGTGTATTTTGGATTTATGAAGTCTCAAATTCTTGAAAAATATGTATTTTTGAATATGTACAGTTATATTATGTTGAGGTTATATCAGAGTGCAAATAATTAAATAGAATTTAAGTAGAGTGATAACCGATAGTGTCATTTTCGTTATCTAATATGAGACGATGTAACAAACGTATGTATCTCATTATTATTTGCTTTAGTTGTTGCCATGGGAGACTGATCTTGAAAAATGATATAAGAATAAAACTACTTTTTACCCGACTGCATCAGCGAGGGTATTGTTTTAAGTGCGTATGTATGTATATATGCAGTTGTCTTTGTTCTACTTTACAGGCCCAACGGCTGGACAGGTTTCGATCAACAAGGTCTCAAATGAAAGGTATTCATCTCCCGAGTGTCACAGGGTAAAATGTAAGTTATCAACAGAAAAATTCATTGAAATTTCATAACGAAACATTTTAAAATAAAATAATGAAACATAAAAACACCCGACTGCTCTCTAAAAGATAGAAATAAGTTTGATAGAAGGCGGTACCCATTAAGTTTTTTTCGGTTAATGATTGGCAAATGGGTACCGCCTGCTATCAAACTTGTTATGATCTTTTAGACAGCAGTCAGATGTTTTTATTTTTCAATAATTTATTTTATAAACGGATTCTATCGCAATTTTTCGCGTAAACTTTGCACAGTATTAAACAACGAAATGAAACGAAATTAACTCTAAAAAATATTTATGATATTATAAAATTGCAGATTAGCCATGTCTATACAATTGGCGTTATTTAAAAAAAAATAGATACTTCTATAATGTTGTATTAACTATCCTGAACACAATAACCAACATCCACGCAGGTGGAGCTGCGGTCATCAGCTAGTATATTAATAAAATAAAGTGCGAATTATCACACCATTGTATATGGTTGACGTTAATAAATACAAATGTCAAAACGTAATGATAGATGCAAATACGAATAGGCACTATTAATTTATAAACATATCTTGTCTGACATCATTGTAGTTAAGCTGATGAGGATGATTGAGTTGCGCAAGCTTTAATATGGTGTGTGACAATATTTTTAGGTTATACAGAGGTTAAAGCATCCGTTTATTTTATACTAGCTGATCCGGTGAACTTCGTTACGCAAAAAAAATTGTTTGCCTTGCCTGCGACCACGCCAGCGGTCCCATTCGCGTGGAATTTACATACCGTACCCGCTACACCTTTTTTAAATCTTTTACAAAACAAACAAAGATAGAAAAAGAATTATCTTATATGATGCAGTCGTTCGGAAGATATGTGCGTACATACGTTTGGGGGATTTTTAGGCAATCTTTTGATGCGAGGTGGATAGATTCACAGACATGAGATGAAAATTTAAAATCTTAAAATATTTCTAATACCTATATTATTAAGGTAGTCATCAGAATTTGAGGAACGTAGGTATCCAGTAAGTTCTATTTTTTGGTTAAAGGAGATCTTCTTTGACTGCAGGACCTCATCAAATCGCACCATCGCCGTAACACAGATATGTACTGGAAGATTTGGATGATTTCAGGTGTTCAGTGGCTCAGTGGTCAGAGCATTCCCCCTGTAAGGGATAGTACGCGGGTTTAAATCCCACCTGAACTGATTCAATTTTTTCTTATCTTAATCGATTTGAATAGTTAGCATACTAAATGCTTTAAAATTTCATTCTTTAAAAAAAATAACTTCGTCAAACAATAAAGTGTTTTTCTAAATCGTGTGTTGTTACAAACTATCAGTTTTTATAAAATAACGAAGGTCTGGGGTTCACGGGCTCATTGTGGTTTTGTTAGTTAAAAATATCATAAGGGGTATCGAATACAAAAAACAACAAAAACGTTTAAGTATATACTTTATAAAAAAATAGAGAAAACTAAGTTTTGAATTTTTTATTCTCGAATAACGACGAACTGATCCATCTTCTGGTGCCGGCTTATCCTTGAATTCTGGGACATGTTGTATAAAACTAAACTATAACATATACCTACCTTTATAAACATTATGGGTGTCTGTCAAGGCGTTACCATGATGTTAAAATGTACCATGAATGACGTGATTTATAATAATAATTTAAAGGTAATACCTAAAAATCACACATCTTTTTTTTTCACACCTTTTGTATCGTTTACCTCCTAAAGCCACATTATCCAAACTTTATAATTGACCATCGTTATTACCTGCGTTGGGAGCATGCGCTGACAAACTTTCAGATTTATAAACATGATCCGTGGTCTGACGTTCACGGGCTCTTAGTTCATTATATAGGTACAATACAAAATCCAAATTACCATCGGATTGTGATTTTCGGAAACGGAACAATTTGTTTAGACAAGATACCTACTTACAGTTCATTCATTCATTTATTATCATCAACATTTTTTACACTGTGTAGGATATAATAACATACAAAAATCAAATGCAAAAACACACAACAAAAACACAATTCGCATCTTTTGTTCAAAAATTGTAGTTACATCTTAGTTTAAGTTTAGATATTAAGTAGGTATCTACATTATAACTTAAGAATAATCTAATTATTTTCAATCATTGATGACTTATTTTTTTTAAGATAGGTAATTTCAATTTAACACCAGTATGTTCAAATCCTTTAAAAACATAAAATGAAATTGTTAAACGATAAATGATTAAGAATTTAAACTATAACATAAATAGTTACGATCTTACATAGAAATAAACTTCTATTACAATAAACTCAAACATTTGTATTGCAAAGTAGGTAAATCGACAACTATTCGTATATAGTAGGTACTATGACTCCCTACTCATAAGTATTTCAAGGTTTTCTGACCGTGAAGGGCGAACAAGTACATGTGCGAGTTAATCGCCGTCCGTTGTTGATGTGGTTCGTTAAGTTTGATAAAAACGACATAGGTACTTGTCCTACTTGTAACCCAGAAGAGTAGCATGGCACTTGGCAGTAGGTCTCACATGATCACGCTTATTATATGTATATGATTGATTTGCGACCGTTTAATATGATTTATAGAACTATGACTATAAAAATGGTATCAAGCCAAATGTAAAAACCATCCTGAATATAGACGCTTGCTTACGGATTTATAAGGCTTGCAACACATAAGGTTTACAGCAATAGTGGTGCTAGAGCCTATGCTAGAGAACCGGTAGAGAGGCAACATGATAACCTATTTTATTGCTTTATGTATCTATGTGTCTATTCCCCGGACACGACTGTTTTGAAAAGAACTTGTACCGCATAAACCGTATACCAAAAATAACAACCCATGTACAATACGGGGACTGCCTGTCACAAAAACACGATATATCACACCACAATCCTGGAGTACCAAGCGTGAATGCCGCACTGACTTTTAATGACTTCCGTACTAGATAACACGAGAATCCAGGCAAAAGTTTTTCGTGACGGAGCATTATATTATTTTAATAGATATTTAATAGAATATTTCAACATAAGTACTCCATCGCTATGTAGTATATCCATGGAGAATTTCGCAAGGGAGAGACATTACTAATCGCGGCGAATACTGTTTAATCTTAACCAAATTTATGTTAATTTGTCTAAAGCTAATACTGCTTCTGTAAATACTTTAAGTTGATTCACCTTTCAACCAGTTCATATTGTTTAACATACGATATTATTGAAATCCATCATCGGTCGATTTCAAGGTCGTACTTAGTTAGAATAAAATTAATAATTACATTGTTCTTCAACTATTTATTGTGCTTACATTTGATTCATCGCCGTTTCTAAATATAGTACATCGGGTTTAAATAAGGTTAATATTGTGACATATTATCGTATCGTATCGTATTGTATATTATAAGAATATTATATAAGATATGCTTGAAACGTACTGCATGCGATGCGACGGCGAATATTAATTTTTTTTTAAAGCCGGTCATGTGCGAGTCAAACTCGAACACCGAGGGTTCCGTACAAAATTGTATTCAGGGACAAACTTATGTTTCATAAACCGAGGTAATATTTTGATGCGTTGTCTTAGAGGTTTAATTTTTGCACGGTTTCAAAACGTTACAGATCTGAGTATGTGGTATATTTCAACTTCATACTTTCACGCATTCCTAAGAAAAAGGTCTTGACAGACAGACAGACAGGCACACAAACAGACAGATAGACAGACAGACAGACAGACAGACAGACAGATGGATAACAAAGTGATCCTATAAGGGTTCCGAAATTTTCTTGTTTAGGTACGGAACCATAAAAAGATAGACATAGAGCTATGCGTAAGTGAAATATTTTTTTCTAGACTTAATTCTAACTCGATTTGTGTAGTACGTAGATGGCTGAAGCTGATAAATTCCATTATGTTTTATCTCTGGTCTGAAAGTTACTTAGAAGATATGGGTTATCTCAAATTGCTCCACTAAAATTTAAAACGCCCTTGACATTAAGACAATCCTAATCAAATTGATAGTAGTTACAACGCTTTTAGGAACGCAGTATTATGTGTAATAAAATTTGGTTTATGGCATAAACTAATATAAATCAATACTTATTTCTTTAATTGATTTCCACCGTAAGTGTTTTGAAATTGACATAGAAAATTAAGACATATTGATAACTAGTTATGGAATAATTTTCTTCTTTTTACGTAAAACAATAAAATTGAAATGTAGGTATGTATATGAAATTATCAAAAATCATCTGCCGCATTTTTACAGTATTTGTAGTAAACATGATACACGACAAGTCACAGGCTGACAGCATTAATGTAGGTATACTTGATATTGAGATACCCGTATTAGGCATTGTCCATGAAATATTACGTCATACTTGTGTAGTAATCGCTTCGTTTGTTGAACACTGTTGTTTTTGTTAACAATGCAATGTAGTATATTTTGTTTATGGTTATACATATACTATGTTCATGTGACAGCCATCTGGTTAAATGACCCAGTTAAATTGTGAGAATAAAATATCTGCATTAAATTGGATGCCTAAGCATTAAATACTGAAATCCAAATAAATGTCTGAAATATACTTTTGTACATACGCAAATTTATTTTATTTGTTTATCATGTAACTTATAGTAATGACAAAATAAAAGGCCCGATATGACAGTTGTACAGAATTGATTGTGACAATAATCAATTCAGGTAACAACCGATTAATCGTTTTAACATGTTTTATACCTATTGATATTAGGATTAGAACACATGTCAGGGTTAATGAAAACCAGAAAAGGGTATTAATAGTAATTATTATTATTCATTCACTTTCTGGGCTTTCACTTACACTATCGTCAATAAAAAACAATACTAATTCGTTGTCTCTAGTATGTGAAATGGCAAAAGTAACATCTAAGCAGCATTTTAAGTTGAGTAACATAAAAAGTTAAAAGTAACGCAAAATGTCACAAAAGTTACATTCCGGCTTTGCTGGCCAAAAACATAAATAGTAGAGATAATCTACATACGATTAAAATGTAACAACCAAAGGTAATACAACCACAACACTATAATTAAAAAATAGTAACGATAAAACGTAGCTAGCTTACGAGGCCTCGCAGAAATACAGAATCACGTCATATTTTGAGTTATTTGTAGTAATATAAACTAAAATATGTCACTGTTATTATTAGTATTATTTTTTAAACTTGCTATTAATGGGTACCGATCCAATCCCTTACGGTTTAATGGTATCTAAAAAAAGAAAAGTGTAATGCATTTGAATATGAATAAAAAAATAAAACACAGATATTACGTATTTACAAATTATTTAACTTGGATTATAATAGTGTTAAGTTTCGTTCCAATCGTGCCAAGGTACCTTCTATTACTGGGCATCTGTCAAAATGGCCCTATTAAAATATTTCAACTATAGTAAGTCATATCGATGGAGCTAAGTGAAGCAGGGCTCGTATTTATTTTCTTCTTGCATTGTCACAAGTACCGACGTACATACAATGAACGGCCTAGAATACGTACATGCAATGAACAGTACAAATTAAATTAATTACAATACAAATCTCCAATCATTATCTGTAATCAAAGATTTTTCAAAAATATTTGGAAAGAATACATGAAATATCAGTCAATTAGCTCATTGCAGTCCACCAGGCTTTGATCTATAGTTTCCACGCTGGTCAGATGGGTTGGTACAGGGTTTTATTTCGAGTTTCCTTTCTCTCGTATCGTCGTATATTGTCTGCGTATTATCTGTTAATTGCCTCCTACGACACCCGTCACGATCCGTAACGAAACCCGTAACGACACACTACGATACGGATATTACCAACTTAACAGATAAAATATCACAAGAAAAATAGAAATGTGTTCAAGATATTAAACAAAAGAATTGTTTACCACTCTAGATAACAGGTTGCTCTGACGTATCTAGTTAAACATCTCCTAGATCCGAGAAAATGTCTAAATAAATAGGTCTTGTAATACATGCTAGGCATTTTATATATAGGCTCTATTATACAGCGTGTATTTTTGAAACGGGGCAGTAAGGGCAAGTACCTTAACCGTTGCAGTTACAGCAAAACGTTCTTAGAAGACCTTCCCTAACTTTTTGACATATTTTGAACTGCATTCACAGATTTTGTAAAAAACTTACAGTTGGCAAAAAAAATGCAAAAAGTCCAAAATTTTTTTTTGATGCCAATCGATTCTATTTCATGTGGGATTCAAAAAACTCTATCTGACCATTTTAGCTTTCAGTACTAGGAAAGACAGAAATCGCCAAAAACGTTTCCCATACATTTCGTCAACAGAAACAAATTTCTACGATGGTCTAACTTTTTGTTATGGCCAGGAAGTGGGTAGAATTGACTGTAAAGTAAATAAAAAGAATTTTTACCCTCAAATTTCGAATTTGATTCGAAAATCTGTGTGTTATACTTAGTTTCAGTTGAGAAACTTCGTATGAGTTATTAATTAAGGATTTTCGCTAAAATGTCTTCTAACCGTGAAAAAATTGACTTATTAGAAGCGTATTTTGTCAATAATCGAAATGCGGGAGCTGCATTAGTGTGGTACCGCAATAAGTATCCGTTGCGGCATGTGCCAACAAGAAAGGTTGGCACATGCCGCATGTATTACAAATCTCTTGAAAAACCTGGAATTGCAGGGTTCTTTCAAAAGAAAGCGGCAGCCTCGTGTGGACATGGACACGGAGATTGCGGTTCTGACTTATGTCGAAGCATATCCAGAGGTATCGTCCAGGCAAGTCGCCCTTGAAGTAGGTGTATCCCACTCCCTTGTGATAAAGATATGGAAGAATTAAAAAAATTAAAAAATTAAAAAAAATTAAAAACTATTTATTGTCACCAATATACATTTTGAAAGGTACAATTTTTATCTTAAAAGTAGTCTTGAATAAATGTATGGACAGAGTATACTGATGCTGCCCTCCAAGCTAAGCATAGCTTGTATTTTGGAAGGCAGTGTTCAGTCGTGGAATATGACACGTTTTACTTATTTATACAAGAATACATATGCATGGCCGTCGTTGTATCGTTTGGAGCAATAATGTACGTTAAGGGAGAAGAAGGTTATGTGTTAGAGTGAGTTTGTGGTACAAGTTATGTGTCGATGTTTTGTTGTGAATGTGTTTGTTGTGTATGTGTTTGGTGTGTGTGTGAGTGTGTGTGTGTGTGTGTGTGTGTGTGTGTGTGTGTATGTGTGTGTGTGTGTGTGTGTGTGTGTGTGTGTGTGTGTTTGTGTGTGTGTGTGTGTGTGTGTGTGTGTGAGTGTGTGAGTGTGTGTCTGTGTGTGAGTGGGATTGTATGTGTAAGTGAGCGCGTGTGTTATAAATATTGTCAAGTGAAAGAGACTATTTCAAAAATGTTAACAGATCTTCCGTTTTGTGGTAGTCCAGTTGCTGAAGCCATGCTTCAACTTTGCTTTTTAATTTATATTTATTCAGCCCAACAATATTCATAACCCTATTTATATGATTGTATAGTTTTACACTTATGCTATTGTATTTCCCTCTGGCGAATGTCGTTCTGCATCGCATACGAGTGCATACTGAAGCCTTACTGCGTCTTTTAGGGTCAGGCACTGTGAGGGACCGGTGTCTCCTAAGGATGGTTTTGAGCACAAAAAGCTGGCGCACTGTCAGAACCTTGCATTCCGTGTAAAGATTAGTTGTAGGGTATCTATATGGTTTCTTTGACATAACTTTTAGGACTGCTCTTTGTGCTCGCTCCAAACCAATCAGGAGTGTCTTACCGGCCCCTCCCCAGACTGTAATACGGTATTGAATAATTGATTGACATAGAGAAATATATACTAATCTGATTTTGTCTGGCGGGGCAAAAAGAAATACGGCTACAAGTGCTATCGATATGGGCGCATAGTTCAAGTGTTACATCCGGGTGATGATGTTCGAAGGCTTACTTTTTGCAGATGGCTAAGAGGAAAAATAAGCAGAGATCATGAATTTTTAAATTACATACTGTGGTCAGACAAAACGAATTTTTCCAATAACGGTATGTACAACAGAAAAAATCACCACTATTGGTCCAAAGAAAATCCACTAAGAGTTACGGCAAGTCATAATCAGGTTCGCTTCTCATTCAACTGTTGGTGTGGTATAATGTCCAATCGAGTCATAATGGTGGAATTTTATGAAGGGAAACTGAATTCTGCCATGTATAATGAAGTCATTTTACACCATCTTGAAAACGAGATGGACGAATGGCCCCTGTCGGAATTGCGAAAAGTTCATTTTCAACAAAATGGTGCTCCGCCACATAACAGTCACCTTTCACGTTTCAATTTGAGCCGCCTATTCGGTACACAGTGAATAGGTACACGTGGTCCAACACAGTGGCCACCTCGTAGCCCCGATCTAACACCACTTGATTTTTTTTTATGGGGCTTCGTGAAAAACGAGGTGTATAAGACGACGTACGCCAGTGTTCAAGAGCTCAAGGATGCATTAATGACCATTTTACGTAATATTCATCCCAGAACATTATTAGCCGCCATTCGTTCAGTGCAAAAAAGGATAGACATATGTATTCGTGAAAATGGAAATCATTTTGAGCAATTTATTTCATAAACCAATTTCTTAAATGTTTAAATGATTTTTTTTATTTAAAAAAGTTCAAAATTTTACCTGACCTATGAGTTTCGAGTTGATTTATCATATTTCCGTACGAAATGTATGGGAAACGTTTTTGGCGATTTCTGTCTTTTCTAGTACTGAAAGCTAAAATGGTCAGATAGAGTTTTTTGATCCCCACATGAAATAGAATCGATTGGCATAAAAAAAAAATTTTGAACTTTTTGCATTTTTTTTGCTAACTGTAAGTTTTTTACAAAATCTGTGAATGCAGTTCAAAATGTCCCAAAAAGTTAGGGAAGGTCTTTTAAGAACGTTTTGCTGTAACTGCAACGGTTAAGGTACTTGCCCTTACTGCCCCGTTTCAAAAATACACCCTGTATATATTTTGGGTTTAATCTTTTTTTTGTTCATTTCAAATCTAGCCAAATCTAGTTGGAATTCAGACACATGAAACCAGGTCGATTTTGGCAGTGCATTGCAGTTCCTATAGATTCTGGCCGATCTGACGAATGAACTAAATATTTAAATAATTCATTAGTAACAGTATAATTCCACTTTTTTGCTCAAAGTTAGAGTGTGGTAAAAAATGAGCTAAACCGGTTTCGTTATGATTTTATTTTTTTGTCCCAAATGCCTTGGTTACTATACTAATAAAATATGGGTATAGGTATATGTGAATATTATTTACAGGTACATTTAGTAATCGTTACCATATAGTAACGATTACTTTAACTATACAAAATAAGATATTTTATTTTGACAGGCAAAATCACGTACATTATTTCGTTTAAAGTTAGTTACATTTGAAGTTTCGGAGTTTATGTAGTTTAAATGTTTAAAGGTGTATGGCGTCTAATATTCCAGGCTTGTAATGTAACATATTATAAAACAAACATTCGTACAGTCACTCTAGAAAAGAAGCGAATAACGAGCTGAATGTATAAATACCTACATTTTAGTACAGAGTGAAATTATTATGTTCATTGTGAATGTAATTTTTTTTTTCTTTTCCTAATGGCCAGAAGAAACGAGCTTAACGGTTGTAAAAAAGCAAGCTATGAAGGACTTACTTAAAACCGTTATATACCAAGAATACATATTTTTCTTTTGTGTAGTCTTGAACCCTTTATTAGGTAAGCAGTTGCTTCGGTCACTGCCTTATCTCATGTTACTATATTGGATGTCAAGACCACGCTGACTTCAATGCTTATCTTCAACTGATTTCTTTGAACTACGTCCTTAGTTAACAAAGTTAGCGCAGTGAGAACTTAGTATTGTGATACAATATTATGATTTTACATTTTACTGTTTGGCGATCTACTTTCATTACCTTACATATATACACATTTTTACATACATAGGTAGTTTTCCTTCATTGAAGTACAAGCTCTGGACTAATGGGGTGATGATGATATGATGACGACCTTTGAAGAAAACCGCATCTGATTGTTTATTTTTTTTTTACAATTTTTGTACAGTCCTTTTTGTCTAAAATTAGACCATAAATTTATTATTTGAGACTATGAATATCGCCGTTTAATAATGTCTGGATACTAGAAGACAATTTTTTATGCTTTATTTATACACTATGACGGAGAAAAACAAAACAATTATGGTCGATAGTAGTAGTATAAGGCGTGGTTTTATCTCTTAGGAGAACCTACCACCTGATGTCGCAACCTTGAGAGAAAAAATCTTTGACCAGGCCACACGCCATATTAACTTATTGACCTCTATCAGTAACTTATTAAAAAATAAAATAAATTAATTCAATAGTACTTTTCCATTCTTTAATTATTCGAAGTGTCTATAATTATTAGCTACCTTAGCGCTAAATTGACATTAAGTACACAAGTAAGTACACATTTACTTATAAGACCAAAATTTTTGCGATTCTGGAAAATTATGTTATCATAATCACTTTTGAAAACTTGCGTTTAATGTACCAAGCAGGCTTAGCACTGACCTCTGGCAGGTAAAGTTACTGTATAAAACTGTTTATGCGATTCAAGGCCGACAACCTCGTGTGCCTGGTTGAACCGCGATTCAACAGAGTTCAGTTGACAATATTCGCCATGCGCCGGCGCCGAGCACGCGGCCCGCAACTTTACAAACTATAATCTTGCGAAGAATTGATAAATGTGAAATACAATAAATACGATAAAGATTAGTTACACGACTCATTGTACTTCTTACTGTCGCTGTTGTGTGTTGTGTGAAAAATATGTACTGAGTAGAGACTAGCAAGTGAAATTTGAGTGAATTTTGTGAATAAATACTCCATAGTCATTATTATTTTCCTTACAGGCTAGCAAGGATTTCGAGTAAGTTGAAATTGTGGGTGCACTAAATTTGTGGAAAACTTATAGGCTAATTTTAGACGTTGTTTATTAATTTATATAAGATAAACTTATGTCAACTTTGCTGAAAGATGCTAAATATTAAATAGTTAATATTTTAAATATAGGTATCATTCATAATTATTAATACAATTAAGCAGATACTTACAGAGTAAAATATAGAGATTACAATAAAAATGCTTTTATCGATCCTTTGAAATAGTTGCAATTAATGTCTTCGCAGTAATTAAGATAAAGTGAAGTAAAATTTATAATAGTATTTAAAATATATTAGCGTAAAGATACCTTTAGATAAAGTAATGACGGGTTTATATATGTCTAATTTTCCTCAATAGTATTACTTATTGGTTCTCACAGTAGCTTATGTAGAGATTATTCCAACAAGAAGCATATTTTTGGATCTAGAGCGCTAGAAACCGTAAAACTTTGGTCCCTTAAAATAATAAATGCAACGTTTATACCTATCTAAAACTCATTTTACTCCCAGTATGTACTATAGTATATTACATTAAAATAAAATCGATTTTGAACACGTTAAACCACGTCTAATCGCCTTAACTGATGTTGTACTATATTTTTATTAGGTCTATAAAACTGACAAAAGATTACACTACATAATTAGATTATCGCACAATATCTTGATAGAAGAGTTGATAAAAATATACTAATTCTATAATAAGGACGATTCGAAATGTTTATTTATAATACGATCTCATCCGGTTTCTCTAAACAATAATGACATTGTATCATTATATCATTTGAACTGACAGTTGAATTACTCAGTAGCGCATACGTCCCGTTGCATAAGCTTGAGCTTTTACGATCGTGATGTTTTGAGTTCGATGGCCAGGTTAGGTAATGTTGTTGGTTAGTATGTCTCTAACTATCAGTTAGTAGTCTTGAGATGCGTTCGAAAAGAAACAATAATAGTATTCTAATTAAAATTAAAAACTATTCTTACAAAAATCGAGTCAATTACGTTTCCAACTACACTTTTATACAAAAGGGCAAGGAAGATGTTAATTTTCCTTCATCGAAAATAGTCGTTTCAGTTCACGGACTTATCGCCATGAGCCTCGAATAACATCTTATGAGGCTCTCGTTGGACAGCTGGTTCAAGGGCTCGATGCAGAAAGCAGCTATGCTAGGCATGGCATGCATAGTGAGGAAGTTCCCTTCCTTGGGCGCTAACCACCGGTAGCTTGGTCCCTGTACCCGATGCCGGTGTGGCACTGTTTTTATATATATTTAGATACGATCTTTGTTTGTTGTAAGTAAATACGTAAGTATAGTAAGTATAGTACGTATTGTATCTATAACTATATAATATATCAGAGTACAAATAATAATATAAAATAAATAATATATGTACACCGGAAGCCGCCCACTATATCTATCTATTTATCTAACTCACTATATTCCATGGTTGCCTGGTAGAGATTGCCTTGTGCAATAAGGCCGCCATTTGTTATGCTACAAAACTGTACCAAATTTTGTTTTTCTGTATATATTCTCTGTGTACATAGTATAAAGAGATATATTGTTATCTTTTTGATGTATTTAAAAATGTAATTTATATGGTATTTTAATAAAAAAAGGAAATAATAATGTAGTAGTCCTTGGCAATATTTTTTGACAATACTTTAAAACCAAATTTTAAAAATTAAGTGTATCATTCACTTAATATTCTGCCATATCACAACTTTCATTTCTGGTTCCTCGTTTGGTTTTCCAAATTCATTTTAGCAACCTCATATTTATTAAGTTTTATACGCTCATTATTTTCACAAACGTAGATATATGGTGACATTTTTTCTCTGTATATAACTTGTTGGAAAATAATACAAACAATACTGTTATAAAGGTTTGGATTATAAAGTCACAATTACTTCCCTCTTTGTTCAATATTACCTATACTCATACTTCTCTTGTAAATTTTAAGCCCTAGTAGACGACATTTCATAACTTATGCCACATACTTTCTTCTCTTTAAAAACCATTACTTTCGTGTTACTTACGGTCACTTTCATTCTTAAGTAAAGTACCTTTTTATAATGTTAAACGTCACCTGTAAGTTCTGTTCCCATGATATTTTATACTATAATATGACTACATCGTTACTTTGTATAAAATACGGTCAGCTTTTACTAAATTCCTGGCACTTTCTTGCAGTTTTTCAAGAATTATTTATATGACTACTAACTAGTTACCTATGTGCAGAAACAGTACGTTATCCATGAAGTTTTCATTTGTCATTCTTACATACAAACCTAGTCGTATCAAAAACAAACACCAAAATAACAGAATTATTCAATTTGGCATAGTCGAACGATAGTTATGGTCTTACATACATACATTTCATAGATCCAATTTTATTACTATGTCCATATACCTTACCCTTTCTAATACCTTTTTGATGTTAACCTAGCCTGTAAGCCTGTAAACCTGCCTATTTATACCAACACAAGCACCGGGACCACACAAAATACTCATCTCCCCATACTAGGTGGGGATTTATAATTTATATTAATAATCCATTCTTCAACATTATTTTTATATCTTTATTCTCCGTAAATTTTAAATAATGTATACATTATAGACTATTCAAGATCAGGCCGAAGCTTATATCGCCTCTTTTGGTTGTCTTATACCTGCTGGGTATAAATAGTAGGTACTTGCAAATGACAAATGTAAAGCAGTAATTATTTATATTTAAAACAATTTAGATAGCTTAGTCGTTATATACGCCTTTAAGCCTGAACTCTATAAGTTCTTGAAAAATGTATAATTACGGAAAATCTTGTGGGGATGATTCGATAATAAAATCGTATTAGAAATAAAATTCTTTAAATTAATTATACCCACTACTGTTAATATCCCTTTTAAATATAAATTATGGAAATTCTTATATCAGAACTAGCATCAAGGTTATCGTATCGAAGTTAAACGAACCAAAACCGTGTATAATAGGACGGATATACTTAATATTACGTTTATAAATGAAGTCACAAACCACATGGCCTGACTTGTCTTCGATTGTATACATGACTGGGCGGAAATTGTTTATATAAATTTTCTAAAAGTTATTACACATTGGGAAGTACTATCCTAAGTAATACCTACTTTAATAGTACTATGCCAACATTTAAACCACAAACCAAGGACTTTTAGAAACACGTGAGCTGGTAATGAATTCCAGGCCTTAATGGTGCGACAGAGGAAAGAGTCTCCGAACCGCTTGGTTCTTGATCGGATGTTTTGCACCGTGTGCGGATGACATCTAAGACCTGCACGCGTTGTCCTGTGTAGGAAAGGGGAGGGTGGGACTAATTGGAAGAGCTCATCAGAACACTCCCCATGGTACAGACGGTAAAATACAGCCATGGACGCAACATCTCTACGCAGCTGTAAAGGTTCTAGGGTGTTCGTGATCTCGGGATTCCCAATGATGCGGACCGCACGTCGCTGCAACCTGTCGAGAGCATCTAGTAAGTACTTTGCTGAACCATCCCAGAGATGCGAGCAGTACTCCACACAGGAGCGAATTTGTGTCTTGTATAGAAGACACCGCTGCTCCGGCGTGAAAAATCGTCTCACTCTGTTCAGGACTCCGAGTTTTCGTGAGGCTGTTTTCGTGAGGCTGTTTTGATGATACTTTCGATGTAGTTTTTGTTATTCAGGTTGCAGCGAACATCCATACCTAGGATATTGAGATTGTCCTGCAGCGGCAGTGGTGTGCTCTGAAGAGTGGGGAGGGGAAGGAAAGAAGATACTTTTGCTGTAAACGCACATGCCTGCGTCTTCTTGGCATTGAACTCAACCAGGTTCTCAGAGCCCCATTGAGAAATGTGATTCAGGACCCCGTCAAGCTCAGTGACAAGAAGCTGCCTTTTCTCTGCGATATCTGACTGCTTGGCCGCTGGATGTCCATGATAACTCCCATGTAAAGTGCTATCGTCTGCATAACAATGAACATTGCCGGTAGACAGCATGTCGTTGATAAGCAGAAGAAAGAGAGTGGGTGATAAGACGGACCCCTGGGGCACGCCAGCATTAACCTGCAGAAACTCCGAAGCTCGTCCGTCACAAAGGACGCGAATACGGCGCCCCTGCAGGAAGCTAGCAACCCAGTTGCACAGCCTAGAAGGCAGACCAAAGGCAGGTAGCTTAGAAAGAAGCGATTTGTGCCAGACTCTATCGAAAGCTTTGGCGATGTCAAGACTAATTGCCAGTGACTCGCCGTGCTTGTCCATAGCCTCACCCCAAAGATGGGTAACGTATGCTAGAAGATCATCCGTTGACCGTTTCGGTCTGAAGCCATATTGCCGGTCATTAATTAAGGAGTGATCCTCTAGGTGCCGCATGAGCTGTTTGTTAATTATGTGCTCGAACACTTTGCACAGCACTGAGGTGACGGCTATGGGTCGATAGTTGGCTGGCTCCGAGCGATCCCCCTTCTTGGGAATCGGCTGAACATTCGCCTCTTTCCAAGGCAAAGGCACTGTACCCGAACTGTAGGATAGCCGGTACAGGCGCGTAAGCATTGGAGACAACTCCGCTGCACATTTTTTCAAAACTACCGCTGGAATACCATCCGGACCACTGGCTTTCCGGACATCGAGTGATTGCAGCACTGCACGGACATCGCGTTGCCTGATATGGATATCAGGCATCGCGTGGTCACTGTCGGGTAGTGTTGGTGGCTGCGTACCACAATCATCGATTCGGGAGTTGGCCGCAAAGAGATTAGCCAGCAGATTTGCCTTCTCTTGCGGCTCATGGGCCAGGGATCCATCAGGGTTACGCAGCGGAGGCAGCGAAGGCTGACAGAAGTTGGCTTGCACGGCTTTAGCCAGTCGCCAGTAGCCACGGCTTCCCGTAGGATGCATCACTAGCTCTTGACCAAGCCGCGCTATGCGCAGGGCATCCGCTCTGACATAGGCCCTTCTACAGACCTTTGTGGCTCTGTTGTACGCCGCCTTGAAGTGGCCCAGATTGGGATGGCGCGTGGCGCGCGCCCTTTCCCAAGCGCGGTACGCAGACTGTTTTTGTTCAACAGCTTCCGCGCACTCGCGCCCGAACCAAGGGCGCACCCCGCGGTCACCGGTGACATCGGTGTATGAGATATAGTATTCCATACCCAGACCGATCTCACCGGCGACAGCAGTAGCACAATCCGATGGGTTCTTACCTTCAAAGCAGCGCTCAACCCACGGGATGGACGCAAAATAGTCACGAAGTCCATCCCAGTCCGCTGACGAGTAGTGCCAGAGACGCCGCTTCCCCCGCATGGGTCGTGGGGGCGCTATAATAGGCACCGTGGAACAGACCAGGCAGTGGTCAGAGTTGCCTAAAGCGGCTCGCACCGATACACTGTACCGGTCCGGATCACTCGTCAGCAGAAGGTCTAGCAGAGAAGGTGCTTGGCCCGACCTTCTTGGTATCCTAGTGACCTCGTGCACCAATTGGGTCAGGCCGTGCGCCAGAGCAAATGCGTGGGCGGCTCTTCCCGCATGGTCTGTTTTGGAGGAGCCCAACCAGATCTCGTGGTGGGCGTTAAAATCCCCCAAAAACACCATTTCGGCATTCGGAAATCGCTCCTGCGCATCATCTGCCGCCTGACTCAGATATTCAAAGAGTCGAGTTGTCTCAGCATCTCCTGTATGGGAACGGTAGAGGCACACATAGATCTGACTCGTAGGGCCATGGTCTACGTGTACCCAAAGGATGGAGAAGGATGGGTCCTCTAGGCAGCGCAAACGGCGACAGCAAACATCCGCCCTAACAAACACGCACACCCCGGCTTTTGCACGAAAACTTTCCTCAAGAACATAGCCAGGGTAGAGCAAGTAGGTCGTGTCGTCAGGGCGGTGTATTTGCGTCTCCGTTAGAAAAAACATGGCAGGTTTCGCCGTCTCTAGGTGTTGGTGGACGGCGTTGAGGTTTGCATGGAGCCCACAGATGTTAGTGGACTCCACCTCAAATAGCAAGCTTTTGGGAGTGTGACGAGCCGCTGTGTTGCCTTTTTCTGTAAATTGCGCCGCCATGAGTTTGGGTGGGAGAAGGCGTGAAAAAAGAAGTGATTGCCGCCGCAGCACCGTGTGACAAAGCGCGGGATATTGGTTTTATCTATGAATGTGAGGCATGGCGAGAGCCGACGCGCCGAACGGAAGGGCCCCCGTACCCCCCCGAGTATGGTCGCCGGGCTCCCAAATCCGGTCACCAACCGGCACGACGAACCATATCGGGATTATGCGCGGCCTGGTGAGGCAGCCTCCCAAGGTGGTTAACCCCAGTTGGGCCCCTGTACTATACCGCGGGCGGCCAGCGGCACCACCGTTTCTACAGGTCTCCCTGTTCGGCGCATCGCCCCGCGCCATCCCCACTAGACTACGCCAAGACCCACTGGTCCCACTAGTGCTGCGACAACCACCACCTCTGCCCGGCTATGCACATGCTGACCCCTGAACACAATCCAACCGAGATTGAATTGCTATGGAGGGTTTTTCGCAATAGTGCACGGTGGTACCTACCCGGTCGAAACTTGAGACAAATTTGTTCCACCAAGTTTCTACCACCAGTTTCATTTCAGGTTCATCACGAACTGATATGATTTTTACGCTCGAAGGTACCAAAATAGATATTAATTTCAAAATTGTCACAACTGACTCACGATCCATATTTGTATATGAGCAGGTATATGGGCCACCTTAGTGACAATTTTGAAGGGGCTCGTACATCAATTTGAAAGAAAAAAAGTAAAAACATTTTTTTTTTAAATTTAGTTTTTAAATTTTGGTACCTTGTTGAAATGCTAAATATAAAACATGATTGATAGAAAATAACGAAGAGGTGTACGAGGGTGTTTCAGTGGCTTTACATGATTGATTACTATAGAGTTATTTTGAGTAAGACTCAAAACAACTTAATAATAATTAATCATACGTTGTCTCTTTTTTGTAAATAATTTGTATTATATTTTTCAAACTTCTTATTCAACTTATTCATTACGAACTCAGGTAGGTACAGATATTCTTAAAAATAAACTGTAAATGCAAACAATTGCAATTCTTCTAAATCCACCTGTCGACATTCAAAATTTGATAAGTTACAATTTGATAAGACTTGAAGTATCCGCAGTTCGATAACAATTTTCTAGTGGAGCAAATTATTAAAGATAATTTATAATCACATGCTTTCAGTTAGTAAACATTTACCAGGAATAAGACAAAATATGACACAGTTGTTATTGTAGTAATACAAACAGCAAAATCACTTAGGTACTATATAATTGATTACAAGACATAACTGTGCTCCCAAGCTGATAGTAGGATCTGTTTCATTCTACATAGCACTAACAAAAGCATAACTTTACTAAACTTATTTTGTGTTCTAGATTTGTATTATGGGTGTATATGTGGGGGTGGTATAAGTTATAGCAATTATTATACTTTTTTTTTTACGTGCGCAAAATCCCCGCGTATACCCCCCCCCCCCCCACCGGAGCCGGTGGAAGAGGTTATGTCGGACTCGAACCGACTAAAACGCACGCCGCCTGTGGGTTACTTTGGTTGCCGAAGGTGAAGTTGACAGGCATATCCCTCGCACCCCGGCCGACCCAGGGCCATCTCTTACGATCTGGCCCTCTTCTCGGGTGTGGGGACTGCAGAGTCCCCAACTCGTCCCCGCAAAAAGGGGAGGCGCGAGAAGCGCACCGCCGTCGCGGCCTGCTTCTGCCAGGGTGATAGGCGGCTTCACCAGTCACCCCCAGGCCTGCGCTCATGGGGTGCGGAGGTCGTTCATCGACCTAGCAATTATTATAATAACTATTCAAATAGATTTAAATTGTAAAAATTAAATGCTTGAAACCGCGACCAGTCTCTTACAGGGGTAATGCTCTAACAACTGATCTACTGAGCCATTAAATATATGAACTGAGTGGGATCTGACTCGCCAATTTGACTTAGCAGACGCTCTACCACTACACTAACATAAGTCGTCAATACTTGGAATGAAATGTTTTTCTTTTTCAGGTATTTATAAAGTTTGATAATTTATCAGCAAGATGGATGACCAGGAGGCACAGGTGCAGGCCCGGAAACTTCTTGGACAGAAGACTCAGGCACCGCAGCCGCCCGACAATGGAATCACAAAAGCTTTACGATCTTGTAAGTATTTTGAATGTTACAATTTTATTTTATTTCTCCATATTGTATTTATAATGTCATAAATATTTACGCTTTATTTTTTAGGTTTGATCCGAAAACAAAAATATTTTATTCAATAGATAACATAATTAAGAGATCACAGCGTTTTGCCTATTAGTAATAGTCAATCAGTCAATATATAATGTAGCGAATGCAGTCTGACTCTCTCAAGCAACCATTTGAATTATTTTAAGACCTCGTTATTATCTTCTTCAAAATATAATAATCAATTACCAGAAAAATCATATGCTTTAATTTTAAGTATTAAATGTATTTGAAATCAATAACTATAATGATTCAACACAATACATAATTAGCAATAGTAAATGCTTACTACATGGGTCACATCTGTTCTGTTATAATCGTTGCTTTGATAAATGGTAACGTTTGAAATTTAATAAAGTAATATTATACTCTGGTTTCGCAATTATGTGCGCCTTGGTTCAATGTACACAGAATTGCTCTTAATGAAATTCCTACTCAATCGATCTCATAGAATTGTACAGTGAAACAAACAACGACAAAGTCCAACTTGGCAGTTACTTATTTGTAAGCCTTTTACTAACTTTTAAATGAATATGGAGTCGAGTTCTAGCCAAAGGGTCCCTTGGGATTAATGTGAGACAAGCCAGCAATTTATTGAACGGATAAATCGTTACCAATATGTAGTTTGGGGATTTTAGTTACTTTTACTAGCTGTTGCCTGCGATTTCGCCCGTATATTATACTGATACCTTTCATATGACTAGATGCTTATTCCAATTTGTTACTTGGATAAGTAATAACTTATGTACTTTTCAGACAATTAGGGTTTGTGGATTTTGTTTCATACAAATCCGTTCAGCCATTCTGATATGATTATCCATCCCTCCATTCTTGCATATAGATGTCATCCAAGATATCCAAAATTTCCATCTAAATCCATCTAGCCTTTAGAGGTTATATACCTGGTATACCTAGTACCAGGGACAGATAAAGAACCCAGCCTGAATACCGTGTTACTGTCTAGAAAATATATAGGTATATAGAAAATTGCACACGTCCATAGGCCACGGTAACCACTTTCCATCAGGTGGGCCTGTGCTTGTCTGCCACCTAAGTGGTATCAAAAAAAAAGTATTTGAAATAATAGATCTATTAGAGTGTCTGTGCCAGATAAAAGTTATATAGATAGTTACTCACTATTACTGACCCATGCATTAAAATTATCCAACGTCACACTAAGGAATGTAAGTCTAAAATACTTGCAAAGAATTAATGGGAAACTCACAAAGTGTACATCCACCTGTGACCATGATTGATACAATTCGGTCGCAATGTTGCGTGAACCAAAGGTCATCATTTCATGGTCCATTCATCATTTAGGTACCACCCATAAATATGACTTTCTAGACTGATGCCTGTTCTTATCCTTTTTCAAGCTCTAATATATTTCTGTACATAACAATCGGCACAGTGGTTTAGGCGTGACATAATATATGGCATGATAACAATATATTACACAATATTAGCTATCTTCTAATCGCTAGTTGTTACAGTTGTTGTACGTGACTGACATATACCTAATAGGAAGCGTTTGTGAGGTTTTTTTTAAAGAATATTAGAACCGAAATTACTTGTGTTAGGAGTGGGTTCACGTCGGTAGCGTAATGGCCAAGATTCGAACCCGGGACCTCACGATCGCAGGGCCGACTCCATAACCACTAAGTCACCGACTCTTTCTTTAATCTAATCTATAATCTCACTACAACAATTTAGGTTGCGAAAATGCATAGTTTCTTGTTTGTTGATTTAGAATATGTCTAAATCAAAACATGACATCCTTGGTCTTATGACAAAAATGATATTACCAAGATTAGATTAGATTAGATAACTATTGCAGATTTACTATCTGCAATATAATCTTACCTAAAATCTATATCTCTAATCTAATCTAAGTCTACTCTGTGTCTAGTTACTAATCTATCTCCAAATCATTGTTTTAAATCTCATGAGCTTAAAAGAAACGTAAACTCGAGGTAACAATTCTATTTTATATAACAGATGAAATTAATTGTTATGAATATGAAATTTACTAGTTACTCTAAGTAGATAGTTAATAAAATATAAATAGTGAATAGACTATATAACGAATTCTCATACAATAGCGAGTTAACAGTTTAGCTGTATTATTACGTGCCCAATTATATTTTGTCTCGCGCACGAACTCGACAGGTCAACGGCTGACCTTTCATTAGCAAATGCATCGGCACACCCTGTATATCGTGGAACAAGGTAATTGCAAAGGTGCATGAACGTAATGTTACCCACAACAATACAACATAGAATTTCTACAGAACTAAAGGGTGATTATTAAGTTTTTTTATTAACCCTTTTTAAGGCCGACGAAATTAGAGGTGAAAGGAATATGTTCCAAACAAAAACTGAAAGTGATTACTTTTATGATGAATGTGAATTTTTTTTGGAAAAATTCACTGGAAGTTTTTGGAAAATGTGGTGGCAATATAGTTGCCACAGCCTGTCAATAAAACTTAATTTATAATCAAGTACTCTTTATTAGAAGTTTGTAATGTAAATAAATAAATAGTAATTTGCTTTTAAAATTAATTTATTGTACGGTGAGCCCATATTCATATTACTTAATTTTTTTGTAGCTTGTAATAGTAATTACCAAGCAGTAATTGTAAACAATAGAGTGAAGATTGGTTGATAAAAAGTTTAGATGAAAACAAACAGGAGAATATTATTTATTCCACATCTCTCCCATAGCTGCAATGAATATAGTTCAACAGTCTTGTTTACTTCTTATGACGAACGTTATCGCAATGCGTACGGAGAGGCATTCATGGTATGCTGCAAATTAAAAATGGGACGTGATGAGTACGAGAACAGATCTTATTACTGAATAGTATTACCAGTTTTCTCTCTTTCACTTTGTGCTCATACATATCAAACTGGTCTGATACTGAACGCTTTTAGTACCAACTTGATCTTCCCTATTTTAACAGAGTTCTAGAAAGGAGGAGGTTCTCATTTCGGATTTTTTTTTCTATATTTTAGTTGCATGTTTCTAGTCGCCTCTTAGCTCTTATGGGTCCTGAAGTTTATTCTTATTCTTTACAAGAAATAAATAAAAAGAAACAAACAAACGCACTCAACCTGTATACAGCTAGGCGTTACTTTCTGCTTCCCACCAACTTTCTCGTACAATGCAAAAGTAATATTGCCGCTACCTTATTACTCTACGACCCGATAAAGTTCTTCGTAGAACGTTACATTAATAATTTCGAAGTTAGTAAGTTATTTTTGATGTGTACGAAGGTGAGTACAACATGTGTTATATGGATTTTGTGAGCATCATAACTTTTTGTTACATATAATCCCTGTCTAAAAAATCGCATGTTTATAGAAACAGAAAATAAAAAGAAGAGATTGAGTTCGTGTTAATGAAAAAAATACTAAACAAGTAATGAATTTGACAAAGTTAATTTATGGTGGATAAAGGTTAACTCTGCTAACCTCTGTGGCGTGGCGGTAGTGAACGCGGCCGCTACGCCAAAGACCCGAAGACCCGAGCTCGATTTCTGCTCACGCGATATGACTTCAGTATCGAAATTTAAATATCGAAGTTCAGTCAAATCCGCAGTTAGACTAGTAAAGCGGACCCTATACTTGAGGTGAAAGCTTTGGGTGCAACTGGAATTAATGCTAGGATGAAGGAAGGTTAACTCATGGTTAATAATGTTGCTGTAGAATTTAGGATTTTAATAAGGTTTTAATGCACAAAAGACGTATATAAATTTTAACCTTGAAACATATTTGGAGATTATTAAGACTTAACTGTAAAGGTTATTGTTATAGAACTCGAGTGGTTTATTAATTAGGGCCCTGTTGAAATAAGGGTCACGAATGATATTGATAAAATAAAGAAATATATTGAAAATGAAATAATAATGGTGGTTAAATATAATAATATTTAGGTAGGGACTGCAGTATTATTATGTCGTGTTATATGGAAGGGACGCAGGAAGTATATAGGGCCCGTATACTGTAAGATAAGATAAGATATATTTAATACTCTTTATTGTACACCATAGAAAGAGGGGTCAGACAGGGAGATCCCTTATCACCTAAACTTTTCTCGGCAGTCCTAGAATATATTTTTAGACGACTCGACTGGACCAATTACGGACTAAATATTAACGGAGTGCAACTACACCATCTGAGATTCGCAGATGACCTGATTCTTGTGTCAAGTGATGCAAGTTGTCTGAAAGATATGTTAGAACAACTTGTAAATGAAAGCTCTAAGGTTGGATTATCGATGAATGCCACTAAGACCAAGGCAATGACAAACAAGGAAAATACTACGATTGTGGTCAATGGTGTCTTGATAGAGTATGTGGACGAATACACATATCTTGGACAAATAATATCTCCCACAGACCTCACAATAAAAGAAATTAATAATAGAATAAACATGGCATGGAAAAGATATTGGTCCCTTAAAGAAATTGTGAAAAACCCTCAAGTACCACTCAAAGCTAAAAAAATAGTATTTGACTCATGCATTCTCCCTATAATGACGTACGGATGTCAAACATGGAGCTTGACACAGCACAATATACGCACGCTCGAGACCTGCCAACACAGCATGGAACGCAGTATGCTCAATATAAGGTTGAGAGATAGAGTAAACTTAAATAAAATACGCCGTTTAACTAAAATTCAGGATGTGACATACTGTGTTAAAAAACTAAAATGGCGGTGGGCAGGTCATATGATAAGGAGTCAAAAAGATAAGTGGACTAAGGATATAACAGAGTGGTGCCCAAGAGAAAACAAAAGAAAGAAAGGAAGACAACGTCGTAGATGGGAAGATGACATTAAAAAAATTGCAGGAAGCACGTGGACTAGAAAAGCACGTCATCGTATACTGTGGCAAGCTTTAGGGGAGGCCTATGCTGGGAAGCAAGACAATCTTAACGAAACCGGTGTCTCGAATAGATTATTTTGAACGAAAAGTTGTATAGCATGTAAGATTGTTAAATAAAGGCTATTATTATTATTATTATTATTGTACACCAAACATAAAATACATAAAAAGAACGTACATGGCAGAGAGTTGTACTATCGGCGTCTTATCGTGGCCTGCAATCTCTTCCAGACATCCAGTAAATGAAAGTCGTCCAGACAACCAATATATACATACATACATATATCCCCGGAGGGAACTAACACCCACATTTCACAAATAATTGTATTCGGTCCCACGTAATAGAGGGTGAGCCCATTGCCGTATTTCGGGCACTATTGTTGACTCGAGCCATGCATCTGAGGCTGAGCCTGGGTTGTATATCTGTCTGATGTTAAACAGCCCTATTCCCACAGTGGGAGGCACTCTCATCGGCATCAAGCCCCAGATGAAATATCTGGGGCTCGTGCTCGACGGCCGGTGGGACTTCGGGAAGCACTTCCGAAGTCTGTGCCCCAAATTGGTGGGCACAGCCAACGCTCTGGCGCGGCTACTGCCTAACCTGAGGGGCCCGGAAGACTCCTGCAGGAGACTCTACGCGGGTGTCGTGCGGTCCATGGCCCTGTACGGGTGTCCCGTGTGGGCGGACACCCTGAATGATCAGCACATGCCCCTGCTGCAGCGTCCGCAGCAGAAGTTGGCGTGCCGCATCATAAGGGGGTACCGCACGATATCCTACAACGCGGCGAGTCTCCTCGCCGGATCGCAACCATGGATCCTGGAAGCGAGATCCCTTTCGGCGCTATACCGGTTCCGAATGCCGGCGCGGGAGCGGGGTCACGATCCCGAGCCCGAAGAAATTCGGGCCGTGAGATCCCGGCTCCACAGGGAAATGGTGGCGGAATGGGAGCTACGACTTGGGCGACTAGGCGCAGGGCGCGCCGTAGTAGCGGCGATAAGACCCATCATGGGGGAGTGGCTAGAGAGGCCACACGGCAGCCTCTCGTACCGTCTGACGCAGATGATCACCGAGCACGGGTGCTTCGGAAAGTATCTGCGTCGGATGGAGAAAGAGCCAACGTCCGAGTGCCATCACTGCGACGCGAGCGAGGACTCAGGTCCGCACACGCTCACCGAGTGTCCAGCGTGGGAGACGCCGAGGCGGGAGCTTGTGGCGGCCCTGGGAGTGAGGGTTCTCACGCTCTCCACCTTGCTCGCGGCGATGGTCCGCTGCGCGGATGCGTGCGCAAGCCAAGCTGCCCGCGTACGAAGGCAACTCGGGCGTCGGAGGTCGATGAACGACCTCCGCCCCCCATAAGCGCCGGCCTGGGGGTGACAGGTGGAGCCGCCTGTCACCCTAGCAGAAGCAGGCCGCGGCGGCTGCGCGCCTGGCGCGCCTCCCCGTTTACCGGGAACGAGTTGGGGACTCTGTAGTCCCCACACACCCGAGAGAAGAGGGCCAGATCGTGAGAGATGGCCCTGGGTCGGCCGGTGTGCGAGGGATATGCCTGTCAACCTCACCTTCGGCAACCAAAGCGACCCGCAGGCGGCGTGCGTTTTGGTCGGTTCGAGTCCGACATAACCTCTCCCACCGGCTCCGGTGGGGGGGTGTCCGTGGGGATTTTGCGCACGTAAGAAAAAAAAAAACAGCCCTATTCCATAGTCGCCTTGTACGACACTACATGGGAAGAGATATGGTGGTCCAAATTCTACGCTGATGGAAACCACGCGGCTTAAAATTATATAGATAGGTATATAATATACAACCGCGGTGGCCTAGTGGTATGGGTAATGGAATGCTGAGGCGAGGTCTCGGGTTCGATCCCAGGTTTAGCATGGCACACACCAATGACTTTTCGATGCTTTTCGAAGCTATGTGTGTATTTATTGGAGGTTTATAAGTGCCCGGTTCATGACAATAGGCTCGCCACCTATTACATTGGGACCTAAACATAAACTGGTGAAAAGTGGGTGCTAGCACCTCTGTCTACCCCTTCGTGGATATAGGCGTGAGTTTATGTTATGTTATGTTATAATATTATATAATATTATTTTGATTAAGTCTTCATTTTGGAATACAAACGTATCTATAGTGTCAGCAAGATGTATATGGTACACGAGGTCTGTTTACGTTGCGGTTGCACACCTGGCTGCGGAAATGTCTTAGACCTGTAGAACACATTATTAATATAATAACATGATAAGATTATGACTATAGTATATAGTATATAACAGAATAAGATTATGACTGTAGTATAGAAACTATAAAGGAAGGATAGGATTTTCTAACGCTCTTAAGCATCAAAACAAGCAGGGGAATATCGATTTAATCTTGTATACCAACTTGTAGGTAAGTCACTAAAATAATATTTAAAAAAAGAAACTTATGTGGTAGACAAGCGGTCCGTCTGTAGGAAAGTGGTTATCGTGGAGTCACACTCGCGCTGTAGTCCCTGTAGGAATGGAGAGTTTCGGTGCCTTGAGTGTAGAAGACAAGCCATTGGTTTTCCCACTAACAGCACAAAAACTCTTAAGCGAGCTCTGGTTACCCTCCTCAGCACCGGGAACACATCACGAGGTTATTTACACAACTCGGGCGTCGGAGGTCGATGAACGACCTCCGCCCCCCATGAGCGCAGTCCTGGGGGTGATAGGTGGAGCCGTCTGTCACCCTGGCAGAAGCAGCCTCGCGCGCCTCCCTGTTTTCCGGGGACAAGCTGGGGACTCTGTAGTCCCCACACACCTGAGGAGCGGGCCAGATCGTGAGAGATGACCCTGGGTCGGCCGGGGTGCAAGGGATATGACTGTCAACCTCACCTTCGGCAACCAAAGTGACCCACAGGCGGCGTGTGTTTTGGTCGGTTCGAGTCCGACATAACCTCTTCCACCGGCTCCGGTGGGGGGGTATCCTCAGGGATTTTGCGCACGTAAAAAAAAACCTCCTTGTAAATTGTACCATTAGTAAACATATTTTTTTTATGATTCTCATGGAAAAGTTACAGCTAATATATGGACATATGCAGATTAATAAATGGTGGTTATATTTGTAAGTGCTAGAGCCCTTTCTGAAGAATTCATGCCGTTCTTACTCTTTCTTTCGTTATAACTCTTTATGCCCTCGAAGAAACCAATTGTACGGTCTATTACTGTTTTCGTTTACTGTAAAACGGCTTTGTCATGCTTTATATGTGACATGTGATACTTCATTAATTTTGTCGACCTATCTCATAATTTAAGCCACAAAATTTTAACATCAAAGCTCTTAATAAAATACAACATCCGTACGTCAGGCATTTTAGCATCTCGTATGGTCGATTATCCATAGAAAGTAAAGGACTTTGCTTAAATCTGCTCGTGGGCGTAATGTTGGGTAACTATTGAATAAATTAAGCCTGGCCTCGGGTTCTGTACTAACTTACAAAATAAACATCTACTGCGTGGGTTCATGTTTCCGATCCATCTATTAGTTTAACAGTGTATTTAATTCTTAATTGATATCGAGGATATAAACCCCATATACTTAGATAAAGTAATTGTGATGTAAACTCCATGGACATCTTTATGGTTGCACTTCACATGGCTATTGGGTTTTACTATTGGGCGTTTGTTGTATTTGATAAAATATTTGACGTACATGCAAACACAGACAAATATACAATTTACATCACAAAAAAGTATTTACTCAAAACAAGGGTCACTTGTGAATTGTTACATTTTGTCTACTGTTAAAAGGTACATACTACTGACCGTACCAAATAAAAAAAAAATAATAACGTACGTATTTCGTATTTGCCAAATTTGTCAAATAGGCAATAAGGCCAGTGCTTCGTCAAATAAACTGTCTATTACAGGGTAATTAATTGTTTGTCAAATATGCAAATACAAATAGTCAAGTGAAGTGCTACTATTACATTGCGAACATTTTTGCTCTTTCTAATGAATTTTAGACCAAACGAATCTCAACACAATAAACCCCCATTTAACAAATTATTTGAACGAATATTTACTACTGGTTCCCTTCCAATTTGTTATAACGAGGTCGCACTGTAATTTCTCATTAATATTCAGAAAACATTATCTTGTCTGTCTTCAGTGTCTTAAAGTCGTTATGACGACATGGACTAAGTTATTATAAGTCTGCATATCGTGCGAATGCATTAATAGAAATATATAGGATATAGTTGTAAACAGACTGAATCCTTTTGTAATAATATCCATTCCATTAATAGATGGTCACAAGTCACACAAGCTCATAAAAATATATCTCCTATTTTTTCATTAAATAAAATAAAAATTAAAAGTTTTATCTCCTATTCTAGTATCCATACTATTGATTATAAATGCGATAGTAACTCTGTCTGTTTGTCTGTCTGTATCTTACGCTTTCACCGATATTGATGAAATTTGCTATAGGGGTAGATTAGACCTTGAGAGTTTCATCGTGATAACAGATATACACGCGGGCAAAATCACGGACAACAGCTAGTTGATTTTAAAAGCACAACAAATTTTGTATTCAGTTAACAAAAAATCACCCTTAAATTCAAATAACCGTAACGAAAGGAAACGAATACCACACAAAGTGTTACTAGGATTACTTTCAGGTTCTTTTCCAGACTCTTTTATAATTTGTTTGAACTAGTATAGTAATATTATTTTCAAATTCAACCCATACCTGTACGATCTCTATTTGGTAACGAACAGCTTTCATATTGATTTTTCAAGCGACTGGCTAGTGACACGTTGATTGGCGAGCGACCGTTTAGCAGCTAGCCCGAGATTAACCCATTTCCTCTAATCAACTTGTATCACCTTGGAAAATGAGAACGTTAGCGCTTTAAACTAGATTATGTATAGGTTACCTAATAAGATAAAAAATCTCACACATTTTTACGAGAATATAGTGATTTTTCAAACCAGCTAGCATATTTTATGGTTTAAGGCGTATTCTTTATCTGTTAGTTGAAGAGATAAAAACGTAATGGCGTTAATGAACCGAAAGAAACAACAATCACGTTTTTATTTATCTGTAGAATAATTAAAGAGTGTTGTAGGTACAAGGCGTGATTAATGATTTATTTATTAATCATGCCTTGTACCTACAACTCTTTTTATTTTTTCTAATTTCTTTTTTAATTTTTTTTTTCAATAATCGTGACAAAGAACAAAAACGAAAACACAGCCTATGTGGAGTGGCGGTAATGAACGCTGCTGCTACGCAGGAGATGCGGGTTCGATCCCCGCTCAGTGCAAATATTTGTTTGCAGGAATATGTGTATTTACAATGATCTGGTCGTTCCTCGGAGAGCATTTTAAGCCGCGTCGGTCACGGTTGTCATACAAATATCTATGGCAGTTGCTACGGGTAGTCAGAGACCTAAAAATTCCAACAACTGGACTAACTGCAATACTTCGATATCACCTATGGGTTGTGGAGATCAGATGGCAGTCGCATCACGGCAAAAATATCGAAGTTCAACCAAATCCGCAGTTAGGGTCCGCCTTACCAGTCTAACTGCGGATTTGGCGGACCTTGACTCAACTTGACCCAGACTTTGATTAACGCTAAGATGAAGAAGTAAGAACAAAATACGTACTATAAAGTTACCTTGGATTTGTTTAGGAAATCATATTACGCCATCTTTGGTCACATTGTGAATTATATGAGGAATATATTATTGAAGTTCGATCACTTATTTGTTAGTCTAAAAGCCAAAAGTCTAAAAGAGTTGAAGAAATATTCGTAGGATGATAAATTATAATATGAAATTTAATGAAATTTTAGAAAAAAAGAAAGTTTATTTTTATTAAAGATTCATATTATTTTAACATACTATTATAGAATAGATTTTATAGTCTAAAAATAACACATAGACTTTTTATTCTTGGACTAGGTACACATGAGTAGCAGGAACGGGGCCAACGGTTACTCGTGGTTGACCGCAAATAACAGTTGGCACTATATATCTATGTTATACTTAAAGTACAAAAGTCACGATACTATACTATCCTATATTTATGTGGTACGGCAAATAGGAAACACGTTTTGTAGCCTACACACTCTGATTTAACGGTATAGGCACAGAATGTGAGAAAATATACATACGCGGCATTCCTGAGAATCAACATCCTTTAGCATAAGTGGCTAACATTTATACAGCTAGTTTCTAAGTTCGTGTTTCTTATGTAACTTTGGGTTTCTACCGACTGCCAAGAAGGGTCATGTTCTTCGCACGTATCTTGTATGTTTGCTTGTTCTTCTTCATTGTAGCATTAACCGCAGTCGCAACCGAAGTTTTCACTCTCGAAGTCATTTTCCAGTCTAACTGCGGATTTGGTTTGACTTCGAAGTATAGCAGTTAAACCAGTTGTAAGATTTTTAGGGTACCAAATACCCATAACGATTGCTATAGATGTTCGTATGGCAACCAGGATCGACAGCTTAACCTGCTCTCCATGACACGACTAGAGAAAAGCAAATACCAATAATATTAAACAAATATTTTTACTTAAACGTATCGAGTAGGACATCAAAATGAAGGAAATGAGAAGACGATCACAAAAAATACACAAGTAAAATGTATAAAATAAAATAAATTATTATTATTACATAAGTTTGATTTTCTTTCGTTTCTTTTTAGGATCAGTCGGTTTTTAAATTTTTTATAATTAATCTTTTTACGAATTTATAGAAAGTTTTACTTTTATTGGGATACATAATAATATGCTCATTTCTATTTTTCACCGGAGCAGAGACAATTTTCCATTCGAAGTAAACTATCCACTGCTTTAGAAAAAATTAAAAAAAAAGAGTTTATTTTATGTTTGATTCGTCAATTTGCCTGCACTTTGCCTGATAGAAAGGTTTTGAAGTATCATTCAAAATATAATATTCAATGACCCCAATGGGCCTCTTTTACTAATTTAATAGATATTTTTCTAAATCTTTACAATAAAATATGAGTGACAAGCGATAAATTATACATTTTTAATTACTTCCCTAGCTCATATAGTGTTGCTAGCATCTATGGACTATGGTGATCACGATTTGTCAGGCAGGCCGGGTCGCCTGCTGGTATTTGAATACCGTTATTTATGGACGTTCGATACTTTTAGCGCCGCGGAGGACAGAATATGATCAACGCTCTATGTATGAATGCCAAAGCAAAGAGGGAATAAGGCACTCTCAATATCGATATCCAAAAAGAACCGGCTTTGTGCGAGTTGGACTCGCTCATAAAGGGTTCCGTACCGTTAAACATTTTTTATTATAATATTTTTTTAATGTTTGTTTTTATAGCGCCAACAGAAATACATAATCTACGAAATTATACAAGTACCTAACATTTTCTAACGTGCAGCTTACAGACACTACATAAAGGCGCGCTATGCTTATATAGACGGGTAATAGAGTTTAATAACTCTACAGATTATATACTTAAATTAATATAGATTATGAATTATTTGGACATTTTATATCAAATGCAATTTATATTAAAAACATAGTTAAGTAAATTGATCAGCCGAAGCAAACTTTCAGCAATATATTTTAATGTTGTAACTTATTACATTATTCAGCCTTTATGAAAATTACAATTGTTTCGTAGAAGATTTTAACAATTTGGAAACGATTATTACTTTTTAATAACCCGTCAAGCTGTGTACTCGAGCCAAGCTTTGCGCGTTATATTCAATTTTGAATGGCGCTAATGTGCCGTGAGAAGACATTGAGAATAATATTTATTACATTAAACGTTTCACTTTATTTTAAAAAATATTACAATACTATCAAAGCTATAATTGCTTTATGATATCTGGTATAAAAATAAATTTCGTAAGGGCAGTATCCTCTAGGTCATTGGTGGGCAAACTTTTTTAATGGGGGGCCAGAACGTTTAAGAAATTTCAGGGGCGGGTCAGAATTATAGATAAAAATATATATATATATATTTTTATCTATAATTCTGACCCTGAGCTTTTATACAAAGGTCCTGTACTGGTAGGCGTATGAGACATGAATGTTTGCTTGACAACGAATTGTTTTTGAGTTGCCATAATTTTTGAAATGCAGGTTGCGAGTTAGTAGTTTTCCACCCTCTCCTTTCCTACACAGGACAACACGTTTAGATGTCACCCTCACACTGTACAGAATATACGAGCAAGAACCAAGCGGTTCGGCGATTCTTTTCTTTGCCGCACCACTAAGATCATTTATTATTGTTGTTTCCTTCTTCCTACAGTCCCGGGTCCTTTAAGCGGGGCGTGAAAAAGCATCTAATGAGGCCGTCAAACTGAGTGCCACCATTGTAACATTACTTAGTGTTTGTAATGGTGACCCTCTGGGTGTATCCCATCTGCCCCAGTGACTTTCCTGAGACTTTGCCTTTAGCCTACCATCAGGCCAGGTGAAATCAAGTGGGCGTGTCCTAGATAAAAAAAAGCAGTATGGCGAGTTGTGACGAAGTAATTTTTAACGGTGTGAAAAGGTCGTCAATTGCTTTCTGATTGAGCTTCTCCGCAATCTCAGGAACGAAGAAGTCTGTACGCACACATACGAGTCATATGACAACGAAATCATTTTCTGTTCTTTTCTTCTCTTTCTAAGTATCACCATCTCATCTCATCCGAAGGGTGTCGCAAGAGCCTACTAACAGAAAAAGTACGCAGACAATATGACTGCGTAAGACGGGAAACTCAAGCTATAACCCTGTATCAATCCGCCTGGCCTCAAAATGAATAGCAGTCAATAAAAAAGCCCCCAGTTCAACAACGTAATGATCCTACAAGGGTTCCTTTGTTTCCTCTTGAGGTACGGAACGCTAAAAAACTTGAGTAGTTTTTTACTAAATCAGAGTATCTCCGATTACTCTAACATTAAGACAGTTGGTAAAATAATGAGTCACCATAGATGTCGGTAAACACAAGGCTATTATAATAGTTTATGAATAATAACAACTGGCCGACGACGTTAATTATTACTATTCACAGAATCTAAACGACAAATAATTAATTTAAGCCGATTCGGAAGATTTATTTTTCTTGTGTTCGTATTATACGGCAGTTTTCAAAAAATCACTGCTATACTCAGTACCCGACTGACACCGGGTACTGAGTATACCGGGTAACTAGATAATGATACAATTTAGCCAAGATACAAACGAGAGTTGCACTAAAAGCTACAATATATTTATATATCTATTTATAAATCAATCAACCATTCCATTAATCGATCTATCACTCCATTAATCAATCATTTTTATTTAATAATATAACTTGGGCACAATGTCATATCGGTTGTACATTGGATGGTTGATTGACTTATAAATAAATATCTAAATTGATTGAATAAATTACAGAAGGATAAACATTTTAGTAAGAATACTTTCATTATCTTTGCAATTGCTCTTCATTATTAACTTCCTTTAAAATAATACAATATTAAATTCTGTCCTCAGGTTGTGTGATTCCCCAACGCTACATCCTTGGTGTGATGGGTTTGCTTGGAGTTTGTAACGCGTATACGATGCGAGTGTGCCTTAACCTTGCCATTACGCAGATGGTTAACCGGACCAAAACAGAAGGAAATCGCTACATAGATCCTGATGCGTGTCCTAGTGATGTTGTGGCTAATAGTACAGTGCTTGAGAAACCGGTAAGTTTAAAAAAACCTTATTAGTGAAATTGAAGTAACTCAGATCATCATCTTCAACTATGGTTTTACTGAGTTTTCAAATTAGTTTATGATTCAAATCGGATTTATGTTACCTGGAAGCAAGCATACAAAAACCACTATATCATGTTTTCCACTTTTATAGAATTTGTGTGTTCAAGCAATCTGCAACTTTCACGTAGATACTTATGAGCAGATTTATAGCTATATATATATAGTAGCTAGCTAGCTAGCTGAAGAAATTCTAACTCATTATCCCCCGAAAACCAATTCTGTTTGCATCCAAAAACTATATTTTGGAGCTTACGGTGTGCTCTTATATTTCATGATGGGTTTATCTTGGTTAACTCGGAGGAGAAAATCTTGATTTTTAGATGGTGGCGAATTGACGAAACCCACATTAAAGCCCAAGCCCCCTAAACATTATATTACAAACCTCGACCATACTTTATACAGATATAATAATATTTATATAATATTATATTACATAATAATTGACACAAATGCGGGTAAAATGTTCTTATTTTAAAAATGAAAATACTAGGTCTTGTCATTTTTATCTACCTACTTAAGTACATATGTCAACTTCAATAATATTTTGATGTTTACTTAAACTGTAAAAGTGTATTATGTTGTGTGAAAAAAGTTATCCTACTTTATCTAATTTTATCTTACTATCACGATGCTGTCATGCTCCTAGAATTATTTTTTGCATGTTATGTATACAAATAACTATTGAGAAGAATGTCAAATTAATAACTATACATTCGAGTAAGACAAGAACTTAATAAAAGGGAACAGAAAAAAAATCAGTTCTCTTCAGGTCTTTTACACAGACTGCACAGAAATTATCTGCGCTTACAGGGTTGGCAGCGCAAGTGTGACTCTCTTGGCGGTGCACACGTTCATAGGCCACAGTAACCACTTTCCATCAGGTGGGCCGTGTGCTTGGCTGCCACCTATGAGGTATAAAAATATTAAAAAATGTTGATTACATTATTGCTTTAGTTGTGCATACCAATTATGAATTGTAAATTGTAATACTTATAAAGTGCACTAATAACACGAACTTGCGACGAATCACTTTTCTATGCCAATTGTAAAAGTGGACCTAAAATATTAAACCATATGGCACCAAATCATAATTAAGAACTGTTCATGGCGTGGTGAATACGTGACACGATAATGTCTCCGCAGTTTATTTCCGATACCGGATAATAAATAAATACTAACATATATTTACATATATTTGGTTTTATCAGTCATTGACCCACTCAATAGCTTATCTATTCTAGAAGAGTCTATTACAGACGTCAACAATATTTTAAGCTGAAATCCTTCCTCTCACTATTTTGGTAATAAGGTTTGAACAAAAAATCAGTTCTCAGGTTTGCTTGTCTTTTACACTGACGGCACAGAAACTCTCTGTGCTAACAGGGTCGGCAGCGCGAGGGTGACTCCTCTGGTGTTGCACACGTCCATAGGCCACGGTAACCATTTTCCATCAATCCACCTAGGATACAAAAAAATAAAAGTATCACCATCCCATATCATCCGAAGGGTAACGTAAGAGGCGACTTACGGCAAAATATACAGATGATCACTGCGAAAGAAGGAAACCTCAAAATAACTTACTAACCCACCTGGCCATCATGGAAATAGTAGGCCAAAACATTTCCAACATTTAGAAATGCCTATGTTTAGAAGTGGACCGTTATAGACTAATTAACTGATTGATTAAGATAGGAAAAAAATTAATATTTAGCGTACTAAATGATTTAGAATTTCATTTAATAATTAACTGATTATATATAATTATGATATTTCATAAAATTGAAGCATGTACGAGTAACTGATCTAAATTAAAGAACCTTCCTTTGTCTTCTACATTTACAATGCCCATGACACTTAGTACATTTTAATCAGGCCCGCGGGAACTTCCAGAGGGTCAATAGATATGTCAATCTTCGTTGTGTTACATTATTTTCTGCTCCTATTTGCGCAATTATTTTATATTGTTTATGTGAATTAACTAGTTTAGTAATGGTCACCCTGTCAAGGGAATTATAATTATGTTCATTAACCTTTGACTTGTATTTTTATACTAATAGTTTGTTGCTTAGATGATCTTTAACTCGTATAGTGTTCAAAACAAGATTGTTATCTTACATTGTTTTTATTAAATGATTAGATATGTTATCTGAGTTTTAGATGCTATATCTCTGAGATCGACTGTAGTTAACAACAAATATCATTATAGATATCCAATCATATGACAAAAAACAAATAACAAAGTTTCATTTGACAAAATTATACTTGATAAACTTATAATTTTACAAATTATTATTTATTAAACTACTCGTGAGATAAAATTTAGTCAAATGAACATTTACAAAATTATTTTTTTATAATCTTAGCAATATTATATTTCCTAAAGCCGCGTGGTTCCCGGCAGAGTAGGATTTGGGCCATCCCATCTCTTCCCATGCGGTATCGTACAAGGTGACTAAAAGATAAGGCTATTTAACATCAGACAGATATATAAAACCCAGACTCAGCCCCAGATGCATGGCTCGAGTCAACAATAGTACCCGAAAGACGGCAATAGGCTCATCCCCTATTAGGTACACGTGACCAAATACAATTATTGGTGAAACGTGGGTGTTAATTCACCTCTGCCTAACCCACCGGGGATAAAAGCGTGATTATATGTATGTATGTATGTAATGTTTCCTAAGCAAACCCTGTATTATGTCAAGTGATTATTTTTAAAGTAATATGTTTGCGAAATGAAAGTATGTCAAATAATGAATTTTTCATACGTTGTCATTATAAGATTTTCAAGAAAAATTGTTCTCATAGAAACTGCCTTCATTTAGTTTAACTATGTAGTGGGCTCATATCATCGTCTTAGCATTGTATTCGAGGCTTTCATTTTGCTTCGGACCATAGTCTTAACTTAACTTGCTAGAACCTCGTTAGTCAATCTGATGGTAATATGAAAAAAAAAAACAATTTACTCGAAATTTATGCGATACTTGTCTACTTACTACTATTTGTTTATTAACTTAAGTCATATTATAATTTATATTACCAACATGAACAGATGCGGTGATGTCATAGGCGACCTCATTTAAGATATGTCCTATACTACAAGTGCAAATTTGCATTCTATGAACATTTATAACCCGGGCCTATGAATATAAATCATACCGACCACATTAACGCTTACGCATGTTTAAAACATTGAGAGTATTGTTAACATTTATTATTAGATTTCATTATTCGATAGAGAACGTCATGTTACGTTAATGTCGACTATATTTCTCCATTGTTTTTTATACCACTTAGGTGACAGACAAGCACACGGCCGACCTAATGGAAAGTAGCCGACCCTGTAAGCAGAGAGTTTCTGTGCGTTTTTTTGTGTGTTTCTGTGTGTAGAAGACAAAGCAGGACAAGCCTTTAGTCTTCCCACTGACAGCACAAACTCTCCAGTGATGTTAATTAAAACGATCATGGTATAGGTATTCAAATGTGTTATTTATAGGACCATTTTTGTGCGGTTTTAGTCGGTTCAAATACAACATAACCATACCTGCTGGCCAGCAGTGGCGGAAAGGGTATCCAAAGGGGGAAGCATAATCAATAGAAATAAAAAAAACTGATCTATTTTCATAGCCATTTCATGCATCTGAAATTATTATGTACAACTACGAGTATATGTCAATAAGCAGACATCCATGTATCTACCTGTGTCAAAAATGGAACTAGGGATTTATGATGTCTAAAACTTCTATAATCTTCTATATCATGCTGCTATTATTCAAACTCACATACAAACGGTGGAAGTGACAATGATAGTAGAGAAAAACAACACTATTCAGTTAAGTGTTTATGATGTCGGAGGATCTTTTTCCTTGAATCTTCTATGTCGCTTACACCATTTTACTTATCAACCGATTGATACGAAATATTGTAAGTATTACAACACGATGTACGCTTCTTCTGATATATTACCGTATTTTATTTTCAGTATGCTATCTTCGATTGGGACGAAAAAACACAAGGTCTTATTTTAAGTGGCTTTTATTATGGATATGCGGCCACACAAGTGCCGGGAGGTTACCTGGCTGAAAAGTTTGGAGGAAAATGGACACTTGGTGTTGGTTTACTGAGCACTGCTGTGTTCACGTTCTTAACTCCTGTGGTGATCAGAGCTGGTGGGGCGACATGGCTCTTTGTACTTCGAATCTTGCAAGGCATGGGAGAGGTGAGATTTAGTTGTTATAGTGTTATTACTTATTTAATTCTCACAAGATCCTGTCTACCTTAATTAGTTTAAAAAACATACAATAATAAATAAGATGACCCATGAAGCGTTAGATGGCTCACTAGCGTTACGGGTAAATACTTCCTCTTCCTCAACTCGCTGGAATGAATTGCAACTGAGGTTATGGCTCTTACGCTAAATTACACGATAGATATTTTAACCTAAGGACTTTTTTTCGATCGCATAATAAGTTAAGATAGCATAGTTTTATTTAAACAAAATGACGTATGACTTCTGTTTACCATATATAGAACATTTTCAACTATTAATATTTTAATTATTTTTAGCTACATACAAGTTGTGTAATAGTTCTTTTAGTTTTATTTTAATAGTTTATTGAAATTGATTGTTTGATAGACTGTGTTATTGTCATATTATTAAAAACCCAATTGTCACCAATTAAACCACTTGGAATCAATTCAATAAGATTCAAGGAATCAATTCAAGGATAAAAAGACATCAAAATAAATATCAAAGAATCAATTTCATTTATTTAGTTTAGGCACATAAAGAGCACATAATGAACGACAAATATAAAAATATTAAAAAAATGGTAAAATAAACTATTGGAATTTTTTTTCGCTGGTTTGGTAGGTTAATTCTACTGAGAAAATACCAGCAAGAAGCTCGAATTACCTATTATTTTACTAGCACTACCTAGAATTTCCTTTAGTTTACAATTTATAGTGTGCGAGCAAGCAAGAGACTTATGTTGACCATGCATTTACATCATAAAGATACTTATCTACTTTATAGTAACCTTTTTTCATCAAACATTTATTCATTTCAATTTTAAAATTTATTTAGTGGTAATAACCAATATAAATAGGCAACTTAATTTAGTCAAAACCGTTTATTGAATTAAAACATAATTTCTTTTAAGTATTACAAACAAATTTTAAAAAGTTAAACTCAATAATATTCCAACAAACAAGATAAAAACGACACATAACATCAGGAAATATGATTGAATTACATACTGTAGCGGTTTGTGTAACCATAGATAAAGCAAGTATTTGTTTACTTAAGTCAAGTGTTATTACAACATTTTATGTACACAGGTTTATATGACTGCACTTACGCAATAAATTGGTACAATAAGTATGTTTTAACAGAAATACATTTAATAAAATGCACATATTGAATGGTGCACTTGCAAACATTAACTTTAGATTTGTTATAAAACTGCACTTTATACTATAAATTGGTACAATTTAGGTGGTGTTTAGTAGGATTACGGTTAATAAAATGCATATTCAATTTAGCACTTGCCAAAACTAACTTTAAACTTGTACCACACCCGGGTCATTATAAAGTCTATCTATATCGCTTGTGGACATGTGGTTGTGGTAATGATAAAAGATGACGAATTATGAGTGGTTTTAAATTATTAGCAGCTACTATTTCAGGAAGATACTAAAACTATATTTAGAGAAATATAATATTTTGTTTTAAAAAATGTTCCAAACTGACCAGCATAACTATTTTGTAATCTAAATATTAACATAATTATAATAGTAAGTATATATTATTTTAAGATTACAAGGTATGTGAATTTACTTATCGATAACTTTTGTTGTGTCTAAATTCAATTTGGAACTACCCCATCTAATATTAGTCACATTCATCAAGAATGTGACTCATATAGAAACAAAAGTTGAAATGGATAGTAAATGCTATATCTATAGCAATCATTATAATATACATGAGGTACCAGTTTATAAAAAAATAATTGATTGCATGTTTTTTTCTACGTCTAAACGTTAATACAAAAGCCTCATCTGTTTTAAATAAAGCAAATGTGTGTGTATGTGTTAATGTCACCTTTGATCAAATTTTTTAATCATTCATTTTCTTCTTCAACAGGGCCCTACAATGCCAGCTCTTATGATCATGTTAGCGCGATGGGTGCCACCGCATGAAAGATCATTCCAAGGAGCCCTGGTCTTCGGGGGTGCACAAATTGGCAATATCTTTGGGTCTTTCATGTCGGGTATATTACTTGCAGATGGAAGAGACTGGGCGTATGTTTTCTACTTTTTTGGCGGTTTTGGTATTCTCTGGTTTGTGTTATGGGTAAGTAGCATTTAAGTAATTACTGCAATTTTTAAATTCAAAAGGGATTTCTGTATAAAATCTGCAAGCGTTGCTTAATTTCCTCTCCTTCTAAAAATCGGAGATGTGAGAAAAAAATCTGCTTATCCTGCCTTTCATTCATACTATTCTAAGTAATACTTTTTGAAGTAATCATTATGGATACGGTTCACAGGTGAATGGAGTTCAGGTTCACAGTTAAGTTTCATATTTACTAGTTGCAATTACATTTAAAATTCTCATTGGAATAATACGTTTCAACCAAGTTTGTAACTTTGGTCGCGTTTAAGGAGTGCACCTTGAAGACAGTTTAGTCAGTAGCTTTACGAGGTAGGACACAGCTCTATTTCCGCCCGATTGAGCAGTCTGACTGGGGTAGTACCTCCGCCCTACAGAATACCGCGGTTATAATAACTTCGTGTTGTGTTCCCAGCGGTGAGTAGGGTAGCCAGAGCTCACTGGAGAATTTGTGCTGTCAGTGGGAAGACTAAAGGCTTGTCCTGCTTTGCCTTCTACTGACGGCACAGAAACTCTGTACTTACAGGGTTGGCAGCGCGACTGTGACTCCTCTGGTGTTACACACGTCCATAGGTCACGGTAACCACTTTCCATCAGGTGGGCCGTGTGCTTGTCTGCCAACTAAGTGGTATAAAAAAAAGCTTAGACAGTTTAATCTAGTTGTGTAAGTGTAGAAATTTCAGATTCAGTTTCAATATCAGTAAGTCAGTATATATTTTTATTACAGTCTGTAACTTATTCAAGACTACTTCTAACACGTGACTTTATCTACGTGAATTCAAAGAGGCAATGATTTAAATTTATTGGTATTATTCATAATTAGTATTCACAAAAAATTTTCAACAATTTACCGTTTTCATTAAATACTAATAGACACATACAATATCTACATTATGTGATAATAACACATTTATTTGATTAGAGAAGCGTATTTCGTAGTGTAATAAAAAAGTTCGAAGACATGAATATTCATTAATGTAAATGATCATTGTAAAACCGTCATATTTTCCGTAAAAAAAATTATATGTACACCTAATACCTACCTAACTATAAAAGTAAAACAACCTTGGACCCAAAATACCAAACAACAGGATAAAAACCAACTTATTAAACAAAAGCTCTACAAAGCCTGCAATAAATTCAATCTAGACGAACTTAATTGCGAGGAACTCGGAAATATCGCCCGGCAGTTTTTATATCCCAGTAAATTGATAGACATATTTAAGTATATTTACGAGTATATCTATCTGTAATCTAATGGCAGCGATCAAATTAAAGTCATTGGTATACATTGTATCATTTACTATCGGATTACAGGTTTATTGTTATCGGATTACTACTTAACTAAATTCTATTCCATTGAATTAAAATTCTTAGTTCTCAATAATATAATCAACAAAGATGTAAATTAATCATTATCATCCTGTAGGTGTTGACTCTGGTTTGTAAGGCCTTCCTAGTCTCAAAGTTCGGGGTCTTTTGAAGTAGAAATAAACAACCAGTGAATTAAAATATTACAGTGAAATACTAAATTTATTCATTATTCTCCTAATATTTTTGGAATCAAACGAAAGAAGTCCAGGTTCAGCAGTAGACTCTTTATTGCTATTCTGAAGCATATAATAAGAATGATGATGGTTAATATAAAACGTTATATAAGAGGAATATTGAGTCATTTATAAATTGTGATGCAGATAAGTTGTATAGTAAGCTTTATTATGCGGAAAGACGTGACAACGTTGTAATACAATTTTATTAGATTTGTAAACATTCATCATACATTACAAATATAGTTCAATACGTCAATATGTCAAGGTATGAATTTATAGAAGAACTGATAACGTTATCAGAAACATAGCACAAATTAGTTGTTTTATTATTTACTCTATTTACATAACTTCTAAAATATATATTTATCTTTGTCTTTACCTTTTCCAGAGTCTCCTATGTTACAGTACACCAAACACACATCCCTACATATCCAAGAAAGAACTTGCGTACTTGAATAAAAATGTTACCACTGCCGAGTTTCACTCAGCAAAGGACCCTGTACCATGGAAAGGATTACTGAGATCTGCACCCGTATGGGCTTTAGTCTTTGCTGCGGTAAGTTCTCTTATAAAAGTCAGTAAAACATATTGTTCTTTTTTCAAAAAACAGTGGTGCTTATCTTACCGGAGCTTGAATTTTCGTAAAGGTGTCAAAATATACGACATTACTAGTAATACGTAACAGTAATAGTAAACTATACGGAGTATACGGTCATACGCGGCAACAGTACTATGTGTTGAAGTAGAGATTTCTACTCGCAATCGACTAATAAATAATAAATAAATATTCTACAACATTCTACACAACGCTATCTAGATATGGTAAGCATAGCTTAACTAGCTTGTGTTATGGAATCTAGAATCTGGATAAACATACTTAGATACTTTTTTTTTGTAAATACATACATATATTATATATATATATATACATAGAAACACCCAGACCAATGCAAATATACATATTCATGCATACAAATATTTGCACTGATCGGGAATCGAAATAAATATGCATTAAGAGCCTGTGATTAAAACCAAAGTAGATACGCATCCAGTTACTTAAATTAACATTAAATATGTAATTATCTGTTCTGTAGCATGAGTCTGGAAGTTCCCAAGTCGAATTAGTTTATTTGTTTGACAATAGCTCTACCACTAAGAAAAAAAAACGTAATACTCAGATGTAAGATGTCGCCCTTTAATTAAAATGTTACATAGCTTTATTACGTAATTAAACCACTCCATTATGAACAGTCGCCCTTGACTGGGCTGTAAAACAGAAACACCTAATAAATACGAACGTTGATGGAGGCCGTACGTGAACGTTGTTTACAAATACTTATTGATCTGTTAATTTGATGTTGACTCAGCTCTCTGTTATAATTTGTTTGCTAAGTTGCTATAACATATACCATATAGTAATGAACTAGATATATCAATATTAGGCTGTAATACTTAGTACTGTTGATTCAATTTTGGTTGAATACCAATTTTAAGGCAACTGGCGTTCGCCTTCCACTAGTCGCAGGGTAGTTAGGTCAACATGAGAAAACGCCCTGTTTGCCTCCTCCTACGTTGGTGAATAAGGACGAGACTATGATTACGAACGTAATTATCAATATTTGAAAGGGAAATATTTATAAAATACGCCTGGGCATTGTGTATTAGTCAACTCGCAGTAAAAATAGATTTTCTTTGATTTTCCTTTAAGCGATTACTATCTAACCTTCACAAGCCATTGGTGATTTCGAAGCTTTGCAGTTAGTTCGGCTGTCGGAGTTTTTAGGGACCGGGAGCAATGACAGCTTAACCTGTTGTCCAAGGAACAGAGGGGTTTCAATGTCTTAGAATGGGAAGAGCATAAAATAATTTGATTGAGTCTTCTCAATGCACTATAATAGTTTATACAAAGGTTAAAGAAGTAAACTAATTGACATTGTGTCTATTCTTAACAGGTTGGACATGATTGGGGCTACTATACAATGGTGTCAGATCTGCCCAAGTATTCCAACGATGTGTTGAAGTTCGACATTGCAACAACAGGCATTCTCACTGCAATACCTTATATTGCTATGTGGATCTCTTCTTTCATATTTGGCTTCGTTTGCGATTTATGTATCAAAAAAGGGTGGCACACTATCAAAACTGGAAGAATCATTCACACCACCATTGGTATGTATTTTAATGTTCTGATCTTATTAATATCTTAATTTTAGTACCTTATATATACGATTCCCTTCATTGGAAGTTCTGTGCCCACAAACGCTGTCAAACCTTAACAACAGAGTGACATTGCCTTATTGGCATCTGCCTCTCAATTCTCGATGAATTATATAGATTAATTCTATAGCCTCTCTTTCGTATTCAGAACAATATGTGAAGGGCTGACATCCTGACATCCTAAAAGTATATTATTCGTAGAAATTAATTGAATAATTCGTCGTTGAACCTTCAATCTATAATTTATAATTTCAGCTGCCACTGGTCCCGCGATTTGTATAATCTTAGCATCTTACGCAGGCTGTGACCGTACGGCTGCTATGGTGTACTTTGTTTTATCCATGGCACTTATGGGAGGATTTTACAGTGGTATGAAGGTATGTGATTTTCTTATTCATTTTTGCTAAAACAAATTAATCTAGTTTTAGTAACCTTAAGATAAAAGTTTCCTTTAAGATAATATACTCACAGACAAATTGAAACTATAATATCCACCATTTTACCTGACTGCCAAGAAGGGTTATGTTTTTCACGTGTATTTTGTATGCTTGTATGTATATATGTATGTATATAATGTATGTACCTATGTATGACATATGTATGTATGTATACTTGTAATATTCTTTTTTATCTCTATAGATCACTCGTCGTCACAGATTTCGTAACTCAAATTTCTAACTTAATTTTTGTTGTTCAAACCTTTTGCTTAATGTGATATGTGAGATATCTGAGCTCTGGATGAATAATATAATATTATAAAAAGTTTGAGATGTAATAATTTTCGCTATGAAACTCATACACATTAAAATTGTTTGTAGATTACTTTTGAGTTTATGAATGAAACAAGATTTCTTTTTCATGGTACCGTCCGAAGTTTACCCGAATTTCACTCGTGTTTTATGTTTGAAGTATTTTTTATTAATTTTATATTACTTTTCTTTTTATTGTAGGTATTACATACCTACTTTTATTTTTATTGCACCTACTATCAGTTCCTCCATGACACACATACGAGATGCCTGAGGTCATCCGAGAATTTGAGGCTGAGTATGCCAATGCATTCAACTGATTTTGTTGATAAGTCATTCTCTGTCAAGGCTGTGCGCTTATGGAACGCATTGCCATTGAGTATCAGACAAGCAAAATCCCTAAACATATTTAAAAGAATGGTAAAGGACTACTACCTATCATTGTGAACACTGTGACAGCTCACAATTAATATGCTCACTATTTTCCCTTCGTATTAATATGTACTATTTACTTCGTATATCTATTTATGTGCTAAAGTTGTATATTTATTATACTTTATTTGAACTTCTCTCATATCTATCTTTCTATTTGTTTTTTTTAATACACCTTGTTTCTAGTTTATTTGCTAACTACACCGAATCTTTTGCTTTATTACATTACTGTCCATCCCAAGGTTGCCTGGAAGAAATCGCTTCCAGCGATAAGGCCGCCCATTGTATATTAAACTGTATGCATGCAAATTACAAATTTTACTGTAAAGTAGTATTGGTGTACAATAAAGAATTATCTATCTATCTATCTATCATTTAAAAAATATATAAAATAAAATTTCTGTTAATTTACAGGTGAATGCATTAGATTTATCTCCAAATTACGCAGGTTCACTAACGTCTCTGGTGAACACCACATCAACATTCTCCGGCATAATAACTCCGTACCTTATAGGTTTATTAACACCAGATGTAAGTATTATTAATACAAGTACATAAATAAATCCTATCATATTATCACCGTATGCAATGTATCTAAGTATGTATATCTGCACACTAAGACCCGTAACACAAGCTAGCTAAGCTATACTTTCTTTGGGGTCTAGATATCGTTGTGTAGAATTTCCAAGAATATGTAAATACCTAGTAACATAAACTTACGCCTATATCCCCGAAGGGGTAGGTAGGGGTAGGCAGAGGTGTTAGCACCCACATTTCGCCAGTTTATGTTTAGGTCCCAATGTAATAGGTGGCGAGCCTATTGCCATTAAACGGGCACTTATAAACCTGCGATAAATACACACATAACTTCGAAAAGCATCTAAAAGTCATTGGTGTATTCCATGGTAAAACTTGGGATCGAACCCGAGACCTCGTCTCTGCAGTCCATTACCCATACCATTAGGCTATGTAAATAACATTATTATTTATTACTCAAAATAAACGACTTAAGTTTCAAAACCAGATCAAGCAGATAAACACGAACCAAATATATAAGGATTATTGTTATTATTCCTAATTCAGCAATTTTAGTTAATTGTGATTGAAAAAAGTGGGTAAAAAGTAAAAATTAATATAAATGCACTTAATAATCATAAAAAATGTTTTAGAACAATGAAATGAAATTTACAATTCAGTGTTACTGAATAATTGCCGTGTGGTTTCCGGCAGAGTAGAATTAGGGCCACCCCATCTCTGCCCATGCGGTGTCGTACAAGGCGACTAAGGGATAGGGCTGTTTAACAAAAGATAGATATATACAGCCTAAACTTAGCCTCAGATGTATGGCTAATGGCAGTCAACAATAGTGCCCGGCATACGCCAATAGGCCCCCTATTACGTGGGACCGAATATAATTATTGGTGAAATGTGGATGTTAATTCACCTCTGCCTAACCCTTCAGGTATAAAGGCGTGATTATATGTATATACTAGCTGTTGCCCGCGGCTCTGCCCGCAAAGATTTCTGATCCCGTTCCGGACGGGATGAAAAGTATCCTATATCTATATCGTGGTTCTAAACTACATCCCCACCAATTTTCAGCTAAATCGGTACAGCCGTTCTTGAGTTATAAATAGTGTAACTAACACGACTTTCTTTTATATTGGTAATATAGATATAGATTACTGAATAAACATATATGAGTACCACGTTTATCTTTAATTTTATCATAATGTTTAATTGTACTCGTGTTGTAAGTCATTTAAAACAATAATTTAAATAAATTATGGCGCAATATACGATGTCCAATATTTGCTCTTGTAGTGCTAGCGAACTACAAGTTTTAGATTTTACTTTAAGAATAGAAAACATAGGTTCATTTCATAGTATTTTGTCTGCACCTCATTCGGATACTGCAAAGTGTGTTAATGAGATGTATGCAAATAGTTGGTAAAATAGTTGTACATAGGATTAGTTGTACATAATTCAATTCGCAACAATAGGACTGACATGTCTTGCGATGAAAGTCCTGTAAATAAATAAAGATTAATAAAATAACAGTTTATTACATGAACGTGCTTTTAATGAAAATAAAAACTCATTATATAGACTTTTTTAAAAGATATTAAATTTAATTTAAACCATAAATATCACGATCAAAGTGTTAAGTATCTAATAATGTTTCGAGTTTCACTCGAAACAATAAATCATACCTAACCAACGACTGATAAAATAATAACAGACAGTTGATATAGTATGTAGTATTGGATTTTATTAGTAAAAGATTCGCTATGAATGTATTCTTAAAGATTAAAGAAAACGTTCATTGAAATTCAGCTCAATGTATTTTTATATAACAGGTATAAACCCAGTCAGATTTTAATGTAGGTAAAATAATATATTCTCATTCTTGCTGTGTGCTGCATGGTTTCCGGCAGAGTATAATTTGGATCACCCCATCTCTTCCAATGCGGTATCGTACGCTCGGACGGCAATAGGCACACCTCCTATTACGTGGGACCGAATTCAATTATTGGTGAAATGTATCTATAATGATAATTCATCTCTGCCTAACTCTTCGGGGATGGAGGCGTGATTGTATGTATGTTGATTCAAAACGATTATCTGGTAGGTTACTACCATCTCTAGCAGTATTATTTATTTAATCTTACTTTGTGATTTTCATTGTGTGAATCGGGCCGTCAGCGTCCATAAGGAACAGGAAGGATTAAGGATACTGGCGTTAATATGGACAAACTAGGTCAAAAAGTATTTCTTACTGTAGTGGATATATTTATTACTTCAAATTGTTAGACGACAACGGCCCGAGTATGATTCACAGTATGGATGTAAAGTAAGATTGAAGTAATATTATTTTTAAGAGTTGGTGATAAAACCTAGGTTATTTAAATAGAGCTCATTTCATCTCTAAGTTCATTTGTTACATTACAATCAGGAATTCATATTTTTTTTTTACTTTTACATTCTTCTTTACAGTCAACGCTGGTGCAGTGGCGAATTGCATTTTGGGTATGTTTTGCTGTACTAGTTGGTACAAATGTAGTTTATTGCATTTGGGCGGATGGAAAGCAACAATGGTGGGACGATGTCCGGCAATACGGCTATCCTGAAGGATGGAAACACGGCCCTCTCATCAGGGAAGAAACAGTTGAATCACCTGAGGCAGTCAGATTGTCAAGTCACAAAGATAGATCATGATGATGATGATGAACTTAATTAAATTTACTTAAAGACAATAAATAATCAGTGCAACTAGTCAATAAAGAACATAATAATGATACAATTGCAGTGCCTTATACTTTAAGTTTATATCGAAATAATGTTAGTTTTAATAACCAATTATAATCTACTTTCCTAATAAATCTCCTTTAATATGGTATTTCTTATTTACTTGCCTAATATTATTATGTACAAATATAATCCTGAACTATAATCCCAATGCCGCGTGGTTTCCGGTAGAGTAGAATTTGGGCCACCCCATCTCTTCCCATGCGGTGTCGTACAAGGCGACTAAGGGATAGGGCTGTTAGACATCACACAATAAATACAGCCCAGACTCAGCCTCAGATGCATGGCTCGTGTCAGCAATAGTGCCTCCCGGAATAAGGCAATAGGCTCACCCCTATTACGTGGAACCGAATACAATTATTGGTGAAATGAGGGCGTTAATTTACCTCTGCCTAACCCTCCGGGGATAAATGCGTGATTATATGTATGTATGTATGTAATATGTAGGTATTAAGGTATGATTCCAAGGCCAACTGTTTAACAAATAATGTATGCGATGAGACACGTCAATCCAACCGCATACAAATGGTCCACAGAGATAAAAAGAAAATCAGTCTAGCAATTCGCTTATTTGTCCAACTATAACTCAAATTTTTTCACGTACATTACTTATAAAACTTAAATACGGATAAACGGCATCATTCAGAAACCGCAATGAATTAAAATAATAAACAAACTACCATATTATATTCAAGTCTGCATCTGTTGCTGCTGTCTGCGGTCCCTTCAATCGCAGTAGTCCTGTTGCTAGTCCGGTTGATCGGACTACTGCGACTATTCGGTTGCAGTAGTCCGGTTGTAAAACAGCATCGAACTATTGCTACTTTTGTGTAGCTTTAATCCGGTGGGTAGTTAGTTCGGTTATTAAAGAAATCGAATTATTTCTGCCCTACTGATAGGACAGCAGTAATTCGTTGAATAGTCAATAGTTGCATTAGTCCTCATGGACTGTTTATATGCAGTTCTTCAGTTATATCACTTGGGTTGTCCAAAAAACATCGTATTATTACTCCCCACATATTGGTGGTAAAGCAGTAATTTGGTGAGTTGCGGTTGGTCGAACTACTGCAACTTTTTAGTTTCAATAGTCTGGTTGGACTGTTTATATGCAATTGTTCAGTTGCACCAGTTCCGTTGTCCAAGAGACATCGGATTATTGCTCCCCACCTGAACAACTCAACAAATCACTGCTGTACCACCAGGTGGGGGGAGCAATAATAGCCACCTGACTACTGCTACACAAAAGTAGCAATACTTCGACAACCGGACTACTGTAACCAAATAGTTGCAGTAGTCCGAGCAACAGGACTAATAACCGGACTACTGCGACTAAAAGCTGCGGTCGGCCTCGGAATCATACTTTACTAGGCAAACTTGCTAAGATCTGTGAATGAATTTCTGTAACAGGTAATTTTGTGAAATGATAGAATATTTGTAGGATTATATACTTTATATAAAATAAATACATATATGTAGGCACACATATTCATTGAAGAAATTGAAAATAATAGGTACCTATATAAAACAAAACCACAACTTTAAAACACCTTCGTTGCTACGAGTACATCTATTCAATGTATTCAAGCATAAGTTAGAAAAAAATATATCAACGGGCTTCTCTCAACTGTCGATCAATGCTTGCTATTTCAGTTTCCAGATCTTCCTTTCTCTTTCGTAATATATGCACCTACCAAATAAAGTATTGTTAGTATTAAATTAGTTTCATAATATTTTTTGGGCCTTTGAGGCCCCACGTCAAGAAATGCCTACATAACCGTTGAAATTTTACTTTGTTTCATGTTTAATATTTTTTACCGGCATCGTTTGCTTCCAGGTGAAGTACATTTTTACCTAATAATATAATTCATCTGGAAAGAAATGGTAATCCAAAACCAACGATAGTTATATTGAGTACAAGTATGTGAACTACTTTGAATTTGACGCATGAACTGAGATCTGCAATACCTGACCGTCCAGACGTTTAAGAACAAGAAGGAAAACAATAAAGTACGTTTACTGAAGCTTCCGAGGAATTTTACACATACATTATTAATGTATAGAACACGGTATTATCTGTCTTCAATACGCTAAACGAGTTTTCCCAGATTGTGCGTAAAGATTTTTATTCTCTCTGTGGTACTAACGTTGATAACCATTTAGTTTCTCAGAGCAAATATTGAAGTTATAATAATACAAGTTAAATTGTTGCTAAAAAAATTACTTACAGATCCAATAATTTGAAAAAAATGGTAACCGTAATTTCTTTGTTAAAATGAAAATTTTAAAATATGTAAAACATCAGTTTCTTTTATTTATATGATATATTTTCAATACAGGTATGTAATTATTATGATGTCAGTAAACCCTGTGCATTCAGCAAAATAGATACTTCAAGGCACGGGCCCCTCCGGCTTCCACGCCAGTGTTTACGGGAAACGGATACCACAAACACTAAAGGCTAAAAGTACATTTAAAATTTGTTTTTCTACAAGATCAATAAAAATAATTTCAAAGTTTTCTTAGATGATCAATCTACGAGCTTGATCATTGAGCTACCAGTAACTACGTCGTTGGCACAATATTAGAAAATTTCATACAATAATATCAGGGCAAACTTGGCTGACAAATTATTTCGAGTAAAGGTTTTGACATGAGATGTAAAAAAGTGAATCGAAGAAACTCCATCAAAATCTTATCAGGAACAGATCTGAGGAGTCGGTTCGACATATTAATACCTCCCTTTGAAGCTATCTACGTGAGTCACCGTGGCTGTGGATATCGGAAACAGCAGCTTCTCTCCCCCAAGGCGAGGGATATACTGCAGCTAAAACCGTGTTGAGAGCAGCCCTCTTGAGGGTTATTGGATGCTTTCTACGTGCCACTCTGATTGGCAGGGGGTACAATGAAAAGCAGGCAATACGGTGGGTTGGTTCTCCGACTTCAGGCTATTATTACGGGCGGTTATTGGTTAGGTAATAGAAGATTACTCCTGTTGCACCTTCTGTTCCTTCCTTGAAAAAGAACGAAGCTTCGTTCTTTAACCTATATAATATGCCAATAGTGCACTCTTACGATTCAAAAACTTTACCTCTTTTTAATACTAGTATAGAAAAATTGAGCAAAGAAATCTGCAAGTATTACAACTACCTTATCTCTGGCATTTTGAAAATCACGTAATAAATTCTTCTTCGTCAGCAACCCTGCCTTTTGCTTTTCTGTTTCTAGCAACCACCTCAGTCTATTACGCTTAGCCTGTAAATAAAAATAAATTAATATTTAATTAACTCACTTCTTTATTTATTAAGAACTTAAAATACCTTTACAACTCCTAGATGTTCTCTCAAATCAGTATATTTAATTTCGGAATCTCCAAAATCACATTCTGCACAATCAATGAGCTCTTCTGTATGGTGCATTTTTTCTTTTATGTGAGCCAATATATGGTAATGCTCTGTACACTTTGAACGACATTTTATGAATTCATCTTCACGTTCTATAAAAATTAGATTAAATATGCATTAGGTCTTTTTTGGTTTAATAAATACTAATAAAAAATATTCGCCAAAATGTGCGTACGTGCAATGATATTATACATTTTTTTATGCCTAATTTCTAACTCATATTGTCAATCACATTATTTAACGATATATTTGAGAAATATGTTTGAACTAGAACCACTTACCCTCAATTTTATTTTTAAAATTTTTGTTATCAACATTGAGCTGCTGGTATTGGTATACATACAGGTTTGGTCCTAAAATTTCTAGCTTCCTGACAACGGCTTCCAATTCCACAACAGCGTTTCGAGCTAGAATATATTTTAGAGAAAGTTCTGAAGACTGTTTATATTTCTGCGCTTGCAGTGTGATGAATCTCGAAACAGTCTGTGTGAAAACCAAATACTGATTTAGGGTCTTCTTTTTAAATATTAAAAAATTTTTCATCGATTGCGATTGGAATTAACCCCAATCGGATTCAAAGCTTTCACCTCGGAGTCTAGGGTGCGCTTTACCAGTCTAACTGTGAATTTAGCAAACCTTCGATATTTTCCGTAAAGCAACTGTCACCTGACATCCGCAACCCAATGGCAATATCGAAGCATTGCAATTAAACCAGTTAGTGGACTTTTTTGGGCTCCATCTATCCGTAACGACAGCCGTAGATGATAAAGTGCTCTTAGAGCCATGACCAGATCAATGCAAATACCTATCCATGTATACAAATATTTGCACTGGGATCGAACCCGTACTTCCTGCGTAGCGGCCGCGTTCACGACCACCACGCCACAGACGTTGTCTAATTGCTGATTTAAGCTCTTAATACTACATGATTCTACAACTATTTTGTTTTATTGTGAGCTTTATACGTAGCTAAGGTGTCCTTTTATATATCATGTTTATCAGTTAACAAAATGTCTAACTGGCCATTCGTAAACTTTTACATGGAAAACTTAACATATTGAAAATTTAACATTAAGTGCCCGCTATATTGTGGCCCTCTTACAATAAATTATTCACAGTGTTTTACACGTAAACTCAAAGAATATGTTGTGAGTTCATTGTAGATTAATAATTTTATCTGTTATTGTATTTTTATGATTGATTTACAAAAGGTTCATAACGGTTATAATAGAGTTTTATAATTTTTTTAATACCTTGTGGGTAGGTAGAGATTTGATATTCCTCATTTCAGTAAAAGTGTAATATAAATTTATTAATATCCTAATATGTTAGCGATTGTATTGTATTAACACAAGTACAAACCTTCGTGGTTTTTTTGTGCTATATAAATTCAATTTGTATTTTTTGTTTTTATATATAAAAAATAATATGAAAACTATACTAACTTTATCAGGAATTACTTTCCCCGTTTTAGAATAAATAAGGCCCGTGCCGGTATTCCTTTCAAGATATTGCAAGTTAACAAATTCTTTCTCGGCATTTTCAAGCCGTCCTTTGATAGTACCTTCCACTGCATTAACCGATGACCATAGCTGAAATAATTTTTGTTTTTTTTTTAAGAATCAAAAATTATTCTACTCATGATAGCATCGATGCATTTATCTATATTTCGCTCTATTAGATAACAGTTCTGAATGATAAAAATATATTGAAGCACAGGCACGTGTGACACGGTGTTGCCAGATGTAGTTCATAAAGAAGACAAGTCACCTACATCTGCTGTATCTCTTTCCACTTTGTTTTTGAGTTCCTCATACGATAATAATTTCTGTTGAAACTTTGACTCCAAATCCGTAGTACCCTCAAAGGGTTTTAATACATGGTCCAACTTACGTTTTCTAAAAAAAAAATCATTACAATTAGTTTTTAACTTAATAGTTTGATTCATAGATTTTGTCTGTTATCGCAGTCCTTTGCTGGCCATAGGCCTCTCCCAATGTTGGGAGGCTTTGGTCTACAGTTTCCACACTGGTCAGACGAGAGTTCGAGTTTTCCTTCTCTCGCAGTGATATAGTCGCCTCTTCTAGTATAAGATAGTATAATACAAGAATCACTACCACGTCGCCTTCGGATGAGACGTGGTAGTGATTCTTGTATTCTTTCTCCGTCACCATACGGATATTTATTTTTTCCTTTTTTGTATTTCTATTTAATAAAATTATATTAAAAATACCTTATAAAAAGATTTGTATTAGTTTCAACATTTTGTGTGAGTTAGAAAGACGCAGAGCAAAATGGATTACACAAAAGAAAGTGAACACCTTCCAGAGAAGTCGCATTTGCAATCGGATAACTGAACTATAATAGGTCTAGTACGGATCGTCAAAGCAGAAAGAAAACCGGCCTTGATGTGATGACAAAACACCGTGGGGTTTTAGTCGGTACAACTGCGACATAAATATGATTATAAACCTAATTTATAAACCTTACAATAAATAAATATTAAATTACTTACCTAAAATATTCCGCAAGTCGTCGATGTAGAATATTATTCCTTAATTGTAAATATTTTGTCTCATTAACAATATTTTTATATTCTTTCAAGTATTCTTCTCGATTAATAGCAAAATGCGCTTCAGTATCACTTTGTTCGACTTGAACGACATCTTCCTCACTTCCATCGCCACTTGCTGATTTTAAAATACCAATATATTTAAATGAAGTGATTACCTAACAACTTTATGTAAACTAAGTATATTTTCATCTTATCTGGTTATAATATACGATAAATGCCCACCCCAGATGTTGCATTTCAAGCACATCTTCTTCATCTAAAGATTTTCTCATTTAAAGCTTTAAATTCATACTATGTTTTACCCAACTTACCTTCTTACTTATAAAATCAATAGATATAAAATACCGACCCGTTTTGAATCACACATAGGTCTGTTCTTTTTGGGATAAAATGAATAATAGCATAATAAGTGCTTCGTATAAGTACCGTAATAATCTCCGGCTTGATGGGTATAAACGGCGTAAAACCCTGTTCTTTTATTATAAAGCTGTAGTGGTACAGTGAAATAAATTATAACAATACAAATTAAATTATATGATAAGGTGCTCTGTGTTGGTCGAAAAAAGTACATAAAGTTAAGGTACATAAATGTCTAGAGACAATACTCCTCTTATTTCTTGACCCACCCTGTTCTTGTTCTTCGTCGCCATCTGCTTCATTTCTCTTAAGTTTCTGTAAAACACAGGTAATAAATTTTGAAAATTTTCGAGTATATTGTGAAGTTAGGAGTACATATATTATAAGCTTATTTAAAAACATTGATGAAAATACTACTCGTAATCGATAGACCTACCTATTTACACATTTAAAACTGTGAAGTATGGTGAAAATATTTTCTTGAGATCGTATGTATTCCTTTGAGTATTCAGTTTACTAATTATTTACATAATCATTATTAAAATATGAAGAACAGTAAATTTTGCAATGCGCACATGATGTGGTTATTCTTTTTACAAAATAAATGTTTGTTTCGAAATCACAAACAATAAATTTCTTATTAGTTTCTTTAGTCTTATAGTGGAGGTGCTACGGGTAGTTCAGTATGCAAAATGTGAGAACTCATGGACGCACATAAAAGTTGATCAAATAAAAATGTGTATTTAAAAAATATATCGATTGAGTTCCATTAGGCCACAACCACTCCAGTAAATTACGAAACACTGTGTTTTTCATGAGAAATTTTGGAACTTTCATTTTAATTAAAATGGAGAGTTGAAACTTGGAAACAAAGTAATTAATACAATAGAACTAGGCATGGAAATCACTAGTCTTCCTGTTAATTCCTCGTTAATTGCTCGTTAATTGCTTGTGTTGGGACTTAGGAGTGGTTGTTAGTATATTGGCCAAGATTCAAACTTATTCGTAGAACTGACTCCTATAAATACACTTTCCTACTTACGGTTAAAGCTGTCAAATTTATATCCACAATGCTTTAGAGCCATAGACTCGCTATTTAACAATGCATATGTTGTTCCTAATCTAAATTAAAAAAAAATGCAATGTTAAAAATAATAATTCAGGCATATAAAGAGCAAAATATTTAAGTCCATATTAAATAAACAACGGCGAATGTTAATGCTTTCAATTCAATAATCAATTCGAAATATGTCATTTAAAATATATAATAATATTATGTTCATACATAGCTAAATAATTATACAACCAAAAACCTTGCTATTATGCTAGAGCTATTGGATTTTCAAATAGAGCACTAAAATATTGATTGGAGGAGTAAAATAGGTAACTAGATTATTAGTTATCTAGATGGCTTAGGTGTTAAAACTATTTTGCGTAAAGAATGTCAACTTATCTGTTTTGTGAATAGTGGAATTCTCTTAACCCTGACCAGATGGATAAACATGATATCAGTTGTGGTAAATCTATAAGTTCTTTCAAAATTAAAGTACGCCAGTAAAACTTCAACACTATTAAAATTTAAAAACAAATTATTTTGTTACTTCAAAGTTCTTTGAAATAATTAATTTAATGTTTCTCTGGAGCGATGCCCTATTTCAGTAATGTGCTATCATAAAAATAAATTATGCGCAGAATATTACAGTAAAATCTTTGTGCGAGTTCTCGTGTAATAAAATAAATGCTAATAACAAAGCAAAAGGCATCAGGTTCGTGCAAAGTTATATAAAGGCAGACATTGACGTAACAGCCTGGTTGCATGCCGCGTAAGCAATTGTAATTAAATTGAAAGGGACAAAAACAGACACATTACCTTAGACCCAGCCATATCGCGTGATCCGTTTGAATCACCAAACTTCTATTGATCTGTTTACGGTTACAACCCAAAATTATTTTACTCCATTATCTCGGTGTACAACATGCAAAGATTATATTGTAGCGTTGCCTAGGCAACCAAAAAGCAAGTATCGAGCGAAAATCTAGGAGCCGACAAAACTGCAACAGCGTCGTGATTTTCAAACTTCTCAAAAATTTATCAAATATTTTGATTTTGTATTGGGTGTATTATTGATTTTTTCATAAGTGCTGACCTGGTATGATTTTCAGCTCTCTTATAAAATAAAAAGCCGTGTTAATAACCAAACCTGTACGAATTTATGTTGGTTTAGGTCGAGGCCGTATAAGCATATTATTTATTCTGTATAGCAATGTCAATAAACCAATGAATTCTAATTATCTCACATACCGTGCAATAACAGAATTCACTTAGTCGGATGAGATGTTGTTCTAATAGGGTTTAATATTGAGTCAATTCGGTATTGCAATTAGGCCAAAATCGTACTAGTAAGTGCTTTGCCTCGTTACCATTTTGTTATAAATATGTATAGATAACTAATGGATGTGTGTTCAAAATAAAAAACATTATGATTGATTCAATAATATAATTCCAGTGCAGAATAACAATACATGTAATTAATAAATAATTTAAAAATTCAAAGAAAGTTCAGAGTTGTAAAAATAATGTACTAGTGACTACAGTGATTTATGTGGTGTTACATGAATTAACAAATGCAGTTACTTAGGGCTTGCTTTCAAGGTATTAGTAGAAAGATTTTAAGATAGGATGTATTAGAATAAAGAGTATACCTAGTTGATACTATGGTATATAGTATTCTGGCACATTTCAATCATTGATTTCCACATGGCCTCCACGCTACAAGAGATCACTAAATTTTCATTATGAAACTTTTATTATGTAGTCATCGTTATTGTGGAAGATTTTCAGTTTTACGCATTTCTCTCAACTTCTTGCTTACGATTGCTATTTGAGATATAAGATTTTCTTTCTTTTGTTGTAGAATAACTACCTGTAACATAAATAACACACTAAAGCATACTCATTTTGCATAGTGCAACCGTTGCTTGCACTGCAGTGCTTGAGGTCCAACTTCAGATTTTTTTTAACAACCAATTTTGACTTTTTGTGTCTGTTTTAATGGAGAAAAGTTTCGTGGTAATTATTAGTCATGAAATAGGTAACAAAGCTCGGTAAAAAGGTAAACCTTTCTAACAGAAGTATAATACAAAATGCTGACTCTGTCTACCCCAAGAGGTAGAGTCATGAGAAAATGATGACTACTAACGTATTTAAGGTGAAGGATACATTTAAATTTAAGGTGAAAGGAAGGAATTACCCCATCTGAAGAATCCTGAAAATCTCGTAGTAAGTCCTTTCTGGTGAGTAGGCCCGCCTTTACCTTTTCGACTTCTAGTAACGACCGCAGTTTGTTACGCCTAGTCTGCATTAGACAAAAATATAAAACAATTACTGAAAATGTTATAACTCGCGTTAATAGTACTCTAGGAATGAACACTTGTAACTTATAAGTATCAATACTTGACGTCGCTTGTAAGAATAATGGAATTTCATTAGATTTTACAGAAAAACTGAATTAGTAAAATTGGTGAAATGCTCAAAATAAGTATATAATATATGCTTGCTATGAAATCCGTGCAAAATATTCAGTTACTATGTATTTGTTGAAATACATCCAGATGTGTTAATCCCATCGTCAGTCGTTCTCCTCACCTCAAATTTGATGGTGTATAAAATTCAATAGTTTATATAATTTAATAATGCAAACAGAATATAGCGGTATTTTTACCTTTACACATCCAAGATCTTCCCTAGCTCTAGTAAACTCTAGTTCTGCCTCTCCAAGATCACATTCAGTGCTGTCGATAACTTCTTCGGTGTGATGCATTTTCTCTCTTATGTGAGCCAACATCTGGTTGTGCTCAGTGCATTTTGTTCTATTTTTTACTAACTCATCATGTCGCTCTATGAAATAAATGTAATTATTAAGGTTAACTGGATTGTTCAGGGTATCCATTTGCTCCCCACCATGGATCCTGGAAGCGAGATGCCTTTCGGCGCTATACCGGTTCCGAAGGGCGGCGCGGGAGCGGGGTCACGATCCCGAGCCCGAAGAAATTCGGGCCGTGAGATCCCGGCTCCACAGGGAAATGGTGGCGGAATGGGAGAGACGACTTGGGCAACCAAGCGCAGGGCACGCCATAGTAACGGCGGTAAGACCCATCATGGGGGAGTGGCTAGAGAGGCCACACGGCAGCCTCTCGTACCGTCTGACGCAGATGATCACCGAGCACAGATGCTTCGGAAAGTATCTACGTCGGATGCAGAAAGAGCCAACGTCCGAGTGCCATCACTGCGACGCGAGCGAGGACTCAGGTCCGCACACGCTCACCGAGTGTCCGGCGTGGGAGACGCCGAGGCGGGAGCTTGTGGCGGCCCTGGGAGTGAGGGTTCTCACGCTCTCCACCTTGCTCGCGGCGATGGTTCGCTGCGCGGATGCGTGGGCGGCCGGCGCCTCCTTCTGCGAGCAAGTAATGCTCGTGAAGGAGGAGGCGGGGCGGGAGCGGCAGTGGGAGCGACGAAGGATCGCTAGACAAGCTGCCCGCGCACGGAGGCAACTCGGGCGTCGGAGATCGATGAACGACCTCCGCCCCCCATGAGCGCCGGCCTGGGGGTGACAGGTGAAGCCGCCTGTCACCCTGGCAGAAGCAGGCCGCGGCGGCGGCGCGCATGGCGCGCCTCCCCGTTTCCGGGGACGAGTTGGGGACTCTGTGGTCCCCACACCCGAGAAGAGGGCCAGATCGTGAGAGATGGCCCTGGGTCGGCCGGGGTGCGAGGGATATGCCTGTCAACCTCACCTTCGGCAACCGAAACGACCCACAGGCGGCGTACGTTTTAGTCGGTTCGAGTCCGACATAACCTCCTCCACCGGCTCCGGTGGGGAGGTATCCGTGGGGATTTTGCGCGAGTAAAAAAAAAAAAAAAAAAAAGGGTATCCATTTGCTGTAGATATTGTACTATACTTACGTAGTGGTTAATTGTATATTTTTAATAATTGGTTTGGCATAATTTTTAGGAAAGTACTTTTTCTTGTTATTCTTGTTCACGAAAAGTAAAATATTGAAATATTTTACAAGTTTAGAGTAAGCAGTCTAGTAAAAAACTTGGACACAATGCAAATTAAAAAAATGCCATATTATTTTACCAATTATTATTTAATTAGTTCTAATTTGGGTGATGCGGAAATTAAATTTAAAATATCCAATTTATTTAGAACGAACTCGGAGGCCTCTGAAACTATAGCTAATGAATTTCATGACTTATATGTATGGATATAGTGCGCCTTTTTATAAGTCATCTGTATGACATCTACAAAAAGTTATTGGTCAGGATGTAGTCTTAAACCGAGATCTTTTTTTATACTGTACATCCAGTCTAGCAGTATAAATAAACAAAGAAGAAAAGGTTGGTTTGAGTTTAGTTGTTTTCACTCATAAAAAGCCACAAAACTGATACGACAACTACTCACCTTCTATTTTAGAACTGAAGTTTTGATTGTCAATATTGAGTTGTTCAAATTGATAAACATAAAGTCTAGGACCAATAATTTCCAACCGCTTAACAATAGCATCGAGTTCTGCAACGGCATTCCTAGCTCTTATATACCTTAAGCAAAGGGCAGAAGCTTGTAGCCATTTACTTTTTTGCAGTGAAAGGAATCGTTGTACAGTCTGCACCAGAATAAACGTTAAAATAAAAATTATTAGGTAATGTAAAAAAGAAATATAAATAAATAATTAGTTCACTAGCAATTATATTACAATAGACCTAATGAAAAACTTGACATGGCTTTGGCATGGTTACATGTACTTGTGTAATGAATGGTGTTAGTTTTAGTTAACATATTTATAGCATATTATATGAAATACAGCTTTGTGCTAAGGACCCTCAATCATTATGCAGGTTATTAAAAATTAATATAAGTGTTTCAAATTTCTTGTAAGTTAAACAACACAGGTAGCCAACAGAATCAGAAAGATATTTACCTTATCAGGAATTGGTTTTCCCTTCGCAGAAAAAATAAGACCAGTCCCTGTGGTTCTTTCAAAAGATTGTAATGACGTAAATTTTGTTTCTGCGTGCTCATGCTGTCCCATAAATTCATTTTCCACTCTACTAACTCTTGTCCGTAACTACAAAGAATTATGAAAACAGAACCTAATTGTAATATGTAATAAATAATAATGCTTCTTTTGAAGACTTTGGTAACATAGAACTTAGCACTTTGACCATAACCAATGAAAGCCCTACTGGACAAAAAAAGCACGTAGATATTGCCTACAAATACATGTTCCTTTTAAATTATTATCATCGGTGCAAATTCGGTTGCGTTTAAATAATATTAAATAATATCATAAATATTTCTGCTCCTTTCCTTCATTTACTTCTTTTATCTTGGCGTAAAGCCGATAGTACCTTCGATACCAGGTAGTGACGATAGTGCCTTCTAACTTCGAGAGGAAATTCAGCACCAGTCTTTTCACCGGTACAGGTACCGGCTAGATGAGGTTGGTTTGTTCTCTTGCAATTTTAGTGACATACAACTCAATTATTTTTCTCCAAGTTTTAAAGACTTTTATACCACTGATAATCCAGATAAAGATTTGAGCTTGCATAAATTCGCATAGACATGAAAAATGGAGAGGTCTTAAATACACCACACATACAAGAAATAAATATTATTATCAAAAGTCCTCATTGATTGGACTTGTGCCTTTTTTTTAAGACCAAAGGTCAAAATTATTGTATTCTCTCATTTTTATCGTAAACAGTAAGTTTTATCGCAAAAGTACGCTTGACAAAGTTGTAGATGATGTAATTACCTACAATATTGGTCTCATATTTTTCTGTGCGGATCACCATTTCGGAGATTAGTCATATCAATTTTATTACTTGCTCCCTTAGTATGATTCATCAACGCAGGACCCGAACCGCTTGTCCTATAAACTTGAAGTTTTGGCATTTTTTGACCTTTACTTGTTTAAACCGCTACCAATGTTCAGCTCTATGTGAAGTTTATTTCTTCTATTTTGACTGGATTGTTATTTGACCGATAAGCGTACGACCTCGTGAGTGTGTTGAAGTTTGTGCTCACACATGCTGTAAACCTTACCTTTACCTTTAACTCGACCAAAAATACTCGTTCAAAAATAGCTAGTACCAAGAGCATCAAGTACTTAGGAGTATTCATCGATGAACACATAAAATGGAATGAGCAAATTGATGCCATGGTGACACGGCTTAGAAGATTAACTTACATATTTAAGAAACTAAGAACAGTACTGGATATAAAAACCTTAAAAATGGTCTACTTTGCGCTTGCTCAGTCAATTATGGGGTACTGCTTACCGGTATGGGGGAGAGCTTATAAAACGGATATGTTACGGTTTGAATGCGGTCAACGTCTTATTCTAAACGTTCTCAGCCGAAAGCCCGAAAGTCTCTTTCATAAGGTGCAACAGAAGAACTCGTGTCAGTATGATTAAAAACAAACATCACACACACTCACTCACATTAACTCACACACACACAGACACACTTACTCACACACACACATAACCCTGTTTGCATGTAATTTAATTATAAGTCCTTTTTGAATGATTTTGATTTTGAATGAAACCTCAATTTAATGTTGTTTGAGCACTGTTTATATTTTTGGTTGTTTTAAGATGGAATTGTTTTCAATACCCTCAAGAGAGTGGCGTTGATGGCTGTGCCACAGTATAATACTTTTGCAGCTGTTATCGATATTATTTTGTTTTTATTATTTTAATGTTCTAAATCCCACATAAATAAATAATAAAAAATTCAACCCACCTAATTTGAAGCAATTACCGCACACCAAACCAGCAAAAATGCCTGGCAAAATCACAGAATTGAGATTTTTCTACACTTTACGCACTCTGGCCTGTTGTAATGGCCTGTTGTAACGTATGGAGGTGAATGAATTCCCTCTCTGTGGTGCGATCTGCTATGATCGACTGCCTGGCATGGGTATCCGAACACTATGGGCAACAGAAATACCTAATCTCCGAAAATTAGAGATGTTACTTACTTGAGCTGTTTCCTTTTCAGTATTCTCTTTTAATTCCTCGTACGTCAGGAGTTTCATATTATACTTCTCTTCTAAATCTGCAGCGCCTTCAAATGGTTTTAGCACATGCTCACATTTGCGTTTCCTGAAAATTATTATTATGTCAAATAAATTAATAATTATTATATCAAAAAGTCAGTGCCTCCTAAAATATTGAATTCATAACAATCAATACAACATATTATTATATAGTCGCATGCCAAGGCAACAACTTTGCCAAACTATTTTACTACTTCTTGTGTAATATTTTCTTTCAATACAGATGAACAATTTGATGTTTGCGCCAACCCACGACGAAAACCGGCTATATAAATACACCGGCGTCAGTTTAATTTACGACTGAAAATTATGAGTAGTGATACGAGAGCACATTATATTACATTGTTACTAAACACTTATTATCACAGTTAAATTACTTCTTATTAGGGTGTAGCTTTGCTTTTTATGTAAATATAATAATACATTTTGCTTAAATCAGATCAAACATCATTATCAAAAAGGCAATATTGATACTGTTATATGTTATTACCAACTTAAATACAGAAACTATTCCTGGTTTTTATAGTTTTAGTATAAGTGTATAATCCTAGTGTTTTTTTTTTTATATAGGACACGTCAATTGGACTTCGCCTTGCCTGACGGTAAGCTGAAGGCAAAGTCCCGGAAAAGAGGGTCACCATTACTTACATATACCGTGTGACAATGGTGACACTCAGCTTGACGGCCTCATCATATGCTTTTTCACGCCCCGTTTAAAGGACCCGGGACTGTAGGAAGAAGGAAACACGTGAGCTGGTAATGAATTCCAGGCCTTAATGGTGCGACAGAGGAAAGAGTCTCCGAACCGCTTGGTTCTTGATCGGATGTATTGCACCGTGTGCGGATGACATCTAAGACCTGCATGTGTTGTCCTGTGTAGGAAAGGAGAGGGTGGGACTAATTGGAAGAGCTCATCAGAACACTCCCCATGGTACAGACGGTAAAATACAGCCATGGACGCAACATCTCTACGCAGCTGTAAAGGTTCTAGGGTGTTCGTGATCTCGGGATTTCCAATGATGCGAACCGTACATCGCTGCAACCAGTCGAGAGCATCTAGTAAGTACTTTGCTGAACCATCCCAGAGATGCAAGCAGTATTCCACACAGGAGCGAATTTGTGTCTTGTATAGAAGACACCGCTTTTCCGGCGTGAAAAATCGTCTCACTCTGTTCAAGACTCCGAGTGTGTAGTGTATTTTTTAATAAGTGAATTTTGCTAAGTAAATGTCAATACATAATAGCGATGCGGAGGTAAGTCAACCTACTACATCGTTATTGAATCGGCCTGATGCCGACTCAGATTCAATAACAATGACATAAAGACACTATGAATAAAATGTATAGAAAAAAAAATATAAATAGCGTCGGTAGCTTAATGGTTAAGGAGTCGGCCTTACGATCGAGAGGTCCCGGATTCGAATCCTGGCCATTACACTACCGATGTGAACCCACTCCTAACACAAGCAATTTAGCTTACCTGGAGGGCTTAGTGGGAATATTAGTAATTTCGATTCTAAGATTCTTACAAAATTAAAAAAAAAACATATTGTTACTATTGTTTCATAACAAGACTGTTCACGAAGCCAAGTCACTTGAGTCATACGATCGAGTTTTGGCTGCGGCTGGCGCGCTCTTGGTGCTCTAGCGCAAGTGTCCTAACTTACTTGTAATACTCGGCAAGTCGTCGATGTAAGATGTTATTTTTCATTTGCAAATGTTTGGTTTCATTTGTAATATCTCTGTAAGCTAGCAAGTACTCATCTCGATTGACTGTAATTTGTGCTATTCCAACACCGTGCCCAATTTGGTCCTCCTCATTGTCTTCGCCTTTAGCAGATTCTGTTATTAACCGTGATGAAAAATATATCAGAAAAAATAAATATGTTTTAAGGAGGTACCTAGATTATACAAGATTTAAATAAATAAAATTATTATTTTGATAATCACATTATATCATATCTACGCTCCAGTAGACTGAACCGGTTAGCATATTGCAAGGTTAAACAACACCAGTCAGTTTAAGGACCAGAGACCATTCTTAACAAATTGAGACCTCGTCCGTGTCTCGACGACCACGTATTATCGCAAGCACGCACAAAGTTATGTGTACGAGTATTTTACCAAATTTATCTGCACTAGATTTACGAATTAAATTCATTCTTGTGTCAATTGTTTTCTTGTCAAATTTGTCGGCCCAGTACTGGGCCACAGTCACAACGTTGTTCATTGCCCCACACAGATCTCCGTTCGTAGAGGTCTCTACCTCTATGAACATAGTGGGCAAGAGAGCAAACACCATAAATGTGTAAATCTAATATAAACTAAGTAGTAATCCATTAGTTTCGTCTCATTAACTAATTTCCCTTCCATATTTTTATTACCACTTGATTCACTAGACTCTTCATCTGCGTTTGTATCTTCTTTTGGTCTTTTCTTTTTCTAAAATAATAACCATCTATTACTATTCTGCAATATATTATGTTTATAATCAAGAGATTTGTTCCAATTAGGAAGCAGACAAGCACATGTTCCACCTGATTGAAAGTGGTTATCGCGGCCCATAAACGTGTGCTACACCATGGGCAGCACACTCGTGCTGCCAACCCTGTGAGAACCTTTTGATACTCTTTATGTAGAACTCTATATAGCATTCGTTTGGAAAGACTACAGTAAAGAGATCATTCTACAGCTTCATATGGCACCGTTCCCGGCTGCTACCTGTGAGGATGAATTTTATTCCCTATCTGTGGCGAGTGATGCAATGGGAGTTAGCCGTCATATTTGACGGAAGGTGGTCGCTTCAATTTTAATTGATCGGGCTCATCTTGATTTCTCCGCGAGATATCGCAGCTTTTAATCAGAAGGAAATATGTGTACGGCAATGCATAAAATACAAACAAACATTATAATGATATTAGAGGACGATATTATAATGATATCGATTTAAAATACTTTGATGATCAATATAACATTTCAGTTTTACCTTAGATTCGGCCATGTGGGATCGTATCAAATTACTTGACTTACGTTTCGTTTAATATTTATACAATGTCTGTTTCAATGTCTCTACATACAACAATAGTCATAGAAGAGTTGTCATGTTGACACCATAAGGCACGTGACATGTTTTAAACGAAAAACAGATTTGGTGCCAGTAATACAAGCAAAAGAAGGATGGATTTTGGATGATTGGCTTTAAATTGTCTTTATATTATCTAACTATTTTCCAGGTAGCTAAATCCTTTAATTTAGTTACAACTTTTCTACATGGTTTCTATGAAACAAATAGTTCAGGTCACGTTCCCATGACATAAACAATTTCAGGTCAGTATTTCACGCGGTCGAAGCCGCGGCCGATAGCTGTTAAATTGTTACTATGATTCTAAATGAAACTGGAAATCTTACCATGAATTAATCTGTGGAAAAGGTGCGCAATGAAACCAATATTTCAAATGCCTTCAAAAGATATACCACACCAAAATCATTCTGCTTCGTCTAAAGTAGAAGCACAGATAGTACCAGGGGCATACAACACTTGGCGCTGCCGATCCTGAAGAAACCTTCTAATGCCCCTCTTGAAGAACCCCATATTGTAGGCGCTTGGAAAAACTGCAGCAGGAATTCCTGTTTCTGTTGGTGTAGTAATGATGCAGGATATGATTCTACTGGGTCTATTGCTGGCATCACCATACGCCGTCAGTAAGGTGGAATGTATTCTGTAAAATCCTTTTTGATGACTTGCACGTCAAGACATACTCACTCTTTTGGCCGCCGCAAGGGGCTAGGTACCTGCGCTGAGTGAAAGTGTCGTACCTACTTGTATGGCCTGACTTAAATACGAACTTGAAGCAGTTCTGGGTGATTCTGGTCAGTTGTAATAATATTCCTGGGCTGTACACATTACTTTTCAGAACTAACACAATCCATTAGGACAACTGGCCTTTTGCCTCATTAATTTTTTAGGACACTGACCTTTGTTGACGTTGGCAGTTTCACAGCTCAACTCTGGGCCAGTGCCAGACTTTCGACAATGCTCTACCCAAAATAGCTACTGTCGAAAGTTTAAACGACATTTTTTTGATGTAAAGAGTTCAACTGCAGTCTTAGAATATATACAGTAGAGTAGATCGTCTAAGACTGCAGTACATCAATCTATCGCTATCAATAACATATCTTTACAGATTATGAATAGCTGAATAGTGAAATAGTGCACTGCTTTTTTTCGTGTAGGTAATAATTTGTTTCTTTTTAGTATAAATATTAAAGAATCACAAACGATTATGGATAGTATTTTAAAATTATGCAACATTAATAGTTCAGAGAATTTATTCAATATTATAAAATTATTATATAATAGAAGAACATACATAACATCAATACACGCAATAATGCAAATATAATGGAATATACAATACTACTCTGCGGGATCATTCCGTAACTGTTAAAACTCACAATAAAACTCTCCTATTCTTTTATGTATTTTTATACTTTATGTTACTGTTAGTTCTTAAATTAGTCCCCGGTGTTAAGACTGTAACGCATTTAAGCGTCCTGTTGGTCCCGACGTAATTAGCCTTATCCAATAAAAAATGATAACCTAAGTTACATCTTATTGAGTAACACAAATGTACCATTTAACTCTTCAATCTAATTACGGAATTCATCCTTACAAATAATTATAAAAATAAGTATGACTAGAACAAGTTAGACAAAGTCTCATGGCAGCATAGTAACAGCTTATTACTATTTACGAGTACGTAGTTACGCAGATATACTTCGTCAATCTTACAAGTTGGAAACAAGAATATAAAGTTCGAATACATGTTCACATCAAAATATTGCAAGCCGGTGGTAATAAAAAACGTCGCAATATATATGTTTTTCATCACTTTATGAGATTAACTTATCGGGCGTAATGACGCTCTGAGTGGAACTAAGGTAACAGTATCAGTCAAGAATCGTCTAGAAGTTGAAACTGACTTAAGTGTAATTATGTATGTGATGCAACACAGACCTAGTTCTCAACGAGTTAATCGAGGGATTTCACTGCACAGTGTTATTCATTTGGAAGTTTAGTAAACACGTGGTCGAAATCGATTAACACAAAACTGACCGCGACGTAAAGGTTTCAAAATGTAAAAACTTTAAATATCGCAAGACTTTAACGGATGTTTCAATTTAAGTGTGTAATTGTAGATCAATACAAAAATAGTAAGTCTGAAGATCATCTAATCATTTTAATGGTATTTTTGAAAACTAACTTGGCACCGGTCAGATTTGGCTATGACTGTCTATTAAGAAATCTCTTTTGGGCCGCATCACTAAGTCTTTCTTTCGTCGAATACAATACATGGAAGACTTTAACATAGTTACAGCTATTGGTCATTTGAGCACTGTTCAGTAAAGATTTGAAAAGCTTTCCCACAGCTGGAGATACCGCGTGACTATAAACCATTGAAAGCGTCATCGCCCGATGATTGTTGGTTCATCCGCCATGGCTAGTTCGTCTGTGGCTGCTTTATCGCCTTTCCTCTTTCGCGAGTACCAAAGAAAGGATCCAGCAGCGAAGAGGTTGATGAGGACGACAAACCAGGCTAAGAAGAAACTGATACCATAGCTGCAGAAGAAAAAAACACACGATACAATAACAATATTTAAATTTGATCTAGCAAAGACTTTTTGTCTCGCCTGAGTGAAAAGTGAATGATTTTTCGGGCGTTTCCAATATGAGATATCATAAAATCAAAGAATGTTAAGATTTTGAACTACATTTGAAGATGTAGATTAAATAGGGATCCCATTTTTTCTCATAATGGTTTTTGTCCTAATTTGAACTATCATACTAAGGTATAAGGGCATAATATTCTTTGTCATAATAATAGTGTGCCATAATTGGATTTTAACATACTCTGTTATTAAGCATAAATATTGTATATGCTAATGTCATTAATGCATAACTTTGATATGCATAAATTTGTAAAGCATATTGTTTATTTGTCTAATAGTTCAGTGATAGATTTATTGAGAAAGCCCCTGATTCCGACTTGGATAGATTAGGTGGTTCGTAGATTATGTGGTCGTGGTTATTTTTTTTATAACCATGTAGAACTTTATTTAGTCAAATGAACATTCTGAATTAAAAAAATAAAATTTAAAACTGTTCTTATAGTTATATAGTTGTGGTTACGCGTCGTTATTCTTAAGTAAACTTATGCTTTGGGATAGTATGCTTATAAAATATTATGCTTATAGTAAATAAAATTAAAAAATATATGATCAAAATGTTATGCCAAATGAGTATGCGTAAATAATGTAAGGACAAGTAACATTATGCAATGTTAAATTATGACATAAAATCGTAGGAATAAAAATAGAGAACCGATTAAATACACACCATGAAACGAACAGACCGTTTATTAAATAATAAAGGTATTGCAAACAAAGGAAACTATATTTATTTATTCCCAATAGCTACTGATGTTATATAACGACAGTTGGAGAATGTAGGATAGGTTGTAAATAACTTAACATCTTACAATAAAAGATAATACGTTCTAACTAACACTGGGCGTAATGATACTAAAATACTACAATAAAATTGTCCCAAATAATTTCAACTCAAACGTTACTTACTGGTGGGAGGCACGTTCAGGGTAGACGAATTTCACATTTTTCTTCATGTGATCTACAGATGACATCATCACTTGCACCACAACAAACGTACACGATGCTGAAAATATAATTGTTGTTAGAAAACGGATACAAATATTTTAGAGTTCATTCTCTAAGGTAAGACGTCTATGAGTATCTTTACTTACTGCTAATGAAATGTATACCGGCAGCAAGCCGCTTGAACATATATCTGGGGTTGACGAAGGTATACGTAGAGAATCCACAACCCATCGCCATCACAAATAAACTGATGATGCCAAACGATATCATCGTTCGGACGTAGTCTGGGCAAAAACATAATTAAATTAGAAAAAACCTTGATTGTTGCAGATAAGTATTAAAAAAATTGGAATGTATTCTAAATTTTGTAAATATCGATGCAAAAATAGTGAAAGCTCTAAAAAATACTGTATATAAGTATTATTTTTGTCGAAAATGTTATCCATCAATTTGGATTGTGTTCAGGGATCAGAAACTGCACAACACGAGTTGCAGAATTCGTGGAACAAGTAAAATATACGGATAAATAAATTACGGATGCTTCAGTCGCTTGTTGAAAAAATTATCAAATGCGTAAGTATGGATAATGTGAAATAATTAATTATATTAAATTATGCTTACTGGCTATATTTACTTCGTATGCAAAGTCAACTGGGTGGCCATTTTCCATAATAGGCTGTGCCAAATAATTTGTACATTCTGTAAAAAAAATGCATTAAGACACGTAATAACACATTAAAATTTTCATATATGTTAGATATTTGAGTATACAGGGTTCTGAAATGGGGCAGTAAGGGCAGGTACTGTTATAGTTACAGCAAAATATTCTCAGGAAGTTATTTTATTGTGGTTAGCTCATGCCGTAATGGATTTCTATTGAGATACCACACTAATGTAGCTCCCACGTTTTGATTATTGACAAAATATGCTTCTATTAAGCCCTATTTTTCATGATTAGACGATATTTCACAAAAAATTCAGATCAGAAGAGATCAAACTATGAATGACAAAGATATTCGGATTAAATTCGTGACTTGTATGTACATGGGAAACATTTTGGGAATTTCGGTCTTTCCTAGTACTCAAAGCTAAAATGGTACCTTAGAGTCTTTTGATTCCCACAAGAAATAGATTGGAACCAAAAAAAAATTGACTCTAACATTTTTCTTGCTGACTACGATTTTGCCAAAATCTGCGAAAGTAGTTCAAAATATCTCAAAAAGTTAGGGGAGGTCTCTTATGAACATTTTACTGTAACTACAACGGTTAAGATACTTGCCCTTACTGCCCCGTTTCAAAAATACACCCTGTATAATTCCGGTTCCGAAAGGCGGCGCGGGAGCGGGGTCACGATCCTGAGCCCGAAGAAATTCGGGCCGTGAGATCCCGGCTCCACATGGAAATGGTGGCGGAATGGGAGATACGACTTGGGCGACCAGGCGCAGGGCACGCCGTAGTAGCGGCGGTAAGACCCATTGGTTGCGCCGATAGTAAAAATTGTATTTTCCCGCTCAATAGTAGTGATATATCGAATAATTCAAATCATCTCTCAATTGATTGACACTGAACACACGCTTCCTATACCCATCTCCCTCCCGCACTACCTTTAAAGTGAGATAGCAATAGTTTTCCCCCCGCCCAATTGTTGAAATGGCCGCATCTTCACTTCCGCATTGAACTAGAATCATCAATGGCGGCGGCGCGCGCGACTCTCAGAAATTAATAATATTTGTTGGATTTTAACCGCTTTCATAGACCTTTACCGATCGGATTGTGCCTCTTGCGTCCCTCAAGTGATTTAGTGAGGTGGGCAGCAGCTCCTGAGCCAGGAAGAGAAGACCGGTGCACCGGCTCCGACAACACGTGGCGTCATAAAGGTTAGTGCATCCTCTCCTAATTTCTTGGGTTGCATTTACTGCCTAAACCACCTCCGCGGCAACCCGATCACCTATCTTGTTTGTTGTGTAAAGTGTCATCTGAAATATTTAGCTTCATCCCCCGTAGAATACAGTCCACTAGCTCACGTGGCGTGAGAATCGCGCCACCACCCATCATGGGGGAGTAGCTAGAGAGGTCACACGGCAGCCTCTCGTACCGTCTGACGCAGATGATCACCGAGCACGGATGCTTCGGAAAGTATCTGCGTCGGATGCAGAAAGAGCCAACGTCCGAGTGCCATCACTGCGACGCGAGCGAGGACTCAGGTCCGCACACGCTCACCGAGTGTCCGGCGTGGGAGACGCCGAGGCGGGAGCTTGTGGCGGCCCTGGGAGTGAGGGTTCTCACGCTCTCCACCTTGCTCGCGACGATGGTTCGCTGCGCGGATGCGTGGGCGGCCGGCGCCTCCTTCTGCGAGCAAGTAATGCTCGTGAAGGAGGAGGCGGGGCGGGAGCGGCAGCGGGAGCGACGAAGGATCGCAAGACAAGCTGCCCGCGTACGAAGGCAACTCGGGCGTCGGAGGTCGATGAACGACCTCCGCCCCCCATGAGCGCCGGCCTGGGGGTGACAGGTGGAGCCGCCTGTCACCCTGGCAGAAGCAGGCCGCGGCGGTGGCGCGCGTGGCGCGCCTCCCCGTTTTCGGGGACGAGTTGGGGACTCTGTAGTCCCCACACCCGAGAAGAGGGCCAGATCGTGAGAGATGGCCCTGGGTCGGCCGGGGTGCGAGGGATATGCCTGTCAACCTCACCTTCGGCAACCAAAGCGACCCACAGGCGGCGTGCGTTTTAGTCGGTTCGAGTCCGACAGGAGGTATCCGTAGGGATTTTGCGCACGTAAAAAAAAAAAACCCTGTATAATTAATTCAGAGTTATAAATGATAAATGAACGAATGCTGGTCAATGGCAAATATAAATAATAAAAATAAAATACAAAATAATCATTAATTACTGATTATTTTGTAGACGCCATTAGACACGATATTGCTGATGAACGAACTGTTATTATTAATTAATAATAACAGTTCGTTCATCAGCAATATCGCGTCTAATGGTCACCGCTCAGTCTAAAAGAGAAGGACTATTACTCACGAAGGATGGAAGATTTCCTTCCTCAATGGTATTACTTCACACATCGACTTCAAAACAAAGATAAGGCAAAGAAATCTAATATCAAGAATGGAGTGACAACAACAAATTCATTTCGATATTTGAAAAATGAAATGAAAAATTAAAAATAAATGAAATAGGAATAATTTATGACTGGAAGTGGATAACTCATAAATTCAATTTAAAGTATTTAGTACAATTCGCTTCGGCAATATAATTTCTTAAATGATCAATATTTCAATTCAAAGAATAAGAATCAAATGAAATCATAACCTATATACACTGTAATGATGCATCGTAATCGATATTCATTACTAGCTACGACTATTGAGAAATCTAATAAAAGTAGTTAATGCATTATGACTATCGAGGAGGTAACCACAAATGTATGACTAAACACATATTGAATGATACACGCGCTGGGAAATTTAGTTAAAACGACCACCAGTAGTGGACATTTAAGTAGTGGCCGTTGGGAATAAGTCGTTCATTCTAGTAGTTGCGTGACCATACAAGGACATATTAGACAACCGAAGCTTAGCGTTATTGACTTTCTAAAAAGTACAAAATTACCTGAGTTTCTAAGTATTGTGCATATCAGATGATCACCGAGCACGGATGCTTCGGAAAGTATCTGCGTCGGATGCAGAAAGAGCCAACGTCCGAGTGCCATCACTGCGACGCGAGCGAGGACTCAGGTCCGCACACGCTCACCGAGTGTCCGGCGTGGGAGACGCCGAGGCGGGAGCTTGTGGCGGCCCTGGGAGTGAGGGTTCTCACGCTCTCCACCTTGCTCGCGGCGATGGTTCGCTGCGCGGATGCGTGGGCGGCCGGCGCCTCCTTCTGCGAGCAAGTAATGCTCGTGAAGGAGGAGGCGGGGCGGGAGCGGCAGCGGGAGCGACGAAGGATCGCTAGACAAGCTGCCCGCGCACGAAGGCAACTCGGGCGTCGGAGGTCGATGAACGACCTCCGCCCCCCATGAGCGCCGGCCTGGGGGTGACAGGTGAAGCCGCCTGTCACCCTGGCAGAAGCAGGCCGCGGCGGCGGCGCGCGTGGCGCGCCTCCCCGTTTCCGGGGACGAGTTGGGGACTCTGTGGTCCCCACACCCGAGAAGAGGGCCAGATCGTGAGAGATGGCCCTGGGTCGGCCGGGGTGCGAGGGATATGCCTGTCAACCTCACCTTCGGCAACCGAAACGACCCACAGGCGGCGTGCGTTTTAGTCGGTTCGAGTCCGACATAACCTCCTCCACCGGCTCCGGTGGGGAGGTATCCGTGGGGATTTTGCGCACGTAAAAAAAAAAAAAAAAAAAAAAGTATTGTGCATATAATTTGTATTAACAAAATTCGCGATTATATACTTTATAGTGGTTGCGACGAATGATTTTGTAAATAATATTATTTATTTTTTATTCTACTGTAATAAGAACACATTGGTAATTAATGTCGTCGACACAACAAATTATTTGATTTAATAGCTCTGTCTGTTTTCCTTTTATCATTCACGATATATTTTACTGTCATATGATTACGACATGGCAATCTAAATTACTCGATGCGTAAAGACACGATACATTTATCAATAATCAAATTAAAATTGAGATACAATCCGACTTTGATAATTTATATGTTTAGTGTTTGTCTGTTTAATGTTCTTTGTATAATAAATTGTATAGTATAGTCATCACCGTCACATTAGTAGGCTATCACTAAACTTCAATTTCTTTTTATATTATCAGGATAATTTTAAATATCTATCAGATGTCAGTAAACATTATAATGTGGTAAGTTTCAATCCACCACTTAACCCATTTCTTAGAATGTAAAAAAATGCTTCAAGTTAAAACATTTCGAGTATATAATATGATGTATTTAATTACCTATTCTACCCATGAATCACTAATATGCAATAATATTTTGATAAGACCGCACATTTACTCATTTATGGTAAAAGTCCTTAGTATTAACTTTGCCATTACAACAATCTAATTTCTACTAATTTAACGATAACGCTCGAAAGTCTCTTCGTGCATTGTTGGCGAAGATTTACATTTATCATTATGTGGTTCCTATAGTTGTTGAAAGCACCACGAATATTTAGGGGCATAAAAAAACATTAACACGACAACAACAAAATAGTGACTATGACAGTTTGAATTGTTCTTTTGTTAGGTTTCTTAGACAAGGCTTAGGATCGGGTGGAAGCCTATGTCCAGTACTGGACTGCAATTGTCTAATTGAATAATGTGGGGTCCAATATCGTGATATAAAATGAGAGAGGCATGTTACCTTAATACTTTTGCGATGTCAAAAATGTGCCGCGTTGTATGATAAAAGTTATTACTTTGTTCTCGTTCGCACTCACTGATTTGTGTAATAAGGTTTAGGTTGCCAAAATACCTATTCTAGTTTTGAATGACCATTTCAAGGGACGTATCCTACATCTTTTTAATATGCGATCAATATTAAACTATCATCTGTCATTTTAATTTTTTTAAAAAAAAAGCTTCACCGCAAATCCTCCATACAAAATTAAGATTAAATAATTATATAATTTGATGAGGCTTTGGCTAGCATTTTTATTAAGGCGATGATCTCCGCTAAGTGTTTTGAAAATGTTATATAAAATATCATAAATGCAAACCGAAAATAAGTTCTGCAAAAAAATAAATTGTATGCTTATAATATATAGATTGGTACCATACACGATAAATTCAATTATATTCGAAAAAATAAATTCTGAAGGTATGATCGAAAATCATTCTAAAAGGCAAAATGATAATCCTTTACCATGTTTCTTGATTTGGGTGATAAAAAAAATACTCATAGGATGAACCAACTAAAAACTTTCGTCTTAAATACCATTGCCTTTATGACATAAAATAAATAAAAAGAGTCTCGTTGAGTCGTTGAGTCGTTGAGTCGTTGAGTGCTGTTTTGATATCATTAATATCATAGAAAACAGTGTCAACACGTTGATGTTACAATAATTCGATATATAAACACATGATAAACACATCTGAATGCTACCGGTGCTTATTAAATTTTTATATAATGTTTATATTACATTTCACGAGTGGCATAATTGTATCAAGTGACGAGAATCGAGATCGTTGGAAATCTCTGCTTAAATATTACATTTTTCAGTGTCGAGAAACATTGATCTCGCTCTGATGTTTCTAACTTATTATGATTGCCCGTCTTGGTGCTATAGTTATTGGCGGTTACTAAAGGGTTATCCATATATACAAATTATATAATAGATAATATGTTTATTCGTTACATAATTATAATTATCTTGTTTATTACATGTTGCTATGAATCAATCAATTAGTCCACTGCAGTCCACTGCTAGACATAGGCCTCTCCCAAAGTGCGCCATTTTTCCGATCCTTTGCCGTCCGAATCCAGTCTGTCTCCTAATGCAATACAATATAAAGCCTAAACTCTATCTACTATATTAATTATCTAGTGACTGAATAAAAATATAGAGTAATACGGGATGAATACCTAATGAACTTTTGAAATAGTGAAATACAGTTGCGATCGCCATTGCTAGAGCCTCGGCCGTTAATCAACAGGTGCACCGACTAGTAAGTTAGGTAGGCTTGAGTACAGAAGATCTTACTGGGGCCCCTGTATACCCTTAAAGTATTGCTCATAAAGTATTAGTGGAAATATACGCTTAGATCATTAGTACACTACTAAGATGACTGTAGTGTCACAGGAAATTCTTTTTAACCCATGGCACTAACGGTAGTGTCATGGAAAAGTTAAATTTCCTATGACACTATTGGTAGTGCCAAGCACTCGTGCCAAGGGTAATAAATGGTCTCATACAACATAATGACGAAAGATTCCTAGATCTTTAATATACGTACCCAACTTCGCGAACAGTTTCTATTCCTGCCGTACATTATGCTCTTCTTACGTTAGCTCTGCCATTGTTTATTTATTTATACGATTTCAACCGTTGATACGAAACTACAGACTCACCCGTTGACGACTTGAAAGAACCAATGCGGTATTTTTATCGCTGAATATAAATCTTATTGTGTGGGCTGACGATACACTGTTTATTTTTTGCGAAAATTAAGACGGTTTCCGCACATGCTTGAATCCGCCTGACGGTCTATTTCGCTGTAATTTTCGATCGTTATCATATACACCTGGTTTAATGATTTAATAGCCGTACAGTTCGCTACTGTTAACGTTTATATTTTATACAAAACAGATACCAAGTCAGCCACAAAAATAAACTGTATGAGCTAAATAATTTGTACCCGTGAGTTACGAAAAAAATGTGCCTGAAATAACTCTAAAGAATAGCAATGGCGGGCGTTAATGGGTAGTTACGTCACACTATTATATTAAAACTCAGCCAATAACTGGAACTTCACCTAGGTATAAACACATTTCCAGGTAGAAAATATCTTTCGCTATTTGTGAGTTTTACCGTAGTAGTAAATTTAAAAAGAGCACAATGATGCAGCTGACAATTTTTTAATTAAAACCGATATGAACTCCCATTTATTTAAATAAATATGGCAGCTAGATTACGAAGTTTTGACAACTTGACGAGTTCACCATTCCATTCAAATATTACGTAAACTAATCCCACTTAAACTGTCACCGCTGTGATTCCTGTTCGTCAAGAGAATAGCAGTGACGCACGAAAATATTGAGTAGAACTCCCGCTTAGTTTACGGGTAGGTGCAGTCCCTTTTTAATGGTACATTATATTATACTCAAGTTTGACATATTCCTTATGGTATAACTGAAAATAAATGACCATTCACAGCGTATCGCCGCGACGACACTTCCGTGCCGGGCGCACACCCATTGCGAAGCTCCCGCAGTGCGTCTAAAACATTTGCTCAGATTGTAAGCTCAACAGGAGGTAACTATAAAACGAAAAGAGTGAACTAAAACAAGAATTAGGTATATTAGCAACTGCAACGCTGTAAAGTAAATAATATTGGTGATAGGAATGTGTTTATTTTTAAGATAATATTTACTATACTTACCTAGTTTCCCAAATTCTTTCAGAAAATATAACCCAGGGCTTGTTTATCGTTAAGTTTTACTGAATTCTTTCAATGTATTTCAATCCAGGACTCTTGAAATAAAGATGTTAAATTATTTTAATAGATATAATTTAAGAACTCACTGGAGCGTATTTAAGTATGTACTGAATATATATTATAAAACGTGTCTAGGTTCCAAGAGAATCGTCATACAAATGATGATCCACGTTTTATTTGATCAAACAGTAGAAACGTAGATAGTACTAAATTCGTCAGCTGCTTTTCTAATTATACGAAGTGGAATAAACTTAGGAGTTTATCTGTTTGAGTTTTAAAAAACAAAAAGGTAAGTGGCTATTTACGGCAAGCAGAACAAAATGTTGAGAAACGGCAGTAGTAACGACGGATTTGTTAGTGTTAATAATAGGTAAGTAAACACATTGTGAGCGATTAACTGCTTGCGTCTGGGCAAGCGTGTTGGATTTACGAGTGTACGGTACGGTACAGCAACACGCGTCATATTAGTGAAATAAACGGTTCTGAACACAATTCAAGCGCTTGATAGCACATATCTTGCTCAGAGTAAACTAAGCGTAAAACAGTAGAACCATTTGATTCACGGCTCATAGAACAAAGAAACGTCCAACTAAAATAAACTCTTCGTCCATACGGACATTCAAGCAGTTGCCATCAATAAGAAAGTAGTTTTCCCTGTCTCATATACAATAATAGCGTGAGATGAAAATTTGTATGAAAATTTGAATTAAAATTAAATTTACTTGTTTCCAGTTATATTTTTTCGGTGCCATCGTATGTACGTAGTGTAAAAAACATAACATAAACTTACGCCTATATCCCCGAAGGGGTAGGCAGAGGTGCTGGAGCACCCACATTTCGCCAGTTTATGTTTAGGTCCCAATGTAATAGGTGGCGAGCCTATTGTCATTAACCGGGCACTTATAAACGTGCGATAAAATACACCAAATGAAAATTCTGATTAGTAATCATAGTAATGATATAACATATTTTACACCATGTTTACCACAAGTCCGTAGTCTTCTTCTCTAATACATAAAAAATAATTTTAAGATAGATTTCTCTGTTATTATCTTTCTAGTTAGGCAACTAGAAAGATAATAACAGAGAAATCGATGTACATAGGTACATTGCGATGATTTTCAGTTTTACGTCGAATGTAATCTCCTCCATTTTTGAAGACAGTTAAAAATGTTATGTAATGTACTTATTATAATTGCACATGAGCGAAACCAGGGCGCACAACTAGTTGTAATGTAATATTTATATAATATTCCCACTATCATCAAATCATTTGAGAAACATAAGAAGCAAAATGTATGTCAAACGTCACAGTTCAAATCTTTAGATGCCGGCTCCGACTAGTTTATGAATTGCCAGCGTAAATCAATCTTGACATAAACTTATACATATTATGAATTATGTATGAAACTAATATTATCAATTAAAACTTGTCGAGTTTCGGCTTAATATGAACCAGCTGGCACATATCGTTGAAACTATTACGCTAGCACATTTTATGCTTTTCACTTTTAACTTGTGAAAAATAAATAGCCAAGAAACCAACCTCAATCATAAGCTGATTAGTGGACAATACTCTGGTGCAGGCTTTCCTATTAGAATTTGAGGATCAGACGGCAGTCCATAAAAGCCAAAATAATCCATTTCTGTCAAAGAGGCACGTGAATGCATATCAGGCTCTAAGAGTAAGGTTTGGATGCGGTCAGTTGGCACATGATTGGTGCCTAGATCATTAGACGATCTTGCGATAACATCTCAATTATCTACTGGTTGCAAATTTGAAATTTCATAGTTTACTGAAATGATCATAAATATTGGACACAGTATTGATTGGGTGAAAACTGGAGAAGTATTAACCACTTTTCTTCTTCAAATTCTTTACAAATTCAGCTAATTCAAACGCTTAGTTGAGCACTAATTCACAAATAAGTGCAGTATGTGGATTTATAATGGAGGAAATGAAAAAGTACGGTCACTACTAGAAGTTACATGTCCATAATACTTTAATTCTAGGTATACAAGTTCAAGGTATACAAGTTGTCCTAATGAACTAGAAGTTTTTTAATTAATTTAGTTTAGTCTGATAGAGTTCAATTGAAAGATCTCAATAACAGGGAGGGAGACAAATATATGTATATAGATATGAGGGTATCTGTCGATTACTTGTTTATTAAACTTTATCTAAGAATATTCAAGAAAACTGTTTCCCAAAAGTTCATATCGTAAATAAATCTCAACTGTTTATTACGAGGTGCTGCGTATCGTAGGTATTAATTAAAGATAAAATGGTTTATAGTTTTCAGCAGAAAATTCCGAAAGCTAATGGACATACAAATTGAAACGAAACAGAAGGTGCCGCGGGAAAACAAACGTTGGCTGCGGTAGGGAAAATCACGAGAACTTCTCAAACATTTCTTATTTTTATGTGGGCACGATGTTAGAGCTTACCTAATTCTGGCACGAGAAAAAGACACGCCAATGTCATAAAAACTAAAATAAAATTAGTAAACGCAACTGCAACATACGTAGCGTGGGTTCGATACCCGCTTAGTGCAAATGTATTTGTAAGCATGAAAATGTCTAATTGCATTGGTCCGGGTCCCTTGCCTCGGAAAGCTCTTAAGATCGCCAGACCCGGTTACCATTCGAACATTAAAATAGTCGTTACGGGAATACAGGTTATCCACCTGTTCTGTAGTCAGAATGACTACAGAACTTTTAAATCGTCAATTGATTGTGGATATCACACGGCAGTCACTTCATGGAAATTATTGAAGCCTGGTAAGCAGACCCCAACTTAGTTCAGAAAAGGCTCAGAGAATTATGAGATACGGCATATATCAGCATATACCAGATATGGAGATCAGTTGGCAGTCACTTCACGGAAAATACTGAAGTTCAGCAGCGTCACAGTTAGACTAGAAAAAAACCAACCCCGAACTCCAAGGTGAAGGCCTCGGATGCAAGCGGATCTAACGCAGTGATAATGACGACGACATGGCATACACAATTTCTATCTTTGATGATTGAAGAATGTAGTTAGAAATTAATGAGAGTCTTATTTTTGCATAACATACGTGATGACTATTTAGAAAGTCGTATATGTCTGGGCCCAGATTCTGCTAATTTTATATCATGATAAAATCATTGTCATACCACTGACACTACAAACAATATCTTTTAATTGTAGACTTTAATTCAATGCTGTTAAAGTGTAAAATTACATGATATCTTGCTGAGTGGCTGAAAATATGTAACGTACTCTTTTTCGATTAATTTTGGCCTTTAAGATTATTATCAATAGAGTCCAAAATTAAATATCATTGTTTGTAGTGTCAGTGGCATAACAGTGATTTTACTGTTATAAATTTGACAGAATTTATTTATTCATTGTTTTATTAGTACAGTCAAAGACAAAAGTAGCTTAATAAATTCCAATTTATTGATCACTTTGTTCTAAATTGGATAAGGTCAAACAGGAAATATTAAGGACAGGAGTTAAATCCATGACAATCAAATCAAATAATAATTCAACTACAAGAGTTTTAAATTGGATTAATTAAATTTTGAAATTTTACGCGACAACAATAACAAACTAGTGTGTTTAATGACTCTCCTACAATAAGTATTTATTACGTAGCTTACGCTGGCTATCTGGCAATGGCTCAGAATCAATATATTATTTGTAATGGGCCTATTTAGCTTATATTTTTATAGAGAGGTATACTTACTTGTATGAAACTGTCCTTCTAGGCCACTAATGTTCTGGAGCACAGGTAATTTTTGTGCCACTGAGTTCGTGGCATTTTTTCCGACTAGTGTGCTATTAGGCTGGAAGACATATCGGCACATCTCCCAAACTCCGGAGTCGCTCCACATGAAGTACCGACCGGTGTGTAGGTAAATACCTGAAAACAGTCATTTGTGTTAATTACTGTCCAGATCGTTTGGGTGCCCGCCAAACTGTAATTATTATATCTTAAACATAATTTTGGTTTACAGAGGTGCCAAAATTGCATGCAAGTACTGTTGTAATTCAATGGTAGTAATTGATTAAAGATACTAAAGCGCATAATTGCAACTCTGTTTTTTAAATAGATATCTGTTTTATTTTATACAACTTAGGTGGCAGACAAGCACACGGTCCACCTGATGGAAAGTGGTTACCGTGACCTATGAACGTGTGTAACACCAAAGGAGTCGCAAGATTTTATGTGCCCTCAGTGCAGAACACAAAATCAGGACAAGCCTTTGGTCTTCCCACTGACAGCACAAAGACTCTCCAGTGAGCTTTGGCTACCGTGAACACAACACGAGGTTATTATAGCCGTGGTGTTCTGTTGGGTGGAGGTCCCAGTCGGACTGCTCAATTCGGACGGGAATACCGTCGTGTCCTACCTCCTCATAATATATGTATCAGAGTAGCTGAAAGCTGTTATTTATATGTATTTATTTGTTATTTGAATAAAATATTAAATATTTAACAATAAAACAATAAAAAAATCAAAAGTAATAAATACAGAAATTAGAAAAAATATTGGTTTTTGTATGTAACTGATCCACAATGATTCATTAAAAAATTTAGACTATTTAACAATCTGTTAGTTTGTATAATTATTGAAGAGGTTTCTTTTCAAATTATAATAAAATAGTTGATCATTCTGTATGTAACCTAAAAGCAATAGTTGATTTGCATGAAAATCTGTTTAATTATTGTTCTTAATTGATAGCCCGACGTACCTGCTTATTTTCCAGCGTACTAAGCATAAAGCATATTATTTCAAAAACACCAAAAACACATAAAATGAACGCAAGATACCTTAGTGCTATGATAGTACAAGCTGTACAAGCTAATAGTTCTTTAAGTTCGCTAGCTAGTTCAGAAATAGATCAAAGTACGTTGACCTCATTGCCATATTCATAATTAATACTCGTAGTAACCGCCTCGGTATGCTTTACTTAATTTTTGAGAGATTTTAGATGTACATATTATTACAAAAATGTATTTTAAACAACCAAATGAACATTTTTGTTTCCATTTTACTTCTATAACCATTGATTATTATGTTCAAAAAATGTTGTACATGTATGTCTTTTATTACTAGTATTATACTACGATACAACAAACATCCGCACCAATTTTCATATTTCATAATATTGCGATATAGGCAAATATATTTCATTTCACAAAATAATTACATTTTGGTGACAAAAAATGTATACAATTTGAAAAATACATACATATAAGGTGATTGAAGGTGATGAACACTCAAATATCACCAATAATTGTTTTTGTCTCCACGTAATAGGGGGGGGGGAGCCTATTACCGTCTTTCGGGCACTATTGTTGACTGGAGCCTTGTGCCTGTGCCTGAGTCTAAGCTGTATATATCTGTCTGATATTAAACAGCCCTATCCCTTAGTCGCCTTGTACGACAACGCGTTAGTGGCCCAAATTATACTCAGCCGGGAACCATATCAATATAATATAATAAAAATATCTTACCATTTCCTCCTTCTATGTGAACCCATTTTTCAGTGCAAACAGCAGTTATCCAGATAAAATTACACAGTCCCACAAACACTGTGCACCCAAACAGAATTCGTCTCTCGAGTACAAGCGCCTGCATTAGAGGACGCCGTTCGGCTGCCCCCACAGAGGATGCAGTAGACATCTTATCAGTCTCCATTTTTGGTTATTCTGCAATGAAAAAGATACATAATATAAAATTTTGAAATAATAGCGAGACTATAATCTAAAGGTCCATCCATAACTACTTTAAAAATTTCCAAGCATGCAGTAAAATTTGGGAATATTCGAAATCGTTTAGCTTCTTTTCACACAGCATGTTTAATTCAGTAATCAATCTGAAAATTATAAGATGCATATTATTTGCTCCTTCTATGAAACTTGTTGTCATCTCTGGGCCAGTACAAACTTATTTAATTGACTGTTTTCCTAGACCGTAAAACCAAACAATCATAATAATCATGTTTTCGTAAAATTGTTGAAAACTGGTGAATGTTATTTTATTGAATAACTTGTATAATAAAACTGTTGACACTTTTCATCTAAAGCTTTAGAGTCACTGCAAAAATCATACCCTCATTGATGATATGACAAAAAAGAAAGCCGCTTGTGGCTTAAATACCTGATGAAGATAAGTCACGTCTTCTACCCGTAATGATCGATACTGGTATAGGTATGAGTATGAACGATCTCGTGTTAATTTAACAGAATTTTTTTAAATTTATGTACTTCTTTCGTGAAGAGAAATTGTATACAATATTTATACACTTTTTAATGAAATAATTTTAATATCAAGATTTATAATCGATCATAAATGAAATCATCTTACTTCTATCTTCCAGAAGTTAAATTATTCAAGGCGATTTCACATTTCTTACGGCGAAAACACACTTCACTAAATGTTATTTACTGTTATTAACCTAATGGTGTCATTAACGGTTGCATAGAAATCGAACAACAGTCCTGGATAAACTGATTCACACATTGTACAGCTGACAAAGAAGATACAGTTGCACCTTCACATAGAACTTTTAAGTATGTCTTATTATTACGAAGCAAATAAGCGTATTTTAAGATAGCAGGTGGATTATTCCTTTTAAAGCTTTCTAATGACGTCAAGAGTTTTTACGAGGCGCTACTAAGTTGTAACTACACAGCCGTCGCCGTTTCGTTTTAATGGTTTTCCTGAATTTGAAAATTCAAGCCTTTACATTACTGACGAGAAGGAATTAGTAATTTTAGTTCCTAATAGTCGAAAAAAATAAATAAGAATATAATAAAGAGTACAATTACTTTTTGAAGTTTACAGTGTTTTTTGCTTTCATAATATATTTTCATTTCATCATTATATAAAAGAATAAAAATAGTCTATCCTGACAAAAAATACAAAATAAAAATAATGCACAATTACTGACGTAGTTTAGTCACTATTAAAATTAGAGGAATCCCCCTTATGGACACGGGTTTTTCTACATACATACATATAATTATAATCACATCTTTATCCCTGGAGGGCTTTTCTCTCTCTAAATTTATGGTTTGTTATACTTGTGAGCTATTTTGAGAATAAAATTCCATGGATTCTGAAATTGTTATATCCTTTCTGGTAGTCGTAATTAGAAACATATGTCGTGAGATTGATTTACAGCTACAGCTTAAGTTTCATCTAATTTAGTTATACAAATAAAATATCGTGGAATTGGTTGAACTTTATTTTTATTGAACATGGATGACCATGGGATGTTTGTATTTAATATGATTTTTGTGTTCTAATAATTCTTTCTAAGCACTGAAGCAGATTATTATTATTATTTTTTTTGAAACCAGCATAATAATTTTATGCAAGGTGATGATATGAAAAGATGATAGCTAAAATAGAAAATTAAAATGATCTTTTGCTATACAAGCTTCTGAAAGCTTCTCATTATTAATATTAAATTGAGCGAAATATCAAAGACCTATTAACAGCTCGGGGACATTATCACAAAGTTTTAGAACGCTCTTTGTACATAAATGAGTAAGAGCTAACGAAGCTTACAAGAAAAACTACTTAACAGATCCATCTCCCCTTGAGGGTATCAAAGGATTTAATTTGTTGCTGTTAGCTAAAGGCGTCAGTACGTCCGGCGACGAAACCATTATAGACGCCGCTAAGTGTTTGCTGACATCACCAGATTATCAAGATACTACCTATATATAGGATGTAGGATTATCATATATAGGTAGGTATATAAATACTTACCTATAATATTGTTTCATCCTGCAATCTTTCTATTAATAAAACAAGATTGTCTCTAGTATTACAGCTTCTAAATCATGAGACAACAGCAGCGGAGACAACACTTTTATATAATTAGCCATTTTTATACGAAGTAAAATTTCGATTAGGTACATAATCAAAACAATAAATATATCATTGATTATTTTATTGTTTGTACTTGATTCCGTGAATATGATTTTATTCCTATATTAATAGAATAAGCAAAAGACAAGATAAGATATTCCTTATCGTTATAGAGTTGTTCATATGAAATATGAACATGCAAAAATGATATATACTGCTACCCAGGGAAGCCTAAAATAAACCATGTCCTATTCTCAGTCATATTCTACCTGCGTGCGAAAGTCATTCACTCGTTCATGGTAGAATAACAAACAAAGCCCTCATTCACAATATTAGAAAATAATATTTTTCTTATGTCACGTGTCATGTAGTCTTCAATATCAAATAAGTTTCCACTACGCTGGGCAATCTGATCCCCAACCAGTTTTGTTATCTTCAAGAAGTAATGCGTGTCATTGATCTTATTCCATTTGTTGTATTCAATGAATTCTTATTACTTGCCTTCATTTGAAAGTAATGCGTATTTCCGCTTATAAGATAAGCACTCATCTCTTCTATACTTATCAATAATTTACAAGTCATTGCACATTTTAATAGCAGCCAATAAAGCGAAAATTTTATTGACAATTTGATTGAATGAACTTGATTATTGCATTTATTTCCTAGTACCTAATTTAAATTTCTAGAATAAGATTTCTGTAGCAAAAGAAATCTAACATGGTTTGCTTACATTGACTAAGTTGTGCCCTTCTCAATGAAAAAAACACTTAACTTTGGAAGTGATCAATCTAATCAATCTCGCAATAACAGTCATATATTTTTTAATTTAGTCATGATGTAGAATTTTTAGGTTTCTGGTAGGTACTTCATTCTATCATAATGAATTTTTTTATGCTCATGAATCGGCTGTTTGACAATCCTAATACTCCTTAACATATTAGTTTGTTCTGAAAAATTTACATACATATAATCACGGCTTTATCTCCAAAGGGTTAGGCAGAGGTAAATTAACACCCACATTTCACTAATCACTGAATTCGGTCCCACGTAATTGGGGGTGAATCTATTGCCGTATTCCGGGCATTATTGTTGACTCAAGCCATGCATCTGAGGCTGAGGCTGGGCTGTATATATCTGTCTAATGTTAAACAGCCCTGTCCTTTAGTCGCCTTTTACGACACCGCATGGGAAGAGATGGGGTGGTCCAATTTCTGCTCTGCCGGGAACCACGCGGCAAAATATGCACTGCAAAATAAGATATTACCTAACTAAACTGAAACTTAAGTTTGCATTACTTTTAATCCACAAAGTAAGTCAAAACATAAACAATCATATTTGACCCAAATTTTTAACTTTTTAGATACCTCATTAAATGTCAGATTACTTTTATTATGAACTAAACACGTGTAAACGCAACGTAGATAGATTTAAACGCGAGATTCGCTTGCACTCCATACATTTACTCTATGTGAGACGTGTGTGTGACGTCACTTGCAAGTACGAGTTTATAGGGAGTGTTTTCAGCCGACGTAAGAAACTGAATTTTCTAAATCAAATGTATTTAACACTATTTGTCGTAAGAATATTTCATTTTAGCAGTTCATTATATTATTATGAAGTGGTAATTTTTCTAGGGTAAAATAGTCAAAAAGCCTATTGCGTAAGGATGAATTTGGATGAATGCAAAGAGCGTGCTATTGTTTCTGCCTATACGTAAAAATAAATACGTGTAGGTACATATACATAAGTCTATATAATATTATAATTTCATTGCAAGGGCTAAAGGCAAGGCCTCACTTCTTAAGTCTTGTATAATCTTGATATTCGTTTATAATATTACCTACTCGATGTATAGAGCCCCACCAGGAGCTTTGGGGCCAAATCGACCTCACATGCAAACCGGTACATTACACCTACTGATTTAATACTCTCCCTCAGGTGCAGCCTTTCCTTTCAAACCTGGGCGGTCACTCCCATAAAAACCGTAGACATCAAACAGGCCCGGATCTAGGGGGGGTGGGCAAGTCGGGGCACGTGCCCCGGGCAGCAGCATCAGGGGGCGGCAGTTGTTTATCCCGCCGTTGACCCGGTGTCTCTGCTAGAGCTGCTTGGAGGGTGCTTTGAGGTACAGTATAACAATGCATTCAGGATGCTGGTTGGGCTGCCACGTTTTAGTAGCGCGTCGGGGATGTTTGCGGCGGCGAGGGTCTATGGCTTCCATACCATCATCCGCAAACGTAGTGCATCCCTCTTGCGGAGAGTACGGGCGAGCTCACACAGTATCGTGGGCGTATTGAGCAATAGGTGGGACGGTCCGATGCTGGGGCACTGGGTACGATTCAAACTATCAAAAATATGTGATACCTATTAATAATATTATATTGTTACTAACACTAGTATTAAGATTATTGTTACTAACACGCTATGGACCCTGGTCCGAAACAAATGATTTTTATTATTTTATTTATTGGCTCCCTGTTCCCAGCGCGGGCGGTGGACTGTCTTGCCTCTGCTTCGACTGCTCATGGCGCCGTTTGTGACGCCAAATTAAAAGAGAGAAGAGCAAACGGAAAGACTTGGATGTAACTAAATAACGTAATGATAATGCTTTTTATCTACTCGCTAGTCCATCTATCTTGCTTTTAGGTAGTCCTTTTAATATTATATGTATATGTAAAAAAATTAAATTTTGAAATGAAATTTTAAAGCGTTATACATATATTATACAGATATAGATTATATACATATTTGAATATAAACAAAATATGTGTACAAATCGATTAACATGGAAATGTTTTTTTTTTTTAGTGTAAATGTTCGTTACTCAATCACGCCAAAACACTGGACGGATCTTGCTGTAATGGTGCTTACCATTGGATCGATTATAATTTGGAATGACACATGGGCTATTTTTATCCCTAAAAATGTCCCCAAGAGTTTTAAGAACGCATTCAAAATTTCACGTAAACAGAGTCACCACATCAGTATCAAAATAAACGGGAACAATGAAACATGGTAAATATCCCGTTTATTTTGATACTGATGTGAGTGACCATGATAGTTTAAATACCTATTGAGTCACCACAGCTTATATGATATGTTTACTTTTCACTACTTCTTCCTCTTAGCGTTAATCCCAGTCGCATCTGAAGATTTCACATTGGAGTCTGGGGTCCGCTTTTACACGTTACATGCAGCTAAACTTCGATATTTTTACTTTTCACTAATGGTAGGCAAAGAATAAGCTAAACATTTTTTTAAGAATGTGACACATATTTAACCTTTGTTAGCAAGATGTTTGGCACATGTACTCATCTGTAACGCATATTGTAAATGCTACAGTTTTTGGCACTTGTACAATGATTTTATTATGTCAATTGTATCGTTACAGTATAATGATGATGATCGACCACTAAACTGACATCCTCTAAACCAATTGATCGGTTATTATGACCAAGAATAAGTTTTACAAGGGAAAATGCATGTGACTAATCGGACTTATGTTGTGCAATATGATATTTTTTTACGAAGAGCCACAGTTTAGAATATCTTTCTATCATTCGTACTCTGCTTCTTTATGGTTAAATGTTTTCCTGAGGAATTTCGTTCAACTACTAACTTCACACGTTTTACTTCATTAAGTTAATTGAATAAAGTCTTGAATGCTTATACTACCTATAATAACACAAACATGTCGATTATAGCACCGAAATTATACGAATTCTTCGGATAAAACGATTTACTGATGTGTGATTCCTGAATTACTTTATTATAATAATAAAAAAATATAAGTGTAAGTGGACGCGACGACGCAATAGGATTTCATATCACAGACCGAAAAATAAAAGAGTTCTGTACCTATCTATAGTAAAAAAAATACTAACTACTTCTTTTGCCAATAAATAACAGGGATAAAGGAATACTTAGTTTTCAGTAAACTACAGTCTAGACATGCTCAATTGCCGACTTGAATGAGGTGTCGGAAGGTGCGGTAAACATCGGTGAATTTTGACCTTGGCGCTTCTAGCTATTTTAAATTTTTGCCACTGAAATAATAAAGAAGAAGCAAATTGCATAGTTTGCGCGCCTCAGTGAAAGTAGATCGATCTAAGCAAGCCTCGAAGAATAAGATAGAAACGACCTTAAAACTGTTGGATATAAGGTGACATGTTACTGAAATTTTTATTGGTATATTAAACTCATTATACCTCTTTACGTTGTGAGCGTTACACTATAACCATGTACGTGCGTGAGCGTTATATTTTTATAAAATTATGCATTCATAATGTAAAAGAAACACTCGTTCAAGTTTCCACAGAAGTTGTCATCGAGAAAATAAAGAAAATGGAATACATACGTATAGTATAGATTACATTATATTACTGGTATCTATTTTCAAATAAAAATAAATAATTATAGTAGTTTTAGAATCTGGAAATTATTCTCATCAAACGTCTAAAATTCTACTTCAAGAGTGTAGAGCTTAGTGTATAGGTGTTGGATCGAATTCATAATCAACTTAAATATTTAGAATTATTAGCAACAGTCAAATAACATAACAAAATCTACGAATATAGATAGAAAAACCTAACCTTTTTGTTAACTAATGACAATAATGTCACAAAAATAAAGCACATAACCTAGGTAGGTTAGCGTAGAATATTTCAGAATCAAGCTTTGCATGAAATTATATCTTCCCAATTTTTTCACGGTGTAAATCTTTATGAAAATGTATCGCTGCTGAGATCTTTAGTCAAATCAATTACATGTAGCAACATATCTGGTAACACAGTAATATTAAATATACTTAGCATTAAACTATGTTATCACTAAATCAGTCAATACTGCTACTTTATCGCCTGATAGCCGTGTATAGAGATAACAGTAATCTACTTAAAACTAACGAAAATATAAAACATTTTGTTCAATAACAAACTTACACCGTTTAAACTTGTTTCATGTACTTGTTATACAAGCTTTTCTTTACTTACATCATTTTCCTCGTTCAAGGATTTATCGTTATCTTGCGTTACAGGTAGGTATATACTCGTAGATACCAAGTTATATAGCAAAAGGACTAAAATGTAATCGGATTTTTTATGATGCACTTAATTTTGTTTGGCCGAGCAAGGTTCACTCTTACCCATGTCTGTTTAAGAGTTTTCCTTATCTTCCTTTTAACTTTGTGTAGTCTTTAGAACCATGGACACACTTAGCTTTATACTACTTATGTATAGTGTAACTGAAGACGTTTAATTGTAGCGGGTGATATAACTACATCATTATATGTCCAAAATATCACAAGATATTCTAATAAATAGACAATGAATCATAATAAGTACGTAGGACGACACGAGAAATGATTACCTATTCACAATTGTTATTATACGAAAGACATGACACAAAAGCTGCTCCCTTATTAACTAGAAAACAAAACTCAAGACAATCTTCGTGCTAGGCAATGACAATGAAAAATTATCAACAGTTGTTGTTAATTGAGTTAAAGCACTTAGTGTGTCCATTCGTTTATAAAATATTACCAAACGTAATTCAAAAATTAAATAAGTAGTAATCTACGTGGCATTAGACAAAAATACGATACTAAAAGTAAAATCTAAAGACCTAATATAGGTATTTGCACTAACATGGTTACTAACATTAGTATTAAAGCTATCCAATACCTCCGTGATCATGGTGCTTGCAACAGCGCTGAAATATCAGAAATTCAGAACAATACAAGATGGTATATATTCCAACAGCTTTAATACTAAATTAAGGGCCTAGTTCTTGAATAACATAGGACTTATCAATTAATTAATAGAACTTATGTAGACACATGGATAAATGAACATTTTTGATTTGTAATTTAACAATTTAATGTATTTCTCATAAATGTTCCTTGTTTATTTATTTAATTGACCTCTGAATTATTTAAAGAGAATCATATACCATATAGATCCATAATGAGTTTTCTTAAAGATTAGACTAGTCAGTTATCTTATGGAAAAAATCGACTATTAGTCGAAGATATTTGAAACACTTCACAATAAAATGTAATATTGTGATCCTTTTACTCTATCGTCATCTTTAATGTAAGTTCCAAGATATAAGATGAGATGTCAATTACGAGTACATTACTAAAACTAACCTGTTGATACAGCCGAGTAACGTTGCCAGATCCGTATTTCTGACGAGATATCATGAATATTTAATGATTCCGGTCATCTTTCATGGCGATTATAGCTGAACATTCAACAATGTTTTACGGTAGTTATAACACGCATTGTAAATTACATTTCCGTTGCTATTATCACACTTTGACATAGAATATATAGTATTATCGAGCTTTACTGTTGCTTTGATATCGCGTTAAGCGGCGTGTAGTATCGTGCCGCCCAAAGTGCAGCCGCGACCCGAGTCTATGAGGAGTGTTCGCACACTGCCGGCGAGTCGTAGACTGGGCTCGGCTGCCGAGCCAACTCGTCTGTTGCCGGGCTACCGTGCCTCCTTCCTCCAATAATGGCACGCTCTGGCCGCTTTTTGTTATGAATAAAGTTTTAAATTTCTTTCTGACCATTCGCTTTTTAACAAACTTTTTTTTATTTTGCACTTCATTTTATTTATGTAACGTGCTAACAAACCTATGATTTAGTGTTGTACAAACTATAGTGTGTTTGAGTAGTTCCCTGTGAGGTTCCTATTCGCACATTCAGCCGGTAGGTGGCTCTGTAGTCGACCTATGGTATATGGGTAAAGATGAATAGCTAGTCAACTCCATTGCTAAATCGCAAGATACCTACAAAGCTGTCTCAACGTCGAGTAGCTAAAGATGTGCTAGGGTTGACACAAAAATATTTCCTTAAATTGGACAAAAGGGTGTTTCTGTAGGTAGTTTTTTTACGGGGTTCTTCAAGAGGGGCATCAGAAGGTTTCTTTGTGGTTGGCAGCGCGAGTGTAACACCCCTGGTGTTGCATACGTCCACAGGCCACGGTAACCATTTCCCATCAGGTGGGCCGTGTGCTTGTCTGCCACCTAAGGGGTATGAAAAAAATAAAGCAGCTATTTTTTTTAAGAATTCAATGTATTTGTAGTGGTACCATCTATTTCTAACTCGAAGGATTGATCACGTGACCTTGTCTTATAGGTTTCTTTGCAACATTCCATGTTGCCTTAATTTTAGTATAATTTTTTTCTATTTTAGTTCAAATATAATTAAATTTAGCTATTGAACAGACTATCTTAAACAGTTTCAAGTACAATTAATATGGTCGATTACTTGTGGCTCATGGAATAAAATGGAATGGAAAGGGAGTCCGCACTTAGCCTCCCTTTTGGGCCATTGTGCGTGCAGAGTAGTGGCTAGAGTAGCCAGCCTAGCTCCGCCCAGAAGCGCAGAAACTTACTGGGGGCTTCACAGGCTTTACGGAGCGACCCCACTGTACCGAGAATATGTGATCTTTGCTAGGCTACTGTCTCAAATTCCATTATACGTTGGCGGCCGTTTCCTCGGCAGCAAAAATCCCCTGCAAAGGGGACTGTCCGTGACACCAATAGTTTATAGGTGCTTGTGGAGGGGGCAGTGGCCCGTTATAGTCCCCATTATTGTTCTTAGATTTGTTCTGTCTAGTTTTAGGAGACGTTTCGTGCCACTTTTGACTGCATGCAGTCGGTGGTTTATGTCCATCCTTGGTTATGTAGTTTCGCGGATCTCTCGCGTGTCCAAGTACGGAGTTGCGAGAAAGGGATTAGTAGCAATAGTAGCGGGCCATCAACGCTCATAACAGAGCCTCTCTTCACAAGCTCGTCCGTGGCATCATTGCCGTAGGACTCGCTTTCCCCTTTTACTGCTATCGCATATAATTCTATCGCAGGGGGCGGCCATCAGCGGCCGATGCTTTAGGGCTCGTCCAAGAATTGTGGTGTGGGGACTGTCGTAATACATAGGTTACACTAAAAGTTTCCGGAACTGGCCACTTACATACACAATATTTAAAAATTTATTACAACATTTGAAAATAGAACTCTTTGGCTGTAGAATACAGTTTGTTTCATCTGACTGTCTTTTGTTTTTACCTTGTGGCGCCATTTAAAAACTTGTGTGTCTGCATCAACATGGATTTAACTCGGGAAAATTTTCGTAGTATGATTTTCTACGATTTTAAGTGTAATTTGACGGCTCAACAGAGCATCGCTCGGCTTGAAACAGCTTTTGGCGATGAAGCTCCATGCAAGACGACTGTTTATAGCTGGTTTGCAGAATTCAAGCGTGGTCGTATCAATCTCAGTGACGAATCTCGCGATGGTCGGCCGTCCACCGCTGTGACCAACAAAAACATCGATGCTGTGCGCCGTATGATTGAAACAGACAGGCATGTGACCTACCATGAAATTCGCGCATCCTTAGAAATAGGCATGAGTCAAATACAATCAATCCTACACAAACATTTGGATGTGAGAAAACTGTGCTCGCGGTGGATCCCACATAACTTGACCGAGGATCAAAAAACGACCGCGTCACTTGGTGCAGTGCCATGCTTACCAGATTCAACGAAGGTGCGTCAAATTTGGTGTGGGACATAGTAACAGGTGACGAAACATGGATTTATTGTTACGATCCCAAAACAAAGCAGCAATCGAGTTTATGGGTCTTTCAAGATGAGCCGAAACCAACCAAAGTGGCGCGCGTGAAAAGTGCATCTAAGCGGATGATTGCTTCTTTTTTTAATGAAACTGGACACGTGGCTACTGTTGCTTTAGAAAATCGTCGTACTGTGAATAGTGACTGGTACACGACCATTTGTTTGCCGGAAGTTATTGACGAACTCCGTAAAAATAACCGTAAACGCCGTATCATCCTGCACCACGACAATGCTAGTTCTCACACGGCCAGACAGACAAACGACTTTTTGAAGGCGAAAAATGTAGAACTCATGAGTCATCCTGCATACAGTCCCGACCTGGCACCTTGTGACTTTTATCTGTTCCCAAAAATTAAGAACCAATTACGCGGCCAACGATTTTCATCACCAGAAGAGGCTGTCGAGGAGTATGAAAAACACGTTTCAGAAGTCACCACAGAGGAGTGGCACAAAAGTTTTCAAAACTGGTTTGATCGAATGAAAAAGTGCATAGACGCCAAGGGAGATTATTTTGAAAAACAATAAATTAATTTTGTACCTTTAATAGTATTTTTTCATATTCATTCCGGAAACTTATAGTGCGCCCCACGTAGTTGCCCCAGAGTCCCAGGTGCCACAACCCAATAGCGGTGATGGTGGCCTCCTGTTGGATGAACAGGTCAAGCGGTGCTATTTTGAGGGATATCTCCAAAGCAGCGGTTGGAGTAGTTTTCATGCATCCACAGATTGATGAGCAGGCCAGCCTCTGGAAGAAATTTAGCCTGGCAATCACGGTAGACAACTCTGTTTGAGTCCACCATACTAAAGCTCCATAGCCTAGCATGGGTCTGATCACTGCTGTGTATAACCACAGAGTTATTTTGGGTGAGAGTCCCCATGTATTTATTTATTTATTTATTTAAAATGGTACATCTACAGAATACATATTGTACACTTCTGATTCATAATTTGGATTGTGGTAATTTTTCTAATATGCATCCCTATTACTGACGTACACAACTTGAACATTGAACAGATTAGACAGATTAAACAATGATTAAATTATCAACAATAAAAAAAATACATTTTAACAATTCAGGATTACAAATTGAAATTAAAACGAAATAAATACAATTTAAATTAAATTATTACAATAAAATTATATATATAAAATAAAATTAAAAATACAAAAAAATAAAATTGAAATTAATCTCACATTTCATCACATCACATTACATTCAATTAATAAAAAATACAATTAAAAATACCTATACAATTTTAAAATTAATTTACAAATTAAATTATTTTTTTATTTTTTTTTTTATTTTTCTTTATCAATGACTGAAAGCGACACTGGAGGGTTTTAAGAGATTCCCCTTGAATTTGATAATGGAATCAGCGAATATATCGAAACTCTCCGAGCTCCCACATAGGGAGTTGTACTCGGAACAGACTCGGACCATGGGGGAAGTTTTGCCAACATTGGTTCTGCAGAGCGGAATATGGAAAGTTCTCTTGTTTGGGTACCTCGGTGTTCGTCCGGGCACATTGAGACTGATGCTAGAGAGCAGCTGGTCACAGTCTATATCAGCATTAAGGAGTTTATGCAGGAACACCAGGTCATGGACTTTGCGACGCAGATGGAGTGACTTCATTTTGAGGAAGGCAAGTCGTTGGTCATAAGGGGCCCTATGTGAGATGCCAGGCATGAAGTATGCCAGTTCAGTTTCAGTTCAGTTCAGTGTTCAGTTCAGTATTACCCATCATTCTTTTGTATTGGTAAAAGGTAATTGTGCACCTGTTCAGTTTTGTGTTCAAGGTGTTTGTTCCAGAGCAATTTGCTGTCGAGAATAACCCCTAGGTATTTGACTTCTTCCCTAACCGTTAGTTCGGTTGCAAAGAATTTGTATGCCCAGTACTCTTCAGTTTGTGAACATCAAATCGCACCAGGTTTCGATTATTTTGAAAGCCTGTCCCATGCGATCGCATATGGCACTTTCGAACAACCCCGATACTAGGATCGTAATATCGTCCGCATAGCTTACAGTGCTACAACTCTTCCTTGTGTGTGTTTTCTACTTTTATAGATTCCAGGCGTAGCCCAATCGCTAAATTTTATTTTGTATTGATTAGTGTTTATGGTTTTTTAGTGAAAATGTTATTAAATTCGTAATTGATTACTCCGAACAAATCTCCGTAAAGATCATTTCATCATTATTATTTAACTCTAAAACAGGTATTTTATTGTTAATGTTTTATATATACTTATATTACTAGCTGTAGTCTGCGGTTCCGTCCGTGTGGATGTTGGTTATCAACCACAAATTTCATTGGTACTGGACCTTGGATTCCGGAGACACACCAGAGAACTCCTCGAAATCAAACAGGAAATGGGAAATGATTACTATTTAGCTAGTTCTATGTGGTTCGGCAGATCAGTAAATCAGTAAAGTCTGTAATTTTTCTCTTTCTTTATTTATGTTATTTTATAGTTTTTAGTTTTCGAAGTCGGTTTTTCTAAACGCAGTTTTTTTTGCGGCACGCTATGATGGCCGTTTTGACACGACTGGTTTTACTTGTTTTCTCTTTTTAGGGGTGTGAAGTTTATCTTGTTCTATGTCAGTCGCGCCATATTTTTCGTTGTTATTTGTCAAATAATAAACGCATGAAAAAAGAGAAAACGAGCAAAACAAGTTATGTCAAAACGGCCATCATTGCGTGACGCGACTATACTCTGTTTTTTTTTTATTTCATTTCAACATACTTATCCATTGCATTTACCACTGAACATTGATTATAGCTTCGAAAAAAAATAACTCTACGTTATTTCTGTGATTGTACATCATAAAATACTCTTCTACTTACAACGATACTTTTTATTTTTCTTTCTCATCCCAATTTTAAATTTGACAGAATATTTTTATTTTGATTTTTGTTGATTGACGACTGAAGTCAAACTTTCTGCCGTAATTTGTGTAGAATTGTTTTCGTAAAATTATTATTCGTTAGGGGAGAATAAAAATTGTGAACAGATTTATTTCCAAGGTGGTTAAAGATTAATGTGAGATAATGGCAAAAAAAAAGTAAGTTTTATTGATTACTAGAACACCAAAAAGCGAGACTCATAGTGCCCGGATGGGTATACGATATGTAGGATCTCTGTGCTTCGGACCACAGCTTCTTCCGAGTGCGAGTGTCTTTCGCACGACCAGAACCACCGTATTCCTTACAGTCTGGTATTACACTGTCACAGTCTGGCCACATGTCTGGTACTACAGGTCGGCAGACTGGGAGGGACTGCGAGATTCTTTGCTACTATCCCGTGGAAGCTCCAAGCTTCTACCAAAGTGATTTAACAGACCCGTACTGCGTAGCTAGAGTAACAGCGTTTACAGCAAAAGTATCTTCTTTCCTTCCCCTCCCCACTCTTCAGAGCACGCCACTGCCACTGCAGGACAATCTCAATATCCTAGGTATGGATGTTCGCTGCAACCTGAATAACAAAAACTACATCGAAAGTATCATCAAAACAGCCTCACGAAAACTCGGAGTCCTGAACAGAGTGAGACGGTTTTTCACGCCGGAGCAGCGGTGTCTTCTATACAAGACACAAATTCGCTCCTGTGTGGAGTACTGCTTGCATCTCTGGGATGGTTCAGCAAAGTACTTACTAGATGCTCTCGACAGGTTGCAGCGACGTGCGGTCCGCATCATTGGGAATCCCGAGATCACGAACACCCTAGAACCTTTACAGCTGCGTAGAGATGTTGCGTCCATGGCTGTATTTTACCGTTTGTACCATGGGGAGTGTTCTGATGAGCTCTTCCAATTAGTCCCACCCTCCCCTTTCCTACACAGGACAACGCGTGCAGGTCTTAGATGTCATCCGCACACGGTGCAAAACATCCGATCAAGAACCAAGCGGTTCGGAGACTCTTTCCTCTGTCGCACCATTAAGGCCTGGAATTCATTACCAGCTCACGTGTTTCCTTCTTCCTTCAGTCCCGGGTCCTTTAAGCGGGGCGTGAAAAAGCATATGATGAGGCCGTCAAGCTGAGTGTCACCATTGTCACACGGTATGTGTAAGTAATGGTGACCCTCTTTTCTGGGACTTTGCCTTCAGCTTACCATCAGGCAAGACGAAGTCCAATTGACGTGTCCTATATAAATTTTTGGTATTAGCATGTAAAAAGTTTTGATGCTTTCATCAGAGCTATAACCTACCTTATCTACCTTGAGAGAAGAGAAGTGCATACTATGTTATGATTACGCTAGTGCAATATAGTAAAACTATGATTAAAATAATTATCCGTATCCGACTCCCGTAATAGCCAAAATAAACTCCAAAAAGGGAGGAAGGAAGTTTGGCTCCAAAGTTTAATCAAAGCTTGTACTAGAACGATGATGATGTTAATCAATCAGTCCGGAGAGTTAATTACTCAATATAAATTTATTATAGATGCGTTTTTGAGGAATAGCTACTGCAAGGCGTTGCTAATAAGACTGCATAGTACAGAAAAGCAATCATATTAAAGACAGGGCGGTAGTGAACGCGACCGCTGCACAAAAGGCGCGGGTTTGGATTGGTTTGGTCGTACCTCAGAGAGCACGATAAGCCTTCGGTCCCGGTTGTCATACGAACATCTATGGTATCCATGATTATGGGTAGTCGGACCCCTCAAAAAGTTCGACTTACGTCGTTAACGTCTTACTACAGAACTTTGATATTGCAAATTAGTTGTGGAGGTCAGATGGCAGTCCCTTCACCGAAGTTATCAAAGTCCATTTTTATAACAATTAATTTCATTTATTTTCGCTTTCTATAGGTCACGTGTCAAAAAATTAAGCATCACTGTATCAATTGGAGAAGCAATTCATCTATTTTTTATTGCACACTGGCGTGGCATTATTGCTCTGATAGTACCTATAATTTTGTTGCCTGTAGTGCTCCCATTACCGGGCGAGGTAAGTATTTCTTATATTACTACATCTAATCATTGCTGTAACGCGCTACTGGAAGATGTCGTCATTTTACGCCAGCACTTCCTTCTGTATCAAGTGGGGGTTCCACTCCTTTGGGCAGAGGGATTTCTAATCACCAACAATTCACCGGAGTCACCAATGTTGGTGTCCAATGCTGGTCATAGTATCTGAGATATTCTTTTGTACGGCCTGCCAGGTTCCTCGGTCTTGGAACGAATTTGAATTCCATGCGGGCGGAGCCGCGTTCATCAACTAATGAATTATACGTGGGAACATTCCTTTATATTTAATTACCATATTACTATCTTGATATTAGTTATCTCTTGGTAATCATTGAAATTCGTATAGTGGTTCAGATGATACGAGGTCATAAGGAATATTACAAGCATGTATAATTATGTAATAGGCTCACCCTCTATTATGTAGGACCGAATACAATTATTACTGAAATGTGGGTGTTAATTCATACCTGCTGCACCCTCTAGGGATAAAGGTGTGATTATATGTGTATATGTATAATAGGGAGGGCGCTGCAGTGCCACAGTTAACATCGGCTCCGCGTTTTATTGCTTATTTTTAATCACAACAATACAAGTTACAGTGAAATAAACAGTTAAAACCGTGAATAAGTGCTCAATATGTATGGACAAAGTGAAAACAAAACATTAAATTAACAAAACAGTGCAAAAACACAGTGATGACAAAATTTGCAAAGGAACTGTCATTTGTCTAAATAATGAAATCATAGCCGTTTTAGTGGAACTTTATACACATACTGAACAACAGTGAACACGAAACTTATATTTAGAACTGTGTTATAAAACAATAAAAATAATTTTGTGAAAATATTGTCAACATAACCTATATTATTGATTTCTGCATTGTCCGGTTTAATACTCCGGAGCTAGTGCTAACTAACGCCATCTATTAGAAAAGAGCAGTACTACTTACACGTGAATAAACGTTCACACTCCACAATCGATTTGATTCGTGCACGAAGTACCTGTAAGCTACAACAGAGGGCACGACCTGTACCAAAACAAAATAAAGCCAATAAATTCAAATTTATTTTCTACAAAATGTCGCAAGAAATGTCGGACGTTATGGCGGCGCTTCGCGCAATCCAAAAGGATCTTGATGATCAGAGAAAATTGATAAACAAAACTGCAGAAGAGGTGACCGACAAGGTAACAGTTAATATAAACAAAATAATTGAAGAAAAAATTCTAATTCTAGAAGAAAAGCACGAAAATCTAAAGTCGAGAGTGGAAAACCAAGAAAGCAGAATATACTACCTAGAGAAACAAGCAAGGCAACGCAACCTGGTATTCTTCGGGCTACAAGAAGATGAAAAATCATACCATAACATGGAAAATAAAATCGCAGACTTTATATATAAATATCTTCAGATAAAAATAGAACTTACGGATCTAGAAGTCGTAAGAAGAATAGGAAAAAAGACCGAAAAGCCACGACCTATAATAGTAACTTTTGCTACCCTGGGGAAAAAGATTAATATCCTCAAAAACAAGGGAGCTCTAAAAGAAACACCATACTATGTGAAAGAGGACTACCCCCCTTCTGTATTACAAATAAGGAAAGAGCTACAAGAACGAGTAATTGTCGAAAGGGAAAAAGGAAATAGAGCCATAATCAAGTATGACAAGCTTGTCATATTAGAGAACACACCTAAAAATAATAAAAACAACAAAAGAAGCCTCCCTAACTCTCCGGGAAATGCCCCAAACAATTTTACCCAACAAATACCTCATGTAAATAAAAAGAATAAAACCGTACCAGCCCTTACGAAACAAAGGTCTTCGAGTTTGCCCGATAACGTTATAAAACCAGGAATACTAAGCTACATGACAACCAAGAACAACAATAATAAGAATACAAACAAAGAATACGATGCCACTAAAGCATAGCAACGAGCACTTCAACCCCTCCCAGAAATCCACAAAGAAGAACATAATATAACAACACACAAAACACATCTCCCAATCCGGCCGGTCACCGTGGGAGAAAAAGACCGAAACCCTCCAGAGACAATTACCTCAAATAAGTTGGAACCTACATATGATAATCTATTCTACATTGGAACTTACAACGTAAAAACTTTATCATCACACACTCGCCTTTTAGAACTCATGGAAGCACTGAAAAATATAAAATTTGATATAATTGGCTTATCAGAAATTAGGAGGAGAGGAAACTCTATTCATGAATATGAAAACGTTATCCTTTACTACGTGGGAGAAACCCCAGGCCTTTATGGTGTGGGCTTTCTCGTAAAAAAATACCTCAAAGCACACATCGTGAGTTTTGTTGGCCTGTCAGAACGAGTGGCGATATTGACAATAAATATTAACAATTTCAAAATCAGTTTGATACAAACATATGCCCCAACAGAGGCTGCAAGTGATGAAGATATAGAACGTTTCTACAATACTATAGAAAAAGCTCTGAAAATATCAGAGAACAACACAATAGTCATGGGGGACTTTAATGCCAAGATTGGCCAACCGAAACCAGAAGAAAATATGATTATGAACAAATATGGCTATGGTACAAGAAACGGCAGAGGCGAACGACTAATAGAATTTGCATACGAAAATAAATTGTCAATTATGAATACTTTCTATAAAAAGAAGAACAATCAAAGATGGACATGGCGCTCTCCAGGTGGCTCTACTAAAAATGAAATAGACTTTATTTTAACTAATTTAAAGAACAATGTTCAGAATATACAAACCATCAACCTAAATTACAATACAGACCACAGATTCCTAAGAGCAACATTTTTGATACAGAAACTAAAAATAACAAGAATTAACCACGTTAGCAACCCAAGAAGTTCACTAAAAAATGAAGAGGAAATATCCAGATTTAAACAGTCACTCAGTGAATGCAACGAAGATCTTATGCAATGCCAACAAACCGACTCTGTACAAGAATGCTATGATAAAATAATGAACATTTTAGACACCAACTTGAAGAAAGCTCACATATACAATAGAGACGGAGAGAAAAACAGTGCTATATCTGCCCATACTTCGAAACTAATACAACGCAGAAGAGCCCTACAAAAAACCAAACCAAAAACGCGAGCCATGAAAAATGAATTGAAAGCATTGTATAAACTAGTAAGTAAATACGTTCGAAGAGACTACGCGAATCATCGTAAGAGCACTATTGAAATGCACATTAATTCTACGGGAAGTTTGAAAAAAGCCTACAAGGATCTTCGTTCCCACAAAGTATGGATAGAAGGACTTAACGACGCCCAAAACACAAGGCACGACCGGAAAGGTATACTTAATATAGCAACCAGCTTTTATGAAAATTTGTACAGTGCTCCAGTATGTCAATATGTTAATCAAGAGGAATCAAAATCTGATGATAATGACAAAGAAATAAAACCAGTGGAAGAAACAGAAATTATAATGGGAATTAAAAGGTTAAAAGCAGATAAGAGCCCAGGGCCTGACAGGATAACGAACGAGGCCATAAAAGCGGCAGGTTTCTTCCTGGTAGAACCTTTGACTCATTTATTCAACTTGATATTAAGCTCCTCTACAACACCTACACAGTGGTCAGAATCTGATATAATACTGTTGTTTAAAAAAGGTGATCCACTAAATATTGGCAATTATCGTCCAATTAGCCTCCTTCCTTCTATTTACAAGCTATTTGCTTCGATTATAGAGAAAAGAATCAGTCCTACATTAGAAAAAAGCCAACCAGTCGAACAAGCTGGATTCCGAAGGGGTTTTTCCACTATGGACCACATCCACTCTTTAGAACAGATAATAGAGAAATATCAAGAATTTCAACGCCCTCTCTACATAGGTTTCGTAGATTACCAGAAAGCCTTTGATACAATACTACACTCCGCAATATGGAAAGCTTTAAAATCACAAAATGTGCAGGAAAAGTACGTACAAGTCTTAAAATACTTATATGAACACAACACTAGCAGAGTAAAATTGGAGAGCACAGGACCACCCATCCCCATTGAAAGAGGGGTAAGACAAGGTGACCCCCTATCACCTCGACTATTTACAGCAGTACTGGAATCGATTATCGGCAAATTAAATTGGGAAAAAACCGGTATATGTATAGAAGACAAATATATCAGCCACCTGAGGTTTGCCGATGACATTGTCCTTCTTTCAGAAGATAGCACCGAGCTGGAATCAATGTTAGCGACATTACAACAAGCAAGCATAGAGGTAGGACTAGAAATGAACCTGTGCAAAACCAAACTCATGACAAATGCCGCACAAAACTCTGTTAGTCTAAACAACACAACGGTAGAATATGTCGAGAACTATATCTATTTAGGAAAACATATTTCCCTCCAAAAACAAAACAATGACTTAGAGGTCGAAAGAAGAATAAAAACGACATGGAAAAAGTTTTGGAGTTTAAAAGAAATTTTAAAAAGTCAGATGCCTCTAAAAATTAAAAGAAAGGTGATGGACTCATGTCTTTTACCAACGTTAACCTACGGCTCTCAGACCTGGAAGTTCACTGCAAGGGTTAAAAATAAAATCAGGTCCTGCCAACGAGGTATGGAAAGAAGTATCACAAAAATTAGAAAACATCAAAAAATACGTCACACTATAATCAGACAAAAGACAGGTGTAACTGATGCTCTCACCTACGCTCTAAAATTAAAATGGAGATGGGCAGGACACATAGCGAGAATGAGCGACGATCGCTGGACAGTCCGCACTACGTCATGGCCAGGCCCAAAGGGTACCCGTAAAAGAGGAAGACCTATAACCAGGTGGGCGGACGACATCACACAAATAGCAGGCAAAGACTGGCTAACTGAAGCCAAAGATCGAGACCACTGGTGTTCTCTGGAGGAGGCCTTCACCCTCACAACATGAGGGGTTCATGCATTTTTTATTTTTTATTTTTTTATTTTTTATTAATGTCATTAATTTTTTCAAACTTTTTTCTTTATTTAGTTTATAACGTTTAATGCAATGTACCTAAGGCATGAAATAAAAGGCTTTTTTATTTTTTTATTTATTTATTATGTATAATATACATACATAATACCCAAGATATTAGCGAAAAACATAACCCTTCTTGGTCACGTAAATAATACAATGTTTAATAAATTTCATGATGTATTTACAGCTTTATTCATGGGTCGCTTATACGTTGCTTGTGATGGCCATTTTCTGGGTAACGGAGTGTCTACCTGTAGCTGTAACTGGATTTATTCCCATGATTGTATTTCCACTCACCAATGTCCTACCTACTCGTGAAACTTGCGAATGCTATATGAATGTAAGTAAATATAACGATATTTCTTTTTTATTATTATTTTATCAGGCAACTCTATATATAGGTGAATATTAAATGAAAATTAAAGAATTTCAAAATCTTTTTTTTTTTCATATTTTTACATAGGGTTTTTTTTCATAAAGGACAAGCCAATTTGAATTTACCTCGCCTGATAGTAAGTTAAAGGCAAAGTCTCAGGATAGAGGGTTACCATATAGACAATACGTAATGATACAATAGTGGCACTTAGCTTAGCGGCCTCATCAGATGCTTTTTGACGCTCCGCTTAAAGGACACGGGACTGTAGGAAGAAGGAAACACGTGAGCTGGCAATAAACTTTAGGTCGTGGTGGTGCAAAGGGTCTCCAAACCGCTTGGTTCTTGCTCGTATAGTCTGCACAGTGTGAGGGAGACATCTAAGGTCTGATCGTGTTGTCCTGTGTAGGAAAGGAGAGGGTGGGATAATTAATCCTACTCTCTCCATTCCTACACAGGTAGAGGAGAGGAGAAGAGCTCATCAGAACACTCAACATGGTAGAGGCAGTAAAATAAAGCCAAGGAAGCAACATCTCTAATCATCTGCAAAAACTTGAGGGAGTTGGTGACCTCAGGATTCCCAATAATGCGGACCGGGTGTAGCTGCAACCTGTCGAAAGCATATTTCGCGGAGCCATTCCAGAGGTGCAAGCAGTATTCCATGCAGGAGCGAATTTGTGTCTTATAGAGAAGACACCGCTGCCCCAGCGTGATAAAACGTCTGACTCGATCGATGTAGTTTTTGTTATTCAGCAAACATCCACACCTAGGACATGGAGATTGTCCTGCGGTGGCAGTGGCGTGCTCCAAAGAGTGGGAAGGGGAAGGAAAGAAGATACCTTTGCTGTGAACGCACATACTTGCGTCTTCTTGACATTGAACTTGACCGGGTTCTCAGAGCCCTAATGACAAATATGATTCAGGATCCGGTCCAGTTCAGTGACACGAAGCTATCTTTTTTCCGCGATATGAGTCTGTTTGGCCGCAGGATATCCGTGATAACTTCCGTGTAAGGTGCTATCGTCTGAATAGCAATATATGCTGCTGGTGGACAGCATGTCGTTGATATGTAGAAGAAGGAGAGTAAGAGATAGGACGAACCCCTGCGCTACGCCAACATTTACCTGCAAAAGCTTCGAAGCCCATCCATCACAAAGAACGCGAATACGCCGCGCTCGCAAGAAGCTAGCAAACCAGTTTTAGTCTAGGAGGCAAACCAAAGGCTGATAGCTTGAAAAGAAGCGATTTGTGCTAGACTCTATAGAAAGCTTTGGCGATATCAAGACTTATTGCCAGTGTAACTCGACGTGTTTGTCCATAGCCTCACCCCACAGAAGGGTAATGTATGCTAGAAGATCGTTAGACCCGTTGACTACCCGTTGGCCTGAAACCATATTACCGGTCATAAATTAAGGAGTGATCCACCAGGTGACGCATTAGCTGTTTATTTATGACCTACTCAAAGACCTTGCACAGCACTGAGGTGACGGCTTTGGGTCGATTGTTGCCTGGGTCTGAGCGATCCCCCTTCTTGGGGATTGGCTGTTCATTCGCCTCTTTCCAAGCCGAAGGCATCGTACCCGAGTTGTAGGACAGTCGATATAGCCGCGCAAGCATTGGGGACAACTTCGCTGCACATTTTCATCCAGCTCAACGTTGGTAGTATTGTTCAACAGACCATCGTTAGTGAAATTCCAAGCGCCTACAGGGTTCTTCAAGAGTGTCATTAGAAGATTTCTTCAGGGTCGGCAGCGCGATTGTAACGCCCTTGGTGTTGCACACGTCCATAGGCCATAGTAACCACTTCCTATCAGGTAGGCCATGTGATTGTCTGCAATCTAAGTGGAATAAAAAAAGAAAGTCCGTTACCTAAAAAAAATACCCTGGTCTGTGTCTGTGTCTGGGTCAAAGGTCGCAAACGGTTTTTATCGGGATTTTCAGCAAAAAGTAAGTTTTATCGTAAAAATGTCTTTGACCAACGTTAAAGATCGTGCAATTTTCTTTTAAGCCTGGTCAAGTTGAACTTGTGTTCCGCATGAAATTGAGGCGCAAACTTGCGTTTCACAAACGAAAATATACCTATTTATTTTGTGTTGACTTGGAAGTTTCATTTTAGTATACTTCTCGCTATGCACGAATCATGAAATTTCGGAAGAAACAAGGTCTTAAAACATAAGCGAAACGTATTCGTCATTCGTAAACCGTAGCTCTTGAGTGTCACTCTTAAATTAGCCAGTCCAGTCAGAGTAATAACCTATTCTTTGATTTTTTAAAGAATTACCATTTCAGGATACAGTAATGATGTTTGTTGGGAGTTTGTATCTTGCAAGTTCTATTGAACAGTCTGGATTACACCATCGCTTGGTTTATTTCGCTGTACGCACTATTGGTTACTCTCATATGAGGCAAGTACCTGACCTTTTTTTTACAATAAAGGCGCTACATGTATAGTTTGGAATAATCATAGGATTGACAGAGCAGCAGACCGTATGAGATACCGCTATGAAAGTAGCTAAAATAAATTAATCGTGCAGTTTCCACATCAGTCAGTAACCTTATCTTTCTAACCACATAGGCAGCTGAGCTAAGTCTTCCTGCCAAGGCTGTGATATGAGAACTCCATTGCAGTTTATTATCTAGAGTTATTCCAAGAAAAACTGGACTGTGATATTGACCATTTGAACAGACTCATTATACATTATTGGCGACGAAGAAAGAATACATATACTGTGAGAGACAGAAAACTCGATATAAAACTCTGTACCGACCCAGCTGGTCAAACCAGCTTGGAAACTGCAGACCAAAGCTTCCCAATATAGGGAGAGGCCTATATCCAGCAATGGACTGCGATAGGCTTATTGATTGTGATATATTATAATATTAGTAAAACTGCGGTATTGACTATTTGTACAGATTCAATATTCATTTTAGTATTAATATCTGTCAGTCTTACTCTAGGCATAGTAAACTTTACACATTGTGTTTTCTTCGCATTGAGTCGCAAATTGTTACTTGTAAACCTATGCAATATTTCAGAAAGGATATTATTCACATCGTCAAGTACTGCTTTATGACTTTTAATCTAAAAAATACTAATGTATCTTTAGCAAATAATACAATTTCACAAAGATTTGTAGCGAAGTAAGGAGGATTATTTATGTATATCAAGAATAAAAGGCGTCCTAATATCGAGCCCTGGGGTACTCCAATAACTAATAAGGCACCAGAAGAATCAGTGCCATTAACGTTAACTTTTTGTATTTATATTTTAATTTGTGTTTAGGAATCTACTTGTCGTCTATACATAATATATTGAAAATGAATGCAAGGTAAGGCGCGATATTTATTGATTTTATTATATTGTGTGTATTAGGATTAGTTTTACCCAGGCGTAGAACTGTATATTATTTATCAGCATTCAATTTAGCAATCCACACTATGGTCCACTTTTGCAGCCTATTCAAATCAGATTGCGACGGCCCGGACTCGATCAGAGGAAGGAACTTGCCATCATCAGCAAAGAAACAGGCTTCTGTCTCTATCAATGCGATAAGGTCATTCTTGTACGTGTTGAACAGAATCAGAGAGAGTACTGAATTTTGAGGAACACCACTCAGTTTGTCTGATAGTGCGCTGCTCACCCTAATGTGATAGGTTCTGTTAAAAAGGTCGTTTTCAAGCTACTTTAGTAATTTGCCTCGATTACCAAAGTGTTCTAGCTTCAGTAAAAGGCGACCATGTGCTACTTTATTAAAAAATCCAGGTAAATAATGTTTAGAGGTTATTTATTGTCCAGTTGCTTTGACTACTGTCAAAAATTGCTGTTTTCTGTACCCAGAAGCCAGCAATTTTGTGACAGTTGATCTTTTCTCAACAAATCTATGCTGTTTTATAGATATAATGTGGTGTTGGTTCAGAAAAAGCTAGAAATGCTGACATGATATTTTCTCCTTGCATTTTCCTATAGTACTAGTGAGGCTGATTGGCCTAAATCTGGATGGGTTCATCTTATCGCCACTTTTGTAAACGGGTGTCACAATGGCATGTTTCCAGTCCTGGCGAAAACGATTGTCCGCTAATGCTAATTCCATAAGATACGCCAACAACCAGGGTATCAGTGCTGTTCCTTAGTACTATATTGGGTATGTCATCTGGTCCTGCTGATAAAATCACATTAGGACTCTTGAGAATTTTCATGTCTTTTGTAGAGAAATTTACATTACATAAAGATTAGTTAACGTGCGGACTACATATGTTGTAGGTGGTTCAGCTCAGTCTGTCATGAGGTCACTCCTTGAGTTCCTCATAGTACGTGGAATTGACACCTTAAAAGATATACAGCTACGTATGTAATAATAGAATGATTTATCTCCACCATTTAATCGTTTTGTCTTCTTAGTTTTTTAGATTCATCCACACATTTGTTAGTAATTACCCCGTAGTTCTGATACGCATCTTCCGTTTTACTGGATTTGTAAAGATCCTTTTCTCCAAGGATAGTTTTATCACGTTTTCTTTTATCCAAGGTTTATTTTTAATATTCTTCTTGTTACTCTTGTAGAGTACATTACTTGTCAATAACTTCGCTCATTATATCTTTGAAGTTGTCCCAAAGAGGTACAATATCTTTAGCTAAGTTGGTATAGGGCACTGTTAAGATCTTTGTTTCGAATACTAGTCAATATGCTGATATCTGAAACGGTATTTCAGATATGGTTGAGAAGTCGAGTTAGTGGCAGTACATTGCATTTGAAACTGAACTACACAGTGTTCACTTACCTACAGGAGGTTGGTATTTAATGTCTGATATAGGAGCAGTGTCATTAATCATTAGTAGGTCAAGTGATGATGGTGTTTGGTTATTAAAAAATCTGGTTGGGCCCGACACTGGCCGGAATAGGTTACACTCAACTTCTGTTCAGCTCTGAGAGACCATAAAGGTAGTTAAATTCATTCATTCATGACATTGTTGCCTTCTGACGCTAATAAAAGGTTGTTCAACAAAATTTTATCAGTGTCCGTATTTGTATTAGTTGGATAGACATATAAGTAGAAATAAATAGAAAGTGATGTGTGCCAAATTGAATGTCAAGGTAAAGCAATTCAGAATTGTCCTGTTTATATAATGATTATTTCTTTTTGCAGTAATAGGAATGTCATTGACAGAGTTTCTGACGTATCAGTCTTCTTCCAGATCCCCCCCCCTCCCTCCGCTTTTTAGCATATCCTACATTTTTTTCTAAATAATGTATAGTCAGGTATGGAATAGATACCATATCTATGATTTCTCTTTAGCAAAGTCTCTGAGATAATTATGAATGCTGGTTAAATTACCTTTATTTCTAGAAGATCCATACATCCAGAAGATCAGACATAGCCGACAGTGAACACAGATTGGTATAGTAGAAAATAAGGTGTCTCTTTACACCTTGCAGCGGATCAGTTTTTTAACTTTGAAATCTTCAGGACTCCACTAACATATTTTATAGTAAGGTTAGTCTCACTTTTACTTAGACGGTCCTTCAGGTTCTTACGGAATTGATTAAGTTCTTCTTGTAACTGGAGCTTTTGATCACTATAAATTCTTACCTCCTTGCAAGCTTTTTTCTCATTCTTAAGTATATTTATTGCATCCATGCGGCTCCTGAGGATGATCTTAATAGGCATTGCAATTAATAGACTAGGTTCACTCTTTTGACCCAATCTGATTAAATTTACCGGTTTAGGGATGTTGGCTCCCGCAATTTGTTCCAAGACTCCCGTTACAGTATCTTGTCGTCTTGTATCAATGAATTTTCGGATTTCAGCATTATCTAATGTTGATTCCTTTACGAGAATACTTACTAGAATAAGATGATGGCACGTCGTTCCCGCTCTGCCAGCTCTTCGACAATTGCAATGGTGTTGGTGGGACTATTAGATTTTGTTTGTTTGGTTTGTGGGATGGTGTTGTTCGAGGCTTTGGTGGTACCTAGTAACATTTTTATTGCAACTACATCCCCACGTACAGCATCATAGCATATGATAAGCTTTGGTACTTGGAAAAGTGTCTCTCGATACGGGTTGCAAAGAAATACTAACGTACTCTAGCTTCACTACTTGTTAGGTTGCTACACGTCATGCAAAGATTCCCGCTTACACCCATCACATTGTATTATATCGTCTTGAAAGTCGTTTACACACTCAAAACACTTCATTTTGCTACCACTAAATTTTTAGGTTAATAAATTATTATAAGGTTTTAAGTAGGAACTACGATATTATTTCACTAGTAGGTCGCTTATTTGCTCTATTCCACCTAGTTATATTGTAGTTACATTAATGTAACTAGTTGGACATTTTCATTCCAAGTAGTTACATTATTTAGAAATTTCATTTTAATGTAACTAATGCGACCGCTCTATTCCACCTAGTTACATCAATATAACTAGTACGACATTTTCATTCCAAGTAGTTACATTATTTAGAAATTTCATTTTAATGTAACTAATGCTACTTTTTTGTTCAATTACCTATTCAATGTCCCTACCTCTCTTAGTAAGTACTTATACTGACAACCTCTTTATTGCGGAAATGTACGTACTGGCCACTTATAAATGATAACTACGACAAGGAAAATATAAGTTATGTCATATTAGGCACAACAATTGTTTACGTTGTGAAAAACATAAATTTTAATTATAAAATATGAACGAAGAAGTAAAAGTCATTAAAAGGGGAAGAGGATATGTAGCAATGTACCAAGGTTACCAGTATTATCGGCATTGTGCGTATAAAAATGGTAACACTATCTGGAAGTGCAAACAATACAAAAGTACTAAATGCCCTGGTTCACTCACACTGTCTGTTGTAAGTAAGATTTGTTTTTTTATTTATGTTTTATAGCCGCAGATATTGTCACTGCTATGGCCGTAGCTATGACCGAAGATAGCCGCATCTGCATTCGTTACACGTTAAGTTGACAAACTTATTTTGCAAATTTATTTTTGTCTATAAAGATATCACAAACTATTTTGTTAAAGTTAACTGCTTCTTGTAATAAGGCTGAATGAGTTCGAACGGGTAGTTTAGTTTTGTGTTTGTTACTTTTGTTGTTTTTTAAGGATCTAACGCCGCAAAAATGTAAAAACCATTATAATAATTGCCAGCCTGATGACATACAAAATACTATCGACATCATTATCAATGAGGCTTGTGAAGAAGCTGTGGAGGGCAGAGAACCGGCACCAAAAGTTTTTAATAAAGCTTTAAAACATATTAATGAGAAAGGTTACGATATTCCTGCGAAAATACCAATACCAACTTTTAAAAGCAAGAAATCTTCAATTTACAGACGTAGGAATGAAAAAGCAGGTGTGAAAAAAACTTTCACAAAAAACATTGAGGAAGTGGAAGTGCCACTTCAATTTTCGTCATTTTTACTAGCGGACTACATGGATGGTACCATGCGTATTATAATATAACATCAAAACCGTTAAGGAATATTTTATGGACGGTACGTTTAAAAGTTGCCCGGCGCCGTTCCGGCAACTATTTACCATTCATGGCGATGTTGGAAGTAACGCCGATAATACTAATATAATTCCAATGATTTATGCTTTTATGACACATCAAAACAAACAAGCTTATGTTATACTATTTCAATTAATTCAATCGCAATTAAATGATTGGAAGCCTCAGAAAATAATGATCGATTTTGAAGAGGGATTAATTGCTGCTTTAAGACATATAAATATTGTTCAGGACATAAAAGGTTGTCACTACCATTTTTTCAATAGTTTGAAACGGAAAGCTAAGGAATTGGGTATATTTAAAGATAAAAGGTTAAGAAGAATAGTTTTACTGTGCAGTTGTCTTGCTTATCTACCCCAAGAGGAAATCTCTTCAGGTTGGAATTATTTAAAGAGTGAAATACCACTAGATGTTGGAGAAGGAATAGAAAAATTTAAAAATTATTTTGAAAAATTTTGGCTTCAAGAAAAATTGGTAAAGATGTGGTGTAACTTTGGTGAGCTTCATCGAACAAACAATGCCGTGGAGGGGTGGAATTATAGCATTAATACCAAAATAAATAAGAACCGAGGTAATCTGCTAACCCTCTTACATTGTTTGTTCGATGATGCTTTAGTCTCCTCTCTTCGGAAACGGCAATTTGAGAAATACAATTCATGCGCTCAACCTAAACGCAGGAAAATTGACCCAGAAAAGGATAATTTTGTATTAAATACGCGTTTGCAATTAATATCAGGAGACATGACAGTCAATCATTTTCTTGACAAAATCTTGGGTTTTGTACGTGCTTAATACACAGTAATTTAGAATTTATGTTGCTTACGACGTTATTCGAGAGAATAATATTTCTCAGTTTGTTCAGTTATTTTTTGTTTGATACCGCAATAAGGAGTTACATGCGGATTATATATACACACACACAAAGGGTTGACCTTTAGATTCCCATGCAAGCGACTGCTGTGCATGATGTCGCAGCATCGATCCCCACCCTAAATAATTCTTTGTGCGATACACATATAGGTTCTACTTTTGTACACACAATGCCGATAATATTGATACCCTTGGTACATAACCACATATCTTCGTCCTCTTTTAATGATTTTTACTCTCCCTTCGTTCATTGAACAATTGAAGGACATTGAATAGGTAATTGAACAAAAAAGTAGCATTAGTTACATTAAAATGAAATTTCTAAATAATGTAACTACTTGGAATGAAAATGTCATACTAGTTATATTGATGTAACTAGGTGGAATAGAGCGGTCGCATTAGTTACATTAAAATGAAATTTCTAAATAATGTAACTACTTGGAATGAAAATGTCCAACTAGTTACATTAATGTAACTACAATATAACTAGGTGGAATAGACCGCTTATTTCTCGATTTAAGCACTATTTAAATAAAAGCTAAATGTTTGTTCGCAAGCTAATTCCAAAACTGTTCACTTTACTTCGAAAAAAATAAGTTGTACTGTAAGTCATGTATATTATATTGTAAGTCATATTATAAAGATATATTTTATAATATATCTAAGTATGCACCACAAAATTATTTTAAATTATTATTGACAGGCTATGTATGTATGTATGTATGTATGTTCATCTGTTCCTTCATTAGCTCCTCAACTACTAATTAGAACTGGACAAATAAGGTATTGTTAGAAGCGTCTTTTTATCATTTGCTGGTTATAGGCTACATTTTTTTTTTACGTGCGCAAAATCCCCACGTATACCTCCCCACCGGAGCCAGTGGAGGCGGTCTCTCACGATCCCTGGCCCTCTTCTCGGATGTGGGGACTACAGAGTCCCCAACTCGTCCCCAGAAAAGGGGAGGCGCGCTAGGCGCGCCACCGCCGCGGCCTGCTTCTGCCAGGGTGACAGGCGGCTCCACCTGTCACCCCCAGGTCGGCGCTCATGGGGTGCGGAGGTCGTTCATCGACCTCAGACGCCCGAGTTGCCTTCGTACGCGGGCAGTTTGGCTTGCGATCCTTCGTCGCTCCCGCTGCCGCTCCCGCTGCCGCTGCCGCTCCCGCTGCCGCTCCCGCTGCCGCTCCCGCTGCCGCTCCCGCTGCCGCTCCCGCCTCGCCTCCTCCTTCACGAGCATTACTTGCTCGCAGAAGGAGGCGCCGGCCACCTACGCATCCGCGCAGCGTACCATCGCTGCGAGCAAGGCGGAGAGCGTGAGAACCTTCACTTCCAGGGCCGCCACAAGCTCCCGTCTCGGCGTCTCCCGCGCCGGGTACTTAGTGAGCGTGCGCGCCCTGAGTCCTCACACGCGTCGCAGTGATGGCACTCGGACATAGGCTCTTTCGGTTATAGGCTACATGACTTTTCCTTGAAACCTCTAGCGGTCATAAAGTACTGTTTAAAAAAATTGAAATAAATATGCCGTGTTTATTATCAAATGAAAGAGCTTAATTAGTACAATTCAAATATATGTAAATTATACCTATTGCTTGCCCTAAATTAATATAATTAGGAAATAAGTATAAAACTAAAACCCTACTACTGAACAAACAAAACAACACATTCTATGGATATGTAAGTGGCATACCACCACGGCTATCCTTGATATTTTTTTGATTAATACTTTTTAAAACGTAATTTTTCAGTAGTCTGGTTTTAGATTTAAAGTTATTTTTATTGTGTTCTTTCTTTGTATACCATACAATAAACATATATAGGATTTGATTTGATTGAGAATCCACATTTATCATTGTTCTTCAGTTAAAACTTTTAATCCAATCAAAATCTCGTCTTTCTAATGAATAGACTAAAAATATTCAAAAAAGGTTCGTCAAAGACAGGAAAAACATATTGCTGTTGAAGTTCTTAATGTTTTACAAATATCCAATACCGCAGTTGCCTTATTGTCTGTGTTATTGTAAATGTAGATCTATTCATACCATCACACAACTCTGACAGGTTTAAGCACATATTGTCTACGAGTATAGAGAAATACACAGATCCACATTACACATTTGAATTTTTTATTTTTATTATTATGAAGTTTCTTTTTTCATCAGATTACTTGCAGCAGTATGTATATGTGCAACTTTTGTATCAATGTGGATTACCAATACTGCTGCTACCGTTATGATGGTTCCTATAATTTTCGCTGTATTAAGAGTATTTGAAGAAGTAAGTTGAAAAAAAAAAAATTCTTCGTTTCTTTACCCTAAAAGAGATAAATAATTTATTTATTTATTACATTATTGTAGAACACAATGCCTGGAATAATATTATAAAATAAATCTAATCAGCTTTATTTTATAATATTTATTTATTTTAATATGTATGGTACCTATTTTATGCAATGAAAGGTCAGTTAATACATACCTAGTTAGTACATGTCTAGAGGATGGTATCATAAGAACCAAGGTTTACAAAAGGACCTTATCACCATATTTCAGAATTAAAATTTTATATACAGGTTATATCTCACATTTACTGGGTATAAAAACAACTTGTTATCGAAACAACTGTGTATGCCCTGCCCCTGTAGACAAATGGTAATTCATTAAGACTAAAATTTGGAATCATCTGAAGACGATGAATAGACAGATGTCCATCTTAACACTTATAACAAACTTTCTAATTTTATAAGTTTTTGTTTATTAGTTATTAAGTCACAGTGTAGGCAATAGCTTCTTCTCGTTACCAACGAATTCTCTCACCTGCAACTCGCTCCATTCCTAACGGAAACAGAATTCTAACGAAAAGAATAGCCTTTTAATAGCATAATTATTGTGTGAATTATGTCAATAAAAGGGTTTAAAATCATAGTAATTACCTAACAAAAATATATATTCGTGATTAAAAAAAATAATTCAATATTATTAACGGTACAGTCGGTACAAAGGTATAAAGTTTATAATAAAATAGTATTTTTTTATTTCATCCAAAATGTTGCGAATCCCGGAACATAATTTATAACTTGTCGTGGCGGGGACTTTAGGTAACGCGACTGCTACACTGGGTGCGCGTGTTCGATTCCTGCTCAGTGTAAATATATGTCTGTATGAATATTATATATATTTTTATATTTGTGCAGGAGTAGGTGTTCCCGTGCCTCGGAGAGCACATTAAGCTGTCGGTCCAGGTTGCCATACGAACGTCAATTGTAGTAGTTATAAGTAGTTGGAGCCCTCAAATGTCCGACTAGTCTAACTAAAGAACATTGATAACGCCAATTGGTTATGAAAGTCAGATGGCAGTTCCTTTAGCAGTCGGAAGTTGAACCGCATCACAGTTGGACTAAAAAGTCGACCCTAACTGAGTTGGAATAAGGCTTAGAAAATGATGATTAAACTTATAAAGACCGTTTTGAGCATCTTACCAATACGTTACATATTAAAAAGAAGAATATTATTGACAATCATTTTCATAAAATTGATTGTGTAACCGAGATACATTTGATATTGCAGAACGGAGCAGTAAAAGTATTTAACAAAAATGAGGACGGTGAATTGGAAGCAAGTGATATATCGACCTGCTACTTTTGTGCTGCTACTTATTCTGCAACAATTGGTAAGCATACCTTCAAGTACGCATAAATCTTCTGTTATTATTACGTTATCGCTCTTTATAATAATGTATTAAAAATAATAAATTCAAAAATCAAATCAATCAGCCCACCGCAGTCCAATGCTGGACATAGGCCTCTCCCCATGTGCGCCATTTTCTCCGATCCTCCGCCTTCCACATCCAGTCTGTCCCAGCCACCTTTTTCAGGTCATCCGTCCATCTGGCTAGGGGGCGTCCTACCTTTCGTTTACCTTCTCGCGGTCTCCACTCTAGGACTCGTTTGCTCCAACGGCCATCGGTCCTTCGGCAAACGTGGCCAGCCCACTGCCACTTCAACTTGCTTATTCTATGGCCTATGTCGGTAACTTTAGTTCTCTGTCAGATAAACTCGTTCCGAATTCTAGCCTTCAGAGGAACTCCAAGCATAGCTCGCTCCAAAGCCCGCTGCGCGACTTTTAAGCTATGGAACAGCCCCACTAGAACAAGTGTCCACGTTTCGGCACCGTAAGAAAGAAAATGATAAATTAATAATACATAATCGATTTTTAAGATCAATCCTCTTCTCACTTAAATTCCTGATACTTTCTCTTTTATTTCCATTATTTTATGTTATTTTCATAAACCACGTCGTTAGGTTTCTCAAACAGGCAGGGTTTGTTAGTCCGCAGAAGGTAACTCATTTACTGTATTAGGATTTTTGGATATCAACGTTGGTTAAACGGGCATTCTGCTACTAGCGAGAACGATTCTTGATTTAATAATAGTTTTAATGGACCTAATAATTAGATCCCGAAGTAATAATTACTTTGGTATATAATTATTTTGTTTATGTGACATGTTTCTATGCAATCAAAACTTTGCAAACGAATTTTTTTAATAAATTAGTTTGACCTGTAACCTTTTTTTTTTAAATATTGTTATTTTGTAGCTATTTTATCTTTTTACAGGTGGTATAGGTACTCTAGTGGGTACAGGTACAAATTTAGTATTCAAAGGATTATTCATAGCGTAAGACATACTTTGTATTATATTTTAGCTAAACCGCTTTCATATCGACTGCTGCTACAAACAGTACCGAAACTTAAAACAATCTAATTTGTCTTTATTCCACTAATCGATAGCGCATATATCTAATATTGTAATATAACTAATAAAATATTTTTTGGAAAAGTACATAATATAAAGCAAGTTTTGAGTCGAATAATATTGATACTGAATACGTTTAGCAACGAACATCATCAACTGTGACACGTTCGATGGTATTCATGCGTGTCGACATGCACGTACACTTCGTAACTGACCGATTCGTTTGTATTCGCCATAGTTTTAGCGAATGCGGTCTTCTGGAAATGGTAGATCCGATATAAGTATACTTACAGTTGACAAGTATGGACAGTAGCACTTTTGACAGTACAGGTCAACATAGTGATTTTTGTAGAAACCAGTAGATTCAACATTCCTATGATTTCGAACCGCGAATACTCTCGAATCTGTCACTTTCAATGATATTGTAGTTAATCTTGACACATAATATCATCGAATCTGCTGCTTAATCGTTTGGCTTAATTGTTCGACTGAAGATATTTTTTTCTCACTAGTTCTACGATATTAGATGTATCTAACAAAGTTGTAGCAAGTAAATGGGAGTCTCTATGCCCACTAGTTCTATTATTTTGTTACATCTACCTAATATCGTAGAAATAGTGAGAAAAAATCTCTGAAATGGTGATTTAAGGAGGTAGGACACGGCGGTATTTCCGCCCGATTGAGCAGTCCGACTGGGGAAGTACCTCCGCCCTACAGAATACCGCGGCTATAATAACTTCGTGTTGTGTTCCCAGCGGTGAGTAGGGTAGCCAGAGCTCACTGGAGAATTTGTGCTGTCAGTGGGAAGACTAAAGGCTTGTCCTGCTTTGTCTTCTACTGACGGCACAGGAACTCTGCACTTACAGGGTTGGCAGCGCGACTGTGACTCCTCTGATGTTACAAACGTCCATAGGTCACGGTAACCACTTTCCATCAGGTGGGCCGTGTGCTTGTCTGCCAACTAAGTGGTATAAAAAAAAAAAAAAAAAAATCCGTACAACAAAGGGTATGAGACTTTGTCCGACAAAATATTGCAATAATATAATAATTTTGACCGTTGACCTTGAATAAAAAAAAAGTAAGCTAAAGGCAAAGTCTCAGGCAAGAGGGTCACCATTACAGACACTATGTATTGTTACAATGGTGGCACTCAGCTTGGCGGTCTCATCAAATGCTTTTTCACGCCCCGCTTGAAGGACCCGGGACTTAGGAAGAAGGAACAGGTAAGTTGGTAATGAATTTCAGGTCTTAGTGGTGCGACAGAGAAAAGAGTCTTTGAACCGCTTGGTTCTTACTCGTAAATTCTGCATAGTGTGAGGGTGGCATCTAAGCCCTGCACTTGTTGTCTTGTGTGGGAAAGGAGAGGGTGGTATTAATAGAATGAGCTCATCAGAGCACTCATCAAGGTAGAGACGGTAAAATACAGCCAAGGAAGCAACATCTCTATGCAACTGCAAAGGTTCGAGGGTGTTGGTGACTTCAGGATCACAAGTAATGCGGGCCTTGAGTCGCTGCAACCTGTCGAGAGCATCTAGTAGGTATTTCGCAGAGCCATCTCAGAGGTGTGAGCAGTATTCCACGCAAGAGCGAATTTGTATCTTATAGAGACAACACCGCTGCTCCGCCGTGAAAAAACGTCTCACATTGGTCAGGAGTTAACGCTGGTTGGCAATGGAAGGCTGCTTTGATGATACTCTCAATGTAACATAACATAAACTCAACGCCTATATCCCCGAAGGGGTAGACAGAGGTGCTAGCACACACATTTCGCCAGTTTATGTTTAGGTCGGGCGTCGGAGGTCGATGAACGACCTCCGCCCCCCATGAGCGCCGGCCTGGGGGTGACAGGTGAAGCCGCCTGTCACCCTGGCAGAAGCAGGCCGCGGCGGTGGCGCGCGTGGCGCGCCTCCCCGTTTCCGGGGACGAGTTGGGGACTCTGTAGCCCCCACACCCGAGAAGAGGGCCAGATCGTGAGAGATGGCCCTGGGTCGGCCGGGGTGCGAGGGATATGCCTGTCAACCTCACCTTCGGCAACCAAAACGACCCACAGGCGGCGTGCGTTTTAGTCGGTTTGTGTCCGACATAACCTCCTCCACCGGCTCCGGTGGGGAGGTATCCGTGGGGATTTTGCGCACGTAAAAAAAAAAAAAAAGTTTATGTTTAGGTCCCAATGTAATAGAAGCATCGAAAAGTTATTGGTGTATGCCATGGTAAAACCTGGTATCGTCGTCTTAGCAGTCCATTACCCATACAACTAGGCTACCGCGGATCTACTCTACAGTAGTACAGTAGTTATTTAGATTGCAGCGATGAACTGTATTTAAGAGGCCCACTAATTTTCAGCACCATGTGAATTCATACAACCTTGCAGTTTTATTTAGTATATTTTGACTGGATTAAAAAAATAACATGATATACTAATTAAATATATCATTTATGTGTGATCCAAAAAATATAAACCGTAAAATCAGTAAACGAGGATATAACGTTACGGCATCATTTATTAGAATTTACTGTTAAAGGACAAAATATGACTTTAAACTGTTCTCCGGAAAAGTACGTATTTGCACTTTCAATACTGTTCGTAGCAGCAGTCAATAAATTTCTAGCAATTTATCTTGATAGATGAGAATTTTTAATGATACATTCATTTCACGCATACTTTACCTGTTACTTTCTAAATTTGACTGTAAATGTAGAAATATTGATATTCATAGGGTGTTTACGAAAAATGGGGTGTTTCGCGGCGCGTCAGTCGTTTTTCTCCTGTTTACAGTTCGAGAGCTAACAGACATTAGTACCTAAGTTTTTGGGGAATCAAAGAATCAAAGAATCAATTTCATTTATTCAGTTTAGGCACATAAAGAGCACATATGAACGTCAAAATTTTACAGTTATGTATGTCAAGAAATAATATAAAAATATTAAATAATGTAAAAATAAACCATTGGAAAATGATTCTTTCGCTGGTTCGGTAGATTATAATCAGCTCGGCGAACCTTGATCCCTATGACAGTTCATACTAGTGACGGGTCGTGTCGATATATCGCAACTTTTTATAGGCAAAGGCGTGACTTGCATTCAGCCACATCGATAAACATGTTTTTAAAATATAATCTACATTACTATAATTATAATGCTTGTTATATTTACAAGTATCCGTGTATTTGTATATGGGGTTGCCAATATTCCGATGCAGAGGTAACATGGTCGGACTGTATAATTTTAATGTGAATTAAAATTTTAGTTATAGCAACACTATCTGATCTGTCACTACGCTAGTACTGTCAGTTCGCTACGCCAGTACGAGTGCTAACGCCTTGTATGCGCCACGTGTTTTCTTGTGTCAACGGAATCCTTTGTTTGTTACTATTGTTGTTTTCTGTTTTTGTTATTGTTGCTGTTTTGTGTTTGTTGGTGTTTCAAAATGCCGAAAAGACTGAGAAAAACTGTACTCAACAGTGAAACGCGGGAGTTTGTTGTACGCTTGCGTGACTATTTTGCTCGCGAACTACAAAATGGCGGACCTTTGTTGCCACTTGACAACGTACGCGACCGTGTTGCTGATGCTTTGGGAATTGGCAAAGCTACCGTTTCCCGAATTACAAAGGAGAAGTTCGGCGAATCGTCGATGGAGGAGAACAAATTATCAACTCCAAAGAAGAAAAAACATAATAGGGCACGACCCGTAACTAACCCCGATGATTTCGACATGGCAGCGATACGAAACCATATTTACGGCTATTATTTTCGAGGTGAACTGCCGACTTGCACAAAATTATTAGCGTCGCTGAAATCGGCTGATTTATTTAAAGGTGGATTCACTTCTCTCAGACAAGTTATAAAAAAATGTGGATTTCGTTATGGGAAGTGTGACAAAAGAAAAGTGATAATGGAGCGGAAGGACATTGGATTGATGAGGTGTGATTTTCTACGACAAATAAAAAACATCGAGAACTGGGACAAGGTGGTTTATCTGGACGAAACGTGGCTCAACGCCAATCACTCAGTCTCCAAAACATGGACAGACGACACAGAGAAATCCTGTACCAAAGCACCAGAAGGCAAGGGCCAGCGTTTGATTATCTGCCACGCTGGCACAGCCAAAGGTTTTGTACCTAACTGCTTGTGGGCCTTCAAATCCGTGAAAACAAGTGATTATCACGAAGAGATGAATTTTGAGAATTTCAAGAAATGGTTCACAAAACTATTAGACAATTTAAACGAGCCCCACTACATTTTAATGGACAACGCCCCATACCACTCTGTGCAAATTAATAAAGCGCCTACCGCGAACAACAATAAAGGCGAAATAATAGAGTGGCTGCAAAACAATGGTGTGGCAGCTAATACTCAAATGCTGAAAAAGGAATTAGTTAGATTGTTGAACCTTCATAAACAGCAAACAAAGAAGAAATATTTCTTGGATGAGATGGCAAAATCAAAAGGGCACACCGTGATTCGGCTACCGCCCTACCACTGCCAATATAATGCAATCGAAATGATATGGGCGCAGATCAAAGGTGGGTTGATTTGTATTTATTTTAACATGTTTTTATTTAGGTCACTGGTGACTGTCTAGTCGGCTAGTACTATTTAAAGCTATTTTATTTCACTAGCAAATTGCATTTTTATTTTTATCCATGTGCTTATATCAATTACACACTTTTAACGTACAAAATTATGTACTTATAATGTACTTACCCCGATCTCGCTCTTTGACTTTGCATCATTTTCAATCTAAACCATTATTGTTTCAGGTTGTGCAGCCAGGCTTAACACCACTCCACCATTCACAGCTAATAAAATGCTTACGTTGCTACAAGAGGCATGTAGTCAAGTGACTCCGGACAATTGGAGGAAAGTGGTTGAAAAGACGAAAAAGCTATGCTTAGATGATTGGAATCGAGACGTGCGATACGACAATATAGTAGACCAGCCGTTTATCATAAACATAGGAGAAAGCAGCTGCAGTTCGGATTCCGAGTCTGAGACGCAATCGGTGACACCATTGTCAGATTCAGATTAATGTATATTAAAAAATCATAAATAAACCGCTTTTGTTTTATTTGAGTAGGTATATACAATAAATTTGTTAAATCTCCTTTATTTTATTATCGCAAACAACTTAAATGATTATAAATCTGACACTAAGAGCGTAGGTGCTCTATTGATGTATTTTGTACACTCGTTTCCATTTTCGATATTTGTTTATCGATACTTTTCCGCACTAGTCGATATCTTCCAAACGGAGTAACTTTTGCAGGACGTCAACGTAAAGTCTGATTGAGATAATTTCTTGTAAGTGTTAATAATTATTATAATTCCAACGGGATATTATTGTAATTGCATATATCTGCCTAAAATTAATAAATATCATTTTTAGACACCGCCAATTCGATTATAATATAACGGTGACGCTACTACAAGGTTGTGTCGTGGGAATAACTGTCAGTGTCATAGGGATCAAGGTTCGCCGAGCTGATTATAGTTCTACTGAGAAGATACCAGCAAGAAACTCAGCGAACTACATTAGAACTAGATTATTTTTCTTTTATAAATTTGTTTTGGTTTACAATTTATTTTGTACGAGCAAGCAAGAATGATGTTAATGACCACGCATTAACATCATTAAGGTACTCATCCACCTTATAGTAACCTTTACTCATTAAAGTTTTTTTCACTTCTATGGGGCAAACTATAATCTTGTAAAACCTTATTACTAAACCTTACCTTATCCGTAAACACACTCATAAATCGTTTATTACACCAAGTCAGCAGATGGTGCGCGTAGTTAATGCTGCTTTGGTACCCTGCACTTCACCACAAATGTTTCTTGACATCTCTTGTCAAGAAATATTTTTCTTGACAATTTGCTGTGTGCGCAGCAAATGAGATAGCAATTAGGGGACCCACACACGCCCCCTTTATTGCTACTTTGTGAGCTAAATTATTAAATATTTTTTGATATGGATATTTATATTTGCAGGGATTATCCGGGCGCACCAGAATATCTGTCATTCCCGCTATTCAGCGCATTTTCAATACCATACATGATATTAATGGAATTGGCTGTTTATTTATATTTAGCAGTTATGTATTTTGGAGCTTTCAGGTACGTATTTTACCACAAATGTACATGACCCACCTGTTGAAAAGTGGTTACCGTAGTCTATGGACGCGTGAAACACACTCGTGTTGCCGCCCCTATTAGAACAAAGTTTCTGTGCCGTCAGTGCAGAAGATAAAGCAGAATAAGCTTTTGTTCATTTTACGTGAATATACAAATGGAATTTCTTTAAAATAGTAGTTGGTGAAATACATAAGTAGACGTGGTCAATCTTTAATTAAATCAACAATCAATAAATGCCAATGTCTCTTTAATAAAATTTATTATGTCGTTTGTTAAGTCTATAATAAAATTTACTTCATGAATATTTCAAGATCAAGTAGTGCTTCCGAAACCTCATACATTACGAATACGAGTTTTTAAAGATTGAAGATTGAGTTTTTAAGTGATTTTAAAGTAGACAAGCTCAGGTTGCTATTAATTCGAACTTCACTGCTACCTATAACAATTGATAGAGCATCTAGATAGAAAATATTGGTCCTATAATGTTTTCACTTTTAGTGATGGGGAAGGGTTCAAATAACATAATACACACCTTGTATTACTCGTTTTACATACCGCATTTTTATGCTTTCTTTGAATCTTGTTTTTTATACCACTTAGGTGGCAGACAAGTACACGGTCCACCTGATGGAAAGTGGTAACCGTGACCTATGAACGTGTACAACATCAAGGGAGTCACGTTCACGCTGCCTACCCTGTAAGCACAGACACGTTTCTGTGCCTTCAGTGTAGAAGACAAAGTAAAACAAGGTTTTGGTCTTCCCACTGACAGCACAAAACTTTCCAGTGAGCTCTGGCTATACTATTCACCGCCGGGAACATAATACGAGGCTATTATGGCCGCGGAATTCTGTAGGCCAGAGGTAAGTACCCTGTCGGAATGGTCAATTGGACGGAAATACCGTCTTGTCCTATTTCGATGATGTGAGCATGATTACCTCTGAAATAAAATAAAAATGCTATCTCGGACTTTATTGTAGACTATTTGAAAGTACACATTTTTGTTAAACATTATTTTATTCTTCCATCAATAGTTTTTGCAGCGCACGTGATATAAGGTTATTTTTAAACCTTGGGTTTATTTTCCTACTTAGGTGGCATACAAGTAAATGGCCCAACTGTTGGGAAGTGGTTACCGTGGCCTATGGACGTATGCAACAACAAGGGCGTTACACTTGTGCTACTGACCCTGAAGAAATCTCCTAATGCCTTTCATGAAGAACCCCATGTTGTAGTCGCTTAGGTAAATCACAGCAGGGAGTTCACTCCGCAACTTCAGCAAGCGTGGGATGAAATTCTTTTTAGACCGCACAGTGCGCACCGTTTCCGGTCCGTTGTGAGAATGAATATCATCACACCGCTTGCCATATGCAGGCAATCATTGCAGTGTGGACATCATGTCAAACAATTCATCTTTCATTCATAGTATAGGCGGTAGAACACATACAGAGAAGTAAAGTCCTTTCTAAGGCTGAGATGCTCCACATCGCTTGCGTCTATGAGATTGCAAAAAGGTGACAGCAGTACTCCATGTGGGGCCGGACCCGTGCCTTATAAAGAAGCACTGCCTCGCCCTGTTGAGCACACCAAGTTTCTTTGATGCCAACTGAACCATGTCCTCAAAATGACTGCGAGACTAGACGTCGGTGGAGATATCGGCAGGATCACGATATTCGAGGAAGTGGTTAGCGGTGTACCCAGGAATAGAGGCGCTACAATGTATGGGGTTTTCTTAGCGGTGAATACACATACTTCTTTTAGTGGGGTTGAATTGGACTAGGTTTAGTCGTCCCCAATCGGAAACTCCAAAGAGAGTAGTAGTAGTTGTCTCGATTTTAGACGCAAGTCGTTCGCGACTCTTCTCCATCTCGGACTGAGGGATATTTGCACGACCAGTGTAACACGTGACTCCGGTACTGTTGTCTGCATAACAGTGAATGCAACCATCAGACAGCATGTTATTGAAATGCAGCAGAAACAGCGTCGGTGACAAGGCGGAGCCTTGTGGGACACCAGCGTTAATGTTCATGCGATCCAAGCAGCTGCCGTCGACGACAGCTTGGATGCTTTGGTTGGAGAAAAAGCTGGAGATCCATTCGCACAGTCCCTCGGGTAATTCATATTACGACAACTTAGAGGAGGTAGGACACGACGGTATTCCCGTCCGAATTGGGCAGTCCGACTGGGGAAGTACCTCTACCCTACAGAATACCATTGCTATAATAACCTCGTGTTGTATTTTCGGTGTTGAGTGGGGGTAGCCAGAGCTTACTGGAGAGTTTTTGTGCTGTCAGTGGGAAGACCAAAGGCTTGTCCTGATTTTGTGTTCTGCACTGAGGGCACATCTCTGCTCTTACAGCTTTGGCAGCACGGATGTGATCCACTGGTGTTACACACGTTGATAGGTCACCACGTTTAAGCACCATCGCCAGTTTACCGTCCGTTCCACTCAAATTCCGAACATCTAGGGACTTAAGCTCGCGCCAGACCGCCCATTGCGTGATTTTAACTTGGTTCCCTGGTCCCCTCCCAGATACTGTAACTGAGTCCACTCCAGTCCTCCTCCGGCACGACTACAGCACCGGGAATGATACACAGGCTGCTGGTTCAGCCTCCTGGGGCGGAGATTAAGTAATCTCCAGGTTCAGGAACCGTACAGCATGCGGGCGGCCAGCGGATAACCGTTTCACCGAGTCTCCCTGACCGCCGCGCCAACATTTCACGCCCTTAAAAGTCAGTGGAGTCAATTAAAGCCTATAGTCTTTCCACTGTAAGACTGCTCAATTTGATTTGGAGTAGGTTTAGTTTATTCAATACATAAAAACATACAAATCTTTCCTTTTTATGATTCAAGTATCAATATGCAAGCAAAAAACTAAAAAAAAATATTTTATATTATTTTTATTTTATTTTATTTGGAAAACGAACAGTACCTATCTTAAAACTAAATAACTGCTTATGAAACTATAAACCATTGAAACGTTTTCGCATGTGTGTATTTAGTTCACCACCACCGCGCTGTCCTACCCACAGGGACTTTAGGGATGTTCATCTGGGTAACTTAGGGAATAACTGTGCATTTTAGGGAGTAAATAGGGAGTAAACTTGTGTTTCAAACCAACACGAAGTATTTGGTCTGATCATCAATTTTCACACTATTTTGCCCGTACTATAATGACTGCACTGCAGTATACTATACCTACAAATAATAGGTTAGTAAATTTTAATAATGAAATATGAACAGTCGACAAACTAACCTTAGCTGTGTCACTTCACATGATAATTTTCTTAATGGAATTTACTTTCCAGTAAAACATATTGAAAAACACAGTTAACTAGGACAAAAGCTCCTTTTATCAGACACTTTTATTTTAGAAAAGGCAGTCCTGAAGCAAAACAAGCCGAAATTAAAGATGACATAAAGAAGGCAGCAAGTATTTCGATCGATAAAAAAAGCAAAGCGTTAGGTTCGCTAACTTTTCACGAACTTGTAAGTATTAAATATGTTATTTATGAATATTTATAATGCACTAAAGCAGAGAATATAGTAAATAGTATTAGCGCTACAGGATGGAAGTTCAGCCCCTCCCACCGATTTCAGTGCCTCACCCTGCACTTCAGAGAGAAGTAAAGCTTCCTATCTATCGCATAATCTACAGTTTGATTTGACCCTGAACAGTGTGATTTTTATAAAAAACCTAATGGCCCGTGTACCGGTTGCGCCCGGGGTTAATCTTGCGATTTGGACTCGCCCATTGACAATGTGAGCTCCGTGCAATACTGAATTGAGATATGAAAATGTTGAAGTGCGTTAACAGTTAATGGTCCGCGACACGACGGCGGCGCTTAGTTCGACCGTAATGGGCCGACAATGATACATCCACCGTGGAATCGTGGAATCGTGGAATCGTGGAATCGTGGAATCGTGGAATCGTGGAATCGTGGAATCGTGGAATCGTGGAATCGTGGAATCGTGGAATCGTGGAATCGTGGAATCGTGGAATCGTGGAATCGTGGAATCGTGGAATCGTGGAATCGTGGAATCGTGGAATCGTGGAATCGTAGAATCGTAGAATCGTAGAATCGTAGAATCGTAGAATCGTAGAATCGTAGAATCGTAGAATCGTAGAATCGTAGAATCGTAGAATCGTAGAATCGTAGAATCGTGGAATCGTGGAATCGTGGAATCGTCTTCATAATTATCTGTCCTCTTCATAATATTAGTGTAGTTTAGTATAGATTTATCAGTTTTTAACTTATGTAGTTTTTTTAAAAATTATTACAGATGGTGGTGATCATATTCACTACAACGATGATCTCGTTTTTCTGTCGCTCACCACAAATATTTACGGGCTGGGCTGATGTTTTAAGAGACTATTTCAATATCACAGATAAAAAATTGTACGTTATTTTTATTAATATTACATAAATTTTAATCACTTATATTCACTAATTGTAACTAATTCGAATAATAAATAAACTTTTATTGTACTCATTTATTTGATTTCTGTCACAATTCACTAAATTAGTCATCGGTTAATTTTAGATAGTAGTTGTTGTTTATAAGTGTACTTATTGTTATGCAAATTTTCAGCATACTGGATTCCGCTTTATGTATGTTTTCAACGGTAATATTTATGTCAGTCGCAAGGAATACCAATTTCTTCAAACATTGTACACCTAAATGTGAGTATGAGAAAAAAATGCAGGTTTTTACCTAAGTATCGCGCTTTATTAACACTAATAGCTGTTCTCTTTTTATTAGATGTTGAAGATATGCCAAAAGGGCGAATCTTGGGTCTAGTGGATTGGAGTAAAATAAACAGAGAACTACCATACTCTTTTATGTTCCTATTGGGTAAGTTAACTTCGTCAATATCCAATATAGAAATAAATGAAGAAACCTTAGAATTTATTTTTACGGAGAAGTTACGACACGACGGTATTCCCGTCCGAATTGAGCAGTCCGACTGGGGAAGTACCTCCAGCTTACAGAATACCACGGCTATAATAACCTCGTTTTATATTCCTGGCGGTGAGTAGGGTAGCCAGAGCACACTGGAGAGTTTTGTGCTGTCTGTGGGAAGACCAAAGCTTATCCTGATTTTGTGTTCTGCACTGAAGGCATATAAAATCTGTTTTTACAGGGTCGGCAGCACGGATGTGACTCCACTGGTGTTACACACGTTCATAGGTCAGGGTAACCACTTTCCATCAGGTGGGCCTTATGCTTGTCTGCTACCTAAGTTGTATAAAAAAACCTGTATATCTTACCTAAAGTCTGTGTGAATATTTCTTTTTTGAAATGTCTATTGTAGGTATATATTAATCGGACTGCTGGGCGAAATTTGTTAAATATATGAACTTTCAGATGTGTTCAAAGTACTAGATGAATGTAACGGCAACGCATCAATACATTGCTATTACTTTCAACCAGTGATTTATCCGATAAAATTTTTCATGGTGACCTATTATGAGAGACTATACTACTGGAAAATGGATAAGTTACTATGTCGAATAAGTACAACGTCGTTGTATAAATACATTACTGTTAATGAAATCAATAATATAATTCTCAAAAAATCTGGGCCAAATCAATTACTTCGATTAATTTATCGAATTATTTTTTTTATCAATAAAGTTAAGGCCCGTATTCTAGAATTGTACGTGTTTCTGAATCTCGATTTATCTAAGGAGAGAGTGAATAGACAATCTGTCGATATATATCTATACGGGTCTAAGAGAAACTAACTAACTTTTCTTACAGGCGGAGGATTCGCATTATCTACTGCTGCAAAATCATCTGGTTTAAATGATAAGCTTGGAGAAGCTTTAAAAGCTTTTGAAACTTTTCCCTTAATTGTGGTGCTATTGTTAATAATCATAGTTGTGATATTTATTACTAACTTCGCCTCAAATGTCGCCGTAGCTAACGTGTTGGTTCCAATAAGTATGACTATGGTAAGATTTACTGACTTGTATGTTTGTGTGCGATTAGAAATTTCCATGATCATTAGAAGGGGAACTTATGCTGCAAAATCGCAGTCAATCAAAGAATACTCATGCCTGCTATTATCCATACGAGAATGCACTAAGGCTAGTTCCCACCACCCAACCTGGATAGTTTGGACTGTTCCTCTTGTCCCTGTGTAAGAGTGGAATATTATTCCACCTTTTTTTTTTTTTTTTTTTTTATTATTTATCAGAACCAAACATTAAATACATAGGATTACACAGTAATAGCATCAAAAAACAGGTTTATACCTGTGCTATTGAGTTGTCGGCACAATTCTACATATATAGGTATACGTACAACAAATTATACAATCGAATTTTACAAACCGAATACAATCCACCAAATTATCTAATTCTTAATAATATATCTATATAATAACAATCTATTTTACGCCTAGGAAATGTTCTTTGAGCTTTTTATGTACATAAGATATTTTGTTATTTTCTCGGATACAAGAGGGTAGGTCATTAAGAAGTCGCGGGACAATATAGCCAGTAGTGCGCTCGCCATATACATTATTCGCACGTTCTGTCATACACCGATTCTCGGAGACTGCCCGAGTGCGTACAGGATGTTCAATTGTTTTTCTAAGAGATTCATTAAAAAACTGTTATTTTAATAAAGATAGATGTACTTGTGTATGTACAGGCAATGCTTTGCAATGTTTGAAGAGACCGGTTTCGTTGTCGTAGAATTGACTTTTTACTTTAGGTGACACAATAGTTTTTAAAATTTTGGTCTGTAGTTTATAAATGGTGTCTAGGTAGGACTTATAGGTACGACCATAGCTACTTAGGCCGTACTGTATGTAGGATTCAGCTAGTGCGTTGTATAACATTATTTTTACTTTGAACGGTATTCGGTTTCTTAATATTGTAATGTTCGCTAAAAATTGCCTCAATTTATTACAGACTTTTTCGATATGATGGCTCCAGTTAAATTTGTCATCAATTAGCAGTCCAAGGTAGGTCTGCTTTTTGACCGTATTTATAGGTGGACAGTAACAGTTTGAACCACTGGTAGCATGCAGGCAGTCATGGTCGTGAGCTACAATACTTTGGACAGGTTGTTGTTTGATATATGGTGATTTAATTACCAGCAGTTTTGTCTTGTTTGCATTAAGCACAAGGCCAGCATCATGACACCATCGTGCGAGAGCATTCATGTCTTGTTGCAATCGCTCGCATGCGGCTTGCGGATTTCTATCAGCAATCACAAGGCAAGTGTCGTCAGCGAACTGATAGCATGTGCTGTTGATAATGCAGTTGCCCATGTCGTTGACGTAGGACAGGAAGTGCAGCGGTCCTAATACAGAGCCTTGAGCTGTGCCTTCCGTCACTGACATGCGTTCGCTACAGACATTATCAATTTTTACTGTGGAGGTTCGGTTATTTAGATAGTCCGTACACCAAGTCAGCAGAGGGCCTCGTATTCCACAGTCATCTAGTCTGTCAATTAGCTGGCGATGCACTAATGTATCAAACGCTCGCGAAAAGTCAATAAAGAGAGCAAGGACATGTTTTTTCTCGTTTAAATACTTGTTGACTTCATCAGTGAAGTCTGACAGTAGGGTTGTAGTGCTCTTGCCAGACTGGAAACCGAACTGGTATGGGTTGATAACGTTGTGTTTCCTGTAAAAAGCGTGAATTTGCTCACAAATATATTTTTCAACAATTTTGTCAATTGATGAAAGCAGTGTTATTGGGCGATAATTTAGGTAGTCATTTTTTTGTCCCCGTTTATGAATTGGTCTTATGCACCCAACTTTTAGGTCATCCGGATATAGACCATTTTCAATACTTCGGTTAATTAAGTCAGCAATGGGGCCACTTATACTGCCACCTATCATTTTAATGTCCAAGACCCTGATGCCGTCTGCACCTGGAGCTTTCCTCGAGTTTAGCCTTTTAATTATTTTGTGAACATCGTCGGCTGAGGCTTTTTTAAACAAAATACTTGAGTTCAGCGGCTTGCGTGTAGTATTCGAGTCTGATAGTTTTATATAGCATTTGGGGATTATATCTTTTACCGTTCTATCAAAACTGTTCGCAAAGTTGTCGGCAATGTTTTTAGAGGAAATTCCCTGCGCGTCAAATGCCCTTAAGATAGCCGTGTCGATGGACAATGTCACTCTCCCTAGCATCTGATTAACAATTTGATATACCTTTTTGATGTTATAAAAATTATTATTAATGTATTGTATGTAATAATTGTTTCTTTTATTTTCTAGAACTTTATGGATTTTATTTCTAAGTTTATTATATTCTAATTTTATTTTTGAATCATTTAGATTTTTTTTCCATTTAGTAAACAGTTTATCTCTTTTATCACAGAGATGTGTAACATTGTCATCGAGCCACGGTAAGGCAAATTTTTGGGATTGATTGCGAAATATTTTTTTATTCGATTCGACCTTCTTTGCATTTTTGAAAGAATTATAAATAAAGCTTAAGATTTCGTTAGGTTCCACCATGTTTTTGGTCTTTGTCCATTCTACATCCCTAAGCTCCCTGTAAAAAATATTATAGTTAACAACATTATTTTTTGTAACATCCTGTACACACCCAGGAACCCACCGAGATTCATCAACGCAGGTAAATATAATACCGCGGTGATCCGCCAGTACGACGTCGAGCGCCGCCGCGAACAGGTTCAATGTGGGGAAACGTGCAAAAATATGATCTATACAAGATTTCGTAATTAGATGTTTTTTCGTTTCGATGCGGGTGTAGTCTGTTATTCCACACATTAATCCGTGTTCGCCGAGCACTTCCAAGTATTCATCCGTGTATGACGACATAGTTTTTAGATCAATGTTTGTATCACCAACAAGGAGAAGCTGCCGGTTCAATTCAAACCTAGTGATGTGACTACCCAGTTCTTTGACAAATAGGTTCTTATTAGTAGAAGGTGGCCTATAAACTGCACACACAACTACATCGCGATAGGAGTCTACTTTTAGTGTACCTGTAAGATTTTCAAAGGTTTTTGTCTTTTTTTCGATTACTGTAAACTTAAGATGGTTTCGTACGTAAATAATAATACCGCCACCTTTTTGTTTCGTTCTGAGTTGTGAGTACAGTCTATATCCGGGCAAGTTATACAAGTGAACAATTCTATACGAAACACCCACTTCTGTCAGGATTATAAGGTCAATTGGACATATACAATTATGAATAGTTTGTTGCAATTTAGTAAAGTTTCTTATAAGGGATCTAATATTGAAATGCAAACATGATAGGCTTATACTAGTTTTTGTTGGTAACTGTTTAAAGAAATGATTCGTAGAAATGCAATGAAATAATTCGTTTACTTTTAGGTCCATAATTGCAAGTTATTAGTTACGGTTAAAATGATATGACATAATACTATTTTATAAATCATTTTACATTGATATAGGTACATCTGTTTCTTTGTCTGACTTAGCCGGAGGTAACTGTTTTTTAATCTGTGCGATATCAGATAGTGTACGTATATAATATATTTTGCTGTTATTGGATTGTCGAGCACATATTTTTCCATATTTACACCACACGTATTCACAGAATTTGTTAAATAACTGAGTTTTAGCCTGATATAATAAATCTTTCTGAAACTTGGTTAGGGCTTCTCGTATATAAACACGGTCTTCAGCTTTTTCCTTAGGCGCGTTCGGCATAACTTGACCCACCGTGAGCCTACGTTTCTTACCGGCATCCACCCATTGCTGTTGCAGCACCTTCGATTTTAATTCCACGAGGATGGCCCCTGGTTTCTGTTTGGTACCTGGAAGTCGCCTCGCCGATTGGATTTCCTTATCCACTATAATCAGCTTCGATGCAACAGTGTCAACCACCTTTCCTATATCAGGAGAAGTTATTTCAGGCAGTCCAGCAACTTCTATGGTCGCAGATAGGGATTGTTGTTCAAAGTCCTTGAGTCCCTGCTCCAGGACGTTTACTCGCAGCTCTAGGTTTTTGTTTTTATTCAGTAGGTCATAATTTTTATTTTCAAGTTCCTTAATTTTGACGTCCTGATTTTTTATAGACTGCTCCATTGTAGTTAGTTGCTCACTGAGGAATTCGAGTGAGTTTTCAAGGCCTCGGATTTCCTCGCGAAAAGTCTTTTTAATCTCCCGACTGATATCTCGAACCAGTTCACTTGCATTGATGATAGGTGTCTCAGCCATGTCTCCATCGGTCTCGTAGTCATTGTCTTCGTCTTCTTCGGGGATCACGAAGGAGGATCTGCGTGATATAGTTTTCAAGCACTCTCCACAGCTCCACTCTATTCCGGGCGAGTTCTTGATGGCATTAAGCTGTTTATTAGATACGCGTAAAATTATTTCTTTGGCTACTGTAACCGATTGCCAATAGAAAGAGTCAAAAACGAGTGGTAGTATTTAAAATCGGAAGTACTGAATGGATTCATTATGAACGATTTTTTAATTTACATGGATATATATTGGTTTAAGTTTTGACTTGCTACACAAAATTACATCAGTACGGCATTTTACGGGATAAATATCTTAAAATAAAAATATAAACGTTCAAAGGAGAGAGAAAATATATAATAAGAGATATTGTCATACAACAACGATGTGGAGTGATAGAAGATGTATGAGAATTGAGAGAGGAATGTTGAGATGGTTTGGTCATATTGAGAGAATGAATGAAAGAAGACTAACGAAACAGGTGTATGAGGCGAGTGTGGATGATACCGTCGGAAGGAGAAGACCTACGCGCACATACCTGGACCAAATCGGGGAAGTTTTAGAAAAAGGGCAGGTCAGGAGTACTCTAAACCGACGAGCATGAATGAAGAATGAAGAATGTAATAAGAGTGAATGAAGCGAGAGTAGTACGTCAGGATCATAGCAAGTGGAGATCCGTGATCTCTGCCTACCCTTATTAGTCCAGAATACAGCTACTGTCAACTGTCAACTGGCAACACTGTCACCTATACACTGTCGGCATATTTTAAATCTTTAAAATTACAAATAGACGCTAATTCTGTGAATAAAACTGTGCAATTGGGTGCAAAAGTTACCCCGGCCCCGTGATATTATTAGTAGCAGACACGAATCAGTGGAAAAGGAAGAGGAAGAAGGTTGGCCAGTCTGGTGCTGAAAGGTACATAAGTCCAAATTCTGAGCTTCAAACACTAACTTTTCACACAAATTCGCAAAAGATAACGTGTTCCTAACACAGAGATACTATTGTATCCGACCTAACAATACTAACATACGAGGTCTTATATTTGATGTTGGATTAAGAGCCGTTGAGAAAAATAATAATTTAAAAACAGACTACTGGCGTCCCGCAGTGTTAAGTAGCAGAACTAAAATTTCAGCATTGATACCATAGATAAATCAAAATTGTTGACAACTGCCGAGTACAGTCGGGTATCATTAGCCGCTTCACTAGCGCCATCTAACAGGCAATAGACACACTATCCCTACTTAATGATACCAGTGTGGAAAATAAAATTTGTTTGAAGGGAAAAAAATTCAGAGAGGAAAAGAACACTACCAATACACTACGATTACTAGTACACTACGACCTTAACGTCATAAAACCCGTCGCAGCATACGTACTGTTTGGCGTTGCTGCCCTGATTAAGGTTATATTCTGGTTATAAACAACAAGTAGCAACAACTCCAGTTGTAATGGGCGGAGTTAAACGCACACCACCTAAACAACAAAAAACACCTGTACAAAATCAGTCGCAGACTCAGCCAAAACCTGACCTCAACTCTGCAATTGCCCTGAGTGATCCTGTTAATACTGGTAGTAGCAAACGTCCTCGACAAGATAACCTACGAAAGGATGATACCATTGCAACAATGCTGACCGACCAGTCTGCTATAATGGATAAGCTGGTGACTGATATTGCAGAAATAAAAAAACAAAATTCCCAAATTCAGTCATCAAATACGGAGATCAGTAAATCAAATGGAGAAATTGTCAAATCTATGTTCTTCTTAAATAGCCAGGTTGAAGAATTGAAAAAAGAAGTGGAGGAATTGCGAAAAGAGCGGCAAGAACAAAAACAATATATAGAACTCCTGGAAAAAAGGGTACAAGACCTGCAATACAAAACAAGATCTTCAGGAATAGAAATCCGGAACATTCCACAGTCAGAAGGTGAATCAACTGAGAGCCTAACCAAGCTGGTATGTAAATTGGGCGATGCAGTCGGGACACATATTACAGAATCTGAAATAAGGGATGTGTATCGACTACCAGGAAAACCTGCTGCCTCCCTAATTCCGCGACCGATCATTGCGGAGTTCTGTACCGTTTTTAAGAAACAGACTCTAATCTCCACCATTCGAACGTTTAATAAAGGCAAAGAAAAGGACGACAAAATCAATACCTCGCTCTTAGGCATAAATGGAACGCGCACCCCCATTTACATAGATGATCAATTACCTTTGAATACAAAAAAACTGTATTACCAAGCACGGGAATTCGCAAAAAATTACAATTTTAAATTCTGCTGGATCTCCAACGGGAATATCTTCCTGCGAAAAATGGAGGGAGATAAACAACTAATAATTAAATCAGAGAAATGTCTGCATGATGTTAAAAGTTGTAACATATGACTAATAATTAATTACATATCGTTTTTTTGCTTGTTTACACAAAACCACTTGTTAAAATATTTTATTATGTTTATTAGCTTTAAATACCAAGTCAACTCCACACTACATTATTCCACAAACACATTACCAGACCACATTACACAACAAAACATCAATATCCATTTGGTCTTATTGTTATACTCGAACAAACGAACCTACATTGAATATATACCTACTCTCGTATATAGTCAGTATCTATCTACACAAATAATTACCACACCATATCTAAATGATCATTCAAACCTCACAGAACAAAACCATCTGCTAACATATCTGGATCACCATACGCATAATTTTTGTTTGCTCCAATGGCTGTAATTAACAAAATAAACAGCGAACTTGATTCGCTAATTAAAGGAAACACCTTTACCTGTAGCACTGATGAATGTACGAAAATGATGAAATCCCACGACAGAGATATTATAATTTTTCATTTAAACATTCGTAGCATAAATGCAAACTTTGCTAAACTATTAGCGCTGTTGAACTCGACGAAAGTAAGCTATGATGTTATTGTTCTAACAGAGTGCTGGCTTAGCAAGGTTACTACAAATCTACCTGTCCTGAGCGGGTTTGAATCGTACAGCACTGAAATTAATTGCAATCAGAATGATGGTGTTGTTATTTATGCAAGATCGGGACTTCAGGTGACAGTAAATGAACCTAACTTCTTAGGTGGAAACTGTTTGATCTGTACAATTGACTGTCTAAAAACTGCCATCGTAGGAGTATATAGATCCCCAAGTTATAGAACCAAAGAGAGTATTGAACTGTTTCTTGATTGTTTAAACCATACATACGCCAGACTCTCCACATGGCAGAACATTGTTTTAACTGGTGACATAAATATAGATATTAAACCGAACAGTATAGATGAGCGGAGACGTGAATACCTAACTCTGAACGTAACACATGGACTACTCCCCACACATCTCTTCCCTACACGCCTTGAAAAATGTTTAGATCACACATTCATCAAAACACACTTACCGGTTACTACCCTAGTTGTAGACTCTCACATGACTGATCACAAACCACTGCTCTTATCCATTGCAAATACTAATCCTGATCCCAACAGAACCCACTTATTTACCCTCGTTAACTATGATGCTATTACGGCAGAGCTATCAACAACGGATTTTTCTGACTTATATAACAATGATGACCCTAACTTTCTAATGAATTCTTTCATAAATATACTAACAACCATAATATCGAAACACACTACATACAAGAAGCTTCCGAGAACATTAAAAAGCCTTGGATTACTTTAGGGCTTCTAAGGTGTATCAGAAATCGAGATAAATTACACACACGATCAACTCAGTCTCCTGAAAATCTGATACTCAAAATCACCTATAAACGTTACCGTAATTTTTGTAATAACTTACTTCGCAATTTAAAAACAACCTACGAAAAAATAGAACTCGAGAAAGCGAAAAATAACCCTAAAGCTCTCTGGAAAAAAATTAAAGAGATCACTCACTCCCAAAAATCAAAAACCAGTCCCACCGAACTACTCAAGATACTTGACAACCCTAATTCCTCCATAAATGAAGTGTGTCGAACACTGAGTACTGTGGGTAAAAATCTAGCGGATGCTATCCTGTCTCGTGATAATAGCCAGCGAAGACCAATCCAAGATTGGACACACACCCCTCATCTGCCCCCCTGCAATTCCTTGGTTTTGTTAGAAGCGGATGAAGAGGAATTAGAAACGCTCATTTTGCAGTTACGTGATGATTGCGCTATAGGCTGGGATGGGATTTCTGCTAAAGTACTGAAACAAAGTAGGAAGCAACTGATTCCGCCGCTAACACACATAATTAACTTATGCTTGAGAGAGGGTATATTTCCAGATGCGCTGAAAAGAGCAATTATTTACCCGGTCTATAAGGGAGGAGACAGAGGCAGTGCTAACAATTATAGGCCCATCTCGGTCCTTACTGCACTCTCGAAGGTTCTTGAAAGGGTCCTGGGCAACCGTCTTAAGGCTTTCCTAGAAACAAATAATATTATATCCAATAACCAATATGGATTCCGCAAGGGAGTTTCAACTGAGGATGCGGTCTTGAATCTGACGCAGCTGGTTGCTAGGAACCTGGACAATAAAATCAAGTGTCTAGGTATCTTTTTAGACCTTACCAAGGCCTTTGATACGGTTTCTGTCCCTTCACTTATTTTGAAGCTGGAACGAGTAGGCGTCAGAGGAATTACCCTAGACATTTTTAAAAGTTACCTTTGTAACCGTACCCAAAGGGTAAAAATAAATCAACACCTTAGTGACGAAGAACCTGTCTCCTACGGCGTCCCCCTGGGAAGTATCCTGGGGCCAATCCTGTTTCTAATCTACATAAACGACCTGTGCAATATGACACTCCCAAATGCACAAATGTTCTCTTATGCTGACGACACAGCAATCATAGTCTCTGGACCATCTTGGGTCAGTGTCAAAAATGCCGCGGAATTGGCATTGGCTAAGGTAACAGATTGGCTCAATACAAACCTTTTAACTCTAAATTATAACAAAACCGCATACATCCCTTTTTTTCTCCGTCAAACCACGTCCCCGGACTCTACGTTCTCAATAACAGCTCACACGTGCGCACAACAAACAGCGCCATGTACATGCCTGAAACTCAAAAAAACTGAGGTTGTGCGATATCTCGGAGTAGAAATAGATACAGGACTACGATGGGATGAGCATATGGAAACTTTAACCACCAGAACTATGAGGCTCATACATGTCTTCAAATCGCTCAGAGCCTCAGCAAACTTCGACACTTTAAAAATGGTCTTTAAAACACTGTGTCAATCAGTTATAGGATATTGTATCCCGGTCTGGGGAGGAGCAACGAAGACCAACGTTCTAAAACTAGAGAGAGCTCAGAGAGCAATTTTAAAAGTCATGACTCGCAAACCTATACGCTACTCCACAGATCACTTATATCATGACTGCGACGTTCTGACGGTCCGTCAACTATACGTGCTCCGGTGTGTCCTGAGGAAACACAATAGCGTCCCTCCTTCTAATCCCAGTAGACGAACGAACTATCCTTTGGGCACGCTTCATAGGACCACCTTTGCTAAGCATCAATATTATATCATTAGCACTCACATTTATAAACAGATCCAGAAAAAGCTAAATATCATTGACCTAAATAAAATAGAATTAAAATCCAATATGGAAATATGGCTTCTTCAACAGGACTATGCGCAAACCGAATCCCTAATGATATACATCGCCTAATATGACAATGCAAACTTACGAACAACCCAACAAATACTCGCGTACAAGCACTCACACTAAAACACATACAAGTCAAACGTACGTACACATGCACACCCACATACACATGCACACATACACCCATCACACATACACACACACACACACACACACACACACACAAACACACACCCACACACACCCACACACACACACACACACACACACACACACACACACACACACACACACACACACACACACACACACACACACACACACACACACACACACACACACACACACACACACACACACACACACACACACACACACACACACACACACACACACACACACACACACACACACACACACTCACCTAATATACATCGTCCACAATTAAATACATAACTCTGTATAATGGGGTCGGGCGACTGTTAACTGTTCACTGGGAAACGAATATTGAATAAATAATTTAGCCGAAAACTGTCTCCTAAGACACAGGATATCCTAGTTTAGGAGACAGGGTTCATTAATTTTTGTTAACTAAATTATGTTAGCACCGAATGTGATATGATGTACCACCTGTAGCAGTGCCAACTATACTCTGGACGCTCATTATACACTGTATTAAAATAAGTTGAACCTATATTAGTTAACAATGTATATTCTTACCTGTAACGTTAATATTAATTATTATAAGAATCCATGGGACATTTTTGCACTTGATTACTATCAAGCAAATTTTCCGTGAGTAGCTTTATTTTGATGAGCCGCCCAATATTTTCCTGTACGAAACTCTTGATTGTGGTAGCTAACAGAGGTTGCAAGAAAACAGTACCTATGTCGATTTGATGATTCTCAAATATTTATTACTAACTGAATAGAAACTAAAGAAAAAATATTTGTCCTACATGATCTATGGTTTGATCAAAGAGTCCCCTCTTTGCAATATGTATCGATAACGAGGTCATCATAAATGATTACTAACCAGCTGATTCAGTTCACTTATTTTCTAATTCTTTCTTTGCCGTGAACTCAGTTTTATTCTTTAAATTTTGTTATGGACTGTACATCTCATTTTCTCGCACCTACTGATAATACAGTAGAAACTTGTGGAATAATATTCCACTCTTATCTACCAGGGGGGATTAATTGGTACGGACAAGTGGAACAGCCCGATAGTTTTATATCATCATTAAAACATATTATATCACATATCATTCGTAGACCTAATGGGCTGGTGCGTGCCGATGGCCAGAAATCGGATGGTATGTCGTTGCTACCTTAGAAGATGGATAGGCCTTTGGTTTGGGATGCAATGTGCATCGACACACTTGCGCACACTTCTGCCTCACATCTTACGCTGCAACTGCATCTGCGGCAAACCTCAGACCGTGCAAATACCTAACAGGTGATATGCATTTCAGCCGTTTGGGGTTGAAACGTTGGGAACATTGGGTCCAAATGCCCGTTTTAAATACAAAGGTTAAACAAAGCGGCTGATCGACGCTACGCCTAACCAGAGGCTGGTTATTATCTTGCACTGAGAATCATTGCCATTTAACGTAACAATGCTACCAGCCTTCTAGGCACGTTATCAGTCGGTGATGATACGGAGGAATTCCATAACGAAATATTTTCAAAATATTTTTCAAAATATAGTATTTGCAAATTGCTTTATGTATAATACTTTCTATTTAGTTTAACTTAATTAATTTAAATTTAGTTAATTTTTATAATTTTCATTTTCACGTGGCCGCTACGTAGGAGGTAAGGTCACTACCGGGTTCGATCCCCGTTCGGTGCTTAGATTTGTATGCATGAATGGATATTTGCATTGGTCTGGTCGTACCTCAGAGAGCACGATAAGCCTTCGGTCCCGGTTATCATACGAACATCTATGGTATTGGTTTTGGGTAGTTTGAGTCCTCACAATGTTTGACTACTCTTACTACAGAATCTCGATATTGCTAATTGGTTGTGGAGGTTAGATGGCTTTCGCTTAACAGAAAATATCGATGTTGAGCCAAATCCGCAGTTAGACTGGTAAAATGAACCCCAGAATCCGAGTTGAAAGCTGCGGATGCGACTGGAATTAACGCTACTATAAAGCAGAAGTTTTAAATGTTAATTAGTAGTTATTTAATTATAGTACAAATCTTATTAAATAAAAATTATTAAAGCAATTCAGTATAGCCACCTCTCGAAGACGCCATCACTATTATAACCTAACATTCTCTCTGTCCATCAATGGCACATTCAGCGATAAGGCCGCCCTTTATAGTGCACAATAATGTATACACATCTTGCAATATTGACAAGTAAATGTGTCAAAATAAGTCAATTCTAAGTCACCTAACCTAATTGCTATAATTGCACCAGGAATTAAAGCTTAGGCGCGTTATTATCTGATACATGCGTAATTACGATATTAAAATAAATTGAAGAAATAGGAATCCCGTAATTACCCTGGACCAACATTCAAGACCCACATAAGTAATTAATACTCGAAGGCCAAAATGATAATAATAACCTTTGTTGACACAAAATTGACACAGAATTAACACAATTGTTTTGTTTACATGGTATACCAAATTGTTTTATATTACCTGACTATAAAATTAAACAAAAATCAGTATTGCAACGTGCGGGTCATACGACTCTAGTTTAGGAAAAAGACAAATACTGTCTATCTTAGGCAATGTAATGCCGTAATGGCCAAGATGCAGTGCAAAAGAGCTACAGAAAGAACCTGGGGAATGAAACCAGCTATGGTACCATAGTACATTGTAGATCCATAGATCTACAAGGCAATTATAATGCCTAGAATCCTGGTGCCCTAACATGGTGGCACAAAGCCAACACAGGGAGAAACAAATAAGAACTAGACAAGATCCAAACACTGGCAGCACTATTAACTACGGATGCAATGAGATCAATGCCCACTCCTGCTCAAGATAGTACTGAGATTAAACACCCTAGACTTAGGAAGTAAAAAAGGAAGGAGTTGAAGAATGATGTGAAACAAGAGGCATCGGTCACTGAACAGCAAATGCATTTGACAAACGCCATGCAAAGATCAGTCAGGGTTTTGAAGACAATCTATCTCTCAAAATACCACCTTCTCTACAAAAAGCATGAAATAACTTTAAATACATACGAGTACACATAGGACATAGATGCGACCGGAAACTAAACATAGATAGCATCGTCTGTTATGCAGACGGCTCCAGAAATAAATCAAAAAAGCTCACTGACTCCGGAGTACACGTCAAATACGAAGACGGAGCAAAAATAAACGGTTCAATACCACTGGGTAAGCGGCTAGGTAACTAGGCAAGATATAGACCACCTCTGCAGTTGGAAAAAAGTGTAAGCTCTAAAATATCTCCAAAGGGATACCGCGTAAACCTAGAGGAGCTTCTTGGTGTACGTGTAGCTTAGAAATGAGGAGAGAGAAAATGAAACTGTCAAAGCTTTGGAGAGATCTAAGAATATACCTAGGCATTTAGTCCGCTTATCAAGTTGCTGGACTATAGTTTGTGTCAGTTCCAGCACCGCATCCTCTGTCGAAATTTCGGGGCGAAAATCGAACTAATTTTTGGCCAGAATTTGTTTCATCCAAAAGTATCTTAATGTTCTTGTTAAGGATCTTCTCAAGCAATGTAGAGATGGATCTATAATTGATGACACAGTTTTTCTGGCCCCTTCCTTGTGGATAGGGTATACAATGGCCTTCTTCACGGCTTCAGGGAAGGCTCGTGTTTGTAGGAAGAGGTTGAGTAAATAAGATAGCGGTGGTACCGGTATGATGTGACATACCTTTTGAATCGTAGATGTAAGGAATTCAACTTCAGCTTCATCCACTTCTATTATAGTAAGGGAATTAGCTGGGGAATCTTGGTAGCGTTCTCCAGATGCTAATAGAGAAGGAGCAGAGTTTGTTATAATTTTCTCGGCCAATGGTTTCCCTACGTTGGAGAAATATTTGCGACTTTGTTGACTGAGGGCTTAGGACTATCACACACATCTAATAACTCGGTGATAGGTGACGGTAGATCCCATGCACACGTCTCCCTAAATGTAGTTTTTTCTGAATGATGATGAAGTCCTGCCTTAAAAAGCTTTTTGGTAACATACCGACAGGTCTACCACATTACAGGAACCCTTCGAATACACACATGGGCTAGCCGTTTTGGATGAGTTAGATAGAATTAGGTAGTCACTTGCAGAATAATTATTTTACTAAAGATTAGGAACTCAACACTAATTCGTTTTTCATTTCAGGGCAAGCAAATCGGTTACAACCCATTGTGGTTTTGTATTACAGCTGGATTTTGTGCGTCCTTCTGTTTTTTACTGCCTGTGGGAACACCAGGAAACCTCGTCGTGCAATCAACAGCTAAAGTTCCTACCAGGAAAATGGTAATTGTTACAAAATTCAAACATTGTATTAATGAAAAAGGTTTATTATATATCCGCCTATGTCCGCGGCCCCACTCGCACGGATGTCAGTTAACTTAACTTTTATGTCTCACGTCCTACTCAACCGGTTGCGATCAAATAAACGTAATAATTTAAGTTTAACTAAGAGCTTTCAAATAACATAACATAACATAACATAAACTCACGCCTATATCCCCGAAGGGGTAGGCAGAGGTGCTAGCACCCACATTTCGCCAGTTTATGTTTAGGTCCCAATGTAATAGGTGGCGAGCCTATTGCCATTAACCGGGCACTTATAAACCTGCGATAAATACACACATAACTTCGAAAAGCATAGAAAAGTCATTGGTGTGTGCCATGGTGAAACCTGGGATCGAACCCGAGACCTCGTCTCAGCAGTCCATTACCCAAACCACTAGGCTACCGCTAAATAAGCATTATCAAAATCCGTTCAGTATTTTTTATGAATAACGCGATGGATATAAAAATTAGAAACAAGAATTCCAAACCAAAAAATGTGTCGTTAATATAATATTATCATGTATTATCATTATTTTTTGTTACCAATGTACAAAGACGATCAATTTACAACAAATTTTAAATTTTCATAATGAACTTTCGGAAATTTGAAATTTGGATTAATGTTTTTCGGTAATTCAGAAGAATAAAAAATCGTATAGTCAAACTCCGAAATAACTAACCAAGTCAATTTTTTCGCCAAAATTACAGTTAAAAAAATATAACAATCAAACTTATCAAGTAGGGTATCAAAATGAAAGAAATTAGATGGCAGGTCTTCAGATGCCGGGGTATTAAATTGTTTCGGCTGGCCCTGAACCATCTATGATTTTAATGGCCCCCTAAGGTGTAGGAAACTGGGGCCCCGATCAAGCCCCGGAAAGAGGGGAAGGTAAACATTGCGCCACTGCACCGGCGGGGGTCAAGTGGTGACAGGCGGTTGCAACTGTAGTCCCCACGCCTGCGCTTGGTGACCAGCCCACCCCTTGCCAGATCTCCATTGTGGCCTTTGGTAGTCAGAGAGATAAGTGGGATGCTTTCAAGCAGCCCTGTACAATGCCGGTCCCGTCGTGACCGGTATTTACCGTAGGCGGCAGCATCTCCCCTGGGAGAGAGGTGCCGCCGAGGTGCATAGACGTTCCGGACCACGCACCCCAATCCCGTTCCCTCTTCACCTTCTGTTCAGCTGACTATCCTGGGTTTCGATTGTGACATACTTCGTTCGAACTCCGGTTGAACCCATAATTTAACACCGTAATCTAATCATTTTCAGATAATGTACGGGAATCTATCAAATTTATTGACATTTATAATTTCGTATTTTTTTAACGCTACGTCCGATATCTATAATTTAAAACGTAATTGACAGGTACTGAAATAGTCATGAATACAAAATAATTTGTGGATAAAAATTTATAAAAGGTATTGATAACATGGTCTGATTTAAATCGGTATTTCTATCAGCTACGTTTGATTTTTTTACGTTCACGCGATATTTATACTCTATCAATGGACAGACAAGAGTTTATTTTCTTTTTGACAGCTTACGCATATGAATTACTGTTTTTATTTTCGGAATAATGTACTAGTGTAATGTCGTACTTTATTGACGGGTAACGCCCACTTAGTGAAGTGCCCTGTGCATAACAAACAGACACAGACTATAAAACAGCGTCTTGAAATAAGATAAATCGATCAATCGTCTTCAAATCGATTATTTGTAAATTGATTTATTTTCTTTTCGACAGCTGCCTTAGATTGTAAGTATGCACGTGTTAGTGAAATTTAATTTTAAAACGCATAGTTAATAACGTCTACGTCAAGTTTAAATCAAGAGTTATGAACAAATATACTTGGAAAATCACATATATTTATTTAACAAACTAGCTAGGTTATTCGGTATACAAATTAAACAAGTAAATTTATTAATATTATTTATTACACTGATTCATCAGACTCTTCTTCATAAGTTACACTAGATTCGTCAGTTGAGTCCTCTGTTACACGAATAATAATTTCTTGTTGTATTATATTGTCAATTGCAACATCTCGATCCCAATCAGATATTATTATTTTTCTTGTTCTCTCCACGACACTGGCCTAGTTTTCAGGAGTCACATCACCACACGCACTATTTAATAATTGCATCATTTTATTCGCTGTAAACGGTGGCGTTGTGTTGTTTCTTACTGCCTTCCCTTTGTGCCCATATTAATTCGATGGCATTGTACTGACAGTGATACGGTGGGATTCTAATAACAGTATGTCCATATTCAGCTGCCATTTCATCGACGACGTATCTTTTAGGTTGACGTTTCGAATTTAAAATTCTTATTAGTTCTGCTTTCAATAATGAATTAGTCCCATCCTCGCCATTATCACGAAGCCAGTTAATAATCTCGTCTTTGGTATTAGATTGCGTTGGGTTTTTATTTATTTGCCGTGAATGATAGGGCGCGTTATCCATAAATATAATTGAAGGTTCTTCTAGTAATATCAACATTTCCCTGAACCAATTTTCATATACTTCTGAATTCATCTCTTCATGATAGTCGCCAGATTTTTTGGATTTGAAAGTGAGTAGAGCATCTGATACAAATCCTTTTGCACTGCATGCGTGGCAAATTATCAGGCGTTTGCCCTTGCCTATAGGTACAGCCGAAGTAGATGCTGCAGTGTCGTCAGGCCACGATTTCGATATAGTATGATTAGCATTGAGCCAAGTCCCGTCGGTGAAAACCACATTCGACCAGTCTTCGATTTGTTTAGCTTTTCTTAGTAAGTCACATCGAGCCAGCGCTATGTCGTGGCGTTCCAATAAGATTTTTCTCTCATCAGACTTTTTGAAATAAAATCCAATTTGTCTCAATTTTTGTAACTGTTGGTACACCGATTCCTAAGGCGGCAGCTACACGGTTTCGAACCTCCGATATTGGTAGTAGCGGTGCACCATTACGACATTCCTTCTCAAAGTATTCTTGAAGGCGTCTCACAAACTCCCTCGATTGTTCTTTTAACACAGTTCCTTTCGGCATATTGAGAACTTAAGTATGCTCAACTGAAGAATTTACGTAGCGATAAGGAGGAATATAAATACTCAACTCAACTTATGATATTGTTGAAGAATACACAATGAACCGAAAAACAGTGACTGTGACACAAGCGTCGTATGGCAAGTAACAACAATATGGCGTCGCCGGGTCAGTGACGCAATGTGCTATGATATTGTTTATAATGCGCTTATAGCTTATATTTTTTATATGTGTAAATAGTATAATTTTATTGATTTATTATTTATTTATTTCTTATATAATTTTTAAAAACCTGATAAATGCTAGTTAATATTTATATTAAATTATGTCGATGTATTAAATCGATTGAAAGTTGTTTTAAATAGAATCGATAATTATTTTGAATGGAATCGGTAACGTGCGAGGGCGTCACTAATTTCGAACTGTCTCAAACTGTCAAAAAGAAAATAAACGAATGGACAGAGTATAAATATCAAGATATCTTTTAACTGTTCAGTGTAATTATTTAGTTTGCATTATACGCATAACATATCTAACGTATTCAAATAGATTAAAAATAAAAGATGTATTGTTAAAATAGCTTCGAGAATGACACATTATTATTGTGTAATAAAAGATAAAAATTCAATTAAGAAATGAGTATATGCTTTTGCAGATTTTATATTAGACCTTTTTAGGCTACATATTTTTGTAATACATTATCTATGAAATAGTTTTCGCAGCGCACACGATATAAGGACTTTTTAAGATTATTTTTACACCTTGAGTTACATTATTATAGTTTTAGAAAGGATATCTATTATTTGAAAATATAATGTAGCCTATGTTAGTCAGTATTATCATTGATTAACGTGAGTAATATAGGCTATATTATATTATTAAAATACATAACTCTCTAATAAAAAAAAATAATTGAAATCTGTCCAGTGGTTTTGAGTTAATTCAATACATACAAAAATACAAATCTCTTTATAATATTAGTATAGATTATTATTATAGTTTTTTTTCTCGGGATCGTGACCCCGCTCCCGCGCCGCCTTTCGGAACCGGTATAGCGCCGAAAGGGATCTCGCTTCCAGGATCCATGGTGGCGATCCGGCGAGGAGACTCGCCGCGTTGAAAGATTTCGTGCGGTACCCCCTTATGATGCGGTACGCCAACTTCTGCTGCGGACGCTGCAGCAGGGGCATGTGCCGATCACTCAGGGTGTCCGCCCACACGGGACACCCGTACAGGGCCATGGACCGCAGGACACCCGCGTAGAGTCTCCTGCAGGAGTCCTCCGGGCCCCTCAGGTTGGGCAGTAGCCGCGCCAGAGCGTTGACTGTGCCCATCAATTTGGGGCCCAGAATCCGGAAGTGCTTCCCGAAGTCCCACCGGCCGTCGAGCACGAGCCCCAGATATTTCATCTGGGGCTTGATGACGATGAGTGTCTCCCACTGTGAGACTGGAACCAAGTGGTGGCGTGCGCCGAGGTCCATGAAAGAACATGGCCTCGGATTTATGCAAAGCCACCTCAAGGCCCAGCCGCCGGATCCGTTCCACGACTTGAGCAACCGCGGTCGTGGCCCTCAGGGTCGCTTCGCGGTATGTAGCCCCGCTCGCCCTCACTATCGTGTATTTTATTTTAAACCTAGTTAAAATCACGCAACGGGTGGTCCGGCGCGAGCTTAAGTTCCTAGATGTTCGGAAGTCGAGTGGGCCGAATTGTATACCGGCGATGGTGCTTAAACACTGTGCCCCCGAGCTGTGCCCTGTACTTACACGTCTTTTCGCATCCTCGTGGAAGACCGCATTCGTGCACCCTGTACCTAAGAAAGGTGACAGGACCGATCCGACCAATTACAGGCCTATCGCTATCACCTCCCTTCTCTCGAAGGTAATGGAGCGTGCTATTAATACACAGCTCCTGAGATACCTTGAGGGAAATGATCTACTGAGCGATCGACAGTACGGCTTTCGCCACCGTCGCTCTACCGGTGACCTTCTTGTGTATCTCACAAACCGGTGGGCGCAGGCCATCGAGAGTCGGGGTGAAGCACTAGCGGTCAGCCTCGATATAGCGAAGGCCTTCGATCGGGTCTGGCACAAAGGTCTTCTTGCGAAGTTGCCATATTATGGACTCCCCGAGGGACTGTGCGAATGGATCTCCAGCTTTTTGTCCAATAGAAGCATCCAAGCCGTCGTCGACGGCAGCTGCTCGGACCGCATGAACATAAACGCTGGTGTCCCACAAGGCTCCGTGTTGTCTCCGACGCTGTTTCTGCTGCATATCAATGACATGCTGTCTGATGGCTCCATTCATTGTTATGCGGACGACAGTACCAGAGACACGTGTTACACGGGCTGTGCAAATATCCCTCAGTCCGAGGTGGAGAAGAGTCGCGAACAACTTGTGTCTGAAATTGAGACTACTCTCTCTGTAGTATCCGATTGGGGACGACTAAACCTAGTCCAATTCAACCCCACTAAGACACAAGTATGGCACAGGTCCGGCCTCACATGGAGTACTGCTGTCACCTTTTTGCTGGAGCACCTGCATACCAGCTTGACCCCTTCGACTCGTTGCAAAGACTGGTTGACAATCCCATACTCACAGGTAGAGTGGAACCTCTTAGCCTTAGGAGGGATTTGGCCTCACTGTGTGTGTTCTACCGCCTATACAATGGTTTGTGCTCAGATGAATTGTTTGACATGATGCCCGTAGCTACATTCTATCATCGCACCTCTCGCCATAGGCAGGGAATTCATACCCACACATTGCGACCTGAGACGGTGCGCACTGTGCGGTATGAAAGAAACTTCATCCCACGCACACTCAAGCTGTGGGATGACCTCCCTGCTGCGGTTTTCCCAAGCGCCTACAATATGGGGTTCTTCAAGAGGGGCATCAGAAGGTTTCTTCATGGTCGGCAGCACGAGTGTCACACCCCTGGTGTTGCATACGTCCATAGGCTACGGTAACCGCTTCCCATCAGGTGGGCCGTGTGCTAGTCTGCCAACTTAGTGGTATAAAAAAAAAAAACACCGCTAAGAAAACCCCATTCATTGTGGCGCCGCAATTCCTGGGCACACCGCTTACCATCTCCTCGAGTATAGGGATCTTTGGTGTCGATATCTCCAGCGACGTCCAATACCGAAGTCATTTGCGGCACAAGGTCAAGTTGGCATCAAGAAAGCTCGGAGTGCTCAACAGGGCGAAGCAGTACTTCACTGCGGGGCAGCAACTCCTTCTTTATAAAGCACAGGTCCAGCCTCACATGGAGTACTACTGTCACCTTTTTGCTGGAGCACCTGCATACCAGCTTGACCCCTTCGACTCAGTGCAAAGACGGGCATTGAGGCTGGTTGACAATCCCATACTCACAGGTAGTGTGGAACCTCTTAGCCTTAGGAGGGATTTTGCTTCACTGTGTGTGTTCTACCGCCTATACAACGGTTTGTGCTCAGATGAATTGTTTGACATGATGCCCGTAGCCACATTCTATCATCGCACCTCTCGCCATAGGCAGGGAATTCATCCTCACACATTGCGACCTGAGATAGTGCGCACTGTGCGGTATGAAAGAAACTTCATCCCACGCACACTCAAGCTGTGGAATGACCTCCCTGCTGCGGTTTTCCCAAGCGCCTAGAATATGGGGTTCTTCAAGAGGGGCATCAGAAGGTTTCTTCATGGTCGGCAGCGCGAGTGTGACACCCCTGATGTTGCATACGTCCATAGGCCACGGTAACCGCTTCCCATCAGGTGGGCCGTGCGCTTGTCTGCCAACTAAGTGGTATAAAAAAAATGTATAAATTTTTCTAATCTCTTCATTTTGATACCTTACTCGAGAAAATTGTATTCTTTTCATTTTTGACAATTTATTGGGTGTTCTTTTTTACATACCTTTTTCATTTCTACTATTATTATGTAGCAAAGCGTGTATTTTCATTTCAGATGAAAGCTGGTGCTGGTCCTACATTATCCACCATAATTATATCATGGTTTGCATTTTATTTATGGGCTCCTGTAATTTGGCCAGATGTCCGTATATTACCTGAATGGAGTAGTGGTTCGGGGGGTGGCCCGGAACAAAGACTCTAGAGCAATGTGGTAAAAACCTTTATTTTGGCATTCTAATGGTTAATTTTTATGGACATGAGGTTATATGGTGGCAGTCGCTCTCTGAAAAGTCAACACACTAATTTGTTTTAACAATAAGGTCAATTGAAAGAGCAGCGGTCGAGATTGGTCAGTGTGGTGGCTAGAATTAGTTACGAGAAATGGTTGCAAGGAACGCGACTGACTCACGGCGTGCGGCACTGCGCTGTCCCGCGATTTCGTTCAAATGATTGTTTATTTTTTCGCCCGTAGATGATATTCAAAATATGTTGTAATTATTTTTTCCAAAGGGCGCTGCCGACCGCTGCTGTTTCAAATAGAATCCTACACGAACTTCAGGCTCTAAAGTACAAACATTGAACGCAACTGGGAAATGGCTATGTGGATAATGAAGAAATACTATCTTAAAAGTCTTTTAGAATTTTTATCATGGGCGAGAGCTAGCACCAATTTTTTGATAGGTATTTGAGGTAAGCCGAAAACTTGACACATATCGTGGAGTAGGGGGAGGGTTAGATTCTAATGTTCCATGTTCTTTTTATTTTTTTCATAAATATCTTTAATTGTTGTTCAAGATTTATAGAATTACAAAAAAAGCTGGCGATTTATTTAGGGTTTTTAACATTGCCAGACGCGTTTAAAAATATTACGCAAAATAACCTATTTAAAAAAGTAATGGAGGCAACTTGTAATTCTAATAGGGTATTAGTAATATGTAAACTATGTGATCTAGCCTGATAGTTGATTCTACTCCGCTACTCTCTAACTAGGTCTGCAGTTCCATGTTGGGGTATAATAGGAGATATGGGTGATAAGTTATCAGTTTGCCTCAAATACCTACCTAAAAGTTGGTGCTAGCTCTCTTTCTATCACTGGCATAGGTCTTCATATGTAAGTTGCATCAAAATTCAACAAACGGGAACATGGATAATGTCTAGTCATAATATTTTTGAGATTTTTAGACGTACAGCTGACTATGTCTAAATGCTAACATCAGATCGATCTTGACGAACAGAGTACTCAAATGCTCATAAGGATTTTGTTTTCCCTCCTTACTGTTGGCTGACTGTTCTGATATTTGGTATCCTTAGTTCGAACAGTAATGCAATTTAAATCAAAGAAACAGATAAGACCATTCTGACGATGACTACAGTCCGTACAAGTTATATTTACCTTTAGACAGTTCAATTTTGCTTGGTATAGTTATTTAACAATACACTAGCTTTTGCACGCGACTTCGCCCGCGTTTCCTTCAGGATATATTAAGATATGTTCACTAAAAGTGAACATATCTTAATATATCCAGAAATTAATATATGCTTAATATATCCTGAAATGGTGGGGTTAGACGAACAAAAATGGTAAAATATATGCACTTGACATATTTCTATCCTAATCCACTTATCACACTTATCACAATCATAGTTCGGGAACTAGACCGTAGATTCGTCCGAACCCGTGTGTTCTGTCAATAAAACTCAAATAAAACGCGTCGTATCGCCCATCATAAAGTTGGGACGACCAAACCTAGCCTTATGATGCCATATAAAAGAGACTCAAATACAATTGTTTTGCTTTTTTGAGTTATAGATAACTCAAACCTAATATATATTGCACCTATTTTCATATATTCATATTGTGGAGAAAGTTTTTTCGATTGACTGACTAATACTGTTTATTACTTATTATTGTTTTCAGACAAAATTTATATCTATTTATAAATTACATGAAATATGTATAAATTACATTACAGCCTACAGATTATAACTACTTAATTGCGCGCACAACTATTCAGAGGGATAAGCGCTCAACACTTCTTCCTTTATATTATTTTTATACGCGCGCTCTTTCACACACAAATGCCATTTCACCCGCGATAGACTGACAGTATAAAAGGGGGCTAATGTCTTATATATTTGTTTATATGTAACAGTTGCTTAGCGCTCCTTTCATTCTGCAGCGTGAGATAGTGGCCTGAGCCGTATACTGTCAACTTGTAATTTGTAAGAAAAGAGTATTTCTATTTGTACCTAATACTAAAACCAATATTAAATTGATATACAAAATAATGTCAAATAGTCTGTCAACTCGCTCGCTCGTCTTCTTTCATTCATTCTCTTAACATGATCGGACCATCTTAACATTCCTCTCTCAATTCTCATCACTACATCTTCTATCAGTCCACATCGCTCTCTTATCTCGCTATTTCTGACTCTAAAAATGCATGAATGACAATATCCACATCTGATATAATTTTGTCGGATACAATCGGCTGACGTGTTTGTACATACATATTATAAATAGAAATACTCTACTAATTCACATTTAATACTCGTAACTCCTAATAGAAAACCAATTCCTAAGATGGTTTGACCACTCTGGACTGGATACTTACATTTATTTGAGCACTGTTAATAATTTTAGTATTCAAATCCTTTTTAGTACTTTTGTAGTCAACTTCGATTTGATGCTGACTGTAACTGGGCGTAATCTTCAACGATGCCTGTCATACTAGAAAGACCAGTGTGAATCGCTTGTGTGGTGGCCATACTTGTCGTTTTCTCTCACAATTTCCTTGGAGATATCATTAACTAGTAAGACCACTAAGATATAGCGAATTCGTACCCTTCAACTTCGAAATATTGTAAGACGCGGATACGAGACAACTTATAGAACAACAAAATAAAGTAGTCAGCTTCTCGTTTTTCATTATGATATTGATCTAATACCTAATGACTGGACTATATCACTAAAATGAAGTTGTAGTATGAACTAGTTTCAGTTTTATTGGTTTTAATCAGTGAGAACAAAGGTTTCCTAAAGTATGAACTATATTTATCTTCAACATTTTCGTACGTAGTAAGTTATTGTAATAATGTTAAATTTTGTTTTAAAACTTACATTTGATGATGACTGTTACCTAGGTATATTTGTTTGTGTATAGTTGTTTCGCGACTAACTCGCCTAGATCAGTAGACTAGTATTCCCTACCAAAATATTTATATAAGGAATCTAGAACGGTTATAAGCAGTGCTCAGTGGCCCGATCATCATTCTCTGAGCTTTTTTCTAATTCAGTGTCGAGTTGGCTTTTAGTCTAAAAGGGGGCATTCCTTCTTCATAACACGAAAGCTCATAACATTTTAAAATGTATTGTATTAACTCATACTGATTTCTATTTATTTTTATTCTGAATTCATACTTCTGCATTTTTATTTATTTCCTTTATTCCGTCGTGCCATTTTTATATTTTACTATTTTTAATTCATACCAAATCCCATTTTTTCTATAAAAACACGTTTTACAACTAATTGACTAATAAAATATATTTCATTGTATATTATAATCTAATGTGTCATGCAGATAACTATTTTAAGGCGAATAAACATAAAAGATACTTTTTTGTAAATTCGTTCATAATAAACATATAAAAGTTTATTATGAACGAATTTACAAAAAAGTATCTTTTATGTTTATTCGCATTCTAGACACGCTAGTCAAGCTATGCTTGCAATGGGTCTATATAGCGTCGAGTAGAATGTTTCAACATATTAATATTATGTAGCATATCACAGGCTTATCTTATGATATTATTATGTGAAAGAGACAATACGATCGTGTAATCACACGTAATTACCGGCAAAGAGTTGATGCAACTTTTTGAGATGAGTAGTAGTATTTAGATGTAACTGAATTGCCATTCACCCTCACTTCATAAATTTGCTTCGTCAATCTTCTTTCGTCCATCGTCTTCCCCTTTCTCTATCTTCACTATATCTTCAAGTACACCTCAACGTTCTCTTACCACACTGTTCCTCACTCGATCCGTCGATATAACTTATTTAAAATAAATTATTTGAATGCATTATCGTGCTATCCGTACTGTTTTGTATTTTTTTCGTGGTTAATTAGTTAAGAATGGATATTGCTATTAATTGAGAATATATAAGAATGGAATGCATCTGGTATGATTTAAGAATCGTATGAGTTCTCGTGGTATGAAGGCGGAATAACCCAACTAAAATGCGGTTGAATTTCCATATTATCCGTGAAGCGATAACCATGTAACCTCTACAATTAAAATTAATGCCTTGGGCACGAAGAATATTTAAATTAGTAACGTAAACGTATCGAGAGATTAGATCATTGCGATTGACAGGGTTCTCGCACACAGGGTTTTCTATCAGGAGGTAGGACACGACGGTATTTCCGTCCGAATTGAGCAGTCCGACTGGGGCAGTACCTCCACCCTACAGAATACCACAGCTATAATAACCTCGTGTTGTGTTCCCGGTGGTGAGTAGGGTAGCCAGAGCTCACTAGAGAGTTTTTGTGTTGTCAGTGGGAAGACCAAAGCTAATTTTGTGTTCTGCACTGAGGGCACATAAAATCTCTGTTCTTACAGGGTCGGCAGCATGGATGTGACTCCACTGGTGTCACACACGTCCATAGGTCATGGTAACCACCTAATTTGTATTAAAAAAACACACAGGGTCAAAGTAGGCAGGCGGGAAATCGGAAAATGCGTTCTCTCGATACCTTTACGTTACGTAGTCAACTAGGGAGTCTAAACTAGAACATGTTTCAAAACTTACTATTTCATTTTTATTCCTACAGTTGGCATAACATAACATAAACTCACGCCTATATCCCCGAAGGGGTAGGCAGAGGTGCTAAGCACCCACATTTCGCCAGTTTATGTTTAGGTCCCAATGTAATAGGTGGCGAGCCTATTGCCATTAACCGGGCACTTATAAACCTGCGATAAATACACACATAACTTCGAAAAGCATCTAAAAGTCATTGGTGTGTGTCATGGTAAAACCTGGGATCGAACCCGAGACCTCGTCTCAGTAGTCCATTACCCATACCACTAGGCTACCGTTGGAAACGGCATAATCTAGCATTTATGCGGTATTTCTTTTGTAATTTTCTAAAGAGTTACCCCGCGTAACTCGCTCATATATTATTCCTCGTTCTATCTTAATAAATTATATGGTATTCCCCTACACTTCTCTAATGCCCAAGGGAAATATGTAAACGTATAAACGTAAGGTCTGGCCACATCTGTCGAAGGACCGATGGCCATTGGAGCAAACAAGTCCTAGAGTGGGTACCGCGACAAGGCAAATGGATGGATGAACTCTTGCCATTCAGATGCACTGACGACGATGGAAAGTGGTGGCTGGGATAAATTGTATGCAGAACGCTTAGGATCGGGAGCAATGATGCACATTTTGGTTGATTGAAACTGTAAATTTTACTATCCGTCATCACGCTACTCGTATTCTAATTTGTTTTTTGAAGAGATAATGTGACTATGACTACCATTACATAGATTACTAGATTTTTTACATTTTTACTAAAATGATGTCCAATGTTTTAGCGGGCTTTTTCATAATAATCTGTAATGTAAATAGTATAAATTATGTACTATTTGTTTTTGCGTATCCTACTCTTAGGGTCCTTACATAAATAAGTAGGTTACCGGTATCAGCGAGCCGGCGCGCTTGACGCGATACCGGTAACCTACTTCGTTTGATTAAACTTCGTAGGATGTGTGTAAATGAGTTGCTGATTTGTTCTTTTTGAAATCATTACCTACTATGTGTATATTAATATTACAGAGCTGAAGAGTTTGTTTTTTTGGTTGGACGCTCTAATTTCAGTACAAGAACAGTGGTTTTAATTGAAAAATATTTTGGTGTTAAATAATACGTTCATTATGATGATATTTTTAACCTACAACCTTCTTCAATGAACAACAACACAAAAATAGTTTTTCTATTAAAACCTATTGTTCTTGTACTGAGATTAGCGCCTCTATAAAATAAACAAACAAACAAACAAACGGACTCTTATAATATTAATATATACATAGTAGGTATAAATTTACAATAGAATATAAATTAGCAAGATTGTCCACCCTGTCACATGCAAAGTTTAAACAATTGCTGATCGCGCCGGCTCGCCGAAACCGGCAACCTGTTTCTTTATGGAAGTACCCCTAAGACTTTGACACGTAATGCCAATTTGATCTTGTAAGAATAAAGCCTCTAAAGACACAGATGCGTTATCAGTCAGTAATGCCGCACGCGCAATAATGTGCATGCAAATTCTTAATCCTTCCAAATATTCGTGTGCGCCGTTATTACTGCAGCAGTGTGTAACCAGTGTGTAGTTAAGGAAATGGTACTTATGTTACTTATATTTTTATAAATATAAATAGGAAAATATTTGTTTGTTTGTTTATTATACACATGTATTTAATTTATTACAAATTAAAAATAATTGAAAAATATATGCAGACTGTTTTATAGTATTATTGCTGATTATAGTATATTACTTAAGCTTTTATAGATCTATTAAACTGGAATTCAGAAACAATGAAAAAGGAAGCAACAACAAACAGTTACTAAATTTTAATTTTCCAACTTCGGTCGGTGATTGTGCCTTAATAGATGTCGCACACATACACTCAAACACACACATCCTCAACACTTCTGATCCATGGCTACACTGATTGTTTACACTGATGTAACAACGGAGCATACCTATGATCGGTAGTTACATTGATATAACAACGGAGCAAACCTATGTTCGGTAGTTACACTGATGTAACAACGGAGCATTAATCGGTAGTTACACTAAAACTTACTAGCACTACTGCCGCTACTGCACCTGGCCGCCTAGATTCTACGATAATTAAGATAAAATGTTATTCATTGTCTCATTGACTTGTGCAATGTCCTTTCCAACACTACGAACATGTGGAAATAAAATAAATAATGGATAATTTTAAAATAATCAAGCGCAAGGGTGGGCAAATGCATTTATTTGATGGCCGGCTTTATAATGTTTTTTTATTTTTTTATACCACTTAGTTGGCAGACAAGCACACGGCCCACCTGATGGGAAGCGGTTACCGTGGCCTATGGACGTATGCAACACCAGGGGTGTCACACTCGCGCTGCCGACCATGAAGAAACCTTCTGATGCCCCTCTTGAAGAACCCCATATTGTAGGTGCTTGAGAAAACCGCAGCAGGGAGATCATTCCACAGCTTGAGTGTGCGTGGGATGAAGTTTCTTTCATACCGCACAGTGCGCACCGTCTCAGGTCGCAATGTGTGAGGATGAATTCTCTGCCTATGGCGAGAGGTGCGATGATAGAATGTAGCTACGGGCATCATGTCAAACAATTCATCTGAGCACAAACCATTGTATAGGCGGTAGAACACACACAGTGAGGCAAAATCCCTCCTAAGGCTAAGAGGTTCCACACTACCTGTGAGTATGGGATTGTCAACCAACCTCAATGCCCGCCTTTGCACTGAGTCGAAGGGGTCAAGCTGGTATGCAGGTGCTCCAGCAAAAAGGTGACAGCAGTAATCCATGTGAGGCCAGACCTGTGCCTTATAAAGAAGGAGTTGCTGCCCCGCAGTGAAGTACTGCTTCGCCCTGTTAAGCACTCCGATTTTTCTTGATGCCAACTTAACCTTGTCCTGCAAATGACTTCGGTATTGGACGTCACTGGAGATATCGACACCAAGGATCCCGATACTCGAGGAGATGGTAAGCGGTGTGCCCAGGAATTGCGGCGCTACAATGAATGGGGTTTTCTTAGCGGTGAATACACATACTTGTGTCTTAGTGGGGTTGAATTGGACTAGGTTTAGTCGTCCCCAATCAGCGTAGTCTCAATTTCAGACACAAGTTGTTCGCGACTCTTCTCCACCTCGGACTGGGGGATATTTGCACGGCCCGTGTAACACGTGTCTCCGGTACTGTCGTCCGCATAACAATGAATGGAGCCATCAGACAGCATGTCATTGATATGCAGCAGAAACAGCGTCGGTGACAAGGCGGAGCCTTGTGGGACACCAGCGTTCATGCGGTTCGAGCAGCTGCCGTCAACGACGGCTTGGATGCTTCTGTTGGACAAAAAGCTGGAGATCCATTCGCACAGTCCCTCGGGGAGTCCATAATATGGCAACTTCGCAAGAAGACCTTTGTGCCAGACCCGATTGAAGGCCTTCGCTATATCGAGGCTGACCGCTAGTGCCTCACCCCGACTCTCGATGGCCCGCGCCCACCGGTTTGTGAGATACACAAGAAGGTCACCGGTAGAGCGACAGTGGCGAAAGCCGTACTGTCGATCGCTCAGTAGATCGTTTCCCTCGAGGTATCTCAGGAGCTGTGTATTAATAACACGCTCCATTACCTTCGAGAGAAGGGAGGTGATAGCGATAGGCCTGTAATTGGTCGGATCTGTCCTGTCACCTTTCTTAGGTACAGGGTGCACGAATGCCTTTATTCCATCTAGTCCTACCAGTAGTTCGAGAGGCGAACTGTTTGAATTTTTTTAATCCAAATTGTTATACTGACGGATCGAACTATTTGGAAACGCGAATTTTATTCCCAATAGAACTACTGACTCTGATGTACAGTGAAACAAAAAAAAAAAATTTTTTTTTAATAAAATACAAAATGAAATTTTTACAAGTGAACACAAAAAAGCATATAACACCCAAATGATGCTTATAAATGGTGATATCTGTAGGACATAGATGAATCTAAGGCGAAAGAGGTGGTATTTGAAATTTTACCTGAAAATTTCTAAACAATGTCCTACAGATATGTCACCATTTATAAGCATCATTTGGGTGTTTTGAATATGTTGATCCCTCAGTATGCTCTCTCCTGTTCTGTTTTTAAATGGGGTCACGCAATTTTCAACTTGTTTTCTCAAAACACTGTACAAAGCGGCATCATCTTTAAAAACTTTTAATATTTTTAATAAAGTGGCCTTCTTCCTTCTACATTCATTGTTAATTTTTACATGCCAACCTTCTATAAAGTTGTTTGTGCGGTGAGTTTCACCAAAAACACACCAGGTATCAATAAAATTACTATCTTTCATCCAAAACTTATTCATGTATGATACCAGTAAACACATTTTTTTGTCATTTACGTCAATAAATTCTTGAATGTAACTATCCCGAATCTATTTTATCCCTTGGAAGTAAGGGTAAAACTGCACACAATGCAACAATCCGTCGAGTTCTTTTATTCTTTACAAGCTGCAGAGTTTTACACTTTCTCCAAATACTATTTCTAAAATGATAATAACAGCCTTTAGTTGTGATTTCCGGAAATACTGCTAACATAGCATTGGACGACGGTTGCTCAAAATCGCTGGTGAATTTTGTAGGTGACCAATCCGGAATTAGAGATTTAATCATTTCAAACAACGCCACATATGCTTTTTGTGTTCTTTCCGACATCAGAGCGTAGATCATGGGAATTATATTTGTATTTGTCGATGAACTACCGATATCACCATGCAAAGTGTAAATTTGCTTAAAAGGTTCAGGACACGCTCGAAACGTTCCATCGCCAAGAACATGTTTTACATTTTTCAAGAGTTGTCTGGTTTCATCTGTACAAAATACTAAAATACGGACATTATCGCAGCAGTAATCTCCCAGTAGAAATGACTGATCCCGAGGAGGAACAATGACATCCCCAACATTTTTGAAACATGTTCTTTGCATACCAACAGCATTGTTCCTTTTGTTGTATAAGGTGCTTTTGACGGAAGTAAAAGATGGAATTTCACATATTAAATCAACTCCCGAGTCTTTGATATCTACTAAAGTTTGTTTGTAAATAGTCGGTATTGATTCCTCAGGTTGTTTAGCAACCTTTTCTTTACATTGATGTATTTTTAAATCTGTCATTTTTGGCAAAATTTGGACTACAGTTATTACTATGCATTTTCGACTTCCGTATATTGTTTTCCTGAAAACCAACAAAAACATAATTGATATTTATAATCATTTTCACAAAATTATTTTAGCGTCAGAAATACAGCAATACGAAATAATACAGTATTTTTCAAAACGTTCTTATTTGATTCTTTTTAGTTTCGAACAAAATAGAATTTTGAACTAGAACTAAGTATCTAAACTTTCTCCTAAATGTAACAAATATTTTCTGAAAACTGCATCAAAATCGGTTCAGCCAAACAAAAATATACAGACAGACGGGTAAAACAGAGAACCTCCTTTTTTAAGTCGGTCAGAAAAGAAGCCCATATCTATCTACGTACGAAATTCCATCCGTGCTTCAAAGAATTCAAACATCAAAACATCATCTGCAAACCTTCCCCGTCTATAAATATTAGCAAGCTTTTACCTGCAATGTAACTGAACCAACGCATTTATTACTTTTGCTTGAAGCACATTTTCAAAATGCTCGACTGCCAGATGGGTAGCGCGCAAGCCGCTCGCCAATTCTGCCGATGAACTCAAACTTAGCCCTGGCCGTAGCTTTTTTACTAGACCTCGAATCGGCATTCAAATTTTTGGATCTTTATTGGCAAGAGCCGTGGTCCAAGCCCTGTATGCATAAGTAAGTAATGTCTGTATAAGTCACTCCTACTTGCCAGAGGACCTAATTAGGACAGTAACTGTGCCAATTGTTAAAAATAAAACGGGAGATTTATTTGATAAGTAGAACTATCGTCCTATATCTCTGGCTACGGTGGTGGCCAAGGTGTTGGACAGTGTGCTTGACTCGGAATTGGAGAAACACCTCAATATACATGACGCTCAGTTCGGCTTTCGAGTCGGACTATCTACTGAAAGCGCAATTATTAGTCTCAAGCACACTGTTCAATACTATACGGACAGAAACACACCTGTGTATGCATGTTTTCTCGACCTCTCCAGGGCATTTGATCTAGTATCATATGATGTACTATGGGAGAGGCTCGGGAAAACAGCGGTGCCTACACAGGTGCAACGACTGTTCCAGTTCTGGTACCGTAACCAGAACTGTGTTCGATGGGCGGACAGCTACTCTGACGCGTACAGGTTGGAGTGCGGGGTGAGACAAGGTGGGTTCTCCCAAACTCTTCAACCTGTACGTGAATGACCTTGTGGTTGGGATTAGCAGCACTAGCAGCCTAGTCGGATGCTGGATTGATGATACAGCAATGAAGAACTTCAGTTACGCGGATGATATGGTGCTGCTGACCCCAACTGTAAGCGCAATGAGACGGCTGCTTGCCATTTGTGAATTGCACAGGCAAAGACTGGGACTTATCTATAACTGTGTTAAAGAGTGAACACATGGTCTTCAGGGCCTCCGGTAAATGTCCGTTAACCTCTTCCACCGGCTCCGGTGGGGAGGTATCCGTGGGGATTTTGGGCACGTAAAAAAAAAGAAGAAAAGCCTAATCATATACTTTTTCACGTCGCGCTTAAAAGACCCGGGACTGTAGGAAGAAGGAAACATGTGAGCTGGTAATGAGTTCCAGGCCATAATGTTGCGACTAAGGAAAGAGTCACTGAACCGCTTGGTCCTTGATCGGTTAATATCAACTTGGTCTTCAAGGCCCTCGGTAATGTAGTGCCCCAAGTATTTAAATTTGTACACCCGTTTTAGCTCCGTACCATTCAGCTTTATTGCGGGCACAGTTAAGGTTGTCGAGAGGTGAGTCTGCGGGGCGCAAGTTCCCGGTATACCAGTCAGCGTGCCCCCGGCGTTATGACATTAATTATTATTATTATAATATTACAAGCACCGCAAATAAACTAACAATTCATAACCGATCATTAGTATGCTCCGTTGTTACATCAATATAACTACCGATCATTAGTATGCTCCGTTGTTACATCAGTAAAACTACCGATCATTAGTATGCTCCGTTGTTATAACTACCGATCATTAGTATGCTCCGTTGTTACATCAATGTAACTACCGATCATTAGTATGCTCCGCTGTTACATCAGTTTAACCAATCAGTGTAACCATAGGTCAGAAGGGATCCTCAATTATATAGATACGCATGCACTGAAATATTTTTATAAATTCCCAAATTTTTAAAGAAAATCAATGTTGTATTTTATTAAAATATCTGAACTGAGGGCCCAAAGATTTCGGCTTTACGGCCAGGGTTTAATGTCAAAGAATAATGCAAATTGCAATACAATTACTAAGAATTTTCTTAATAATCGTTCCGTCCACTACAACGAATACCATCTAGGTCCACAACGCATAAACGAAATCCGATTATTGAAGTTAGATTAGTTGCTAAAGTTTTTACGGCTACTAACTACTCATAACGACTGCTATAGATGTTTGTGTGACAACAGCCAGATGTCTACGCCCTATAAGGCCCTCCGTCCACTTGGATCCATTGAATGAGTCCATTTACCACTATCCAAGTCCATCGTACCAGTCAATTCCAAATTATGGATTTAAGGTTCACTTGGATCCTCCAATGAGTTAACGCTAATTTAAATTTTAATAATTATAAAAAAAAAAATAAAGAAAACGAGGCAAGGTACTAAAGCGTCAGGTGTCTGGTCGGTGGGTCAACTGGTCTAACTGCAGGTACAATATCGCCAGATCAGATACCAGTCGCTTCATGGAAAATATAAAAGTTCAGATAAACCCTCGGTTATAGCTGGAAAGAGCAGACCACGGATTCCGAGGTGAAAAAATTCATTTGCAACCGTGATTTATATTAGGATGGAGAAGAAGAGTAAATACACTAATCTGTTCATAGATGACACAGTATTATAAGAAAATCATAAGTACCCTACAAAAATTCCCTATAAGGAAAATTAAAAAAACAATTTTCTGTAAGGATGGTAGAAGAGCGGGCGAGATTATATATTTTGATTAACCCAGATCTAGTATTTATTGAGCTATAGGCTATATCATTTTATGCAAACGACATATTGAATTTATTGTTCTTTTGTTCAGGCCCTTTTTTACGGCCAGCTTGTACTTATTTTAGCTTTCCGATAGTCTTTTGTTTGTCGACAGTCATTTGTTATCCCAGGCGTTCATATAATCCATTATAACTTGTAGTACCTACATACTACAACTAATATTTTTTATTATGGCGTCAAAATTGAGTGACCACTGCCCTCGGTTTAATAGAGTTTAAAAATCTTTCAATGAAGCTAATTACTGAAAAAGTATTAAAAATATATTGGAACAAAAGTTAATAAAAATTGTAAATAAAAATAATTGTAGCGTCATAACGGAAAATATAAACCCAACATACTCTTCGTTTCGGAAAAGCAATATTTTTAACTTGGTTGAATCAAAATTGAGGGATGGTGACATAAGTGGGGCATCGAGATTGCTTTTTAGTAGCGATGTAGTGGCGCCCTGCTCTCCTGAGACCCTTACTGGTCTGCGGAGCAAGCATCCAGCGCCTGCGGGTGGCCTTTCCTTTCCTGAGGCACCTGTCCCCGACCCTGATTGCCTGTGCGTAACGGCCAAGGAAGTGTTGGCAGCCGTTGTCTCCTTTCGAAGTGGCTCTGCCGGAGGTCTTGACGCATTAACCCCACAACATTTAAAAGATCTTTTAGGGCCAAGCACCGGGGAGGCTGGTGAGGCACTTCTGAAGGAGCTAACGGCTCTCATGAATTTGATGCTCTCCGGTAGTGTGGATGATGCCATCACAGACATTTTGTATGGGGCTAATTTGTGTGCCCTACGCAAGACAGATGGTGGCATTCGTCCTATTGCCGTGGGATGTACGTACCGACGTATGGCAGCCAAACTCTGTTGTAAATATTACAAAACCGAGTTATCTTTGAAGTTCCAGCCCCTCCAAATTGGTTTTGGTTCAAAGGGGGGCTGTGAGGCTGCCATACATGCTTTATCAACCTACCTTGGCTCCAGTAAAGGTGAGGTCATTCTCAAGGTCGATGTGAAGAATGCTTTCAACTCGGTGAACAGAGACACCTTGTTGAACCAAGCTAAATTAGAAACACCCAAAATTTATAATTTTCTTTGGCAATGTTACAGATACCCCTCCAAATTATTATACAAGGACAACCTTTTGAAATCAGCTGTTGGATGTCAACAAGGAGACCCTCTTGGACCGGTAATTTTCAGTTTAGCTATTCAGCCCATTATTCGGCGGTTAAATTCTAAATTTAATGTATGGTACCTAGACGATGGGACTCTAGGGGGAGATGTGGAGACAGTTTTACAAGATTTGGCATTTATTAAAAATGAATTTAGATTAATTGGTTTAGAACTAAATGACAGCAAATGCGAGATTTTTTTAAACGACGTTTCGGACAAAATTTCTACTATCTCTAAATTCAATTCCATAGCTCCCACCATCAAAATTTTAGAAAAAGACTCTTTACGTCTCCTCGGGTCCCCAATCCTAGAAGATGCCTATACCCCATTTATAGAGGAAAAAATTCAAAATTTTAGTGACATTTCGGATCGCCTACTCAAAATTAATATACACTCGGCTTTCACTATTCTTCGGTATTGCCTATTCGTTCCAAAATTCACCCATGCCCTACGATCAACGCCATTTTTTAAACATTTAACGATTTTGAAAAAAATGGACGAAATTATAGAAAATACCCTCACCAAAATTTTAAATGTGGCCTTGGATGACCGAGCTTTACTACAAGCGACTCTACCGATTCGCTTGGGTGGGCTCGGTATTCGCAAAATTTCAGATGTCAGCTTACCAGCGTTCCTGTCTTCAGTCCACAGTACCGAAGAATTAACTAGGAAAATCCTTGCACCTACACTAGTTAATTCTGAAGTATTGTGTAAGACTGATGCAGTGAACGCTTGGAAAATTGCATGTCCAAACACCGATCTCCCAAGGAACCTCTTCTCACAGCGTCAGTGGGACGGGCCGCTCTGCAGCTTAGTTGGAAAAAAATTACTAAATACATGTTCCAATGCTGCTGAGCGTGCCCGTTTACTGGCGGTTGGAGTGTGGGAATCGGGTCTTTGGCTACAAGCTCTTCCGTCATCTAACGTAGGGACTATGTTAGATGACACTACCTTCCGCATCGCAACTTGTCTCCGTTTAGGCGCGCCGTGTGTTTCTCCGCATCAATGCCGCTGTGGAGAAGCCGTTGACAGACTCGGACACCATGGTCTGTCGTGCTGCAGGAGCGCAGGGCGAATTCCACGGCACGCCAGCCTCAATGACATAATCCGCCGTGCTCTTGTCACCGCCGGTGTACCAGCTGTACTAGAACCAAACGGTTTGGCGCGTGACGATGGCAAGAGACCGGATGGCATGTCGTTAATGCCATGGAAGATGGGTAGGACTCTGGTGTGGGACGCCACATGCGTTGATACCATGGCTCCTACCCATATAACTAGCACGGCTGGCTGTGCTGGAGCTGCTGCTGCTTCTGCAGAGGCTCTCAAGCGGCGCAAATACTCCAATCTCATCGGAGATTATGAATTTGTGCCGTTTGGAGTCGAGACTTTGGGGTCATGGGGTCCGAGCGCTCGCAACCTCTTCCGTGAGATTGCGAAGCGTATGGTCGACGCTTCTCGTGACCAGAAGGCTGGCCTCTTTTTAGGTCAGAGAATAAGCATTGCCATACAACGTGGCAATGCTGCCAGTCTTCTGGGAACGCTGCCACAAGAGGCATGCGATGCGGAGGAATTCTACGACGCATTTTAATTGTTCTTAGCTATAAGTTGTATAATAGTTATTTTATTTTTATTGTATTTAATATTTATAAATTATTTAATATTATTTCTGTATAGATTACTTAGAATTGAGATATTGTTTCTATTTTATATTCCATGTCATTAAAGAATGAATGACACTAAAACATACCACAGAGACTATGTTTAATACATATTGTGGATTGAATTATCAAAATATAATATCAAAATAATCATTTCATTAAAATTTACACATTTGTATAAATATAAATAAAATTATAAAAACTATAAAAAATAAAACCGGGAGAGTTTATCGTTGCATTTCGTCCATTTATTTAGGTTGAAAATTAAAAGTGCTGGCCAAAAGAACAAAATGCGATATTCCGTTACAGCTTATCTTTACTAGTATCTAGCTTATCTTTATTATGGTGTCAAAGCTCAAACCTCTAATAAATATTAGAGGTAAAAAAATAAAAATGGTAACAAACATTTTCAATGAGGCTATATATTGCCTTTTATTTTGTCACAACTATAGTCTTACTGATCCATCGAACAAATAGGATTTTGAAGTTACATAATGTCTTAGAAGTTCAGCTATATCGACTTTCAAAGGAACAAAGGCATGGACACAAATATAACTAATCATATTGTTTTATTGCTTGATATGCTTAAACGTTGTACGTAAACTAATAAGATGACATTGAAGAATGCAAGTCAGGCCAAACCGCAGGAGCCCAAAAGCAAATACTGATCCACATTACAATAATTGTTGTAATCGTTGGAAGTGTACCCGCTTTGACCTGAAAATATTTAAAACATAAAACAAGTAAATCATTATTCTAAGATAGCAAAAACGCATTTTCTTTTTTCTTTTAAAACCAGCTTGTCTTACCATTGGTTCTAGTATGCGTATTGTAAACAAAATAGTAGTACTTAATTCATATCGTATTCTAAACTAATTCTTAACCACAAACTAATGAGTAAATTGGTTTGAATAGGGATCAATGAGTGAATAGAGATAAAATAGAGTAATAAAGTAGGCAAGAACTAGGAGGTAGGACACGGCGGTATTTCCGCCCGATTGAGCAGTCCGACTGGGGAAGTACCTCCGCCCTACAGAATACCGCGGTTATAATAACTTCGTGTTGTGTTCCCAGCGGTGAGTAGGGTAGCCAAAGCTCACTGGAGAATTTGTGCTGTCAGTGGGAAGACTAAAGGCTTGTCCTGCTTTGTTTTCTGCTGACGGCACAGAAACTCTGTACTTACAGGGTTGGCAGCGCGACTGTGACTCCTCTGGTGTTACAGACGTCCATAGGTCACGGTAACCACTTTCCATCAGGTGGGCCGTGTGCTTGTCTGCCAACTAAGTCGTATAAAAAAAAAAAGGAATTAATGTACTGTATGTGTTGCAGTCAAAAGTACCATTGACTAGCAAAATCAGCCAAAAGTACTTTTGACCATTTGCTTTAATCAATAATACTTTTGACTAATATAACAGTTACTAGTTTTGCGCAATGGAGCTAGTTAAAAGTACTTTTGACTAAGTGATTCCGTCAAATGTGGTTTTGACTGGATGTATCAGTCAAAACAAAAAGTTTAGGTTGTCGATAAAAATAACGACAAACGCACATATAAACTTTTATATTACTTATTATTAGTGGAGAACTTGCTGGTATTAGAACAAAAATGAGTGACTACGTAAAAACATAACGCTTTTTATTTATTTACCTACAATTTAAGAAATATATGTGGTATGAGTTATAAAAAAAATGGACATTACCACTCCGACTCAGATAGGTTAGGTTAGAAGGCTAACGGGGGAGCGGAGCTCCCGCATTAATCGGTGGTTATTTTTTTTTTAAACACACGTACAAGGATCTTAAACTTCAGGATTTTAATATTGTGAAGAAAACATAAAAGTACGTAATTTAGTTCAACTCAAAATGTGAATTAAAACATAATAACTAAATATTTGAACCTATGGCGGGGCGGAAAATCCTTTCATGGGTGGTTATAAAAAATAGCCACGAAGGCTAAGGCTTTAAGATTGTATAAGTGGTAAACCTGGGACCAAATTATCATGAATTTACTTACCATTTGAATAGTAGATATTTTTGCAACGCTCTGCACAATCAAATTGCCAGGTGTTCCAACTGGCAAACAATAACAAAACGACGCTGAAAAACCAGCTGCAATGTTGTACCATAGTGGATGTATATTGATCTGCTTAGCCTAAAAATGTTAATAGTAAATACTAAAAGTAAATGAATAGTAAATAATAAAAATGTATTATGTAAAGTTTTGTTACCAGTTCCATTACTATGGGAACAATGAGGTTGGCAACGGCTACATTGGCTGCGAAATTTGTTATGAAAATAGTGAATAATATTATTAACAATAATATAAAATAGTTTGGTAAAACATTCAAACTTTTCAATATACTGCCAATTTTGCCGTTCAGGTCAGAATACTCTCTCTTTGCCGCCATCGAGAGCGCAAAACCACCTCCTGTTGGAAGATTAATATATTTTTAATGTATGATGCCAATGTTAAAATATAAAAACAAAAGCCAAAGGACTTAGGTACTGGTACCGAATAGTAGCAATATTGTGATGATTTTTGATAATCGAACTAATAAAACTGAAAAGTTCTAATAATTTTGATTATGACTTTTCATTTAAACATCAGCATAACCAAAACAGGTATTTAAAGGTGAATATTCCGATGACTTTAATACTAATCAAAATAACCATTACCATATTTAAGTACTATAGTAAAAATATGCAATATACCTAATAAAAAAATTGATATAGGAAAATGTGAATACCTAAAAGGAACATAAAGCTATACGGCATCATATTGTCACATTTGTACCAGTCTAAAACAGCTGGAATTGGTTTGCTTGGTAACTGATCTTCTGCAATATAATAAATGGTTAAAGTTTTAAGCCAAATAATATTCACAAGTTTTTATTTGCTGTTCGTTCTTGTGACCCGACTACTTTACCGACCCGATTTTGGGCGGAAATCAACTCGTATACTCCCCCACTCAAACCAGCGGGATTGGTTATGTCGGACTCAGACCGACCAAACAGCCGTAGGGTCGTCTTAAGCCAACAGTTGTCTGGGACGAGGTAGCCTCTGGCATACCCCTCGCGAACCTCAACTGACTATTCAGAAAAAATATGTCAATGTAAACATTAGAATGATTGTTTGATGGCGTCTGTGGCGTAGCGATAGAACATTCGACTGCGTCACCGGAGGTTCGATTTCCGCTATATTTGTATGTATAAATATATATATTTGGTCTGGGTGTTTCTATGTATTTTATCAAAGGATAAAATACATAGAAACACCCAGACCATCTAGAATGCGGGTAAAGACCCGCATTCTAGATGCCATGACACACGTGTGTTATATACATACATACATACATACATAAAATCACGCCTGTCTTCCATAGGGGTAGGCAGAGATCACGGATCTCCATTTGCTACGATCCTGACATATTTGTTTATATGTGTTATATTTATTTATTATTAGTAACGTGGTCATTTGGGTTTACGACATTGAGTTAAAGTTTTATTTCCTATCGGGATACTCGGATAAAAGAGAAGCGCTATTTTAATTTCATTGATTATTCTGATGCATAAATCTACTTTTCATAAATGAGAATTTCATTTTCTAAAACCAATATTTCAAAGTTTTTACGATTGATCTTTGAGTGACATGCAAAAGCAAAAGGAGAGTTATAATTTTGACAGGCTACGTATGTATGTATATATACAGGGTGTATTTTTGAAACGGGGCAGTAAGGGCAAGTACCTTAACCGTTGCAGTTACAGCAAAACGTTCTTAAAAGACCTTCCCTAACTTTTTGGGACATTTTGAACTGCATTCACAGATTTTGTAAAAAACTTACAGTTAGCAAAAAAAATGCAAGAAGTTCAAAAAATTTTTTTATGCCAATCGATTCTATTTCATGTGGGGATCAAAAAACTGTATGGGACCATTTTAGCTTTCAGTACTAGAAAAGACAGAAATCGCCAAAAACGTTTCCCATACATTTCGTAATAATAGAAGTTAAATAAGAGGAACGATACCACAGCGGCACCATCATCCACAGTGCATGTAGATCTCTATAACATCAGAGGCCCACACACCAACCTCAACGCGGTCCATCTCCATTTAGAGACCGCGCAGCCGACCTTGTTTTTTCTGACGGAGACGCAAATATCATGCCCGGCCGATACATACTACTTAATGGACCCCGGGTACAAACTCGAGCATAACTTCCTGAGTCGCGCCGGGGTAAGCATACGTACGTCCGGGATGATATTTGCTGCCGCCGTCTTCATGGCCTTGAAAACAGGGACCTGTCAACTCTATGGATACGTATGGATCACGGTGACCACACCCGTTTCTTTGCGTATCTCTACAAGTCTCATAGCGGTGATCTGGGTTCTGCTCAATTGTTTGAGCACCTGCAGCGGACACCTGGCACCTGTGTGGCACTACCCTACCGCGGATTGAGTATTCTTGAGGTACTTCAACGCTCACCACGTGGAGTGGCTGGCATCTCCTAGAACTGATTTTGCGGGCAGGGCTGCTCACGACTTTGCACTGACCTACGGATTCTCAACTGGTGCATTCTATTTAGATTATTTTAGATTATTCTATTACTAGAACACCAGAAATAGAGACCCACAGAAGCTCTATACTGGACCTTCTGCTGACTTCGCGCCCGGACGAATACTCGGTAACTGTGGAAGCACCACTTGGTACTTCGGACCACAGCCTCGTTCAGGCGCAAGTGACTCTCACGCGTCCTGAACCACCGGGGCCATCTCAATGGTGGCATGTCTGGCACTACAAGTCCGCAGACTGGGACGGACTGCGAGAATTCTTCGCGTCATATTTGCTTCACTTCAAATGATCCCAGCTCCTGTGCAACAGCAGTAGCTGATGCGATCCTAGCGGGTATGGAATGCTATATTCTCAACCGCTGGATCGCAAAAAGAGAGAGCAAACGCTCTTGGTTTAATAGGCCATGCAGAGAAGCAAGAGACCACAAGCAATCTGCATACAGGGCTTGAACCACAGCTCTTGCCAATAAAGATTCAAATATCGCTGAAGTGAAGCGAAAGTTGAATGCCGCCTCGAGGTCTAGTAAAAAAGCTACGGCCAGGGCTTAGTTTGAGTTCATCGGCAGAATTGGCGATCGGCTTGCGCGCTACCCATCTGGCAGTCGTGCATTTTGGTCACTCGCCAAAGCTGCCGAGGGAAACTTCTGCCAGTCTTGCCTTCCGCCGCTGCAATAATTCGATGGTAGTCTGGCCCATGGCGCTAAGGAGAAAGCCGATCTGTTGGGTAATCTCTTTGCGTCTAACTCGACTATGAACGATGACGGGAACGTCGAACCACCCATAATCCCCAGCTGTGGTGTTTCCCTGACTAAAGTTAAAATCACGCAGCCGGTGGTCTGGCGCGAGGTTAAGTCCGGAAGTCGAGTGGTCCGGACGGTATACTGGCGATGGTGCTTAAACACTGTGCCCCCGAGCTGTGCCCTGTACTTACACGTCTTTTCACACTCCCATACTCCGCAAGGCGGGTTCCGACCTCGTATAAGACCGCATTCGTGCATCCTGTACCTAAGAAAGGTGACAGAACAGATCCGACCAATTATAGGCCTATCGCTATCACCTCCCTTCTCTCGAAGGTAATGGAGCGTGTTATTAATACACAGATCCTGAAAAACCTTGTGGGAAACGATCTACTGAGCGCTTGACAGTACGGCTTTCGCCACCGTCGCTCTACCGGTGACCTTCTTGTGTATCTCACAAGCCGGTAGGCGCAAGCCAACGAGAGTCGGGGTGAGGCACTAGCGGTCAGTCTCGATCTAGCGAAGGCCTTCGATCGGGTCTGGCACAAAGGTCTTCTTACGAAGTTGCCGTATTATGGACTCCCCGAGGGACTGTGCTTATGGATCTCTAACTTTTTGTCCAACAGATGCAATCAAGCTGTCGTCGGCAGTAGCGGTATCTGTTCGGACCGCATGAACATAAACGCTGGTGTCCCACAAGGCTCCGTGTTGTTTCTGACACTGCTTCTGCCGCATATCAATGACATGCTGGCTGATGACTCCATTCATTGTTATGCGGACGACAGTACCGGGGACACGTGTTACACGGACTGTGCAAATATCCCTCAGTCCGAGGTGGTGAAGAGTCACGAACAACTTGTGTCTGACATCGAGACTACTCTCTCTGGAGTATCCGATTGGGGACGACTAAACTTGGTGGAATTCAACCGCCACTAAGACACAAGTATGTGTATTCACCGCTAAGAAAACCCCATTCATTGTAACGCCACAATTCCTGGGCACACCGCTTACCATCTCCTCGGGTATCGGGATCCTTGGTGTCGATATCTCCAGCCACGTCCAATACCAAAATCATTTGCAAGACAAGGTTAAGTTGGCATCAAGAAAACTTGGAGTGCTCTACAGGGCGAAGCAGTACTTCAATGCGGGGCAGCAACTCCTTCTTTATAAAGCACAGGCCCGGCCTCACATGGAGTACTGCTGTCACCTTTTTGCTAGAGCACCTGCATACCAGCTTGACCCTTTCGACTCAGTGCAAAGACGGGCATTGAGGCTGGTTGACAATCCCATACTCACAGGTAGTGTGGGACCTCTTAGATTTTGTCTTACTATGTGTGTTCTACCGCCTATACAATGGTTTGTGCTCAGATGAATTGTTTGACATGATGCCCGTAGCTACATTCTATCATCGCACCTATCGCCTTAGGCAGGGAATTCATCCCCACACATTGCTACCTGATATGGTGCGCACTGTACGGTATGAAAGAAACTTCATCCCACAACACTCAAGCTGTGGAATGACCGCCCTGCTGCGGTTTTCCCACGCGCCTACAATATGGGGTTCTTCAAGAGGGGCATCAGAAGGTTTCTTCATGGTCGGCAGCGCGAGTGTGATGTCCCTGGTGTTACATATGTCCATAGGCCAAGGTAACCCGCTTCCCATCAGGTGGGCCGTGTGCTTGTCTGCCAAGTAAGTGGTATAAAAAAACGATAGTGAACTAAAATCTACATTACTAATTTTATATTCATTTTGATTAATTTTGTAAAAAAAATCCTTCGAACATCGTTGTTTACTTTCTACTAGTTGTATATTGTGTGTGTATAAGTAGTATACAGTTAACTTTATGGTTTGGTATGAACATTATGGTTTGATAGTAAGTACTTACTTTTTGATGTAAAATGTTTGAAAAAATCTTTGTTTGAGGGTAGATAAAACATCAAAAAAGCAATAAACATAGCTACAGCAGAATCTAGAACGCTGAAAAATATTAAATATTCATAATTTGTTTGAAATTTAACTGTATAATATTAACCGATTCCATAGAATGAGTTATAAAATGATTAGGTAATTCAGAGAAGCTTCAAGAAAGTGGGGAAACATGAGTTTCTTTGTACTTTGCACAAAAAAGTAAGACATTTTAAATGGACGTGTTATGAGTTAAAAAATTACCGTCAATTACATATTGGAATGAGGTTATCTGACAGAGAACTAAAGATACTGACAGGCCTAGAGTGGAAACCGCGAGAAGGCAAACGGAAGGTAGGACACCCCCTAGCCAGACGGACGGACCACCTGAAAATGGCGCATATTGGGAGAGGCCTATGTCCAGCAGTGCACTGCGGTGGGCTAATTGATTGATGGATTGACATTTTGACAATATTGTGCATTGTCTTTTCAGCTTTTCTTTAGCATAGTCAGGGTCGAATATAGCGCCATTGATGTTGTATACATCCATAAGCCACGGTAACAGAGCTTTTCTGTTCTGTGCTGGTAACCACTTCCTATCAAGTCGGCCGTATGCTTGTATGCCACCTAAGTGGTATAAACAAAAATCGATTTCTATTAAGCAATATTAAAAATCCTGGCTGTGTTTAAATCGAAGGAACAAAAATTAAACATTTGAAAATAACAGTCTAAAGATGTTATACTTACAATGCGTTATCTTTCAATTTAAAGTGGTCAGAAATCCGGTTACCCCATCCGGGAAATATCTGTGGCGAACGGCAAAAAAACAATAACATTGCTCCACCGAACAATATTAAAACCATCTGTAACAAAAATATATTATTTCTATTTGAAGTACACAAGACAAAAACGATAGCCTGTCTAGTGATATAAGTATTATACAGATCTTTATATTGATTTTGGCAAGCAGAAAAAGTCACCAGTACCTATGTTCTACATATATGTGTGTGTAACAAAACTCGTTTCCTCACTCACACACACTTATATATACTTGCAAATTACAATTGATTCAAAACCATTCGTATTTATTTATCATCAGTTACACTTTCTTTAGGAGAATAACTCATAAAATTCTTATTACTAGTATAGGAACGTAGTTTTTGTTAAAATTAAGTATGTCCCCGTGACCCTGGGGTTTACAGGTTCGCTTTTTAAGAGTTAAATTCCCGCAAAGTTTTGAGTTCGAATCCGAAATTTTACTTGTTGAACTTTTAAATATTTGTATATCTTCATGTTAATTACTTACCTATTATGGGAATGTTGAGGTAACATCACAAAAGTATCATGATATTTTAGTTATTTTTTTATACCAACTTAAATCAGTAGTATTTTTATTATTACTGAGCGAGTATTGTTGCACACACATTGCATTAATGTTTCTCGTATTGGAATTTATGCTACACTCATTCTAATGATTAAAATAACATGATAATTTTATTTTTAACTGTCAACAATTGGATGCATTGTGCTTTCCACACGGTTAATTAACAACTTAAACGTTCTTTAATATCACAAACAAAATAAAGAACAAAAACAAAACTATTTATTAACGTCAACGACTACATCAATATAGTTGCGATTCGAACTCGCTACCTTCGAAATGTCTTTACGCCTGTAATGCCACTCAACTACGTGAGCCTGTGCTGAAATGGTGAAATTTACCTTCTCATTCGATGGCAGGCAAATCACTCACACATATTCAATCGTTCACGATTCACGATCATGCACAATGGCACACATAAACGTATTACACTAACACGCCTTTAACGATGACGCACACATGTGACTTCAAAGCAATGAGTTATTGTTGTGTGAACACACATATGTATAACATACGGGTGCTTCCACTTGACCCAGATCATAGACAGATTTTATCAAATGGATATCGTTTTTGTTTTGTGTACATTATTTAAACTAACGGGTACTACAGCTATCAGCTAACATTACTATCTATCACGCGCAGCGAATATGGTCGGATCCGATCAACTATTAACAAATACGTAGCAATAAAATATGTACAGTTATAATTATATATATAATTATATCTATAAATATATAATTAAATAATTATATATATAAATATATAATTATATTTTTTTAAGGAGGTAGGACACGGCGATATTTCCGCCCGATTGAGCAGTCCGACTGGGGTAGTGCCTCCGCCCTACAGAATACCGCGGTTATAATAACTTCGTGTTGTGTTCCCAGCGGTGAGTAGGGTAGCCAGAGCTCACTGGAGAATTTGTGCTGTCAGTGGGAAGACTAAAGGCTTGTCCTGCTTTGTCTTCTGCTGACGGCACAGAAACTCTGTACTTACAGGGTTGGCAGCGCGACTGTAACTCCTCTGGTGTTACAGACGTCCATAGGTCACGGTAACCACTTTCCATCAGGTGGGCCGTGTGCTTGTCTGTCAACTAAGTGGTATAAAAAAAAAAAGTACCTAACAAAGAATGAACAGTAATTTGATCAAACTGACATTAATCAAGCATAAGTTTTTATTTTGGTAGGCAGTTATGCCCTACTTTGCACATCACAAGCATACAGAAGAATTATATTTGTAACCTAGGAGGATAACCGGTACAACTTTTTCGTTTTTTCGGTCTGTTCTCGGAGTTTTGTGGTTCAGATAGTAAATAAGGCCCAATATCATTCGCTAAAAGCTATTATTCAGTATGATGCAGTCTACTAGTGCATGCCACTACCTTTATTTAAGTGGTGACATGACATATGGTCTGAGAGGCCGCTGCCAAACTATAAATTGCTGTCTTCATCTTAGCATTAATCCCAGTCGCATCCGAAGCTATCACCTCGGAGTCTGGGGTCCGCTTAACCAGTCTAACTGCGGATTTAGCCAAACTTCGATATTTTCCGCAAAAGTGACTGCCGTCTGGTCTCCACAACCCAAAGGCGATATTAAAACATTGCACCTAAACTAGTTATTAGACTTTTTAAGGCTCTAAATACTCTAACGATTGCCATAGATGGTGGCATGACAACTGGGACCAACGGCATAAAGTGCTCTCCGACGCACGACCAGACCAATGAAAATACCTATATTCATGCATACAAATATTTGCGCTGAGCGATGATCGAACCCGCGGCTCCTGCGTAGCAGCCGCGTTCACTACCGCCACGTCATGGATGCTGTCATTGCTTTAACTTATCGATTTGAGGCTTTCCGATAAAATTATGTTCCTCTACGGTGTGGACGTGAAACTTGAAGGTACTCAGTCATATAAACGAAAGAAGAGTGGGAAAGTGGATGAAATTACTTTTCACTGCTGCCTGGCGACCGCATGTCACATGTAAAAGGTAAAAATAAATCTAAAAATCTGAAAAAAAACAAACATGTACATTGAAATGAAACAAAAAATTCTTGAATAAATCATACATAGCTACTTACGATTTCCCAAAATGTAATTCTTCCTAATTCCTTCCAATTTTTTTCTACAGTGTATTTTGTAGCTTTCAGGCCTTCATCAGAAATTAAGTTTTTTTTAGCCATGACGCTATTTGGCCTGAAATAATGTTATATTCTATAAATTAAAAAATAAAAAATCCCCCGTCACAAAAAAACAACTCCCAAATAGTCGAAAATAAGTTGTGTTAGTGAGCCCTATAACTTTGATATGTCTAGTAATACACATTTTGATTCAAGCCTTGTCATGTCCCTAACTGGTAGGGTACTACGTCATATTATCGGAACGATCTAAGGTCCCCCCAACAATGACAACGCTTGAATCTAAATGTATATTACTAAATAGGTACATATATAGTACATATAGGTAATACTAAATAAGTGGTATAAAAAAAAAAGGTATATCAAAGTTATAGGGCTAACTAACACAACTTATTTTTGACTTTCTGGGGATTTTTTTGTGACGCTTTTTTTTAATTTTTATTTTACCCTTTTCAAATTGATCTAAGCTCTTTGATTTGATACCCATATTGAGGGAGTGGTGAAATAAAATGTAATTCGCAATTTTGTGGTGGCGGCCATCTTGGATTGGCCGTCGTTCTTGCGTCGGGGGTTAAAAAGTATTCTTATCTACTGGTTTAAAGTTCCAAAAATTAATAATAAGCTGTTATTTTATATTCCGCAATTATTATTAATCTGATTAACATTTCAGTGAGTTCCTATAGTCCCGGGTCGATTAAACGGGGCTTGAAAAAGCATCTGATGAAGTCACCAAATCTGAGTGCCACCATTGTAAAATGACTTAGTGTCAATAATGGTTGACCCTCTTTCATGAGACTTTGCCTTTAGCTTATCATCAGGCCAGGTGAAGTCAACATGGCGTATCCTAGATAAAAAGGACCAAATTCAATAGGTAGATTGGATAATATTATCAAGACCACGGTGTCCCCATCGAGCCTCTGGCATGGGAAGGCGCATATTGCACCGCGGCCTTGACCTACTTCTGCTAGGGTGACAGATGGCAATGGAGGACGAACGTCGTTCTGCGACCTCTGCACCCGAGTTGCCTATGCTCGTCACGAGCTGTGCGGGCCAAGGGTCTCCCCTAGACCCGCCGTCTCCAACGCCAGCTTTACTTTCTCGCCGGAGACGGCGGTCCACGCTCTCACGCAATGTTTAATTGCAGCAGGCGGTGAGTGAGATAACTCTCATACCTAGAGCCGCCACTAGGATCCGCCTTAGCGTCCCTCATGCTGGGCACTAGGTCAGCATGTGCAGCCCGACTCCTCGCTAGTCTCACATTAATAATAAATTACAATACTGAAGTATGTATCATAAGTATATGCTCAAAGCATGGTTGATTGTATGAATTAAAATTTTACATGGACATGGATAAGCAATTTAAAAAAAAAAAACAATTTTAACGGATTGTATCCATGAGATTAACGTAAACCGTCAGTATGTACAAACCTTAAAAATCCGAGATACATGAATATCATACACAAGTACACAAATATTTCCATTACAAGCATAACAGGAATTGAAAACGCAGAAAAACGTGGAAATGATAAATATTCTGGTTCCTCAGGATATGCTCTGTAAGATAAATCATTAGTTTTCATACTATATTGATTCAAAATTCAGGCAAAAGGCAAAGGCATCAGGTGCATAATAATTAATATGTTTTAGTGTATTATTATGAATAGGTTTTGAATTATATATTCCTGATACTATTGCAATAATGATTATAATCTACTTCCCTACTACTTATATGCATGTTTTGTACCTTTCAAATAGTCCTTTAAATACTAAATTGGTAGCTGTTCCGACCAAGGTACCTATGCCACCTGTAAAATATAACGTAACTTTATATACAGGTATAGGCATCTGGATATATATTTGTACTCATTAATCTGATATCTTTTTCTATATCAATTATTAATTAGTAAAAAATACTTTATACAAAAAAAAATGTAACTTGTTGTAATAATTATAATACGACACTATTCATATTACAACATGCAGTGCAGATATAAAATATGATGTTACATTTAATTTCTGTGGTGTTGCTGTAATAGCTTTTACGTGAGTCTAATAAACACAATTTTTTATATTCGTCATTTAAGCTACTGAATGGTAAGAATGAGATCCCGATGATAACATAACATAAACTCACGCCTATATCCACGAAAGGGTAGGCAGAGGTGCTAGCACTCACATTTCGCCAGTTTATGTTTAGGTCCCAATGTAATAGGTGGCGAGCCTTTGCCATTAACCGGGCACTTATATGTTATATATATATTGCTCTTATAAGTGATAAAATTTGCTCCTAGTTAAGGTTCGTCTTAAAAATAGTAATTGGTGCTAAATCATCGTTTAATTGCTCGTTCTGTGCCAAATCTACTTTTATAAGTGTGTGCAAATATAAATTCATGTAAAAAAATCCGCATCAGTTTGTGATAAATTAGTGCCAAAAAAATATATTTTGTGGGAGTGTCTTCAACGTGTCTATCTAAAACCTGTAAAATGAAGTGTTTTCAATGTGAGACCGAGTACAGTGATGATAATGGTGTGCAGTGCGATGGTTGCAAATGCAACCTCTGCCTTCAATGCAGTGGCCTAACTTCTAGAGGGGTCCGTATCATGGGACTGAAGGGCAAGCGAACCCTACTGTTTTTGTGTCCCGCATGTCGAGAGGCCCTGTTTCAGGTGCCCAAATTGATTAAACCGTACGATGGGCTGCGCCAGGCACTCGACGATGTTAAGAAGGTGTTATCTCAATCTTCACCCACATCGGCATCCTACGACACCACGACAGGACCGGTAGTAAATCAGCCTTCTCCTCTATATACAGGTGCTATTTTGGAAGAAATAGCGCACGATGAGACATATGCAAGAAACATAGTACAGGACGTAACCAGTGAGAGTGACCTTGGCTCAGAAGTGGTGACAGTGCAGCGCCTAGGGCGACGCGAACTAGGTAAAAATTGACTATTAAAGATGGTTTTAACATCCTGTCAAGCAGCCATTCGAGTACTTAAAAATAAAAGCTAGGCAGCTAAAGAGGTAAGAATTCATGATGATTAAACACTCAAACAACGAGAGGAACTTAATCATCTTCAAGAAGCCTTTAAATCAAGGATTGAAAAAGGTGAAACAAACCTTACAATCAAATATATAAAGGCAGTACCTAAAATTGTGAATCAAAAAAACTAATATCATCAAACACAGGCCCATACACTGACCTTACACTCATGTATACCAACTTATGCTCACTATCTGCAAAATTTAATTTATTCTTACAATACATGAACACATCAAAACCAAAAATTGCAATCATAACAGAAACATGGCTCTATAGCAATGACCGTAATGGTACTTTCAATATACCAGATTATACTTTATTCAGACAAGACCGTAGACATAAGAAAAATAAATTTGAAGATAAGACCAGAGGTGGAGTCGTTGCCATGTGTATAAAGAGCAGCCTAATGGTATTAAAATAGTAGCCCAACGCAACCATAGGTACATGCGTGAAGATGTCGAGGCACTCTATATAGACATACAGTATAGTTCATGTCATTTTGTTATAGTGGGGGTATACCGTTCAGATGATGCCGATGAACGGTGACTGAAAATAGCACGATAATCACAGCTGGTAATTTCAATTATCCCACTATTAAATGGCCATTACACTTATACCAAAATCTGACTGGATCAGCGGACCTATTTAAGAACATGTTTTTTGACTACAACCTATATCAACTGGTAAATAGTCCCACAAGGTTCAGGCTGGGTAATATACCCTCGCTCTTGGATCTAGTATTGGTAAATGAGGAAACGTTAATAAAAGATATATAACCTTCAAACCACCTATAAGTAAGAGCAACCATTGTGTTCTAGAGCTTAGAGTACAGGTCCAAACACAAATATTAAATAATCCACTCAAATTTAGACGACTCTATCATCATATCAACTACGATTTATTCAATGTGGATGTGGTAAATAATCTCGAAGTAATTAATCCATCTGGCAACATTGAAAAAAATTGGGCAGAAACCTTGGCGGCAATTAATAATACAGTCGACAAACATGCGCCACAAAGAACCATGAGCTTTAAGGCCAAAAGCAAACCCTGGATTGATAAGGATTGTAATAATTAAAAAATATGATGTTATTACAAAGTAAAATAAATTGGTTCGCAAGCGTCAGATGTAATAACATCATATTTTTTAATTATTACAATTGGCACTCGCGAACAGGGACATGACAGTGTGCATATATCTTTATTCCTTGTCACCTTTGCATTATTTTTTACTTTATCATGTTAAGAACAGTGTTTTCTTCATGTTTTTTACTGTTACATAACTGTGTATTACAGTAAATCTTTGTTATTGTTTACTTTGCAAAACTAATCATACTACAAGTTAGTACTATTGTTTGTATCTCTCAATTACAGGTGAATGTTTCAATTTGTATAACATGGTTATTGTTATAACTGTTTTATCTTATATAGCTTTTGTTTATTACAGGTAAGATTTTCCACTTGGTAATATTATATAATTACTAGTTCCTTAACCTTTATTTACATGTGTGAAAACATAGTAATATTTGACCATTTGCTGTTTACCTTAAGTAGACATAAATAATTTATTTTGTGAATCACTAATGCATTTTTATCTTTATAGGCATTTGACCTAAATAATTTTTGCAACAATAACATTCCATTCTATGAGTTTGTTGACTTTTGAGTTTAGCGTTTTGCTATCAATGCAATTAACTTCATTCATAATTTAATTAACTTTAATTAGAAACTTTAATTGATACTTTAATTAGAAACTTATAGTGTATTTAATACAACTTTTTATTAGATTTTCACATCCTTTTATAAATCAAACATGGATAAGGAAATACAGGTCCCGCCTTTGTTTGAGAATATTGTTGGTGATGTTCCAGTTGGTACTTTTACTCATGTCATGGCTGATTTATCTGAAGTTGTTGATCCATTTTCGAATAGTCGAGGAGCTGGTGATCATAGTCTGAGAGCCGCATCTTCATTTAATATGATGAATGTTTTATTGAATGATAATTTGAGGAAAAACTTGCCTTCTGTTACTAAGTTGCCTGATTTAAAACGAAGTAAGCTTTTGTATGATGGTAAATCGTGCGTTAGGGAATTTATTACTCAAGTGGAAGAATATTTCTTGTTTAAAAATTTTAATGAATATTTTTTGGTTAGTTCATTCTCTGATCTTTTGTCAGGCACTGCGCTTAAATGGTTTCGTAGTGTTCGTATTCGTATTGCTTCTTGGCAGGATTTGAAGGCTGCGTTGTTGAAACGTTTTGATAGAGTTGAATTTGATTATCATTTGGAACATGAACTCCGTACTCGTAAACAAAAGATAACTGAGTCATTACCAGATTTTATTACAGACATAATGGATATGGCTAGCCGTTTGTCTATGCCTGTTTTTGATGCTACCCTCATAACTATTATTAAACATAACATGTTAAATATTTACACACCTTTTGTGTTTGGTAGAACTATTTCTTCTATCGACGAATTTATTAACCTCAGCAGAGAATTAGAGAATTTTGTGTCAAGAAAGAACTTGAGTGAGAATAAAAGTATTAAAAAAGAAAAATATTCTGCTCAAATTAGTGCTGTTAAATCAGATGATTTAACTTGTTTAAAATGTAAGTCCTCTGGACATTCTTATAAAAATTGCCCTACATTTCCAGGTGTAATTTGTTTTAAATGTCACAAGCTTGGCGTCACTACGAAGAATTGCGAAGTTTGTAATTCAAATACTGTTCAGTCAAAAAACGTATCAGGTCCCATCGAGCCCTAGTTTTTGATAAAACTTCTGGTGACTCGATGTTGAAAAAATTTAGCAGTGCTCCGAATGAAGCCACTTGTAAGAAAGAATTTAATGAATGGTTGGATTATTTGAAAGTTTTCTTTAATAATATCAGGGCTGCTCCTGTTTTGTTTGTTAAACATAAAGACACTAGACCTTATTTAAATTTTAATATTAATAACAAATTTTATTCAGGTTTGTTAGATAGTGGAGCTTGTAGTTGTGTACTCGGTTCTAATATTCATCAAACATTTTTGCAATTAGGTTATAAATTTAAACCTTATAAAGGTAACGCTGTTACTGCTGATGGTTCTGCACACAATGTTATTGGAACTATGGTTTTACCTATCACTTGTGATAACTTAACTAAAAATGTAGATTTTTTGATAATACCTTCTTTTAAACCTTCAATTATTTTGGGATTTGACTTTTGGTTGAAATTTAATCTTGCTAAAGACTTATGGAATAATATTACTTTTGAATATGAATCCACTACTTGTGTAAATGCAGTTACTTCTGTTTCTGAACTTTCTCCTTCTGAGAAACACGAGTTAAATAAAATTATTTCACT